>CM073500.1:25285375-26541812 GCA_037074585.1 Biancaea sappan
ACAAATTTATCTTCATTAATAAGGATTTTTGTTCCCCTAACAGTAGCAGTAAAGAGTTTATCTGTGGGTATATACTCAAAAGTAATGTAAAATGCTCTAACTACCTCATCAGACCAGTTACCTGTATACTTCACAAATTTTTTAGGTCCCAAATTTTCCAAATAACTAATAAAAGGCATATCCCTCTTGGTAAAGTAATTCCAATCTAGATATTTACTAGGAATAACTTTTCTGTATAGAAAACCTTGAGCATACCTATCTCTTTGTTCTTCATCTTGCAAAAGATCTCTTATTGGTGAGATTTCAACATTTTTTGTCTGTGCTCACTTTGAGGATAAAGTCATCTAAGAGATTAAGGGCCTTGATGAAGAAGAGGAGTGGTTGGTGAAGAAAAAGAGTGGAGAGAAGAGGTTGAAAATAGGAATAACAGGTCGACCGCGCCGCGATACAGATATATCTTTCAAACCCCAGTTTTACCTGCACCTTATATAGTAGAAGAAAAGAGCAGCCGGTCGACCGGCTGCTGTTGTCAAGTGGTCAAGTAGCCGGTCGACCGGCTACTTAGTAAAACAGTAGCCAGTCGACTGGATACAAGTAGCTAGTCGACCAGCTGCGGTTGTCAAGTGGTCAAGCAGCCGGTCGATCGGCTGCTGTTCTCCAAATGGGCAAACTAAAATTTAGTAGCCAACCAAATATGCTGACTAAAATTTTGCAGCCAACCAAATATGAATATTAATTCATATCAATAATATTGTATATATTCCTACCATCTAATACAAAAAAGTCCTACCAACAGTGTTATCTAATACAAAAAAACCAAAAAGCACCATCCATCAGTGACAACAACTCTGGCACATGATGCAAACATATCAACTAATACATATAACTTACATTGGTCAAACTTTTACAACCAACTTTCACTACCCTAGAGCAACATGCTCCTTCATAACACACTAGATGATAGATTTGATCCATGCAGCCTTTTAGTCATCAGGTATAGAGGGTAGTTGAACTAGAATACATTGCTCCCTTCCAATCACCACATTAACTAAAAGTATCTCTACTTCAATAAGACCATTGACCTTCATCAAGTCTCCAAACATTATTTCTCTTCTTTCAAGCATACTCATATGCATCAAATTTATTTCACCGGTCAGCCTATCAAGCATGTGGCAATGCTAGTGAATGCCACTTGAATGGAATCACTAAGGTTAGTAGTTGCAGAAACTTGATTGCCATTGCTTCTCCTTCGCTTTCTCCTTAAACCATAAGAGGCCTCTGACATTCTAACAATGTCATCAGGCATGGCAAAGTCAAGCACCAGCTCATCTTTAATAGGAATGGTGTGCTCATCCTCTGCAGCTTGGCTTTCCAGATCTTATGTGATGTCAGCATGAGTCTGTGTATCTTGTCTAGTTGCACGGTCCTTCCTAAAGACGATGCATAGTCGCTCGTATAGCGGAAATGACTTGTTCCTCCAAGCTACCTTACTCTTGTTTGATTGTAGAGGAAAATAAATGCAGAAAGTTATATAACATACATATAGCATAGTCAAACAACAAGTAGGTACAAGTAGAGAAGAGTAATCAAACACACTTATAGATAGGCATCCTATACAGCAGGCTCAGTTACAACACACTTTGACACAGGGTCCCATCCAAACCTACTAATGTTCGATGGATGAAGCAAGTCATACACAGCTTACCAGCTGCTCTTCAATGTCTTCATTCGGGATAGTATGTGTGGATTTCTTAAAAGCCCATGGCTGGAGGCCTTTTCATCAAGTTTCTTCTCTAATTTTTGTAAGTAACCTGACTGGAAGGTCTTTTCACAACGATACAACTCTCCAGCCACCGTTAGTTTCACAAGTGCGTCCACTAGCATTTCATCCTCCTCGGGTGTCCAGTGGTGTGCCATGCTATCAATCAGCAAATACTTACTAAACTGAGTTATGTGCAAATAATTATCAAACTATAAAACTAAAAAACGAGGGTGGTAACTATCAACCCAAACAACAAATATCAAAATATAAAAAGGCTCAATGTGCAGTCTTATAACACTACAATAGTCAAACATTAGTACAATGCAATTAATGTCACACTATAGTAGTCAAATTATCAAAACATAAGAAGCTTTTCATCTTTGCCTATGCTTAAATTCACGATACATTTCATCTGCTAGGCTATCTCTCCATTGACTCCACTCATCAGTGGGTTCAATTACAGTCATATCATCTTCATCATGAGATAGTTCTATTAATTCTATTCCTTCTGGGTCTTCAAATGGATCTAATTGATTATACCACATTATGAGATTGTGGAGTAGGAAACATGAAATTATAATTTGATTATGTGTTCTAATAGGATAAAATGAAGGGCTTCTAAGTATGGCCTATCACCGTTTTAATAACCTAAAGCACCTCTCGATCACGTTACGTGCAGCTGAGTGTTTCATGTTGAGTAACTCACGAGGATTTGTAGGTTGAGAACCACGTCTCCACTCATTAAGGTGATATCTCTGTCCACTGTAAGGTGCTAGAAACCCCTTATAATTGGTAAACCATGCGTTCACTAGATAATAACACCCTTCAAAGAAAACAATCTACATGTCAGTGCTCATACATGGCTACCAACTTGTATTCAAACAATTTTTTATGCTCACCTGATGGAACTCTCAGTCTGTTTCTCCTAGAAACTGCATCACGTAGAACTCGTCTATCAGCTGTAGATCTGTAATATCCCAAATTTAATTACCTTAGAAAAATGAGGCTAAATAAATAATCAAGCAAGTAAATAAGGATAAAATAGTAATCATGAAATTTTTGAGAAATATAAATAGAATTTTATTCATTAGGCTAAGGACC
Organism: Biancaea sappan; assembly: GCA_037074585.1. NCBI lineage: Eukaryota > Viridiplantae > Streptophyta > Magnoliopsida > Fabales > Fabaceae > Biancaea > Biancaea sappan. The sequence goes on from CM073500.1 coordinate 25,288,239, forward strand.
TAATTGAATGGAATGAAGAAGATATGAGGTTGTTTTACAAATTCTACCAAAAGAAATATATATATATATATATATATATATATATATATATATATATATATATATATATATATATATGTGTGTGTGTGTGGGGGGGGGGGGTTAGCAAATGGCAAGTGGACGGAGGACATAAGCTAAATAATGGGAAGAGGATGAAACTAGAAAAGAAAGAAAAAGAAAGAAAAGAGAAATCATGAACTTGTCTATATATATCTAGTATTATATGTGTGATTAAGTGTATGAAAGAGTGGGAGACATGAAAAGATAGAGTAAGTGTCGTATATGAAAATTAAAAAAAAAATTGTTATGTTTATATTGCCATTGGGAAAGGAACTTTGCTTCTTTATTTTACTTTTCATGAATCTTTCTTCATCTTTCCAGAGCTCCCTTTTGACAAAGTGACAAAGTTAACTATATATATATATATATATATATATATATATATATATATATATTAGTTGGCTGACAAATTAGATGAGTGAGGGTTTTCAGAGGAATTGGAACTAGGGACTTAATTGAAAAGTAAAAGAATAGAGAGAGCCTCTCAATAATTAAACCTAAATGAATTATGTTGGCAATTCAATGACTGTCCACGTTGTTGTTGTTATAAAGGCTAGTCTGATTATAAAATAAATTAAGACTCAAGAAAAAGCAATCAATAATATTCTCATCATTACTATTACTGGCCTGGCCTTTGTCTTCATATATACCTCTCCCTTCTCTTTGTTACGTCCATCATCATCTCTTTAATTTTTTGTTATTATCTCTTTCATAACTTTAACATATTACCAAATTGCCACTCCATTATAATTATTTAAACCCTACAAGACTTCCAACGATGTAAGTAAGTAGGGTGTGAGAAAGAGAGAGGAAGAGAGAAGGAGTACGAAAAAGACTGAAGCATAAGAGAATTAGAGCTGAAAGTTCAGATTTAAGGCTTCTTTTTCACATAAGGTAGTTAGTCTTCTATAAAAGTATGATTATTTATAATTTATGATATTCATGTGCATAATCAGGTTTTTTTTACAGAGTTTTATTTATAAATCTTGTTCTACAGTAGTGAATAAGAGAAATTTAATTATTATCAATATGATGTTATGTTTTATGGATGAAATGATCTTTTCATTTATTTACATATTTTTAATAAAGTGACTAGCTAATGAGATATTTTATATCTTACTTTTAGAAAATTGATCATTTCAGGAAAAAGGCAAAATGGAAGGCTTTGATGATATTAATGATGAGATTGAAGTATAAAAATATATTTTATGGTAGTTCATGATTCAAAGATATAAAGAGAATAGCAAAAATTATGTAAATTATTATTATTATTATTATTATTATTATTATTATTATTATTATTATTATTATTATTATTATTGTATATATTCAAGCTTAAACATAATTAATGAGAATCTTGTCAATTTTCTCTGAGGTTACTATTCACATAAATAGTAAAATTTGTGAATAGTGAAATCCATAATTATTTGAAAGGAAATTATTTAGAAAATTATCTAGTAAACCGATTTAGAAAAGAATTATTATTTTTTTAAAGGAAATAAAAATGTGGGATGTTACAAGATCCTTCCCACCTAGGCAAGATGAAGATGAATTGGCCATCTTGGGAGCAAACACCTAGCACATTAGTTGTAATCTCACCTTTTCGGTTTCTATACCGTGGTTGGTCCTCTATTGGGACTGTAAGTCTTATGTGTGTTCCATCGAGGGCACCGACACAATTCTGTAGAAAAATCATAGTCATGGCTTAATTTACAATTCATACACAACTTGATCACATAATAAAATATGAAAACAAAGAGTACTTTGAACCTTTTCCACTTAGAATCTACTAAATCAGTAAGCACCCGGTCAGGGGATTTGAAAAGTACCCCTCCTAAATACATCATCGCATTGAGTACCCTATTAAAATGCCTACTTACACTCTTGCTTAATCTCTTAAATTGTTGTTGCATAACCCTATTCTTCACATGATGAGATAAAATATGTGCAAATATTGACACTTGCTAATTCACAAGCATGTTTTTGGTAGGTTTAAGTCCTCCTATGAAATCAAGCATCTCACATAGTTTATCTAGTGTTGACATATTCATCCTTGTTATGTCAAAACATGATTTATCACTGCTATATATCAGGCTCCTAAAATGAGCTCTATGAGAGTGGAGTCAACTGTGTAAGGCACCTTACTGATCTGACGCCTACCAACCGCATTAATGGAAATATAGTATTTCCAAATAGCAATTACTATATAAACCCACCATGACATAATTGAACCAACTGTTTTTGCAATTATCTGCTTTCTCAATCTATTCATAACTGTAACATGGTATCCCATAATCAGATAAAGTGTTAACCAAAGATGCTTCATGCTTCAAAGATATTTTCTAATGTTTTGCTAATATTGATTCTTCACAAAATAACTAACTAGCGCTATAATGATAGCTTCATTTACTGACAAAGTGTTGTAATTGTTCTAAAATGAGAGACCACTATATGAATCATAATGTTGGACACGTGAAAACAAAACTCTTCCCATTCTTGTTGGCATTAGTACAAGGATATTATGAAAAATTGTTTTACAAGTAATTATAGTAAGTAAAATTATGCTACAAAACAATAGATTGCTCATAAGAAATTTTATGCAGTGCTTATATAATTACAATGACGGATGTAAAAAAAATGATTGCTCACAAAAAAATAGAGAACAAAGAGATTTATAAACACCAAAGTACTAACAAGATAGGAGATTAACAGAAAACGTAAAAAAAATAACTAACACGGCAAAATGGGAGCTTATTGTGAGATGTGAGATAAGGATGTTCAGATGAAGCGTGTCCACAATCGTGATCGCAGATGAAGGACGAGTGCCAGACAAATAGTTTGGAAGCTCCAACGGTGACTGGGGACTCAGTGGTAAGATCAAAGCTCACAGTGGCAGCCACAAAACCTTATCAGCATTTCTTAGGGCATCAGGGCATTCTCGACATTTGAATGAACAGAGCGTGGGCAAATAAGGAATTTTACTTAGCTTTCTATCAAAATGATTGGTTTTCCATCCAAAATGCAATGGAAGCCAAAACTCTCATTTTGAAGGAAGAGAGAATTCCAAGTTCTGTTTCCAACTGCTACAATAGGTCACACCAAACCACGAGTGCTTTCTTTTCCAGCAGAAAAGCTGCCTACCAAACGCCCCCTAAATTTCAGAAATTGTTCTTTTCTCTCCTCCTTATGCTTTAAAAAGAGTCTAATGAGCCTTTTAACTATATAAATCCCTCTTTTAACCCTACTCTCTTATTTCTAAGCTTCATGGACAGGTTAAGGGTGTTTAGGGGTGTTTAAGTAAATTTTTCACTGATTTTTCAGTTAAAATTGACTTACTTTCGCACTCTAGCAGGCGATTAGTTGACTGATTATTTCCCGATAGTCGACTAATGCGTAATTAGTCGACTGATCCACCCTGATTAATTGACTGATTATTTCATAACCTAAAATTTTATCTTGACAGAGAGTAATCAATCGACTGATCTCTCCTTATTAGTCGACTGATTGCAGATATCAGCAACCTGATGTAACCTCTAATGTTATCAGTCAATTGATTGTTACAATTAGTCGACTGATTCACTCAGAACTTCAATTTTCTTCTACTCTTAGCTCACTTATCTAAATTTCTCATGTCTTTCCTTGATTATTTGCTTCTAGGCATCTAAAGGTATAAATAACTTAATTCTATTATTATTTGAAAGATAAAGAAAATTTGAGATGTTATAATGGGGATATCAAAAAACTTGCCAACAACGATATCATATATAATCAACTCAAATGCAAGATATACGTCATCGTATTCAGCCTCAACCACCCAGACAATAAATCCATCAAGCCATACAATATCATCATAAGCAAAATCTTGATCAACACTATAAACATTGGAACAATGTCCTTTGCATTATTTCTACGTAAAATGTTGAACATCAACTCCATTGGAAATCATTCTCATTGTCGAAAAGCTCTACCATTAGTAACAAAAGTGGAACCCTAAACAACCCTAAAACAAAAAGATACAACAAAAAAAAGAACAATTAGTAGTTAGTATATGTGATAGCTATCATCTTCCTTATAGAGCACTTGTGATGAAACAAAAATGAAAATAAATTGAAAAAACAAAACAACCAACTTAGTTGCATAGCCTTCAAGCTGGTGAGAAATATACACATAACCTATCTCGCAATTACTTTAAAGCAAGAGAAGATAGTGAAGAAAAAAGTATCTATTTATGGTCTCACACTCTAAACTTATTTACGTAGTTTTAAATTATTATTATTATTATTATTATTATTATTATTCAATCAATGAAATATATAATGAATAACGATTAAAAAGAATACTTTGATATAACATTGAAATTATGGCAAAAACAACTGTAAGACATTGAATAAACTTGAATAATTTAATGTTTTTTTAATTTGTAGTAATTTAATATTATTTATAATTTGTAATAATTTAATACTATTTATAACCAACAAAAATAATTTAAAAAATTAATTTTATTCACAATATATAGTATTTTGTTAATAAATAAATTAATACGATTAGGTTAAATTATAATTATCTAAATTTTATTATTTTACTTTCTGATATTAATTATCTTAATTATAAATTAGAAAATTAATCAATAGTTAAAATCTATAATCTATGACTTTCAATATCCAATAAGATTATTTTCTTACAAAACGTGCAACTCATTATTAAGAAATATTAGTGGAGTAGTAATAAAAAATATATATATGACTCTTTCCAATACCCAATGATTGCATTAATTTGTAGTAATTTAATGTTCTTTATCATTTGTAGTAATTTAATACTATTTATAATTAATAGGAATGCTTTAATAATTTAATGCTAATTTAAAGTTATTTATAATTTATAATAATTTAATACTATTTATAATTAACATGAATACTTTAAAAATTAAATTTTATTTATAATTTGTAGTTTTTTTAGAAATAAATTAATATAATTGGGTTAAGTGATAATGATCTAAATTTTATTATTTTACTATCTTATATCAATTATTTTAATTTAAAGTTGAGGAATTAATCAACAGTCAAAACCCATCATCTATGACTTCTCAAATGTCTAATGAAATTATATATTCTTACAAAACATGCAACTCATGAATAAAAAGTATTAGTGAAGTAGTCATTACTATTAGTCAGACTATTCCAATACTCAAAATGGACGAAGTGGCACACATAATAATGAGAAATGTATTAGAAAACGTAAACTCATATTGATTGAAAAATAAATAAATATTATACTACAACTTTTTAAAACTCAAATTATAAATGTTTGTAAAAAAAATTACACTTTTCTATTTCATATTATTTAATTAACTCATTTAATATTATTTTTCAATAAATAAATTATTACACCATGTCTTATATAATTTGTTTTGGGAAACGTAAACCCACATTAAAGGAAATAATTAATAAGTGGTATGGTATGATGTTTTTCAAGCCAACTTTTCATCTTTTGTAACAAACAAAAATAAATGTTTCAATAAATATAATTGCAAAGTCACATTGTATGAAATAATAAAAAAATGAATAAATTTGATAATTTTATGTATTTAATCTAAATTTTTCAGTATAATAAAAAAATTTATTAATTTTCTTTATTAGAAATTAGATCATATCTATTATTATTTTTGGTTAAGTTAGATAGTCTATTATCACATAATTAGTTTCTAAGAGAATCAATGAAGATATAAAATGAACTCAATGATAAGCTTGTAAGAGAGTTCATGAAGATAACTACACAATTAAAAATAACAGGCGTGAGTGTTAGTCTTTTGGACTTCTAAAAAAGGACAATATCAAAAAAAAATTTCACTAACCAACTAAGCAGTGCATCATTATTTTATATTTTCCAATGTATGAAATGATAGTGAAATAATTTGTAATAATTTAATACTGTTTATAATTAACATGAATACTTCAAAAAATAAATTTTATTTATAACCTGCAGTATTTTTTTAGAAATAAATTAATATGGTTGAATTAAGTGATAATTATCTAAATTTTATTATTTTACTATCTTATATCAATTATCTTAATTATAAGATGAGAAATCAGTCAACCATCTATGACTCTTCTAATATCTAATGAGATTATATTTTCTTACAAAATGCGCAACTCATTAATAAGAATTATTAGGAGATGAGTCATTATTATTAATCAAAATTTTTCAATACTCAAAATGCATAGAGCAACACATATAATAATGAGAAAAGTATTGGAAAACAAAAATTCATATTGATTGAAATAATAAATAAATAAATGATATACTACAACTTTTTAAACCCAAATTTCAAGTATTTGTAAAAAACTACTCTTTTCTATTTCATATTATTTAATTAACTCATTTAATATTATTTTTTAATAAATAAACTACTATAGTATGTTCTATATCATTTGTTTTGGGAAACGTAAACTCACATTAAAAAAAATTAATTAATTAATAAATAGTATGATATGATATTTTTAAAGCCAACTTTTCATTTTTTTGTAATAAACAATAATAAATATGTCAATAAATATTATCATAAAGTCACATTCTATAAAATAATAAAAATAAACAATGTGATAATTTTATTTATTTAATCTAAATTTTCCATTATAATCAATTTTTTTTATTAATCCTCCGTATGGATAATATTAAAAACAGATTTCATTGGTAGGTATGAGTGTTGGTCCTTGGGCTTTTCAAAAAGGATAATATTAAAAATAAATTTCGTTGGCCAACTAAAGGGTGCACCATTACTAATATTTTTCAATATATGAACTAATAGTGAAATAAATAATAGTTATATCAAGCCAACTTGGACAATGTAGAACAAAATGAATAAATAGTGGGACACTGTTATTAGAAAATTTTTAGGGTAATATATGTTTATATTAGTGTTAGATAAAAAATTCTGTGTTTGGGGTTCATACTTGATTTGGCATCCACCATGATATATTACACAAAACTTAGGTATAATTTGTTGTTATATTCTCTACAATGATAATGATGTTAGAAATTTTTTTTTATAATTTAACATTTTATGATTTGGTTAAGAAAATTTTTGAAGTAATATATGTTTATATTAGCAACTCAAAGAAAAATGATAAAGGAAATAATTTTTTTAAATAACTTAATATTTAATGATTCAATTATTTTAAATAACTTATCATTATCAATATGTATAATCTTTACTCCAAACAATTGTTTAGCTTCCAGGTATACACGAAGAATTCCTTCATGTTTGACCTACGTGAGCGTGCAATTTGAGTATGTGTAGGTTTCTCCTTGCTTGCTTTCAACCTTCATTTGTAGCACCAATATAGCTTTCTCTTCACAACATTTTTTTTACTCAATAAACAATAAAATATCTAAAAGAAGAAAACAATTTCATCAAAGAACATAAATTTCTTTTCCCTAAAAACAACAAAATATATAGGAAAGAAATATTGACAATATAAATTCAAAAAGTCTTGTGAATCATAGGTGTGAAATATTAATGTGAATCACACATACACATGATGTATATGAGAAAATAATAATCAATGACAAATAAATTAGTTTCGAATTACATAAAAATAATGTGTAACTTAGAGGGGCTGAGACCATTGATTTATGAACAACAATAAATATTTTCAGTCTCTCCATCATCCATCGTTGGCTATATATAGCATGTATAAGCTAATGTGGATTTGACAGAGCGGACAAATTTCTTTCATTAAATCAACTTTGTATTCACCTGAGCTTCTTAGATCTTATTGACTAAGTTGCATGCTTCCTCACACAATAAACAAAGGGTAACAAAATGATGACATTAGGGCTTTACAAAACTCATAGAAGGGTTTTATGTAACTAAAAAAAATACAAAGTGAGACTATATAATTAAAAAAAAAAGATACACCTAATTAATAACACATTGTCTTTTATGTTTCTCGAGATGCATAACATATTACAATTGAAGTTTATTGGTCATAAAACTAATGTATTAAATATTGTCAAATTTTCAAAGCCATTAAAGGCACATAACCCTATAACACTCTAGCTTGGATGGAAAAAATAAATTGAATATAATCAAATTCAAATATAGAATGACGGTAAACAATTAGACAATGTGTAATAAAGGGAACCTAATATTGAGAGATTGTGTGAGGTAACAGTCTTAGTCAGCTGCATTAGTTACTGGAGGTGGAATTGCTTTTTTATATATATTGATTATATAAAAAACACTAGTAAATAAATTCAACAAAAAATGAATACAATCAATATTTGTTGTTTTTCCATTTTTTCCCTTCTTTTGCATTAAATATTGTCAATATTTAATCCCACCTCTCAAATGTGCCAAGGTAGATGTTATATTTTATCTTATGACAATTGAATGAGATTAATTATAAATTAAGATAAAAATATAATTTTAAACATTTTATAATGATACAATAATCAAATTATTATATTATAAACATGCCAAAAAAAAAATCCAACAACAGAGATCTTAACAATTCTCATTTTAATTTTTAACTTAATTTCAACAACCAATCCCAAACTCCATGTTTAGGAGAGGAAAAACGGGGCAGTAATTATCATTGAAAAATGAAAGAGGAGTGGTAACGGGTTAGACGGTGGGAAAGAAATTGAGCTGACCTGTATAATGGGTACGTAGTGAAGTCGAATCCGGTACGTGCAACACTTGCTTCTAGAGTGTGGCGCTGGAGCTGTGTGCTCGTCTCATCTTCCCCACCCCGTAAATCTGCTGTTTCTCTGAAATTTGGACCTACAGCCAACATTCAATGGGGTCTATACTCGGTAATTGGCCGTCGTACGACCCTCACAACTTCAGTCAGCTCCGACCTTCCGATCCTTCTAGTCCCTCCGTGAGTATCTCATATTCTTGGAGGAACTCATCCGTAAATTCTGTACTTTCCTACTTTATTGCTTATTGAAAAATCTGATCTTGTATAATCCTTTAATATTTTGCTGTACTTCTATAGATTATTCTCCATTTATCCTGGGTATAGAGTTGCGTGGGGAGAAGATTGCCTGATTTTTGTTTTTCCATTTTTTCCCTTTTTTTCTACATAATTTCGTTCGTCCGGATTAGGCTTTCCAGGCTATTTCCGTTGTGCCTGTGTTTGCAATATTTAGGTTCTCAAATTTGTTTCTTTTGATTTCATGGAGAATATCTCGGGTTGGTCTGTAACTCTGTTGGACGCCTAATGTAATTGTGACTGAAGCATTCTGGTGTTGGCTTGAGATTGAACTCTTCGCAACCGAAGCTGTATGCAGCATTGTCATTTTGAAGATGTCCTTTTAATGACAGTAACTGCTGCATCATTTTTATCTTTTTCATTTATAGTGTTGTGATTTTAATCAAAAGCAGAACACTAAAGTTAAACTTTTCTAGCTTGGGATCATTTACTAAATTCTTCTCTTTATATCTATTCCTTTTTGCCTTAAAAACAATACCACAAATTTTTGCTGTCTTGCCCTCTGCTTAGTGCTGAGTTTGGGAAGCTGCAAGAAAGCTTTTTGATAACTGATAAATATTCTTCTGATAAATATTCACAAGTGAATGTTATATTACCTATAGCAGTTATATATTTGTGATAAATATTCTTATTCATCTCCACAATCTTACTTGAATTATTGCATTAACTATTTTAATTTAGTAAATCACAAGTGAAAGTTATATTACCTATAGCTGTTGGTTGCTGACTTGGTGGAGGAGCTCATTTAATTCATTTGGTGTCTTTGCTTAGTAGCACTAGTACATTTACATGATACTTAGGTATTCTTTCTTTATTTGGCACTTTATTACCAATGTCATCAATAGCAGCAATGCTTTTCCAATTGATGGCATTTGACTTAAAATTACTCAATGATGCCCTCATATGGCAGATATGATTTTGGATATAAAGAAATATGACCACCGTATTTTCATCTTTCTTTCTGATGCTTTTCTACTTAAGTGTTCATTGTGTTACATTATTCCTCAATCCTTTTGATTAGCTTTCTACTAGTTCTGACAATTGTTGAAGTTTTAGCCCAATAATCTAGCAAAAGTATAATTTGCCACTAGAATTGTATTGTTTTGATTTAAACCTTTGAGGGTTAATTGACTTCGATTGTAATCATAAAATTGCATTCTTTCCCAAAATATATCACCTATTAGTTAGTTGGATCCAGTCATTCTATCTATTTAATGTTATTTTAACCTTGAAAATTTAAGTAGTTCCACTGGAATTTATGTTCACATTGTGTAACATAACTTGATGAATGAAAATAAGGTGGTTATCATTTGTTTTTTATCATAAAATCACACGCTATGAAGCACGGACATTTCAAGAAAGGAGCCATATCTGTGTCCAACATACATGTGTTGCACTCCATAACTCAATATGATGCCTCTAAATAGTACTCTGGAATAAAAGTTTTTCTTTCCCTGTTTACGACAACTCTTTGATGTGTTCTAAACATGTTTTAACACATATCAAATATATATTTAGGCATGTTTCGATATAATTATTAATGTGTTATATCTATATGTTTCAATGCTTGGGTACGAATATAATATTATGACTATGCTATGTTGTGCTGCTGCAACCATGGCATACTGTGTCTGTGCTTCATAAATCCCAAATTTTGCTTACAACAATTGATTGCCTTCATTATATTACTCTCTGGTTTGTTTGCTTCCCATGCTTTTTTATTAGTTACCTCTATCTCTGTATCTCCAAATAGAAATGTTGATGACAGTATTTTCATCAAAAGTTAATTCAGAAGTCTTTGGTGAAATTTGTTTCTACAAACAGCCTAGGTACCTTAAGATCGTCACAGCCTCATGAAGTAGTATAAATTAATTAGCACAGGCATTTTCAACTTACTTTGTATATAGCAATATAGCATATACTACTATGTCGTACTTCTGAGTTTCAGTTATCTGGGTAGCACCTTTAATACGTTCATCTATGACATTTCTATTAAAATTATAAATAACTCCAAATGCATTAGAAGTTTATAACATTTTAGGAGGTTTCATGCACCCAGAAGTATCTATGGTATCTATTAAGGCTTCCTGTAGATGACTTGTAGAATTTAATACTTGCTTAGAAATGCGCTTGTGTGGCCACCCAAAAATAACTTTACTTTGTAAATTAAGCAAGTCCTTTGAAGATTTAAAGGGTTGTCTGTTGCATATACTGGCCGAGAGTGAATACAATGCTATAGCCATGGTGGAAGAGTACTTGTACCTAGATTCATGTGAAACTTCTGAAAATGGAGTTCATACTGGTACGGGTTATCTCTCTCTGATTCTCAAGGTGGAGTAAAATTGTGATTAAAAAATATATATATATTTTGTGAATGTGTAATAAAAATGAGATATTTCATCCCAAAAAAAAAAAATTGACACGATTTGTACAGCAAATACAGACAACTACTCACTTCTTGAGCATTTGAGAACTCAGCTGATACTGTGTGTCAAGCTTGTTGTTCCTGCAGACAAGTAAACTTTTACTTACTTCCACTGCAAAGGATCATTTACTCTTGCCTTGGACCTTCTGAAATCTGAGTGAGTTTAACTTTTCATAACATGGCAAAAAATGTCAAGGATGTTTCTGATATATTTGTATTTTCAAGATTGTTGGCATTTTTAAAGAAAGCATAATGAAACTTGGCACTAATATCTACAAGTGTCTATTTATGATAGTTAGTATCAAGATTTTACTTCATTTGTTTTGATGTTAAGGCATGTCAGCACCCAGCAATTGCAAATTCAAGGTTGCTAGACAAATGAATGAAATCAGTACTCATGAATTGAGGGTTAAATCAAGTGAACTGTAGAGTAGCATGCATGTCTAACGGAAAGTGATTTTGCCATTTCCATATCAGCTTTTCTTAAGACAAAATTTTCCAATGCAGTTTGCTACTTGTTATTCTACAACGGATGTTATACTTTTGTTCTCTTCCTTAATAAGACTTTTTGGTTTCGTGTAGAAAATGACACCTGCTACTTACCATCCAACGCACAGCAGGACCCTTCCACCCCCTGATCAAGGTAGAGAGGACTGGAGAACTTTCTTCTACCTATGGCTTAATTGCTGCTTTGCTGGATCTATTTGATTGTTATCTGCTTAAAACATGTATCTTTATTATAGATCATTTCTGTCATCTTCTAATAGGAATATCCAAACTGAATGCATACTGTGGACCAATTACTTAAAAATGGAAGTTCAGCTTAAAAAAGGAAAGGGAAAAAATGGGAAAGAAGATTAATCTTGGTTCTTATTCTGGTTCTGGAAGTAGATATGCATCCCACGTTTGCTATCATTCTCACCATTGTTATTGAGTTCAGGGTTTGCTAACCAGTTGAATGTCCTTCTGGCAGTGATAACTACTGAAGCAAAAAATATCCTCTTAAGACATATTTACCAGCGTGCTGAGGAGAAGGTTAGTCTTAAATTCATATAATTTTCATGCAAGTAGTTGTGCACACACGTACACCCACTCATAACTATAAAGGGATCTTATAGCTGCTTATGGTCATTATCATTGCAGTTGAAACCAAAAAGAGCTGCATCTGATAATCTCTTGCCAGAGCATGGATGCAAGCAACCGAGAGTTTCTATCTGACCCTATAACAATGAGCAATTTTACATGCAAGCCGCTTTATATGTCAAATATGTGTTTCCATAATGCACAGAAGGAGTTTTGCCTATTAGCTATTTGTAAACTACTTTGCCAGATCTAGATTTGGAGTAGCTAATTTGAAACAGGGTATGGTAATCTCTATCGAAAATACTGTGAATGAAATGATTACATATGCTTCTTACTGAATATCTTCTGCAATATTCTGTGTTCTGCGATTAATAACTGCTTGCCCACGTAAGGAGGGTAAGGGGGGGGAGGAGAGAGTGAAGGACTTTTAGGCTGAGGATTTTCAAAATAAAAGCTCATCTTTTTTTTTTTCTTAATGTTATCTGGAATCTTTTTTGTTCCATAATATTCTAGTGTAGACTGTTGACGACATAATAAACTGTCCTAACAGTATAAAGATGAGTATTTTTTCTCCTGAAAAGTTTAATGAAACCTCATTATATCAATTTTGGTAAACCAGTCTTCACGTGTGTCTTCAGAAAATAAATGGACCATTGCTAATGTGGTGAGGTGATAGTGTGGGCTACAATTGCAATATTCTATAGGAGCAATATTTTGTGTGTGCAGAACAAATAGGAAAATTATGATCACATGCTACTGAATAGAATTTTGCAATTTTAAGATCGATAGTTAGTAATTTTTATTAATATTTTGGCCAAAAAAAATCTTTATTGATATGATAATGAACTAAGAAATTTCCCCTTACTTGTCACGTTGCATTCTTTAAAATACTCTTAGCATCAGGGAAACAGGCTAGACAAGGACGCAGATTGCGTATTGGTATAAAGAATAAGACGCAATAAAATATAAAAGGGGCAAAACGATAATCATGCCACAAAAATAAAATAATGAAAATATTGGAATTCGTCAATTGAGGAACATGCACATGACGGGAGATCGAAGACCATATAGCGGTAGCCCAAATGTGCGATCATGTGGCGAGTCTTGCTTTGACCTGATTGTAGGTGTTCGTCTCTGTCTCAAAGCCTGAACTACACAGTGACCATGGCAGCGGCGTCTTGCTTTTCTGCTTCTTCTGTTTGCTTCACTAGAACCCCGACTTCCAGAAAATCCTTTACTTCATGTTCGTTCTCTCCTTCATTTCCTCGCATAAATACCGTCCCGCGGAAACTTCATATCAGAGCAACAGCTTCGTCTGCACCTTCTGTTTCTCCGTCTGCAACCGCCTCCGTCGAAGTCGGTGAATCCCCAATCTCAGCCACTCCCTCCAAGGTCTTACCCTTTCGGGTGGGGCATGGATTTGATCTCCATCGTTTGGAACCTGGTTACCCCTTGATTATCGGTGGAATCAACATACCTCACGAAAGAGGGTGCGAGGCGCACTCCGATGGTAATTAGATCCCGACTCCCTCACTTTATTTTTGAAGTTTCACCTTCGTGATTTTTCCCATCTGGAAACAGATTAAAAAATGATTAGAAATCTGGATTGAATTCTCCTTGTATTGTTTTCCTCCATCAAAAATTGATGAAATGGTTCTGTTAAATTGAAAGAGTATTATTGACTTCGCTGTTTGTTTGCTGTAGGGGATGTGCTGCTTCACTGTGTGGTTGATGCGATCTTGGGGGCGTTAGGGTTTCCTGATATTGGGCAGATATTTCCGGATTCAGATCCTAAATGGAAGGGTTGTGACTCATCTGTTTTTATCAAAGAATCTGTGAGTATACCCTATTGGCATGAGTATGTCTTGCATCATGTATCTTCCCCTAGTAGTTTTCTCCCTTGAAATGTCTGAGTATTAGTAGTTTCTGCGGAATAAAAGACCAGTAAACATTCACTGCAATGGTTTTGTATGTCCATTCACTTGTTGTAAGTCTATAGTAATGGTGGCTTTAGAGGCAATACGTGGACGCTGTAAATCACAAGTTCGTTGTGTAGGGATAGAGCTCAATGGTGGCTAAAAGTTTAAGTTTTATTTTTGTGTTCCCCTTTTCCACCGTTCAAACTGTTCAGTGTATCTTTTTGGCCAACCTGGCTTCCCCTAGCCCTTATGTTGGCAAGAGGTATGACATCTTGCAGAAAGGGAGGAGATAGATTTAAGGAACAGAGACTTCTTTTCAACTATGACGCTGAAGGAAATTGAAGTGAAAAAGGAGGCTTTGTTAATTGTTACGTGACTTAAGAGGTGAGATTGTGCTTAGACAGGATGCTGATCAGAACTGTTTTGGGAATTCAGGACTTCTTGGGTAAATACAAAGAGGATAGGTTGATAATACATTTGAGGTCACTCGATTAATAGCAGTACCTTGTTTAAAAAAGAAGAAGAAGAAAAGAGAGAGACTGGTGGAACTGATAGTTTCATTATACTTGAAGTTGTGTTTGCATTTGTTGTATGATTTCTGTAGGAGGGAGTCTCTATTTTTGTTGTGTGGTTTATCATTCTTTCTTGGGAATTTGGGAACAGAAAATGCATGTACTGCGAATCTGCAATTATTTATTTAGCCTTGTTTAAATCTGTGTGTTGTTTCTTCTCTACAGGTGAGACTTATGCATGAAGCAGGTTATGAAATTGGAAATTTAGATGCTACTTTGATACTTCAAAGACCAAAGCTAAGCCCCCACAAGGACACCATTAAGGCCAACTTATCTGCACTGCTTGGAGTTGATCCTTCTGTGGTAAATATCAAAGCAAAGACTCATGAAAAAGTTGACAGCCTTGGAGAAAATAGAAGTATAGCAGCGCACACAGTCGTTCTTCTGATGAAGAAGTAATAGAAGCTGGAAATTGTACTGGAAAAAAATAAAGAGTTAGCTTCATAAAAATTGCTTTCAAATTTATAAATCATGCTTTATTAGCATTTTTTATTCAATGGCTGAGCCTGGATGTTGTTTAATTGGTTTCAGTAACTGATTCTGTCGTGCCTTTCTAATGATGGCAGTTTGACCTGAAGGTTGAACTGAATGGATTTGATCAATGAGTGATACCTTTTAGAACTTTCTGAGAACTGGTTGTTGTCAATCATTTTTTTTTTTTTAAAGTATGCACTACCAGTAGTCTGATCTGAAGCATATAGTGTGATGTTACGAATGTACAGAGAAAAGTGAGAGGTTCAAAGAAACAGAGGAAGTTCAATCACAACAAACAGGTAAATAAACCAAGAAGGAAAAATAAATGAACTGAGGTGGAATGCTCAATTCACTGTCGTGTGAGAAAATAATAGAGAGAGAGGGAGAGGGAGATCTATATCTAGACTAAAAAATCTATCCTTTTGACACTCTATAATGAAGGCTTCAAACATATATTGCAATAACATGACGGAAGCTAGAAGCTCAAAAGAAGGAACAGAGTCTCGGTATATTAACTGGTACATGCATCACATTCATGCTAGAGTGGTGCTTACATGATATCTTAAAATGGCCATAAGAAGCACTTGATCAGACTTAGTTTGTGTTTGAGAGACGTCCGTGGTAAGTCTACCCATGTTTGTAATTACTCAATCACGTTTGAAAGATTTGGATTATGTTTGGCTGCACGTTAGACTTCGGCTCCACCGTTGTTTTCTTCTTCCACCCATGTTAAGTCTACCGCAATATGGAGGAGTTTTTTCTCTACCCAAGTTTCATCTACGGTATTGTTAACTATCATATTTTCTTGTATTATCCATGTCCTTGTTGCTCCAGTAAAGCAAAGAAAACACGAGATACTCCAACAATTTGTTTGTGGTGCTACTCCAACAATTTGTTTGTGATGCTATGTTTTTGGAGCCAGAAACAGAGGTGCGACGGGGACGAACACTTGAGTGCAATATTGTCCAACCCAAGAGGGAGAAAGAGTGATCCAATCTGTGTTGGTTCCTTGAGGTTTTGGACTACCACCCCTGAGCTACAATGTGAGTTTGCAAACTAGAAAATAACCTGCATTTTTCTGCACGAAAAACAGAGGGAACCCGTGAGTGTTTGAGTTAGAGTTTCTTCAGTTTTTCCAACCCCAAAACTGTAGGCTTTTTGGATTAACAAAAAGAGAACGTGAAAGTGCATAAATTTTCAAAGAGAAAAGTTTGCTTAAAAATCTTGGGCAAGCTTTAAATCCTTTCTTTTAGGTGTGCGTTTGTTTAAGATATGTTTAAACATGGCTTAGAGGGTCCCTATATGAGTATAGGAGAGCCATGAAGCAAGGTGAATGGAAAAACATATTGTTGGACATATGCATGCATGTAAGGGACTAAAGTGAATAAAATCAAAAGTTTGTACGAATAGCTATAATTTTATAAAAAATATATTTGCGATCAATGGACCTAAGTGAATAAAATAAGAAGTTGGAGGGAGAGAGTAAAATTTCTGAAAATCTCCAGATTTGGTATAAATGGAATTTAAATTAGGATTTGATGGAATTTACCAAATTTTGAAGGTTATTAATAATGACATGATTTTTTTTATTATGAGAACAAACCTAATTTATACAATTAAACCTAATTATGTCATAATTTATATAATTACTTTAAAAACTTAATTTACACAATTAAACATCCTGATTATTTTGGTTAACTAATTAAAGAATCAATTTAATTATATCATTATATAATTATGAACACAATTCCTTTTATTATGATAATGAATCTCTAAATTTTTTTTGTGCAATTAAGCTCATTTTTGTATGATTTGCATATTGATCATCACTAATATCTCATATTTTTTTCATAAGTAATTATTAACGCTTTAATTATAATTATAGTTTATAATTATACTTAGTCATATTGTTCAAATTTTAAAAATATTCTAATAAGTAATTAGTGAAGTAATATTGGATAAAGAAACAAAACAAATAGTGCACTTTATTAAAACTTTGATATAATTTACTAAATTAACTTTAAATAAATGACAATAGATAATAATAGTACCTCAAAAAAAGAACTATAAAATTTATATCCTTTTTAGTAATCACAGATCTCAAATCAAGTTTACACACTAATATCTAAATATCATATTATACATCAAATCACATTTGTTTACTTCAAACTACGTTTGTTCAAATATATTCAAAACATAAATCACGTTAATTCAAACTTAAATTTTTTCTAATCACATTCAATCAAACCTAATTTATCCTACTCACATATACTTACTAAGTTAGCAAACACACCTTAAAGGTGTTTGGGGTAGCGGTTTATCATTTGTGTATTCCTCAATTATCATTTGTTGTGTTTTAACTTGTATTAAGCACACCCCAAAACAGACTACTTTCTTTTCAGCTATGTCTCTCACTTCAGCCACATGACATTACACGGGGCACTCCATTGAAGGTCTGAACTGAGTCGACGGAATATCTGATGTTTGACGGAATGAAAGAGCGCAGGTTTTTCTGACGTCCATGTTTAGGCTTTGCCATTAGAACTTGGAAGTCAAACGTGGGCCTTCAATTAAGCATACCAAAGGTGAACGAACTTGTCAAGTGTCCAGTTCAATACTGCTGCCAGGATGACAAATTCAACATTTCTTGCATAGTATAAATTGTGGACCCCATTCCTGATCTCGTGCTTCAATAATATTGATATGTTATTGAAACTCGTTTAAAAATATTATCTTCTGCCCTTAGACAAGGCTATATTGAATATTCTTCCAGTCTTCCTTAATATCTAACTCGTGCATATCAGTTCATTACTTCCTTTATTGCCCGTCCTAAACATAATATTAATTCATTATTTATTTAGAAGCTGCATTGGTATCTTCATGCATGACGAAATGGAACTGGAAATCTCTATTAGTCTATTTTATTCAAACATCACTGTTGCCGATTGAAGTGACACCACAAACATTTGTTACCCCTAATTTTTTTTTGGACCAAAACGTACAAAGACTGAAAAGTAAAAGCCATCTCGTCCTCTAATATTTTGGTGCTACCTTTCTTTCCCCTGAGAGGGGGCTAAGTGAAAAATAATAGTAGTTGACTCTCCTCAGCTCCACGGAGGCGTAGGTTTCCAAACGAACTTGGACCAATATCTTGTTTCAACTTTCAAATGAAGTTGTCTGACAAAATTAGTGAGGAGAGATGGAAATTTCCCGACAAATCGGGTCCAGTTTGAAATTTTGGACTTTGGACAATAAGTGGGATCCACATCACAGCTAAAGATCCTACTTAACCTCGAAGTTAAAGAGAGAATTAAGTTGAAGAAGTAAAACCAAATACAAGAACTAAGGTTGCTCCTAAAAAAAATTCTCACCCTCCTATTTGAAAATTAATTGCCCCACACTATCTTCTAGGATTTGAATCACCATAATAAAAAAGACGTAGATTAATCAAGTTGAGTTGAATTATAGATGTATAAATCTTTTTTTTAGTATTATTTTCTTTCTCCACAGTATTCAAGTCGAAATTTTGTTGAAATGAAACAAGTATTAAGCCACTTGAATTTTCAACGTTTTCACTCTGTCTATGCAATTCTTTTTCCACCTCATGCCATACGTAATCAACTGAAATCATCATTTTCATCTGGACAGAGAAATACTCTTTGATAATTAATAAATAACAAAATCAATGGTCGGGATTAAATTAACTGAAGCAGACTTGGAACAAAGTAGGTTTGGAACAGGCACTGCAATAAATGGAAACCCAGTCAAAATTTGAAATCTATATGGAAAATACGTTAATGCAGCAAACTCTGAAAACCTCCAAGAAACGTCGGTGACATTGAACCATTCCAGGTTCATGAAAGTGGAAAAGGGTGTTCTTTTTTAATAAGCCTCCGGATTATATATATATATATATATCTTAGATAATCACATGTTTAATTATGTTTGAAGTTCATATTTTTTTCGCCCATCTATTTCAAGTTTTAACTCTAAGGTTCATCACAAGTCAGTCATTTGACAAGAATAATGCATGTAAATAAAAAAACAAAAAATAAAATAAATTGGCCAGTTCAACTTTCTGCGTGGTTCTTCTGTTTCCAATTTTCTTTCAAAAGCTTTTCTGAACTTCCTAAAAACAAACAAAACAATTATATGCCTTCTGACAACCTTGGAGCATCCAAGCAACATAGTTTGGCAATTGCCCCACTGCCTCACCTACTAATCAACAACACAAATATAATTCTATTGAACTTGCATACAAAATGTCCCTTAAATGCATGACAGCTTAGTAGCTATATTCATATAACTCACCTAATATATTCATAAAGCCAAGCACAATAATTAGCTTCCAGAAACAGTTAGATGAGGAGCACAAATATATTATTATCATTGTTAACATAAAGGGTGGCAATGAAAACAAGGCACACTGAAGAATCTGCCTAAAGTGCTAAACAGCCAGGAGAACATCTGTGCCAGGATTTGCAATGGCACAGAAAGTGATAGACGAAGCCACGAGTGGCATCATGCTCCCACATACGACAAGCATTATTTATTCAGTGTGGGACTTGGACAGCACGCCTACCCCTTGTCAAATTTCCATACAAGTGCCTCTGAGAGGAACCACTCCTTCCTACGAACCTTCATTCTGCAGTTGGTGATCTTTCTCATAGTCCTCGAACTATATATACATGAGACTACATGTTTCGAAGTTGTGATTCAGATATACAGATTGGATTTTGTAATTAATTCCCACCTGCACACAGCCCTTTTCCTCTCTCTCTCTCTCTTTGATTTTCTGACAAGTTTGGAAGAACAGTGAAGGATGACGGCAGGGGAGCAACCTCAGATGTTGTCGAAGATTGCGACTGGGGATGGACATGGTGAGCATTCCCCATATTTTGATGGGTGGAAGGCTTATGAGAACGATCCATTTCACCCCACTGACAATCTGAATGGGGTAATTCAGATGGGTCTAGCAGAGAATCAGGTAAGCCAAAGTTTGAAACTTTCACCACATAGCCTCACTTGGTTTAGAGTTGAAAGCAGAAGCTAATATGTTGTTACGTGTTGCAGCTGACTTCTGATTTGATTGAGGAATGGATAAGCAGTAATCCAGAGGCGTCCATTTGCACTCCAGAGGGAGTCCGGAATTTCAGGGCCATAGCGAACTTTCAGGATTATCATGGGTTGCCAAAATTCAGAGATGTAGGTGACAATGACGGCGTTTGATTATGTAAATGCGAAACAAGGTGATGTTGTTTGATGAGGGACTAATATGAATATTGGTGAACTTGAACTTGGACAGGCTGTGGCTAAATTCATGGGAAGGGCAAGAGGGAACAGGGTGAAATTCGACCCTGAGCGTATAGTTATGAGCGGCGGAGCCACCGGAGCTCACGAGGTCACGGCGTTTTGTTTGGCGGATCCCGGTGACGCCTTTTTGGTGCCCACTCCCTATTATCCAGGGTAATACATTCTTCCTCCATATCAATCATCTCCTACCTCCTTTCTGGTTTTTTATTTTTTTGTATTTTCTAAATTTGAAGGACGAATGAATCTGACTGGCTTACGCTTGCCATGATCGATCTTCTTCAATCAAAATATAATCGAGCAAATTACTAATTCATCCTCAAAAGATTTTTTTTTTTAATCTGATCCTTAAAAATTCAAACATTTTGACTTCTTCAAACATTGCATTTATAATTAAAAAAAATTGAGATTTGTCAATGACAATTTTTTTTATTTAGTAACAAAAAAAATTAAATTGAGATAAATACAATATTTCATAGATTAAATTGAGATGTTTAATTTTTCAAGAATTAAATTAAATAACTATAATTTGTGTGACTTTTGTGATTTGGTTATAAAAAAATTTCAATTGTCTTAATTTCATTTTTAAAAGATTAAGTTTCATAATTTAATTTATAAAACATTGTATTTGTCTCAATATTCTTCTATCTATCAAAGTGATTTTGGACAATAAAATAATAAGATTTATTCGATTTAATAATAGAAATGACCAAATTACAAAAACTCTTTACAAATTAAATTAAAAAGCTTAATTTTTTAAAGATCAAATTAAACAAACTATAATCTTACAAATATAGATAATATTAAAACTTAATCCATTTTTACTATTTTAAGGACTGGACGCCTTTGTTTGGTGTCATACATCAAGTAAATTGCTTAGTGTATATGCGTTATTAGATAAGCGTAAACCTTACTTGTTAGTATGAGACTCACATCGATTCAACGGATCACGGGCACCCGCCAAGTATATGATCTATCCGACACCAATTTTAACTTGTCTACCGAAATATGACAACCCTTTTTAATGGGAATTAATTGTCGTTTTCAGTTTCCTATATTATATTTGTATTCGTGTCTCATCTATTTGCTGATAAACTCGTATCATTTTCCAATAATGCAGATTCGATCGGGATTTGAGATGGAGAACAGGGCTTCAACTTGTTCCAGTCGTGTGTGAAAGCTCCAAAAATTTCAAGCTGACAAGATCAGCCCTAGAATTAGCCTACGACAAAGCCAGAGAAGACAACATCAGAGTGAAAGGCTTACTCATCACCAATCCATCAAACCCATTAGCCACAATCACGGACGCTGAAACCTTAAAAGACATAGTCAGCTTCATCAACGAAAAAAGCATCCACCTCATATGCGACGAAATCTATGCAGGCACAGTGTTCGGAGAACCAGGTTTCACAAGCATAGCTGAGATTATAGAAGAGGACGACACTGAATGTAACCGTGACCTCATCCACATCGTTTACAGCCTCTCGAAGGATCTTGGAATCCCTGGCTTCAGAGTGGGCATCATTTACTCCTACAACGACGCTGTAGTGGAATGTTCTCGCAAAATGTCCAGCTTTGGATTGGTCTCCACACAGACTCAACATCTTCTTGCATCGATGTTATCGGATGATGGGTTTGTGGATCGGTTTCTTACAGAGAGCGCAGCGAGGCTGGCTAAAAGATACAGACTTTTCACTCGGGGGCTTGCTCAAGTGGGCATAAAGTGCTTACAGAGCAATGCTGGTTTGTTTCTATGGATGGACTTGCGTCATCTTCTGAAGAAGCAGAGCTTGGAGGCAGAGATGGAGCTGTGGAGGGCTATTATTAACGAGGTGAAGATCAACGTGTCGCCTGGTTCTTCGTTTCATTGCTGTGAGCCAGGGTGGTTCAGGGTGTGCTATGCGAATATGGATGATTTGGCTGTGGAGGTTGCTTTGACGAGGATTCGGAAGTTTGTGAATCAGAATATGGAGGCGAAGGTGCCTGCCAAGAGGCTTTGCTGGCAGAGCAGTTTGAAGCTGAGGTTAAGCTTCTCCAAGAGTTTAAACATGGACGACGTGATCACGTCACCTCACTCACCCTTATCATCACCCTTGGTTAGAGCCACCACTTGAACAAGGAACAATCTCTGCACAATTTACGTGTGATTTGTCCAATGAATGTTTGGTTCTTTGATTTAGTGTTACTGTTATTATTATTATTTTTATTTTTATTTGTGTAAATGTATATAAGTGGAGGAATATCACTGGGACAAGAATAAGAAGACATTCCTGTGGTTGTGTTAAGGGGTAGAGCCCATCCTCTACTTGGCGCCTCATGGCTATTGGATCAGCGTGGCACCCTGTCCCCATATCGATCCAACAGTTATGGGCTTTAGGCAAAAGATCTTGATTCGTATTATGACTTATGAGTGACATTCGAGTGTTAAAGGTTGTTTTTTCTTTTTTCACTTTTAGAATGGTGGGTTCTTGGTGAAAGAAGTTCTTACAGTTTCGATTTAGAAAAGTGTCACAGATGTATTTATTTTGCAACACATGTTGTCAGTCATTCATTAAAGAATAGTAATAAAGTGTCTTTAATTTTTTTACTCTCTCTTTCTCTCTCAGAAACGGATCAGATCCTATGATTGTGGTAATTTTTTTAAAATACATTAAAATTTAGACTATTAAATCTGAAATTTAATGATTCAGATGAGACAAGTACTATAAAACAAGTATGAAATTTGTTTCACACATTCACTTGGAGGAACTTTTGAATAAGGTCCACTTCTACTTTTCTTCACTGTGATCCTGACCAAGAAATTTTGAAACCATTAGCACAAATGCTTATTATTGTTAGACCAAGAGTTATACATATTATTCCAACGTAATTTAATTTTTTTAACCGACTACAAAATAAACATTTAAAATGATACGGTTCAATTATAACTCAATCTCTTAAGTAAAGCATTCATCGTAAAATAATTAATGTTACCCTTGGTTAACAAAGATTGCGTGTATATATTTAATTCCGCACTTTCCACTCATCAGTATATCTGCTTTTGCCTCGCAAATTATACTCAAAGCCTTCATGGTTGGCTACCAATCCTTTTAAAGAATTAGGATCCGAATCCTTTGTTACAACCGTACATGTGTTAAAATAAATAATTAAATTCTATACAATTCAAATTTAAACCATCCAATCTAATCTTTCATTTCAACACTTGTGATAAAATACACAAACAACACCATACTATCTTTGGGCAAAGAACTATAGAATAACACAGAAATAGAAAGAGCTCTTCATGGTCAACTGTGTAGCACACAGTAAATAACAGACAAGATATTATCCCCACCCGATGGTATCCTGTTTTTGGGAGACATAAGATCTTACCGTCACTTCAAGCCAATATGTTTGGTGACATAACAGAACCAAAAAGCAAATTTTTTTTTTGTCAAATAAAATTTGTACAGAGAAAGAATAGACATAATATTGTTGTTGATGTTAGATTGTCTTGATAAAGTATCCTAGTTATTCCTGAAAAATGTTTGTCAGATTTCAATCTCTACCATATGAAGGATGTTGGAGGCAATCTTGCATACATATATATAGTTGGTGAACTAAGATAACCATTTAATTGTCTTTGATATAACAAAATCTCATAGGAAAATAGAGGAGATTGCTTAAACAACCAAAGACTAGTTAGATCTTAGATGTAGATTCAATTCAAGATTACAATTACAAATGACATCATTTGGTATTAGACATCAAACCGTGGCATTAAACGTCATCATATTTTTTTTTCCTTAATTAGAATCATTAATATTTGAAAATTCACTGGCATCTAACTAATTTAATTTTAACTGGGTTAAAATATAAATGTGTAAAATTCTTTTCATATTTATTTGTTTTCATTTACAATGTTCAAACTTGAGATTTACTTAAGAGCAACAAGTGTTAAACAACTTAAACTAATTAGCATTAATAAATAAAATCATATGAGTGAACTCACTTTTTGACTTCTAAAAGTAATCTCAGTGACGATTTAATCCTTGAATTTTGAAATATTATACAAAATGGTCTATCCGTCTACTTTACAGTCACAATCAACGTTATTTGCTAATGTGTATTGTAATACCTTGGATTGTGGCCTATATGTGTATGCTTATTTTGCTCTTGTGATGCATTGATACGTGCATGTGTGTATAATGATGTCGCATCTATCTAGGAAATGATTATTTTAAATGTGATAACTTGCTTTGTGTTCTAAAGGGAACTAGGTCCTTATGGAGGACTAAAATGAATGAAAATTTGCATATTGCATAATGTTGAAAAACTTGGGTACCACTTGCTTGCGTGTGGATGTGTGTACATGATGTTTGTGATAGTGGAAATCAATCCATAGTTATGTGTGATGCATTGAATGGATTAAAATAACTTGAATGAGTTAGGTTGAGGACCTAAGTGAAAAGATTTGGAAAATTGTGGTATTTTTGCTATAATGTGATTATGGGTTGTTAAATGTATGATTGGTGTGTGGTGATGATAATTGATTAAGTGTGGGGTGTATTTGGAAATTAAAGCATGCTTTGGTAAAATCCCCAATGTACCCTTGGTCCCATACTTGAAGACAAGGAGGGATGAGGGGTAAAGTGATAATTTGGCAAAAGAAGGTCCCATACTCCAACAAAAATTAACTCGCTCTTCAGCACCCTCTACTCACATGTTCAACACGCCATTCTCATGCCACCTTGGAGCTCTTCAAACTTTAACCACCAAAACCTCCCAAATATTTGCCTTCTCTTTGGTTTTCAACATATCTTCGGTCACCGGTAGTTCTCCATCACATTGAGAAGATTAAAGAATCAAGGTAAGGGCTTGGTTTTTGAAATCTTTTTCATTTTCACACTCATGAGCCCCAATATGTAAAACTAAGGTATTTTAGTGATTTAGGTGTCCACTTTGTTTCAAATTTGATGTTTCTTGCTTCCCAACATTCCTACCTTGAATCCTTGACAGTTTGGCTGATTAAAATTGATGAGAAATCTGGTTTTCATGGTGAAATCGAAGCTTATATTAGTAAATACGAAAACATAGCAAGTTTTTGGGGAAAAAATGGGTTTGAATCTTGAGCCCAAAGTGTAATCAAGTTTCTGAAATGTTTTTGTTAGTTGGGAACTTGCATTAATGACCAAAATGTTGAGGATATGCTTTGATTTGGAATAGCGGTGAAAGGGAATGATTTGGAGGCATAGAGACCAAAGAGAACGCAACATTTATGCACTTTTGCTGTGTCACGTCCCAAAATCTAAGCACGTGACCGGCACGGAAGGTGAATTTCACCTCACTTTCGTAAGCCTATTTTTCTCTTAAACACAATACTAATCCTTATTTTGGTTATTCTTTTAAATGCAATTAATTTAAATTATATGGTTTAAGAATTAAAATAATAAAACTATTTCTCTTCTCACAAAATGATAAGAAATTATGGCTAAACCAAGTTTTTCATACACGTTACAGTTTTACGCATTATATCACTAAATAAACCTACTCGATTACAGAGCTTTTCTAGATTTATACATTAGAATAATACCTAAACATTGTACCTTTACCCGGAACAAATAGAAAGGTAATCTTGGCATGAACGTCATCGAATTATGAAGTTCTCCAAACTTGAAACTGAAGACAGCTTCTACTTGAGAGAATCATACCACATTCACATACAATATAGGTATATATATATATACACACATGCGGATATATATAATTGATCTAATAGTACAATTACCTAAGTTTTAGTGTACAAGATATTTATCAAGACACACACATTAAAATTACCTTGCAATTATTAACAAACACATTCAAGATCAACCCAAATTATATTTCAAACAATTCAAACAATTCATACAATTCTAATTTAAGTTCCTAGACATTTTTCGAGTCCCGTCTACAATAAGTGGCCGTTACCCCACTGCCCCTACCGCATCCTCTCTTATTTCACCCATGTCCTCAAAGGGACAAATCTATAGTCCAACCTTATTTCACCCTGTCCTTAAAAAGACGAATATTATATTCAATACCACGTGGTCATAGTGATTTCATTCCACCCTTATTTTATTCCATAGGATCCCATAAATTCTACTTCTATTTCTTTCGAGATCAAACACAATCACATTACACAAACATATGCAACTATATGCATTCCATTTTAGAAAAAAGTTCACAATAGTCTCACATTTGCACATTTCAATGCATAACATAAATGCATTAATTTCATGTCATATTTATATATTTATAGTACACTTTTAATACATACATTAAATAGGCAAACAAGGTAAGGTAGGATTTCTCACCTTGATTACAAGCTAAAATTCTATACTTTACACTCAAAAAGAGACACCAAGAGCCTCATCATAAACCTAGAAATTAATTCTATCAAGTATCAATACCAACTCAAAACATAAGATATTAATCATTTAACTTTATTTTATTTTGAGGCTAAAATAAGAACCAATCTTTAAGAATTTTTCGGGAATGAACTGTAGCTCTGAAAATTATGAAATTTAGTACATAGCCTTATTAGTATGTTGAAATTCTAGAATAAAACTTTTAGAATTTAATTCCATCTTTAGACCCCAAAAAGATCTTATTAGTGATTAAAGATCAGAGCTGTCTAAATTCTGAATAGGTACAGTGTTATGCATTTTAGACTTAGTTAATCATGTCCAAACGTGGTGAAATTTTACATATCCTTATATATATGTCTTATCTATGTGCCATAAAAATTTTAGGTGAAAAAGAGGTCTTTAGCTATTAAAACCAAATTAATTTCCGAAACTGTCCAGATTTGCTCTGTATTGAACAAAGTGTTGTTCTCATGTTTATTTGACCAATCAAACCAATTTTGATGAGCTTGAAACTTTCCAGATCAGAGTAGTAACATGTTAGGAGTTCCCCATAAAATTTTCACTATTTTAGAAATTAATTTGGTCATCCAACAATAGATAAAACCAATAGCATGACAAATCAGTTTTGTTCTGCCTTTTACAAATATCAATCACTGTTTTAGGTATATTAAGGATACGAAACCAACCCAAAAAATTCTGAAATAATTTAAATATATTTTTGGACACCATTTCTAGTTGCGTACCAAGTTTCATAACCATTGAAGTTCGTTTGATACCTCAAACAGTCCAAAAAATTCTTAGCAGCAAAGAAAAATTCTGCAAAAACATAATCAGCTCTGTTCTTTGTCTCCTTACCATTTCCTTCGATTTTTGCTTCTTAATTCATGCCTTATGTTTGTTGTCTTCATTTTTAATCTGTAATAGCTTGTATAATCACCTCTACCAAACAAAAAGAGATGAATTAAACTCATAGATTCAAAGGATTCAAGCTTATCGTTACCTTGCTCTATTTTTATGGTAAGAATCAAATCCATGACCATGTTTCCATCAATTTGATCTCTAGGGTTCTTAACTCATAATAAAAAAAGAGAAGAGCAGAGGAAGATGAAAAAGAAAAGAGGAGAAGAAGATGAACCTTGCTTAATGATTGAAAAGGAAAGATGCGATTTCTATAGCAAGACTTTTCCTTTCTTCTCCTAGCTCTCGGTCTCTCTCTCTCAAACTCTCCTTCATAGATATCCTTTCTCCCTTAGCACACACACTTGACGGAAATGATAGAGAAGACAATAGTGGATGTGTGTGTTGTCTTCTTCCCTTTTTTTTTTTTCCTTTTTCATGATGGATGATGAGTCACCCTATTTTTTTTATAATTTGTTATTTGCTATGAGTTCTTACATCCAGCACGTCCAAGGGGGAAGATGGCCCATGTCTACTACTAATTCTCCCTTTGCTTAAATCTCATTTAACTCCCTTCCTTCAGTTTCTTATTTCACTTGGGTCCTTTTAATAATCCTAATATTTTATATTTTGACCAAATTTACTCCAACACCACTTTAATATATTTTTCTACAAAGTAACAAAATAAAACAAAATAAAAACTCCATACAACTTAGAAAAATTTTCACCTAGGTCCTTATGAAATTAAATCTTCCAATAAATTTTTAACTTTTTTTTAATAAATCTTCGAGATATTACATGCTGATCATTGTAGCAATACAAGTCAGTGAAGTGCAAGATTTTTCCTGTACTCTGCATTGTAGCGGTAGGCATTAGTGGGCACACTTTTCTCTTATGTTGTTTGGCACTGCAATTGTGGGATTTCTGCTACAGCAATCGGCCAATACCCCTCCCTTGAATTTTAACATATTTTCACATATTTTTCATGTTGGGATCACTAGGGGTTGTTCTTAAATCATCCTAACACATCAAATTCCCTCTGATCACATGAAACATGATAAAGTTTAGATTGGAATCAAGATGCGTGGGTAACATTGCTTTAACTTATTCTATTAATCTCTCATATGTAGCCTTGTGAAAGGCCTCTTGTGACCAAGTATTGTGTAACACCCCGACTTATTATTTTTTTCATTTTGTAACACCCCGACTTATTATTTCCTTTAAAAATAATAATTTTTCTCTAAATCAGTTTACTAAATAATTTTTTGAATAATTTTCTTTCAAATAATTATATATTTTACTATTCACAAATTTTACTATTCATGTGAATAGTAACTTTGCAGAAAATTTACAAGATTCTCATTAATTATATCTGAGTTTGAATATATACAAAAATAATTTACATAATATTTGTTATTATCTTTACATATTTGAATCATAAACTAGCATAAAATATATTTCTACACTTTAAAATCATCATTAATATTATCAAAGCCTTCCCTTTTGCTCTTTTTCCTGAAATGATCAATTTTCTAAAAGTGAGATATAAAATATCTCAGTAGCTAGTCACTTTATTAAAAACATGTAAATACATGAACAGATCATTTCAGTCATAAAAGCATAACATCACACTGATAACAATTAAATTTCTCTTGTTCACTATGTAGAACAAGATTTATAAATACAATTCTGTAAAAATTGATTATGAACATAGATATTATAAATCATAAATAATCATGCTTTTATGAAAAACTAACTACCTGATCTGATTTTCAACCTATCAACTTTTTAAACTTATTTCCTTGTTCTGCGTTTCCCATCGTCTTCTCTTATTCTTCTTTCCTTTCTTCTTCTCTTTCTCTCCTCTCTTTCTCTCCCTCGTCTCTTTCTCTCTCTCTCTCCTCTTTCTTTCTTCCTTCTCTTTCGTTCTTCCTTCTCCACCGTGACTCACATAACACACACATATATATAATTGAAAGAAAAAGCAATGCATATATTTTTTTAATATTTTTTTCACTATTCCTGCCTCCAATCAAATATCACTTTCTCTTTTTTTATTTTTCCTTCTTCTTTTTTTTTTCTTTTGTCTTTGTCTCTTCATCTTCCTTTCCCTCATCCTCTCTTCTCTTTCTTCCCTTCCACCCCACCGTGCACTCACAACACAATTATATATATATATATATATTAATTAATTATTATTTAGCTTTTTCTTGTAAACCCCACATGTCTCCTTTCTTTCTTTTCTTTCTTTTTTCCTCTTTCCTCCACCGCACACCTCACACACATCACTTTCTTATTTTTTTCTTTTGGTTAAAAATGATCAAAACCCTCAAATCTTTTTATTCTATTCAAATAGGTCCCTACTCAATGATAAAATTTTATTTATATCTCTCAAAATTTTCTTAATAATTATTTTATCCCGATTTACTTGTTCATTTATTTATTTAGCTTCATTTCCTAAGGTAATTAAATTTGGGATATCACATTCTTCCCCCTTAAATGAATTTTGTCCCCAAAATTCAAACTAATGCATATATACACATATAAAAATTGCAACCACAACGTGCATGAAAATATTCTAAATACAAACATCACACTTATTAACATAGTCAATCTATCATTCATTTTACACAACTGTAGTATTATATTTGTTTGATTTGCGTATGATTTCTTGGGTGATCAAACCCTCAATCACTTTACATTTGTATTATAGATTTGCGTATGATTTCTTGGGTGATCAATCCCTCAATCACTTTGCATTATATGCCGTAGATACTTGCACCGAGTAACCTGAGAATTTAACCCTCAAACTCTTTGTGCATAGGTTTTCATAGTTATACACTGAGTAGTATGGGACTCTAACCCTTTCAAACTCATGTATTAGATCGCGTAGATCTTTTCAGATTTTCATAGTTATACACTGAGTAGTATGAGACTCTAACCCTTTCAAACTCATGTATTAGATCCCGTAGATCTTTTCAAATTTTCATAGTTATACACTGAGTAGTATGGGACTCTAACCCTTTCAAACTCATGTATTAAATTTCATAGATCTTTGCTCATCAATAAACAAGTGAAAATGTATCACAGTACAATTACCATGAAATAAATTAATTTATACATACTTTTATTCATTTGAATTTCTAAAAATATACCAATCATCATATACTGTCATCTGAAAGATTAATTGCCTAATATTCAAATAATATTGTAAATGGGACTTATACTGTACTTTGACTAATAACATCAAACTAGCTTAGCAAGGTTATTCACTTACCTTGACTTTTGCCCAATTTTACCTTGAATCATCCTTGAAAATGTGTAAGATAATGAAAAATGCATCACAAAAGCATCCAAGGCAATCTCTTTTTTTTTTTTAGTTCTAATTTTATTTTCTTATAGAATTTAATTTCTATTATGAAACATATCTTCACTTGTTTCATAATACATCATAATCATACATACTTTCTTCTAACTCAAATTCTTTCTATATAATTAAGAGTTATTACATAAACATAGATATGTTTATACTAATAACATATATAATCATAAATATGGCATGGAATAAGAATTCCATATCATTTTTGTAGAATTCCATCTTCAAAAATACTTTTAGAGAGAGAAAAAACACATGGATAATTCATATGATCATAGGAAATATAAACTTTATCTATAATTCAATGTACACTTCACTAGGTACTTAATTTTATAGAGATAAATATCTCTAATATTTTTTATCTAAATTATCACACTCAAAGTAAATTCTAATTCAACTTTGGCATACCTTTTCTTTTTATGAATTTAGGCTATAATGATTTCTTACATGTAAAATATACTGGCCAGACATACATTACAAATAAGACTCCATTATTTTCTTTATTCATCAAAAGATACTTGGTATGCCTTTATTCATATTTAATCAATTCTCTATATGACTTACTTTTACTCAGATATTGTTCTAAATCTCACTTAATCATAACAAACATTCACAGCAATTCAAATACAAACATCATAAAAATAATACTTTTAACAAATCAAACAATTACATGTAAATATTCTCCTTTCCATAAGATGGCAAGATCTTTTCCTCTGATACCATTTTGTAACACCCCGACTTATTATTTTTTTCATTTTGTAACACCCCGACTTATTATTTCCTTTAAAAATAATAATTTTTCTCTAAATCAGTTTACTAAATAATTTTCTGAATAATTTTCTTTCAAATAATTATATATTTCACTATTCACGAATTTTACTATTCATGTGAATAGTAACTTTGCAGAAAATTTACAAGATTCTCATTAATTATATTTGAGTTTGAATATATACAAAAATAATTTACATAATATTTGTTATTATCTTTACATATTTGAATCATAAACTAGCATAAAATATATTTCTACACTTTAAAATCATCATTAATATTATCAAAGCCTTCCCTTTTGCTCTTTTTCCTGAAATGATCAATTTTCTAAAAGTGAGATATAAAATATCTCAGTAGCTAGTCACTTTATTAAAAACATGTAAATACATGAACAGATCATTTCAGCCATAAAAGCATAACATCACACTGATAACAATTAAATTTCTCTTGTTCACTATGTAGAACAAGATTTATAAATACAATTCTGTAAAAATTGATTATGAACATAGATATTATAAATCATAAATAATCATGCTTTTATGAAAAACTAACTACCTGATATGATTTTCAACCTATCAACTTTTTAAACTTATTTCCTTGCTCTGCGTTTCCCATCGTCTTCTCTTATTCTTCTTTCCTTTCTTCTTCTCTTTCTCTCCTCTCTTTCTCTCCCTCGTCTCTTTCTCTCTCTCTCTCCTCTTTCTTTCTTCCTTCTCTTTCGTTCTTCCTTCTCCACCGTGACTCACATAACACACACATATATATAATTGAAAGAAAAAGCAATGCATATATTTTTTTAATATTTTTTCACTATTCCCGCCTCCAATCAAAATCACTTTCTCTCTTTTATTTTTCTTTCTTCTTTTTTTTTCTTTTGTTTTTGTCTCTTCATCTTCCTTTCCCTCATCCTCTCTTCTCTTTCTTCCCTTCCACCCCACCGTGCACTCACAACACAATTATATATATATATATATATATATATATATATATATATATATATATATTAATTATTCTTTAGCTTTTTCTTGTAAACCCCACATGTCTCATTTCTTTCTTTTCTTTCTTTTTTCCTCTTTCCTCCACCGCACACCTCACACACATCACTTTCTTATTTTTTTCTTTTGGTTAAAAATGATCAAAACCCTCAAATATTTTTATTCTATTCAAATAGGTCCCTACTCAATGATAAAATTTTATTTATATCTCTCAAAAATTTCTTAATAATTATTTTATCTCGATTTACTTGTTCATTTATTTATTTAGCTTCATTTCCTAAGGTAATTAAATTTGGGATATCACATATTGCTATTGTGAAATCCATATGATGAGATGTCACACCCCGAAAATCAGGCATGTGAGTTATACAAATAACACCTAGGGTATAATTCCATAGTATCCCTTAGTATCCTTGAACATTCTTAATATTCACAATTATGCAAAACATAAATTTTTCATGAAAGATATTTTACATACATATTTAGAAATGTTCATTTTTCATGCATTACACAGTACGATAAAACCTCGCAAGCTTAGGTGACTTACTAGACTATAGAGCATTTCTTAATCCTCACCTAAACTTGGTTCCAAGAACCACCAACCAAACAGTGGAGTATAACTTTGAAAGGTAAACATCCTCCTTAACCACCATATCTGAAAAAGACAACAACTAAGAGTATGAGTTTATTAAACTCAGTGGGTAACTAACTATGCATGAAAATATGATAAGCACAAACACTACAATGTTAATTCAATCAATTAACTGAATATATTCAATGTATTAATAAGTATAAACACCAATGTGTTCAATCAATTTTGAAAACAATTTTCCCTATAAGCTTACGTTCTCACAACTATATGAAGTTTGAAATCATTGATACTCAATAGGTTTACGCTCTTTTATTTTTGAAAACCCTATGAGCTTACGTTTTCACAAGCATATTGAGCCGAAATCATTGGTGCTCATAGGTTTACGTTTCCCCCGATGTTCATCCTTAGAAATGTTTATTCATGGATTTACTAATTGGTATATTCAGCTCTGTTTGGTGATCAATCTTTCACCTTATTCAGGTCTATTGGGTGATCAATCCCTTACCTCATTTAGGTCTATTGGGTGATCAATCCCTCACCTCATCTTGCATTATCAAACACAATTATAATCACTATATACAATCATATTCTCACAAACATGTTCCAATTTGTTTAAGGAACTACCATATAAGGTAATAAAAATAATTATCAATGATATTGTGATTTTTCTCAACTTAAACTTACACTGATAATTTTCTCAATTTCACAAACAACGCAAATGAGATTTATATTATGCTTTGACTAATTTAATAAATTGATTTTGTAACGTTGTCCACTCACCTTGATGTTTGCTCAATTTTACCTTGAACCTTTTTCAAAAATGTATAAGATAATGGAAGATAATTTCCTTACTCCAATCTATTCATAACATCCCAAAAGATGTGAAAGATGCTGTCACGCCCTAAATCTAGGCCCGTGACCGGCGCGGACGATGTCTAAACTCACACCACCGCAAGCCTAACTTTCCATTTAACTTATTACTCTTTCCTTAATCCAATTATTCCTTTAAATATAATTGTTTTAAATTACACAATGAAGAAGTAAAACAAGAGAATGTTTTCAAATTTAACCATATTATACAACAATACACGACCTACCCAATTACAGAGCTTTCTAAAATTACTAAAACAACATGATTAAGTCTGTTACCATACCCCGAACAAAGGGGAGGCATCATCGACATGTTCATCCTCGAAGTTAAAGGGTCTTCTTTACCTGAAACTATGAGGGGGTGAGTCTTATCCACTTGACTCACCATAAAATAGCCTTACCGCACATATAATCAATTATGCATGCCAAAAGTACATATAATCATGTATGAACATGTGAAAAACTCACAACATTAATAATTCATGACATAAATGTAAGTCAAGAGGAATTCATCATAAGAAAGTTCATAAATAATCACATGTATCTCGCCCGAAAGCATTATCCCACTTGTAGATGTCATCCCGCCCGAAGGCATATTCTGCCCGTAGGTAATATTTCTGCTTAAAGATATATTCATGTCTACAACCATTACATTCATTGGTATCTTGGGAAATCAAGTCCTCAACCATTCTATGTGTATAATTCCATGCATTGGTATCTTGGGTCAAACCCTCAACTATTCCATGTGTATAATTCCATGCATTGGTATCTTGGGTCAAGCCCTCAACCATTCCATGTGTATAATTCCATGCATTGGTATCTTGGGTCAAGCCCTCAACCATTCCCTTTGTATAATTCCATGCATTGGTATCTTGGGTCAAGCCCTCAACCATTCCATGTATATTATATACTCAATTCATAATTCTCATCAATATAATCTTAAATCAAAAATAAATTTCATTATCTAGCAATCATCATTAAATATAGAATCTAACTGCAATATGAGATGGAATTTATATTGTATCTTGGAGGGATTAATCCCTCAACTATTCCATGTGTATAATTATATACATTGAATATCTTGTGTCAAGCCCTAAAAAGGACGTCAATCAATTCAACCTTATTTCACCCCTGTCCTCAAAGGACCCAAAAGTGTTCGAAATCTCTGTTTCTTTCAAATACAATCAATTGCACAATCAAGAGCATTCATATGCACATCATGAACTTTAATAAATCCATGTCATTCATAATCATCAATCATTCACATGATTTCCTTTGCAAGTTCTATCCAAATATATAGAAAATATATTCATTCCTTAATTTATTGTATCTTCTAACAAACAAAATTTTAAAAATAAATCAAACAAGATAAGGCTAGATCAATTCTTCAACTGAGCTCAAATTTTCAAAATTCAGGTATAGTATAAAGTTCTATATTCTTCATCCACATACAGTTTGCAAGCTCAAATTATATGCATGTGGTACCTTACATCATGTATGTCAAACACATAATCACCTTATCACATGATATCATTTTACGAAACTTTAGAAAGTACAATCCTAGAAAATAAAATCATACAAGGTATAGCTAGATCCCTCACCTCGAGTCCGAGCTAGATTTCTGCATCTTATATCAATCAAAGGATGTCCAAAATCTCATTGAAGGCTCAAAGCTAAACATGCATCTCCATTGGGATGCACTGTTCTCTCCTTTTCCTTCGACTCTTGTAATATTCAAAAATACGTATAATTAATATTTACATGTATAGACACTATTCATACGTACATTCACTATTCATATGTATGGATACTATTCATACATACAAATATTATTCATACGTACGGATACTATTTATATGTACGATTACTATTCATAAATACGGTATAAATACATATGATCACTATTCGTACTAGGAAAATTTCTTTTCTGATGTGGAGGATCAGCTAAAGCTGCAACCACAAAATATACTGAAGAATTTAACTTGTATAATTATAAGAAAGAGTATAGTATTCTCACCTTGGATCTAAGCTGAAAGAAAAATGCCTAAAATCTCAGAGACCTAGTGCCGGGGTAAGAGAAGTTTGAGGAGAGGAAAGAAGAGAAGCTGAAGGTGTGAGTTTAGAAGTGAAATAGACGGGCCTATTTATAGGGAAATCAAATGTACTATTTGATACTATTCCATCTACCGTTCTTCTATACTATTCCATCTACTGTTCTTCTATACTATTCCATCTACTGTTCTTATATACTATTTCACTTACCAGTCTCACTTACTAGTCTCACTTACCAGTCTCACTTACTAGTCTCACTTACCATTTCACTTACTAGTCTCACCTACCAATTTTACTTATAAGTCTCATATACCAATTCTACTTAGTGGTCTCATCTATCAGTATAATCAATTTACTATTTAAGTTTCCTTTCCATTTAGTCCCTAAGGGAGATTTTCTTATATAAAACGTCATTTTTCTCCCAATTTCTTTCTAGTTTCCTCTTATGCCCAATCCACATCTTAGCCGTGGGATCATTGCCACATCCCACAATTTATACAATATTGTGAAAATCTGTATTTTCATCAACATACACATACAAGATAACAAGATTCACATAAGAATATGGGAAATTAAATAGACAGAGAGATCATTTTCTCTATTGAATTATTCCAAATCAAAATTAGCACTCATTCATGATGACCATATACGTGAACAGTTCTGTATATGTGAATAGTGCTGTATAGGTAAATAGTATCATATACTGAATTTTTTTTTACTGGTATTACATTACTTCCCCCTTAAAGAAATTCGGTCCCCGAATTTCAACAATTGTTATCTTCTGTCTTACTGATATTATATTGTTTACTGAAATCTCTTTTAGTACTTATTCTGTAGATATGTCCCTTTCAATACGCTACTTACTAAAGCTTTCACCTTCCCTAGTATTTTTTTTATTCCCTTCCATTTGAAGTGTTATTATCCCTATATCCAACACGTTAGTTCACTTATATATTTCCTTGACCTTATACACTAGTGTGATTTACATGTATTTCTCTTGGGGACTTCCCCCTTAATAGGTCAACCCTTGTAATGCAACATGTTCTTACTTATATCATATCAATATCTTTTTGGCTCACACATCGCTTACCATCATATAGTATGCCCCTAAAGACATCACACATTGTGTAGAATTCCTAAAGTTACTCGAATGCCTTACTTTCACAAGTCAACTTATGGTTACCTAGGAATTCACCTTCCCTTCTTTTGCCTAAGATTTCTTACACATGGTGACACCTCCAAGGTGCCATAAATACTTGCACCGAGTGACTTGGGAATTTAACCCTCAAACTCTTTGTGCATAGGTTTTCACAGTTATACACTGAGTAGTATGGGACTCTAACCCTTTCAAACTCGTGTATTAGATTTTCACAGTTATACACCGAGTAGTATGGGACTCTAACCCTTTCAAACTCGTGCATAGATTTTCACAGTTATACACCAAGTAGTATGGGACTCTAACCCTTTCAAACTCGTGTATTAGATTTTCACAGTTATACACCGAGTAGTATGGGACTCTAACCCTTTCAAATTCGTGCATAGATTTTCACAGTTATACACCGAGTAGTATGAGACTCTAACCCTTTCAAACTCGTGCATAGATTTTCACAGTTATACACCGAGTAGTATGAGACTCTAACCCTTTCAAACTCGTACATAGATTTTCATAGTTATACACCGAGTAGTATGAGACTCTAACCCTTTCAAACTCGTGTATTAGATCCCGTAGATCTTTTGCTCATCAATAAAATAGTGAGAATTTATCACAATACAATTACTATGAAATAAATTAATTTACACATACTTTTATTCCTTTGAATTTCTATTATCAATCATAGCAATCATCATATATTGTCAATTGAAAGATTGATTGTTTAACATTTCAATAATATTATAAATGAGACTTATATTGTAATACCCGTTAATTTCAGAATATAATTCGCTTAAGAGTATTTTAGAATTTTACAACGTTACTTTAGTTATTTATTTTGGTCATTTTTAATTTTCATATTTAATTGTTCTTTTTGAATACAATTATGAAAATTGAGTTAAATGACTGGACTGAATATTTGCACCATGTGGGATATATTCTAAGAATGGTGAAATTCATGGAAAAGTGGTATAAGAATGGTCAATTAGTCCATTTATTGTAAATTGACTGGATGGGTTTGCATGTTGGGTTATGGATACCCATGGTGTAATACCCGTTAATTTCGGAATATAATACGCTTAAGAGTATTTTAGAATTTTACAACGTTACTTTAGTTATTTATTTTGGTCATATTTAATTTTCATATTTAATTGTTCTCTTTGAATATTATTTATGAAAATTGAGTTAAATGACTAGACTAAATATTTGCACAATGTGGGATATATTCTAAGAATGGTGAAATTCATGGAAAAGTGGTTTAAGAATGGTCAATTAATCCATTTATTGTAAATTGACTGGATGGGTTTGGATGTTGGGTTATGGATACCCATGGGTTATTGAATAACCCATTAGAAATATTTAATATAAAGTTTCAATAGTACCCCCCTTATTTTTTTCTCACGATCGAAGCAGCTGAAGTGAATAGTAAATTCACTTTCTCTCGTTTCTTCACCCTCTTCTCAAATCCTTTCCTTGATCTTCAGAATTTCGATTATCTGTTCGGTTCAAAAGCTTTGTAAGGATTAAAGGTAAGCTTTAATCTCATTATTTTCCTTAAATTTCAGTTTATGTAGAAGATTAGAGAAGGTTTTGTTCTTGAAGATTTTGATGATAATTCATGAATCTCAATAGTTTTAGAAGTTATATTTGAGTTATAATCGGTTAAAAGAGTTGAAATTCTGGTTTTGAAACAAGAAAGGAAAGGATGAATTTTTGAAAGATTTTTCTGCAAAAATTCGAGTTACTGTAGCGACCAGAGATTTCGGAAAAATTCTGAAAAATTTTCTTCGAGTTACTGTAGCAGTTACTGTAGTGTCGGCAGTCAACGGTACTGTAGCAGTCAATGTTACTGTAGCGAACCGACACTGTAGCGAACCGTTACTGTAGCAATCAGAAAATTTTACGTATTTTCGTGATTTTGTTTCCTTTCTTATGTTTCCTTGTAATATATTTTACTAAGAAATTTTCCTACACAAATTCTAGTGTGGAACAAGGTAAACTTGGACAAACATCAAGGTGAGTGAATAACCTTGCTCAACTAATTTGATATTACTAGTCAAAGTACAATATAAGTCCCATTTACAATATTATTTGGATAATAAGCAATCAATTTTCATATGGGAGTATATGATGATCGGTAGAAATAAGAGTATGTAGAAATTATTTTATTTCATGACAATTGTGCTATGTGATAAATTCTCACTATCTTGTTAATGAGTAAAGATCTACGGGATCTAATACACGAGTTTGAAAGGGTTAAAGTCCCATACTACTCAGTGCATATCTATGAAACCTATACATGAGTTGAAAGGGTTAAAGTCCCATACTACTCGGTGTATATCTAAGAAATCTTATTCACGAGTTTGAAAGGGTTAGAGTCCCATACTACTCGGTGTATACCTATGAAATCTTATTCACGAGTTTGAAAGGGTTAGAGTCCCATACTACTCGGTGTATATCTATGAAATCTTATTCATGAGTTTGAAAGGGTTAGAGTCCCATACTACTCGATGTATAAGACAATTAATTATATGAGTAAATGTGGTATTTGTACTTTTGATATTCTATATAGTACAGTTATTTACTTACTGAGTTTTTAAATAAACTCACACTCCCTATGATTATTTTTTCAGATATAGAAAACAAAGAAGAAGAGAATCTGTTTGAAGATTAGAAGCCCCTTGGGATTATTCTCTATTTCTGTCTGGTGGGATACCAGTACTTATTAATGTGGATACTAGAAACGCTCTGTACTTTCTATAGGTCTGCTAGGCTTGCGATGAGATAGAAATATCAGACTATGTATGTCTATATTTGCTTATCAGATGAATATAACTCTGTAGTGTGGAATGAATGATTAAGGTTGAATGTAAAACCTTACATAATATATGTAAATAACGTATGTTTGAGAATTTTATCAAATGAGTAGTATCTTTTCACATGCTCAATTTTTGGGATGTGACACATGGGTTATTTAATAACCCATTAGAAATATTTAATATAAAGTTTCAATAGTTGTAATATCCCAAGAATTTATATGAATATTTAAAGTTTAATTTGAAATTTAGTGAAAAATTTAATTACGTGAAAATGTGCTTTTTGAATTAGTGAAGAAAATCTAGGAATAGAAATTTTAATTTTTAATTTAGGAAATTTTTACAAATTCTCAAGGACTAAAGTGAAAAGAAAAGAAAGTATAGAGGACTTTTGAGAAATGACCAAATAGAAACCTGAGAGGAAGAAT
Organism: Biancaea sappan; assembly: GCA_037074585.1. Lineage (NCBI taxonomy): Eukaryota > Viridiplantae > Streptophyta > Magnoliopsida > Fabales > Fabaceae > Biancaea > Biancaea sappan. Next base: position 25,329,450 of record CM073500.1, read on the forward strand.
AAAGCTTATGAGAATGAATTATGAGTCCGGCACCGAAAAGATGATGGATTCGAGGTTAAAGTGGTATTTAAGACATCGAGAGGGATTAAAGTGAACAAATCTTATAAGCTAAGGTGGCTATGAGCGATTTTATCGAAAAAGAAATTAGTGGGGCCCACACATACAATTATTAGTTTTTCTTCTCCTTCTTCCTCCCGAGGCTTCATGTTCTTCGTTCATTTCCATCTTCCCTTCTTCAATCATTTCTCAAATTTTCATCCGGCGATCTTGTATTTTCTAACCATACTTCCGATTCTCAGGAGTTCTAGAGGTAAAGAGGTAAGTTTTATCTACTCTATTTCTCTTTTTATCCTTTTTTGGACCTATGGAAGAAAATTAAGATTTTGAGTTTTCATGGATGAATTTAAGTGTGTATGTTAATGTAAAACATTCTTAGGTGGTTTATGATGTTATTAGAACAAGAAATTTCGTAGAATTTGGATATTTGAAAAAGTTAGTGTTCTTGATGAAAATTTGAGATTCGAGCTTGGATTGTTGGTAGAAATTGGGGGTTTTGGTGTTAAAACACTCCTTAGACATTAAGGATGAAAACCCATAGAAGAAATCAAAAGAAATGTTGTTTTAGATATGATTTTAGGATTTTTGGATGAAAAACACGAAAAACATCGAAAATTTTCCCCAGAAATTACTGTTCACCGAGAAAATTTTCCAGATTTTCTCGTTACTGTAGCGTTGACTCTGTCAACGTTACTGTAGCTGCGTTGACCGTTGACTGTTACTGTAGCATCAGTTTTTTTTTTTTTAAAATATCGTTGAAAAGCTCTTTGAGTCTAGTTTCCAATGGTATAAGTGTCATTTAAAAATTCATTACCGGTTAGGAGTTATGACTTAAGATGTGAGTAAAGGTCGAGAGTAGTGATAGAAAATTTCTCTATTTTGTAACCCTAATGGTTTTTACCTGGTTACAATAGGGATGATTGGTGCGCAAGGTGGGAGCGCCGAGAGCGTGGAATCCAAGTGAGTAGGCAACCTTGTAAAATTAATTTACTAAATTAGTCAAAGCACAATATAAATCCCATTTGCGTTAATTGTGAAATTGAGAAGATTATCAGTGTTTGTTCAGGTTGAGAAAAATTACAATATCACTGGAAATTATTTTATTACCTTTGAGAATTGATTTCTCTAGTTGACTCAAGAACTAGATGTGGTAGTTCCTTGTATAAATTGGAACATTTTGTAAGTGAATAACCTTACTAAACTAATGTGATCTTATTAGATAAAGTACAATACAAGTCTCGTTTATGACATTATTGAAGTGTGAAACAATCAATCTCTCAATTGATAATATATGATGATTGTTATGGTTGATGATAGACATTCAAGGGAATAAAAGTATGTGTAAATTCATTTATTTCATAGTAATTATATTGTGATAAATTCTCACTATTTTATTGATGAGCAAAAGATCTACGAGATCTAATACACGAGTTTGAAAGGGTTAGAGTCCCATACTACTCGGTGTATAAATGTGAAAACTTATGCACGAGTTTGAAAAGGTTAGAGTCCCATACTACTCGGTGTATAACTGTGAAAATCAATACACGAGTTTGAAAGGGGTTAGAGTCCCATATCACTCAGTGTATAAATGTGAAAATCTATGCACGAGTTTGAAAGGGTTAGAGTCCCATACTACTCGGTGTATAAATGTGAAAACCTATGCACAAAGAGTTTGAGGGTTAAATTCCCAAGTCACTCAGTGCAAGTATTTATGGCATATAATACTATAATTATTTAAAATAAATGATAGATTGATTGTATTAGTAAATGTGGTGTTTGTGCTTATGATATTTTCATGTACAGTTGTTTACTCACTGAGTTATGATAAACTCACACTCTCTATGATTATCCTTTCAGATATAGTGGTTGAGGAGAAGAATTTATAGCCTTTAAGGATATACTCCACTTTTGTCTGGTAAACAATTGGTAAGGATTAGGAAACGCTCTGTAATCTAGTAGGTCACCTAAGCTTGGGAGGTTGTATAGTACTGTATAGTGTTTGAAGGTTGAACATTTTCTGAATATGTATACAAAATATCTTTCTTGGAATATTTATGATTCACATAATTATGGATAGTAAGAATGTTTACAGAGATTATGGGGTATCACGGAGGTACACCCTAGGTATTTTATGTTTATATCACATGTAAGTTTTGGGATGTGACAAATTGGTATCAGAGGTGGTTTTAGGTCCCCTATAGATTACAGAGCAAAGTATTCTTTGTGGGCACTTTTCCATTGTCATGAACCGCGGCATGACTATGGGATTAGGTTCCATAAAAGACCTTGTAAAGTTGAGTGTTCTTGTCATAACTTACCCTTTAATGGAGTTAGTTAGAGATAATTTTGTTACAATAAGAGGTAATTGATTTCATATGTAGAACTTTGGAACTTGTTGGAGGTATGATCCTTATACCGATGGAAAATGTGATCTCTGTATGAAATTTTTCTTTTTGAGAAATTGGGAACATAACTCTGTAGTGTACTCTTAAAGCTGAGGATCAGTAATTGCTAGAATATGGCTTGAGGGCTGGGCCAAGAATGATGTATTAGATGGGGTAAAGTTGATTATGAGGCATGGGCTAGAGTTCAAGAAAGATTTTCACAAAGAATATAGCGCAGATTACTAATCAGGAATGGGAAAGAACCCTTGAGAGGCAGATCAAAGATTTGATTTTGATAGATGCCAGACAGATGTGATTTATGGAAGAGGATGTAAGTCCTAAATAATATGTTCCTTGATAAAAGCTTGGTTGAGAAAATCGATGTGGGCTAGGTAGTTTTTCCTAAGGGAAATACTACGGTAAAATGGAACCTAACATAAGAGATATTGGGATAAACTATAAGTTTTCTTTAGAGGAGACTTGCCAAAGTTGCACTTGTTTAGTTAAGGATTGGCATGATGGTACTATGTGATAGAAGTGTTTCCAAAAAAAAAAAATACAATATAGAAGTTTTGTAACATTGGAACAATTAGAGCATGTTATAGGTAGGCTGTTGGCGTATGAACATTCATAATTGTTAAACGTGATGTATGATTGGAATGGTCTAAAAAGATATTCTTATGGTAGTTTGTGCCTCAGAGTGTTAGTTTAAGGAAAGCTTGCGAATCGAGGCTCTTAAGCAAGAATTCATGACAATTCGAGGGCATAATATCGAGTTCAATTGATCTATACGGTAAGCCTTCATCAACTCCCGTATGATAAGAGGAAAGACAACGAGACTTGTATAGAGCTTCTGTTTGTCTCTGTGTCAGCTTATAGGGTCATTAAATTTTTTTTATGTGATTGGCTTATAAGCTGAATTCGTTATTGATTTTGTGTGGCTAATTTCTTTTATCTTTCTTTATTTTATTATTATTATTACTATTTAGAGTACCATCTAGTAAAAGAAACCATTGGCATTAAAAGCGGAAGGATTACATTGCAAAAGAAAAAAAGGAAATTACTCATGCATGAGTAATCTAAAAGCGAGGTGGTCTCGGATTAGGAGGGTTGTATTGTATCATCACCCCTCGACCATTCCTTGGAGCAAGAGACTGAGCAATGTCACGGAGGGTAGTGTAAATCCCATTCATACAATCAACACTTCTTTGTTGTTGATTGCAGAAGCATTGGGTAGACCAATAGAAAAACCTGTCTATTCTTGAAGTCATTGCCGCATTATTGCGTTTAGTTAACTTCTCCAGGTCTTCTATCATCTTCTTCAGATTTTTCACCTCCTTCTCTAGACAAGCGATTTTGTTTTCTGACGTGTGGCCAGTGCTAATCTCCTCAGCTTCCTCAATTTTTATCTTCTTCTCCTTTTGATCCTCTTGAGACCCCTCAAAAGGTCTCTTGCCCTTGTCTTTGCCCAGACTTAAGTTTAAGTCGAGCTCTTCTTCCTTGGCCTCCACTGTGAGATCAATGTACTTCCTGGTGGCTATGGTTTAGAAAATTTAGAAGTTTTTGCAGGAGTATGACGAGAGAGGAATGCTGGGAAATTGTAGGCTCAGAGATGATTACTCTTTGTGGTGTAGTAACTGAGAACTCCGGGGCAGTTTTTATAGAGAAAAATTTAGACTTAGAGCCAAAGAAGATATCTCTTTGCCGCACCCTACACGCTCAACCTATGGATTTCTGCAAGCTGGAAGCCAGAAGTCTAGGATAGGCATGCGTGCCAACATTGTGTCACATTAATGCCAAAACCACGAAAGTCAATATTCGGTGGATTTGCGGCCGATTTATACTTGGTTTTTCTATTTCTCTTGTTGGCATTTTATGAAATTCAAAGAAGTCGACAATGTAGCCATTAAAGATTGCCTTGGATGCTTTATGATGAAGTAAAATGTATTTCTCTGCTTTCTTGTATTGTTTTTGAAAGCCTTCAGTTGAATATAATATACATGATTGATTGAGTTATACTATGATCATATGTCTCTAAATATATATGATATGTATGTATGTTATTCATGCATTGAGAGTGAAGGCTATTTGTTATGGCCAGGAATACTATGTAATGATTCTACATACATTCAGAGAATGAGAAGTCTGAAATTTAAAAAGGACTTGAATAGATGAAAATATATAGATAATGATGTATCTCCATGTTGATACATACATACATATATGCTCGTAGAGGCAAGAGAAAGGTAAAAATTTTTCTCACTTTATGGCAACACTTGATATGTGTAAATGTGAGAAGTTTTTATTTTAATATGTATTTTTTGAAAATGTGTAAGCCTAGAGCAAAGCCACGGATTAGAAACCTAGATAAGGCTAGTATGAAGTTACCCGTTCATCGAGTAATATCTCGATCTAGGATTATTTGATAAAACAAATACAGAGTTAGGAAGTCATAGATTGAAGCGGCGATTAGTTGAATAATTTGAGCAAGAGTCAAAAGTTAGCCGAAATTTTTTTGAGAAAATCTTTTGCATGAGATTATATTTATTATTTTCTAGCATGCTTATTAAACCATTGGCATTGCGACGGGTAAGGTCTGGAGGCCATCTTTAGAGTGTGATGTAAGGGTTTTGGTAGCCCTAAATTTCGTCTATAAATAATAGATGCCCCATTATATTGCTTACTACACTAAGAGTTCATTACCTGTAAGCCTTCTTGCATCAAACCTCTCATTTCATACAACCTTTATAGCTCAGAAAAATATGGCCGGCAATAAATCTTTCAATTTAAACTTTGAGGCTGGCAAGGTAGAGCTGGATCTAAATCTTAGCCTGGAGAACTATAAGAATAAGAGATCCATGGAAGAGTCACCAGAGGCTAAGAAAAGAAAAAGGGATGTAGTAGAGCTAGAGGATGTTAGCACAGCAACATCTTCTAATAATGAGCTTGTGCTTATGAGACAAAAGATGGAGGACTTGGAAAGGTTGATAAACCGCCACTTTGAGGACCAGGGAAGATTGATAAATCGTCTCTTTGTAGAACAAGAGAAGCTCTTGAATCGTCATTTTAGGGAATTGGCGAATAGAGTTGATAGACATTCGATGTTTGCAACTCAAAATTTTCGTGACCAACAAGCGAGGTGTATTGACTGTATGAATGGAGTGACCTCTGCACTTCGCCAAATTTCTCAAACGTTTCCTCCAGAAACTCTTTCTAGGCTGCAACGATTAGCTTCCTCCTTAAGATCTGAAGCACCTTCCTCTTCTAGACCTGGAGCAATTTCTGCATTTCAAAAGCCTCCTCGTCCTTAATTTATTCTTTCTTTTATTTGTACCTAAAGCTAATATTTGATCTGAGTTTCGCGTATTAAAATTATCTGTTTTGTAACTCGAGTTAAGCTTGTTGCCTGTAGCTTATATAATAGAAATAAAATTTAAGTTTTCAAATATTCTTTTGTTGAGGTGATTCTTTTATTGAAGGAACTTGAAAAAAAAATGGACTTGTTATATTTTGTACTTGATTGTGAAAATTCCAAAAGAGAGAATGAGATATAGACAAAATATCTGCATTTATTTTAACCGTGAGTTTTGAATTCGGAGGACCGAATTCTATTAAGGGGGAAGAATGTAATATCCCAAAAATTTATATGAATATTTAAAGTCTAATTTGAAATTTAGTGAAAAATTTAATTACGTGAAAATGTGCTTTTTGAATTAGTGAAGAAAATCTAGTAATAGAAATTTTAATTTTTAATTTAGGAAATTTTCACAAATTCTCAAGGACTAAAGTGAAAAGAAAAGAAAGTATAGAGGACTTTTGAGAAATGACCAAATAGAAACCTGAGAGGAAGAATAAAGCTTATGAGAATGAATTATGAGTCCGGTACTGAAAAGATGATGGATTCGAGGTTAAAGTGGTATTTGAGACATCGAGAGGGATTAAAGTGAACAAATCTTATAAGCTAAGGTGGCTATGAGCGATTTTATCGAAAAAGAAATTAGTGGGGCCCACACATACAATTATTAGTTTTTCTTCTCCTTCTTCCTCCCGAGGCTTCATGTTCTTCGTTCATTTCCATCTTCCCTTCTTCAATCATTTCTCAAATTTTCATCTGGCGATCTTGTATTTTCTAACCATACTTCCGATTCTCAGGAGTTCTAGAGGTAAAGAGGTAAGTTTTATCTACTCTATTTCTCTTTTTATCCATTTTCGGACCTATGGAAGAAAATTAAGATTTTGAGTTTTAATAGATGAATTTAAGTGTGGATGTTAATGTAAAATATTCTTAGGTGGTTTATGATGTTATTAGAACAAGAAATTTCGTAGAATTTGGATATTTGAAAAAGTTAGTGTTCTTGATGAAAATTTGAGATTCGAGCTTGGATTGTTGGTAGAAATTGGGGGTTTTGGTGTTAAAACACTCCTTAGACATTAAGGATGAAAACCCATAGAAGAAATCAAAAGAAATGTTGTTTTAGATATGATTTTAGGATTTTTGGATGAAAAACACGAAGAACATCGAAAATTTTCCCCAGAAATTACTGTTCACCGAGAAAATTTTCCAGATTTTCTCGTTACTGTAGCGTTGACTCTGTCAACGTTACTGTAGCTGCGTTGACCGTTGACTGTTACTGTAGCATCAGTTTTTTTTTTTAAATATCGTTGAAAAGCTCTTTGAGTCTAGTTTCCAATGGTATAAGTGTCATTTAAAAATTCATTACCGGTTAGGAGTTATGACTTAAGATGTGAGTAAAGGTCGAGAGTAGTGATAGGAAATTTCTCTATTTTGTAACCCTAATGGTTTTTACCTGGTTACAATAGGAATGATTGGGGCGCAAGGTGGGAGCGCCGAGAGCGTGGAATCCAGGTGAGTAGGCAACCTTGTAAAATTAATTTACTAAATTAGTCAAAGCACAATATAAATCCCATTTGCGTTAATTGTGAAATTGAGAAGATTATCAGTGTTTGTTCAGGTTGAGAAAAATTACAATATCACTGGAAATTATTTTATTACCTTTGAGAATTGATTTCTCTAGTTGACTCAAGAACTAGATGTGGTAGTTCCTTGTATAAATTGGAACATTTTGTAAGTGATAACCTTACTAAACTAATGTGATCTTATTAGATAAAGTACAATACAAGTCTCGTTTATGACATTATTGAAGTGTGAAACAATCAATCTCTCAATTGATAATATATGATGATTGTTATGGTTGATGATAGACATTCAAGGGAATAAAAGTATGTGTAAATTCATTTATTTCATAGTAATTATATTGTGATAAATTCTCACTATTTTATTGATGAGTAAAAGATCTACGAGATCTAATACACGAGTTTAAAAGGGTTAGAGTCCCATACTACTCGGTGTATAAATGTGAAAACTTATGCACGAGTTTGAAAGGGTTAGAGTCCCATACTACTCGGTGTATAACTGTGAAAATCAATACACGAGTTTGAAAGGGGTTAGAGTCCCATATCACTCAGTGTATAAATGTGAAAATCTATGCACGAGTTTGAAAGGGTTAGAGTCCCATACTACTCGGTGTATAAATGTGAAAACCTATGCACAAAGAGTTTGAGGGTTAAATTCCCAAGTCACTCAGTGCAAGTATTTATGACATATAATACTATAATTATTTAAAATAAATGATAGATTGATTGTATTAGTAAATGTGATGTTTGTGCTTATGATATTTTCATGTACAGTTGTTTACTCACTGAGTTATGATAAACTCACACTCTCTATGATTATCCTTTCAGATACAGTGGTTGAGGAGAAGAATTTATAGCCTTTAAGGATATACTCCACTTTTGTCTGGTAAACAATTGGTAAGGATTAGGAAACGCTCTGTAATCTAGTAGGTCACCTAAGCTTGGGAGGTTGTATAGTACTGTATAGTGTTTGAAGGTTGAACATTTTCTGAATATGTATACAAAATATCTTTCTTGGAATATTTATGATTCACATAATTATAGATATTAAGATTGTTTACAGAGATTATGGGGTATCACGGAGGTACACCCTAGGTATTTTATGTTTATATCACATGTAAGTTTTGGGATGTGACAATAGTACCCCCTCATTTTTCACGCAACCGAAGCAGGCTGAAAGGGTTTTCTCTCAGTTCTTCATCTTCTTCTCAAATCCTTTCCTTGATCTTCAGAATTTCGATTATTTGTTCAGTTCAAAAGCTTTGTAAGGATCAAAGGTAAGATTTAATCTCATTATTTTCCTTAAATTTCAGTTTATGTAGAAGATCAGAGGAGGTTTTGTTCTTGAAGATTTTGATGATAATTCATGAATCTCAGTTGTTTTAGAAGTTATATTTGAGTTATAATCGGTTAAAAGAGTTGAGATTCTGGTTTTGAATCAAAAGAAAGGAAAGGATGAATTTTTGAAAGATTTTTCTGCAAAACTCGAGTTACTGTAGCGACCAGAAATTTCGGGAAAATCTGGAAATTTTTCTTCGAGTACTTTAGCAGTTACTGTATTATCGGCAGTCAATGGTACTGTAGCAGTCAACGTTACTGTAGCGAACCGGCACTGTAGCGAACCGTTATTATAGTGAACCGTTACTGTAGCAAACTGTACTGTAGCAAACCGCACTCTAGCAAACCGTTACTGTAGCAATCAGAAAATTTTACGTATTTTCGTGATTTTGTTTCCTTTCTTATGTTTACTTGTAATATATTTTACTAGTAAATTTTCCTACACAAATTCTAGTGTGGAACAAGGTAAACTTAGACAAACATCAAGGTGAGTGAATAACCTTGCTAAGCTAATTTGATATTACTAGTCAAAGTACAATATAAGTCCCATTTACAATATTATTTGGATAATAAGCAATCAATTTTTCATATGGGAGTATATGATGATCGGTAGAAATAAGAGTATGTAGAAATTATTTTATATTATGACAATTGTACTATGTGATAAATTCTCACTATCTTGTTAATGATTAAAGATCTACGGGATCTAATACACGAGTTTGAAAGGGTTAAAGTCCCATACTACTCAGTGCATATCTATGAATCCTATACACGAGTTGAAAGGGTTAGAGTCCCATACTACTCGGTGTATATCTAAGAAATCTTATTCACGAGTTTGAAAGGGTTAGAATCCCATACTACTCGGTGTATACCTATGAAATTTTATTCACGAGTTTGAAAGGGTTAGAGTCCCATACTACTCGGTGTATATCTATGAAATCTTATTCATGAGTTTGAAAGGGTTAGAGTCCCATACTACTCGATGTATAAGACAATTAATTATATGAGTAAATGTGGTATTTGTACTTTTGATATTTTATAAAGTACAGTTATTTACTTACTGAGTTTTTAAATAAACTCACACTCCCTATGATTATTTTTTCAGATATAGAAAACAAAGAAGAAGAGTATCCGTTTGAAGATTAGAAGCCCCTTGGGATTATTCTCTATTTCTGTCTGGTGGGATACCAGTACTTATTAATGTGGACACTAGGAACGCTCTGTACTTTCTATAGGTCTGCTAGGCTTGCGATGAGATAGAAATATCAGACTATGTATGTCTATATTTGCTTATCAGATGAATATAATTCTGTAGTGTCGAATGAATGATTAAGGTTGAATGTAAAACCTTACAGAATATATGTAAATAACGTGTGTTTGAGAATTTTATCAAATGAGTAGTATCTTTTAACATGTTCAATTTTTGGGATGTGACAATTTGGTATCAGAGGATAGGATTTATAGGTCCCCTATAGAGTACAGAGCAAAGTGATCTTTGTGGGCCCTTCCCTATTGTCATGAGCCGCGGCATGACCATAGGATTAGGTTACATAAAAGACCTTGTAGAGTATAACGTCATTTTATAGATAATTTTCAGTGGGGCTAGTAAGTGATATTTTGTTTATGTCTGAAAATTATTTGTTATGTGTGTAGATCTGTAACAGTACAATGTCAGAAGGATCTTCTAATAATAATGAGCATATGGGTCCAAGAAGGGCCATAATTCCACCAGTACATGTGCAAGATGATCCTAACCGTGGTGATAGTTTACATGCTCAAAGTACTGAGGGCGCAACTAGTGAGCAAGCAAGGAGAGTCAAACCTGATGCTCACATTGGTAATGCAACTATTGCACATGTGATTAATTTGATGAATGAACGATTTGACCGATTTGAGGCTGAAATGAGAGGTCGAGCTGCACAAGCTAACCTGCCAGTGGATCCTCCTATTATTGAAGCTGAAATTGTACCACCAGCTCAGTTACCTAGAGGAGATAACGTAAGGGAGGTAAAAATGTCTGAATTCCAGAAAATGAGGCCTCCTACTTTTTCGGGGGAAGATCCCAAAGAGGACCCACAATGTTTCCTTGAAGATTGTGAAGCAATCTGTAATGCTATAGGGTGTTCTCCTACGCAAAAGGTAGAATTCACTTCCTTTCAGTTAAAAGGTAGGGCTGGTAAATGGTGGAGGAACTGGAAGAAAGCTAGAATTCAAGGCGCACCGCCAGTTATGTGGACAAAATTTTACAGATTGGTTATGGATGAATTTCTTCGGGCAAGTGAACGATCATCTAGGGCCATTTTATAAGGGAGTGCCCTCAGCTCATGACAAGACCAGGTCAAGTGTCTACCTTGCCACCTCGACCACAGTCTATTTCTGCTTCTATTACTCGAACACCAACCCCTTCAATAGGGGGTAGTATGGGAAGAGGTTCTGGAAGAGGCCAAGGTGACCGTGGAAAACAAGCTGCTGGCAGAGGAAATGCAAGAGTATATGCTCTAACCCGACAGGATGCTCAAACATCCAATGCTGTAGTTACAGGTATATTATCTGTTAATACTTTTGCTGCACGTATTTTGTTTGACCCCGGTTCTACTCACTCATATGTGTCACCCCTATTTGCCAAGAGATTTGCATTTGATTCGATTATTCTTAAAGAACCATTCTTGGTTTCCACACCGATGAGAGAGACTTTGATGGTTAAAACATGTTATCGCTCTTGTAAAATAATTGTTGGGGGCATGGAAACTGAGATAGATCTTATGATTCTCAATATGTTAGATTTTGATGTGATTTTAGGGATGGACTGGCTATCTTCTTGTCATGCTAATATAAATTGTCGTGACAAAGTTATTTCCTTTAATATGCTGGGGAGGAGTAATTTTATGTTTCAAGGAGATCGAAGTGATGTACCTTGCAACATGATATCTATGTTAAGTGCTCGGCGTATGTTGCGAAAGGGATGTCAGGGATTTCTAGCTTTTATCAAAGATTTCGAAAAGAAAGAACAGAAGTTAGAAGATATACATGTGGTTAATAAATTCCCAGATGTGTTCCCAGAAGATTTACCTAGATTATCGCCAGAAAGAGATATTGAGTTCAGTATTGATTTGGTCCCAGACACAAGACCAATTTCTATTCCACCTTATCGTGTGGCTCCTGTTGAGCTAAAAGAACTCAAAGAATAATTGGAAGATTTGTTAAACAAAGGGTTCATTCGCCCAAGTTTTTCACCTTGGGGTGCTCCTGTTCTTTTTGTGAAAAAGAAAGATGGTTCTATGAGATTATGTATAGATTATCATCAGCTGAATAAAGTCACAGTGAAAAATAAGTATCCTTTACCAAGGATAGATGATTTGTTTGATCAGCTTCAAGGAGCAAAATACTTCTCAAAGATTGATCTAAGGTCTGGATATCATCAGTTACGAATTAAGAATGATGATATACCTAAGACTACTTTTCGTACACGGTATGGACATTATGAATTTCTTGTGATGTCTTTTGGGTTGACAAATGCACCAGCAGCATTTATGGATTTAATGAACAGAGTGTTTAAATCATTCCTTGATAAGTTTGTAATTGTATTCATTGATGATATTTTGGTATATTCAAATAGTCATGAAGAACATACTGAACATTTGAGAATAGTGCTTCAGATCTTGAGAGAGCATAAGTTGTACGCAAAGCTCTCAAAATGTGAATTCTGGATGAGTCATGTAACATTTTTGGGACATGTTATTTCCCAAGAAGGTATTCATATAGATCCAAGTAAAATTGAAGCAGTAAAACAATGGCCTAGACCAACAACTGTGTCTGAAGTACGTAGTTTTCTTGGCTTAGCAGGGTATTACCGTCACTTTGTCAAAGATTTCTCTAAGACGGCTCTCCCATTAAATAAGTTAACTCGAAAGAATGTTAAATACATTTGGAATGATTCATGTGAGCAAAGTTTCACCCAATTGAAAGAGTGTTTAACTTCTGCACCAGTCTTAATCCTACCATCAGGACCAGGGGGTTACTCTGTATTCTGTGATGCCTCAAGGATAGGCTTAGGGTGTGTATTGATGCAACATGGTAAGGTTATAGCTTATGGCTCACGTCAGCTTAAAAAACATGAATTGAATTACCCCACTCATGATTTGGAAATAGCAGCTGTAGTGTTTGCCCTAAAGATTTGGAGACATTACTTGTATGGGGAGACTTGTAAAATTTTTACAGATCACAAAAGCCTTAAGTACATTTTTGAGCAGAGAGATCTCAATCTAAGGCAACGAAGGTGGATGGAACTTCTGAAAGATTATGATTGTACTATCCTTTACCATCCAGGTAAAGCAAATGTAGTGGCTGATGCTCTAAGTCGAAAGTCGATGGGAAGTTTAGCTCACATTGCCACTATAAGGAGGTCTCTAATACATGAACTACAAGAATTGGAAGCTGATGGAGTATTCTTCGAGATCACTGAGTCAGGTACATTTCTGGCTCATTTAACAGTTAAATCATCCCTTGTTGAAAAAGTAAAAGCAACTTTAGAAAATGACATTGATATGGTCAAAATCAGAGATAAGGCAAGGCAAGGTCTAGCACCAAGTTTCTTGGTAGATGAAGAAGGAGTCTTATGGTTTAATGGGAGACTCTGTGTCCCCAACATTGAATCTTTGAAACATGAAATCTTAATGGAAGCTCATGGTTCGCCCTACGTTGTATATCCTGGTGCTGTGAAAATGTATCAGGACTTGAAACAAGTTTACTGGTGGGAGGGCATGAAGCGAGATATGATTGACTTTGTAGCTCGATGTTTGACTTGTCAGCAAGTTAAAGCTGAACATCGATGACCATCTAGTTTGATGCAAAATCTAGATATTCCTGAGTGGAAGTGGGAAATGATCACTATGGATTTTGTAGTAGGTTTACCTCGGTCAACAAAAGGAAATGACTCAATATGGGTCATAGTGGATCGACTTACTAAGTCAGCACATTTTCTTCCTGTTCATACCACTTTCAGTGTAGCAAAACTTGCTCGACTTTATGTTAAAGAAATAGTGAAACTTTATGGTGTACCAATATCCATTATATCAGACCGAGGACCTCAGTTTACTTCTCGGTTCTGGAAAGTCTTTCAAGAGGCTTTGGGTACCAAAGTGAATCTTAGCACAACATTCCATCCTCAGACTGATGGACAGTCCGAAAGGACAATTCATACTTTAGAGGATATGCTAAGAGCTTGTGTGATGGATTTCAGTGGAAGTTGGGAAGATCATTTGTCTCTTATTGAATTTGCTTATAATAACAGTTACCAAGCCAGTATTCAGATGGCACCTTTTGAGGCTTTATATGGAGACGGTGTCGATCTCCTATAGGTTGGTTTGAACTTGGTGAAACCAAAATATTTAGACCTGAGATGATACAGGAAGATATAAATAAAGTTAAACTGATCAGAGAGAAGTTGTTAACTGCTCAGAGTAGACAGAAGTCTTATGCGGACAACTGACGACGTGATCTTGAATTTGCAATAGGTGATATCGTTTTCTTACGAATCTCACCTATGAAGGGAGTAATGAGATTCGGGAAGAAAGGCAAGCTTAGTCCGAGGTATGTTGGCCTATATGAGGTTGTAGACAGAGTGGGTAATGTGGCATATCGCCTAGACCTACCTTCCGACCTAGAGGGAGTTCATCCAATATTTCATGTGTCCATGCTACGGAAATATCTTTCTGATCCTTCTCATGTCATTCAACCCCAAGAAGTTTACTTTGATGAAACTCTCACCTACAAAGAGGTACCAGTAGCTTTTCTTGATAGAAAAGTCAAGAAATTGCGTACTAAAGAAATTCCTACTGTCAAGGTTCTTTGGAGAAATCATTCTCGCGAGAAAGCTACGTGGGAGGCAGAAGATGAAATGTGGAAAAACTATCCACATTTATTTGAAACTTGAGGTAAGATTTTAATTCGGAGGATCAAATTCTTTTAAGGGGGGTAGAATGTAATACCCGTTAATTTCAAAATATAATTCGCTTAAAAGTATTTTAGAATTTTACAACGTTACTTTAGTTATTTATTTTGGTCATTTTTAATTTTCATATTTAATTGTTCTTTTTGAATACAATTATGAAAATTGAGTTAAATGACTGGACTGAATATTTGCACCATGTGGGATATATTCTAAGAATGGTAAAATTCATGAAAAAGTGGTATAAGAATGGTCAATTAGTCCATTTATTATGTATATATTAATTAATTATTCTTTTGTCAAACTCCACATGTCTCTTCTCTTTTTTTTTTCTTTTCTTTCTTTTCTTTCTCACCGCACACCTCACACACATCACTATCTCATTTTTTTCTTTTGGTTGAAAATGATAAAAACCCTCAAATATTTTTATTCTATTCAGATAGGTCCCTACTCAATGGATAAAATTCTATTTATATCTCTCAAAAATTTCTTAATAACTATTTTATCCTGATTTACTTGCTCATTTATTTATTTAGCTTCATTTCCTAAGGTAATTAAATTTGGGATATCACATTCTTCCCCCTTTAAATGAATTTTGTCCCCAAAATTCAAACTAATGCATATATACACATATAAAAATTGCAACCACAATGTGCATGAAAATATTCCAAATACAAACATCACACTTATTAACATAATCAATCTATCATTCATTTTACACAACTGTAGTATTATATTTGTTTGATTTGCGTATGATTTCTTGGGTGATCAAACAATCAATCACTTTGCATTTGTACCGTAGATTTGCGTATGATTTCTTGGGTGATCAAACCCTCAATCACTTTGCATTTATACCGTAGATTTGCGTATGATTTCTTGAGTGATCAAACCCTCAATCACTTTGCATTATGTGCCGTAGATTTGCGTATGATTTCTTGGGTGATCAAACCCTCAATCACTTTGCATTATGTGCCGTAGATACTTGCATCGAGTGACCTGGGAATTTAACCCTCAAACTCTTTGTGCATAGGTTTTCATAGTTATACACTGAGTAGTATGAGACTCTAATCCTTTCAAACTCATGTATTAGATCCCGTAGATCTTTTCAAGTTTTCATAGTCATACACTAAGTAGTATGGGACTCTAACCCTTTCAAACTCATGTATTAAATCTCATAGATTTTTGCTCATCAATAAACAAGTGAAAATTTATCACAGTACAATTACCATGAAATAAATTAATTAATACATACTCTTATTCCTTTGAATTTCTAAAAATATACCAATCATCATATACTGTCATCTGAAAGATTAATTGCTTAATATCCAAATAATATTGTAAATGAGACTTATACTGTACTTTGACTAATAACATCAAACTAGCTTAGCAAAGTTATTCACTTACCTTGACTTTTGCCCAATTTTACCTTGAATCATCCTTGAAAATGTGTAAGATAATGGAAAATACATCACAAAAGCATCCAAGGCAATCTTTTTTTTTTGTTCTAATTTTATTTTCTTATAGAATTTAATTTGTATTATAAAACATATCTTCGCTTGTTTCATAATACATCATAATCATACATACTTTCTTCTAACTCAAATTCTTTCTACAGAATTAAGAGTTATTACATAAACATAGATATGTTTATACTAATAACATATATAATCATAAATATGGCATGGAATAAGAATTCCATATCATTTTTGTAGAATTCCATCGTCAAGAATACTTTTAGAGAGAGAACAAACACATGGATAATTCATATGATCATAGAAAATATAAGCTTTATCTATAATTCAATGTACACTTCACTAGATACTTAATTTTATAGAGATAAATATCTCTAATATTTTTTGTATCTAAATTATCACACTCAAAGTAAATTCTAATTCAACTTCGGCATACCTTTTCTTTTTATGAATTTAGGCTATAATGATTTCTTATGTATAAAATATACTGGTCAGGCATACGTTACAAATAAGACTCCATTATTTTCTTTATTCATCAAAAGATACTTGATATGCCTTTATTCATATTTAATCAATTCTTTATATAACTTACTTTTTTTTTAACTCAAATACTCTTCTAAATCTCACGTAATCATAACAAACATTCACAGCAACTCAAACACAAACATCATAAAAATAATACTTTTAACAAATCAAACAATTACATGTAAATATTTTTCTTTCCATAAGATGACAAGATCTTTTCCTCTGATACCATTTTGTAACACCCCGACTTTTTATTTTCCTTTTAAAATAATAATTTTTCTCTAAATCAGTTCACTGGATAATTTTCTAAATAATTTTCTTTCAAATAATTATAGATTTCACTATTCACGAATTTTACTATTCATGTGAATAGTAACCTTGCAGAAAATTTACAAGATTCTCATTAATTATATCTGAGCTTGAATACATACAAAAATAATTTACATAATATTTATTATTATCTTTACATCTTTGTATCATAAACTAATATAAAATATATTTCTACACTTCAATCTCATCATTAATATCATCAAGCCTTCCATTTTGCCCTTTTTCTTGAAATGATCAATTTTCTAAAAGTGAGATATAAAATATCTCAATAGCTAGTCACTTTATTAAAAACATGTAAACACATGAGAAGATCATTTCAGCCATAAAAGCATAACATCACACAATAATTAAATTTCTCTTATTCACTATGTAGAACAGGAATTATAAATAAAATTCTGTAAAAATTGATCATGTACACAGATATCATAAATCATAAATAATCATACTTTTATGAAAGACTAACTACCTTATGAAGAACGAGCCTTAAATCCTTTCTTTCTAGTCTTCTCTGTTCTCTTTATTTCTTTCTTCTCTTTTGTTCTTCCTTCTCAACCCACCGTGACTCACAACACATTCATATATATATATATATATATATATATGTGATATCCCAAATTTAATTACCTTAGGAAATGAAGCTAAATAAATAAATGAGCAAGTAAATCAGGATAAAATAGTTATTAAGAAATTTTTGATAGATATAAATAGAATTTTATCCATTAAGTAGGGACCTATCTGAATAGAATAAAAATATTTGAGGGTTTTTATCATTTTCAACCAAAAGAAAAAAATGAGATAGTGATGTGTGTGAGGTGTGCGGTGAGAAAGAAAAGAAAGAAAAGAAAGAAAAGAAAAAAAAAGAAGAGACATGTGAAGTTTGACAAAAGAATAATTAATTAATATATATATATATATATATAATGTGATATCCCAAATTTAATTACCTTAGGAAATGCTAGCTAAATAAATAAATGAGCAAGTAAATCAGGATAAAATAGTTATTAAGAAATTTTTGAGAGATATAAATAGAATTTTATCCATTGAGTAGGGACCTATCTGAATAGAATAAAAATATTTGAGGGTTTTTATCATTTTCAACCAAAAGAAATTGTTACATCCCAAAAATTGAACATGTGAAAAGATATTACTTTTAGGAAAACCTCAGTGGTATCCCAAAATCCTGCACAATCTCAATATCCACAATTACTTATTTAATAAAATTCTCAAACATGAGTTATTCACATGAGTTCTGTGAGTTCTTACATTTAACCTCTATTATTCATTCCACACGACAGAATTATATTCATCTGATAAACAAATATAGGCATACATAATATGATGTTTTTATCTCATCGCAAGCCTAGGAGACCTATAGAAAGTACAGAACGTTCCTAGTATCCACATTAATGAGTACTGGTATCTCACCAGACAGAAATAGAGAATAATTCCAATGGGCTTCTAATATTCAAACGGATACTATTCTTCCTTATTTTCTGTATCTGAAAAGATAATCATAGGGAGTGTGAGTTTATTTAAAAACTCAGTAAGTAAATAACTGTACTATATAAAATATCAAAAGTACAAATATCACATTAACTCATATGATTAATTGTCTTATACATCGAGTAGTATGGGACTCTAACCCTTTCAAACTCGTGAATAAGATTTCATAGATACACATCGAGCAGTATGGGACTCTAACCCTTTCAAACTCGTGAATAAGATTTCATAGATATACACCGAGTAGTATGGGACTCTAACCCTTTCAAACTCGTGAATAAGATTTCATAGATACACATCGAGCAGTATGAGACTCTAACCCTTTCAAACTCGTATTTATGATTTCACCTATTTACATCGAGTAGTATGGGACTCTAACCCTTTGAAACTCATTTATAGTTTTTCATCGTTATGCAATGAGTAGTATAGGACTTTAACCCTTTCAAACTCATGTATTAGAACCCGTAGATCTTTACTCATTAATAAAATAATGAGAATTTATCGCATAGTACAATTTCCATGAAACAAAATAATTTATACATACTCTTGTTCCTTTGAATTTCTGTAAAAAAATATACCAATAATCATATACTGTCATATGAAAAATTGATTGATTAATATTCAAATAATATTGTAAATGAGACTTATATTGTACTTTGACTAGTAATATCAAACTAGCTTAGCAAGGTTATTCACTCACCTTGATTTTTGTCCAAGTTTACCTTGTTTTACACTAGAATTTGTGTAGGAAAATTTCCTATTAAAATATATTACAAGGAAACATAAGGAAGGAAACAAAATCACGAAAATATGCAAAAATTTCTGATTACTACAGTAACGGTTTGCTACAGTACGGTTCGGTATAGTGACGGTTTGCTACAGTAACGTTGACTGCTACAGTACCGTTGACTGCCGACACTACAGTAACTGCTACATTAACTCGAAAAATTTTTCCAAACTTTATGGTCGCTACAGTAACTTCGAATTTGCAGAAACTTCCCAGAAAATTTTCATCCTTTCCTTTCTTGATTCAAAACCAGAATCTCAACTCTTTTAACCGACTATAACTAATCCTAACTCAAATATAACTTCTAAAACAACTAAGATTCATGAATTATCATCAAAATCTTCAAGAACAAAACCTACTCTAATCTTTCATATAAACTTAGATTTAAGGAAAATAATGAGATTAAAGCTTACCTTTGATCATTACAAAGCTTTTGAACCGAACAAATAATCGAAATTTTGAAGATCAAGGAAAGGATTTGAGAAGAGGATGAAGAAACGAGAGAAACTTCCACTTTTCAATTTTCAGCTTTTCCTTATGCGTGAAAATGAGAGGGTACTATTGAAGTTTTATTTTAAATATTTCTAATGGGTTATTGAATAACCCATGGGTATCCATAACCCAACATCCAAACCCATCCAGTCAATTTACAATAAATGGACTAATTGACCATTTTTAAACCACTTTTCCATGAATTTCACCATTCTTAGAATATATCCCACATGGTGCAAATATTCAGTTCAGTCATTTAACTCAATTTTCATAAATAATATTCAAAGAGAACAATTAAATATGAAAATTAAAAATGGCCAAAATAAATAACTAAAGTAACGTTGTAAAATTCTAAAATACTTTTAGGCGAATTATATTCCGAAATTAACGGGTATTACATTCTACCCCCCTTAAAAGAATTCGGTCCTCCGAATTAAAATCTTACCTCAAGTTTCAAACAAATGTGGATATTTTTTCCACATTTCATCTTCTTGAATCATCTCAAGTCCAATTATTTTGGTTTCACCAAGTTCAAACCAACCCATAGGAGATCGACACCGTCTCCCATATAAAGCCTCAAAAGGTGCCATATGGATACTGGCTTGGTAACTGTTATTATAAGCAAATTCAATAAGAGACAAATAATCTTCCCAACTTCCAATGAAATCCATCATACAAGCTATTAGCATATCCTCTAAAGTCTGAATTGTCCTTTCGGACTGTCCATCAGTCTGAGGATGGAATGCTGCGCTAAGATTCACTTTGGTACCCAAAGCCTCTTGAAAGACTTTCCAGAACCGAGAAGTAAACTGAGGCCCTCGGTCTGATATAATGGATACTTGCACACCATGAAGTTTCACTATTTCTTTAACATAAAGTCGAGCAAGTTTTGCTACACTGAAAGTAGTATGAACAGGAAAAAAATGTGCTGACTTAGTAAGTCGATCCACTATGACCCAAAAATTGAACATGTGAAAAGATACTACTCATTTGATAAAATTCTCAAACACACGTTATTTACATATATTCTGTAAGGTTTTACATTCAACCTTAATCATTCATTCAACACTACATAATTATATTCATCTGATAAGCAAATATATACATACATAGTCTGATATTTCTATCTCATCGCAAGCCTAGGAGACCTATAGAAAGTACAGAGCGTTCCTAGTGTCCACATTAATAAGTACTGGTATCCCACCAGACAGAAATAGACAATAATCCCAAGGGGCTTCTAATCTTCAAACGGATACTCTTCTTCTTTGTTTTCTGTATCTGAAAAAAATAATCATAGGGAGTGTGAGTTTATTTAAAAAATTAGTAAGTAAATAACTGTACTTTATAAAATATCAAAAGTACAAATACCACATTTACTCATATAATTAATTGTCTTATACATCGAGTAGTATGAGACTCTAACCCTTTCAAACTCATGAATAAGATTTCATAGATATACACCGAGTAGTATGAGACTCTAACCCTTTCAAACTTGTGAATAAGATTTCATAGGTATACACCGAGTAGTATGGGACTCTAACCCTTTCAAACTCGTGAATAAGATTTCTTAGATATACACCGAGTAGTATGAGACTCTAACTCTTTCAACTCGTGTATAGGTTTCATAGATATGCACTGAGTAGTATGGGACTTTAACCCTTTCAAACTATTGTATTAGATCCCGTAGATCTTTACTCATTAACAAGATAGTGATAATTTATCACATAGTACAATTGTCATAATATAAAATAATTTTTACATACTCTTATTTCTACCGATCATCATATACTCCCATATGAAAAATTGATTTCTTATTATCCAAATAATATTGTAAATGGGACTTATATTGTACTTTGACTAGTAATATCAAATTAGCTTAGCAAGGTTATTCACTCACCTTGATATTTGTCCAAGTTTACCTTGTTCCACACTAGAATTTGTGTAGGAAAATTTCCTAGTAAAATATATTACAAGGAAACATAAGAAAGGAAACAAAATCACGAAAATACGCAAAATTTTCTGATTGCTACAGTAACGGTTTGCTACAGTAACGGTTCGCTATATTAACGGTTCGCTACAGTGTCGGTTCGCTACAGTAATGTTGACTGCTACAGTACCGTTGACTGCCGACACTACAGTACTGTTACAGTAACTCGAAGAAAAATTTTCAGATTTTCCTGAAATTTCTGGTCGCTACAGTAACTCGAGTTTTGTAGAAAAATCTTTCAAAAATTCATCCTTTCCTTTCTTTTGATTCAAAACCAGAATCTCAACTCTTTTAACCGATTATAACTCAAATATAACTTCTAAAACAACTGAGATTCATGAATTATCATCAAAATCTTCAAGAACAAAACCTCTTCTGATCTTCTACATAAACTGAAATTTAAGGAAAATAATGAGATTAAATCTTACCTTTGATCCTTACAAAGCTTTTGAACCGAACAAATAATCGTAATTCTGAAGATCAAGGAAAGGATTTGAGAAGAAGATGAAGAACTGAGAGAAAACCCTTTCAGCCTGCTTCGGTTGCGTGAAAAATGAGGGGGTACTATTGAAACTTTATATTAAATATTTCTAATGGGTTATTAAATAACCCATGGGTATCCATAACCCAACATCCAAACCCATACAATCAATTTACAATAAATGGACTAATTGACCATTATTATACCACTTTTCCATGAAATTCACCATTCTTAAAATATATCCCACATGGTGCAAATATTCAGTCCAGTCATTTAACTCAATTTTCATAATTGTATTCAAAAAGAACAATTAAATATGAAAATTAAAAATGACCAAAATAAATAACTAAAGTAACGTTGTAAAATTCTAAAATACTCTTAAGCGAATTATATTTTGAAATTAACGGGTATTACATTCTACCCCCTTAAAAGAATTCGGTCCTCCGAATTAAAATCTTACCTCAAGTTTCAAATAAATGTGGATAGTTTTTCCACATTTCATCTTCTGCCTCCCACGTAGCTTCCTCGCGAGAATGATTTCTCCAAAGAACCTTGACAGTAGGAATTTCTTTAGTACGCAATTTCTTGACTTTTCTATCAAGAAAAGCTACTGGTACCTCTTTGTAGGTGAGAGTTTCATCAAAGTGAACTTCTTGGGGTTGAATGACATGAGAAGGATCAGGAAGATATTTCCGTAGCATGGACACATGAAATATTGGATGAACTCCCTCTAGGTCGGAAGGTAGGTCTAGGCGATATGCCACATTACCCACTCTGTCTACAACCTCATATGGGTCAACATACCTCGGACTAAGCTTGCCTTTCTTTCCGAATCTCATTACTCCCTTCATAGGTGAGATTCGTAAGAAAACGATATCACCTATTGCAAATTCAAGGTCACGTCGTCGGTTGTCCGCATAAGACTTCTGTCTACTCTGAGCAGTTAACAACTTCTCTCTGATCAGTTTAACTTTATTTATATCTTCCTGTATCATCTCAGGTCCAAATATTTTGGTTTCACCAAGTTCAAACCAACCTATAGGAGATCGACACCGTCTCCCATATAAAGCCTCAAAAGGTGCCATCTGAATAGTGGCTTGGTAACTGTTATTATAAGCAAATTCAATAAGAGACAAATGATCTTCCCAACTTCCACTGAAATCCATCACACAAGCTCTTAGCATATCCTCTAAAGTCTGAATTGTCCTTTCGGACTGTCCATCAGTCTGAGGATGGAATGTTGTGCTAAGATTCACTTTGGTACCCAAAGCCTCTTGAAAGACTTTCCAGAACCGAGAAGTAAACTGAGGTCCTCAGTCTGATATAATGGATATTGGTACACCATGAAGTTTCACTATTTCTTTAACATAAAGTCGAGCAAGTTTTGCTACACTGAAAGTGGTATGAACATGAAGAAAATGTGCTGACTTAGTAAGTCGATCCACTATGACCCATATTGAGTCATTTCCTTTTGTTGACCGAGGTAAACCTACTACAAAATCTATAGTGATCCTTTCCCACTTTCACTCAGGAATATCTAGTTTTTGCATCAAACCAGATGGTCGTCGATGTTCAGCTTTAACTTGCTGACAAGTCAAACATCGAGCTACAAAGTCAGTCATATCTCGCTTCATGCCCTCCCACCAGTAAACTTGTTTCAAGTTCTAATACATTTTCACAGCACCAGGATGTACAACGTAGGACGAACCATGAGCTTCCATTAAGATTTCATGTTTCAAAGATTCAATGTTGGGGACACAGAGTCTCCCATTAAACCATAAGACTCCTTCTTCATCTACCAAGAAACTTGGTGCTAGACCTTGCCTTGCCTTATCTCTGATTTTGACCATATCAATGTCATTTTCTAAAGTTGCTTTTACTTTTTCAACAAGGGATGATTTAACTGTTAAATGAGCAAGAAATGTACCTGACTCAGTGATCTCGAAGAATACTCCATCAGCTTCCAATTCTTGTAGTTCATGTATTAGAGACCTCCTTATAGTGGCAATGTGAGCTAAACTTCCCATCGACTTTCGACTTAGAGCATCAGCCACTACATTTGCTTTACCTGGATGGTAAAGGATGGTACAATCATAATCTTTCAGAAGTTTCATCCACCTTCGTTGCCTTAGATTGAGATCTCTCTGCTCAAAAATGTACTTAAGGCTTTTGTGATCTGTAAAAATTTTACAAGTCTCCCCATACAAGTAATGTCTCCAAATCTTTAGGGCAAACACTACAGCTGCCATTTCCAAATCATGAGTGGGGTAATTCAATTCATGCTTTTTAAGTTGACGTGAGCCATAAGCTATAACCTTACCATGTTGCATCAATACACACCCTAAGCCTATCCTTGAGGCATCACAGAATACAGAGTAACCCCCTGGTCCTGATGGTAGGATTAAGACTGGTGCAGAAGTTAAACACTCTTTCAATTGGGTGAAACTTTGCTCACATGAATCATCCCAAATGTATTTAACATTCTTTCGAGTTAACTTATTTAATGGGAGAGCCGTCTTAGAGAAATCTTTGACAAAGCGACGGTAATACCCTGCTAAGCCAAGAAAACTACGTACTTCATACACAGTTGTTGGTCTAGGCCATTGTTTTACTGCTTCAATTTTACTTGAATCTACATGAATACCTTCTTGGGAAATAACATGTCCCAAAAATGTTACATGACTCATCCAGAATTCACATTTTGAGAGCTTTACGTACAACTTATGCTCTCTCAAGATCTAAAGCACTATTCTCAAATGTTCAGTATGTTCTTCATGACTCTTTGAATATACCAAAATATCATCAATGAATACAATTACAAACTTATCAAGGAATGATTTGAACACTCTGTTCATTAAATCCATAAATGCTGCTGGTGCATTTGTCAACCCAAAAGACATCACAAGAAATTCATAATGTCCATACCGTGTACTAAAAGCAGTCTTAGGTATATCATCATTCTTAATTCGTAACTGATGATATCCAGACCTTAGATCAATCTTTGAGAAGTATTTTGCTCCTTGAAGCTGATCAAACAAATCATCTATCCTTGGTAAAAGATACTTATTTTTCACTGTGACTTTATTCAGCTGACGATAATCTATACATAATCTCATAGAACCATATTTCTTTTTCACAAAAAGAACAGGAGCACCCCAAGGTGAAAAACTTGGGCGAATGAACCCTTTGTTTAACAAATCTTCCAATTGTTCTTTGAGTTCTTTTAGCTCAACAGGAGCCATACGATAAGGTGGAATAGAAATTGGTCTTGTGTCTGGGACCAAATCAATACTGAACTCAATATCTCTTTCTGGCGATAATCCAGGTAAATCTTCTGGGAACACATCTGGGAATTCATTAACCACATGTATATCTTCTAACTTCTGTTCTTTCTTTTCTATATCTTTGATAAAAGCTAGAAATCCCTGACATCCCTTTCGCAACATACGCCGGGCACTTAACATAGATATCATGTTGCAAGGTACATCACTTCGATCTCCTTGAAACATAAAATTACTCCTCCCCGGCATATTAAAGGAAATAACTTTGTCACGACAATTTATAGTAGCATGACAAGAAGATAGCCAGTCCATCCCTAAAATCACATCAAAATCTAACATATTGAGAATCATAAGATCTATCTCAGTTTCCATGCCCCCAACAATTATTTTACAAGAACGATAACATGTTTTATCCATCAAAGTCTCTCTCATCGGTGTGGAAACCAAGAATGGTTCTTTAAGAATAATCGAATCAAATGCAAATCTCTTGGCAAATAGGGGTGACACATATGAGTGAGTAGAACCGGGGTCAAACAAAATACGTGCAGCAAAAGTATTAACAGATAATATACCTGTAACTACAGCATTGGATGTTTGAGCATCCTGTCGGGTTAGAGCATATACTCTTGCATTTCCTCTGCCAGCAGCTTGTTTTCCACGGTCACCTTGGCCTCTTCCAGAACCTCTTCCCATACTACCCCCTATTGAAGGGGTTGGTGTTCGAGTAATAGAAGCAGAAATAGACTGTGGTTGAGGTGGCAAGGTAGACACTTGACCTGGTCTTGTCATGAGCTGAGGGCACTCCCTTATAAAATGTCCTTTTTGTCCACAGTTAAAACAACCTGTACCAACAGTGTTTAACCTGCATTCTCTAAAGTGACACTTTCCACATTCAGGACATTGAGGTTTTTCCCTTCTACCTTGAGTACCTCCTCTACTAGAAGAGCTAAAACCACCCCTGCTCTCTGAATGAGGCTTAGCCACACTGGCTGTAGAATAAGATGACTTAGTAGGAGTGGCTGGAGCATGTTGTGATGCAGTAAAGGGTTTCAAAGTCCCTGAGTCTTCCCCTTGATCAAAAGATCTCCTATATGTGGCTTTCTTCTTTTGACGATATTCTTCTTTATTCTTTGACCTCTTTTCCATTCTTCGGGCCACATCAACAGCTTCTGAGTACGAAGAGTAATCGTTCATATTAGAACCCACTTGATCATATAAGGCATCACGAAGCCCTTCCACAAACTTTTCTATTTTCTTCCTTTCAGAAGGAATGATTTCAGGGGCATATTCAGATAATTTAACAAACTGAGCTGAATATTCATCAACAGTCATGGTTCCCTACCGTAGATACAGAAAATCCCTGGCCCTAGATGATCGTTCACTTGCCCGAAGAAATTCATCCATAACCAATCTGTAAAATTCTGTCCACATAACTGGCGGTGCGCCTTGAATTCTAGCTTTCTTCCAGTTCCTCCACCATTTACCAGCCCTACCCTTTAACTGAAAGGAAGTGAATTCTACCTTTTGCGTAGGAGAACACCCTATAGCATCACAGATTGCTTCACAATCTTCAAGGAAACATTGTGGGTCCTCTTTGGGATCTTCCCCTGAAAAAATAGGAGGCCTCATTTTCTGAAATTCAGACATTTTTACCTCCCTTACGTTATCTCTTCCAGCTAACTGAGCTGGTGGTACAATTTCAGCTTCAATAATAGGAGGATCCACTGGCAGGTTAGCTTGTGCAGCTCGACCTCTCATTTCAGCCTCAAATCGGTCAAATCGTTCATTCATCAAATTAATCACATGTGCAATAGTTGCATTACCAACGTGAGCATCAGGTTCGACTCTCCTTGCTTGCTCACTAGTTGCGCCCTCAGTACTTTGAGTATGTAAACTATCACCACGGTTAGGATCATCTTGCACATGTACTGGTGGAATTATGGCCCTTCTTGGACCCATATGCTCATTATTATTAGAAGATCCTTCTGACATTGTACTGTCACAGATCTACACACATAACAAACAATTTTCATACATAAACAAAATATCACTTACTAGCCCCACTGAAAATTATCTATAAAATGACGTTATACTGTACAAGGTCTTTTATGGAACCTAATCCTATGGTCATGCCGCGGCTCATAACAATAGGGAAGGGCCCACAAAGATCACTTTGCTCTGTACTCTATAGGGGACCTATAAATCCTATCCTCTGATACCAAATTGTCACATCCCAAAAATTGAACATGTGAAAAGATACTACTCATTTGATAAAATTCTCAAACACATGTTATTTACATATATTCTGTAAGGTTTTACATTCAACCTTAATCATTCATTCGACACTACAGAATTATATTCATCTGATAAGCAAATATAGACATACATAGTCTGATATTTCTATCTCATCGCAAGCCTAGGAGACCTATAGAAAGTACAGAGCGTTCCTAGTGTCCACATTAATAAGTACTGGTATCCCACCAGACAGAAATAGAGAATAATCCCAAGGGGCTTCTAATCTTCAAACGGATACTCTTTTTCTTTGTTTTCTGTATCTGAAAAAAATAATCATAAGGAGTGTGAGTTTATTTAAAAAATCAGTAAGTAAATAACTGTACTTTATAAAATATCAAAAGTACAAATACCACATTTACTCATATAATTAATTGTCTTATACATCGAGTAGTATGAGACTCTAACCTTTTCAAACTCATGAATAAGATTTCATAGATATACACCGAGTAGTATGGGACTCTAACCCTTTCAAACTCGTGAATAAGATTTCATAGGTATATACCGAGTAGTATGGGACTCTAACCCTTTCAAACTCGTGAATAAGATTTCTTAGATATACACCGAGTAGTATGGGACTCTAACCCTTTCAACTCGTGTATAGGTTTCATAGATATGCACTGAGTAGTATGAGACTTTAACCCTTTCAAACTTGTGTATTAGATCCCGTAGATCTTTACTCATTAACAAGATAGTGAGAATTTAGCACATAGTACAATTGCCATAATATAAAATAATTTCTACATACTCTTATTTCTACCGATCATCATATACTCCCATATGAAAAATTGATTGCTTATTATCCAAATAATATTGTAAATGGGACTTATATTGTACTTTGACTAGTAATATCAAATTAGCTTAGCAAGGTTATTCACTCACCTTGATGTTTGTCCAAGTTTACCTTGTTCCACACTAGAATTTGTGTAGAAAAATTTCCTAGTAAAATATATTACAAGGAAACATAAGAAAGGAAACAAAATCACGAAAATACGCAAAATTTTCTGATTGCTACAGTAACGGTTTGCTACAGTACGGTTCGTTACAGTGCCGGTTCGCTACAGTAACATTGACTGCTACAGTAACGTTGACTGCTACAGTACCGTTGACTGCCGACACTACAGTAACTCGAAGAAAAATTTCCAGATTTTTCCAAAATTTCTGGTCACTACAGTAACTCGAGTTTTGCAGAAAAATCTTTCAAATATTCATCCTTTCCTTTCTTTTGATTCAAAACCAGAATCTTAATTAATTGAGTTATAATCGGTTAAAAGAGTTGAGATTTTGGTTTTGAATCAAAAGAAAGGAAATGATGAATTTTTGAAAGATTTTTCTGCAAAACTCGAGTTACTGTAGTGACCAGAAATTTCAGGAAAATTTGGAAATTTTTCTTCGAGTTACTGTAGCAGTTACTGTAGTGTCGGCAGTCAACGGTACTGTAGCAGTCAACGTTACTGTAGCGAACCGGCACTGTAACGAATCGTTACTGTAGCAATCAGAAAATTTTGCGTATTTTCGTGATTTTGTTTCCTTTCTTATGTTTCCTTATAATATATTTTACTAGAAAATTTTCCTACACAAATTCTAGTGTGAAACAAGGTAAACTTGGACAAACATCAAGGTGAGTGAATAACCTTGCTAAGCTAATTTGATATTACTAGTCAAAGTACAATATAAGTCTCATTTACAATATTATTTGGATAATAAGCAATCAATTTTTCATATGGGAGTATATGATGATCGGTAGAAATAAGAGTATGTAGAAATTATTTTATATTATGGCAATTGTACTATGTGATAAATTCTCACTATCTTGTTAATGAGTAAAGATTTACGGGATCTAATACACGAGTTTGAAAGGGTTAAAGTCTCATAATACTCAGTGTATATCTATGAAACCTATACACGAGTTGAAAGGGTTAGAGTCCCATACTACTCGGTGTATATCTAAGAAATCTTATTCACGAGTTTGAAAGGGTTAGAGTCTCATACTACTCGGTGTATACCTATGAAATCTTATTCACGAGTTTGAAAGGGTTAGAGTCCCATACTACTCGGTGTATATCTATGAAATCTTATTCATGAGTTTGAAAGGGTTCGAGTCCCATACTACTCGATGTATAAGACAATTAATTATATGAGTAAATATGGTATTTGTACTTTTGATATTTTATAAAGTACAGTTATTTACTTACTGAGTTTTTAAATAAACTCACACTCCCTATGATTATTTTTTTCAGATACAGAAAACAAAGAAGAAAAGTATCCGTTTGAAGATTAGAAGCCCCTTGGGATTATTCTCTATTTCTGTCTGGTGGGATACCAGTACTTATTAATGTGGACACTAGGAACGCTCTGTACTTTCTATAGGTATCCTAGGCTTGCGATGAGATAGAAATATCAGACTATGTATGTCTATATTTGCTTATCAGATGAATATAATTCTGTAGTGTCGAATGAATGATTAATGTTGAATGTAAAACCTTACAGAATATATGTAAATAACGTGTGTTTGAGAATTTTATCAAATGAGTAGTATCTTTTCACATGTTCAATTTTTGGGATGTAACATATGTTGTACTTTGTCTAATGATATCAAATTAGTTTAGTAATGTTATTCATTTACGTAAAAACAACAAATAAGATAAGGTAAGAATTCTCTTAATTTTCACAAGAAATTACATTATCTAGTTAATATCACTAACTAAGGAATTTAGTAAAATCAAATACCATCATGGTGTGAGTGGGATTTATTTTGTACTTGGAATAAAAATAAATAAACTTGGTTAGCAATGTCATCAACTCACTTAAACTTACTACTATATCTTGGATTCCTCAATACCCTCATTATAAACTCCTTATTTTTAATGACAATAAGAACCTTCCCAATTCATAAGGGTAAGTTTAGCACAATAGCGATTTATCTAGGTTGTCTTAACACATTTTAATCTTGGAATCTCATCCCTAATTTATCTCCATTAGGATTTACTGCCAGGTACATCTTTATTTGACAACAAACAACATAATGATTGTCTCCTTCCATAAGTTAAGGTACACTTATATTCTTACAAACTTGTAGTTCAATAGATGAGGCCTAACTCACATCACATAACCCAAAAGACCTGAATTGGGTTCTTACACCTATTACTACAATTCGATCACAAACTTTTATAAAGCACTATTCTTCATGCCCTACACTCAAGTATATCCTTAAAATTAGATTCATATATTAGTAAACTAATTATAGTATATTTCTCTTTCCTACCACTATTCACAGTTACCACATTCATGGTTCAAAGAAAACTTCTCCTTTAAATGGAATTACTCATAATTTAATAAGGCGTTTAAATGACATTCTTTCTCACATTCTAATATTATTCCAATATCCTTAACTTATATATCATTAAAATACCCAATGAATGACTTCAATTAAATTCATATGCTTTATAATTATCATTTATCTCATAGTGTACCATTTTCTTACACGACGGAGGTGGGTATACCAAGCATTATTTCATATAAGCCTCACGAGGGAATAGGTGTTCAAAATACTCCATGGTGCCCATGTACCATCATATCGGTAGCCATGTAAATACTTCATTATAGTCTACATGCTTATCCAAAATACATAACTCCTCCGTGTCCTACCTGAGGTGACAAGGTCTTTACTCTATGGACATTCTGTTCAAAGTAGAGAAAAGTATACATAACCACTAGTGAGGAGTATGACACGAAAGAAAGACATTATTGACTATATAGGGCCTTTTTATGGATCTTCGTCCTATGGTCGTGCTGCAGTCACGACAATAGGGGAGGATCCACTAAAGAATCCTTGCTCTGTAATCAGTAGGAGACTTAAACCCAACCCTCTGATACCATCTTTGTCACGCCCTAAATCTAGGCCCGTGACCGGCGCGGACGATGTCTAAACTCACACCACCGCAAGCCTAACTTTCCATTTAACTTATTACTCTTTCCTTAATCCAATTATTCCTTTAAATATAATTGTTTTAAATTACACAATGAAGAAGTAAAACAAGAGAATGTTTTCAAATTTAACCATCTTATACAACAATACACGACCTACCCGATTACAGAGCTTTCTAAAATTACTAAAATAACATGATTAAGTCTGTTACCATACCTCGAACAAAGGGGAGGCATCATCGACACGTTCATCCTCGAAGTTAAAGGGTCTTCTTTACCTGAAACTATGAGGGGGTGAGTCTTATCCACTTGACTCACCATAAAATAGCCTTACCGCACATATAATCAATTATGCATGCCAAAAGTACATATAATCATGTATGAACATGTGAAAAACTCACAACATTAATAATTCATGACATAAATGTAAGTCAAGAGAAATTCATCATAAGAAAGTTCATAAATAATCACATGTATCTCGCCCGAAAGTATTATCCCACTTGTAGATGTCATCCCGCCCGAAGGCATATTCTGCCCGTAGGTAATATTTCTGCTTAAAGATATATTCATGTCTACAACCATTACATTCATTGGTATCTTGGGAAATCAAGTCCTCAACCATTCTATGTGTATAATTCCATGCATTGGTATCTTGGGTCAAACCCTCAACCATTCCATGTGTATAATTCCATGCATTGGTATCTTGGGTCAAGCCCTCAACCATTCCATGTGTATAATTCCATGCATTGGTATCTTAGGTCAAGCCCTCAACCATTCCCTTTGTATAATTCCATGCATTGGTATCTTAGGTCAAGCACTCAACCATTCCATGTATATTATATACTCAATTCATAATTCTCATCAATATAATCTTAAATCAACAATAAATTTCATTATCTAGCAATCATCATTAAATATAGAATCTAACTGCGATATGAGATGGAATTTATATTGTATCTTGGAGGGATTAATCCCTCAACTATTCCATGTGTATAATTATATACATTGAATATCTTGTGTCAAGCCCTAAAAAGGACGTCAAGTAATTCAACCTTATTTCACCCCTGTCCTCAAAGGACGCAAAAGTGTTCGAAATCTCTGTTTCTTTCAAATACAATCAATTGCACAATCAAGAGCATTCATATGCACATCATGAACTTTAATAAATCCATGTCATTCATAATCATCAATCATTCACATGATTTCCTTTGCAAGTTCTATCCAAATATATAGAAAATATATTCATTCCTTAATTTATTGTATCTTCTAACAAACAAAATTTTAAAAATAAATCAAACAAGATAAGCCTAGATCAATTCTTCAACTGAGCTCAAATTTTCAAAATTTAGGTATAGTATAAAGTTCTATATTCCTTCATCCACATACAGTTTGCAAGCTCAAATTATATG
The DNA here is from genome assembly GCA_037074585.1 of Biancaea sappan. Classification (NCBI taxonomy): domain Eukaryota; kingdom Viridiplantae; phylum Streptophyta; class Magnoliopsida; order Fabales; family Fabaceae; genus Biancaea; species Biancaea sappan. The sequence goes on from CM073500.1 coordinate 25,362,594, forward strand.
CATGTGGTACCTTACATCATGTATGTCAAACACATAATCACCTTATCACATGATATCATTTTACGAAACTTTACAAAGTACAATCTTAGAAAATAAAATCATACAAGGTATAGCTAGATCCCTCACCTCGAGTCCGAGCTAGATTTCTACATCTTATATCAATCAAAGGATGTCCAAAATCTCATTAAATGCTCAAAGCTAAACATGCATCTCCATTGGGATGCACTATTCTCTCCTTTTCCTTCGACTCTTGTAATATTCAAAAATACGTATAATTAATATTTACATGTATAGACACTATTCATACGTACATTCACTATTTATATGTATAGATACTATTCATATATATAGTCACTATTCATATATACATACTATTTATACGTACGGATACTATTTATACGTACAAATATTATTCATACGTACAGATACTATTTATATATACGGTTACTATTTATACGTATGGATACTATTCATACGTATGGATACTATTTATACGTACAGATACTATTCATAAATACGGTATAAATACATATGATCACTATTCATACTAGGAAAAGTTCTCTTCTGATGTGCAGGATCAGCTAAAGCCGCAACCACAAAATATACTGAAGAATTTAACTTGTATAATTATAAGAAAGGGTATAGTATTCTCACCTTGGATCTAAGCTGAAAGAAAAATGCCTAAAATCTCATAGACCTAGTGCCGGGGTAAGAGAAGTTTGAGGAGAGGAAAGAAGAGAAACTGAAGGTGTGAGTTTAGAAGTGAAATAGAAGGGCCTATTTATAGGGAAATCAAATGTACTATTTGATACTATTCCATCTACCGTTATTCTATACTATTCTATCTACTGTTCTTCTATACTATTCCATCTACTGTTCTTCTATACTATTCCATCTACTGTTCTTCTATACTATTCCATCTACTGTTCTTCTATACTATTCCATCTACCGTTCTCATATACTATTCCATCTACCAGTTTCACTTACCAGTCTCACTTACCAGTCTCACTTTTCATTTCACTTACTAGTCTCACCTACCAATTTTACTTATAAGTCTCATCTACCAGTTCTACTTATTGGTCTCATCTATCAGTATAATCAATTTACTATTTAAGTTTCCTTTCCATTTAGTCCCTAAGGGAGATTTTCTTATATAAAACGTCATTTTTCTCCTAATTTCTTTCTAGTTTCCTCTTATGCCCAATTCACATCTTAGCCGTGGGATCATTGCCACATCCCACAATTTATACAATATTGTGAAAATCTGTATTTTCATCAACATACACATACAAGATAACAAGATTCACATAAGAATATGGAAAATTAAATAGACAGAGAGATCATTTTCTCTATTGAATTATTTCAAATCAAAATTAGCACTCATTCATGATGACCATATACGTGAACAGTTTTGTATACATGAATAGTGCTGTATAGGTAAATAGTATCATATACTGAAATTTTTTTTATGGGTATTACAGATGCATCAAAGAATCCATCTCTATAAGATAATTATGCAAAATTATGTCAAGGTCACAAAATAGGAAACTTTTCCTACTACAATTCTGATCTTTAATCACTCCTCCGAACATAACTTTTAAATGGTAAATAATTTTCAAATGAAACTTGTTTCATTTGAAAATAGACTCAAAAAGCTTTCCAACGATACCTTATTTACTAAAAACGAAGTCTGGATAAAAGAGTTATGACTATTTTAAAACTGATACTACTATAACAATTTGTTACAGTAACAGTTTGTAATAGTAACCCCGAATTTGGAAATTTTGCAGGTGCTACAGTAATCCACGATTTTTCTCTTAGTTTTTCATGAATTTGGAGCCAAATCTTCACCATTTCTCTTGATTTCTTCCATGGGTTTTCATCCTTGATGATTAAGGATTGTTTTGATACCAAAAACCCCCAATTTAAACTAACAACTCAAGTCCCAAATCATCAAAGTTTCCTTTAGAACCATAACTTTTTCTATATCTGAATTTTATGAATTTCTCTTAGTTTTCTCCAAATTTCTTGTTCCATTAATATTATAAACCATGTAAAAACATTTTACATTATCACCCACACTTAAATTCATCCATAGAAATATTATACAAAGATTTCTCAAATTGATAACCTAGGATTTACTATTCACAAAAATTAAAGAAATTGGGAAATTTTGATGAAACTTACCTTAAATCAAGAGTTTTCTAGCATAGAGGAAGGTTGCTGGAGCTGAAGACTTGATCGAAAGCAAGCTCATAAAGAATTGGAGGGAAAAAAGTTTGACCGAGAGAGAAAATGGAAGATAAAAGAGATGGTGGAGAGAGCTACGGGAGAAAAGAGAAAGAATGAATAGGAAGAGAGGAGGATGAGTGTTTAAGTGAGTGTATGTGTGGGCCCACTAATTTTCCTTTCAATTTGGTCCCTTTGGTAAAATTAGAACCTTGTAAGGGAATTGGAAAGACTTGATCATACATAAGGCACCCAAATACACTTCCATAAAATACATACCATCACATCCTATTCTTATTAAAATACTAAAATCCTGCATTTATTTATTTTAGTCCCTCTCGATGTCCTAGACTCCACTTTAACCTTGAATTCACCATCATTTTGGTACCAAATTCATAATTTATTCTTATAAGATCTATTCTCCATCTTTGATTCCTATTCGGTCTTTTCTCAAGAGTACTCCATACTTTGTTTTCTTTTCACTTTAGTCCTTGAATGTACTTCTTACACTCACCAACATGTTTCCTTTTCTCGATGAAATCTTACCTGACCAAGGGCAAGTATTAGTCTTATTAAACTTTAGGGTCCTTCGTTTCCTTAATCAAAACTCTTAAATTCGTGAAAAATTTTTAGTCTTATGAATATGTGTACTTTAACTATACCATAATACTAGGGTATTACATGGGAGGTGGGATTGAATTGCATCAAAAAGGGAAAATCATACGTTTGAAAATGTATGAGATGTATTGGGTTGAAATATATATTGTTTGTTCTGTGATTGTGATTGTGACAGCAAGGTAGGTAGCTCGGTTTGAGTTTGGCTCCCGAGGGGTAACTTGTTGGTCTTGTGATTGTGAAGGCAATGTGGGAAGTTCAGGTTGAGCATGACTCCCAAGGGGTGACTTGCCGATATTTGAATGTCATGGCAATATGGGTAGCTCTGGTTGAGTTTGACTCCCAAGGGGTGACTTGCCAGTGACGAAGCCATTCTATAATCGAAACATAATGTGAGGGAATTGCCTTATACGTTTGCATTGTATTCTAATGTTTGATTTTGAGCTTTTGGCTGAAGGGCATATATGCATGATGTTTTATACTTGATTTATTTTATGGCACACTGTTATATGCTCATTGAGTTGTAGTAAATTCATGCCCTATGTGGTTTAATAATTTTAGATTCGATTGCTGAAAAGGAGTACCCGCCCGAGGAGTAGCGGTGCTCGTGAGTGGCCTTTCCTGATTGTTTGGGTGGGTCTTGATGGTCCATTTATTTTGGTAAAGGTGTCCTAACTCTGTAGTCATATAGGTCACCTAGGAATGTATTATATACTTCTATAATGGATAATGGCTGACTTATTTGAATTATTTTGTTGTAAACTCATGTCTCCGAATATTCTATCCCATTTTTGTGTTGAAAGGAATATTTTGGAACATAGTGATTTAATTATGATGTCCGGATGTTTTCCACTTTATTTGAAATTCAATGGAACACTTTATGCATGATTTGTTGATTATGTGAATGTTTTTGTTCAGCTTACATTATTTGGGAAGAGTGTTCCCTTGTACTGTGTCGGTCACGTGTCTAGGTTTTGGAGCATGACATATACCATTATCTATTGGTGTGGCAGTGGCTTGGAGCAACATAACATATTAATATACTGATGTAACACTATATCTTGAAATCGTTAATTAAAATAGTTCATTCATTCATTCTCATGACGGAAGTGATGAACAAAGAAACTATTTAGTATAAATGTTTCAAAATTTGAAGACTAAAATCATTAATTATCATATTTTAAAGACTAAATTGTCACCTCATAACACTCTTAAAGGACTAAAAAGTAAGTTTAGCCTAATAATAATTAATTCATTAGATGAGCAGTGACGGATCTTGAACAAAATTATTGAGAGGGCAAAGAGACACATAATAATCAATAGAAAAAAATTTATAATGATATACATCTTTTACAATATTCATAATAAGAGACCAAATACATCATATATTAAAATATTTCTTTACAAAGATAAACAATTGTTTTGCATAAGATAAAATACATACTAACATTGATTAATTGTAGATGTCATTTCAATTGCAAAAGCACAATAAGATATCACGAAACCCAAAAAGATATATCATTATATAACATATTAATGTATTAAAATTTAGAAATGTGGCAACACAGTTAATTAAACATAATGTTAAATGAAATAACTAGAAATTACCTCCACTTAAAATGATGTTTTCCTCTCTTTTAGTGACTTGAAATCATCAATAATAGAATCAAAAGTAAAACTTGTAGCTATTTCTCTTTCAATATAAATTACCATATTATCTGCAAGAAAATCATCTTCTATCTTATTACGCAACCTTGTCTTGATTATATTTATTATTGAAAATGAGCGTTCTGTTGTAGCTGTAGTAACTACAAGAGTCAAGATGAGTCGAATCAACCGATCAATCAAGTAATACACCTTGAATTTCTTTGTTCTTACCAAAGAACAACACAATTCAGGTATAGTTGATAAATTCTTCAAATCTAGATGACAGGAAGCATCAATAATAAAGTGCCTACAGTTGAGATTTCAAAATCATCTTATCTTGCTTAGTAAAATCATTAAAATAGTAATTTCCCACAAGAGTGCAAATATTATCAATGTTGAAAGCTTCATAAGCATCTTTAGGAACTAAATGAGAGTTAACTGTTAAAAGCTGCAATACTTTATCATTAAACTTATTATTCAACTCAAGCAATTGCTTATCTATTGTAACAAGAAATATTTCTACTCTATAATAGTGTTCCGCTGTGATATGATCTTTTTGGTGATGGGAGCACCCTTGTTGTGCTACAAAAGGAGCACTAAAGTCAGGAATATCAATGTCATGTTGCTCACAGATTAATGTTACTTTGTTCAACAAATCCTACCAATCATCATCTCTCAACTTTTGAGTGAAAAACTTCTATAGTGTGAACTAAATTTATTGCATTAACTATATCTTGAGATTGTTCCTGCAAAGCTTGAGAATGAATATTTGTTATTCCAATGAGCTCTTTCATCAAGTGTAGAATAAATATAAACTCAAATGAGATTAAAATATTATAAGATGCATCAGCATCTTTTCTTTGAGAATAAGTTGACCTATCAACACTAATCTTTTGAAGAACTGAAAAAGTTGCAGAAAACATATTTATCATACTACAAATGGAATTAAAATTATAGCCCCAACGAGAATCTCCAACTCATTTTAAAGTGCCTATTTGATTTCCTCCTTTACTAGTTTCAAGTCCACCAATCTCAAGAAAATGTGCAATTTTATCTAACTTAATAACTTGCAACTCATCATGTGGTTTGCTAAATAAACACGTGATATTAATAACGAAAATCAAATTGGAGATCAAGTTGCCCTTCATCCAAGGATGGACAATTACATGTGTCACTATATATCTCCTAAAAGTCCAACATTACTATAATATCATTAATTTATTTTATTCCCAATTTATATTTAGTCCTCAATTCCAAAATAATTTTTTAATTCTCTAATTTTTTTCAAGTTGTCTCCAAAAACTTTGTGCATTACAATTGCACTTTGGATTAAATTTGGAGTTTAAACATTTTATTATTTTTTTAGGGCGCTATATTTAGTTTAAAAAAGAAAATTGAATTGATAAATATTTTTTTAAGAAATTTAATTAAAAAAAATTTTGGGGGAGGAGGGGGGAGGGTTCAAAAAGATCCGTCCCTGTGGACGAGAATGAACTAAGCTGGTTCGCCTTTAGAAAGTAGCCTATTCTATTCTATCCTAGTGTGCCCTACTTGAGAATAACAGACAATGCAGTTGGGTTAATAATTCATATATGTGATATTACCTCTTAATGAATATGGACGGAATATTCAAAGGTTGCTACCTCACAATCATAGAAGGCGACATCGTGAAAACGAAAATCATTTACGATTACGAGTTGTGATATCTCTTACGTATGCAAGCACGCAACTTTTGGAAAAGAAAAGGGACCTTTTTGTGATAATTATCATCTTAAAGACTAAAACTAATAGGTAAATGACAAGCCCCCTCACAAAATTCATTGGACCCCTCCTACATATTTCTTTTTCTTTTCTTAAAACTAACCAATTTGTTAGAGCATACCAGCCCCATGAGGTGGTTTGCCAACTTCATCTTCAACATCTCAAAAAGAAATTAAACTAAATAGATAAATTGATGCTGTGTCTCAGTTTTCACTCTTGGGCTTATATTTGAAGAGTCAAACAATACAGCATAATCAATATTGTTATGAGTTTGTTATATTGAAAGTCATTGGGTTGGAACCATAACTTATTCTTTGAATTAAATTAGATTACAAAACTATAAAAAAAATTTCTAACTTTAATTTTTTTTCATTCACAATATAAAGGTATTGATTTAAGAACACAAATACCAAATTACTTAAACGGACCAATATTATTTTAAATAAAGTCTTGAATTTTAAGTTTTGTGAATAAAAAAATTAGTATTAAAAAATTTCATGTATTTGTAATTTATCTCAATTTAAATTATACCAAAATCCTCTCTAATAAGGGTCTTGTTCCAAGATCGTCGATGGTGAAGATTGATGATCTTTATTTTTTTGATCCTTTTATCTTTTATTTTAAAAAATTTCATTTTTATTAGAATTTTCTGATAGTGGATATTATTTTGGAAAGAGGAATTTGACTTTTCCTACTAATGGCAATGATGTGTGATGGCACCAGCTCGGCAACATTATTGCAATGCGTATTAAAGACTCATGAGTTGTAACTTCTAAGTCTGCCTTTAATTGTCGTATGGGTAAAAATATCATTTGCAACTAATGTTTCAATCGAGTTTTAATTTTATTTTTAATATTTTTTATGTTAATTATATATATATATATATATATATATAATTTTGATTTTGCCTTTCATACTAATATCATTAAAATAATTGACAAAAAATATTGATGAACACTTCTATATGTGATACGAATACTGTCAATATATTATATTAATTGATTTTAATTTTAATTTTATTATTTTATTAAGTTTCAATTTCATCTCAAATAATTTTTTTATTTTTCTCTTGTCCTAAATTGACATTTGAGTATTTGATGTATTACATAAAAGAGTTTATATGTCATTTAAAAGAATTTACATTAATATTTTTTATTAATTTTATTAATGATATTAGTCTTATGGACACAATTAAAATAAAAAAATATGTAAAATGAAATTATCATAATAAAAATATTAGAAATAAAATTAAAATTTAAGATAAACTTCAAGAAAAAAAAGTGATTTAGCGTTGTTATATCCAAATGTGTATCATAGAATCTCCTCATAAACGATTGATTCCTCAGTTTTTTTAGTCAATTATTACTATTACCTATACACCTAAAATGTTCAAAATCAAAAGTTTGAGGTGTTTTTGGCCACCAAAAATAAAAGATTCACTCGAAACCTCTATCTTTAAAAAAAAAAAAAGGCAAATATATTTTATTTTCCTAAAGCTTGCACCTAATTTTATTTATGCCCCAAAGATTTTTTTAGTTCACTTATATCTCATATGTTTTAGATTTTATCATATATGCATTTTTTTTGTAACACAATTAATCAATTTAACGGAATGCTAACTGAGTTGCTGTTTACTAATTAGACTGTTATATGGCAAAAAAATCTGTCACGTGGATTGCCAAAATTTTTTTGGCTGCCCATGCGAACACCCAAAAATTTTAAAATTTTTTTTTAAAAAAATTTCAGTTTATTCACTTTGGTCCATGATCAAAATTTTTCTCTTGTCTAATTTTTGATATAAACTCGTCTTCTATTTCGCTTAGGTCTCTAATTTAAAAATCTATTTTTTCTTTGTCAAAATCATTCTCTATTAACTTTTCAGTTTATTTACTTTGAATAATGTTCTTCACTTTCACACATTTTTCTTGTCTTTTAAATTAGTCTATAATTTTATTTTTAGTCATAATATAATTAATTGTATTATTTTTATTCAAGAATAATACAAGAAATAAATTGAATTTTCAATTTCAAAATGACGCTTCTGGTTGTTATTACAGGATTCCTATAAAAGTCTCATAATTTTAAAAGAAAGCAAGCTACCCCAGAGAAATTAGACCACTGCTTCATTCAGGTCACCCTCTTGCGGTTGAAATTAGAGTCAATGTTTATTATTTTGACAGTAGTTTAATCGTAGTCAAATCCACTGTAATTAATTATATATATAATATGTATTTAAAATTTAATATAATAAATTAATAATTTTTTTGAATAATATATAAATATAAAACAAAATTTAAAATTAGTTAAAAATAATATATGAATAATATTTATATGTGGAATAATATATTAGGACTCATAAAATATATCAAAAATAAAAAAGAATTTATAAAAAATAAAACAAAATTATTGAATCATCTCGTTTCTACATCGTTTTCTAAGTTTTTAAGCATCCGTTTCACTAGGTTAACCATTCATTTGGTTAATTAATTTGTTGATTTTCCAATCCAACCCATCAATTCGGTAGAAATTTCAAAACAGTTGATCCGACAAAATCAGCAAGCCCTGGAAGATTACAAATTTTATTCCAATCAAAACCTCTGTAACCTATTTTATACATACAGCCATTAATTCTCTGCATCACAAATTTAAGCTTCAGTAAACTCACCCACAATACACAATCTTGAGCCTGGTTCGTCTCAAGTGCTAAACTAGCTACTACACACCACAGTGATCTTCAGGAACACAAAAATCAAATAATCACACAAGCATTTGGATTCTCTTCAGCACTGACAACATGGTAGTATTTAGTCATGTAAGGATTATAGTCTCTGTAAATCCTGACAAGCTCTGCAACTTGCTCGTTTTGATCTTTCTTCTTATCGTCTTCCTTCTTTTTGTCCTCGTCTTTCTTGCCCTCGTCTTTCTTCTTCTCCGGCTCTTTGGCCGGCCCCACTGTTAACATTTCTGTGTGCCAAGCCTTTCTGAGTTTGCTTACCACGTGGACAGGGTCTATGTCCCCAACTACTGTCAGCTTCTTCTCCTTCATGTCCATGGCTATGGATTCAACGCCTGCACAGTAACATCAATGAAAAACGATAAACGAGTGCTAGCCATGTGTTACTAATAAGTGAGGTTTGGTCCACTCATTTGGCTAGAAATGATTGTCATCACTAATGAAAATGAAGGGAAAAGATTAAAATTTGCAAAGTCATTTCAGATGTTGGAGGTATATCCAAGTTATTTGTGTGTGGGTGGATGGGTAAAATTAAGAGTTAACATTGTCTCATCGGCCATATTCAAGAATTACAGAGTAAAGGTTGAAGCAGTGCCTATGAGGCTAGAAACTACTTTCATGGCTTTCTGCTTCGCTTTTTCATCGTGCAAGTCCAACTTCAGGACCACTTTCTGCAACAGAAGGATCAAAAGACATGTTAGATATAAGATTTCATCAGGGAGAGGATGGGACCCAATGAAGCAAAGGGTAAATGATTCTGGAAAAACTTTCAGAGAAAAAACATCTGTGAATTTGTTGATTATATCCGTGCTATTATTTTATTTTTGAAATCAGGGGAGAAAGAGAGAGACATCAAATTCAATAAACCTGAGGATCAATAGGACAATACGAAAGAAACGCAGACCGCACCTCTTAAATTTATCACGAATCAATCAAGAAATGGGAGGGATAGAGAGGAATAAATTTATGTTTTTTGTTGCAGCAAGAAAGAGAAGAGAAGAAAGAAACAGAGTAGGGGTGAGGAGAAGACATGAAAATCAACAAGACTAAGAGCTCATAAGGGAATAAAAAAGAAACTAAACTGGCCCTGATTGTCATATATCGTTAAATAAAAATGAAACAGGCAGGAAATGGAGAGAGAAGAGACAGAGAATGATCAACAAGAAAAGAAAAGGAAGGAAAAACAGAGCATCATGAGTCTCACCTTCGTTTGTCCTGACATTAAGTTGGAGTATTGAAAAAATCTGATACGACACTGGAGAGGGAGAGGCGAGAGAGTATATAGATAGGTATTAGGAAGAAAATGAATGTAAAGGCTTGTGGGTGAAAATTTGGAAGATGTAGCGACTTGATGAAACTAAGACAAGTCAAATAATTACAAATGGCTCATTTGAGAAAGTGTGGCTGTAACAAACCAATCAACCTTTGACACAAGGCAAGGCTAGGCTTTTAACGTTTTTTGCCTCCATTTTTCTGGACCATAAATGCAAGGGCAGACCAAGTCATTGTTCGTATATGGTATTGGGCAATTTGGGCTCTCCCCTGTGTCTTTTGTACTCTGACTCCATCATGCACTGTGTTTCATATTATACTTAATTTAGGTTGGCCCAACCATTTTGATCTTTTATGTTTAAGAACTTCGCCAATTTTTAGTGTAACAATTTTCACACGTCGGCCTTTCATTCTTTAAATAATTAAATTTGATGGCTTGGCATTTAGTTGTCTGTGCAATTTGCTAGCTAGCCTATCCACCTTGACATTTTCTAAACAAGATCTCCACTTTCTGCCCCATTGACCTAGTGAGTCACTTCTATATTTTGCAAAATATTGGTTTTCTTACTCTTACATTTTTCATTCTCAACCCATAGGAAAAAATAAGAATAGAAAGAATGTAGAAAAATCGAAAGGAAAGAAGAGTGGAAAAGAAAAAAGGGAAAGAAAAAAAAAAGATGTTTGGCATACAACTAGAAAGAAATAGAAGGAAGAAATCAAAATTAGAGTAATTTTACTAAATTATCCTCTCTCTCTCTTTCACATTGTCGACTCTCTGCAGCTATACAAGAATGAAATTCAATAGAGTAAGAATGGAAATTTACCAATTTTTTAGATAGAAGTCGGCTTTCTATCTCAATTTTGATGGACAATTTTCAATGGAAAAAGACTACAACAACAACAACATAGCCTTATCCCACTAAGTGGAGTCGGTTACATGGATCGCACGACGTCATTGAGCTCTATCAATAACCAACTCTTTAGATATCTTATTTACTAAAAGGTCATGTTCAACCATTTTTCTTCAATAGGTGCCACCCTAACTTTACCTCGTATATGATCATTACGGATCATATCTCTTCTTGTATGACCACACATCCAACGCAACATGCTCATCTCCGCCACTCCAATTTTATGTTCTTTTTGTCATTTTATTGCCCAACATTCACTCCCATATAAAATCGCTGGTCTTATAGCAGTACGATAAAACTTTCCTTTGAGTTTATCAAGTACTTTCCGATCACAAACAACCCCTTATGGCATTCTCCACTTCAACCACCCACCTTGTATCATATGTTCCACATCTCTAATAATTTTGCCGTCATCTTGTATAATTGATCTCAAATACCTAAACTTTGACACTTGTGATACAACCTGATCAGCAAGTTTAACCTCCATCTCGTTCCTAACTTGTCGCTTTTTCAATGGAAAAATACTATTGTACAAAAATTGATTTTCCGTCCCCCATTTTTTATTATGCCATACCAAACGGCGCAAGTGAAAGAAAACCAAAGGAATTCCCTCGTATCCAACGCCTCCTAAAACTTTAAAAGCAAAGGTAAATAATTATATGTTGCCGTGTACTAAGTAAGGATATGCATTTTCAAGTCCTGTTTCATTTAAAATAATTAATAATAATATTACTCGTTCGTTGTTAGGGCTTAATACCTGCCTTGCTTAATGTTTGGATTTAGTGACCAAGTATTATACACTCGGATGAATTTGAACTTCATTATGAGTTACGACGTGCGTAGAACGTCACTTATATGCGCTACCAGAAGAAATGTACAATATACCTCTTTCGTTCTATGTTTTCTGCCTTCCTCGAGATTAATTGATTGAATAACACGTCTAACATTACTAATTCAATAATGGCTTATATTTTGCAAAAATAGCACGAACCAAGCTAACATCTGCCAAAATGATTTATAGTACTCACTACTCAGCTAATCAAGCAAGTGCATAATATTAGAGCCCAATTGCGCACAGATACTATGCTAATTATACATTATTTGGTATAAGCATTCCATTGATGTTAAGAACAACAATGACGTCGTTAATAAATAGTAACAAGGCGATGGGCAGCCTCAATTATTACGGAATTTTCAGACACCATATGGCGTCAGGTCCCTTCAAATTCAAATGAAACATTCGACTGGAAAGCCAATATGCCATGCCAAATAACCTAGATATCAGAAGAGGCACCATAAAAGCCGTCTTCCCTCGTACGGAGGCTGATAATCTCTGGCATCTGCCGTAAACGAAGACAAAAATGCAGAATGGGTGTTGCAGCTTCAACCTATAAGGATGCCTGAACAATGTCTAGAGCCTCCTCCACTGAAGATGCCATTTCAAGTTTGGCTTTGTCAACCACCGGCTGACTTCTGGCAAGTTTGGGCAGCAGCCCAAATTCCTGATATAATACAGCACATCATTACTTTTCCACTTTTAATAAGCCACGTTACCAGAACAACATGCCAAAATTCTCTCTTTATACATTCCAAGCTCTTAATTTATACTTTAAACAACTTGCCAAAATTTCCATAAATTTGCCCCTTTTTTATAAACAATTTACACGCGTATATCTAATTCTATTATTTCAACTACATTGGTAAGTGGTAAAATTGATAAGGGGTTAGTACCTCGGGGCTCCCACTTTCAAGAAGAACTCCTTTCAGCTTACCTGCGGAGCATCAAATAATCACTTTCTTAGTAACCGCAACACAAACATACAATCAAACGTGTATGCACAACACCACCTGATGCAGCACGCGCACAAGCTACCCTTCTATACACTCACGTACAAGTACAATCTAAACACCCACGCACAAAAGGAGGAAAGGCAGAATATTCAAAAATAAAAATAAAAATGATTACCAGATTCAATCCAGAATGTAGCAATTTTAGGATCAAACTTCCCAATTTCAACGGTTTCCCCAACTGTCCAAAGCAAAATCAAATGTAAGAGCAAATAGTGATGGAAATTTCACAAAAAGATGAGGCAGTGATATATTATTTGAATTGATCTTTACCATTGTCCCCGAAGAATTGCCACCAAACTTTCCTGGGGCTCCCTTCATATTCAAACACCCTTGAGTAGAAGTATGGAAGATAATCATACCTGAACATCAAGAAAGAAAATTCAGCTAGCAGGATCAGAAAACCAAAAAAATTCATCAAAACTGAAGTTCAAGAAGTTAATTCACAGGAACAGAAGATCCAATATACATGAGAGTTTGTGCACTCAGCAATGCTTTCACACAGTGCTGTGCTGAGCCACGAGCATGATCCACGTGTTCAACTCGTGCAATGCGGTTATATATCTGTTCAGTGTTTTCTTTTCCTGGTAAGCACATAATGTTGTATTGAAAAAGAATTACAACAACTCAACTAAGAATAGCAAACCTTTAATGGAAAAGCAGTTACATCACCGATAGCAAAGACGCCAGGAATAGCTGTCCGGAACTGGCCATCAACCTGAAATAGGCAATAGGTTTAGATGAAGTCCTTCTAACTTTAGTTTGGCATTCTATGCTTATGCACTCTCAAAATTACATGTGCAAATGAGGGTGCCTTAAACAAAGTGTACATGATCTCCCAAAAATTAATACAATGGCATGTTTCAAAACATCCTTGGGGAAAAGAGAAGGAAAAAAAAAAAATAATAATAAGCATCATAACAAAATCTGTTACAGATACTAAAAAATTGCAATTCTTGAATTTTGTTCCCAATAATTTGTTATTCAATAGCCTCACCTGTATACCACCAACATCTGTATTCAGACCCACCCTTTCAAAAGGACCCACTGCAGGTTTTGCTCCAATGCCCACAACTACCTGCAAGCCAAAAGCAATGTTGTTCATTGAAATTGTCCTTTGTAAGATGTCAAAATAGTCCCTCTAGTATCTTGTGTAATAAGTTGTACATTATTAGAATTCAGAAGTGAAATTTAACAAGAAATAAGTTACAGCTAGATATGAGAGTATATAAATAAATAATAACTGTATCTGCTTCAACTGTAGATCCATCTCCAAGTCTCACAGCAGCTACATGCCCATTAGAACCAGCTTCCAAGCTTTTTATGGAGGCACCCTGGTGAATATAAAATTCAAAAGAAAGAAAAGGTTTAGTGAAGCTACTGGTCACACACGTCAAAGGTAGCCATTAGTAGTTACAATAATGGGGAGACCAGGAGAAAAAGAGAATCATGAAAGGAGGGATTACCTTTAAGATTTTGACACCATTCTTTTGGTAGAGTTCTTCATATTTTCGGGCAAGCGAAGGAGTGAATAGTCTTTGCAATAAATGATCCTCTGGAAATATGATCTATTTTTTAAGGGGCACATAAATATTTCTGAATCAGCAGGTAAAAAACTATACAAAAAGATCCACTATCTTTAAATTATAAATTTAATAGCAGATGTATGGAAGCATTCACATATAAAGCTCAACTCCTAATCACTTGCTTATCAAGTTTAAAACCATTAGATGTAGGCGACAAGAATAGAGAATTAAACCACAATATATTATATGGCATAGATGAACACCATGAAATGTAACAATGGAAGTTTGACATAGAACTTTGCAACAAGGAAAATCCAGAAGAAAAAAAGAAGATATTCATAGAGGAGGAATACATACTGTTGTATCAAGTTGCCAACCAACAGCCGCAGCAGCAACCTCCATTCCTATATAACCACCTCCAACAATAACTACCTTGCGTGCTTTTCCCTAAAAATTTGCATCAAAATCAAAATTACATATTAAATGATGTACTCATTTTGAAGTAGCATATGCATGAAATACACTGAACTTGCGATCTCTCTCAAATCACATTGAAGCGGTATATGGATTAAAATTTTGAAGGGACATATATGAAATAATGAAATGGTTATAAAGATCCACAAGATCAAATTAGCCACTTTAATCATAACAATCACTCAAATTATAGGAACATTTAGTCTCATTGATTAGAATGAATAAATGATTACCAATGATGAAACTAATGAATCAGCATCTGCAACATCACGGATGTAGTGAACACCAGGTAGATTTCCCCCAATTTTATCTGGAAATCTAATGGCGAAATGATCAAGCGATATGATTTTCTGCAACAATTTTTATCTATAAATCTAAATGAACCAAAGAAAACAGACAGATACCTTGAGGCTGTCGATCCTGTTGCAATAATAAGCGAGCCATACTTTAGCAGTTTTCCAGAGTTTGTAGTCAAAGTTTGATTTTCAATATCAATACTTTTCACTGGATCTTCATATAACATCTACACCCAAACAAACAAAAAGAAAAAATTGGAATAAGACATTTCAAACAGATATATCAATGAAAACTCAAAAGTATCAACTTAGCCCTTGCCTACATTGAAACTTTCTAGCATAGTTGATTTGTATACCAGATTAGATCACCAGAATATGAGCTTTTGCCATTTAATTTCAAGTAATCCTACATCCATTGTTCCACGCATGACATGAAAATGAACTTTTACAGGCATGGAAAGTGACAAAATAATCCACAACAGACATTATGATAGCAAGAGCAAAATAAAACTACCTCTATCCCTTTCTCTTCGTACCACTCCGGTGTCTGCCTCTCCCCACCGGATCCAACACAAGTGTGAAATCCCTATTAAAAGTTTAAAGGCACAATTACGAGGTCATACCAGAAATTTTAATGAGGAGCTGCAATAAAAAGTGATAATGCTTGCTGTGTTAGCCAATAGCCATGACTTGATACAGAATAAGGATATTGAATGTACAATTGTTGAGTCGATGTATTTCAAATCCATGACATACTCTCAACCCTTGCCAAGGATGACAAACTTTTATTATAGAAACAATTTATGAGTTCACTTCATACGCCTAAAAGAGTAAATTGACTAAATTCGTACAGGAAGGCGCGCTGGCTTCTTATCTGGTGGGAACAAATAACCTTTCGTCAAAGCCGGACGCTCGTAGGGCGCATATGCCTGTTTGGTGAATTCAACAAAAACAGAAGTGATTAAAATCATAAAAGATAAAATTTCTAACTGTAGAAATGGGCACAATGGACACAGTAAACAAACATAGGAAAATGCAATATGGGTGAATAGCTAGGTCAGTTCACCTCTTTGGTAACAATACACAGGCGTCCATCCGCCATGCCATGCTCGACGAAAGTCCGAGCAGCATATCCTGCTGCATTTCCTCCACCAACAATCACATACCTGCAATTATTAGAATTAAAAAAAAAAGTCAATATATTGAAAGCGGAATAGAATCGAACGTTCAAAACAGCGAGGGCCGGCAACATACTCCCGATTCTCATTAGCGAAAGCGGCGTAACATCTCTGAAAGCTTCTGAATGTGATTGAAGAAGAAGAAGGATTAGGTCGATTGCGAGATGCTGTTTGAGGACGCCAAAGCGAGAGGCCGTGCTTCAGTGACAACGAATTGGAGATGGCTGCCATTGTGAATCTACGAACTGCAGCTCGCACAAGCAGAAAGTAGAAACCACGGGAAAATGAGAAGAAAGAGAGATTAGAATCAAACTGTAAGGAGCAGTAGAGTGAAGAAGTTGAACCTGAAGACATTGAGGCTGTGACAGAATATCAATTTTAATTTATAGGTGAAATTTATGGGAATATTTTAGTAGCGAACAAGAGTTGGCTCTAGGAGAGGTCGAAGGGGCATGACGTCGATTCAAGCTTCAACGTATATAAAAAAAGAGAAGTTTCTGGGGCGATGAGTTTTCTAATTGCGATTGGTACAGACTACAGGGAAGTGTAGAGACAACAGGTGGGTAAGTAATCTTATTTAAATGTTTCAATTCTCCATTCGAGGCCATCGCCATTTTTATGGGGAGAAGTTTACTTACATGTCACTTTGACAATGAAGCTGATTATACGACGCCGTTGCATATTTACCAATACATATATAATGGAGGATAAAATTTTGTATAAAGTTTTTTTATATTTTTAAAAATTATATGTATTTATTTATATTTTTAAAATATACACTCTTCTCCTTTATAATAATAAAATCACTATATATTATAGAATAATTGTAATATCTTATTCTAAATTAACAACAAAAAATGATATAATAATTAATATTCTTAAGTTAATAGAAAATAGTTTAGTTAAAAGATATGTAATATTAGTTAATATATTTTATAATTATAAAAAATATATTATATATTTAAAAATAGAAAAGAGTGGGGCAAAATTTTTGGAAGTAAAAAAGAGAGAGAGAGAGAGAGAGAGAGAGAGAGAGAGAGAGTATAATTTACTCTATTCTTTTAATCCTTAAAAAAAAAAAAGGGCATTGAGGATCTAACATAATCATTTATCAACTATTTTTTTTTTTTAAATTTGATGATAGAATATTCAATTCATGTCATTAGTCTGTTTTGATTAAAAAATAATTACAGAACATTTGACCAAAAGAATAAATTATTACAGAACTCACCAAGATTTAAACTGGGGCCGATGAATTTCGTTTTTTCTAAATGAGATTGAAGTTAAACAAATAAAATATAACTTTCTTTCTAGACTCAATTCGGGTTAATATTTCTATAGAGCAAAAGTCAGTTAATGCTTAATTTCTTATAAAATTTTAGATACGTTCAAAAATGGAGTGAAATAAGGGGATTAATTGATTATTAATGAGACTAGGGGAAATGGAATAAAATAAACAATCCATTTTATTAACTGGAAATTTAATGAGAAAATAAAACGATATTATGCTTTCTACTTATAAGGTAAACTTGAACGATGGTCTTTCTAACACTTGACTTGATGATATTATGCTTTAAAATTAAACAAATAATTGGAGGACGTTAAAAATGAGGGAAAAAAATTATAAAGAATGAAATCTATACCAAAATTCAAAACTTTTAGTTTGAAGGAGTTTAAAATTATACAGTGAGGTGGATTAGAATAGTTTCAAACCATTCTAACCCATTGTATCCATTAACTCCTAAATACCTATTTAATCATTATATACATTTACACCCTCTTTTCAAGAGACGACAAAATTGTACACATATTTTTATTTATTTAAAAATATGTATTTTTCTCTAAAAACTAAGATATGCACTATGCTGATTTCACCCACAGAAAAAAAAAAGATTATAATTACATCTATTTTAATTGAGATGTCCTTAAATGTAACAAGTATTAAAAAAGCAAACACTTTTTAAATTTCATAATAAAACAAATCTTATAGTTTCAAGCTCTCTCGCCCGAAAGTTTTGATTCAATTTTGTATTGCAGATTGAATTCTATTAGAATCTTTCAAAACATTTGGGGTCGATTGAGCAACTATTGCCGTCAATTTCTTGTTCATATAGAGATATATAATGGAGCAGCGAAATTTAGCAAGCTTCGATTTCTCCAGGGACCCACGAAGATCAGCCACTTCGATGCATACTAATTCAAACACCTACATGGAAAAGAAGAAAAGAGAATGGAGTAGTGAAAAGAGTCCACAACAACGAAGGAGAGGAGACGAGCACGGAAGGAGAATGAGACAAAGACAAGCGAAAAGAGATCAGACAGAAAGAAGAGAAAGGAAAAAAAAAAAAAAAGAAATTGATGACTTTGTTAATACGTGGGTGCTAAGAGGGGGAGAAGAAAGGAGAAAAAAAAAATGCACTTATATGTGTGGCGCTAATGTGAATTTTAATATTAATATAAGCATCATAATTAACACTATGTGTATTGATTAAATTGTTGACTGACGATTGACTAATTTATAACTAATCTTGGAGACTAATTTCATGATTTTTAAAATTACAGGAATTAAATTTATTACTTTTAAAGTATAGAGACTAAAATCATTTTTGAGTGAAACTATAGAAATTTCAAATATATTTTTTTTACTTATATTTAACCTTTATAAGATTTATGTGTAGTTTAAATTAAAAAAAAATTGTATAATTTGAACATTTCAAATAAATATTTAACGAAAATACCCAATCCATCCTATTTCATTACTAACCAAACCTTTCAATCATTACTTGGCTTTGACCTGAAAAGAAAAATAAAAACAAAAATTATAACCTCATTTATATTTTTACTATGAGATTTTTCATTCAAAATAGGATGTATATAAAAAAGTTTTAAAAAAATTAATCATGTAATTTTGAGTTGTAAAAAATGTTCAACTATTTTTAAAGATTCTACCTTATCTATTATAATTAGTTAATCATACACTTATTATGTTTTTATTAAAAATATATATAAAATTTTTTTCTCAAAAAAAAAATCCATTGCTTGGTAATAGTTGCAAACCAAAAAAAGAAGTAATAAACGTCACCCAAAAACCTTAACTCTAGCATACATAAATTTCAGAAGGTTTTAATGAGTGTAGGTTGAATTAGAACCTCATTTATAACTAAAAATAAAAACAACGGAAATAGGTAAAAAATGCTTTTCCTTTTTTCGTCACGAGAGAGGGCTTACGGCCCAAACAGGTAAACAATGCTGAGGAAACAAAGTAATAAAACAAGGCACTTCAATGGATGGGACCGGACCCTCAAAATATGAAGCCCAACAGCCTGTTTAATACGTCACAACATGAGATCGTTGACATATTGGATAACCCTAAACCATTCTTAGTTCTTACTGGGCTTTCGTTATATGGTTAGCTCCTTGCACCCCCATTTCCTTCCCAAATCCCATATGCACTCCTAAACGCCACTTCTCTTCTCGAATCCCAATCAAAAGTAAAAAAATTGATAAAATCTCCACTTTGCCCGTTGAAGAAACTCAAAATCATATTAAGGAGACTATTCATCCAAGCTTGAAGCCTCATCACTCCCTAATGTAACGTATCCATAGAAGAAGGCTTTAGTTCCATTTTCTTGTCAGTTTAGGAGTTTTGTTAGTTTCTTCATAAGTTTGCCGAACAAGCTATTTATACATTTGCAACGCTTTTGTTTCATGTAAAATTTGGGCATGCCACAGAACATCACGAGGATATCTACGTTCTCGTTTTGGCATTCACTTCTACAAAATTGGGAATGAAATCATTCCATTTCTTGGTGCAGCAGAACAAATAACATTTAAACGCTGTTCTCTGCTTCGGCCGAGAAACAAGTAAATCAAACATGTTCAATCAGTTTGGGTCAAGTCCTGGTTATAACTTAATTAGAGCACAACATGAATGATTAATTTCCAAATAAGAAAAAAGGTTTTGCTTACAAAACAGAACCGAACTAGTCAGCATAAAATACAATAATTCGGTCCTAATTTCAGGATATATACTCTTCCAGAAAAAAATGAATAAAGTTATCAGTGCACACAATTTATTAGCAGGTTCATTCTAAATCCCTCGCCACTCTATGAAATCCAAGGAGGTAATCCATCTGTTCAAGCATCAAATTAATAGCAGTGTAATACATCGTGTTCTACTTTCTCAAAAAATTAAGCTCCAAAATTTCTGACATCTTCATAAATGGGTAGATAGTAGATACATTTCTCCCAAATGCCAATCCTTTACTTGGCCTAGTTAGTGCTGGGCCAAATAGAACCACCTGATCGGGTGTAGTGCTAATGTGGCTTTCGATCAGATGGTTCCTGCTGGCTCAGTACAGTATTGGTCAGCAGATGATCTGCTGGTGATTCTCCAAAGTCTCCCAAGTCTAAATTAAATAAAAAAGCAGTGGCAACCAGAACAAGAAAAAGTATATCCGGATCCCAGAAAACAAGTGTGCATAACAGATTAGACCACACCTTTACCCAGACAGCCAAGCAAGCTAATAAGTGCAGTAATACTCCTTCACCACATATAAATACCAAAGAAAAAAAAAAAAAAAAACCTATAATGACTTACAATGAAGGCTAAGGTAGAACCCATTAATCAACAAGAATATACCCATTAGCAAGTTACAGCCGAAAGCCAGCCTCCTGCAGAAGTCAAGACTAACCCAAAACCTTCAAGATCGCTTCAGTTAAGGACCATAGAAGCTGCGAAAAAGGAAGAAGAAAAAAGAAAAAAAAAATTGCCTTTGATCTTTACACAGAGGGAGCATTCAGTTTCCCAGCATGGTCCAAAACATCAAGAAACTCTGACCTGCTCCTCACAACCCGATGAAACACCTCTCTGATTTGCTGCTGTAACGGCACCAAACCCTCCTCCATCTTCCGACATATATCCGCCAACTCCTCCACCTGCGTCTTCACCTCGTCTAGCCGCTCCGCGTCCAACGGAAACTGGAACGAATCAGTGAAATCGATCAAGCTCTGCCCTATCTTCTCCAACCTCTGCATCTCCTCCAACAGCCCCGGCGTCCCCTTCTTCTCCTTCTTCTTCCACTCCTCCGCTATCTTCTCCTGCATCCCCACCATGGGTTGCGCCCACCCCAATTGCTTCGGCACCGGAAAATGCGTCGCCAAGCCGTTTCGCTCCTGACAGGGGATCGCCGCCACGAGAGTCCACATCACGAACACGCAAATCGTACTCATTACATAAACAGGGGAAGCCAAACCAGAGGCTTCGTTACCACGTGGAGGCACCAGATTGGATGACATAGCGTGGATTTGTTTCGCAGCAGACCAGTTCTTGGCCAAAGAGCAGGTCGGCCATCGTAGATGATGCCCGGAGTTGCGTTCTTTGTTCGCATTCGCGCTACTTCCGCCTCTCCGCCCAAACGACCAGGCTCTCTCCGTTGATTTCGTGGTGGTGCCGTCCTTGTCCTCCGCCATCATCGCGGAGATGAGGGAGCTTAATGCCCTTTTCGCGCGGCGGACCTGGCCGTCGCCAATCGGCCTCTGTTCGAGAGCAGAGACGGCGATCTCGGCGAGTTTCTGGATGGTTCGGACGGACTCGAGGCCGAGGCAGAGCGCATTGCAAATGTCAAGGGATTTGACGACGCGGTCAAGGAGCTCCGGGAGGAGGCGGTCGAGGGGAGGCTTGGAGATTTGGAAGGGGTCACGGCCCATTAAGAGGACGGCCTTGAATTCGGCCTCGCAGCAGAGGAACATGTCGAGGAGCTTTCGGAGCCAGGCGATGGAAAGGAGAGCGTCGCTGGAGGAGTCCTCGGAGGAACGGGAGAAGAGATCGGAGAAACGGTCGGTGACGTGCTTCTGGAAGAGCTCGAGGTCTTCGATTTCTTGGTCGTGATTGCCCTCCATGGCCATGACCTGGTTTCGACGGATACTTATTCGGCCCAGAAAAGAGGAGCCTTGATAGTCTGTGGCAGGCATTATTTCTTTTTGTTTGTCTTTTAGTTTGAATATACGCTTTTTCTTGTTCGGATAGAGAAGAGAGAGAGAGGAGAAGGAGGAGGAAGAAGACGAGAAAGGGGGCAAGTGGGAGAGAGGAGAGAAGATGAAGAAATGAGAGAGAAACGATTTGAAGTTAAGAGAGTGGAAGCTAATTTGTAGGGTGAATGAAAGGGCACGCGGAGTTTTGTGGCTGACTCAGCCCTTTGGCCTGAGACGAAGAATGTCAGAGGCGCAGAGCCAAAAGCGACGCAGACAACCTCCAACTGCCTCTGACCACCTCAAACTCAAACACCCCCGCAACTTAACTGTTATAGATTTGATTCCCTACTACGCCCCCGCACGATCCACCATACTCCCTCCCTCCCCACTCCTGTTTTTTTTTTGTTAAAAGATAAATTATTAGTAAATTACTAATTTTATCCACAAAAATTATTATTATTTTAATTTAACTTTTAAAAATGAAGTGTCTCAATTTAATATTAAAAATATTAAATTTATTTTAATTTGATCACTATATTTGTCAAAAATAACTTTAAACAAAAAATTTTAAACTCTAATAGTAAATTTTATAATTTAATAATAAAAATAACTAAATTAAGACACTTAATTTTTATAAGATCAAATTTAAAAATTTATAATATTTAAAAAATTAAATTATTAATATACTCCTAAACTATTCTTTTTTAGTTTGATTCTAATTTTTAATTAAGTTTATACATTGAATTACATGCCATGTCTTCGGAGTTAATATTATTTAATTTTATATATTTATATTATTTTGTTAATTTTAGTTAGTTTATATTAAAAGTATTAATATGCACATGATTGGCTATATCAGTAAAATTTAATTATCAAATTATTAATCTTGTTTCCAAAAGATTACAGTAGTTTTAATGTAATTATTAAAAAAATTAAGTGTCTAATTTAATCACTAAAAAAATTAAAATATTATATTTGTTTTAATTGAATTTTTTTTGTTAAAATGACCTTTAAGAACAAAAATTGTGATTTAACAACTATAAATTTTATGATTTATTAATAAAAAATATTAAATTAAGATAAATATAATTTTTTTAAAAATTAAATTTTAAATATTTAATTTTTTAATAATTAAATTAAAAAGATTGTAATATTATAAAAATTAAATTAGTAATTTACTCAAAATTTAAAAGCATTGACAACAATTTAATTCTATGAACCAAATTAAAAATTTATAAAAATATAAAGATTTAATTACAAATTTTTAAATTGTAAAGACTAAAATAAAAATATAAGTACCAAATGATTTAAGCTTTCCTTTTTGACTTTTGCAATCAACTATCTATTCATTTTCTGTGCTGGCATGTGGCGCGTCGTGACTCCCTCTACATTTTTCTCCCTTTCCGACGCCCCCTCCAATCATTATTCTTTTGCCTTTTTCCTTATGCTTACTATTATATTTATGAAGCCAACTCAGCCTTTCAGTCGGTGTTTAGAAATGATTTAATTTAATTTATGCAATTACAAAATGTAATTTAAAAAATTAATGGAATAAAATTTAAATCATTACAAAAAATCTTAATTGATTGAAATGACCTAATTTATATACTTGTTAAAACAAATTTCCTTTGAATCTTAAAGTAATTGATCACTTCCTTTTATAACAGCAAACTTGCATAATTCATAATATTCATAAGCATAATTCATATATTTATTAATTTAATTTTATAATAGTAAGTATGCATTTTCCTAACATCTCCCAATCAATTTGTACATCATATGTCCTCACATTACTTCCGTGAACCAGTATCAAAGGTTAATCAATGTTTATAATTTTTTTTTCTTTTTGGTAAAAGTTAAAGGTGTCTCTCTTTTTTTGCTTTTAATTTTGTATTTACTTTAAAAAGTATTAAAAAGTAATTAGAACACATTTTACTATATTTTATATTGTGTTTTATTTTTATATTGAAATTAAATAATTTATATTTCTAGATTTGATGGAATCAATATTTATTATGATCAATTATATTAAAATAACTTTTTATAATTGCATGGATTTAGTTAGAGATAGTTTCAATTTATTTGTAAAGACATTAATTATTTCTCTAGCCAATAAGAATTAAACACGTTTAGAGGATGTGCATTTTTGACAACATTTGAATACTACGTTTAGAGGATGTGCTCAGCATCTCCAATAGTGCAACTCTAATAAGTTATTTATTGTGAATCACACAATGCCAAATCATTATTTTTGATTTTAAATAACTCGTCATTCTAATTGTGTAACTATTAAGAATTAATAAATAATTAATTTATGAACTTTTTTAATTGATCTTTTTGCTTTAACAACTAATTACTTTATATAAGAACTGATTATTACATATAACAGTCACGCTAGCATATTTCAATAGTAAAATTTATTAAAAATTAGTTTTATTTTTAAGAACTCATATTAGAGACACTCTTACTTAGGGCATAGTTAAAGAGTATTTATTATCCTCGAAAATAGTAAAAATATAAATAAAAATAAATAATTACTTAACTTTTTAAAATCAATTATCATTAATGTCCCATTTTACATTTTTAATATAATAAGTTTACCCTCAAAACAATCATTTTTAAAATTTTAAAATTTAATATTAAATATTGGTTGCACTTACTTTTATTATTTGTTAATAATAGAAATAAAATGTTACATTACTTTCCAGCATCATCACTCTTGTTATATAGTGTATTAATTGACATCTATTTAAGATATCAAATTAAAAATAAAATAAAAATAAACTCTAAACAATAAAAAAATTAAAAGTTATAATTTTAAGATCTATTTTAAGAATTAAATTTGTCATATTGAAAAAAAATAGAATATTAATGATGGCTTATTTAAAAAGTTGAATAATAATTTTACTATTTCATACTTTTTATTATTTTTTAAAAATATTAAATACTCTTTAACCAGGACCACTGGTCAGCACTTAGCAACCCGCTAACATCTCATGCCAAAGTTTCGTTGATTTGGAAGTTAAGGTAGTTTTGGTAGTTTATGTTTCTTTGCAAAAGACAAAAGAATGAAGCATGTGTGATAAATTAGTCCATTAGGGCCATGGAGGCGTTAATCGTGGCACGAAAGAGGGCTTAGGAAAATAGTTGGACTTATTGTTTATTTGGATATGAGAATTTCTGTTTCCTAACGGGTCACTCTTTGAGATTCTAACCACTCGACAATAGGTCCATGTTAGTTGATAACTTTACTCACCGACCTTCACTTTCCCCCAAAATGTTCATTATTTACTTCTGTCACCAAAAGTGACATAACTAATATATAATAATAATTCTATCATTATGGACTCTCTCGTCCATTTCGAAGCCATACAGTATAAGATTCAGATTTGGATGCATTTTCAGTTGCCACTTTGCTCAATAGGACCGAAACTTATTTGATAGTTTATAATTTATTTCGTCGAGATAAACATATTTAATAAATAAATTTATTTAAATAATTTATAACTTATTTTAAAATATTACTTTAAATAATTTATAATTTTTATATATTTTTTTACTCTTATTTATCATATACATATAAAATAATATATATAGATAAAATAGAAAAAAATATATAATATATTATAAAATATAAAATAACATATATAATATAATTATATATATTTAATTAATTATATATATAATAATTTAAATTAATTTAATTAAAAAATAATATTTTTATTTTGTATTATTTTAAAATTATAAAATATTATATAAATATGTCTTTTTATTTCATTTTACATTAATTAGCTAATTTAATAGTTACTGTTACCAAATACTTTTAATTCAATAAGTTAGTTTAATAATTTTTAGCTAAAAATTAACTTTTAAGATTTTAGCTAATTTTTAAGTTTTCATCTAACTTATCAATTATTTTTGTCAAACAGAACTTTGGTTACAACCTCAGATTAAATTTTAAAATAATTATAATGGATGTCAATTTTATGAACATTAAAATTTTCAATATAATTATTGTTATTTTACTTAGATACGAATAATTTGTTAGCTTTTCGTGAAATTTGACATTAAGTAAACAGAAGTTCTTTTCTACTATTAAAAAAAAAAGGAAAAAGTTTCTTCGTGCTTTTCTTAATTTTTGAGATTGAGATTTTATTTCAGTTTCAGCATTGACCTAAACCCAATCTCCAAGTTCAAAGCTCGGATATTTTAGTGGAAAATCTAATCTGTAATCCCGTTTATTTGTTTGTGCGTGATAAAATCTGGTGGTTTTGATGAAAGATGTACAAAAATCAACGGATTATATTCTTTATGCATACTTTAGTGAAATAAATTAATGATATAATAAAACAATAGTCCTTTTCGTCAATGAGTAGAACACGTCATCAGTTCGTTGAAAAAGTCAAGACGAAAGCTTTAGGGTAGTATGCTAGTATTGAAAAAAATTAGAAACAGTATTTTAATATACTTGGACAGATACGATACGAGACAAGGGTTTTATATAAAAGCATTACGCAGACTGAGTCGGAGACAGTGCGTGACGTATCCCACGACAAAAATCAGAAGACTGGGATGAGAGAATTAATCATTAGAGGGGTACTAAGCTATTATAATTTGTACTGTCAGGAATTGGGTTTGTATTTGTTTCTACTATTCAAATTCCATACGCGGTCTTTTGGTACTAAAATTCTAATTTGGTTCATAAAGTTTCATATTTGTTTTGTTTAGTCAAAATATCAAGTTTAAAATTTGAATTTTGTGAATAAAATAAATTAGTCCTGAAATTGTTTTATATTTTTATGATTTGTAAGCTAGTCAGAATTTAATAAATTTTTAAACATTAATAACTCTAAAAAATATAATTTTTTGGTGACGAACCTTTCTTTTCTTCCAACAACAATAATGTGGGGTAAGCTTTTATATGCATTATGTGATATTAGCAAATGTCATGGCTACTCCTACTCAAAAGCTATATATATAAAAGAAGAATAAGGCTTGGGGGAAGAGGAGTAAGAAAAGGGTAGGGAAAGGGATTAAACTCACAATCATTAAATCTCTTTAAAATTTATGTCCAGAAGAAATACCACTTAAATTCGGACTTTTAGGCAAAAGGTACATTGTATGTTGGTCGATTTTGTTCACGGAGGAGCAAATTTTTCAAAGAAGAAAAAAAAATGATTTGCCGCACTACTAAATTGCATTTAAGGATTATTTCCAAAATAGGTAATATATATATATATATATATATATATATATTCAAAACCAAACCACACTGATCAAAATAAATAAAAAAAGGTCCAAATTAATTTTTAAAATATTAATTTTAATTAGTTCTGTTTAGTTGTCGGTTTGATTTAGTTTTATAAAATAATTATATTTTGTATATATATATGTATAATATTATATTTTTATATCAAAAAAATTATTTTTATATATTTTATAATTAACTTAGTCTCTTTTTAATTAATTTAGTCTCATTTTTATATTTATATATATTTCATTGAAATTAAAAATTACAAATTATTATAAATAATACTGTTTAAAATCAAATCAAACTGTCTAATTAAAATTAAATTAAACCTTTCAAAAATTAAAATTGAATAGGTTCATAATTTGTCAAAACTGATTTGTTCGATTCGATTTAGTGAAGGCTCAAAAGCAAATTAAATCTAGCTTATGAACACTCCTATGTATGTGTGTTTGTTGATCCAAAGAAAAATTTCATTAAAATTCAAAATAGAACTTGCGAGTCATCATAGTCAAAAATACCATGCGAGAGGTGAAGAGCCTGTGGCAAAACTAACTACAAAAATTTAGCAAAAGCATCTAACAAGCTACCAGCAAGACAGAAGAAAGTATTACTACAAGCCATGTTTATCGTACAAAAAAGCCAACAATAGAAAAGAGGGAAAGTGTCAAGAACAGTACGGAGTTGTCATTCCATTCTCCTTCATTTAGCCAAAACAATCCGTGTGGAATGCACTTAGAGGGGTTTGAATATGTGTTTATTAAAAATTATTCAATTTATTTAGTTATGTTTAATTTTCAGATATAGTTGACGAGAAATCGATATATTCAACTAAAACTTAAATAGATATATGTTTAAAAATAAATTAAGATAGAGAGAGAAAGAATAATTTAACGATTTATCTTAGTTTGAATTCACTGTTTATAATTAGTCCTCTTGCATAACAAGAGATTTTCACTAGGTAACAAACAAATACAATATGTTTTTACAAGATCATTACCAATTCTTATAAGGTTTTCCCAATTCACCTTCAACTAAAGGGTTACACATATACCCACAACTACAAAAATTTTCTCAAATTACTAGTAATTGGAGGGTTTTCACAATTCATCTACAGTCAAAGTAAAAAGATAGACAGAAAGTTTTAATCTTTAAACTAGATGAGTTACAGATTCAATACACTGTGGTAAAGTTAGATAATAAAAAATACTAAGCTCACAATATTTTTTTTTCACAAAATAAAGATGACCACGGATACAAAGTGTGAATGTTTCTCTTGGTTCTTGATGTTTGCAACTTCAATTTCATTTTTTTTTTGTTTTACAATTTAAAATTATTTTACATTAAATAGTAATATAATTAATGTTTTTTAAGAACCAACTTCATATATTTGTTCAATATATAAAACATTGCTCATATATAGTAAAGGACGTAGTGTGGGTTGATGGTTGAAGTTTGCCTCTCAATGTCTCTATGGGTGAAGTGTTTGAATCCCAACAACTGCAATTTTGCTCTTTTCACATTGCATATTAGAAGAATATTATGTTACTAATAGTTTATCGAGGAAATATTTTGTTGCTATTTTTGGAAGTTCGTTGCTATTTTGAACTGAAATTAACAAGGGATCGGGGACATTATTGAACATCTTGTTGATTCGTCGTTGATCTTAGTTTATATTAGAAACCCTCCCCCTTCTTTATTTTTGTTGTTTCCACCGCCTATTGACGCCAATTCCGAGTGGGTTTCGGTCAAAAAACACTGTGGAAATTGATTTGAAGGGTTCTTAAAGGTTTTCAACCAATTATTTTTGCGCGTTCCTGACATTTTTTAGAGTGTGAGGTTTTCACTGGTGCACCAAAGTGAGGTTCGTAATTTTTGATTCTATGGATTTCAAACCAAGGTAAATGTTATGGTTCTTGATTCTCCGACTTATCTAGAATTTTTGCAATTTCTTTCATTTTTGTAGAATATTTGATTTTTTTTTGGAAATTTCTATAAATTTGAGAAATGATGGGAAATTGATTCTTACTACTTAGGGACTGAATTGTGATGATTAGAGAATTTTTGGTGCCATTCTAAGATTTTTTTAGAATTTTTAAATTTTTTGTGGAATTTTCAAAATTTTCAAATGGAAAACTAATGTGACATGTGATAAATATGGCTGTAACCCAAGAGGGGGGTGAATTGGGTAGAATAAAATTTATTTAAAATATAATAGGAAGCTTAAGATAATTTAAGATTCAGAAACAATATATGAAGGCAATACAGAAAACAGAGTGATATGAAGATGAAACAAAATATAAAGTATTCAAACAATTAAAAGAGTTTAAGCAAATAAAAGAATATAGAGGAAAGATAAACACAAATATTTATACTGGTTCAGCTTAATCTAAGCCTACATCCAGTCCCCAAGAATATATCTTGAGTATTTCATTATGAACCACATGTTTTATGCAGAAGGGCACTTGTGAGCCACTACAACTGTCACGACCCGTTTTCTGGGCACATGACCGGCACAATGATGAATCTCTCATCACTGTAAGCCTTCCGATAAATTCTACCCATGAGTATAGTCATTATCTCTATATTATCAAAATAACCATTCGTGAAGAAAATATATCAAATTTTCTTATTTGAAATTCATAGAGATTATTTGCATATAATAATAGATCCTCAACATAAAATACCTTATTGTACTGAAATACAAGCCAAATACCAAACCCCTGACCTAGATGTCCTAGACGATTACAGAGCAAAATAATCTATAACAAAAGAGGGGTCTACCCGACAACGGGAAGGTCCAAGGTGATCTACTCCTCTAGCAGATATTCTTCGCTGGCAACCTGATCTGAACAAAAAGGTTGTACAAACAGTGTGAGCTTTTAAACTCAATGAGCGAATCGGCCTCGCGTTAATAAAATTCAAATACATTACCAGTCATGTAAGCATATCCAAAGGCTCATACTCAACCAATAGACAGAAGATAAAAATTCATCCAATTCAACAAACGTTACTAGTACTCGTCAATGGCAATATATCCCAGAGAGCGCACACAGGCCGGCTCACCAATTATGTATATTTCTGCCATGACGCACAACATCATCCTTTTACATACAAGAAGATAAAAATTCATCCAATTCAACAAACGTTACTAGTACTCGTCAATGACAATATATCCCGGAGAGCGCACACAGGCCGGTTCACCAATTATGTATATTTCCGCCATGACGTACAACCTCATCCTCTTAGCTAGGGCGCCTCACGGATTTATCACCAATCCGGGCTATATCCCTACTAAGGGAATCGTTGTCTCCACACTCATTGGTCAAGACACCCTGTCAACCGGGTTTTCCGCCTTGCCGTGAGAGGGGGTACTGTCCCGCTCAATCACAATCAATAGCATTTCATATCATAATCAGAAGCTCAATATAATATTCATCTATATAACAGGTATAGTATATAACTATATTATAGATTTATAAACCACATATCAAGATAACAATTAATCCGTTTTTGAAAACATTCAAACTTCACATCATCATAAGATACTTATTTCATTTTATCCATACTTATGGATTAATTATCTCATTTAGATTCGTCATTCTAAATCCAATTTCCCCCTATGAATCTTGGGAGTGTCCTACGACATACTTTTTATCACCAGTAATGCTAAAACTCTATTAAAACGGGGTCGTTTCACTCACCTGGATTCCGTACGAGCATCGCTTCTCTAAGTCATTACAGACAAAAGTGCTCAGGTGAATTTCGGTGTTATGCTACGGAGATTTTCATGAAAGATTAGAGAAAATACGTTAGGATTGTTTTTCGTACAGATACTGTTCATACGTACGGTTACAGTTCATATGTACGGTTACTATTCATACGTACGGTCACTATTTATATATACAGTCACTATTTATATGTACGGTCACTATTTAGTACACCAGGTAAGTTCCCAGGAAAGAGTGGAGGGTCACACTGGATACACTTAAAAACCAGGTCTTTCCTTAGCCAGAACTTTCCTAGACATGTATTCTTCACAGTTTACATTCTATTTCGGTAATTAGAGAATCAAAATAACATATAAACAGCTAAAGACAGTTTTTCTGATATGGAAGATCAGCCAAGGCCGCAATCACAGAGCATACTTAAGAAAATAACTTCTAAAATTTGAAAGACATAAAAAGGGCATAGTATCCTTACCTAAGCTGAAAAATAAAGGCCCAAAATCTCAGAAGCCTAGCATTGAAGTAAGAGAAACTTAAGGAGAGAAGAAGAGAAGTTGAAGGTGTGAGTTTAGAAGTGAAATGAAAGCGCCTATTTATAGGAAAAGTCAAGGGTATTATTTGATACTATGCGCTAATAAAATATTTAATTTACTATTTATGAAAATGATATTTCTAATAATGCAGTTACTGTACAGATAGCGGCAACGGCTGAAAATTTTTCTGTTATTACTATTGAAAACTTAAAGGGAAAACTATCCTTTCACCTTAAACCTTTAAGTTTCTTTTCAAATCAGTCCTTTCAATTTAGTCCCTGAGCGTATTTTTACACATAAAACGTCATTTTCTCCCACGAACTTCTTTCTAGTTTTCTCTTATGACCAAAACACATCTAATACTTGACATTTCGATTGTATAAATGAACAGTATCGTATACGTAAATAGTATTATATGGGTGAATAGTACCGTATACTGAAATAGTAACAGTAGTTTGTAAACAAATATTTAT
Organism: Biancaea sappan; assembly: GCA_037074585.1. NCBI lineage: Eukaryota > Viridiplantae > Streptophyta > Magnoliopsida > Fabales > Fabaceae > Biancaea > Biancaea sappan. The sequence continues at coordinate 25,395,040 of CM073500.1, forward strand.
ATTTTATTTTTTCTTGGGTATTACAACAACAGAGATCTTTTCCTTTCTAAGGGTGTCTCTCCCCCTCACAGATTTGCTTTCTTACAAAAACAAACTTCAAGAAACAACTTTCTTGATACACTCAGAGAAAAATAATTTTCAGATGCCAACTCTCAAAACAGAGTGAATATGACAGTAGCAAGCTCTCTTTTAATGCACAGATTGATTTCTGGGATATGTATCACACTTGATTTCTCTTCTCTGTTACTAATAACCTCCCTAAGACAGCTATTTAAAGATCAAGGAGAAATAAAGCCGTTGGAGATAAATTACAATTTGAATCTTGTATTACGTCAGCAAGAACTAGCCGTTAGAGCTGTTTTAGGATGTCGGTGGTCGACCAATGTGGTACGTTGGTCGACCAGTGAACTCCAGAGTTGAAATTACTGGGACGTTGGTCGACCAGTCTAATTGCGTTGGTCGACCAGTGCTTGAGTTCTTCTATTACTGGAGCTTGGTGGTCGACCAGCGGAGTGGAGGTGGTCGACCAATCTTCAATGCTTCCTTCTTGCTGGAACACGATGGTCGACCAGTGCTTCAAGGGGTGGTCGACCAGTGAATGGCAGAATTGATTACAGAAATTCACTGGTCGACCAGTGTATGAAGGGTGGTCGACCAGTGTGTCACTTTGTTGCGGAAATGTTGCTTCTGTCAACCATTGGTCGATCAGTGTAGCCATAGTGGTCGACCAGCGTGATATAATCATTCTGACTTTTGCTTCTGTGAACCGTTGGTCGACCAGTGCAGCCAAGGTGGTCGACTAACGTGATGCTGAAATGCATAAGAGCTTTTAGATATGTCTATTTTAGTTGATTTGTCAATCATCAAAATTTGAGAGAACTTTAAATGCAATGAGTTCAACAACATGTGCCTCGTACGATAAGTAACATAAGTATTTAAAAAAATTCAGAAATTGTATATAAAAGAATTTTAGACTTATTATAATTTATCGTTTTTTATATATTTATATTTAAAAAATTATATATTAATGAATACTTTTTTGTACACCATATTAAAAAAATATTTGAATGTTTCTCTTTTTTTTTTAAACAGATTAAATCTTCGAATCTTTTTTGCTTTGCACCTTTAAGATTTTAACATATAATATTTTTCACAATAAGATATTTCAGATACTCAATAAGTTAGACAAAAAAAAGGACATATTTAGTAATAAACATTATAAAATCAAATTTAAAAAATTATTAAAACATGTTATTATGGGTTTTTGATATTGTCTTTAACTCTTTTTTTCCCATGTCATATTACTTAAATATTGCACTCATTTTCATTATACATATAGTTTACAATATGTTTGATTTATTTATTGATTTATTGTAGGTGAGTGGCGTTACTAATTGATTTTATTGTAAATTTGAATTTTTTAAAATCAATTATCTAGATGGTTATTGATTGGCTAAAATTAGTAGCATCATTAAATTATTTATTTCAAATTCAAAATTTTCAATATTAATTATTTAAATGATGGTTAAAAAATATTTAGATGATGGTTAAAAAATATATAGATGATAGTTAATTATTAAAGAGAAGGGGTATATTTAATTGACTCCACATCAAATTCACTTCCATTAACATGGGAAAAAAATTAATGATTCAACATTACATTAAGATATACATCATAGTTGATTGAGATATATTTAATGCTTATACTGTATTAAATGCTTCAAAGTCGGAGCAAAATTATATACTATATAGATTGATTCTAATTATTTTGGGATTGAACTATGATGATTAAGGAATTTCTTAGTAAGTAGCTAACATACTCAATATAAATATACTTCCTGCTAGCAAGAAACTCCTATGAATAATGTGGATAAACCAACAATTGAGGAATATAAACTAACTTTGATACTCTCTCAATCATGCATAATCCTGTTTCTCATACTGAGTTATGTACGTGATTGACCATACATGAATATTCAATCTTTAAGCCTCTATAAACACTTAACCCAAGGGCTTAAGTTCATCGAGCCTCCTTCGTTAGGTCTTTGTGATTCACTAAGCCTAAGGCCTCTATGATATCAACGAACCTCAATGCCTAAGGCTCACTGAACCCCAAAGGTCTTTATGGCCAAGCCTATTCTTACTGGCTAGGGTATACCGAACCTCGAAGGTCTCTATGTTCCCTTCTAGCCTCTCTTGTTACTTCACCCAATGGGACCAAAGCCTCTATGGGGACTCTCGTGAGAAACTTATATATCTCATAACTTTATCAAATAATCTTACAAATTTAATTACAACACGCTACTCATGTTCACCATTTTTGAGCTTTCAAGACTGCATGTTCTAACAATCCTTTACAATTTCCTAGCTTGTCTTGATCTCTAGATCAAGCACATGCCATGATCATACTACCACAAGATTAAGCCAATTATACTCAACACAAGTCACTTCTCATGTATTCTAGCAATGCAATTTACCTTACTAGCATGAAGGTTTAAAAAAGAACTAGCTTGAGTGAGGTTAACCACTTACCCTAGGATTCCAAGCTAAACTTTACCAAATCTTAGTGTTTCTCACAAGGAACATTAGCTCAAGAAGTACCGAGTTCAATCCCTAAACATTCGCACATGGAAGATGGGATTAAAAATAAAAAAAATAAAGTTTTGTGCTTTGTTCTACTGCTGCAGCGCTAGAATGTCGCATGGCTACTGTCTTTGGCTACTGCAGCGATCAAGACCTGACCCTTACTAGTTTGCACCGCTGCAGTGGTGGCGCTTACTACTGCAGTGGTGACAACCAATAGCAAGCTCTGTAGAGGTGTGTAAAAGGACCAATGTTGCTTCCAAACTTTCTCTACTTCCACTAAACCTCTTGGGGTATCAAATTCCCCAACTTCCCTCATTAATTTCAGTCTAATCAACCCAAAACAATCCTCAATAAAACCTCTTTAAAAAAGTTGAATGGAAATCTCAAGTTTATAATAGAAAAATTAGCAACTCTTACATCAAATAGAAGGAAACCAAATGCCCAAGCTCATTCTCATATAAAACCACTTAAATCTTCTCAAGAACTCATCCATAAGTGGGAAGAGAAGTTTGGAAACAACTTATGACCACTAACTCATGCATATAAACTAAAAGTCAGCCACCAAGTCATCCATATCAGAAATTTTCAAGGAAAAACAAAACCATAGCTTCACTCACCTCTAATTTGTTGTCTTGGACCAATTGTGAAGCTTTGTAACCAAGGAAACTTCAATGGAGACTTGAGGAAAAAGGAAATGGGATCTTGGAGCTGAAAAGGGGAAGGAATGCTGTGAGAGCTCTTCTTGCATGAGAAAAGTCGAAGTTTGCTTGTGTGGAGTTGAAGAGTGGTGCTTGGTGTAATATAATTTTGTCCTTGTATTCCATCTTTGCCCCTCCTGACCACATGGGGTCTTATGGGCTAAAAACACTAAGAAAAATTTTGGAGGACAAGTTGTCTAAGTATTACTCCACACCACGTTAGCACATTCACCGTCCACATTTTTGCTCTTCACGCCATCAAGCCTAAATCCCACCATTTTTCACCAATACCGGAAAACAATATAATTTCATTTTGGTCCTTATTGTAAGTTCCGACTCCCACTAGTTCCCATTGGAATGCCAAGGTCACACAAAAGAACAAGTCCAAAACAAACACATGCACACAAGGCACATTGTCTAGCTTTACTCACACAACAATTTCCATAAAATCACAATAGGAATCATGCATAAATATGTTCATTACATAGTTAACACCAGTACATGAAAGTAGCGGGCATTACACTTGTAATCCCATCCATGTCCTTCAAATTTCTTGTCTCAAGAAGATATTTGAACGACATGGATGGGACTGCAAGCATTAGATTTAGTGGATGGAATGGTGGAACCAATTGAAACTTGGATGTGAGGAAAACACTGGTAAGGATTAGGATGTTGAAGTGTCACTCGAGCTTCCTATTAATTATTGTGGTTATTGTACTAAGTTTGTGGTTATTAGGAACTATTGTGGTTTGAAAACTGTTATACTTGAAAATCCAATGAGGAATCTAAATCATATGCAGTGAGATTGCACAATATAAAAGTTTGGAGAAAGATGATAGTGATCAAATTGGTGGTAGTCTGTCTTAAGTTGCAATTGATAATAAAACTGATGTGTAGAGAATTGGCAACATTTGAAAGTTAGAATGTGATTAGGAGGATCAAAGAGAACTAAGGAAGATGCGAAAAACAACATGACATGATTGACAATTATAAGAGAAATAAAGAAATTAAGAATAGAGCTGATGATAATAAAGGGAAACATATTAGTTGTGGACAAATGATTCACCAACAAAGTGGCAATATAAGTCTTAGAAAGCAATGGAAAATGGAGCGTCCCAGCTAGACAAGTAGAATCACTATGTGGGGTGCCTCAGCTTCGGAGAGCATAAGAGAATAGTATAAATGTCTTTTATATTATTTTATTATAAATTAATATTTATAATAATTACTACTCAAAATGGACTGCAAGAGATTCTATGGGACCTGATCACTCAGTTTGTCTTTGGATATCAACCAACAGTGCAGACTCCTCACCATGCTCCACCATATGACTCATCCTACGTTTGGGGGCATGCACATGGACAAGGGGACATGAGGACGTTAATGAGACCAACATTTGTTGGGATTGGGACATTTATTTATTTTTTTCATTTTTATTACATTATTTATTTCATTGTGTATGAACTTGAATTTGACTACTGTATTTTATTCGATAATTTTATAATAATAAAATGGATATTTATTTTTCTTCAATTATTCTATTGTGTATTTTGTTTTTTTTTTTGGCTTATATATGTTTCAAAGTTTCGGAAAAAGGGAAATTAAGAAGAAAATATTTGAAAGAATTGGAATTATTTGTAACGAATGGCATCATAATAGCTAGAGATCTATGATGGATTTAGTGATGATTTTGCGACGAAAAATAGCAAATGTTTAGAAACAATTTAGCGAGAAATTAACGACCATTTGGCGGTAGAATATCCATCACTATTATGTCGCTAATTAGTGACAAGGGTCATGTGCATTCCTTGTTGTTTCTTGCCGTCCCTATAGTGATGGATTATTCGCCGTTGAAGCTTTAGCAATGTATTTTGGCATTAGATTAGTTCCGTCGTTATCATATCTCAAAATAGCAATCAATTATCAGTGACATTATGGTCCGTCGCCAATTGTTGTGATTCCATCGTTGACACTTTCAGTGACGGAGTAGCAACAATATAGCTATGGATTCTTCCATCAATACTTGTAATGGAAGAAAGAGTTTTCAACAGTGAACTTGTTCCAAATAGACATTGACCTAGGACAATCACAAAGGAGGTGGAGGATGCTTCCGTTAGCCATATTACACAAGGGGCAAAGAGCATTTACTGAACAACCCAGACTAAAAAAAGTCTGACGTATTGGGAGAGCATCGTAAGAAACTTTCAAAGATGTAATTTCTCTCTTGGGTCGCACTTTAAATGCCACAACTTTCTGTATGGAGGAATTAAAGAATTATAGTCTAAAGTACGGTTCTGGTTCAGGCTCCAAAGCTTAGCATAGGGTGACTTCAAATAAAAAAATATATCATTATTAGTCATACTCCAAGAAATGTGGTCTTCTGTGTCCATATGGGGGTTGAGAGGCATAGCACTTAATTCAGGCAGAGTGTCTTGTGGTACGCAAAAGGAGACATGGTCTAAGTATCATTATGAATTAGGTTGACGAAAGGTTTTGGTCACTTGAATTCTTTTACGAAGGAGGACCATTAGGTGGCCAATATCATTCCAAAATGTTGAGTATTTGCCATTTTCAAAAGCCTGGGTAATATATTATAGTCTCTATTCTTATCTCTTATCCTAAATAGACTATGAATCATCACGCTCAAATTGATTTTACTTTAAAAAATTACAAATAATTATTTTGTATTTAATACTTATTCATATGACATTTATTCTTATAAAGCTACAAAAAAAAAAACAAAACTCGCAACCATTAATATTTTCCAAACACATGATCAAAATAATTTAAATGTGTTCAATTTTAATAAATACATATTTCAAACATTACAACTAATTTAAATATTACAATTAATTAATACATGTTCAACTGATATATATATATATATATATATATATATATATATAACTATCTTATACTTGTAAAAATTTCTAATTTCAAATTTATTTATTTACTACGTTTTATAATTTTATTTGTGAAACAATGCATGCCTCACTCAACGTCTCCCCAAGGACTCAGTGAGCTGTGTACACACCCTTTCTTTTTGGGCCAGGTTTGATTACAACTCTCTTACTCTGGCCCTACAAGATCATTACCCTTTGGCGGTCATGGATTCTCTAACCATATAAGCCCAAAAAGGCCCGCACTTCCTGACCCATCCTCCCTCTTTTACATGAACAAGAGTTCACTTTTTATATGGCGATAATAATGTTGTATAGTTTTAGATAAAGTTGTCAAATTTACAAGTTCATGTAAATTCATGAAGAACGTGTGGACTTATAGCATATATATGTGTAACTTAGACTCACAAGAATATATTTGCAATAAAATCTAGCTATTTAATAATTAACTGGGGTTAGACTTACCAAAAAGAGTTAGTTTTCACAATGTAGTAGACTCAAGTTCAAATTTATTATTTCATAATGCCTTAAGTAGGATTACTTTCAGTAAAGGATGCCTGTAGAAAATCCAAAAAAAAATAATCTATCTATTTAATATATCATAAATAATATTTAACATAGTAATTCAAATGCAAGAAAATCGTCCATATTGCAAAGTACTCAACTTTAAAATTCATATGAAATTATCACATATAGGAGTGTAAGTTTTCGCTTAAAATGATGACGTGATTCTAGGTGTTTCCTAAATACTCAATGATCAACATAGTATTAGCAAAGAATGAAGGAAACAAGGGAGAGATGGAATAGAATGTTAGGATAAATGCAGAGCATACTTCAGAATTCACTACTCATAAGGAGATTAGATATTTCGTTAATAAATGGATTTGGGTGAACTTGGTTGAACAACTTGGACTCGATGAAGCCATGGAGTATATCTAAATTTAGTGAGATGAGTGGAAAATAGGATAAAATAAGATCATGAGTAGACTCGGTTAACTCACTATAGATTCAAGTTTGACCCAATCTACTCAAGTTAAGCTAGTTTTAAATTTTCATAAGCTCAGACTCATTTTTTTTCATGTAAAAAAAAAAATAGACTTTTCAGATTTTGAGATGACTCACAAATTTGTATGTAGCTATTTTTACATAATGTGTTGCCCCTGATTCTTGTTTTTTGGGGTTTCTATTGTAAAAGTATTTCTCTCTATACCTTATAATATTTTTTGTGCGCGGATTCATTGCGCATCCGTAGAGATACACAGTAATTTAGTAACGATTTTAACTGTTGTTAAAATTATTTAGCAACGATTTTTAAAACCGTTGCTAAAGCACCTAAGGATGCGCAACAAATTCATTCTTATATTTTTTATATTTTTAACTTAATACCATATGAATAAAAGTTATTTCATTTGTAAAAAGAAAAAGACAAAGAAAAATAAACATTAAGAATATAAGTAAAAATTAATATAAATATTAGTGACATGAAATATATTTTTATTTTTTTTTTTGTATGATTTAGTTCGAGACTAGTTGGAATCTTATAATTTTTCAAATATTAATGGTTTACACCAAAGAAAACCACTTCAAAAACATATAGTACTCGTTCAACTCCTATAGTCTATAACCTGTGTATCCTATAGTCTATAACCTGTGTAAAGTTCCCATTTTATTCTCTTGATTCCATGATTTCAACTGATATATATTCCATAGATAGCCGTCACGTTTTTCATGTATCACGATTCTTTTTTTTTTTTTAAATGTTTGGCAGTGTTTTTATAAATTTGTGCAAAACGATAACAAAACAGGGGGAATTATGGGGTTAGCTAGAGAAAGAGAGGAGTTTCCATTGAAGGAAAGAAGGGTCCATAAGAATTAATGTATCCACCTAGTTAGGAAATAATTTTTTTAAAAAAAAAAAAGAAAGAGGGTCCATCCAGCCCCCGTGATTAATGGCTGGGAATGATTGGGTAATAATATCATGATATAATTAATTAAAAAGAATATATATTATTATTAATCAGTGTAATTAATCATAACTCATAAGGGAGAGAGAAACACACCGTGCGATAAACATGCGGACCACACATAAGTAAAAGAGGCAATGATGGTAGAGACATTTCATCCATGACTTAATAACTTAACCAACCAGCCAAACTCCATAAATATATATTACTCAGCACTCTTATAGTCTTATATTCTCCAAGTAATTAATCACTGGTTCATTAATTAATCAAAAAAAATCCACCTGGTAGGCCCTATTGCCACTCCATTGCTCCTCCTTAAAGCTATGTATAATCAATTCCTCCTAAAAGTGTCTCTTTAATAAATCATTTGTATATTACTTTCAAAGTTAATTTCTAGCTTGCGATTCATACAAGCAAACGTCCCTTTCTTCTCTTCACATCATCCATGGTGGTTCATTCGCATCCATCACCTCCCTTTCACTACCCTCTCATCTAACTATATACGTATACACACCCTTTGAAATCCCATAATATTATATTCACAAACAAACGCCTAGCTAGTTAAATGTTTTAACTAATCAACACGAGCCAGACAAAAGTCATCGTTTCTCCAGTAACTACATAATTGTACAATATACTTTATTTCCCAATCATTGTCAGGACAAAGAAATTAAACCATCTTCTGTTTCACTAATCTGTGTGCAATCTTGATGATGATATTGAGATGAAGCAGCTCTGAAATTCATTGCATGGGTTTGCTTTAAGAGCCAATGTCATTGTGTAATAGCAACATGATCTCACCTCCATAACTAATGGGGCTTTTCCATGTAGGCATCATTGATACACCACAGTATATGTCACACTTTAAGCCAAGGCCGACACTAGATCTTTCCTATATCCGCGCTTCTGCATGAATCACTCTTAACTACATATTATTATTATTATTATGATAACAATATTAATTGAAATCATTTTTAGCACATGTCACTTGAGATTTCTTGTAAATTATTCAAAGTTCTTAAGTTACTTATACCGCTGCGTTTTGAACTGATGCTATGTGATGCATCTTCATGTTCATCAAAAAATTAAAAAGAGGAAAAGAAAATTGGAAAACCACCCTGTACCTTTTGAGACGATGTGAGATTGGGATATATATGAAGTGATTGATATTAAGTGGTCCAGGCAAGAAACTTATACATCTAATCTCATCTAAATCACAGTCTAATTGATACATCCCCAATTTCACTTTAAGTCTTGTCTGCTGCAAGTTGAAATTGTTGCAAAGGATTCAGATAGTATATGATTAACTCAATATTGGAGATATCACATAGCTGTTTGAATCCGAAACAACAAAAATTTGATTCTTAAAAACACTAATTTAAGGAGAGATTTATCATTTGCACTCAATATAAGCTCAAAAATGATTAGTCTTTTATCTTGGAGGATATCTTTGGTAAATCTCAAAAATAGATAATTAACTTTTGTTGGAGGATGTTAATTAAGTCCCAAAGATCTTAACTTTAATTTGTGAAATCTACAAGATGATATATACAGGTCTTAGATAAGGGCTATTTATTTTACTTGTCGTCAATCATGCTACTTATACACGTTATACCAACAAAACTAATGAAATTATTATTCCTTCTTAATCAATTAAATGGAGACACAATTAAGTCAAAATAATTGATAGTTTGAGATTGCTTAAATCATAAAGCAACAAACTTTTTAATTTTTCTATGTCTTCTCAAACATGTGTATTTCTCAGAGGATTCTCTTGCAAGCCATGAAATGAAGAACTCATGTGACAATTGCTTATGAAGTTATGAAATACGTTATGCCACCGTCAGCGCACTATTTCCTAAAATCCATATATTAACAAATATATGTAGAGATGATGTCATGCCTTCAATTGTTTAAACAAAGACATTATAAGTGAGCATGAAGCAAAATATAAACTATATATATATATATATATATATATATATATATATATATATATATATATATATATATATATATATTTCATTTTCACAGGGTGAATATTTAATAAAATAGAATTTATCTTAATTAAGAAGTTTCATTTCGTATCGCCGTACATGTCTTTTCGAAAGAGAAAAATGAAAAGTCCCTATTTGATTATGGATTCTTCAGTACACTATATACTAACTTGTATACATGATAACTACGTTTTCAAAGTTTTGTTTGGTAAATTTATACGACAAGAGACATGTTTACTAATACACTGGACTGCAGTGGAGATCATGCATGCCAAGTGATCAATGTACATGGGTGATGATAAGGTACACTAGCAGTGGCGGAGCCAGGACCCTGGGTCACGGGTGTAAAATATAAGTACTAAAATATTATAAGGGCTAAAATGAAAAGAAAGTTTAAAATTTAGGGCCAAAATATAAATTTTCAAAATATTGTACTTAAAATTATAATTTTATCAAAAAACTTAGGGGTCAGAGTGGAAAGAAAGTTTAAATTTAAGGTCAAAATGTAAATTTTTAAATATTGTATATAAAACTATAATTTTAGCCAAAAATTCAGAAGTCAAAATAAAAAAAAAAATTAAAATCAAAATATAAAATTTTAAAATATTATACTTAAAAATCTAATTTTAACAAAAAATTCAGAGGGTAAGCCTAACGCGGAGCCACTGTACACTAGTCATCTTTCCTTCTTATAATTGCATATTTCATCTCACTTGGGTCGGATTGGATGAAATGGTTTTCAATAATTAATCACAAGCTCAATCCATAAAATGAAAAACAGTTGGTAAGCTAGACGCGCGCGCGCACACACAAAGCAACAGAAAGAAAGATGGAAATTAACTTAGAAATTGAAACTTGAGTTGAATAACACAAAACTGAAAATTGAACAAATTTTGTTTTTTTATTTTGGGTCGATGATCAATTTAGTTTTGTTTTCATATAGAATCTCAGTAATTAAAGCTGAAACAAATGCAGAAAAACTTGCGTACCAAGATTTTGCGGAAAAGCCTGCTGGTGAAGCTGCACTTATTTATGGAGGCGACAATTCGATCATAAAATGGGTGCTAAATAATTGCTAAAATGTAATTACTATGTACGTTTAAATTACAAGGCTAACATCTCACTGGAGTTAGTACAATTTATTTATTTCCTTAACTTTAAAAGTTAGCAATAAATCTCTTTAAATTTTTAATGTTGTTTAATATATAATACTTTTATGTTGATTTTTTTGGCCCAAAGCCTTAATACTATTTGCCCACATAGGCGGAAAAATGTGAGTTGACCAGAAAAAAATTTTTTTACTTATAATCCTAACAGGCTTTTAGGTTGCAAAATTTTTTAAAATATGAAAAAAAAAATATTAATTTGTCGCTTAATATAATCGAACCAATATACTTGTTTACTAATTTAGCATATTATATTTAACCTATATAAACAAAACAAGTGACATTATGTTTTTGAACAAAAAGCGAACAATGAAAAGGATTATGGTGGAATAATCAGGAAAATTTAATGTTAGTTTTTGTTTTTTTTTTTGTTGAACAATCATCCGGCGAAACTCTTCTTAATAAGTTTTAAAGCAATTGTATTTTTAAAAATTCAAACTCAAGATATCTAATTAAGATAAAATAATTTTTTACCAATTGAATTATGCGCTTAGTGATATTTAATGTTAGTTTTTGAATTGGGGGAGAGTAAATTATAGAATTCTTAAAATTGAAGAGGTTATGTGTATTTTGAGCAAAATTAAATTGAAATAATTCAAAAATTCTCCCCATGACTATTAGGAAAGGATCCCTCTAGTGCTAGATTTATGTCAGAGGATGATCTCATTATCCAACAACCGTTATTAATTTATACATTTTTTTTAAAAAAATGACATAACGGCCCAGTTTTAACTCAATTGTATCTTGAGACCTCTAACTAAGATATAATAATACCTTACAAGTACGCACTTGGTGGTATTTAATGTTAGTTTTTGAATTGGGAGAGAGTAAATTATAGAATTCTTAAAATTAAAGAAGTTATGTGTATTTTGGGCAAAACTAAATTGAAATAATTCGAAAATTCTCCCCATCACTTATAGAAAAAGGATCCTTTTAGTGCAACATCTATCTCGTTAGATAATTTTATTATCCAACAACCATTATTAATCTATGCATTTATATGATTAATTTAAAAAATATAATATTAAATTTGTTAAAATTAATTATATAATTTTTTCAAAAAATTATATAAATTAACAATAATCCAACGGCTAACATCTAACAAATAAATCTTCCAGTGCCGGAGGAATTCTTGCCCATCGCTTTCAAGGAGGGAATGAAGATCCACTTGCTGCTGGTCATAAAAATGCCATGACGTTGCCGAATAGTTGCAGACAGAGAGAGAAGGAGGTGTATGAAACAACCGGCAAATTGAATTTCTGCGCTATAGCCCCCAATCAATTAAGCTATTCCTTTTCGGACTTCTTACTTGGGGATTGAATTGGGCGGTGTTGCTTCGGTTTAGATAAGTTTGGTTACGTAATACTACACATGTACGTAGAAAATGGTAACCCTAGCCACTAGGCCGCAGAATAAAGTTGATGGAACGTCATTTTAGGGTTAGATGGAGATATGGGTCCCTTCCATGGACCCCACCGTCCTGTAAATGTCGGCTCGAGCCGGCTTCTCCTTCCCCTCACTTTTAAAGCATCCACAGAGACACACCTCAGTATTGCACACACATCGACTCCCCTTCCATTCCAACAACATTAATATATTTGAATCCTATTAATTTCATCCATCCAGGCCATATAAGGCCAAATTGAACTCGGGGACGTACAGGGAAATATGGGTCACCATTCTTGCTGCAATCAGCAGAAGGTTAAGAGAGGCCTTTGGTCTCCCGAGGAAGACGAGAAGCTCATCAGATACATCACCACCCATGGTTATGGCTGTTGGAGTGAAGTCCCCGAGAAAGCTGGTCCCTCTCTCTTTCTCTCTCTCTCTCTATATATTATTTCTTGTTGATTAGTTTACAAGGGGGAAGATGAATGTACTGAATTTGTGTGTGGGGTGGGGATTAATTTCAGGGCTTCAAAGGTGTGGGAAGAGTTGTCGCCTGAGATGGATTAATTATTTGAGGCCTGATATTAGAAGAGGCAGGTTCACTCCTGAGGAGGAGAAGTTAATTATTAGCCTTCATGGGGTTGTTGGCAACAGGTAATTTATTAATTTTAATCACTCTCTACCTACTCAATTATATACTGTTTCATCCATCCTCCTATTAATTCCTCTTCTTTCTTCTACCTTTTTATCCCCTAATGTGGCATCAGCAGCACCTGAAATAAATGTTTCTGGGTCCAATTTATCTCCCATTTACCAATTTAACATGAAGCAGTTTTGGGTTTTACCTAATTAATCACGTGGTTAATTTAATAATTTCATTGTATGGTAATTATAATGGGCTTCAATTGTAACTGAGAATAACAGAATATATATGTATAGACCGATTTATTTTGGAACTGTATCCTCTCTGCCACAGTGAAGGAGAAGTTAAATAGGCAATGTCGTCAGTTAAAATTGACTTGTCCACTTGAAATGTGCATATGCAGTGCATATATATATATGAACTCCCTGCCTTAATATTAAATAGTACAGATTTTTTAAACCTTTATTATTTGATGTTTCTTTAAGCAACTAAATAATATGTTATCCAATATCCATCATATCTTGCCACGTGTTTGCCGACATAAATGCTTCAAAATCACGGTGATATGTAACGTATCTTGTATATACCCCTTCTAAGCATCTTAATTATAAATAATATTTATATATACAAAATCGATATTCATATAGAATTGCATGTGGGAAATGCAGATGGGCTCACATAGCGAGCCACTTACCTGGAAGAACTGACAACGAAATAAAGAACTACTGGAATTCATGGATCAAAAAGAAAATAAGAAAGCCTAATTCGGTGTCTTCAACAACCACCAACACCACTGTGGATCATCATCATCATCATCATCACCATCCCCAATACAACTATAACAATCCCAATCAACTAGACTTCACAAGCCAAGACCACAATCTAACAACAAAGCCACCACAACAAGTTCAAGAGCCTCTGTTTTCTTCCACATGCCCTTTATTTATGTTTGACACTAGCTCTTTAGATGGGCCAACCACGACATCACTGGACAGTAACAACATTAATGGAAGACAAGAAATGTTCCAGCAAGCTGATTCAGCCATGCCTATGGGTTTGAGCGGTACTGAAGCATGGAATAATCTGAGCCATCATCATCAAGTTCAGGCATTGATCAATCCTGTTCCATCTGTATCATCAACATTTACAGGGATGGTGAGTGCTAATGGTTATCTGCCACCATTGATAGAGAACGTGGATTCCAACATGGTGCCGATTCACGAAGTACAGATACAGAGTTGTAGTATGGAGGAGGAAGGAGAGATGGCTCTGGAGTGCTTGCAGATGCAGAGGCAAGAGTTGAATGAGTGGGTGGACACGCAGCAACAGTGTAGTCCCAACTTTATTTTCTGGGAAAATGTGGAGGGACAGCTTGGTGGGGAAGAAATAGCACCAAATTCGTCGAATTTGGGAACACATAATCATGCACTTTCTTCTTTTCCTTCGTCCTTGTGAGTGTTCAGTCTCTCTGACTAGGAAGAGTTTTTCATGTGCAGAGGAGGATGCTTTCTTTTGCTTTTTTCTTTTCTGGTTTTGTTGGTTTCTTTTTTGAATTCTGATTGAGGATTCAAGGGATTGTGAAAAGTGAGTGAAAGTAACGTATATAATATATTATATATATATATATATGACCAGACATGGGTGCAGTGTTTATGGGGTGTTTGTAAATGGAAGAGGGAACTAATAAAGGCGACTGCAAAAAGCAGCAAGTTAAGTTTGGTTTTAATTTGAAGATAAAGTTTCTTCAATTTACTGGCAATTTGACTGTGTATGTGGTGGTTTTGAATGATAATAATGGGTTTGTTTGCCCCTTGAGATTTCCATGGCCTTTCACATTTAGCAATTTGTGTAATTTATTCAATAATTTACTTTTTCAAAATTTATGTGTGGAAGTGGAATACATAAACAAGAAGAGATTTATTTTAAGATTATGAGAGCTTGTGGTTGTTTCTTCTAATTACTTCCTTATCGAAAAATTTGTCTACCAATTAATTAATCTGTTCGGCTTTTATATAACTTTTCACGTAGATATATTATTATTTGCGAGTAAGAAAATGCCTCAACAAGAGAGAGGCTCTTTGTAATATCCCAAGAATTTATATGAATATTTAAAGCCTATTTTGAAGTTTAGTGAAAAATTTAATTACGTGAAAAATTTTCTTTTTGAATTAGTGAAGAAAATGTGAGAATAGAAATTTTTATTTTTAATTTAGGAAATTTTTACAAATTCTCAAGGACTAAAGTGAAAAGAAAAGAAAGTATAGAGGACTTTTGAAAAATGACCAAGTAGGAACCCGAGAAGAAAAATAGAGCTTATGGGAATGAATTATGAGTCCGGTACCGAAAAGATGATGGATTCGAGGTTAAAGTGGAGTTTGAGACATCGAGAGGGATTAAAGTGAACAAATCTTATAAGCTAAGGTGGCTATGAGCGATTTTATCGAAAAAGAAATTGGTGGGGCCCACGCGTATACACTTCTCCTTATTCTTTTCTTTTTCTCATTCTCCCTCCCGTAGCTTCACTTTCTCTCTCTCGATTATGCTTGCAAAAGAATTTCTTCATCAATCATTCATGCAATTTTTGCTTTGGGAAGGAAGCTATGAAAGTTAGGATGATTGGTAAGTTGATGTTCTTCTTCTTCTTCCTCTTATTACAAGATCAAATCCTTGGTTATTATTTTTGCAAAATTTTTGTAGAATATTTTAATGGATGAATTTAAGTGTGGATGTTAATCTAAAACATTCCTAGGTGGTTTATGATGTTATTAGAACAAGAAATTTGGAGAAAACTATGAGAAATTCGTAGAATTTGGATATTTGAAAAAGTTAGTGTTCTTGATGAAAATTTGAGATTTGAGCTTGGATTGTTGGTAGAAATTGGGGGTTTTGGTGTTAAAACACTCCTTAGACATTAAGGATGAAAACCCATGGAAGAAATCAAAAGAAATGTTGTTTTAGATATGATTTTTGGATTTTTGGATGAAGAACACGAAGAACATCGAAAATTTTCCCCAGAATTACTGTTCACCGAGAAAATTTTTCCAGATTTTCTCGTTACTGTAGCGTTGACTTGGTCAACGTTACTGTAGCGTTGACTCGGTCAACGTTACTGTAGCTGCGTTGACCGTTGACCGTTACTGTAGCATCAGTTTTTTTTTTTAATATCGTTGAAAAGCTCTTTGAGTCTAGTTTCCAATGGTATAAGTTTCATCTGGATATTCATTACCAGTTAGGAGTTATGATTTGAGAAGTGGATGAAGGTCGAGAGTAGTGGTAGGAAATTTCTCTATTTCGTAACCCTGATGGTTTTTATCTGGTTACAATAGGAATGGTCAAGTGCAAGGTGGGAGTGCTGAGAGCATGAAATCCAGGTGAGTGGGTTAATACTTGCTATGATTAAATATCTTTGTTATTGACTTTTTGCATCATAGTGAAAATATGTTGAATATCCAAATTTGAAGAGAATGATGTGGGATGATGAGACAAACAATTGTGGAACGTGCCAGGTGATGTATATAATTATATTTTCTTATTTTCTCATGAATGAGGTTATATGATGGATTGTGAATGGCATGTGAACTGAGTTGAAATGTATCATACTCTGATTGTTGAGTTCAATCATATGCGGATAGTTGAAGTATGTTATTGTTGAATAATTGTTCTATATTATGGGTTAAGTTATATACATGCTATGTTGCTGGAACCACATTGATTATGTTGTGGCTTGAATTGTAAATGACTGAGTTGTGTATGTGGCTCAAGATTATGATTGAGGATGTTTTTTATATGTGATTGTGATTGTGTTTGACTGGAAAGGAAAGGCATGGTGGTGCACCCCATGGAGAAATCTATGTGAAGCTATAAGGGTGGAGAATATAAATGGAGCGATAAGGGTGGATGCGGCGGGGGCCGCGGGCAACGATCCAGAGGTATTCTGGACGACCCGGTTGGTACGGGAATTGTGTGTGAAATTGATTTCATCGATTGCTGTTGTGAATTTTGAATTTTGTTGAAATGCATTTGATTCACTTGGATATTGTTGTGAAGTATTATGAATAATATTATATCATATGATGATCGATCTACGTATGATTGCTGCATGTTATCATTATGATGCATGATTTTTATTTTGTCATAGTATTGTGTTATCTACTCACTGGGCACGTGGTTTGCTCATACCCCTCTTATTGATATTTTTTTTCAGAGTTGACAGCTGAAGGTAAATATCGGAACAAGGAATTATGGATCCTTAGTCCATAATTACCTTTTCATTTGTTCACGATAAAGGTATAATAGTTAAGTTTTATTCTAAGTTGTATAAATCTAGAAATCTCTGTAATCGGGTAGGTTCATTCAGTGATGTAATGTGAGTAATTGTAGTATGTATACAGAACTCGTTTTGGTTGCATGAAAAAGAATTGTATGATTTTTTTTAAGAGAAAGATAGGCTTACGGAGGTGAAATGAAATTCACTTTCCGTGCCGGTCACGTGCTCAAATTTTGGGACGTGACAAGTTGGTATCAGAGCTTTGGGATTAGGTCTCCTACCGATTACAGAGTAGGGTAACCTTAGTGGGATCTCCTCTATCGTGGTGAACCCGGGCACGACTATAGAGAGATGGCTCCATTGAAGGTCCTGTAGGATGTTTTCATTTCCTTTCCCTCCGAGACTTGTTTTTTTTTCTTAGGAATTATGTTTTTAGTTTTAGTTTTAGACAGATATGGCTATACTTTTGAACCCGGTAAAGGAAAGGTTATTATTATTTTGATTCCATTGCTGTCGGATCAAATTGTATGTGTGGGGCTTTATATGTTGAATTCATGATTGATTTTGTGTGAATGATTTCCTTTATCTTTCTTAATTTTATTATTACTATTTTTTTTAGTATCATCCCATAAAAGAAACCACTGGCATTAAAAGCGGAAGGATTACATTGCAAAAAAAAAAAAAAATTACTCATGCATGAGTAATCTAAAAGCGAGGTGGTCTCGGATTAGGAGGGTTGTATTGTATCATCACCCCTCGACCATTCCTTGGAGCGAGAGACAGAGCAATGTCGCGGAGGGTAGTGTAAATCCCATTCATACAATCAACACTTCTTTGTTGTTGATTGCAGAAGCACTGGGTAGACCAATAGAAGAACTTGTCTATTCTTGAAGTCATTTCTGCATGATTGCGTTTAGTTAACTTCTCCAGGTCTCCTATCATCTTTTTCAGATTTTTCACCTCCTGCTCTAGACAGGCGATTTTGTCCTCCGAGGTATGGGCCGTGCTAGTCTCCTCAGCTTCCTCGTTCTTCTTCATTTTCTTCTCCATATACTTCTCTAAAGACCCTTCAAAAGGTCTTTTGCCCTTGTCTTTGCCTAGACTTAAGTTTAAGTCGAGCTTTTCTCTCTTGGCATCCACTGTGAGATCAATGTACTTCCTTGTGGCCATGATTTGAAAAATTTAGAAATTTATGTGGGAGTATGAGAAGAGAGGAACGCTGGGAAGTTGTAGGCTCAGATATGATTACTCTTTGTGGTGTGGTAACTGAGAACGTTGGGACAGTTCTTATAGAGGAAAAATTTGAACTTAGAGACAAAGAAGATATCTCTTCGCCGCACCCTACACGCTTAGCCTATGGATTTCTGCAAGCTGGAAGCTAGGAGTCTAGGGTAGGCATGCACACCAACAACGCGTCGCATTAATGGCAAAACCACGAAAGTCAATATTCGGTGGATTTGCGGCCGATTTACACTTGGTTTTTCCATTTCTCTCGTTGGCATTTTCTGAAATTGAAGGAAGTCGACAATGTAGCCATTACAGAGTGTCTTGGATGTTTTCACGATGAACTAAAATGTATTTCTATGCTTTCTTGTATTGTTCTTGAAAGCCTTCAGTTAAGTATAATATACATGATTGATTGAATTATACTGTGATTATATGTATCTAAATACATATGATATGTATGTATGTTATTCATGCATAGAGAGTGAAGGCTATTTGTTATGGCCAGGAATAATATGTAATGATTCTACATACATTCAGAGAATGTGAAGTCTGAAATTTAAAAGAACTTGAATAGATGAAAATATATATAGATAATGATGTTCTCTATGTTTATACATATATACATATATGCTCGTAGAGGCAACTGAAAGGTAAAATTTTTCTCTCACTTTATGGAACGCTTGATGTGTAGATGTGAGAAGTTTTTATTTTAATATGTATGTTTGAAAATGTGTAAGCTTAGGGCAAAGTCACGGATTAGAAACCTAGATAAGGTTAATATGAAGCTACCCGTTCATGGAGTAATATCTCGATTTAGAATTATTGGATATGACAAATACAGAGTTAGGAAGTCATAAATTGAAGCGGCGATTAGTTTAATAATTTGAGCAAGAGTCAAAAGTTAGCCGAAATTTTTGAGGAAATCTTTTGTATTTGATTATATTTTGTTATTTTCTGGCATGCTTATCAGAGACCGTTGGCATTGCGTCGGATAAGGTCTGTAGGTCATCTTTAGAGTATGATGTAAAGGTTTTGTAGCCCTAAATTTTGTCTATATATAATGGATGCCCCATTACGCTGCTCACTACACTAAGAGTTTATATCTATAAGCTTTCTAGCATCAAACTTCTCCTTTTGTACAACCTTTATAGCTCAGAAAAATATGGCTGGCAATAAATCTTTTAATTTAAACTTTGAGGCTGGCAAGGTAGAGCTGGATCTAAATCTTAGCCTGGAGAATTATAAGAATAAGAGATCCATGGAAGAGTCACCAGAGGCTAAGAAAAGAAAAAGGGATGTAGTAGAGTTAGAGGATGTTAGCACAGCAACATCTTCTAATAATGAGCTTGCGCTTATGAGACAAAAGATGGAGGACTTGGAAAGACTGATAAACCGCCACTTTGAGGACCAGGGGAGATTGATAAATCGTCTCTTTACAGAACAAGAGAAGCTTTTGAACCGTCATTTTAGGGAATTGGCGAATAGAGTTGATAGACATTCGATGTTTGCAACTCAAAATTTTCGTGACCAACAAGCGAGATGTATTGACTGTATGAATGGAGTGACTTCTGCACTTCGCCAAATTTCCCAGACGTTTCCTCCAGAAACTCTTTCTAGGCTGCAACGATTAACTTCCTCCTTAAGGTCTGAAGCACCTTCTTCTTCTAGACCTGGAGCACCTTCTGCATTTCAAAAGCCTCCTCGTTCTTAATTTATCTTTTCTTTTGTTTGTACTTAAAGCTGATGTTTGATCTAATGTTTACGTATTAAAATTATCTGTTTTGTAAATCAAGTTCAGTTTGTTGCCTGTAACTTATGTATTAGAAATAAAAAAATTTTCGTATTTGATTTTTTTTTTGTTGAGGCAATTCTTTTACTGAAGAAACTTGAGAAATAAAAATATGTTGAACTTGTTATATTTTGTACTTGATTGTGAAAATTCCAGAAGAGACAATGAGATATAGACAAAATATCTGCATTTGTTTCAATCTTGAGTTTTGAATTCGGAGGACCGAATTCTATTAAGGGGGGAAGAATGTAATATCCCAAGAATTTATATGAATATTTAAAGCCTATTTTGAAGTTTAGTGAAAAATTTAATTACGTGAAAATTTTTCTTTTTGAATTAGTGAAGAAAATGTGAGAATAGAAATTTTTATTTTTAATTTAGGAAATTTTTACAAATTCTCAAGGACTAAAGTGAAAAGAAAAGAAAGTATAGAGGACTTTTGAAAAATGACCAAGTAGGAACCCGAGAAGAAAAATAGAGCTTATGGGAATGAATTATGAGTCCGGTACCGAAAAGATGATAGATTCGAGGTTAAAGTGGAGTTTGAGACATCGAGAGGGATTAAAGTGAACAAATCTTATAAGCTAAGGTGGCTATGAGCGATTTTATCGAAAAAGAAATTGGTGGGGCCCACGCGTATACACTTCTCCTTATTCTTTTCTTTTTCTCATTCTCCCTCCCGTAGCTTCACTTTCTCTCTCTCTCGATTATGCTTGCAAAGGAATTTCTTCATCAATCATTCATGCAATTTTTGCTTTGGGAAGGAAGCTATGAAAGTTAGGATGATTGGTAAGTTGATGTTCTTCTTCTTCTTCCTCTTATTACAAGATCAAATCCTTGGTTATTATTTTTGCAAAATTTTTGTAGAATATTTTAATGGATGAATTTAAGTGTGGATGTTAATCTAAAACATTCCTAGGTGGTTTATGATGTTATTAGAACAAGAAATTTGGAGAAAACTATGAGAAATTCGTAGAATTTGGATATTTGAAAAAGTTAGTGTTCTTGATGAAAATTTGAGATTTGAGCTTGGATTGTTGGTAGAAATTGGGAGTTTTGGTGTTAAAACACTCCTTAGACATTAAGGATGAAAACCCATGGAAGAAATCAAAAGAAATGTTGTTTTAGATATGATTTTTGGATGAAGAACACGAAGAACATCAAAAATTTTCCCCAGAATTACTGTTCACCGAGAAAATTTTTTCAGATTTTCTCGTTACTGTAGCGTTGACTTGGTCAACGTTACTGTAGCGTTGACTCGGTCAACGTTACTGTAGCTGCGTTGACCGTTGACCGTTACTGTAGCATCAGTTTTTTTTTTTAATATCGTTGAAAAGCTCTTTGAGTCTAGTTTCCAATGGTATAAGTTTCATCTGGATATTCATTACCAGTTAGGAGTTATGATTTGAGAAGTGGATGAAGGTCGAGAGTAGTGGTAGGAAATTTCTCTATTTCGTAACCCTGATGGTTTTTATCTGGTTACAATAGGAATGGTCAAGTGCAAGGTGGGAGTGCTGAGAGCATGAAATCCAGGTGAGTGGGTTAATACTTGCTATGATTAAATATCTTTGTTATTGACTTTTTGCATCATAGTGAAAATATGTTGAATATCCAAATTTGAAGAGAATGATGTGGGATGATGAGACAAACAATTGTGGAACGTGCCAGGTGATGTATATAATTATATTTTCTTATTTTCTCATGAATGAGGTTATATGATGGATTGTGAATGGCATGTGAACTGAGTTGAAATGTATCATACTCTGATTGTTGAGTTCAATCATATGCGGATAGTTGAAGTATGTTATTGTTGAATAATTGTTCTATATTATGGGTTAAGTTATATACATGCTATGTTGCTGGAACCACATTGATTATGTTGTGGCTTGAATTGTAAATGACTGAGTTGTGTATGTGGCTCAAGATTATGATTGAGGATGTTTTTTATATGTGATTGTGATTGTGTTTGACTGGAAAGGAAAGGCATGGTGGTGCACCCCATGGAGAAATCTATGTGAAGCTATAAGGGTGGAGAATATAAATGGAGCGATAAGGGTGGATGCGGCGGGGGCCGCGGGCAACGATCCAGAGGTATTCTGGACGACCCGGTTGGTACGGGAATTGTGTGTGAAATTGATTTCATCGATTGCTGTTGTGAATTTTGAATTTTGTTGAAATGCATTTGATTCACTTGGATATTGTTGTGAAGTATTATGAATAATATTATATCATATGATGATCGATCTACGTATGATTGCTGCATGTTATCATTATGATGCATGATTTTTATTTTGTCATAGTATTGTGTTATCTACTCACTGGGCACGTGGTTTGCTCATACCCCTCTTATTGATATTTTTTTTCAGAGTTGACAGCTGAAGGTAAATATCGGAACAAGGAATTATGGATTCTTAGTCCATAATTACCTTTTCATTTGTTCACGATAAAGGTATAATAGTTAAGTTTTATTCTAAGTTGTATAAATCTAGAAATCTCTGTAATCGGGTAGGTTCATTCAGTGATGTAATGTGAGTAATTGTAGTATGTATATAGAACTCGTTTTGGTTGCATGAAAAAGAATTGTATGATTTTTTTTAAGAGAAAGATAGGCTTACGAAGGTGAAATGAAATTCACTTTCCGTGCCGGTCACGTGCTCAAATTTTGGGACGTGACACTCTTAAGTTTTACATTGTTTGGGACTAACAGGACACTAGTTTTTACATAATAGTTTGTTGTTATGGTTCATATATAAAGAGTAAAGAAAAGATTTATATGCCCAGTGTTAACTTAATGCAATGCAAAACTGCAAATCATAGATTTGCTTTCCTATGCGTGAGTAAAATTGGTGTGTAGGTTTTCATTTTTTATTTTTAGAAATATTTTTGTTACACTCTAACAATCATATACTCTTGGATAAAATGCACTTTACTCCATGAACTTTTTTCAATGTGCTGAAAATCTTTATAAATTATAAAATTTAACAAAGAATTCTTATAAACTTTTTATTTTATGCAAAAATCTCTTCCATCTATTTGATCGTTAATCAAACTAACAATCAATACTGATTAATATTTTTTAAATATCACGTCATCTTTCTTTGTCTAAGATGATATAGACAAAAAAATTTCACATGGCACCATCGGAATGGAATCCCAGCTAGCTTGCCGCCCACCCCAAGCACTGAACCCTCGTCCTAAATTCCTTCAACTCACTCTCCATAAGAAATAGCCTCTCCTTCAGTGTCAAATTTCTCCTCTTCCACGTGAGAAATTTGGGTGTCATGTTAATCAACTCTGTTTTATAAGACACTAGTCTAGTTGTTGCCAACGGTGGAATTAGAATTTATCATTTCGAACCGGCTTAAATCATGGTACAATCTCCTCAACTTCCACGTGCTCTTCTTCCATATCGCTATCACTTGACGCGCCGCCGTCCTCTTCATCGCCTTTAAATGACCCAAGCTTGAGCTGCATCAGACCCTTCATAGATCCATACCATTGACTCCCCACTCTTCCTTCGACATGTCAACCAAAACCTCCCTTGCCTGCCATAACAATGGTGTCAGGAGGATCGCCAAGTGATGGGACACTACGAGGCCAACGAAGCAATACCGACGGATTTCTTGGTGCGAAGTAGGAACAAAGTGGTATTTCGCGAAGCAAAGGGAGCGAATTGGGAATTGAACTTCCTCTTTGGGTGGAATGGACGTCCTCTAATTTCGATCAGTTATGAACTTGCGAACGGAGTGTCTTAGAGAACAAATTTGATGAACAAGACACCAAAATTTCTCAGGTGGAAGAGGAGAATTTGAAACTAATGGAGAGGCTATTTCTGATTGGGAGGGAGTTGAAGGAATTAAGGACAAGGGTTCAGTGCTTGGAGAGTGGAGACTGATGGTGGCTGGCAAGCTAGCCGGGATTCCATTCGAGTGGTGCCATGTGGAACTTTTTATTCATGTCATCTGCTTATATGGATAAAGAGAAATGACATGATACTTAAAAAATCTTAGGTAATATTGATCATTAGTTTGACTAACAATTAATTGGATAGAAAAATTTTTTTGCACAAAATAAAAATTTTATATAAATTTTTTGTTGAGTTTTATAGTTTATAAAATTTTTTTGCATATTAAAAAAAATTTATGGGAACAAAGTGTATTTTTCACAATACTTTTCACACTTTATTTTGAGTTAGAAACAATTTCGTTCTTTTTTATTCTGGAGAACTTCAAAACAGTCTGCTTAATCTTAAAGAGACTCCTCATTTTATTTATAATTTTACCTTCAATGGTGTCGTGAGGTAAGTTTTAAGGATTGTATTTGTCTGGACTTAGTAAACTTAGAATAACAGTATGTAAAGAATTTATAAAATTTAATGACTAGTGAAAATTTGAATTTCAAATACTGAATTATTTTGTATAGTCTCTTTTTTCTTTTTTCTTTTTTTCAACTTACACTCATTTGGTTAGGATTCGATTTTAATCCTATAGATTTCTTACCCCAAAACATAAAAATCAATGAGATTCCTTACGACTTTCAATGCAAACAAATGGCAAAAGTCAGAATAGAAAATGGTCTCACAAGAGTCGAAGTTGCTCAGACAAAAACGTGCCATTGGGCGATTTCTCCATCTCTAAAAGCACTTCTCCTAACAATAATATCCAAATTCAATCCCCAAGTTCTTTGTCTGTTCTTTATATGGTAGGTCGATCAAAATAAGAGACCTTTTTACAAAAGGTTGACACCTTAAAAAAGGTAATGTTGTTTGGATTGAATTGGCTTGTCTCGTAGCTACCAGCCAGGCTTCACACCACACAGGGCTCCAAAACCTCACTTTCTCACTACTTAAGGATATGAACAACACTGGCCTGGAAAATAAAGACGTACATGAACCACAAGATGTTTATATTCTATTTTATATATCAATTGAATGCAATAAGGTTTGAATCAGAATCTTACTGATACGCTTTATTAAAAAAAAAACTTGTAAATTAGTTATCTATATTGTGTCTAATTAACTTTGCTGGTTTTCTTTTTTGGTGGCAACTTTTTGTTTGTTAGAATCCATAAAAAAATTGGCCGAAAGAAATATCAATTTGCTCGTTAATTTTGATTCCACCTTCTTTTAGAGATTTGTAAAGGAAAAAGTAAAAAAAAAAAAAAAAGGGGAGAAGGAAGAGGTCAGAAATGCAATTAGATATGTATGAATTGCGTAGGAAAATAATATATTTTATTTGTATTTACTATGTAATTTTCATTAAAGGACAGTTTCATTGACTTGAAGCATTTTTCATAACGTGTAAATAAATTTATAGGACTTCATAAATTAAAAAAATAAATACGCCTGTTTGGATGTGTTTTTTTTTTGAAAAATTTTGAAAACAAATTTTTAAATTTTTTTTGGAAACTAATTTTGAAAGTGAAAAACAAAAAAATACATTTGGATAATTTGTTTTGAAATTTTTTTAAAATTTCATAAAACCAAAAAAATGCATTTGGAAAATTTATTTTTAAAACAAGATTTAAAAATTATTTGATATAAAAGTATTTTGTGTAATGTTGTGATAAATTCGAGTAAAAAATACTAATTCTAATAACTTGTAAGTTTGAGCTATATTTTAATTAACTAATTAAATTTATTATCCAAATACATAAACTATTAAGAATATCTTTACATAATAACTTAAAATAATTATCGTTTTAATAAGATAAAATAGATTGATACAAATTAGTCAAAATATGTATAAAAATGACAAACAAAAAAGATACTAAAAGTCGTAACTTTACAAAAATTAGATAAAAAACAAGTTCTTCTATAGGAAATAGGAAGGTAAAAAAAAATGTTACAATTAGCATCGATCATAATTATCAAAATATGTGTAGAAAGATTTTTAAAATTTTTTGTGATGGTTCTAAAAGCATTATTCTTTTTTCTACAATGAGCCACTATTACGTGAGTTCTATTAACAAACTTACATATTTGCGATTTTGCGACCGCATTTTTTTGCCTTGTTTTTTAAAATCTTGTTTTCTAAAACATATATAACATGTTTTTTTAATTTTAAAAATAAAATTTTTGAAACAAATTTAAAAATAAATTCTTCCAAAATTATTTACAAACAGGTTTTTTAATTTTTTAAAAACAAAAAATGTTTTTGAAAATAAGAAATAAACAGGGTAATAAGTTTTATTTTTGCGCTTTTTTGGATGATATAACATGACAATGGTCCAAGAGCTATAAAAAGCCAAGAGACAAAGGTGGTTCAACGCCACAAATGGCCCATGCTCTTAGGACACAATTTTGTTTGGATTAGACTTATACTAATGTGATAACCCGTGCAATGCATAAAGAATTTATTGTCTTTGTATGGATTACTTAAAATATTACTAAAAGAATATTATATACATACCTAGTTATTCAATAGGATCTACTGTCTTGACCAACATCAAACTGAGTTATGAAATAAATTTTATCCTCAATTAGAATATCCTTAAAGTTACCTAGAAGTGCTCTCCAATTGTTGCATGAATGTAAGAACTCTACAAAATAATAAAACGACAAATTAAACTTAAAAGCTTATACACTGGACCACATATATAATAAGAAAATGCACCATTGGATTTTCCTGCACTATTCAACCCTGTTAAACTCTTTTGGTAGATTGAACCAACGAACAAACTATAAACGTATGAATGAACCTTGATCTTCCAATTTTGACGCAGTAGGCATATTTCCTTCACAAAATCCAGTTTCATAGCAATAAAAAAACATAACGATAATTAAGAAATAGCTAAAAAAAATGAAGATACAAATTGGACTTAATGATAAACTTGTAAAAGAGTTCATGAAGATAGCTTTTGAGCTGAAACAAATCGAAACACAATGTTAGCAAGAAAACCAAAGGAAAAGAATTTATATAGTGATTAATTTATCATGTGCGAAATACATCATTTAAAATAGTAAGCATGAGTGTTGGTCTATTGGACTTCTAAAAAACTTGCAACATACGTTAATATCTCATGTGAACCTGTAAGAAAAGATGATGGTAGCAAATGTATCATCATAGAGATCACAAAGTCTAGATCAAATTCTTCCAATACTCAAAAAGCATGGAATAACACATAATAATGAGAAACATGTTGAAAAATGTAAATTCATATTGATTGAAAGTATAAAAAAATAGTATATTATAATTTTTTTAAACCCAAATTTTAAGTATTCGTAAAAAAATTACTTTGTCTATTTCATATTATTTAATTAATTCATTTAATATTAATTTTTAGTAAATAAATTATTACTCCATGTCCTATACAAAAAACAAATTTCATTGGCCAAACTAAACGGTGCATGATTACCTTGTATTTTTCTAATGTGGAAATTGATAGTAAAATAAATAAGGAGGATTATATCAAGCCAACGTGGATACTGCAAAACAAATTAAATAAATAGTAGGACACTGTATATTTAGGAGAAGCCAACATAGAAAAAAATAAACGACCTGTCACACTAGTTTAAATACATTTAATGTGGAAGGTGAAACTGATTTATAATAATATATTGATTTCTTATATATTTGTCATTGAATTTTCTACTAAAAATAGGACATGTGTAATAAGTTATTTGAAAGAAATAACCATATTAAGATGGAGAAAACTAACATCTAGCTCAAGATCGACTCACTTGAGACTGTGAGCTTGATCATAAATGGAAATACTTTCATTCATGAGTTCAACTCTATCATTAATGACATTAGGAACTTCTTGTTATAAAACCCTTGATCAAGATGAGGCATGTGTTTAAAGAAGCAAATCATTATGTTATATTCTAGCCGAGATAGGTGCCCATGGAACTGTCTACCTTTATTTATGGGAAGACTCTCCTTCATATCTATTGCTGATTACACTTCCATAGTGTTTGTGAGGCACTAATTGTCACATCCTCAAAAGTGAGACCGATTCAAGTTATCTCTAAGTTAAAATATCGTCAAGGTCTTAACTTTCTTACAATGAAACCATAAGAAATATTTATATTTACACATAGTCTATTCACAAAATCCTAGGAGGCTTATGTGACCATAGAACTACTTCTAGAGCTTACAAGGTAATAGAATGCAAAGGAACCAACCGAAAATACAAGAATGTCGGTTTAAGATAAACTCGCTATTCCCCTGGACAATTCCCAACGTCAGCCACAGATTCTGAAATGTTGTAAAATAACAGGATGAGTAATGGAATACTCAGTGAATGAATAACATTATCAATCGAAAATAAATTTAACAATTAGTATCATAAAGATATCATCGAATTTAAAATTCACATCAGTTACAAATGATATACGCAATATAAATCATTCAGTGCCATACATAAAATCCCGTACCAACCGGGTCGTCTACAGTACCAGTGGATCGTTGTTCACGACCCCTTGGCCGCATCCACCCTTATCTCTCCATGAAAGGTATATCTCCAACCTTATAACTCTTCTAACTTCTCCCGTGGGGTGCACCACCACGAAAATATTGTAACAATGTTCTACCATAACGCAAACATTCACACAACCTCAACATAATAACAACAATATCAACATTAACTTTACATATTTTATAAGAATTATCATTTAATCAAACAAGAGGCTTGAAATCCATAATACCTTTAAATACAAGGAATACAAGTCCTTGAAAATGAATACACAACATACCGTTTAAGTCCACATTCTCAATTTTCTTTATGATACTTGATGATAATACTTTTGAATAAATATTGATGAGATAAGGTTATCACACTCACATTGAATGTGACCCTAACTACCTTTATTTTTGCAGCTAAATTATGGGAGGTGTTAGGAAATAACTTTCAAAGATTTCCTAAAGTGCAAATAAGATGAAAAATAAAGAATACATTAGAATTTTTAAGTGAAACTTGTATTATTAGAAACTAGACTGAAAGAGCTTTCTAACAGTATCTTATTTACTAAAAATAGAGTACGGATGAAAGAGTTATAAACATTTTAAAACTGATGCTACAGTAACAGTCAACGGTCAAAGCAGCTACAATGTCGTTGACTAAGTCAATGTTACAGTAACGTTGATCAAGTCAATGCTACAGTGACGTTGACCGAGTCAATGCTACAGTAACATTCTTCGTATTTTTCATCCAAAAATCTTAAAATCACATCTAAAACAACATTTCTTTTGATTTCTTCCATGGGTTTTGTTTCTTAATGTCTAGGAGTGTTTTAATACCAAAACTCCCAATTTTTACCAACAATTCAAGCTCAAATCTCAAATTTTCATCAAGAACACTAACTTTTTTTAAATATCTGAATTCTACGAATTTTTGCTAGTTTTCTCTAAATTTCTTGTTCCAATAACATCATAAACCACCTAGGAATGTTTTAGATTAACATCCACACTTAAATTCATCCATTAAAACTTAAAATTGCTCATAGCCACTCTAACTTGTAAGATTTGTTCACTTAGGTCCTTGAGAATTTGTAAAAATTTCCTAAATAAAAAATGAAAATTTTTATTCCCAAATTTTCTTTACTAATTTAAAGAAAAAAAAATATTTTTCACGTAATTAAATTTTTTAATAAATTTCAAAATAAATGATAAATATTTATAAAAATTATTGGGGCATTACATTATTCCCCCCTTAAGAAATTTGATCTCCAAATTTCATTACCTCATGTTATAAAGAAATGTGGGTACGTAGATTTCATCTTTTCTTCCAATTTCCATGTCGCTTCCTCTTGGGTATGATTTCGCCATAAAACTTTCACAGATGGTACTTCTTTAGACCTCAACTTTTTTATTTGTCTATCCAAGATTGCTACTGGAATCTCTTTATAAGATAAATCTTCTTTTAATTGGACTTCCTGAGTTTAAAGAACATGGAAAGGATCATAAAGATATTTCCTTAACATAGAGACATGAAACGCCGGGTGGACTCCTTCCAAATCTGGGGGTAACGCTAACTTGTAAGCCACATTGTCAATTCTCTCCAATATTTCAAAAGGTCCAATATACCTTGAACTAAGTTTTTCTTTTAGCCCAAACCTTAAACTACACTTCATGGGAGATACCTTTAAAAAGACCATATCACCTACTGCAAACTGAAGGTCTCGTCTCCGACGGTCAGCATATACTTTTTGCCTACTGTGAGCTGCAAGGAGTTTTTCTCGAATAAGTTTTACCTTTTCTAATGCATCTTGCACTAAATCAGGCACAATTAATTTATTTTCTCCTGCTTCAAACCAGCCAATAGGGGATCTATATTGTCTTCCATAAAGTGCTTCAAAAGATGCCATTTTAATACTTGCTTGATAACTATTATTATATGCAAATTCAATTAGAGGTAAATGTGCATTTCAACTACCTTTAAAATCTATTACACAAGACCTTAACATGTCTTCCAAAATTTGTATAATGCATTCAGACTGGCCATCCGTCTGAGGATGAAAAGATGTACTTAAATTTACCTGCATGCTTAAGGCTTCTTGAAAAGTCTTCCAAAAATGAGACGTAAACTGTGTGCCTCTATCAGAAATAATGGAGGTAGGCACTCCATGTAATTTAACTATTTCATCAATATGCAGCTGAGGATACTTATCAGCACCAAAGGTTGTCTTTACTGGTAGAAAGTGTGCCACTTTTGTTAAACGATCTACTATTACCCACACAGAATTGTATCCTTTCTGAGAACGAGGTAGTCCCACAACGAAATCCATTGTAATATTTTCCCATTTCCACTCTGGAATATCCATTTTCTGAAGTAATCCAGGAGTTCTATGATGTTCTGCTTGACTCGTTGACAAGTTAAGCAATGAGAAACTGTAATGCTCCAATAATTTGTATGAATATTTAAATTTCTATTATGAAGTTTAGTGAAAAATTTAATTGCGTGAAATATGTTTTTTTTCTTTGAATTAGTAAAAAAAATTTGGGAATAGAAATTTCAATTTTTAATTTAGGAAATATTTTTTATAAATTTTCAAGGACCTAAGTGAACAAATCTTAAAAGCTAAGGTGGCTATGCGCAATTTTATCGAAAAAGAAATTGGTGAGGCCCACACGTACAATTATTAGTTTCTCTTCTCCTTCTTCCTCCCGAGACTTCATTTTCTTCTTCGCTTCATTTCTATCTTCTTCTCCAATCCTTTCTTTAAGTTCTTCCGGTGATCTGATATTTTCTAACCATACTTCTGATTCTTAGGAGTTCTAGAGGCAAAGAGGTAAGTTTTATCTGCTCTATTTCTCTTTTTCTCCATTTTCGGATCTATGAAAGAAAATTAAGATTTTGAGTTTTAATGGATGAATTTAAGTGTGGATGTTAATGTAAAACATTCTTAGGTGGTTTATGATGTTATTAGAACAAGAAATTTCGTAGAATTTGGATATTTGAAAAAGTTAGTGTTCTTGATGAAAATTTGAGATTTGAGCTTGGATTGTTGGTAAAAATTAGGGGTTTTGGTGTTAAAATACTCATTAGACATTGAGAAACAAAACCCATGGAAGAAATCAAAAGAAATGTTGTTTTAGATATGATTTTAAGATTTTTGGATGAAGAACACGAAGAACATCCAGAAATTTTTCCTAGAAAATACTGTTCACCGAGAAAAATTTTTCAGATTTTCTCGGTTACTGTAGTATTGACTCGGTCAACGTTACTGTAGCTGCGTTTCGGACTAAGATACTGTTAGAAAGCTCTTTGAGTCTAGTTTCTAATAGTACAAGTTTCACTTGAAAATTCTAATGTATTCTTTATTTTTCATTTTATTTACATTTTAGGAAATCTTTGAGAGTTATTTCCTAACACCTCTCATAATTTAGCTGCAAAAGAAAAGGTAGTTAGGACCACATTCGAGGTGAGTGTGATAACCTTATCTCATCTATATTTCTTCAAAAGTATTGTCATCAAGTATCATAAAGAAAATTGAGAAGGTAGACTTAAACAGTATGTTGTGTATTCATTATCAAGGACTTGTATTTCTTGTATTTAAAGGTATTATAGATTTCAAACCTTTTGTTTGATTCAATGTTAATTCTTTTAAAAAATGTAAAGTTAATGTTGATATTGCCGTTATGATGTTGAGGTTGTGTAAATACTTGCGTTATGGTATGACATTGTTATAATATTTTCGTGGTGGTGCACCCCACGGGAGAAGTTATAGGAGTTATAAGGGTGGAGATATATCTTTCATGGAGAGATAAGGGTGGATACGGCCAGGGGGCCGCGGGCAATGATCCACTGGTACCGTGGATGACCCGGTTTGTACGGGATTTGTGTTGGCACTGAATAATTTATACTGTGTATATCATTGGTAACTGATGTAAGTTTAATTCAATGATATCTTTATGATATTAATTGCTAAATTTACTTTTGATTGATAATGTTATTCATTCACTGAGTATTTCATTACTCATCCTATTATTTTACAACATTTCAGAATTTGTGGCTGACGCTAGGGATTTTCCAGGGGAATAGCGAGTTTATATTAAACCAACTCTCTTGTATTTTCGGTTGGTTCCTTTGTATTCTATATCTTGTAAGCTCTAGAAGTAGCTCTGTGGTCACATAAGCCTCCTAGGATTTCTTTTTTGGACAGACTATGTGTAAATATGAATATTATGTATGGTTTCATTGTACGGAAGTTAAGGCTTTGACGATATTTTTAACTTAGAGATAACGTGAATCGGACTCACTGTTGAGGATGTGACAGAAACATAATCAACAATGTCCCTCTTCATCCCGTCCCACCAATACAATGACTTCAAATCCTGATACATCTTATTAATACCAAGGTGTACAGTATAAGCTGTTCGGTGTGCTTCTTCCATAATTCGTCTCAGTAAAGATTCTACATTTGGTACACATAATCGATCTTCAAATCTAATTATTCCATGTTGATCAAGAGAAAACCCTTTATCTTTACCTTCATTTACTTCACCCTTTAACTTTCCAAACATTGGATCTTCCTTCTAAGCCAACTTCACATCTTCAATTAAAGATGATTGGGCTGGTATATGTGCCAAGAATGCGCTTGACTCTAAAATTTCATACCACACTCCACTAGCTTCTAGCTCGTGTAACTCACGAATCAATGGCCTCCTACATAAAGTAATATGTGTCAAACTCCCCCATAGACTTACGATTAAGAGCATCTGCAACAACATTAGCCTTTTTAGGATGATAAAGAATTGTATAATCATAATCCTTGAGAAGTTTCATCCATCTTCTCTGCCTCAAATTCAAATCCCTCTGTTGAAAAATGTATTTCAGACTCTTATGATCCGTGTACACTTCACAAGTTTCCCCATATAAGTAATGGCGCTAGATTTTTAAAGCAAATACTATGGTTGCCATTTCCAAATCATGAGTAGGATAATTTTGTTCATGCCTTTTAAGCTGTCTGGATGTATAAGCTATTACCTTTCCTTGCTGCATCAAAACACACCCTAATCCCATTCGGAAAGCATCACAATATACAGCAAATCCACCTGAACCCGAAGGTAAAGCAAGTACTGGGGATGATGTTAAACATTCCTTAAGCTTGGTGAATCTCTTCTCACAAGCCTCGGTCTAATCAAATCGAACGTTTTTTCTTAGTTAATCTTGTAAGAGGGGTAGCTATTTTTGAAAAATTCTTTACAAAGCGGCAGTAGTATCCAGCTAACCTCAAGAAACTCTGAATTTCTGTCATCGTCGTGGGTCGAGGCCACTTCTGTACTGTTTCAATTTTACTGGGATCGACATAGATCCCTTCCTTTGAGACTATATGTCCCAAGAAAGCTATTTAGTCTAGCCAAAATTCGCACTTTGAAAATTTCGCATAAAGCTGGTGCTTCCTTAAAGTTTGTAATACCATTCTTAAATGTTGTTCATGTTCTTCAGGATTTTTCGAATATACCAGAATATCATCAATAAAAACAATGACAAATTTATCTAGAAACAGTTTAAAAACTCGATTCATAAGATCCACAAAGGCTGCTGGAGCATTTGTTAACCCAAATGATATCACCAAGAATTCATAATGTCCATAACGCGTACGAAAGGCTGTCTTAGGTACGTCTTCAGTTTTAATTTTTAATTGGTGATATCCAGACATCAAATCAATCTTAGAAAAGCATTGAGCTCCCTGCAACTGGTCGAACAAATCATCAATACTGGGGAGGGGATATTTATTTCGTATTGTCACCTTGTTTAATTGCCGATAATCAATGCATAGTCTTAAGGATCCATCCTTCTTCCTTACAAATAATACTGGTGCACCCCAAGGTGAAGAACTGGTTCGAATTAAACCTTTATCTAAAAGGTCCTGTAATTGCTCCTTAAGTTCTGCAGCGGCCATACGGTAGGGAGGTATGGAAATAGGTTGAGTGCCTAGGATTACCTCAATATTAAATTCTATCTCACGATCAGGAGGTAATCCAAGTAATTCTTTAAGAAAAAAAATCCGAATACTCTCTCCTAGCCGATACATGATCAAGATTCACCCTGTCTTCTTCAATGTTCCTAACGAAGGCCAAGAAACTTGAACATCCTTTTCTTAACACACGCCTAGCACGAATCATAGAGACAATATTATTAAGTACATCATTCTTATCCCCTTGAAAAGAGAAGGTAGGCTCACCAGGAATACTGAACCTTACCACCTTATTATAGCAATCAAGAGTAACATGATAAGAAGCCAATTAGTCCATTCCAAAAATAACATCAAAGTCTATCATATTTAATAGCATTAAATTTGCCTCAGTATTTTTCCTACCTATTAAGACATGACAATCATAATAACCCGAATCTACTACTAAAGTCTCACCCATAGGAGTAGCAACAAGAAAAGGTCTATCAATTTTAACAAGATCTTGAATAAACCGGTTTACAAAAATTGGAGACACATATGAATGGGTAGATTTCGGGTCAAATAATACACAAGCTTCAAATGAACATACTGAAAAAATACCTGTTACGACTGTATTTGAAGCCTGTGCATCTTGGCGTATGAGAGCGTACACTTTGGCCTGGTCACGTCCAACTGTAAGTTGATTTCGTCCTCCTTGTCCTCTACCCCCTCCTCTCCCTAAGCCACTTTGTCCGGCAGAAGAGGAAGAAGCCCTGTTAACTGAAGCTGCCATCTGTTGTGCTTGAGGTATATATGTAGATCCTTACCTTGAGACCTCTACTTGTTGAGAACAATTTCTCCTTATATGACCCACTTGTCAGCAACGAAAACAAATTGGGCCTGCCCCATAACACACACCAGTATGAAATCGCCTACACTCTAAACATTTAGACTTGTCTCGTCCCTGTTGAGATAACACCTGACCGACTGATGAAGAACTTCCTTTATGGTCTGGTCGAGGCCTAGAGACACTACCTGAAGATGCTACTGGGGGGAACGATACCATAAAAGTAGATTGATATCTACCTTGAGACCTGAAAGTCCTTGATAATCCACCATGCCCTGAGGACATTCTCTCGTTGTCTCGTTTCCTCTTCCTCTTAAAGTCATCATTTTCGTCCTTTTCATTCATTTCAGCTGTTCTGGCTGCATCTACCGCATCCACATAAGAGGGATATAGGTCCATCTGCATACTTACGAACTGACGCAATTGAAGGCGAAGACCAAGAATAAATCGACGAATCTTCTCTTATTCATCTGGGATCATATGAGGTGTATACATAGAAAGTCGTGTAAACTTTATGTCATATTCATCAACTGTCATTGAATCCTGTTTAAGAAATTCAAATTCTCTAGCCCTTGTAGTTCTTATACTCCTTGGCATAAATCTTTCAATAAAAACTTGACGAAACTCATCATAACTAACTAAAGGGGCGTCCGGAGTTCGACTGCTCTGTCAAGTAATCCACCATTCATGAGACCTTCCTTGAAACTGATAGGTAGCATAATCCACCCAGAATCGAGGATCACATTTCAAGGCTTCACATACTTTTTCTATTATGTCAAGAAATAGTTGTGGATCCTTATTTGGGTCTTCTCCAATGAAGACATGGGGTTTAAGCTTTAAAAAGTCTATCAAAGATACATCCCGTACTACCTCGTTCTTATCAGGAAGAGATGGAGGAATTACTGAACGTGCTGGAGGAACTATAGTAGGAGTAGGAGCAACATGGGCATTTACAGCAACCACCTGCCTTTCTGGTAGTGTAGTCAAATTGACTAGACTTCCTTGTTGTCACGTCCCAAAATCTGAGCACGTGACCGGCACGAAAAGTGAATTTCATTTCATCTCTGTAAGCCTATCTTTCTCTTAAGTATCATACCATTCTTTTAAATGCAATTAATTTAAATTACATAATTTAAAAATTAAAATAAGAGAATTATTCCTCTTTTCACAAAAGATAAGAAAATACGACTAAACTGAGTTCTTCATACACACCACAGTCATTCACATTACATAACTGAATGAACCTACCCGATTACAGAGATTTCTAGATTTATACAACTGATGCGCTATTTCCCGACAAGTGTATCGGGTCGCACAAGTAGTAAAGTGATGAGAAAAAGTTATCGTCCTCAGGGATTGACTTTAACAATTACCAATTTCACTAGATCAAGTTATATTTGGACAGAGGAAAAATGTAAAGATAAACCGAAAATAAACTAAACTAACAACAAGTAATTAACTAAACACCAAACGAAGAACTACGCCAAAACACAACGGGTAGGGGATTGACTTTCTTAACTCCTAATCCGATTAATTCATAGACAAACCAATCTTTGAATCGTTAAAGGATGCTTAGAAACATTCACAGATTCCATTTAATGTTGGTCGAGTTCACGAAAATATTTGAATCCAATTTCTTGGTGAGCAAATCTTCCTAGCCAAAATAATTAGCTAATGTCTTAGTCCAATTAATTGGTTCGGAGTTTAAGTTCAAGAACTCATATGACCACGCAAACAAGATTATCTATGTCTAGACTAACCCGATTCAGGGTAGAAGTTACAAGGGCATGTTTATATCAAGCTATGTCTAGCATTAATACAAACCCCAAATTCATCTAAGTGAAATGATCACAATCACCTAAAACCAGTTAAACCAATAACAACTACTCCAATAATCAGAAAAGCAATTGTATTTAAGCATCCAACAACAAAGCTTCATAGGTAGTTAATATACATCAATCCCCTAACCCTAGAGTTTATAACAAGAGGAAGAAATACATAACAAATACACAACAAAATATGATCAAGAGGAAGGAGAAAAAGGAAGAAAAGCTTCAAACTCAGTAGAGAAGAGGTCTCCCAGCTCCTCCATCCTTGCCCTAGCAGAGCTCCCTTGCCCTCCAACCAAAAGATCCACAAAACATCTGCAAAAGAGCAATATATACAAGAAAGCTCGCAGGTGCAGAACCGGGGCGCCTAGGCGCCAAGCAAAAACAAAGAGGAAGGCGCCAGCCCAAAATAGCTGGAAACAAGGAGTGGCGCCTAGGCGCCCTATGTGGCGCCTGGGCGCCACGTTCTGACTCTTTGGCAGAGAGTTGAGGGGCTGGCGCCTGGGCGCCAGCCATCAGATGTGCTGCAGAACTTCAGTTTCTCCATGTTCTAGACCAGAATGGAAAGCCTACAAGAATGTACAACAAAAAGGCATAAAAAGGCAAGGAAAAAGACTAAAATAAGATAAAGCAAAGCAACAACTATGTACAAAGAGGAAAGCCAAAATAAAGGACAAAGCAAGCAAAAAGCTAACAAAAACGGACAAAGGAGAGGAAAAAGCCCTAAAGAAGCAACCAAAATTAACCAAAATAGAGGACTCATCAACAACTTAGAATAAGACTTAAATATCATGGGCTAAGGATCCATAATTCCTTGTACAGATATTTACCTTCAGCTATCAACTCTGAAAAAAACATGTTAATAAGTGGGGAATGAGCAAACCACGTGCCCAGTGAGCAGACAACACAACACTATGACAAAAAAATATCATGCATCATAATGATAACATGCAGCAATCATACGTAATCGATCATAATACAATATAATATAATTCATAATACTTTACAACAATATCCAAGTAAATCAAATACATTTCAACATTGTCACATCCCAAAAATTGAACATGTGAAAAGATATTACTTTTAGGAAAACCTCAGTGGTATCCCAAAATCCTGGGCAATCTCAATATCCACAATTACTTATTTAATAAAATTCTCAAACATGAGTTATTCACATAAATTCTGTGAGGTCTTACATTCAACCTCTATTATTCATTCCGCACGACAGAATTATATTCATATGATAAACAAATATAGACATACATAATCTGATGTTTTTTATCTCATCGCAAGCCTAGGAGACCTATAGAAAATACAGAGCGTTCCTAGTATCCACATTAATAAGTACTGGTATCCCACCAGACAGAAATAGAGAATAATTCCCAAGGGGCTTCTAATCTTCAAACGGATACTCTTCTTCCTTGTTTTCTGTATCTGAAAAGATAATCATAGGGAGTGTGAGTTTATTTAAAAACTCAGTAAGTAAATAACTGTACTATATAAAATATCAAAAGTACAAATACCACATTTACTCATATAATTAATTGTCGTATACATCGAGTAGTATGTGACTCTAACCCTTTCAAACTCGTGAATAAGATTTCATAGATATACACCGAGTAGTATGAGACTCTAACCTTTTCAACTCGTGTATAGGTTTCATACATATGCACTGAGTAGTATGAGACTTTAACCCTTTCAAACTCATGTTGTAATACCCGTTAATTTTGGAATATAATTCGCCTAAGAGTATTTTAGAATTTTACAACGTTACTTTAGTTATTTATTTTGGTCATTTTTAATTTTCATATTTAATTGTTCTCTTTGAATATTATTTATGAAAATTGAGTTAAATGATTGGACTGAATATTTGCACCATGTGGGATATATTCTAAGAATGGTGAAGTTCATGAAAAAGTGGATTAAGAATGGTCAATTAGTCCATTTATTGTAAATTGACTGGATGGGTTTAGATGTTGGGTTATGGATACCCATGAGTTATTCAATAACCCATTAGAAATATTTAATATAAAGCTTCAATAGTACCCCCTCATTTTTCTCACGCAACCGAAATAACTGATATTCGTTTTCTCTCCTTTCTTCATCCTCTTCTCAAATCCTTTCCTTGATCTTTAGAGTTTTGATTATTTGTTCGGTTCAAAAGTTTTGTAAGGATCAAAGGTAAGCTTTAATCTCATTATTTTCCTTAAATCTAAGTTTATATGGAAGATTAGAGGAGGTTTTGTTCTTGAAGATTTTGATGATAATTCATGAATCTCAGTTGTTTTAGAAGTTATATTTGAGTTATAATCGGTTAAAAGAGTTGAAATTCTAGTTTTGAAACAAGAAAAGAAAGGATGAATTTGTTAGAAATTTCTGCAAAAACTCGAGTTACTGTAGTGACCAGAAATTTCGGGAAAATCTGGAAATTTTTCTTTTTGTTACTGTAGCGAACGTCACTGTAGCGAACCGTTACTGTAGCAAACCGTTACTGTAGCAATCAGAAAATTTTGCATATTTTCGTGATTTTGTTTCCTTTCTTATGTTTCCTTGTAATATATTTTACTAGAAAATTTTCCTACACAAATTCTAGTGTGGAACAAGGTAAACTTGGACAAACATCAAGGTGAGTGAATAACCTTGCTAAGCTAATTTGATATTACTAGTCAAAGTACAATATAAGTCTCATTTACAATATTATTTGGATAATAAACAATCAATTTTTCATATGGGAGTATATGATGATCGGTAGAAATAAGAGTGTGTAGAAATTATTTTATTTCATGGCAATTGTACTATGTGATAAATTCTCACTATCTTATTAATGAGTAAAGATCTATGGAATCTAATACACGAGTTTGAAAGGGTTAAAGTCCCATACTACTCAGTGCATATCTATGAAACCTATACACGAGTTTGAAAGGGTTAAAGTCCCATACTACTCAGTGCATATCTATGAAACCTATACATGAGTTTGAAAGGGTTAAAGTCCCATACTACTCAGTGCATATCTATGAAACCTATACACGAGTTTGAAAGGGTTAAAGTCCCATACTACTCAGTGCATATCTATGAAACCTATACACGAGTTGAAAGGGTTAGAGTCCCATACTACTCGGTGTATACCTATGAGATCTTATTCACGAGTTTGAAAGGGTTAGAGTCCCATACTACTCGGTGTATATCTATGAAATCTTATTCATGAGTTTGAAAGGGTTAGAGTCCCATACTACTCGATGTATAAGACAATTAATTATATGAGTAAATGTGGTATTTGTACTTTTGATATTTTATATAGTACAGTTATTTACTTACTGAGTTTTTAAATAAACTCACGCTCCCTATGATTATCTTTTCAGATACAGAAAACAAAGAAGAAGAGTATCCGTTTGAAGAATAGAAGCCCCTTAGAATTATCCTCTATTTCTGTCTGGTGGGATACCAGTACTTATTAATGTGGATACTAGGAACGCTCTGTACTTTCTATAGGTCTCTTAGGCTTGCGATGAGATAGAAATATCAGACTATGTATGTCTATATTTGCTTATCAGATGAATATAATTCTGTAGTGTGGAATGAATGATTAAGGTTGAATGTAAAACCTTACAGAATATATGTAAATAACGTATGTTTGAGAATTTTATCAAATGAGTAGTATCTTTTCACATGTTCAATTTTTGGGATGTGACACATGTATTAGAACCCGTAGATCTTTACTCATTAATAAAATAATGAGAATTTATCACATAGTACAATTTCCATGAAACAAAATAATTTATACATACTCTTGTTCCTTTGAATTTCTGTAAAAAAATATACCAATCATCATATACTGTCATATGAAAAATTGATTGATTAATATTCAAATAATATTATAAATGAGACTTATATTGTATCTTGACTAGTAATATCAAACTAACTTAGCAAGGTTATTCACTCACCTTGATATTTGTCCAAGTTTACCTTGTTCCACACTAGAATTTGTGTAGGAAAATTTCCTAGTAAAATATATTACAAGGAAACATAAGAAAGGAAACAAAATCACGAAAATATGCAAAATTTTCTGATTGCTACAGTAACGGTTCGCTACAGTGACGCTTCGCTACAGTGTCGGTTCGCTACAGTAACATTGACTGCTACAGTACGTTGACTACCGACACTACAGTACTGCTACAGTAACTCGAAAAATTTTCCAAAATTTTCTAGTCGCTACAGTAAATTCGAGTTTGCAGAAAATTTCATCCTTTCCTTTCTTGATTCAAAACCAGAATTTCAACTCTTTTAACTGACTATAACTCAATCCTAACTCAAATATAACCTCTAAAACAACTAAGATTCATGAATTATCATCAAAATCTTCAAGAACAAAACCTCCTCTAATCTTCCATATAAACTTAGACTTAAGGAAAATAATGAGATTAAAGCTTACCTTTGATCCTTACAAAGCTTTTGAACCGAACAAATAATCAAAATTCTGAAGATCAAGAAAAGGATTTGAGAAGAGGATGAAGAAATGAGAGAAAGTGAATTTACTATTCACTTCAGCCTTTGCTTCGATGCGTGAGTAATGAAAGGGTACTATTGAAGTTTTATTTTAAATATTTCTAATGGGTTATTGAATAACCCATGGGTATCTATAACCCAACATCCAAACCTATCCAGTCAATTTACAATAAATGGACTAATTGACCATTCTTAAACCACTTTTCCATGAATTTCACCATTCTTAGAATATATCCCACATGATGCAAATATTCAGTCCAGTCATTTAACTCAATTTTCATAAATAATATTCAAAGAGAACAATTAAATATGAAAATAAAAAATGACCAAAATAAATAACTAAAGTAACGTTGTAAAATTCTAAAATACTCTTAGGCGAATTATATTCCGAAATTAACGGGTATTACAAACATAATTCAAATAATTCACAACAGCAAACAGTGAAATCAATTTCACACATTTCTTGTACCAACCGGGTCGTCCAGGGTACCTCTGGATCATTGCCTATGGCCCCCGCCGCATCCACCCTTATCACTTCATTTATATTTTCCACCCTTATAGCTTCACATAGATTTCTCCATGGGGTGCACCGCCATGCCTTTCCTTTCTAGTCAAACACAATCACAATCACATCTAAGAGCATTCTCAATCATAATCATGAGCCACATACACAACTCAGTCATTTACAATTCAAGTCACAACATAATCAATATGGTTCCAGCAACATAGCATCTATACAACATAACCCATAATATAGAACAATTATTCAACAATAACATACTTCAATTATCCGCGCATGAATGAACTCACCAATCAGAGTATGACACATTTCAACTCAGTTCACATGCCATTCACAATCCATCATATAACCTCCATTCATGAGAAAATAAGAAAATATAATTATATACATCACTAGACAAGTTCCACAATTGTTTATGTCTCATCGTCCCACATCATCCTCTTCAAACTTGGATATACAACATATTTTCACTATGATGCAAAAAGTCAATAACAAAGATATTTAATCATAGCAAGTATTAACCCACTCACCTGGATTTCACGCTCTCGGCACTCCCACCTTGCGCTTTAACCATTCCTATTGTAACCAGATAAAAATCATCAGGGATACGAAATAGAGAAATTTCCTACCACTATTCCCGACCTTCACTTACTTCTCAAATCATAACTCCTAATTGGTAATATCCAGATGAAACTTATACTATTGAAAACTAGACTCAAAGAGCTTTTCAACGATATAAAAAAAAAAACTGATGCTACAGTAACGGTCAACAGTCAACGTAGCTACAGTGTTGTTGACTAAGTCAATGCTACAGTAACGTTGACCGAGTCAATGCTACAGTAACGTTGACCGAGTCAATGCTACAGTAA
The DNA here is from genome assembly GCA_037074585.1 of Biancaea sappan. Taxonomy (NCBI): domain Eukaryota; kingdom Viridiplantae; phylum Streptophyta; class Magnoliopsida; order Fabales; family Fabaceae; genus Biancaea; species Biancaea sappan. Next base: position 25,438,569 of record CM073500.1, read on the forward strand.
CGAGAAATCTGGAAAAATTTTCTCGATGAACAGTATTTTCTGGAAAATTTCTGGAAAATTTCCAGAATGAACAGTGAGTTCTTCGTGTTCTTCATCCAAAAATCCTAAAATCACATCTAAAACAACATTTCTTTTGATTTCTTCTATGGGTTTTCATCCTTAATGTCTAAGGAGTGTTTTAACACTAAAACCCCAAATTTTTACCAACAATCTAAGCTCAAATCTCAAATTTTCATCAAGAACACTAACTTTTTTCAAATATCCAAATTCTACGAATTTCTCCTAGTTTTCTCCAAATTTCTTGTTCTAATAACATCATAAACCACCTAGGAATGTTTTAGATTGACATCCACACTTAAATTCATCCATAGAAATATTATACAAAAATTGCTCAAATTGATAGCCTAGGATTTGTTCTTGTAAGAGGAGGAAGAAAAAGAAGAACATCTTCTTACCAATCCTCTTCGGTTCCATGGCTTCTTCCCCCAAGCAAGATGACAAGAATGGATGATGAAGGAGATGAAATGAAAGTTCTATGAAGGAGCTGCAGAGGGCTTCAGGAGGAAGAGAGGAGGATATGTTTAATGATTGTATGTGTGGGCCCCATTAATATTTTTTTTGATAAAATTGCTCATAGCCACTCTAACTTGTAAGATTTGTTCACTTAGGTCCTTGAGAGTGTATAAACATTTTCTAAATATCGAATCCATCATCTTTTCGGTACCGGATTCATAATTCATTCTCATAAGCTTTATTCTTCCTCTCAGGTTCCTATTTGGTCATTTCTCAAAAGTACTCCATATTTTCTTTTCTTTTCACTTTAGTCCTTGAGAATTTGTAAAAATTTTTCAAATTAAAATTTTGAAATTTCTATTCCCAAATTTTCTTCACTAATTCAAAAAAACACATTTTTCGCATAATTAAATTTTTCACTAAACTTCAAAATAGATTTTAAATATTCATACAAATTATTGGGGTATTACACTTGTAATGCGATCTGACCCTCTAGCAAGGCAGTCAAACTAGTTAATAAAGTAGTTGGATCAATTTGTGGTTGTGTCCTATGTCCTTGAGGTAAGCCTCGCTCATCCTATCCTTGCTCATTCTCACTATGTTCCTCATACTCTCGTTCATGGGCAGGATGGGCAAGTCGCGACGAGGCTCTGAAACGCTCCACTGCCTCTCGAGATCTTCCAGGTTGCATCGTGATCTATCAACAACACCACATAATTTAGTCCCGGAAAGATCAATATTAACCACAAGGAAAGGAATGTAAAAAGAAAAATATATAACACCTATAGGACCTTTAACTGACCTTCACCTCTATGGTCATGCCGCGGTTCATAACGATAGAGGAAAGCCCAGTTAAGGTTACCCTGCTCTGTGATCCATAAGAAACTTAAGAACTGGCTCTGATACCATTTTGTCACATCCTCAATAGTGAGACCGATTCAAGTTATCTCTAAATTAAAACATCGTCAAGGTCTTAACTTTCTTACAATGAAACCATAAGAAATATTCATATTTACACACAGTCCATCCACAAAATCCTATGAGGCTTATGTGATCACAGAGCTACTTCTAGAGTTTACAGGATAATAGAATGCAAAGGAACCAACCAAAAATACAAGAAGGTCGGTTCAAGATAAACTCCCTATTCCCCTAGACAATCCCCAGCGTCAGCCACAAATTCTGAAATGTTGTAAAATAATAGGATGAGTAATGAAATACTCAGTGAATGGATAACATTATCAATCGAAAATAAATTTAACAATTAGTATCATAAAGATATCATCGAATTTAAAATTCACATCAGTTACAAATGATATACGCATTATAAATCATATAGTGCTATACACAAAATTAAGTACCAACCGGGTCATCAACAGTACTAGTGGATCGTTGCCCGCGACCCCCTGGCCGCATCCACCCTTATCTCTCCATGAAAGGTATATCTCCACCCTTATAACTCCTCTAACTTCTCCCGTGGGGTGTACGACCATGAAAATATTGTAACAATGTTCTACCATAACACAAACATTCACACAACCTCAACATAATAACAACAATATCAACATTAACTTTACATATTTTATAAGAATTATCATTTAATCAAACAAGAGGCTTGAAATCCATAATACCTTTAAATACAAGGAATACAAGTCCTTGAAAATGAATACACAACATACTGTTTAAGTCCACATTCTCAATTTTCTTTATGATACTTGATGATAATACTTTTGAAGAAATATTGATGAGATAAGGTTATCACACTCACCTCGAATGTGACCCTAGCTGCCTTTATTTTTGCAGCTAAATTATGGGAGGTGTTAGGAAATAACTTTCAAAGATTTCCTAAAATGCAAATAAGATGAAAAATAAAGAATACATTAGAATTTTTAAATGAAACTTGTATTATTAGAAACTAGACTGAAAGAGCTTTCTAACAGTATCTTATTTACTAAAAATAGAGTCCGGATGAAAGAGTTATGAACATTTTAAAACTGATGTTACAGTAACGGTCAACAGTCAACACAGCTACAGTGTCATTGACTAAGTCAATGCTACAGTAACGTTGACCGAGTTAATGCTACAGAAACGTTGACCGAGTCAATGCTACAGTGACGTTCTTCGTGTTCTTCATCCAAAAATCCTAAAATCACATCTATAATAATATTTTTTTTGATTTCTTCTATGAGTTTTGTTTTTTAATGTCTAAGGAGTGTTTTAACACCAAAACCCTAAATTTTTACCAACAATCCAAGCTCAAATCTCAAATTTTCATTAAGAACACTAACTCTTTTTAAATATTCGAATTCTATGAATTTCTCCTAGTTCTCTCCAAATTTCTTGTTCCAATAACATCATAAACCACCTAGGAATATCTACACTTAAATTCATCCATTAAAACTCAAAATCTTAATTCTCTTCTATAGGTCCAAAAATGGAGAAAAAGAGAAATAGAGCAGATAAAACATACCTCTTTGCCTCTAGAACTCTTGAGAATCGGAAGTATGGTTAAAATATACAAGATCACCGGAAGAAAATTAAAGAAAGGATTGAAGGAGATGAAAAAATTGTAGATGAAGAAGAAGATGGAGAGCCTCAAAGAGGAAAGAAGGAAGAGAGGAAGATGTGTTTAATGATTGTATGTGTGGGCCCTAACAATTTTTTTTAGGATAAAATTGTTCATAGCCACTATAACTTGTAAGATTTGTTCACTTAGGTCCTTGAGAATTTGTAAAAATTTCCTAAATTAAAAATTGAAATTTCTATTCCCAAATTTTCTTTACTAATTTAAAGAAAAAATATTTTTCACGTAATTAAATTTTTCAATAAACTTCAAAATAAATTTTAAATATTCATAAAAATTATTGGGGCATTACACTAATATTTTGCTTTATTTTGTATTTTGGTTCCTCTTCGGTGTACCAAAAAAAGAACTAATTATATAATAGTGAATTGTAAAAAAATATATAATTATTTTTAAAAATCATATATTTATTGTGTTTTGATTAAAAAAAACCTAATTATAAAGATATAAGCACCTATATTTCTTCATTTCATTTTTGGTTTGAAACGAAAGAATAATGTTTTTCTGGGATGCTTACCAATTAGACAGTTACCACTTACTTATATTGTCTCCACAAAAAAATAATCTGGATTTAATGACAAACATTAGTTTATCTTAATCTGGATAGTCAGATTTCAAATCTAACGGTCAAGATATTAAATAGTAGTTTTGGTAATTTTTTATTTTATAATAAAGATATTAAAATTTAAATTGTTAAATCTAAAATCTGATCATTCAAATTAAGACAAATAGAGACATTGGATTCCATTTCAAAAAATGGCCGCTTTTATTTGGCGAAAAATTAAACGATTATTATGGGCTGGATCATGAGCTGACCATGTCCAAAGGAAGAAGTCATGGATTGGGTCTAGGATAGACAAGTTTAGGCGGAGCAAGGCCCATGAATAGGCCCATTATGAAACCCAAATTCAGAAATCCATGATACTTATTAACTAGATATTTGAAAAAAAAAATACAAAATCCGTTATATAATAGCACGGACTGCGGTATTAGGGTTTTCTGGACGGAGATATAACAGTGAGGGAGAGCTGACGGAGAACCTTGTGTAGTTGCCGCCTCTTGCAGCCTTCCTCAACTCTTTCACCTTGCAACCATGGTACGTTGCCTTTCTCGCCCTCCAATCTAATTCTACTGAAAGATTGATTTATTTTGTTAAAGCGATATTGCATTCGTAAATTCGGTCTTATGCGTACGTAATATTTTTGTTACTCAGATCATCCCTGAGAAGAACCGTCGGGAGATCTGCAAATATCTCTTCAAAGGTCTCATACTCTCCGCCTCATGGATTTGCTACTTGAATTCTTTTATGTTATATTCAGCAATTTCACGTAATTTTTTTTATTATTAATTTTCCTTCAGAGGGAGTTTGCTATGCAAAGAAGGACTACAATCTGGCAAAGCACCCCGATATTGATGTGCCGAATCTACAGGTGATTAAGCTGATGCAAAGCTTTAAGTCCAGAGAGTACGTGCGTGAGACATTTGCTTGGATGCACTACTACTGGTACCTCACTAATGATGGCATTGAGTTCCTTAGAACTTACCTCAATCTTCCTTCCGAAATTGTGCCCGCTACTTTGAAGAAACAGGCAAAGCCTGCCGGTAGACCATTCGGTGGCCCTCCTGGTGACCGCCCAAGGTAGATTACATTGTCTCATATTGCAATTTCATGTTTTGCTCTTATTCTGCATCATATTCTCAAGTTAGGGTAATTTTGTCGTATTTTTAATTTAACATGTCAATGCTGTGCGCCATCTGGCTTATAATGTCTTTTAGCTGATTATAATAGTCTCTTATGGGTTTGGTCTAATTACATAGTTGGTGGTATTAGTATTCTATATCTGATTGCACCTTCCCCAATCTGTATGTTTGTGAGCAGGGGTCCGCCTCGTTTTGAAGGAGAAAGGAGATTTGGTGACCGAGATGGATACCGTGGAGGTGCCCGAGGACCTGGTGGTGACTTTGGAGACAAGGGTGGAGCTCCTGCTGACTACAGGCCTTCATTTGGGGTAGTTTTACTGCTCTTTCTAAGTTAAAGTTTCTTATGGAAGTGTTTAACTTTGTTACAGTCACTAGAATTCAATATTGATTTATCTATGTCGTTAAGATGTTGTAATTTTACTGTTGGTTTAAATAACCAGAGCTTAGCTTTGGTTACCAATCAGTCAATCTGATTTTTTTTCTGGATTACTGTCTTATTGATGAAAGAAAATGCGGGTTTTGTTTTTGGATACTAAATTGTATCTCTTGAATTGAGATCTAATTAGAATATTGGTACATTAGCTTTATTTGGTTGAAAAAATAGTCTAATCTGAAAATGCTGAATTCCAGTTAATATTTGGAACTAGAAGGGAACTTTTTTGCAAGTCCGTGTTGAGTTTAGCTAAACATTGCATTAGAGTTCAAATATCTTATTTAGTTAGAAGTTTACGTGTTCCTTTTTATAGCTCATGCACTAACCTTGTAATTGTGCCTTCGCATTGGGGTAAAATGTGTCATTCTTGAACGAGTGGGCACATTCAGTAAATGTTTTTCAATTTTCAAACAAGAGAATTTTGGTTTGAGCATCCCTCTGTTTCATATATATCTTTTGTGTGAATCTTCATCTGTTTAATTTTGCAACTTTATTGGACTATTGTAGTCAGTCTTTTATTTTATTTGATGCTTTTACACGATTTTGCTGCATTGACCATGTTCAGGAAGAGCTCTATAACCTAATAGAAAGTGTGTTACCTGACATGAACGTGTATAAACGTGCATAGAATATTTTTGCTAGAAGTTAGCGCTCATGATATGCCAGTTAACCTGTTATTATTTCTTATTCTCTTGACTTATTATCTTGCGTCATTATGAACCATTTGAATGCATCTGCAGGGTCCTAGCGGAAGGCCTGGCTTTGGTCGTGGTGCTGGTGGTTATGGAGCTCCAACTAGTTCAAAACTTCCACCAATGTAATTTTGCTTACAGTTTTTGCAGCTAGATATCCAGGCAAATGTGTCTGTCGTTGTAGTCAAACACTGCATTAAAACCCTCCTCTCCCAGAGATTGTTTGAGCGGCTTTCCTTGTCGTTTTTTATTATGCTATGAAGTTTTGGATTTGATTGTTTTTGCCAACGCCTTACTGATTAACAATTTAATTTTTAAATTGATTAATTTATAGAGTTGGTGTTTAACTTGCTTAACACAGCTTTTTGAGATTATGTATCGTTTAAAATTAGTTTTGAGTATTTACTCTTGTTAAATTGAAAAAATTGAAAGTGACATAAAATTGAGAAAATTGTATTTACTCTTAATTGCAACGCGCTAACAAGTTGGATTTCGCCCTAAGGCTATATGTTTCATCTTTAGTATGCACTTTTTTGGAATTTTTGTGTATGGGGGATTGACTCATTATTTTGCCTCAAACCTTTGCAGCTATTGACATGTTTTTGCTTAAATGGGTTGTAATGTAACAAATTAGTCCCGTGTCTGTAAAATTCATACGGTACAAAAGTAGAAAAATTTTACAGACAAAATAGCCGCGAGATCTTCTGGATTCAACGATTCAAATTCTCTCCTACGAAGGAAAGAAGCGTTTCTCGGAAAAAAAAAAGTTAAGAAACTATATTAATTCCAAGTATCTCTCTGAAGAGATATGAAGAAACCAAATAGAATTTTCACGAGTAAACGGCTGACAAGATGATACAGGCATAAGACCTCAATCTGGGTAGGCATTCCATCGTCATCATATGGACTTGATTCTATAAACTTAACTACCACTGCTATTAACAAATGCAAATATTTTTAGGGAAGCAAATGCTTTATTAGAAAATAGCACTGGAAATTTAGTATAGGCAAGACAACCCAATGCTCGAGTGACTCTCAACAACCCTATTCTACATACAAACAGCAGGAAAGGCTCTCATCTCACTACAGCAAGAAACAAAAGTACGCAAAAAAAGGGGGGAGGGTGTTTATTCTTTCATTTTCCTCTAACATCCGCACTCCACTACAGTATTTGCATGCCTAATATAACGAACGGGCTTATGCAGAAAGGGGCGTTCAATCAACCTCCTCCATCCTGCTCTCCTCGTTTCCTTCCTCTTCCAATGGTGGCATGTCCACATCACCAGCCGTCTCATCCTCATCGATGTTCAAACCCAGCTTCAACATCCTGTGTATTCTCCCCGCAAACATGTTGGGATCGTCGAGACTAAAACCAGAAGTCAAAAGTGCAGTTTCATACAGCAGCAACACCAAGTCTTTAACAGACTTGTCATTCTTATCAACTTCAGCCCTCTTCCTCAATTCCTCCATAATTCCATTATCTGGGTTGATCTCCATTGTCTTCTTGCTCGACATGTAAGAGCTCATGCTGTTATCCCTCAAAGCTTGTGCTTTCATTATCCTCTCCATGTTTGCGGACCACCCATACTCCCCCGTCACCAAACAGCATGGAGAGTCCACAATTCTATCAGACACCACCACCTTCTCCACCTTGTCCCCTAGTATCTCCTTCATCGTCTTGCAAAGATTCTCAAACGAGTTCTTCTTCTCTTCCCTCTTCTTCTTCTCTTCCTCTGTTTCATCCTCCAACTTCAACCCCTCCTTCGTTGCAGACACCAGTTTCTTCCCGTCATACTCCTTTAGTTGTGTCACAGCGTATTCATCAATTGCATCCACCATGAAGAGCACTTCATAACCCCTCTTCCTCAACCTTTCTAAAAATGGCGAATTCTCCACCGCTTTCTTACTTTCGCCAGTAATGTAGTATATATCTTTCTGCCCCTCCTTCATCCTCGTCACATAGTCCTTCAAACTGGTCATCTCGTCACCGCTCTTGGTCGAGTGATACCTCAGTAAATCAGCAAGCTTTGATCTGTTCTGGCTATCTTCGTGGATACCCAACTTAAGGTTCTTGGAGAATGCATCATAGAATTTAGCATAATCTTCTTTATTCTCAGCAATCTCAAAGAACATTTCAATGCACTTCTTCACCAAGTTCTTCCTTATCACCTTCAGAATTTTGTTCTGCTGCAACGTTTCACGAGAAATATTCAAGGGAAGATCATCAGAGTCCACCACTCCCTTCACGAATCCAAGATACTCTGGAATCAGCTCCTCACAATTGTCCATAATAAACACCCTACGAACATACAGCTTGATGTTGTTCAGCTTCTTCCTAGTGTCAAACAGATCAAAGGGTGCTCTTCTGGGAACGAAAAGAATGGCCTTGAATTCTAGCTGGCCTTCCACAGAGAAGTGCTTCACTGCCAGATGGTCCTCCCAGTCATTGGTGAGGCTCTTGTAGAAAGCCGCATACTCCTCTCTGGTCACTTCCTCGGGCTTTCGAAGCCATATAGGTTTCTGTTTGTTTATTTGTTGCCATTCGTGGGTCACTTCTTTGATCTTCTTCTTTTTTGACTTCTTCTCTTTGTCTTCATCCACATCTTCCACGTCACCTTCGTCTTCCTTCTTGGTTTCCTCCTCTTCATCGTCGCTCACCTCCTTCTCTGTTGTCTTCTCTGTCCATAGATAGATTGGGTAGCTGATGAACTCAGAGTGCTTCTTCACTAGATCCTTTATTCTCCTCTCTTCCAAGTATTCCAACTGCAACATTGACATTTATCCCCAAAAAAATAAAAATCGGTAATTGGAATGAGATGTCCATAGACAATTTGAATTGTTAAGGATGGGAATGGAACCTGATCGTCTTTGAGGAAGAGAGTTATTTTGGTTCCTCTGCCTAAAGGTTCTCCATTGACATCTCTTGTGACAGTGAAAGAACCACCAGCCTGAGACTCCCAGATATACTGTTCATCATCGTTGTGTTTGGTGGTGACGATGACCTTCTCGGCCACCAGGTAAGAAGAGTAAAAGCCAACACCAAATTGGCCAATCATGCTCACATCTGCTCCAGCTTGCAGTGCCTCCATAAACTCCTTAGTTCCGGACCTGGCGATTGTTCCCAGATTATTCACCAACTCTGCCACATAACAAACGAATATATGATTAAAAGTCATTAATGATGGTGACCATAAACAAAAGATATGAGATAAAGGATCATGGGAACAAACAAACATACCTGCTTTGGTCATGCCGACTCCACTGTCTACGATGGAGAGTGTCTTGTTGATCTTGTCAGGAACAATCCTGATGAACAGCTCAGGCTGAGCATCAAGCTTGCTCTTATCGGTGAGGCTCTCAAATCGAATTTTGTCCAGTGCCTGCATGCGTAACCCAACTCAAAATCAGAAATTTACTAACAGATAAACCAAAAACAAAAGGGATTAATTAAGTATAGAAGTGAGAAAGAGGGTATACATCAGAAGCGTTACTAATGATCTCACGAAGGAAGATCTCCTTGTTACTGTAGAAAGTATTGATGATCAAACTGAGAAGCTGGTTAATCTCAGCCTGGAATGCAAATGTCTCCGTCTCTCCCATATGAACGTCTGCCAGATACAATACACGAAGCAAATTCACTGAGCCAGGAAGCTTGATTAGCAGAGTTTAGATGACCGATTGCAGTTCTATGCTTTTCCTTCCTTATGCAATGGAATTACAAAGAGTGTTATTTATAGTAAGTAAATATGGCTATAGAAGGATATGACGGGAATGTGGGTTCTCGTGGTTTCTTACACCATCCACGCGTGTTCCAGATAGCATATCAAACGGCTGAACAAACATTCGCGGGTTCTAGACTTTCCTCAGTTTTGTTTTCCGTTTTTGCCCTTGAATCCAGAATTTTCTTCTCGTCTCCGATACCTGGCGTCTTTTCTTTTTTGGGTCGTGAGCTGGGCCCAAAAGGCCCAGGAAAACAAATCCAACAACATACAAAAGTGTTTAATACTTTGAATTTGACCCATTTGGAAAATGGACACTATTTGGGCCGAAAAGAGAAAATGGATACTTCGCATTGAAAAAGGCCCATTCCAATGTAGCAGTTTAGGTCAATGAGTGGACGCTGAAATAGGCCCAATCCAACATAACACTTTTGGGCCCAGGAGTAAAGGAACTAACAACAATAATAGGTATGGGCCTTAGAGCTTATTTGGAAATCCCTACGAGAATGACCACCAAAAAGCAAAATGAAAAAATAAATAAATGCACTCTCCTCCCCTCTATTTTTAAATTGTACAATATCATTCTCCGTTTTGTAAATATAAAATAAATTACAATTTAGTCTAATTTTATGTATTCTGTCCAATTTATATATAAATATTTAACATTTGATAACCTAATATCATATCTTTTAATTCAAATATCTTCTATTAACCTAAAACATCAATTTTAACATATTGTGACACCTTTTTTATTGTTAATTTAAAATAAGATGTTACAAATATTTTTTTTATTAAAAAAGCATCCAATATATATTCAAGTTAATAAATATTTTAGTAAAACAAAAGTAATTTTAGGTTGCTAAACATAAAACCAATTTCATATTTATAAAAGAGGGGTATATATTTAAAATTAAAGAAAATAGAAATATAATCTTAAAATCTACAAGAGAGGAAAGAGTAATTAAAAAAAGAGAGATAGTTGGCACGGCATCAACACCTCATGTTAAGATAGATGACATTGCGACGAGCTTATTGAGTTATATTTTGAATCTAGTCCTATGAAACTCTTAAGAGATTAAATTATAGTTTAAGAGGGGATGAGAGGTTGTAATTGTGGATTTGAAACATTGATGATTGTTTATTAATATATATATATATATAACATTGAGGTCGTCAGCAATTTAGCATCATCATATGCAGTTCGTGAAGTAAGAATGGAAAAAAAAAATGGTGTGAGAATTGAGAGAAAGAGCACCAAAAAGAAGAAAGAAATGAAGGGAGTGTTCTAGAGGCTTAGCCATTCATACACTACACGGATTACGCTACTCTCCGTAAAGCAAAAAGACAAGGAGCCTCCTTAGTGCTCATGGGTAGTTAGATCGTTGCTGTGGATGGTGAAGATCGTGCGCTACTGAAGAGTTTGGGCTATTAGATCTACGCGATCCTCGATGGAATTAAATGAAACACAATGTTTTTGGGATTTTCTTCAGCTATCCTCCTTGTGCCACTTGTCTCGTCCCCAACCTACCTGCATCTCTTTCGGGTTTCCAGATCTAAGACCTGAATTGGTTTAAATTGGTTTTCTTTTTTCGTTTTTAAAATGAAGCTCCCATCCAACCAGCTTTCACCACGTAGCAGTGGGACTCACCATCAATCTTTCTTTACCAGCACCAGCCATGCCTCGCCATTTTCATCGTGAACATGTTGGACATGCTGGGCTGCTGCTCTCTTCCCTCCGGCGTCTCTCTATGCCTCTGTTCTTCCCTGTCTTTGGCGTCTCTCCTTGTCTCTGTTCTTCCTTATCTTTGGCATCTCTGTCGGTCTCTTCCTCTCTCTGGTGTGTCTGTCTCTGTTTCTCCCTATTTCCAGTGTCTCTCTCTACCTCTTCGTCTCTCTGGCTTGTCTCTCTCTATCATAGAATCTCTCTGTCTTCTCCTTTCCTTGCTTCGAAACTTCTACAATAAATTGGGTGCAGACATGTATGAACTGGGTAAATTATAATCGCAGGAAAGAATGACTTAAGCATTGAAATGGATGAGAGTTAAACGTAAGAAAAGAAAGAATGGTACTGAATGAATGACACTGCATTATCTTGAATTCTTGTATAGAGGTAGTAGGAGTATATATAAGAGAATATTATAAAGCAAATAGAACTAACTGCTATGCTGACTATACAGTTGGATTATTATTACAGTAATACCCCATTAACTCATAACCATTCGCTGCCACTCTCTTTGACTCGTAACTATTTAAGGACTCGAGTTGATCAGTGTTGGTGACATACTGGCCTAACAACATCTGTAGAAATTTCAGCATGGCAACCAATGGAAAGTTGCTTGTGTTGATTAGTGTTGCTAATTAAAAGTTGATTAGATTCACCATAGAGACCATCATGAATACTTTCTTGTCGAAAAGAGAGGGACCAATCAAAGCTCCTACTGAATTTTTTTTACATGGTGAATGAAAAAAATTTAAGATTAGATTTACCATTATAAGGGGTCTTCTTCCAGACTTATTCATCAAAATGGTTCCCAACACAGTGAATGGAACTTGCCATTCATTTTAAAAGATGAAGTTAAACAGAAGGAAAAAAAAGTTATGTGATTAATGTCTAAGAACTCAGAGAGGAATGCATATATTTTCAAGGGTGTCTCTTTGCCTTTACATGGGATAAGATCATGTTTCTAGCTTCCCTTTGGAGTTTTGCAGTTTTGCTCCCTATTTTTCTTTTTTTAATATTCTTTTTATGAGAATTCCTTATTTTCTACCCTGATGTAATTTGTTACTCTCTAATAATAAACTCTTCTTTTTATCAAATAAATAAATAAACACAAATATAGGGACAAAGTATTTAGACTTTTCAATTAGTTCCCATCCACAATAAAAAATTACTTAATGAAGTTAGTATATTGTGCCATCAATTTTAGCAACCCCTCCATCCTTTAAAAGAAGAATATTTATTTTGTCAACATTTTAGCATCACATGTGTAATCAAATACCCATAATTAGCTTCCATGTCCAACTATCCACAATGAATGGCAGTTACTTTGGCTTTATTTAATCTTCACAACATTTCTAGAATTATATATTACACTATCATTCTATTGACAAGCTCTAGTTTTTCCCAATACACAATTAATTAATTTTAAACATTTCTCAACAATAATAAGCAAAGCCTTGTGGAACAAATTAACCCTAAAGCCAGAGAAGATGATAGTTGTAACTAACGTAACAATGGGCGTTTTAAGTAATAAAAACAAACAACTAAAGGTATTACATTATAGTCATTGATAAGTCTATAAATGGATGTTGCACTTTAGTAGTCATTTTAACATCCTTACCCACAAGTTGAATTTTAAATCTAACGGAAAAAAAACATATATCATAGAGAAGGGACAATGGTATATTAATGAGTTGCCCAGCTCCAGTAATAATTTCTAAAAAATAGAATTAACAACATTAACAGTAAAAGTAAATGCAAGACATACCAAAGCCTAGAATTGAGCAGCAAACCATGAAGCCAAAAAGAGAAAAGTCTATCTGCTACAAAAATCTCGGCTGTGTAGAATCCTATGCCATTAATTCCAACAGATTGTTGAGATACCATCAATCCAACCTTAATCTAAAATTGTTACTTACAATTAGAATCCTTTTAAGTAGTCACATGCCCCATGATTAAATTTCTATGAAATAATCAAGTTACCTTAAACTACAAATCAAATGTGTTTGCTTTGAAAAAGACGAATGAAGCCACAAGAATCCAAAACCAAAAGATGTACCCAAAACCAAAAGAATGAAGCCACCAAGCCAACAACATGTGCAATCTCCTCTGCAAAAAAAAAAAAAAAAGAGGGAAGAATGAAAGGAATAAGATAAGCATTGTAAAATGAAAGGAATAAAAATTAAAGCCACATCTCATAAAAGAACTAGTTGCCAACCTCATTTGTTTGTAAGTGAAAAATTGTCATTAAAATGCAATTCTTCCAGCAATTGCATAGTGTGATTAATAGGCGCCTACATTAATCAATAACACATATTAGCATCTTAGCAACATTGATATTTGCCTTGAAAAAAAATCTCAAGTTATGTCACGAAATCTAAATCATAAGTATTTCAGTGAAACTAAATTCAAGAAGTGGTGCTGGAGGTACCGAGCAAGATATGCCAGGTTGTCACGACCCGTTTTCTAGGCACATGACCGGCACAATGATGAATATCCCATCACTGTAAGCCTTTCGATAAATTCTTCCCACAAGTAAAATTATTAGTCATTATCTTTATATTCTCAAAATACCATTCTTTAATAAATACAAAGAAAATACATCAAATTTTCTTAATTAAAAATAATAGATCCTCAGTACAAAATATATTATCATACTGAAATACAAGCCAAATACCAATCCCCTGACCTAGATGTCCTAGACGGTTACAGAGCAACATACTGTATAACAAAAGAAGGGCCTACCCGACAGCGGGAAGGTCCAACGTGATCTACTCCTCTAGCGGATGTTCTTCGGCGGCAACCTGATCTGAACAAAAAGTTTGTACAGAGAGTGTGAGCTTTTAAACTCAGTGAGCAAATCGGCCTTGCGTTAATAAAATTCAAATACATCACCAGTCATGCAAGCATATCCGAAGGCTCAAGCTCAACCAATAAACATAGTTAGAAATTTCATACAAGAAGACAAAAATTCATCCAATTCAACAAACGTTACTAGTACTCGTCAATGGCAATATATCCCAGAGAGCGCACACAGGCCAGCTCACCAATTCTGTATATTTCCGCCATGACGCACAACCTCATCCTCTTAGCTAGGGCACCTCACGGATTTATCACCAATCCGGGCTATATCCCTACTGAGGAAATCGTTGTCTCCACACTCATTGGTCAAGACACCCTTTAAACCGGGTTTTCCGCCTTGCCGTGAGAGGGGGTACTGTACCGCTCAATCACAATCAATAGTACAACAGTTCATAATATAATCAGAAGCATAATATAATACTCATCCATATAACAGGTATAGTATATAACTATATGATTCAAATTTCACATCATCATAAAATACTTGTCTTATCCATACTTCTCGATTAATTATCTCATTATATTCGTCATTCTGAATCCAATTTTTCCCTATGAATATTAGGAGTGTTCTACGACATACTTTTTATCACCAGTAATGCTAAAACTCTATTAAAACGGGGTCGTTTCACTCACCTGGATTCCGTACGAGTATCACTTCTCTAAATTGTTACGGACAAGAGTACGCAGGTGAATTTCAGTGTTCCGCTACAGAGATTTTCATGAAAGATTATAGAAAATACGTTAAGATTGTTTTCGTATAAATACTGTTCATACATACGGTTACTATTCATACGGTCACTATTCATACGTACAGGTACTATTCATACCGAAAATACAGAATATAATCTGTAAAAGAGTACAACAGGTAAGTTCCCAGGAAAGAGTGGAGGGTCACACTAGACACACTTAAAAACCAGGTCTTTCCTTAGCCAGAACTTTCCTAGAGATGTATTCTTCACAGTTTACATTCTATTTCGGTAATCAGAGAATCAAAATAACACATAATCAGCTAAGGACAGTTTTTCTGATGTGGAAGATCGGCCAAAGCAGCAACCACAGAGCATACTTAAGAAAATAACTTCTAGAATTTGAAAGACATAAAAAGAGCATAGTATCCTTACCTAAGCAAAAGGAAAAGCCCAAAATCTCAGAGGTCTAGCGTCGGACTAAGAAATCTTAAGGAGAGAAGAAGAGAAGTTGAAGGTGTGATTTTGAAAGTGAAATGGAAGGGTCTATTTATAGGAAAATTTAAGGGTACTATTCCATCTACCTGTCTCACCTACCAATTTCACTTACTAGTCTCATCTACTAGTTTCACTTATTAGTCTCATCTACCAATTTCACTTACTAGTCTCATCTACTAGTTTCACTTATTAGTCTCATCTACCAATTTCATTTACTAGTCTCATCTACTAGTTTCACTTACTAGTCTCATCTACTAGTCTCACTTACTAGTCTCATCTACTAGTATAATCAATTTGCTAATTTAGTTTCCTTTTAATTTAGTCCCTCAAGGAATTCTCTCATAAAAAAAATGTTGTTTTCTCCTACAAATTTCTTTCTAATTTTCTCTTATGATCAAACCACATCTAGTACTTGACATTTTGATTGTACAGATGAATAGTACCATATACGTAAATAGTATTATATGGGTAAATAGTACTGTACACTGAAATAGTAATAGTAGTTTGTAAACACGCATTTATATTTTATTTTTCATGGGTATTACACAGGTTGTGTTTCATTCCTCTACAAATAGAAAGATGAAATTAGATAGATAAAATAATATATGGTTAAATGCATAAAAATACAATTTACTTACTCTTGTTGAGGCTACTCTGTTATTCTTCTTTCTCCCACCCTTAACACAACTCCTCTGGCATCTCCTATTGTTTGCACTATTTCTTTGCTTGAATCCCGTTGCTGATGGTGAGTAATCAAGTGAGCTGGCAATGGGAGCATTGATGTTGGCATTTAGATCTATATCCAAACCTTTTCTAATGGAATAAAGCTCAATGAGTTGCTTGTGTAAATTGTCAATGACGTTCACCATCAATGAGCGACCTTCTGCTAACCTATATGCTTTTATTGATACAAAGTGAGCTCCCTAAACAATTGCATAGTCTGTAGCCTAGGGTCGACTATGTTATCCAATGGATCAAGGGACAATAAGTAATCTCTATCACTACCAACTAGAGAAATAACATAGCGTCTAAAATGATGGCCCTCATCCTCTCCCTTTATACATGTCTGTTCCTTAGCATCGAATTCTTAGCGGAACATTTTAAAGATAGTAGGAGTATAATGCTCAGAAAGCTGTTTAAGCATAGTAACTGCGAATTTCTCAGCCATGGCATTTTCTCTCTAGAATTATGCTCACACTTTAATTCCTTGTAGCACTTCTCCTCCACAATTCCATCAAAGAGTTTAAAGAACTGAATAAAGTCTATTGTCGGGTTTAGCAAGTCCTTAAAATTTGAGTTGAGGCTCCCACTGAGTTGTGTACTTTGAACACCAAGTGTGAAAGCCCTCTACATATAACTCGCTGCCCATTTTTTCTTTACTTGGTATGCATTAATTATTTACTGATTTTCCTTGACATCATAGTCTTCCACCATTTTAGTCTAGCTCGCCTCAAATTGATCTTTATCGGTGATTTTGTACATACACTATCTAATCTTTGTCAATATGTAGGACTCACCCCTTGGCAACCGGATAAGGTGTTTCATGGCATTCTGCATCATATGCCACGAATAAAGCCCATGGACTATGTTTGGCATAACCTCAAATAATGCTTTTGCCATGGCCGTATCTTGGTTAGTAAACATAGTAAGGGACTTTTTATGCCCATTAGCTTGAAGAAATGCTTGGAAATTAAAGGATTCGACGATCTCATCTAACAATAACACTACTCCAAATATCAAGATCCCTCTGTGGTGATTTAAACCACAAAACACAAGAAGTGGCCTATTTTTCTTATTTATAACGAATGTGATATCAAGTGACACCATGTCACATCCTACAAATTGAACATGTGAAAAGATACTACTCATTTGATAAAATTCTCAAACATAAGTTATTTACATATATTCTGTAAGGTTTTACATTCAACCTTAATCATTCATTCCACACTACAGAATTATATTCATCTGATAAGCAAATATAGACATACATATTCTGATGTTTCTATCTCATCGCAAGCCTAGGAGACCTATAGTAAGTACAGAGCGTTCCTAGTATTCACATTAATAAGTACTGTACTGGTATCCCACCAGACAGAAACAGATAATAACTCCAAGGGGCTTCTAATCTTCAAACAGATACTCTTCTTCCTTGTTTTCTGTATCTGAAAAGATAATCATAGGGAGTGTGAGTTTATTTAAAAACTTAGTAAGTAAATAACTGTACTATATAAAATATCAAAAGTACAAATACCACATTTACTCATATAATTAATTGTCTTATACATCGAGTAGTATGGGACTCTAACCCCTTTTAAACTCTTGAATAAGATTTCATAGATATACACCGAGTAGTATGGGACTCTAACCCTTTCAAACTCATATTTATA
This sequence comes from Biancaea sappan, assembly GCA_037074585.1. NCBI lineage: Eukaryota > Viridiplantae > Streptophyta > Magnoliopsida > Fabales > Fabaceae > Biancaea > Biancaea sappan. The sequence goes on from CM073500.1 coordinate 25,456,361, forward strand.
ATTTCATCTATTTACACCGAGTAGTATGGGACTCTAACCCTTTTAAACTTGTATTTATAATTTCTTCTATTTACACCGAGTAGTATGAGACTCTAACCCTTTCAAACTCGTATTTATAATTTCATCTATTTACACCGAGTAATATGGGACTCTAACCCCTTTCAAACTCGTGTATAGACTTTCATAGTTATGCATTGAGTAGTATGAGACTTTAACCCTTTCAAACTTATGTATTAGATCTCGTAGATCTTTACTCATTAATAAAATAGTGAGAATTTTTCACATAGTACAATTTCCATGAAATAAAATAATTTATACATACTCTTATTCCTTTGAATTTCTGTGAAAAAATAAACCAATCATCATATACTGTCATATGAAAAATTGATTGATTAATATCCAATAATATTGTAAATGGGACTTATATTGTACTTTGACTAGTAGTATCAAATTAGCTTAGCAAGGTTATTTACTTACCTAGATGTTTGTCCAAGTTTACCTTGTTCCACACTAGAATTTATGTAGAAAAATTTCCTAGTAAAATATATTACAAGGAAACATAAGAAAGGAAACAAAATCACAAAAATACGTAAAATTTTCTGATTGCTATAGTAACGGTTTGCTACAGTGACGGTTCGCTACAGTACCGTTGACTGCTACAGTACCGTTGACTTCCGACACTACAGTACTGCTACAGTAACTCGAAAAATTTTCTCAAAATTTCTGGTCGCTACAGTAATTCGAGTTTTTGCAGAACTTTCCCAGAAAATTCATCCTTTCCTTTCTTGTTTCAAAACCAGAATTTCAACTCCATTGACCGATATAACTCAATCCTAACTCAAAAATAACCTCTAAAACAACTAAGATTCATGAATTATCATCAAATTCTTCAAGAACAAAACCTCCTCTGATCTTCTATATAAACTGAAATTTAAGGAAAATAATGAGATTAAAGCTTACCTTTGATTCTTACAAAGCTTTTGAACCGAACAAATAATCAAAACTCTGAAGATCAAGGAAAAGATTTGAGAAGAGGATGAAGAAATGAGAGAAAACGAAGTTACTGTTTCTTTCAGCCTTTTTGCTTCAGACTCGAAAATGAGGGGATACTATTGAAGTTTTATTTTAAATATTTCTAATGGGTTATTGAATAACCCATGGGTATCCATAACCCAACATCCAAACCCATCCAGTCAATTTACAATAAATGGACTAATTGACCATTCTTAAACCACTTTTCCATGAATTTTACCATTCTTAGAATATATCTCACATGGTGCAAATATTCAGTCCAGTCATTTAACTCAATTTTCATAAATAATATTCAAAGAGAACAATTAAATATGAAAATTAAAAATGACCAAAATAAATAACTAAAATAACGTTGTAAAATTCTAAAATACTCTTAGGCGAATTATATTCTAAAATTAACGGGTATTACACACCACATCACCAAATAGTTCGTAGTCAATTAGCATTCTCTCATTTTCCCAAAAAACATTCATAATCTTTCACGTCCAACTAATACGCATAGAAGAATAAGGGATTCTACAAGACTCTAATGATTACTTCTAAAAATATTACATCAGGTACTGACTTTCCCGTAAACCATATTTCGTACTCTTCTTTCCTTGAGGTAATTTTTTGCATCATCCTGAGTAAAGTCGACGTTTGCTCATCAAATTAAAAGATGCCTTCTACTTAAGGCCAGAATCAACTGCTAATTCAATCTCATACACCTGAACATCAGAAATACGTCACTGTGAGGGGAGCATATGAGCTGTCTCTAGAGTGTGTAGTGCTTGATTATAAACTTCGTCAAATTCTTTCATTTGATACTTTTTAGAAACAAGTTTGAAGCGTATATAGGCTTTGCACCACGTTCTAGTCTCATCACAAGTATTTTTGGTTTTTACATCCCTCTTGTCGACCCTTCAAAAGCCCTCCTTCGAACAAATAAAGCGTCGACGTTATCCTTTTGTTATCCTTCCAATTTTTATTTTTATTTTCCTTCTTCACTCTAAATTCCATCTTTTCACCATACATATTCCAAAAATTCCATGTTACATCTACATTATCAAATTCCATCCCTACTGTAGGATTCAAATTTTCCTCCATCCCTAAATATACCAACACAAATATATATATATATATATATATATATATATATATATATATATATATATATATATATATATATATATGACTTATGACTAGACCAATAATAAATGCTCTATACTATATATATGTGTGTGTGTGTGTGTGCGCGCGCGCGTGTGTCTAAAAGAGGTATATCTAGTGAAAGAAATAGATTAATATACAAGGTGAGAAGAAAAAAATAACTACTCATGCATAAATAACAAGGATATGTAGCTATAATTGAAAAAGATTCATACTTGAGCAATGAGGGTGAAGTTGCTACCTTGAGGTGGTTTATTCCTATAATATAAGGTTCTAGAGATCAAGTAGACTAGAAAAAATAGCTATATAAATAGATACCATAATCACTAAAGTAAAGAGGCAATTAATATTCTAATTTCTTAAACTGATTCTTTTTTTAAATAGCTATATAAACCACAATCACTAAAGTAAAGAGGCAATTGCTTATATAGCTAGTAAGCCATATGATATTGACTGAATTTGTAAAGATGAAGTTACTAACAAAATTCATTAGAGATGGTTAGTCTCTTTTATTGTAGGAAACCTACCTTGATGCAACATTAATAATCAATAAAAAATTTCCACTTCATACAATTACACACTATTGCGTGTCACACTTGACAATTATTTGATAGTCAAAATATCAGTGTTATCAATTTAAAGAACTTCAAAATCTTACAATTTGTATGTAGAATAATATGAATGAGATTGCAAGTTTGAGTTTTGTCACTTGGTAAAATGAAATTTGAAACTTGACATGTATTGAGACTGATTTAAAACATCTTACTAGACAAACCTTGAAGTGACAAAAGTTTCAAATTTAAATATCTATTTCATAATAAAGAATTGTGAGTAATTATTTCTATTTGGTATGTCCTTATGGGAACTATAGATGCAAATCTTAGAAAAATTATGTCTTATTGGGAAATGAATATCTAGGACAAAATATCAATACCTAGGTTTGTAGGTAGTAAACGTTGTTTTGCTTCCAGTATTGTGCCAAAGAACCAGGTTCCCAAACTTTTCTTCTTTATAACCTTCTTAGCTTGTTAGCTTTGTAAAGCATAATAGCATTTCATTTTGATTTATACAGATTAGAAAAGTCTTGATCCTTCTAAAAGAAATGCAAAGGAATTAGAAGATAAGTCATTAACCATATGTTTTTAACTACAATACACAAATGCATTAGACTTCTTTTCAAAGGCAAAGGGCTTTTTCTTCTTATAACAGCCAAAAAATTATAAAGAACAAATATTTAAAGCTATAGATTTCATTCAACATTAATAGAAACAACCCAACAGCCAAACTCAAATGCTCTTCATCAAATAACATTATGTACACTGCATTTAACAGTAATGAAAATGAGGTGTAGTTACTGGTGAGGTTACACTTGTTCAATGGTCTCAATGCTCTTAAATAGTTTTTTTAATCTCTTAATCGATTATCACAGTGCCTCAATGTCAATTATTCTCATTCTCATGTAGGTTGTAGCTTATACAGTGAACTCGACTTGGATTTGAAAGCAAAAGTATCAAAATATCAAGAACAATGTTTATGGCGTGACACATTTGCTTGGTATGGCAGCAGAATCCAACTTAATGATTACATGAAGTATAACTTCTAAGAGAAGGGTTTAGGCAGTAATGCTTATAGAAGAGTCGTTGGCTGTTGCGCGATGGAGGAGTGTTCACTAGGAAACTTTGTTCATGTGTATAAAGGGAGAACAGACGCACAACATGACGAAGAGGCAGAGGAGCTCTGGTTCACGGGGAAACTCTGTTCACCTGTATAAAAGGAGAACAGACGCACAACAAGATGGAGAGGCACAGGAGTTGTGGTTGACAGGAAACTCTGTTCATAGGGATACTCTGTTGCACGACGAAGACTAGATGCACAGCATGACAGAGACTAGACACTTAGCACGTTGGAGAAGAAGACACACAGATTGCCGAAGAAGAAGACACACTAAAGGCCGGAGAAGAAGACGCATTGCACATTGGAAAAGAAGACGCATTGCATGCCAGAGAAGCTGATGCACTACATGCCAGTGAAGCTGACGCATTGCATGGAGGAGAAGAGGATGCATAGATGGAGAAGCAGAAGCACACGCGTTCACTCACAAAAATGGCGGGAAAGCATGGCTGGCTTGGTGCTTGCTAGTGAAGAAAAATTGATGATAGGTTCCATTGCTACGTGGCAAAGGTTGATTGGATGGAACTTCATTTTAAAAAAAGAAAAGAAAACCAATTTGCCCCAATCTGGGTCTTAGATTCAAAATTTGAATAAGATATGAGCGGCTTAAGGACGAGACACGTGGCATGAGGAGAATACTTGAAGAAAATCCTAAAAACGATGCGTTTTATTTAATTCCATTCATGTGATCTGGGCCGTTAAATCACGTAGATTCAATGACCCACGATTCTTCAACAGTGCGCGATCTCTACCATCGGCAACAACAATGCAATGGCCCAAAAGTGCTAAGAAAGTTCCTTGTCTTTTTGCGCTATGGAGAGGCATGCGATCCTCACGCGTTCCTCATACACCAAGTGGGCAAACATCCCGTGAGGCCGTGACCATATCCCTAAAGCAAATTGCATGTAATGCATCGCGTCCTTAGATTGCTTTTCATAGCTCACGTTCCAGTTTTCCCTTTTACAGTTGGACATGTAGAGTCACCCTTCCCAACCATAACGTCTCTCTCAACTTGTTTCTTTTTTTTAAAGAGAAATTTATATACCTCCCAAGACTTAGTCTGCAACCACCCTTGGTCAATATTTTTGTTAGCTCTATTCAAAATATAATAGCTTTCTATTTTCTTTTTTAATACAAATAAGGTGGCTTTCACACTCGTTATTGAATTCGCTGAATCCCTGGGAATAGTCAGTCTACCGCTAATTAATTAGATTACACTATTAAGGATTTAGTCAAAGAGATATCCACTATTTAACCATTTTTTTTTAAAGAAACATAGATTACTAAGTAAAATTAGACCCAATTGATTTAATTTATTTCTTTTATATGTGCCATGACATAAGTTTTATTTGAACCACCCATAGAAAAGTCATAATGTTAAACTATTTAAACAAACTAATGGTGATTACTATGATATAATTTAAGAGTTATTAATATATTATCGATAATATGTTTTTTTTAAAAAATACAAAAAGAATCAAATAAAACTTTTAGAATTTATTTACTACATATCTTGAAATGTAGGAAATAAACAAACTAATGGTGATAACTTTTAGAATTTAAACTATTTTATAATTATTTAAACAAACTAATGGTGATTACTATGATATAATTTAAGAGTTATTAATATATTATCGATAATATGTTTTTTAAAAAAAATACAAAAAGAATCATTTTATAACTTTTAGAATTTATTTACTACATATCTCGAAATGTTACATAATGAACCAAAACTAGCTAAATAGTAAATATGCTATAAAATATTTGCGATTTTTGTTCCCCCTTTGTTTAAACCGTCTTCTTCAAGTCACGGATTTTCACGTCCATTTTTGAGATCACAAGAGCCAGAAAAAGCAACAGTACGAGAGAGGGAAACTTGGCGGCATTGCAGTGCATCTTCTCATCAACTCAACACAATTGAAAGTGGTAGCAATACCCAATCTTTGATATTCACAACGGCTTTTGCATCCAAATACTCACGCTTCAGCTCCAAGCTTTCTTCCTCAAGTGGATGCCCCATTTTGTGTTCCATTCGAACTTCGAGCATGGCCGCCAAAGAGTCAAGTTCTGCTGCTTCAAGCGACGGCAAAATCAAAAGGGTTCTCACCCATGGAGGTCGATACGTGCAGTATAATGTGTACGGGAATTTGTTCGAGGTCTCCTCCAAGTATGTTCCTCCCATTCGTCCAATCGGTAGAGGTGCTAATGGTATCGTTTGGTAAGTTTTTCCTTCTTTACAGGTTATTTTAGTTTCGTCCTGTACCTGACCACTATTTCTGAATGTTTTGGCTTTTGTGCTCTATTTGCTTATTATACGGGCTATTATAGGAGCCGAGCTGCAAAGGTTTGTAGTGAAAACTGCTGCTAAAATGGTAATGTTGATTGAGGGAAATATAAGAAAATTGGCCATTTAAGGAAGGAAAACAAAATATTTAAGACAACTCGGAATATAGTTTGTGATAACTGGCTTCTTAATAATGGATAAGTATGGATTTGTCCATCAATTTCAAGGTTGATTAATAGATTTCTAGTGTGTCTTATATCCAAATTTTGATGGACGCAAGATTCAGCATTGGATCTTGCCATATGGTTGTATCAGACTCAGAATTTAGGGCTGTTGCAGACTTCTAAGTGTGTCTAAAGATGGCTCGTTCTTGTTTCTTCTAACTCTTTACTCCACTTGAACAACAGAGTGGTGAATAACAAAAGTCTTTTTCTTTTCAGTGCTGCTGTCAATTCAGATACACATAATGAAGTTGCCATCAAGAAGATTGGTAACGCATTTGACAACGTAATTGATGCTAGAAGGACATTGAGGGAAATTAAGCTCCTGCGCTACATGGACCATGAAAATGTTAGTTTTCGTTTCTTTTCTTTTCTATAATTTTTTAGTCTTCTTTTCTATATTTTTTCCCTTCATCCACCAACCCTGAAAATATGGTTCTTCTTCTTCTTCTTCTTCTTCTTCTTCAAGATAATCTGCTTATCTATGCTGAAGCAATTGCTTTTATTAATTTATATTCTCTTATATATGTAATGAGTTCTTCCTCCAATTCTTGGTGAAAATATAATTAAAAAAAAAAATCATCAGTCAGACACAGCATTACAGTATTTCAAGGATAGTTCATGTTGATGTGGTAAGTGGAAGGAGCAAAGGTCAATGATCTGGTGCTTGCAAATTTGAATAACTGAGATTAGTATGTAAAATTCGAATAATCTAATATAGTATATCAGATGTCCGCTTAATTGAGCATGACAGACTCAGATGTTTTACTTTTATCAATATATCTTAGCTTAAATGTTTATCACTATTTGTCCCCGTCTTTCTGGAACTTTTAACCCATTTCTCACCTTTCTGATTAGATGCTTCAAATTTCTATCATCTTTCCCAGATTATCGCCATCAAGGACATAATACGACCACCAAAAAAGGAGACCTTCAATGATGTTTACATAGTTTATGAATTGATGGACACTGATCTTCAGCAGATAATTCGATCTGACCAATCTCTTAATGATGACCACTGTCAGGTTTGGCCCAATGATCATTTAAAATGTTAATTGCATGTCATTTAACTTTCTCAGGGCAAGCCCTTCTTGTTAATATTTGCTAACAGCATCTAACTTGAGTTACTCAACAGTGTGAATGTAACCATTTTACTCTTGTTGTATGTTTGCAGTTGTTAAATAGGACAATTTAATCAAGAACATCGGTTAATGCTTGAATATCTTCATAAACTTGAGCTAGAATATGAATGCTTCTTTCATAAATCATCCAAAAAATCTATGACGATGGTAATGCTAAGATATTGTGGACTATTTGAAAGCTTCTTTTATATTCCTTTAGAGAGTGACAGATATTAACGTGAAGAACAATTATAACTTGGCGAATCTCATTTGAAATGTTAGGGACTCGGATAAGATAAACAGATCATATTGAATGTGAAATCTCTCCCCCTCCCCCCTCCCCCCTTCCTTTTTTAATTTTATAAGAAACAAGTCAACAACAGTGTCAGCCACACTTTGGATTCACTTCAGAGGTATTAAATTTTAACTTATGCTTTTCATTCAGTTTGAAATAATGCACGGACCTGATTTTTCATGTAAATTTTGCAGTACCTTTTATACCAGCTGTTACGAGGGCTGAAATATGTGCATTCAGCTAATGTTTTGCACCGTGATCTTAAACCTAGCAATTTACTTCTGAATTCAAATTGTGACCTTAAAATTGGGGACTTTGGTTTGGCAAGGACAACATTCGAAACTGATTTCATGACAGAATATGTTGTGACCCGTTGGTACCGAGCCCCAGAATTGCTTCTTAATTGTTCAGAGTACACCTCTGCAATTGATGTTTGGTCCGTTGGTTGCATCTTTGGTGAAATTATGACCAGAGAACCGTTGTTTCCTGGAAAAGATTATGTTCATCAACTAAGGCTTATAACAGAGGTATAGTTCGGTGCTTCCATTTGTAGTCTAATATTACTGAATTGCGTTACCTATCTCTGCTACAAGTTAACTTGGTAATTAACCAATATTATCCTCATCTTCCTTAAGGAGTTGTTCAACATTTTCAAATCCTCCTTGCTAAGTGCTAATTAAGGGGATTTTTTATGAAGGCAAAATAATTCTTTGAGGCTGAACTTGTTTAGTATTACTGCCAGAGTAGGCTGTCAGTCTTTCCAATCTTCCACCACGCTTAAGGCCATATATCTGAAGCTATTAGAATCAGAAAGCATTGCATTTCTTCTTTTGTTTTCCTTTTGTCTTATTCTCCCTTTGGAGCCCTTAATTTCATTATAGCTGAGATAGCAAGGCTAGATAATTACAGTTACTGGATTCTCAATTCTGCAAGACTACTTCTATTATGTCCAGAATTGGCAATCATTACCAGACTGAAATAAAAGGTCTGGCTGTTCTGTGATTCTTCCTGTTTCTTGTTTACCTTCCCATTCCATCTATTGCTATGGTTGAAGAATCCAAACTAATATCAGGCTACTTACAAATATGCCAGCGTCTTTTGGCCTTATCTTGTGCGCTGTTAGTTTGATTTGCAGTTACTTTGTCTCTGAGCTCCAATCAAAGTGTAATTGGTACACGAACCAGTAAATCATTAAAAGAGGTGGATAATGGAATTATTTTTAGCCTTTTATTTATGTTTAACATATTGTACTGAGAATACTGTGTCTGATGTCTCAGAAAAACTGGATTGCCTTTTTTATATATATAACATCTTCCATGGCATCTGTACCATAATCACTATTCAACCCCATTTTCCTTCTTCACCAGGGAAGAACCCAAAAAAAAAAAAAAGGCATCTTACATTCATCTTGAATGATTCTACTTTTAAGAGAATGCAAGGAATGTAAAATGCCTGATTTTTTAGTTCCTCGTCTATTGATGGCTACAAGTTGTAACACCACACGCTTCCGTTTTCCTTTTGGTTAAAAGTTGATAGGTTCACCTGACGATGCCAGCCTTGGATTTCTCCGAAGTGAAAATGCCAGAAGATATGTTAAACAGCTTCCACAATGCCGGAAGCAAAAATTCTCGGCTAAATTCCCTAACATGTCTCCTGCAGCACTGGATCTGCTAGAAAAGATGCTTATCTTTGATCCCAACAAACGCATTACAGGTATTCTGGAAGAATTTGAGTTTCAAGCACATCTTTAGAAATTGCTTATTGAAAGCAGTTTTCCCTATTTGTTTGATACTTAAGTGTTTTGCTTATTTATTTGCAGTTGATGAGGCTCTATGTCACCCCTATCTTTCATCACTGCATGACTTGAATGATGAACCAGTGTGTCCCAGGCCATTCAGTTTTGATTTTGAGCAGACATCATGCACTGAGGAGCACATCAAGGAGCTCATCTGGAGGGAATCGGTGAAATTCAATCCAGATCCATCCCATCATTAGAAAATTCTTAATTATCTGTATAAATGTAATGAGATAAACTTATTTGACCTTAGATACAATGCCTGTCCCTCAACATCACATGTGTTGCTAGGACCAGCAGTGAACGTCTATTTCCTGTAATCTATATGACCAACTTCTATATGAAGGGAAGTTTCTTCCGGAAAATGGGTAATCATTATAAACCAGTCGGACGTCACAGGCATTTATACAAGTTATATAAACTGTTGTATTATGTTGAATTCTGCTTAAGCTTAAGGAGGGAAGGGCCTTGGGGGAACAAAGTAGGATAGCAATAACTGTGGATCAGTTATGGAGTCTTTCTCTTAGTACCTGACAATAATCTTTGGAAGCTGTTTTCCAATCCCAATTTTTAAATCTCTTTTTCTTGTTATTTTAACGCTCAAGGTGGTTGGCTTTCGCGTATGGTGCTATTTATTCTTGTTCCATGGCTGAATGCGTTCAAGTAGGACTAACTGTTAAAATGCTTCACATCGAATTTTTCTTTGCACTCCACAACAAAACAATTGAATGCAACATTCGTGATGAAAATGATTGTCTGGTTCTTATTTTCACATAATTATGTTTCTAGTTCCTTGATTTACAAAACAAAAACAGTGAAATTGAGGAGGAGGTGGTAAACATGTGTATCTATCATTGAATTATTGACTGAATTACTTGTTCAGAATTTTTACTATTAGTGTCAATTTATTTTGAGTACAAATCATACTGTACCCGTTCCCATGAAGTGAATCATTCCTCTTATACTGTCACAAATACCTTCTTTCATAAGCGCATGTTTGAACCTGGAAATCATCAATGGGCAAGCGATCTTCTGGGAAAGTACATGCTCCAATCTTTTCTGGTCCCTGGTCTGGTAACAGATCACACGGTACAGGAGTCACCCCACTTGAAATTCCAGCAACATCACTGCATGTCCATGGAGCTTTCTTGGCCTTCTTCGCTAGTCCAATGGTTACATTAGATATGCAGATCCCAGTAAATGGGTCACCAGCTATACCCTCCAAGCTTGCTGCCATAGTCACATTCTCTGCAACCATATCACGATAATTAATGTTCTGTATGACAGGCACTGCATTGGGATCATACTTGTCATCAGCATGAGAGCCGTAGTTTCCTGTCATCCAAAACGCCCACTTCATGGTTTTCATGGTCATCCTCCTTACATATATGTCCTTCACGTACCCTCCTCTTCCCACACCAGTTTTGATCCTCACGCCTGATTCTGAATCAATGGCTACGATGTCCTCTGCCCTCACATCTTGAATCCCACCAGACATCTCGCTCCCTAACGCGATCACTGCACTTGTGGGAGAAATACAAGTGAGTCTTCTGATCACAAGCTGCTTGGTTGGCATTCCTACGGCTATTCCATACTCATCCCAACCACTCTTCACCGCCACACAGTCGTCCCCTGACACAATGTAACAGTCCTCTATTCGTGTATTTGTGCACGAGTCTGCATCTCAACCATAAACCTTTGTCACTTCATTCACACCCTTAAGACAAAAAAATCCCACGGGGAAAACTACTATTTTGGTTCGTAAATTTTGACTTAAATTTCATTATAAAATTTTATTTTGTATCGATTTTATTTTATATTTTCTCAGTTAATTTATATTTTATCCTTAAGCTTATCGATATCTAAATTATTAACAACAAATACTTATATAGTCATATCTATTATACACATAAGCGTCAACTTATCTAGTGAGATATATCCATATCATATATACATTTGTATTAACAATATTGCACTGTTAGATATTTTTTTGCAAAGGGATAAGTGAACAATAAATAGCAATTTTTGTTATTACGAGTGTATATTTGATGTAGTTGTGCCCAAATAAAGTATTGATAGAGGTGAACACATTAAGGTTTGCTGTTAATAATTTATACAACGTTGGATTCAAGAATAAAACTGAAACTAATTTTACAAAAAAAGACACGAGACAAATTTGACACAAAATAAAATTTTGAGAGGGTACTGAAATTTGGATCAAAATTTAGCAACAAAAATGATAGTTTTATCAATGTTATATGTTACAACAGTGTAAAGGGAAATTGATTCATCTACTATTTGGTGTAGTAAGAATTGAACACTTACCAGGGTTGATCCCATCAGTATTTGGAGATCTCACAGGTGCGAGAATTGTGATGCCTTGGACAACAACATTGCTGCAATTGATTATTTTGTATCAGAAAACTTGAAGCGATGCAGTATTGGAGCGTGAATGATTTAAAAAGTGGAAACAGAGGAAAGCAGAGACAAGAAGATGAACCTGCTATACACAGGATGAACATTCCATGATGGAGAATTAACCAGAGTGAGATTGGATATCTGAACATCTTGTGAATACATGATTTCAATCAAGTAAGGCCTAGTGTATTGGAGTTGTTTCTGGTGAAACTTTTGCCACCATAGATCACCCTGTCCGTCAATTGTTCCATTGTCCCCTGAAAATAAATTTTTGCCCAAATAATTAGAAGAAGCAAATACGGCAACACTCACAAGAACTTGAGTTCATTGATTATTTATTTTTACCAGTTATTATCACATCAGTGAGGTTGGTTCCAAATATTAAACTGCTAAACCTTCCACCTTGAGTGTCCCTCCCATGTCCATAGGAAGGTAAGGGATCGATCACAGGCCAGTCATTTTCATCCTAATTCCACAGTTTAATAAGAAAACAAATCAGTGCATTCAAATTACGTAATCTGAGAAGCAAATAAAAGTGACGTATGAAACCTGAGAGGCAAGAAGTACGGCATCCTTGTGAAGGAACAAAGTGAAATGGCTGGTGAGATTGAAGCTGCCAGTCAACCATCTTCCTGGAGGAACATAGAGTTGAGACCCACCACATGAAGCAAACTGGCTCAGATGATCTATGGCTGCCTGAAACGCTTTAGTGTTCAAAGTTGTTCCATCGCCCACGCCTCCAAATTCAGTCAGGGACGCACTGTAAGCTCTGCAATTCATGGCACCGTACTGGAAGTACTCCTCCACCTTGGCTTTGCGGCTTTCCACTACAGTTAGCGTTGGCGAAGCAACCATCACAACTAGTAACAGTAATAGACCCAAAACCTGCAAAATTTCAAATTCCACATCAACTGACCATTGATGATATTGGCATGGAAGAAGAAGAGGAGGAGTAAACTGAAGAAGGACTGCTACCTGAGATTTTATGGGGCCGGGAGCCATTGGTAATAGAGAACTTGAGCTATTGATATGTTTGTTTACATGCGAAGATGATATAGGTATTTATATTAGTTTTGAGCATTAATATTTGTTTGACTTGTGACTCCATCATATTCCTTACAATCTACATGTGATAACAGGAACGTGAGTGGGAAGGTGAAGGAAACAATTTGAAGTTATCTGATTTCTTTCTGGACTTGATGCAACAGAGTGAAGGAACAGAGTGGATGGTTAATCCTCCAAGTCTGTATTATATTTTAGCTGAAAACTTAAATTGGATGGTTAAGAATGGAGGAAGTTACATTTTTTTTTTTGGGCTAGGGGGTATGAAGGATAGGCTGAGGCTATATAATTGGTTAGAAACTTAGAACTGGGGTCCATGTAGAAACTTCAATTATCCTGTACGTTAAAGGAATAAGAGGCGTAATTAGAGTTAGGTAAATGAGTGTGGCAGGCATAAAATTGGAAGTCGAAACTTCATCTAACATTGTCCAAGAATTGAGATGTCTGACCCAGCTGGAAAAGTACGTATAGGACAGAAAAGATAATGGATTGCCACGTGGAGCTTGAGAATATATTAGTATTATATTCTAAACTAATTGGAACCCATGATTCTTCTGTTTGGTGCACTAAGAGTAGTAAGATAAAGATTAAATAATATTTAAAAAGTTTTATATCTTTATAGTATATTCAAACTATATCAGCTGAAGCTGATTTTAAAGTTTTAGATACTGATGATTTTAATTAAAAAGATCCAATTGAATGTGTGGTTAACTTCTTCTGACACCCAATTTCTCCACTTAGAACCATGTTAGTGGCAACATACTGTTCCACCAACCCTTAAAAAACGTATAAAGATATGGCATCATCTGATTTATAATTGAAAAGTGAGCATGGGCAATTGAATGGTGGACATTAATTCTGGCAGGCACACCATCCCACAATTGCTATATATAAAAGTTGTTATCTGAGAGAGAATAAGAGGAAATAGACGGTAAAGATGGGGTAGATGGTATACACTTTGGGACATGCTTGATCTCGTGGAGATACAGATACCATATAGTAGCTTTCGTTTTGTCATGATTATAGCATTAATGGCATTCTTTTTCTTTAGATGGGGAACGGAAGGTCCACAATGTCACGGTTAGTCCATACCAATGACATCCCGTGAACTTCTTTCCCCCAACCCAAAAAAATCTATAAAAAAGAATATGTTACACAAATTTAAAAGTAATTTAATTAGATCAACCTCCATAAACTTACCTTTTCAGTAGTTAAACTCCATATAAATTTATAATAAGAGCTAAAAAATAAAAGTACATTGTTGTTTGTTTGCGGTGAACAAAGAAATCACTTTGGCAGGAAAGAAAAATAAAATAGCTGAGTAAAATGTATAAAATCTCCTCTTCAACTTTTAAATTGATCAAAATATCTCTTCAAACTTTTGAAATTGTGCAAAAAATTTCCTCCACTGAGGTCTGGTATTGATGAAAGTTTCAAACGGTAACTAAAGGTCATTAACGGCTAATTAAGATCTGGTTGTTACTATGGAAAGACGGTTATGCCCTTTGATTTGTCAACATCGTTACTTTATAAATCTTCTGATTGGCCAATTTTGTATTCAACCGGTTTTCATTGAATAAAATCACCATCAAGATTCTCGTTTCTTTCTCTCCTTGCTCTGAATAAATCAAATGGAATCATTCAGGAAAACGCTTCCCTGTCGCACTCTTCGTTCTTTGTTGTTATCAATCTATTCGATTTTATGGAGGCTGACAATAGTGGGTCCATTGTCTCTACTGAGACTTCAGCCATTACCACCATTGATGCTTTACCACTCAATACACTTGCAAATTGCAATCCCCTGACGCTGACACACCATGATCCAATATATTCCATCCAACAAGATCCGAGAACTATGGTCTTTGGAGCATAGCCATGACAAAACCGGCCGGGCTTGATAATCAAGCCTATGGACTTAAATCGTTTAAATTCTGTTTAAAAATAAAAAAAGTAATCCATAAGTCTCTCCTGTATAACCCGCAGATTAAAGAAACTAGCTCTTTTAAATCTATTTTTAAATATGTCTAAATTGGTGAGTCAAAGCCGGCTCATATATAGACAGGCCAATATGACAGCTCTAGATGAGACTTGTGCCAAGAATGTTCTTGATAAATTCTTGCATTCGGATTGTTGTAAGGCCTTGGTTTTTTCTTGGATTGATCTTTGAAATCTTGTACTCAAAAAGCGCCTTTTCAGTATGGATGGATTTAAAGGAAAGACGCGACAAATTAATGTGCCAATGGTATATCATTTCCATTGACAGATCTCCACTCACAAACAACGAACTTCATCTATAGATTCATATTTTACTCGTCTGAAACTCCTTTGGGAGGAATATTCTTCGACAGTCAAAGAAGATTCATGTAATTATCTAAAAAATGCCAAATACCTTGAAAAACAGTAGAATTAGAAATTGTTTGAATTCTTAATGGAGTTGAACGACTTGCGCTGCTGTTCATAGCCATTTTTTTTTTTTTCTGATGATACCCTTGTCAATGGTGAATCAAGCATACTCAATACTTATTCAGGAAGAAAATCAAAGAGGGTATAACAAGTGGTATGGCAACAGAGACTCCAATAGAGTGAAAAGCTATGTTGATTGTAATCAGAGTAGGCGAAAGCGAAATTGGAATTTAGTAATAGAAGGGGCCACATTCCACAAGAAGGACACATGCGATAAATTGCAGAGTTTCCCGGAGACTTCAAATTTACTAATTAAGAAGAAGGGACTAAGCACTGAAGAGGCAATAGCAAGTACCTCTGCATCTCCCACACCAAGCAATAGTATGCTGAGATTATAAAACTTTTTAAGAAAAATCCTGCACCAGAATTTAAGGATAAATACAAGATTTTACCTAGCTTTACCAACTATAGCTGATGTTATCTAAATAAACAAAATACATTAAAGGTAAAATGGTACTTTATATCCCTGTTGATATCGAGTTTTATTTATGGTCTAAGTTTTTTTTTTAGCCAAATTATGTCCTTTATGTTTCAAATCTTAGCATATATGTCCATTTTTTTGTCATACTGTCAGTTAACTTAATGGAATGCTAACTAGGCTACTGGGCTATCACGTGACAAAAAGCACATGCCACGTGGTAGTCACGTGTACTATCAAAAAAAAATTTTTTTGGCTGCCATGTGGACTGCCCAAAATTTTTTAATTTTTTTTAAAATTTTTTTGACAAATTTTTTTTTTGAATTTTTTTAAAAAAAGTTTCAGTTTATTCACTGTAATCCTTGGTCAAATTTTTTCTCTTGTTTAATTTTTTATATAAACTTGTCTTCTACTTCATCTAGGTCCCCAGTTTAAGAATCTATTTTTTATTTTTCAAAATCATCCCCTATAAAATTTTTAATTTGTTCACTTTAGTCCCTATTCTTCATTTTCATACTTTTCTCTCATAGTTTGGTCCTCCAAATCAGTTCATAATTTTATTGTTAACCATAATATGATTAAATCTATCATTTCTATCCAAAAACAATTTAAGAAATGAATTAAAATTTTAGTTTCAAATTTTACCTTTTATGAGAGGTATATATATGCAATCTTTGAAATTTTAAATTTTCATTCATTTCTTATATTGTTCTTAGGTATAAATGATAGATTTAATCATATTATAACTAAAAATAAAATTATGAACTGATTTGAAGGACCAAACTGTGAGAGAAAAGCATGAAAGTGAAGAATAAGGACTAAAGTGAAAAAAATAAAAAGTTTATAGGGAATGATTTTGACAAATAAAAAAAGATTTTTAAACTAAGGACCTAAATGAAGTAAAAGACGAGTTTATATAAGAAATTGGACAAGAGAAAAAATTTGACCAAGGACTAAAGTAAATAAACTGAAACTTTTTTTAAAAAAATTTTCAAAAATTTTGATAGTATACATGGCTGCCACATGGCAACTCAGTCAGCAACCTAGTCAACATTCTGTTAAATTGACTGATGGTGTTACAAAAAAAGGCATATGTGCTAGAATTTTAAACATAAAGGACATAACTTGGCCAAAAAAAATCTTTGGGGCATAAATGAAACTCGATGTCTACCTTCGGGACATAAAGTACCATATCTAGAAAAATCTTACTTCAATAGTCCTCCTCAAGATTTTTCTTGGAGACTCCTAGCCTTTCCTTTAATTCTTGCACTTTGCTTCTAGGCAATCCTTTAGTAAGAATATCTGCAAGTTATTCATTTGAGTTGCAGTGGACTAGTTCAACTTCACCATCTCTTTTAGTTTGTCTTATTGCATGCATTTTCACATTTATATGCTTTGTTTTACCATGGTGACTAGGATTTTTAGCCATAGCTACAGCTAACTTGTTGTCACACCATATAATAGTTGGTTTGTCTTGAGTTTGGCCTAAATCCTTCAGAACTTTCCTCAGCCATATTGCTTGATTTGAGGTAGTAGCAGCTAAAACATATTCTACCTCTACACTTGATTGTGCAACACAATCTTGCTTCTTTAAGCTCCATGAAAAACATCCTGAACCAAGAGAGAATAAACAGCATGAAGTGCTCTTTATATCATCCACATTTCCCTCCCAATCACTATCACAATAGCCTTGAAGATCTCCCTTATCAACTATTGTATAGAAAATGCCATGATCCACAGTCCCTTTAATATATCTCGAGACTCTTTTAGCAACTCCAAAATGTTTTTGAGTTAGTTCTTGCATAAACTTTGACAGTAAGCTTGCTGAAAACATCAAATCTGGCCTTGTTGCTGTTGAATAAAGTAAACTCCCAATTAGACTTCTATAAGCTGTAGCATCAACTAATTCTGAACCATCATTCTTTGACAATTTATTGTTGAGAACCAGTGGTGTATCTATTGGTTTGCCCCCTTCCATATGAAATTTTTTTAGTAAATCTCTTGCATATTTTTCTTGGGAAACAAAGACATCATTCTCTAACTGATTTATCTCCATTCCTAAGAAATAATTCATTTCTTCCAAATCTGTCATCTCAAACTCTTGCTGTATATTAGCTTTAAACTTCGCTATTATTTCATGATCATTTCCTGTTACAAGTTAGTCATCAACATATAAGGAGATAATCACAACACCACAATTCTCCAAAGCTTTTACATACAAGGTGTCACGTCCCAAAATCTGAGCACGTGACTGGCACGGAAAGTGAATTTCATTTCACCTCCGTAAGCCTATCTTTCTCTTAAGCATCATACCATTCTTTTAAATACAATTAATCTAAATTACATAATTTAAGAATTAAAATAAGAGAATTATTCATCTTTTCACAAAAGATAAGAAAATACGGCTAAACCGAGTTCTCTATACACACTACAGTTATTCATATTACATCACTGAATAAACCTACCCGATTACAGAGATTTTCTAGATTTATACAACTTAGAATAAGACCTAAACATTATACCTTTATCCTGAACAAATGAAAAGGTAATCATGTGCTAAGGATCCATAAATCTTTGTATAGATATTTACTTTCAACTGTCAACTCTGAAAAAAATGTTAATAAGAGGGGTATGAGCAAACCACGTGCCCAGTGAGCAGACAACACAACACTATGACAAAAAAAAATATTATGCATCAGATAACATGCAGCAATCATACGTAATCGATCATAATATAATATAATATAATTTATAATACTTCACAACAATATCCAAGTAAATCAAATACATTTCAACATAATTCAAATAATTCACAACAGCAAACAGTGAAATCAATTTCACACATTTTTCGTACCAACCGGGTCGTCTAGGGTACCTCTGGATCGTTGCCTGCGGCCCCGCCGCATCCACCCTTATCACTTCATGTATATTCTCCACCCTTATAGCTTTACGTAGATTTCTCCATGGGGTGCACTGCCATGCCTTTCCTTTCTAGTCAAACACAATCACAATCACAATCACATCTAAGAGCATTTTCAATCATAATCATGAGCCACATACACAACTCAGTCATTTACAATTCAAGTCACAACATAATCAATATGGTTCCAACAACATAGCATGTATACAACATAACCCATAATATAGAACAATTATTCAACCATAACATACTTCAACTATCTGCATATGAATGAACTCAACAATCAGAGTATGACACATTTCAACTCAGTTCACATGCCATTCACAATCCATCATATAATCTCCATTCATGAGAAAATAAGAAAATATCATTATATACGTCACCAGGCAAGTTCCACAATTGTTTATGTCTCATCGTCCTATTCAAGCACAATATAATTTAAACATATAAATATATATATTTGAGTCATTATTCTCTTCAAACTTGGATATACAACATATTTTCACTATGATGCAAAAAGTCAATAACAAAGATATTTAATCATAGCAAGTATTAACATACTCACCTAGATTTCACGCTCTCGGCACTCCCACCTTGCACCTTGACCATTCCTATTGTAACCAGATAAAAATCATCAGGGTTACAAAATAGAGAAATTCCTTACCACTACTCCCGACCTTCATCCACTTCTCAAAGTATAACTCCTAACTGGTAATGAATATCCAAATGAAACTTATACCATTGGAAATTAGACTTAAAGATCTTTTCAACGATATAAAGTTCACCCAAAACGGAGTCTGGATGAAGAAGTTATGGCCGATTGAAAATAAACTAAGGTTTCTAGGCACACCTGGCGCCTGGGCGCCAACCCAAACCTGGCGCCAATCCTTTCTTCCTCCCCAACGAACCTTGGCGCCTAGGCGCTACAGCTAGCGCTTGGGCTCCACGATCGCGACCTTTCGCGATTTCTCTCAGATTTGGCCCAAATCTGGTCAAATCTTCACCGTTTTCCATGATTTCTTCCATGGGATCTCACCCTTAATGTCTAAGGAGCATTTAGACACCAAAAGCACTAATTTTAATCGAGAAACAAAGTCAGAATCTCGATTTTACCTCAAACACTCTTAAAACTAGAAAATAGGGAAAAAGTTTAAGAAATAGAAATTTCTATCTCGATTCTTTGCTTTCCCCACGTTGCTTAGCTCCTAGAGGCTCGCCCCGTAGCCCGAGATCTGCCCTTCAAAGTCCGGTTGTGGAGTTGGAGTGTAGAGAGAGAAAGTAGAGAGAAGAAAGAGAGAAAGAGAGGAGAGAAGGTGAAGAGAGAGAGGAAAGGAGAAAATAAGGAAAAAGAGGTGAGGCCACCTATATACTCGCCCAGGGTGAAATTATCACTTGCTCTCCAGTTGACCCTCAGTCGAGACTAGCAAAAGAAAATTCATAAAATAAAACATCTCAGGTGTTTCTAAATCCTAGGTTCCCCATAGATTTTCTTATTTCACTTTAGTCCCTCTCAATGTCTCAGACTCCACTTTAACCTCGAATCTATCATCCTTTTGGTACCGGACTAATAACGCATTCCTATAAGCTCATTCTTCTTCTCGGGTTCCTATTTGGTCATTTTTCAAAAGTCCTTTATACTTTCTTTTCTTTTCACATTAGTCCTTGAGAATTTGTAAAAAATTTCCCAAATTGAAATTTTGAAATTTCTATTCCCAAATTTCCTTCACTAATTCAAAAAGAACATTTTTCATGTAATTAAATTTTTTAATAAACTTCAAATAGATTTTAAATATTCATATAAATTCTTGGGATATTACATTCTTCCCCCCTTAATAGAATTCGGTCCTCCGAATTCAAAACTCAAGATTGAAACAAATGCAGATATTTTTTCTATATCTCATTCTCTCTTTTAGAATTTTCACAATCAAGTACAAAATATAACAAGTTCAACATATTTTTATTTCTCAAGTTTCTTCAGTAAAAGAATTACCTCAACACAAAAAAAAATCAAACACTAAAATTTTATTTCTAGTACATAAGTTACAGGAAACAAGCTTAACTTGATTTACAAAACAGATAATTTTAATACGTGAAGCTCAGATCAGATATTAGCTTTAGGTACAAACAAAAGAAAGAATAAATTAAGGACGAGGAGGCTCTTGAAATGCAAAAGGTGCTCCAGGTCTAAAAGAGGAAGGTGCTTCAGACCTTAAGGAGGAAGCTAATCATTGCAGCCTAGAAAGAGTTTTTGGAGGAAGCGTCTGGGAAATTTGGTAAAGTGCAGAAGTCACTCCATTCATACAGTCAATACATCTCGCTTGTTGGTCACGAAAATTTTGAGTTGCAAACATCGAATGTCTATCAACTCTATTCGGCAATTCCCTAAAATGACGATTCAAAAGCTTTTCTTGTTCTATAAAGAGACGATTTATCAATCTCCCCTGGTCCTCAAAGTGGCGGTTTATCAATCTTTCCAAGTCCTCCATCTTTTGTCTCATAAGCGCAAGCTCATTATTAGAAGATGTTGTTGTGCTAACATCCTCTAGCTCTACTACTCCCTTTTTCTTTTCTTAGCCTCTAGTGACTCTTCCATGGATCTCTTATTCTTATAGATCCAGCTCTACCTTGCCAGCTTCAAAGTTTAAATTGAAAGATTTATTGCCGACCATATTTTTCTGAGCTATAAAGGTTGTATAGAAGGAGAAGTTTGATGCTAGGAAGCTTATAGGTATTGAACTCTTAGTGTAGTGAGCAGTGTAATGGGGCATCCATTATTTATAGACGAAATTTAGGGCTACAAAAATTTTTACATCATACTCTAAAGATGGCCTACAGACCTTATCCGTCGCAATGCCAACGGTCTATGATAAGCATGCCAGAAAATAATAAATATAATCTAATGCAAAAGATTTCCTCAAAAATTTCAGCTAACTTTTGACTCTTGCTCAAATTATTCAACTAATCGCCGCTTCAAACTATGACTTCCTGACTCTGTATTTGTTTTATCCAATAATCCTAGATCGAGATGTTACTCCATGAACGGGTAGCTTTACACTAGCCTTATCTAGGTTTCTAATCCGTTGCTTTGCCCTAGGCTTACACATTTTCAAAAATACATAATAAAATAAAACTTCTCACATTTACACATAGAGATACATCATTATCTATATATTTTCATCTATTCAAGTCCTTTTACATTCCTGACTTCTCATTCTCTGCATGTATGTGGAATCATTACATATTATTCCTGACCATAACAAATAGCCTTCACTCACTATGCATGAATATCTTACATATCATATGTGTTTAGATACATGTAATTACAGTATGATTCAATCAATCTCGTATATTATACTCAACTGAAGGCTTTCAAGAATAACACAATAAAGCAGAGAAATACATTTTAGTTCATCATAAAAGCATCCAAGGCAATCTTTAATGGCTACATTGTCAACTTCTTTGAATTTCAAAAAAAATGCCAACAAGAGAAATGGAAGAAAAAAAAACCAAGTATAAATCGGCCGTAAATCCACCGAATATTGACTTTCGTGGTTTTGGCATTAATTCGACGCACTGTTGATGTGCATGCCTACCCTAGACTTCTAGTTTCCAGCTTGCAGAAATCCACAGGTTAAGCGTGTAGGGTGCGGCGAAGAGATATCTTCTTTGTCTCTAAGTTCTAATTTTTCCTCTATAAGAACTGTCCCAGCGTTCTCAGTTACCACACCACAAAAAGTAATCATCTCTGAGCCTACAACTTCCCAACATTCCTCTCTTCTCATACTCCTACATAAATTTTTAAATTTTCCAAATCATGGCCACAAGGAAGTATATTAATCTCACAGTAGAGGCCAAGGAAGAAGAGCTCAACTTAAACTTAAGTCTGGGCAAAGACAAGGGCAAAAGACCTTTTGAGGGGTCTCAAGAGAAGCAGAAGGAGAAGAAAATGAAGAAGAACGAGGAAGCTGAGGAGACTAGCACGGGCCATACCTCGGAGGACAAAATCGCCTGTCTAGAGCAGGAGGTGAAAAATCTGAAAAAGATGATAGAGGACCTGGAGAAGTTAACTAAACGCAATAATGCGGCAATGACTTCAAGAATAGACAGGTTCTTCTATTGGTCTACCCAATGCTTCTGTAATCAACAACAAAGAAGTGTTGATTGTATGAATGAGATTTACACTAGCCTCTGCGACATTGCTCTATCTCTCGCTCCAAGGAATGGTCGAGGGGTGATGATACAATACAGTCCTCCTAATCCGAGACCACCTCGCCTGTAGATTACTCATGCATGAGTAATTTTTTTTTTGTAATGTACTCCTTCAGTTTTTTTTAATGCAAGTGGTTTCTTTTACTGGACGGTACTCTAAAAAAAATAATAAAATAAAGAAAGATAAAGGAAATCAGCCGTACAAAATCAATCACGAATTTAGCTTATGAAACCTATCACATAAAAATTTGATCCGACAGCAACGGAATCAAAACAAATAACAACCTTTCCTTTACCGAGTTCAAAAGTATAGCCATATCTATATAAAACTAAAACTAAAAATATAATTCCTAAGAAAAGACAAGTCTCGGAGGGAAAGGAAATGAAAACATCCTACAGGACCTTTAGTGGAGCCGTCTCTCTATAGTTGTGCCTGGGTTCACCACGATAGAGGAGATCCCACTAAGGTTACCTTACTCTATAATCGGTAGGAGACCTAATCCCAAAGCTCTGATACCAATTTTGTCACGTCTCAAAATCTGAGCACGTGACCGGCACGGAAAGTGAATTTCATTTCACCTCCGTAAGCCTTTCTTTCTCTTAAGCATCATACCATTCTTTTAAATACAATTAATCTAAATTACATAATTTAAGAATTAAAATAAGAGAATTATTCATCTTTTCACAAAAGATAAGAAAATACGGCTAAACCGAGTTCTCTATACACACTACAGTTATTCACATTACATCACTGAATAAACCTACCCGATTACAGAAATTTTCTAGATTTATACAACTTAGAATAAGACCTAAACATTATACCTTTACCCTGAACAAATGAAAAGGTAATCATGGGCTAAGGATCCATAACTCTTTGTATAGATATTTACCTTCAACAGTCAACTCTGAAAAAAAAATGTTAATAAGAGGGGTATGAGCAAACTACGTGCCTAGTGAGCAGACAACACAACACTATGACAAAAAAAAATATTATGCATCATAATGATAACATGCAGCAATCATACGTAATCGATCATAATATAATATAATATAATATAATTCATAATACTTCACAACAATATCCAAGTAAATCAAATATATTTCAATATAATTCAAATAATTCACAACAGCAAACAGTGAAATCAATTTCACACATTTTCCGTACCAACCGGGTCGTCTAGGGTACCTCTGGATCATTGCCCGCGGCCCCGCAGCATCCACCCTTATCGCTCTATGTATATTCTCCACCCTTTGATATCGGGCATTTTTATATACTTGTTAGTCCCTATCTTAGTCGTATTGCTATTTCAATGTTGCCAACTCTCCTATTTTATTATATTTTGAATTTATTGGGTGTAAATTAATTATAGAATTAATATGATTCAAATTCATAATTTTATCCCAATTAATTCATGTGCTTAATTTTAGATCTAATTATTGGAGAGAAAAATGCTGACATGGACGTTTTGCTTATTTGGAGGCTACCTAGACATGCTGACTGGGCATTGAATGGTTGACTAGGGCTGACTGGATTTTTGGTCCCCATTGTTCTACACTTTACAGCAAAGGGGAATGTAATTTCTGCTTTGACAGCATGGGCCTTCTGCAGCAATCAATGGCAGACAGAAACAGCAAAGGAGTGGAGTAACTTGTCTGCTGCTGTTGCCACTTTTCTGCTGTTGTCTTGTTGCCCACATCATGGAAGAAGCACCAAGGAGGCATCCAAGGAGGCATCTAGGGTAGAATATTTCAAGGCATTGAGGGCATCAGTTTTAAAAATGAGAGGACACTTTTATTTTCTGCAACTTAGCAATTTTCGTAGCTCTTTTTCCTCTCTGTTTTCTCTTCTGTCATTTGTTGTTTTGCTCTCATGAAGGGCTAAGTCTTCATTGTAATCAGTCACTGGACCACTGGGATGTTGTAGCTTGAACTAAGAATGCAAGCTAAGTGTTTTATTCTCTATTTTCATCTCATTTCATTTCTGTTTTGCTGTTATGTTTATGTTGCTGTCAGATTCTTATTAGAGCTTGAGAAGTAACATAAACTGACTTATATATATAAGATATAACCTTGCTTGACTGATTAGGAAAGTGAGGGAGGCGAAATGACTAGTTAGATGATATATTTAACTTGGTTTGGTTGAGATTTTCCACTGAATGCATCTGGTTATAATAGAGAGATGTTTTTGACTGTAATTAGTAGCATTAAATTCTAGATGTTATTCTAGAACCATTTTCATAAAGAACCAAACACTGGAATGAGAACAAAATTGAATCAATGAGTTAGGTAATGATAGTTGCACTCCCATGAATCCTAGTAGCTGATTACATAGTCTCTTTACTGTCAACACCTTGCAAATTTCGCTGCTGCTGCTGTTGTAGTTATTTGGTTGCTGTTCTGTTCTGTTTTTATTAGTACTGCCAACAAACCCCCCCCCGTTTATGTACTTTTCATTAGTGTTTGGGTGTTTAGAATGATTAATTAGTGTTTAGAAGTGAGGCTCCTTGAGTGAATACGACTTGGGGATCACTATACTGTAAATTGCCACGAATTCAATTCTGGGCGATTCGGCATCGTAGTGGCGTGAACCACCCTTATAGCTTTACGTAGATTTCTCCATGGGGTGCACCGCTATGCCTTTTCTTTCTAGTCAAACACAATCACAATCACATCTAAGAGCATTCTCAATCATAATCATGAGCCACCTACACAACTCAGTCATTTACAATTCAAGTCACAACATAATCAATATGGTTCCAGCAACATAGTATGTATACAAAATAACCCATAATATAGAACAATTATCCAACCATAACATACTTCAACTATCCGTATATGAATGAACTCAACAATCAGAGTATGACACATTTCAACTCAGTTCACATGCCATTCACAATCCATCATATAATCTCCATTCATGAGAAAATAAGAAAATATCATTATATACGTCACCAGGCAAGTTCCACAATTGTTTATGTCTCATCGTCCCATTCAAGCACAATATAATTTAAACATATAAATATATATTTGAGTCATTATTCTCTTCAAACTTGGATATACAACATATTTTCACTATGATGCAAAAAGTCAATAACAAAGATATTTAATCATATCAAGTAGTAACCCACTCACCTAGATTTCACGCTCTCGGCACTCCCACCTTGCACCTTGACCATTCCTATTGTAACCAGATAAAAATCATCAGGGTTACAAAATAGAGAAATTTCTTACCACTACTCCTGACCTTCATCCACTTCTCAAATCATAACTCTTAACTGGTAATGAATATCTAAATGAAACTTATACCATGGGAAACTAGACTTAAAGAGCTTTTCAACGATATAAAGTTCACCCAAAACGGAGTCCGGATGAAGAAGTTATGGCCGATTGAAAATAAATTAAGGTTTCCCGGCACACCTGGCGCCTGGGCGCCAACCCAAACCTAGCGCCTGGGCGCCACACCTGGCGCCTGGGTGCCAATCCTTTCTTCCTCCCCAACGAACCTTGGTGCCTAGGCACCACAGCTGGCGCCTGGGCGCCACGATCGTGACCTTTCGCGATTTCTCTCAGATTTGGCCCAAATCTGGCCAAATCTCAACTGTTTTCCATGATTTCTTCCATGGGATCTCACCCTTAATGTCTAAGGAGCATTTAGACACCAAAAGCACTAATTTTAATCGAGAAACGAAGCCGGAATCTCGATTTTACCTCAAACACTCTTAAAACTAGAAAATAGGGAAAAGTTTAAGAAATATAAATTTCTACCTCGATTCCTTACTTTCCCCACGTTGCTTGGCTCCTAGAGGCTCGCCCCGTAGCCCGAGATCCGCCCTTTAAAGTTCGGTTGTGGAGTTGGAGTGTAGAGAGATAAAGTAGAGAGAAGAAAGAGAGAAAGAGAGGAGAGAAGGTGAAGAGAGAGAGAGGAAAGGAGAAAATGAGGAAAAAAGAGGTGATGCCACCTATATACTCGCCCGGGGTGAAATTATCACTTGCTCTCCAGTTGACCCTCAGTCGAGACTAGCAAAATCAAATTCATAAAATCTCACTTCAGGTGTTTCTAAATCCTAGGTGCCCCACAAATTTTCTTATTTCACTTTAGTCCCTCTCAATGTCTCAGACTCCACTTTAACCTCGAATCCATCATCCTTTCGGTACCGGACTCATAATGCATTCCTATAAGCTCATTCTTCTTCTCGGGTTCCTATTTGGTCATTTTTCAAAAGTCCTCTATACTTTCTTTTCTTTTCACATTAGTCCTTGAGAATTTGTAAAAAATTTTCCAAATTAAAATTTTGAAATTTCTATTCCCAAATTTCCTTCACTAATTCAAAAAGAACATTTTTCATTTAATTAAATTTTTCAATAAACTTCAAATAGATTTTAAATATTCATATAAATTCTTGGGATATTACACAAGGCATCTTCATTTTGACTTCTCTAAAAACCAACACCTATCAAGTAATCATCTATTCTAGTAACTAGGCTTTAGGAGCTTATTTTAAGCCATATAAGGTTTTATATAGCTTGAGTACTTTCCCTTCATTCCTATCAGCTATAAAACCTTGTGGTTGATCAACATACACCTCTTCTTCAAGAACTTTATTCAAGAAGGCTGACTTGACATCCAAATAGAAAATCTTCCATTTATTTTGAGCTACCAAGGCTAACAACAATCTGATTATGTCATGCCTTACTACAGGTGCAAATGTATCATGAAAATCAACTCTAGCCACTTGAGAATAACCCTTTGCTACTAGGCTTGCTTATGCTTATTCACTGTGCCATTAGGATTCAACTTGACCTTGTAAACCCATTTCAGCTTAATGACAGACTTATTTGATGGTCTATCTACAAGCTTCCAAGTTCTGTTCTTCTCAATAGCTTGAATTTCTTTTTCAATTGCTTTTCTCTACACAACATGATTAAAGGCTTCTTCATAAGTTGATGGTTCAATTGCTACAAAATTACATCTCTCATAAACTTCTACTAATGACTTTGTTTTCAAAACTAGACTGTCTGTAGTATTTTCAACAACAACATCTTGGACAGGTTCAGCTTGTGTGTGAGCTGCTTCACTTTTGGTTTGGAGAAGCCTTCATTCCTTATCACCTTTTCATTCTTCCAGTCTCAATGAGTACCTTCATTAACAATGACATCCCTACTCACCATTAATTGTTGTCTTTCCAAATTATAAATTCTATAACCCTTTGATTTTCCTGCATAACCTAAGAAGATTCCCATTTCACTCTTCTTGTCAAACTTGGTTCTTCTAACAGCAGGTACATAAGCATAACAAATGAAACCAAACAGTTTTAAATGTTTTGCAGTAAGTTTAGCTCCTGACCATGCTTCAATAGGTGTTAAACCATGCACAGACTCAGTTGGTAGTTTGTTTAAAAGATAAATAACTATGTATATAGCTTTTACCCAAAACATCTGAGGCAATTCTTTCTCCAACAACAAATATCTAGCAATTTCTACCACAGTCCTGTTCTTCCTTTCACATACACCATTTTGTTGTGGTGTATATAGGAGTGTTAGCTGCTTATTGATACCACCACCTGCACAAAATTCTTGAAATTCAGCTAAAGTATACTTTTTCCCATTGTCTGATCTCAGCTACTTGATCTTGCAACCATATTGAACTTCCACCATTCTCTTGAACGTCTTAAAAATCTGTGCAACTTGAGACTTGCTTTTAATAAAGTAAACCCATGTCATCCTTGTCAAGTCATCAATAAAAAGAATGAAATATTTATTTTCCCCAATTGACAGATTTTTCATAGGAAGACAAATATTAGTGTGAAAAAGCTCAAGTTTCTCCTTTTCTCTCCATTTAGGTTCGTTTAGAAATGATTCCCTATGTTGTTTTCCAAAATGACAAATCTTGCATACTAAGTTTAACTCACTAATAGCTAGCATATCTCTAGTTAAATTCTTTAAATGCATGAGTTTCAATGATCCTAAATTAACATGCCCAAACCTATTGTGCCAAAGTTATGTCTCATCTACTTTAGCAAAATTGGCTTAGTTTAATACAACATCCAAATTTAGAGGAAAGGTTTTTCTACCATTTTCACCACTGCAATCTCCACTCATTTTTCATCAAACACTCTACAACATTCATCCTTAAACAACAAAGAATATCCATGGTTCACCATTTGAATAACACTAAGTACATTCTGAGCAACGCAGGGAATATATAACACATCATGAATATACCTAGTACCTTTTTTGGTTTGTACAGCAACCGATCTTTTCCTTTCAACTTCAACTATCTCTCTATTGCCAAGCTTGATTTTTGTTCTCACTGAACTATCCAGCTAATTAAAGAGTTCTAGGTGCCTAGCCATGTGATTTGTATAGCCACTGTCAATGAACCAAGTGTGCATATTTGATTCATGAGAGGACTGTTAAGCAATTTGGCAAGCGCACCAATCGCACAAGTAATATAGTGTAAAATGAGTAACGATGTTGATCCCACGAGGACTAAGTGGCTAACTATCCAAGAGATTTGATTGAATTAGTTAGACGAAAATATTGGATTAAAGATAGTTCTAATCAATGAATGATAAAATATAATCAATGACAGTAAATTTTTAGAAGGATTTTCTCAATTTGACAGCAAACAAACTCACAACCGACGAAATTAATCTAATTAAAAGCCTAGGGTCACTAATCCCTCTCCTCCGTCCTAGAAATTACAAAACCCCTCTCACGCACACGTAACTTATTCAACCATATAAGTTAATCCTAGGTTATTCTAATAACTTAAAAGAATTCTCCTGAATCTCAATTAAGTTACTTCACACCTACGCAATTCCTTGTGTGGGTTAAGCCTAATACAACCAACCTAGCCTTGATTAAACGAGATCAACTAACAGTCCTATTAGCTAACAAGCGAAAACACTTAGTAAGGTTCATGCACTTATCCTCCCTATTCAATGTTCTACTCTCACCTCCCTTTCTCGAGTTTGAAGACAGCAACAAGCATAAACATAGGTTGATCAAATCCATATAACGCAGCAATAAAATGAATAGAAAGACTTATATTAATTGAAATGAGGTTGCAAATACATGAGAGAATGCAAAATCTATTCAGTAGTCAAGTTCATAGCAACCCTAGATGGAAAATCTAGCTACTCATGGAAAATCAATAGCAAAAAACAGAAAAAAAAAAAAGGATAAAGATGGCCATGAATCTAATGTTGGATGATGGATTGAGCCCCAAAAGCCTTGAAAATTAGGTTCCCCTTGCTCTTCTCAGCCAAAATGGCTCTTTCCCTTTCTGTCTGGATCAAATCCCCTTGAAAATAACCTAGGAAGTTATTTAAACTGATACTATGTGGCTGAAAACACGTCCCAGTGCTGCAGCGGTGCAAACTCACCGCTGCAGTGGTAGAGAACAGAGAAAAACGGCCTAAAACAAGCTTCAGCGGAGGTCTGGTGCTGCAGCGGTACGATCCCACCACTGCAGTGGTGGCGGACAGAAAACAATTGCTGCAGTCTTCTCTAACTGGCGCCGGGCGCTGGTCTTACGTTGCAGCAGGCTCCTTTATGCGCTACAGTGGTAGACAGCAGAGCATGCTGTTATAAAATTGGACTCTAGCGCTGGGCGCTGGATAGAAATTCTCCTTCTAAAATGCAAGGCTGAAAGTTATGACTTGAATGCAGTGGTTTCTTCCCTTCTAGTTGATGATCATATCATTCTTTGTTCCCTGAAATGCAATATCAAATACCAATTATTGTCATAAATTTTGGAGGTAAATCAAGAAAGTAACATTGAGCTTAAAGAATTTCAAATTAGAAAACTTGAAGGCCAAACGAATTATATCAGTAAAATTCAAGCACAATTAAGGTTCATATGTTAAGAAAAAGTGCACAAAAAATCATGTTAATTTGGCAATTAACACTCCCCCAAACCTGAACTTTTTCTTGTCCTCAAACTAAAACTTCCTATGAGAGAAATTCTGATATGAAAATGTGTAACCAAGAATATATGCAACTAGGAGAAGTAAAGATTTGAAAATATGTGACTTAAATCAAGCCAAGCCTCATCAAAACCATTACCCAAAAGATTTAACTCAAGAGTTTGCAATCTTAAGGATTCAAATAATAAGTGTTAACCAAACTACAAGAAAACTTGAAATCAAAGCACTACCTCTTAGAACAGTTTATAAAACCAAATTCACAAAAAATTCCAAAACTCAATTACCTCTTTGTTCTCAAAGGCATCGTTTTATTTCAATTCTCAAGGGCTTCGCTGTTTTGTTCTCAAGGATATAGCTTCCTTACTTTCCTTATTTCCTTTGGAAATTTGCAAATTACTCATTTTATTTTAATTATAGGAGCCTACCCCTTATTGAAACTTTTAGCTATCCACTTATTGAATCCTTTTTTCACTAGCCCCTTATTGAATATTTTTTTTAAAATGAAAATGATCTAAAAACCATTCAAAGAGGCATGAACACGATTATTGAAATTTTGAAGTAGTTAGGCTAACACTCATAAAAATATGTAAAACTTAAAGATTTGCAAACTCAAGAGGTAAATCTTATATGCTTTTGTTTGAACAGACTTAACTTGCGGAAGAATTTTCAAATTTTCAGATTTCAAAAGTTTCAAAAATTTTCTCATATAACACATGCTTATGGATAACACAATATAAGTATATGGACAGCACAAAACCAATCAAAATTTTCTCAATAAAGGAACCCACATACATGCTAAACCACTCCCCCAAACCTGAATCTAATATTGCCCTCCATGAATGAAGGAGGGTTTAAAACATGAGAATGCAATCATCAATTTTTCTATGAAATACACAAACAACAGAAAAGTGCTGTGAGCAGCAGGAATATGTAACATGATAGCACAATATCAACAACCAAGCATAGTCATAAGCTCAATACCCTATCATAATTTACCACAGCAACATCATGTCCCGAGGAAACATAGTTCACACCAAAACTATCTCAAATTCATAGCAAAGCAATAAAAACTACAAAAACCAAGAAACAACACAACCAAAACAAAATAAAACAATTAAAACTCAGAAAGCAAAGAAACTTGGGTTGCCTCCCAAGAGCGCTAAGTTTATAGTCTTCAGCCAGACTTTACCGATGTTTGTTCAAGGTGGATCATCCAATGTTGGCTGCTTCTTAAATGATTTTGGCTGAGTCAAAACCATCTTTACAAAGTCAGGCGATTTTAATTCACGAGGATCATCACAAAGCTTTGCATATGCCTCTGAAGTTCCAAGAACTCCCTTTGTTCTTTCCCCCACATCATCAGCATCCTTCAAACAATTTTTATCCATCCTATCATAAAAATACCCATGAGATTCTTTATCAATTATCTTCAAGAAGTAGCACTCCTTCGGCTTATCAGAAGCTTTAGTTGCCTTGTTCATGTTGAAAGTGACTTCTTGATCATTAACCCTCATGGTTAACTCGCCTTTTTGAACATCAATTAAAGTTTTTCCGGTTGCTAGAAAAGGTCTTCCCAAAATGATTGGGATTTCCTTATCTCCCTCATAGTCCATGATGATAAAATCAGCTGGAAAAATCAACTTGTCCACCTTAACAAGTACGTCTTCAATGATTTCGTTCGGATAGCACATCGAACGGTCAGCTAACTGCAGAGTCACTGTGGTAGGCTGAGCATTTCCCAAACCTAATTTTTTGAAAATAGAAAGTGTCATTAGATTCACACTTGCTCCCAGATCGCACAGTGCTTTTCCAGAAAAGTTACTCCCAATGGCATGGAATGACGAAACTACCCGGATCTTTTATTTTGCTAGGCAACTTCTTTTGGAGAATGACGCTGCATTCTTGAGTCATAGCTACAGTTTCAAACTCACCCAAGTGCCTTTTCCTTGACAACACATCCCTCATGAACTTTGCATAACTGGGTATTTGTTCTAATGCCTCCACGAATGAGATGTTGATATGAAGTTGTTTCAGGATCTCCAAGAATTTTCTATATTGCCAATCTAGATTAAACTTTTTCTACCTCTGAGGGAAAGGTAATGGTGGAATAAAATTTTCAACCCTAATGTCTTACCTTGTATTTTCCCTTTTACCTTGATCACCCGAAGCATCAATTTTCTCAGTTGCCTTCTGTTGAGGCTTAATAACTTCTTCATTCTCTTTTGCACTGATCACCCCTTGTCTCTTATCATGTGATTTAACAACATTAGGGAGCTCCTTACCACTCCTTAAGGTAATGACCTTGAATGCTCTATGCCATCTCTTCTTGGATTATTTTCTGTATTACTTGGGAGGTTACCTTATTCCCTTTTATTCAAAGCACTTGCCAATTGGCCCATTTGAATTTTTAGATTCTTGATTGTAGCACTTTGAGTCTGACTTATTGCCTCAGTCCTCTCTATAAATTTTATGAATATTTCCTCCATTGATGATTTATTATCCACCTGAGATGGTGGATCTCTATTTTGGAGAGAAAAATTATTTTGACTATTGAAACTAGGAGGATGAGATGGCTTATTAGAAGATAAAGTTGAGAGATTAAGGCAGTGATTATTGTCCAGGATAAATTCGGATGATTCTTTGAGCTCGGATGATAATTGTTAGAGTATTGGTTGTTATGATTCCTTTGCATATTACCTATGTAATTTAACTGTTCCACAGAAGGAAATTCTTCACAATACCCGTTAACATGAGTCCCTTCACAGAAATCACAATTTGCTTCAGGCATTGCTATTGCATTTACCTTCGCCTGTTCGTTTTGTCTGGAGTAAAGCATGTAAAATTTCTTTGTTAATGCTTCGTTCTGAGCTAACAAAGCATTTAATGTGTCTAATTCCATGACTTCCCTTCTTGCAACACTCTTGACTTGACTAGATGCTTTTTGGCTTGCCCCCATTGTCTCTATTATTTCTTTTACTTGCACTATTGATTTTGCCATCAAAGCACCGCCAGCTGCGGTATCCAATTTGTCTCGAGTCTCATATGTAAAACCACTATGAAATATGGTGAGCTGCTGCCATTCTGGGAGACCATGATTAGAACATTTCATCAGTAAGTCTTTGAATCGTTCCATGCCTTATATAGGCTTTCGCCTTCATGTTGAAAAAATGTTGTAATTTCGTTCCTCAGTTTAATTGATCTTGATGGAGGAAAGAACTTACCGAAGAATCTTTTCTATAGTTCATCCCAAGTTGTTATACTTCCTCTTGGCTGAGCATTCAGCCAACTTTTAGCCATATCCCTCAAGGAAAAAGGAAACAAACGTAGATGGATGGCATCATCACTGGCTCCATTAATATTAACCATGCCACAAATATCCAGAAAATTTGTGATATGGTTGTTCGGGTCTTCTATTGGGCTACCCCCAAACTGGTTCTACTAGACCAAATTCATCAGGACTGCCTTTGTTTCAAAGTTGTTTGGGCCAAATGGAGGTTTCACTATGCTGAAGGCATGTCCAGCATTGTTGGGTGAGGCATAGTCCCACACAGCTCTATTTTCATCTTGGTGCAAATTTGCAGCTCCATTTCCTCTATTTTTTTCAATACCCCCAAGATTTATATTATCTTCTACCATTTCTTTTTGAGAACTTTGTCTCTCTTGGGTTCTTCTAATTCTAGCTTCTTTTCGAGTTCTCCTTGCAAGCCTTTCGATTTCAGGGTCAAAAAGAAGATCAGCTTGATTAATGGTACCTCACATGCACAAGGGGAAGATACCAATTAGCAATGATAGCAAATTCAGCAGCAAAAATCAACACATTAAAAACTAAAAAAATGACTCTATAATAAAAAAAAAAAAAAAAAAGAATAGAAACAAAACAAAACAAAACAAAACAAAACAAAACAAAACAAAACAACATAAAGCATCTAAGCTAACACCTTCAAATTTCTTTGAATATTAGCACAAATCTTAGTCCCCGGCAACGGCCCCAAAAACTTGTTAGGCGATTTAGCAAGCGCACAAGTAATATAGTGTAAAATGAGTAACGATGTCGATCTCACGAGGACTAAGTGGCTAACTACCCAAGAGATTTTACCAAATTAGTTAGACAAAAATATTGGATAAAGATAGTTCTGTTGACCCTAAGGCTTTATGCCATAAGTTTTGATGATGACAAATGTATTTGAATTATAGCATTGATATATATAAAGGTTAATTATCATATACATGCTACAAGTATTTAAGCATGACTATGTTATTTAATGTGTAATGTCTTATACATTAATCATACTATTTATCATAAATTGAACTAACCATTTGGTTTGTAAGTAAGATATATTTTATAGGTTGGTTCAAAACAAGAAGAGTGAGCATTGGATTGAAGAACAAGGAAAAGTAACATCATGCCTCACTCAAGGAAAGCAACATACAAGGACAAAGCTCCAAGAAATGAAGAATTAGAAGATTTAAAGTCTTGGAAGCTTGGATGCATCAAGATAGCCTATGTGTTTACATTAGGTATATTTTATATAGGCTAGTATATTTGTGCAACTCAATGATTTAGATTTGCATACATTGGCTCAAGCATATTTGAACAAAAAGATAGTGAGATATGAAGTTTTACAAAAGTTATTTTTTTGACCTTTGGTCACTCCTTATATCATATCTCATAAATGAAAAATCGGTTTTTCAAGTATCTTAATCTCATTTGATAGTAGACTCAAAGATCTTTTCAACGGTGTATTATTTATTCAAAACGAAGTCCAAATGAGAAATATATGACTATTTAAAATATAGTTTGAAAAACTGAAAGTTGATTTTACTGTAATAAAAAATTATTCTATTCTGACCTATAGTCAGTATTTTGATTATATCTTTTAAAAGAAAAATAATTTTTGAGTAAAACTTGGCTCATTTGAAACTAGACTCCAAGAGCTTTCCAACGGTATATTATTTGTTTAAAACGGAGTTCAAATGAGGGAGTTATGAATTTTTAAATAAAGCTCAAAATCTGGACTGCACTATAAGTGCTGTAACGGCTATATAACGGCTAGTTTTGTAAAATCTTATATATATAACCTTAGATACACGATTTTGAGCAAGAACAAAGTCTTACAATGTGATATTAACTTCTTCTATCATCTTTGAGAGAAAGGAAAGCATTCTTGAGCCAAATCTTGCATATTCTCTATTATTATAGTTATTAGAGCTTCATTTGTATTCATATACTCTTTAAAGAGAGTTTCTTTGTATTGTTGATTTTGATCAACACATATATTATTCTGAGTTGAGGTTCGCAAGTACCGGTGTTGAAAGAACTTGCTTTGGGTTGAGGAGGAGCCCGGATTCATAAATTCTCCATTATGGTTTCGCAAATACCCGGATCGAATTTGCGTGGTTGTAGTGGTTTGCAAGTACCTGGATTAAACTTGCAATTATAGTGGAAATACTCAAGTGGTCTCTTGAGCACTGGATGTAGGCTTGGATTAGCCGAATCAGTATAAATCTCCAAGTTTGCTTTCTCTATCCCTTACTCTTTAATTTGTGCATATTGATATCTATTATTTAATTCCTTGATCTTTATAATTATTTATCTTGACAGCACATTGATTTTCTGTATTGTATTTATTATCCTAAGCATTGTACTTTTACAGAAAATCATTTTAACTTCCAATTAATTCTTGTGAAAAATTTATAAAACCCAATTCACTCCCTCTTGGGTTCCAATCATTACTTTCAAGTTCTAATCAATGAATGATAAAATAAAATCAATGACAGTAAATTTTTAGAAGAATTTTCTCAATTTGACAGCAAACAAACTCACAATTGACGAAATTAATCTAATTAAAAGCCTAGGTTCACTAATCCCTCTCCTCCGTCCTAGAAATTACAAAACCCCTCTCATGCACACGTAACTTATTCAACTATATAAGTTAATCCTAGATTATTCTAATAACTTAAAAGAATTCTCCCGAATCTCAATTAAGTTACTTAACACCTACGCAATTCCTTATGTGGGTTAAGCCTAATACAACTAACCTAGCCTTGATTAAACGAGATTAACTAACATTCCTATTAGTTAACAAGCAAAAACACTTAGTAAGGTTCACGCACTCGTCCTCCTTATTCAGTGTTCTACTCTCACCTCCCTCTCCCAAGTTTGAAGACAGCAACAAGCATAAATATAGGTTGATCAAATCCATATAACGCAGCAATAAAATGAATAGAAAGACTTATATTAATTGAAATAAGGTTACAAGTACATGAGAGAATACAAAATCTATTCAGGAGTCAAGTTTATAGCAACCCTAGATGAAAAATCTAGCTACTCATGGAAAATAAATAGTATAAAATAGAAAAAGGGATAAAGATGGCCATGAATCTGATGTTGAATGATGGATTGAGCCCCAAAAGCCTTGAAAACCAGGTTCCCCTTGTTCTTCTCAGTCAAAACGGTGCTTCCTCCTTATATCCGAATCAGAATCCCCTTGAAAATAACCTAGGAAACTATTTAAACTGATACTGATGTGGCTAAGAATGCGTCCCGGCGATGCAGCAGTGCGAACTCATTGCTGCAGCGATAGAGAACAGAGAAAAAAGGCCTAAAACGAGCTTCAGCAGAGGTCTGGCACTACAGCGGATAGAAAACAATTGCTGCAGTCTTCTCTAATTGGCGCTGGGCACTGGCCTTGCTCTGTAGGGGGCTCCTTTCTGCGCTGCAGCGGCAGACAGCAGAGCATGCTATTATGAAATTGGACTCCAGTGCTGGGTGCTGGACTGCTGGACAGAAATTCTCCTTCTAAAATATAGGGCTGAAAGTTGTGACTTGAATGCAGTGGTTTCTTCCTCTCTAGTTGATGATCATATCATTCTTTGTTCCCTGAAATGCAATATCAAATACCAATTATTGTCATAAAATTTGGAGGTAAATCAAGAAAGTAACATTGAGCTTAAAGAATTCC
Organism: Biancaea sappan; assembly: GCA_037074585.1. NCBI lineage: Eukaryota > Viridiplantae > Streptophyta > Magnoliopsida > Fabales > Fabaceae > Biancaea > Biancaea sappan. The sequence goes on from CM073500.1 coordinate 25,494,312, forward strand.
AAATTAGAAAACCTGAAGGCCAAACGAATTATATCAGTAAAATTCAAGCACAATTAAGATTCAGATGTTAAGAAAAAGTGCACAAAAAATCATGTTAATTTGGCAATTAACAAGGACTGATGAGCCTTTAGAGGTTCTTGATCATCACAAAATTTGCTTGGTGAGCTGGTTGTTGTTGTTTGGATTGTTGTGCTTGCTTGGCCCTACAATACTTCTTAATATGTCCAAGCTTTTGACAAAATCTTCACTGTATAGTTGGCTTTCCCTTAAAAAAACAGTCCTTTTCTTCATGGTTAGTTCTTTGACAAACTCCATATGGAGGAAATTTTCCTTTTGCATTTGAATTCCGCCCTTGATGTTTTTTCTTGTTTTTCCAACCCTTTCCACCACTTTCTCTCTTAGAATCTTTGATTTATTGCTTCCCCTTTTCTTTAGCTTGAAGTGTACCTTCTATGGCTTCCTCTTCCTTTCTCATATTGCTTCTCTGCTCATGAACTTGTAATTTGTTGATGAGTCCAGAGATTGACAGCCTTTTCAAGTTACAAGACTTTTCTATAGCTGAAATCTTAGCTTCAAATCTTGCAGGAAGACTTATGAGTATCTTCTCTACCACTTTGTCATCCTTAAATGTTTCTCTTGTAATCCTTATCCTGTTGACAACTTCTATTAACTTATTTGCATAGTCTTTTATAGTTTTTGACTCGTTCATTTTGAGCATTTCAAACTCTCTCTTGAGAGTGAGCAACTTGACTGCCTTAGCTCTGTCACTTCCTTCAAACTCTTCCTTCAATTTATCCCATGCCTCCTTAAGTGAACTACAGGTCATAATCCTACTAAAAATGCTATCTGAAGCTGCAACATAAATAAATACATGACAAAGCCTTTGGCTTTTTAGCTTTTTAGCTTTCTCCTCCTCAAATATTTTAATTTGAGCAATAAAAGGATTAGCTTTTAATGGCTCTGGTTCTCTCTCTGTTGCAACAACCTCCCATAAATTTTGAGCTTCCAAATATGCCTTCATCTTAATAGCCCAAAACCAATAGTTTTCTCCATTAAATGTTGGTGGTCCCTAATATAGCTTCCTGTAGCCATTTGCTGTTAACTCTTTCCTTTGTAACCTTGAAACCAAACCAGCTTAGCTCCTTCCCCTTTGTAAGCTTGGTTGATCCTCACAGTCCTTTAAGAAAAAAGCTCTGATACCATGTTAATTTTCATGTGTAGGGGCTAAGAGAGAAAGAAAAATAGTGAAGGAGAATGCTAAGATTGTTCTTCATTCACATTCTCATAATAAAAATACTTATAGTACATGAAAAGATGGAGCTTACATGAGTTTTGATTCATCTAACCAATAACACTAACAACAAAGGAAGGGCTAACATTCCTTAACTCCTCAAAATAAGGATAAACAAAAGATTTTAACTAACCTTACCAACTATAGTTGATGCTATCTAAATAAACAAAATACATTAGTATCTAGAAAAATCTTGCTTCAGCAGCAAATACCATAGTTATATTGTCACGACCCGTTTTCTGGGCACATGACCGGCACAATGATGAATCTCTCATCACTGTAAGCCTTCCGATAAATATATCAAATTTTCTTATCTGAAAATCATAGAGATGATTTGCATGTAATAATATATTATCAATTTAAAATACATTATTATACTGACATACAAGCCAAATGTCGAACCCCTGACCTAGATGTCCTAGACGATTACAGAGCAACATAATCTATAACAAAAGAGGGGTATACCCGACATCAGGAAGGTCCAAAGTGATCTACTCCTCTAGCAGATATTCTTCGCTGGCAACCTGATTTGAACAAAAAGGTTGTACAAACAGTGTAAGCTTTTAAACTCAATGAGCGAATCGGCCTCGCGTTAATAAAATTCAAATACATTACCAGTCATGCAAGCATATCCAAAGGCTCATACTCAACCAATAGACAGAAGATAAAAATTTATCCAATTCAACAAACGTTACTAGTACTCGTCAATGGCAATATATCCCAGAGAGCGCACACAGGCCGGCTCACCAATTATGTATATTTCTGCCATGACGCACAACATCATCCTCTTACATACAAGAAGATAAAAATTCATCCAATTCAACAAACGTTACTAGTACTCGTCAATGGCAATATATCCCGGAGAGCGCACACAGGCCGGCTCGCCAATTATGTATATTTCCGCCATGACGCACAACCTCATCCTCTTAGCTAGGGCGCCTCACGGATTTATCACCAATCCGGGCTATATCCCTACTGAGGGAATCGTTGTCTCCACACTCATTGGTCAAGACACCCTGTCAACCGGGTTTTCCGCCTTGCCGTGAGAGGGGGTACTGTCCCGCTCAATCACAATCAATAGTACAGTATTTCATATCATAATCAGAAGCACAATATAATATTCATCCATATAATAGGTATAGTATATAACTATATTATAAACCACAAATCAAGATAACAATTAAACTGTTTTGAAGAGATTCAAATTTCACATCATCATGAGATACTTGCTTCTTCTTATCCATACTTCTGGATTAATTATCTCATTAGATTCGTTATTCTGAATCTAATTTCCCCCTATGAATCTTGGGAGTGTCCTACGACATACTTTTTATCACCAGTAATGCTAAAACTCTATTAAAACGGGGTCGTTTCACTCACATGGATTCCGTACGAGTATCACTTCTCTAAGTCATTACAGACAAGAGTGCTCAGGTGAATTTCGGTGTTCTGCTACGGAGATTTTCATGAAAGATTAGAGAAAATATATTAGGATTGTTTTCGTACAGATACTGTTCATACGTATAAATAGTAACAGTAGTTTGTAAACAAATATTTGTATTTTATTTTTCTTGGGTATTACATATATTTTCTTTTTCCTCTAGTTTATCAATAATCTTTATATAAATTTTCAACTGCCAATTGATCCATGAGCAAAAAATATAAAAAAAAAGTTCAAAAATTAAATTTTCATAAAGGGAATGAACTAGAGAATGGCACTCTTAAAGATAAAAGAAGTTTAACGATCAAAATTGAAAATTGAAAGACTAAATTGTATATTAATAAGGCAAAACCAAATTTACTTATTATACTAATAAACTATCCTAAGGGTGAGCAGAGCTGGAGACGTTTCACAAATGCAAGAACAATTCCATATTCCTAATTTGTTGGGGAGATCATAAAGTTTAATGCTCAACAGTACTCATAGACATCTCCATTATTACAGCTTACTTCAAAAGAATTAGAAGAAGGGTAATATTATTGATGATCCGACGGCTCTCATTTATCTAATGTTTTTCTCTTTTATTTTTTTTGAAAACGTTAGACGAATGAGAGCCATTAGATCAAACCTGTAATATCCCAAGAATTTTTATGAATATTTAAAGTCTGATTTGAAGTTTAGTGAAAAATTTAATTATGTGAAAAATTTTATTTTTGAATTAGTGAAGAAAATGTGGGAATAGAAATTTTTATTTTAATATGGCGCCCAGGCGCCACGTGGGGCGCCTAGGCGCCGGGCATGGGTGGCGCCCAAGCGCCATAGGTGGCGCCCAGGCGCCAGGTGTACCGGAAAATTTTAGTTTATTTTTCAATCGGCCATAACTTCTTCATCCGAACTCCGTTTTGGGCAAACTTTATATCGTTGGAAAGCTCTTTAAGTCTATTTTCCAATGGTATAAGTTTCATTTGAATATTTATTACCAGTTAGGAGTTATGATTCGAGAAGTAAGTGAAGGTCGAGAGTAGTGGTAGGAAATTTCTCTATTTCGTAACCCTGATGGTTTTTGTCTGGTTACAATAGGAATGATCAAGGTGCAAAGTGGGAGTGCCGAGAGTGTGAAATTCAGGTGAGTGGGTTAATACTTGCTATGATTAAATATCTGTTATTGACTTTTTGCATCATAGTGAAAATATGTTGTATATCCAAGTTTGAAGAGGATGATGTGGAACGATGAGACATAAAGAATTGTGGAACGTGTCTGGTAATGTATATAATTATATTTTTTTATTTTCCCATGAATGGAGGTTATATGATGGATTGTGAATGGCATGTGAACTGAGTTGAATAATTGTTCTATATTATAGGTTATGTTGTATACATGCTATGTTGCTGGAACCACATTGATTATGTTGTGGCTTGAATTGTAAATGATTGAGGATGTTTTTATATATGATTGTGATTGTGTTTGACTGGAAAGGAAAGGCATGGTGGTGCACCCCATGGAGAAATTTATGTGAAGTTATAAGGGTGGAGATTATAAATGGAGAGATAAGGGTGGATGCGGCGGGGGCCGCGGGCAACGATCCAGAGGTATTCTGGACGACCCGGTTGGTACGGGAAATTTGTGTGAAATTGATTTCACCGATTGTTGTTGTGAACTTTTGAATTATGTTGAAATGTATTTGATTTATTTGGATATTGTCGTGAAGTACTACGAATAATATCATATCATATGATGATCGATTTACGTATGATTGCTGCATGTTATCATTATGATGTATGATATTTTTTTGTCATAGTGTTGTGCTATCTACTCACTGGGCACGTGGTTTGCTCATACCCCTCTTATTGATATTTTTTTTCAGAGTTGACAGCTGAAGGTAAATATCGGAACAAGGAATTATGGATCCTTAGTCCATGATTACCTTTTCACTTGTTCAGGATAAAGGTATAATAGTTAAGTCTTATTTTAAGTTGTATAAATTTAGAAATCTCTGTAATCGGGTAGGTTCATTCAGTGATGTAATGTGAATGATTGTAGTATGTATAGAGAATTCGGTTTGGTTGCATGAAAAAGAATTGTATGATGATTAAGAGAAAGATAGGCTTACGGAGGTGAAATGAAATTCACTTTCCGTGCCGGTCACGTGCTCAAATTTTGGGACGTGACAAGTTGGTATCAGAGCTTTGGGATTAGGTCTCCTACCGATTACAGAGTAAGGTAACTTTAGTGGGATCTCCTCTATCGTGGTGAACCCGGGCACGACTATAGAGAGATGGCTCCACTGAAGGTCCTGTAGGATGTTTTCATTTCCTTTTCCTCCAAGACTTGTCTTTTCTTATGAATTATGTTTTTAGTTTTAGAGAGTTATGGCTATACTTTTGAACTCGGTAAGGGAAAGGTTATTATTTGTTTTGATTCCGTTGCTGTCGGATCAAATTGTATGTATGGGGCTTTATATGTTACATTCATGATTGATTTTGTGTGACTGATTTCTTTTATCCTTCTTAATTTTATTATTACTATTTTTGGAGTACCATCCCATAAAAGAAACCACTGGCATTAAAAGCAGAAGGATTACATTGCAAAAAAAAAAATTACTCATGCATGAGTAATCTAAAAGCGAGGTGGTCTCGGATTAGGAGGGTTGTACTGTATCATCACCCCTCGACCATTCCTTGGAGCGAGAGACAGAGCAATGTCGCGGAGGGTAGTGTAAATCCCATTCATACAATCAACACTTCTTTGTTGTTGATTGCAGAAGCACTGGGTAGACCAATAGAAGAACCTGTCTATTCTTGAAGTCATTTCTGCATGATTGCGTTTACTTAACTTCTCCAGGTTTTCTATCATCTTTTTCATATTTTTGACCTCCTGCTCTAGACAGGCGATTTTGTCCTCCGAGGTATGGCCCGTGCTAGTCTCCTCAGCTTCCTCGATCTTCTTCATTTTCTTCTCCTTCTGCTTCTCTGGAGACTCCTCAAAAGGTCTTTTGCCCTTGTCTTTGCCCAGACTTAAGTTTAAGTCGAGCTCTTCTCTCCTGGCATCTACTGTGAGATCAATGTACTTCCTTGTGGCCATGATTTGGAAAATTTAGAAATTTATGTCGGAGTATGAGAAGAGAGGAATGCTGAGAAGTTGTAGGCTCAGAGATGATTACTCTTTGTGGTGTGGTAACTGAGAACGTTGGGATAGTCCTTATAGAGGAAAAATTTGAACTCAGAGACAAAGAAGATATCTCTTCGCCGCACCCTATACGCTTAACCTATGGATTTCTGCAAGCTGGAAGCTAGAAGTCTAGGGTAGGCATGCACACCAACAACGCGTCGCATTAATGGCAAAACCACGAAAGTCAATATTCGGTGGATTTGCGGCCGATTTACACTTGGTTTTTCCATTTCTCTCGTTGGCATTTTCTGAAATTGAAGGAAGTCGACAATGTAGCCATTACAGAGTGTCTTGGATGTTTTCACGATGAACTAAAATGTATTTCTATGCTTTCTTGTATTGTTCTTGAAAGCCTTCAGTTAAGTATAATATACATGATTGATTGAATTATACTGTGATTATATGTATCTAAATACATATGATATGTATGTATGTTATTCATGCATAGAGAGTGAAGGCTATTTGTTATGGCCAGGAATAATATGTAATGATTCTACATACATTCAGAGAATGAAAAGTCTGAAATTTAAAAAAAAAAAAACTTGAATAGATGAAAATATATATAGATAATGATGTATCTCTATGTTTATACATATATACATATATGCTCGTAGAGGCAAGTGAAAGGTAAAATTTTTCTCTCACTTTATGGAACGCTTGATATGTAGATGTGAGAAGTTTTTATTTTAATATGTATGTTTGAAAATGTGTAAGCTTAGGGCAAAGTCACGGATTAGAAACCTAGATAAGGTTAATATGAAGCTACCCGTTCATGGAGTAATATCTCGATTTAGAATTATTGGATATGACAAATACAGAGTTAGGAAGTCATAAATTGAAACGGCGATTAGTTTAATAATTTGAGCAAGAGTCAAAAGTTAGCCGAAATTTTTGAGAAAATCTTTTGTATTAGATTATATTTTGTTATTTTCTGGCATGCTTATCTGAGACCGTTGGCATTGCGTCGGATAAGGTCTGTAGGTCATCTTTAGAGTATGATGTAAAAGTTTTGTAGCCCTAAATTTCGTCTATATGTAATGGATGCCCCATTACGCTGCTCACTACACTAAGAGTTTATATCTATAAGCTTTCTAGCATCAAACTTCTCCTTCTGTACAACCTTTATAGCTCAGAAAGATATGGCCGGCAATAAATCTTTCAATTTAAACTTTGAGGCTGGCAAGATAGAGCTAGATCTAAATCTTAGCCTGGAGAATTATAAGAATAAGAGATCCATGGAAGAGTCACCAGAGGCTAAGAAAAGAAAAAGTGATGTAGTAGAGTTAGAGGATGTTAGCACAGCAACATCTTCTAATAATGAGCTTGCGCTTATGAGACAAAAGATGGAGGACTTGGAAAGATTGATAAACCGCCACTTTGAGGAACAGGGGAGATCGATAAATCGTCTCTTTACAGAACAAGAGAAGCTTTTGAACCGTCATTTTAGGGAATTGGCGAATAGAGTTGATAGACATTTGATGTTTGCAACTCAAAATTTTCGTGACCAACAAGCGAGATGTATTGACTGTATGAATGGAGTGACTTCTGCACTTCGCCAAATTTCCCAGACGTTTCCTCCAGAAACTCTTTCTAGGCTGCAACGATTAACTTCCTCCTTAAGGTCTGAAGCACCTTCTTCTTCTAGACCTGGAGCACCTTCTGCATTTCAAAAGCCTCCTCGTTCTTAATTTATCCTTTCTTTTGTTTGTACCGAAAGCTGCTGTTTGATCTAATGTTTACGTATTAAAATTATCTGTTTTGTAAATCAAGTTCAGCTTGTTGCCTGTAACTTATGTATTAGAAATAAAAATTTTCGTATTTGATTTTTTTTGTTGTTGAGGCAATTCTTTTACTGAAGAAACTTGAGAAATAAAAATATGTTGAACTTGTTATATTTTGTACTTGATTGTGAAAATTCTAAGAGAGAGAATGAGATATAGACAAAATATCTGCATTTGTTTCAATCTTGAGGTAAGTTTTGAATTCGGAGGACCGAATTCTTTTAAGGGGGGAAGAATGTAATATCCCAAGAATTTTTATGAATATTTAAAGTCTGATTTGAAGTTTAGTGAAAAATTTAATTATGTGAAAAATTTTATTTTTGAATTAGTGAAGAAAATGTGGGAATAGAAATTTTTATTTTAATATGGCGCCCAGGCGCCACGTGGGGCGCCTAGGCGCCGGGCATGGGTGGCGCCCAAGCGCCATAGGTGGCGCCCAGGCGCCAGGTGTACCGGAAAATTTTAGTTTATTTTTCAATCGGCCATAACTTCTTCATCCGAACTCCGTTTTGGGCAAACTTTATATCGTTGGAAAGCTCTTTAAGTCTAGTTTCCAATGGTATAAGTTTCATTTGAATATTTATTACCAGTTAGGAGTTATGATTCAAGAAGTAAGTGAAGGTCGAGAGTAGTGGTAGGAAATTTCTCTATTTCGTAACCCTGATGGTTTTTGTCTGGTTACAATAGGAATGATCAAGGTGCAAAGTGGGAGTGCCGAGAGTGTGAAATTCAGGTGAGTGGGTTAATACTTGCAATGATTAAATATCTGTTATTGACTTTTTGCATCATAGTGGAAATATGTTGTATATCCAAGTTTGAAGAGGATGATGTGGAACGATGAGACATAAACAATTGTGGAACGTGTCTGGTAATGTATATAATTATATTTTTTTATTTTCCCATGAATGGAGGTTATATGATGGATTGTGAATGGCATGTGAACTGAGTTGAATAATTGTTCTATATTATAGGTTATGTTGTATACATGCTATGTTGCTGGAACCACATTGATTATGTTGTGGCTTGAATTGTAAATGATTGAGGATGTTTTTATATATGATTGTGATTGTGTTTGACTGGAAAGGAAAGGCATGGTGGTGCACCCCATGGAGAAATTTATGTGAAGTTATAAGGGTGGAGATTATAAATGGAGAGATAAGGGTGGATGCGGCGGGGGCCGCGGGCAACGATCCAGAGGTATTCTGGACGACCCGGTTGGTACGGAAAATTTGTGTGAAATTGATTTCACCGATTGTTGTTGTGAACTTTTGAATTATGTTGAAATGTATTTGATTTATTTGGATATTGTCGTGAAGTACTACGAATAATATCATATCATATGATGATCGATTTACGTATGATTGCTGCATGTTATCATTATGATGTATGATATTTTTTTGTCATAGTGTTGTGCTATCTACTCACTGGGCACGTGGTTTGCTCATACCCCTCTTATTGATATTTTTTTTCAGAGTTGACAGCTGAAGGTAAATATCGGAACAAGGAATTATGGATCCTTAGTCCATGATTACCTTTTCACTTGTTCAGGATAAAGGTATAATAGTTACGTCTTATTTTAAGTTGTATAAATCTAGAAATCTCTGTAATCGGGTAGGTTCATTCAGTGATGTAATGTGAATGATTGTAGTATGTATAGAGAATTCGGTTTGGTTGCATGAAAAAGAATTGTATGATGATTAAGAGAAAGATAGGCTTACGGAGGTGAAATGAAATTCACTTTCCGTGCCGGTCACGTGCTCAAATTTTGGGACGTGACAAAACCGATCCAACAGCTCTCCTAAAGGCAATCCCATATGAAGTTTAAGACTAAATAAAAATTGACACTAGAAGTAAGAGTACAATTTCCATCCTTTGTTTCAGCATTGTTCTTGAAGAGTTTTTTTTCATCCTAAAAAAAGATTAAATATTATGTCTTATATGAGTAAAGCTATTAAAAATTTAATATGATCCAATCTTTCCTAGTCTTAATTCTCTTTGACCCTAATATTATTAGGGTTTAGAGTAAGATTTAGGGTTTATATAAAATATGGCCAAATTTTTAGAGATGAATTATTTTAAATTATGGCCAAAATTTTTCCAATCCAAATTAGTCATATTAGGGCCTAGAGCCAACCCTTAGGGCCTAACATTTTCTTTTTCCGATGAAAAAGTATTTTTTATTATAAAATGCACACTGCATCGTCTTCTTCCTCCTCCTCTTGGTTTTTATCTCTCTCTCCTTTGTGAGAGTTGTCCTCTTCGCCCTATCTAAGTTTTTCCCCCCGCTCCTCTCTGGGATCTCCTCCACCTACGCTTCTATCCCTTCACCATGTCAAAAGCCAACTCCAAATCGGCCTCCAATGACCGTTCTCATCTCTGTCCCTCAAGATCCAATCCACCTCCTTTTCCCCTACATACTTGTGGTTGCTTTGCATATCTAAATCTCTTTCCTCAATGGCAAACTCAGTAGGTAGCTTTGTGCAAAGATGGTGAAAGTGGGATTACTTCAGCTTTTCCAGATGGTGACCGTCGATGTCCGGTCTTTGTTTATTTTTTTTCTTGTTTTGTTATAAGTTGGTTTTGGTGGGCATGTATCAACTTGTTTTTATGAGTTGTAGGAAAAAAAGCTCTAATATATAATTAAAGGTGTGTTACCTCTTTTCAATCTACTAGATTTAGGGTTAGGAATGTGTTGCCTTTGTATAATCTCATAGTTATATTGTGTATATTTGGTACTGATTTTTAAATCATATATCATTCTCTTATAAGTTTCAGGCTTATAATATATTCGATAATGTTTATGCCTGATTTATTTTATGTAATCATGGCTTGATACCATATTAATGGAATTGTTACCCATTCGTCCAAAAACAAATTATAAAATGCACTATTTGACCCCCAAAAAATTATAAAATGCACTATTTATTGCAACTAAATAATTATAGCGATATAAATGTAAATAAAATAAGTAACTAACATATCAAATATTTAAATTAAGTATAAATAAAATATAATTTTTTTTTCAAAAATCAACATATTAAATGTTTAGAATAATAAATTTTTAAGTATTCAAACTAAAATTAAGTTCATTTTTATCCACCAATCCAAACATATTATCTTCTCTCCATGACGGTATATTATTACAAAATTATAAAGTGGAGTAGTGAAAGTTGTTTGTGTAAAGAGAAAAGTGAAATCATTTTCCATATATCACAAACACTAGAAAATTTTGAGAAAAAAAGCTTGGCATTAGATATTAGAATTATATAATTAGATAATATTCAATTAAAATTAATTAAGTAAAAAAAAGAATAAAGATTTTAAAAAAATGAGGTATTAAATAAAAAAAAGAAAAGAAAAACAGGTCTGGCCGATTTGTAATCTAATCCAATTTTAAATATGGACCAGAATTTTTCCTACCCAATGTTATTATTTTTTAAAAGCTTATATAAAATGTGATCCATTTTAATAGAAAAAAGGATATGGAGAGGTCGAGCTCTCTTAATCTCAACCTCCCACACCATAAATTTTTTTTGAACTTAGTATTCGAGTAAGAAAAGAAAACACGTATCTAATATGTATTGATCGCTGAACAAGTGAGTTTCAGAGAACTCAAGCTCTCTGGAGCAGTATCCTTTTAACAGTTGTATCTATGTAGGGGATTGTTGAGGCAAAAAATAAAAAATAAAATAGAAAGATTTTGTTGGCATTGTAGTCCCAGGATTAGGGTACGAGGCTCAAATGGATACAAGATACTAAGGTAAGAGGAAGAGGCGAGCGGGGCAGCGAGTCTGGACCTCGCACTCAGCCACTTTCAGACTTATTACCTACCTATTTAGGAATTAGGTAAGCCACTTTCAGACTTGTTACTTATTACCTATGTAGGAATTAGGTAAGCCACTTTCAGACTCATTACTTAATACCTGTTTAGGAATTAGGTAAGCCACTTTCAGACTTGTTACTTATTACCTATTTAGGAATTAGGTAAGCCACTTTCAGACTTATTACCTATTTAGAAATTAGGTACGCCTTGGACGTTGCACTTGGGCGAGTGGTACAACACACACTCACATTCACTCACACAATAAGGTGTTGTGTTTAGAAGTCTTTACATCAGGGAAGCCGCTTTTCTTTCGCTTTTTGGACGAGATTATTTAATAATTTAAATTAATTTTATGTCTTTAAAAATTTATATAATTAATTTTTAAAAATAAGAAGATAAAATTAGACTTGTAAAATTAATTATAATTTTTTTAAAAAAATATAAAATTAATCTGGATCATTAAATGATCTCATCTAACGATGCAAATTAAAGTCTAAAATGAACTATTTATTTCAAGCCTTAAATGAAAGCAGCTTTCATATTAACGTGATTTTATTTTCAAACTACTTTTCCATAGCTGCTTCCATTTTTACCAATTTATTCACTGTTACTTCACCACACCACAAATAAAATGGGTTACTGATTCATACTTATTCTTTTAATTATAATTTTTAACTTTGGTTTTATGAATATAAAAAAAATTAGCACTACATGAATTTATATATATTTTTATAACCTGATCTAATTCAAGTTAAATTTGTAAAAATTTAATAAATTTTAAAATATTAATAGTGCGAAATATAAATTTAATAATATATAACCACACCTCTAAAGCAATTAAAGTTTCCCGGACAGTAGTTTACGGTGTATTTAAGCACTATATAAAATTTTGGGAGCAGATCTCTTTTCATGCCTCCTACTCTAACATAGATTATTGGATATGTATTTAATGGTCTATATTTTTTTATGTATTGAACGTTGATCAATTTGATGATTGAATGATCAGTGAAATTTAAAAAAAAAAAAACAAAATGTAAGAAAAATAAACTATTAAATATAACGCATTCAATAATTTACGTTAAAATAAAAGTATCCTATATTTTTTAAATATAAAAGAGAATCTGCTTCCCTATATTTTATACCCATTTCTAGATGCCATGCATCAACCAATCCAGGCTATATTTGCATTTACACGTATACCATGTATAAGAAAAACTTCGGTGCATATATATATATATATATATATATATATATATATATATATATAAGAGACACAAGGCTTTAGAAAAAAAAAATGAAAAAAGGTTATGGGATAAATTGAACCCACAATTAATAAGACCTTCAAAAATTTTATGTCTAGGAGAACTGTCATTTAAGGTAAGACTTTTGGACAAACCTTACGCTATTTATATCTACATTTACATGTATACTATATATATATATATATGCAAAACCTTGAGGAAAACTTTACTTTGTTATTCCCTACTCCGGATTGGCGCCATAGTAATGACTCTCACAATCTTACAAAGGAAAACAAACTTGCACTTTTTCCTGCCATTTTTTCTTCTTTTATTTTTTCTCCTGCTAACCACAAACAGTTATTGGGAGTTACTCTACAGTAATTAATTATTTAATGGTAAGAAGAGCTCGCTAAGCTTTTCAATACTCAGGTGTATGTAGTTTTTAAATATTTTGCAATTATCTAACAGGTTTTCAATTATATTCCGATTAAGAATTACAATGGTCAAGAATGATGTCAAAATCAATGAAAATATTAATACAAGTTTACTATAATTCTTGCAATAATTTTAATTATTGATTAATGAATATCTATTACTTCTTAAAAAAATACTCCTCTCACTTAACATTAGAAGAAGAAATATTGCAATATATTGGAAGAAAGCTAGAAAGTATCTACAATGGTCAAGACTAAAAAAAGAAACTTACCTATAAATTTCTTAGATTATAGTGTAATTATAATTTTAATCTACAAACTTTAACACATAACAAGCTTTCCTTTATATATATATATATCAATCAAAATTGCAAATTTGGGAGAAATGCATGTTAATTAAAATATTATAAGGAGAAAAGGTATAGAGATATAGAAAGTATCATATAGTTTTTTATATGTTAGTTTGATATATAATAATAATTTTAATTTTTTTAAAACTTAAGGGTTAAAGTATAATACTTAAAAATTATGTACTCAAATTTAATTTGAATATCTTTTTTTAAAAAACTTGTGTGAATAATTTTGTCGATAATTAATCCCCTAGAGGTAGTTTGAGTTAGAAATCATGTATTCATATAGTAGTAAGATTTTTTCGTATAAGTTTAAAAACAATTCTTACAGGTCTTTTTTCCATAGATCAAACGTCCAAATATTAAAAATGTGCTAATTAAAATTCCACAGTTTGTCTGGGATAAATTTACTTAAGTTGTTTCATAATTAACCTGTATTGGGATGGAATGAAGGAAAATATATAGTTTTTCTTTTAATTATAAATAAAAAAGGAAAAGAAAATATCAGTTTACATTTATAATAAAATCGTGATATATAAAATGTGTTTTTATCAATTTAGTTTGATATATCATTAAGTTATAAACTATCATTTAAAGTAAAAGAACTTACAATTAATGATGAAGCAATGCAAATAATTTTTCAGTCTCAGTTATAAAGTCTCAAATAAGAAAAAATCATTTTCGTTATATAATTTTCTCTTCCATCTCATAATGTATCTTCCAAACATATCACAAGATCAGAACAAATACAATACATAGATCAAAGAATTCTATTTCCTCATATATCCATGGCTATCAATTAATTAAACATCATTCTTCTGCGTTTTTGTGTGTGTGTGTATACAATTATACATACATACATATATATATATATATATAAAACCTAAAAGAAGAATCAGAATTATAAATTTTGCAGGCCAAAGTGGTGAATCAATTGCACATGAGGAAGGGGAAAAAAATCGCAGATCAAATCCTTTCAGTGCAAATAGCTAACTCCAAGCTCACACATACTTGTGATCGTTCAGAGAGAGGAAGTGTATGAGTGTGCGTGAGCGGGTAGGGGCAAGTGTTTTCGTCTTTGCAGTACCATTTTACTTTGTGAAAGTTAATTAAAGGGATAGCTCACAAATAGTTTAGTAGTGAGTGTTTATATTGGAATTGGAGAAATTTAATTTTAAATTAAATCAGCTTGATTACAGTTGAAAGTAATCAATATTGCTTTATGGAAATTGAGTTTGAAAAAGAAAATATAATTTGAAAAGTGAGATAAACATCAAATTAAACGGTTGTTTTTGTGCCCAAAATTTATCAAGCTTTAAGAAATCTAAATATATACCAAAGCAAACCCAGACGTAAGTATTAAGTTTTGTTAGCTACGTTTGTGGCATACAAGAATAAACTCAATGCAGTAACTTATGACCACAAATGAAGCAAATAAACTATATGTGGTGTATCCGTCACAAGCCAATAATGGATACATGCATAACAACTAATTAATCAAATGAGAAAGCGGCAAATGAAGATTCTCACTTTCTCAGTCTCGTGTTTATATATATATATATATATATATATATATATATAATGCATAAATGAAAAAAGCATTCCGTGCTATAACCAAATTTTAAATTATATATAGATGTACTTAAAAATAAACCAATACAAAACAGAAAGCATCATATTTATTGCATATATTCATGTTATAAAGTACAGGTGAAGTAACAATTAATTAACAGACTCACATTTGATTAAAAAAACTACCTGAGAAATTAAGCACACACTGATATAAGATCTCTTGCTATAATTAAGAGGGGAATTAAAGATCCACACCAAACGCTCGTGTTCTGGTGCGACTTATTTAGTTCACTACGTACACATCATCTTCTGAAAACAACCAATATCCAAGGCTGAGTGGATATATATATGATTAATTGGTCCCTTATTTATCTGACATGCTTCATGTTTCTAAAGTATGTTACAGAATTTATGTAGAAGCCCCAGATAAGCTGCAATAGATTGGGAGAAAAAGCTATGACTTATCTCCAAACAAGTATCCAAGCGATGAATCTCCTCCCGGAACTGATTTGACTTTG
Source organism: Biancaea sappan (assembly GCA_037074585.1). Lineage (NCBI taxonomy): Eukaryota > Viridiplantae > Streptophyta > Magnoliopsida > Fabales > Fabaceae > Biancaea > Biancaea sappan. Next base: position 25,509,932 of record CM073500.1, read on the forward strand.
GTTGATGGGCGATCCTGAAACGTAAAGGAGTATGAAGGAATTGAAACAGGATGATAAATACACACACATATATATACTTATATATATATATATATAGAGAGAGAGAGAGGGGGGGGTGAGAGAGAGAGCATGAATTAATTAAGTACATATGTGTATGAGAAAACCTACAGTGAGGAAGTTTCCCAAATGTTGAGGTTGAGGTCGGGGATTCGAGAGATGATGTTTTTGAGTTTGGTTGGTGGAAGAAGAAGTAGTGGAAGGAGAGTTGAAATGATCAGATTCAGAGGGCATGTCAATGGCATAGGGTGGTAAAGGAGGAGTGTTCGAAGGAGGAGACTGCTTTGGTTCCTCCTCTGACCGAAACAGATACCCCAGAGAACTTTGTCCACCGCCAGAGCTTTCCCCTCTGCTCATGCTTCTTCCTCTTCAAGATCTCTCCCACAGTAATTAATTGACTAAGGCAATGATTAAGGGACCTCTAACCCTAATATATATCTCCATCTCTCTCTCAAGTCTCATCTGCTTCCATAAGCAAACTCTTTTAATTAATAATTAATGTTTAGACTAAATTATTAATTTAATTCTTAAAATATTAACTGTCTCAATTTAGTTGTTAAAAAATTATATTTATTTCAATTTTGTGTTTCTGTATGTTAAAATGAATTTTGGTAATAGCAGATTTTGTAATTTAATACTATTTAAAGAACTAGATTGAACTGATGGCCAGTTCAATCAGAAAATTAGTGACCGGTCAAGGACCGGTTCGGTTTGAACTAGTGAACCGGTGAAAAATCGATCAAACTAGTTCAATTTTTTTTTTTTGAATTTTTTTGAAATTTTACTGAATATTATTATGTATTTTTAAGAAATCTCCAAAAATTTAAATAATTAAGAGAAGATCTAGGATTGATATATATATATATATATATATATATATATATATATGTAAAATGCCTAGATTATTTTAATATTATATATTATATATTTTAATATTTTAATATCTATAATATATACATTAATTATATATTTTAATATTTTAATATATTTAAAGTATTACTAGTTCAATTTCGGTTCGACCACGCAGTCTAATCATTGACTCTTGAATTGGTATATCGATTTATTTAATGATCAGTCTGATTTTTTAAACTTTGAATTTAATGATAAAAAAATCAAATTGAATCAAATATAATATTTTAAAAATTAAATTGTGACACTTAATATTTTAAAGATTAAATTAAAGTAATTATAATTTTTTAGTAAGTAAATAAATAATTTATTCTAAGGTTTAAACAAAAATGGGTGTTCATGACAAGGCACCGTACCTAATCTCCCATTATTAATTGCAGATTAAAATTGAAACTAAACTACAGTGATGAAAAGATAAGAGCAGGGGAAAGTGAAAGAAAGAATCTCAAAACATCACTCTCCTAGCTAATTAATTAATTAATTATTTCATCCTCATATGGATGGTTATGACTGCTTTAATTAATTTCATTATTAACTTATATGAGAAAGAGATCAACAGAAATTAACACCTTCCTCTTTAAAGTAGGTAGGTACATCTGGTAGGGAAGAAAAAAATATATAAAGAAGCCAAAAGGAGAAAGGAAAAGAAAAAGAAGTACAGCATCTTCTGTAGAAAGCTATCGATGGTAAGTGCTTTGTAATTAACTTTTCTAAGTATATAATAGGCTTGGAAAAATAGGTCAGCTTGACCAATTTGAATTGGTTCATTTTGACTTGCCTAAAAATAGGTCGGGTTGGATTAATCTATTTTTAAACAGGTTGGAATATAGATAGTCAGACCCTCCTATATGCCCGCATATATATATATATATATATATATATATAATCATTTCAAAAGAAAAAATCTATTTAGATTTCATTTCAGTCATCTCTCTCTACCTCACATTCTCACTCACTCACTCATCTCTTAGTTATCTTTTCTCACATCTCTCGCTGCTCATTGCTCATTGCCTCACTCGATTGTTCTAAATCTTCATCTCTGCTTCGTCTAGTTGTCCTTCCATCTTTCTATCTGTCACGCTTCAACAACATCATCTTTGGTCTTCATCTCTACATTGAAGCCTCCAAGGGTACAGCGTCACGGACGCACCAGTACATCTCTACTCTCGTCTCCATCTATGTTCTTCATCTCCAATCCCATCTTCATCTTTGCTCTCCTTGTCAACATTGCATACTATCACTGGTTTGGGATTGATATTTGAATGAGGGCACATGATCACTGATTTGGGATTGAAAAATTTGGGGATTTAGGGTTTAGTAAGTAGAGAATTGAGAAAGCTAGAGATTAGGAAATTTTGGGATTTAAGGCACACGGTCACACTATCGCACTCGAAGCAGTGCCAATGGGCAGTGGATTTGGGAAGAGGAGTGTGACTTGCAAGTATGTGCTAGACCAATGGAAGAGGACTTGAGGAGTCGCAAGGCGAGAATGTGTGCAGATTGAAGGGTTTGGATTTGGAAAGAAGAATGGAAGATAAAGATCGTGAGAGAAAGAAGCCCTGTGCTGGAATCAGATATTTAGTTTGAATGTAAATATTGTATTATATTCATTTACACAGGTTAGACAAGTAACCCATGGTTTATACGAGTTCAACCCGGATAACTCATAGGTTACACGGGCAGGGCTAAAAAAGCCTGTTTTTATTCGAGCTAGTAATTTTAAAACTTAACCTTTCTAAAAAGAGAGCTAAACTAGTCCAACCCGATGGACTGTGCCCATTTTGACAATTCTATATATAGTTAGGGATTTGTTTTATAATGCACAATAAATTATTATTATTATTTTTACACTGTTCTCTCGTTTTTGGCACATTAAATAAAATATAATAAAGTTAGTTCTCACGCTAATTGAGAGTTTATTATTACTATTATTATTATTATTATTATTATTTTGTGTTTGAATGGTTTCAAACATAAAAATCAAATCAAATCAAATTTATCAAGTTTGGTTCAAAGAAATACTAAATAATTGATTTAATTTTATGAGTAAAATTACACCAAGTCAAATTATAATATGATTGGTTTAAACAATTTAGTTTGAATAAACTTTTTTTTATTTTTGAAAAAAATACACTTTACTCCCATGAGATTTGCTCTATGTGCAGTAAACTCCCATGAAATTTAAAACTAAGCAAAAGACCCTTAAAAATTTTCATATTGTGCCAAAAAAACTCGTGTTGTCTAGTTGACTATTAGTCAACTGACAGTCAATGTTGTTATGGATATTGAAATGCCAAATCAGCATATAATTCATGCGACACATCAGTCCTCTTCCCCTCAATCACCGTATCCAATAGAATTGTGACACATGACATATGCTTAGCTTTGAAGAAATATCAAAGCAGTGCATGCACAATAAGATTTAAACTTAAATTTGCATAAAAGAGGGAAGAGCTCTTCACCATCCAACCACGTATGTACATTTAACATATAAATGCGAAATTATATATATATATATATATATATATATATATATATATATATATAGAAACTCCAGTTATTGTATTCAAAATTCAAAATAATATGCACCAATTATTATATCTTATAAAACAGTAATAAATCTTATAATAAGAGAATATGCTATTATTTTACATAACTCATATTAAATTATATAAAAATTTAAAATTTTTAATAGCAAATCTTATAATATAAATTTAATTATTATTTATAGTTAATAAAATTAAATTTATATTAAAAATGATTATAAAAATATACTATGCATATTAAAATTATTGTTTAAAATAAGGTTTGATATTATAATTTTTAGTAATAATTAAATTTTAATATAAATGTAAAAAATATTATAATATAAAATAATAAAATATTATAATATAAAATAATAAAATATTATAATTATAATATATAAAATTATAATATCAAATATAAAAAATAATTATTAAAAAATTATAAAATTATCAAATCTTATGATTTGATTTTAATATAATCTAATATTAAATTATAATATCAAATATTATATTAAAAAAGACTTTTAATATGCATAATATATTTTTATAATTATTTTTAATATAAATTTAATTTTTATTAAATATAAATAATAATAAATTTATATTATAAGATTTGTTTTAAAATTTTTAAATTTTTATATAATTTAAAATGAGTTATGTAAAATAATAGTATATTCTCTTATTATAAGATTTGTTATTGTTTTATAAGATATAATAATTGATGTATATTGTTTTGAATTTTAAATACAATAACAGAAGTTCCTATATATATATATATATATATATATATATATATATATATATATATATATGTTGAATGTCCATAAATGGTTGGATAGTGGAGAGTTTTTTCCTCTTCTATTCGGATACGGAGTGTTTTTTGAGCTTTGTAGGAGCAGTAGAATCCTATCCGCTTTTATCCACGATTAAAATCGTAGTTAAATTCACTTTTTGCCTATGGTTTTTACAAATACTTATAGCAATGATTATAACTATGACTAAATTTACTTTTAATAACAGTTATAACCGTAGTGTTTTTTAGTCACAATTAAAATCATGGCTAAAAACGTGCAAGATTCTCTTTGCATCCATTCTATTTAAGTTCAAGTTTGAATCCTGATGCGCATACGCTACATTAATTTTTCTTCAAAACTAACAATATGTCATATGTCGTAATTCAATTTGATAAGGTGATTAAGGAGAAAAAATGGAGTAATGCATAGATTATTTGCTGACATGGCACTTAAATGTCTATGTTAGCATTCACTATCAATTGACTAATGTCAACTAGACAGCAGAGAGTTTTTGGCACAATATGAAAGTTCATAAGTTTTTTTTACTTAGTTTTGAATTTCATAGATGTTTTCTGTATATAAAGCAAATTTTATGAGCGTAAAGTACATTTTTTCCTTTATTTTTTGATTTTTCACAATTATTCATTCAAACCATTTATAAAAATATCTCAATTCAAATTTAAATCACTTATAAACCATATTGTTCATTCAAATAACTCATGAAAATAACATCTCTTTCAATGTCAAAATAATCCATAAAACACAATACATTTATTCATTCAAATAATTCATATAAACAACAATGTCAACCTAATTTTAAAGTCAAATCATTAGAGGGGAAATAAAAAAATAAACTACTTAGTAGATCACTTATAAGTCCAATCTTTAAAATGCAATTTTTGAACATTGCTTCTTAATAAAAAAAATTATATATATATATATATATTGGACAGTTTGAATTGATTTCGCTATTTATCAAACTGCAAATCAAATCAAACCATCAAAAATAGAAAATTTTGAATCAATCTAAACCAAACATTAACGGTTTTAGTCAATTTTTGTTTAGCTAGGTTTGTTTTGATATGAAAAAAACATTCATTTTGGACACCCCTTAAGATGCCTCATGGCTTAATTAGTGTCATTTATTCCATGCATAATTTAAGTCATTTATCAGTCAACGTGGGCTTTAACACGATCGTATTTACAGAAGTTGACTGACGCAGCCCAGCAGACTTAAATGATTTTGAAGCCTTTGCCCGAATAATTAAAATAAAATACTGACTTATTACAATAAATTTACAAACCTGAGGGCCATTAATTCTATCTTTAAAGCTGGAAAAAGATCAGCTTTCAATTGACCAATCAATGACTAATTATCAATAATTAGGTCAAATGTCAAATAACATGTGGCATCGATCAGACACATCTAGAACGACACTGTCCATTAAATATCAGTGATTTATTATTTATTATTATTATTATTATTATTATTATTATTATTATTATTTGTTTGCAATATTATTTTACTAATGACTAAATTATTGTCATTTCTTCGGCCTATATGGTTATCGTTCCTATCGAGTGTGCCGCGGCAAGTAAAATAAGAGTGGTGTGTATATATTATCAGAAGCATATAGCTAATTAACGAAAGGAGTTACACTACCAAACTATCAAATTTATAGTTCAATTAATAAGAGATTATTCTAATTTAATCAAAAATTTTGAATTTAAATTTTAAAGAATGCAATTATTTTAAAATTTTGGTTTGAAGAAATTTGTTACTTATCTCTCGATTAACTATTAGATTTGAGATCTAACAGTTCAGATTTTAAATAATAATTTTTTTTATTCTTTTAAAATACTAGAATTTGGGATTTAACGATTTACATAAAAATTACCTGTCTTTAGAAATAAGTAGTGAATCTCCTCTGAAATTTGGTAGGAAAAATTTTACAACCCAGTATATTTTTATTTAGCTTGAATTTAAATTAATTAATTCCCGGAATTTAATGTTCTAACTGAATAATTGTTTTAAAAAAAAAAAACGGAGGGGGTTACGTAATTGTTGAAGTTATGGCACGAAAGTGAGAATGTACAAAGAAAATAATGTAAAAATAAATGGATGGGGGTGTAGGTGATAACACGGTCTGACATCCATAATAGCATACATGGACCCATGTATTAATTTATTGGAAAAGTCTATAGGACTTTAATTTCTAAAGATATTAAAATTTTTATCATTGGATAACCTTTACATTTGTACAAAATAATTTTTAACTGTTATATACGTAAATTTTAAAACAATGTAATATTAATTTAATGATAAAAAATTTAATTTTTTTAAAAGTTAAACACTCTATACCTTCTCTAATTTATATATCATTATTTTCAAGGAATCATGTGAAGTGTGATCCTAAACTAAAATTCAATCCCTCAATATTTGTAATTAAATCTTTTCTAACAGAAAAATCCGACTCTTCTAGTTAAATCGTTTCAAAATTCGCATATCATAATCATAAAGAATTATGAAAAAAAAAGGAAAAAAATTCAACAATTTGGCATGAGTAAGCAAAAGAGTTAGGTGGCAGAAGTAAGAACTATATATGAGTACAAGAAAATGAATGATTCAGATAAGGGTAAGATTATCAACAACTCTTTCTTTTAAATTATGACATCACTTAAGATATGTATAAAATAATACGAATTTAAGAAAATTCAATAATTAAAACGATCAATTTCTTAAAAAGTAAACCTTTTGTAATTATATTTTGTTGATAAATATTTTCAGATGCTCTCAATATTTCATGATTTATTATGAGATTACAAATTAAGAGTAAGTCAATGAATTCCTTGACTTGTTAACAGATCAAATTAATGCTTTCATTGTAAAATTATTTAAAGATATTTATGTAAAATAATCTTGGCAAAATGTCACTTTATGTCTGTTGATGTCGAGTTTCATTTACATTTCAAAAATTTTTTTTGGCCCACTTATATTTTTTATGTTTCAAAATTTGTCATATATACATTTTTTTTAATACCATCAGTCAACTTAAGGGTACGTTGACTAGGCAGTCACGTGAACTGTAAAAATTTTTTTTTTGGCTATCACGTAGCAGTCCACATGATTACCATGTGGATTGCCAATTTTTTTTTATTTTTTTATTTTTTTTAAAAGTTTCAGTTTATTCACTTTAATGTTTGGTCAAAATTTTTCTCTTGTCCAATTTTTGATATAAACTCATTTTTTACTTCTTATAGGTCCCTAGTTTAAAAATCTATTTTTTCTTTGTCAAAATCATCTCCTATAAACTTTTTAGTTTATTCACTTTAGTCCCTATTCTTCACTTTCATGCTTTTCTCTCACAGTTTAGTCCTCCAAATCAGTCCATATTTTTATTTTTAGTCATAATATGATTAAATTTATTATTTCTATCCAAAAGCAATACAAGAAATGAATTAAAATTCAAAGTTTTAAAAATTGTCTATATCTCCCTCTTATAAAAGGTAAAATTTAAAAATTGAATTTTAATTCATTTCTTGTATTGTTCTTAGGTAAAAATGATAGATTTAATCATATTATGACTAAAAATAAAAATATGGACTGGTTTGGAGGACCAAACTGTGAGAGAAAAGTATGAAAATAAAGAATAGGGACTAAAGTGAATAAATTTAAAAGTTTATAGAGGATATTTTGACAAAAAATACATTTTTAAACTAGGGACCTAAACGAAGTAAAAGACGAGTTTATATAAAAAATTGGACCAGAGAAAAATTTTAACCAAGAACTAAAGTGAATAAACTGAAACTTTTAAAGAAATTTTAAAAAATAAAAAAAAATTTGGCAATTCACGTGACAGTCATGACTGAATTTTTCTTTTTTTTTTTTATAATTCACGTGGCAGATGTTTTTTGCCAATTAGCAGCCTAATTAACATTCCGTTAAGTTGATTGACAGTGTTACAAAAAAAAGTGTATATGACAAAATTTGAAATATAAAGGACATATGTAGATCAAACAAATTTTTGGAGCATAAATAAAATTTGATGTCAACTTTAAAGATATAAAGTACTCTTTTGTCAATAATTTTTTTATTATTGTATATAATTTTAAAGTAATTTAATAATTAAAAAACTCAGGTATGAATAATTAAACATTTTCATAAATTAATGTAATGTCTAGTCAAGGGACAAGACGATGGACCTATCTATGATGAAAAGTTAAAGCAAGGTGTCAACCAAAACCTAGAAAGGGGTCCCTATATACTTAGCTATCTTCAACCACAGACATGTACTAGGATGAACTATTTAGAATCTCAATTCAAAAGTAGACATGATTAGTTCCTTGTTCAACAGTAATGCCGGTGAAACCATCAACTTGGGATGGAGCTGTCTTTTCATTTCGTCTTAGCCTCACGTTTTGAAGATAAAAGTCTATTTCCATTATATATTTGAATTATACTAATTGCTTTTATTTAATTAAATTATTTAGTACTTCTCTAGGTTTTTACTCTATCCTTATGTCAAAGAATCCTTTTACTCTATTCACGGCTTAAAGACCTACGAGAAAATGGCCTATATGTCATTTTTCTACCACAGGAACTGGATCATATCAAAGGAAAAATTGTGAATGCAATTAAAAACAAGACAATCCTAACTTTGGTCTCTCACTTTAGACCCTCAAGGCTTTGTACCACACACTATAAAGTCCTGGCAAAAATTATTGTTAATAGACTCAAACCTCATCTTCAAAATCTCATCTCACCCACCTCTTTAAGGAACTTACATGAAAAGGAAACACATCTCAGATCTATTCATCCTAGCTCAAGAAATTAACGATCCATTCTATGGAAAACTCCAAAAATAAGCATGGATTGATCATAGTCATAATTGACATTAAGAAAGCATTTAACTCCATTTCTTAGAACTTCATTAATCAAATGCTATCTAAATTTAACTTTCCTCAATAGTGGAGAGACCTTATCTCCTCCGGTCATGACTCAATGGAGTATATATATTCCCATCATCAATGGGACAAAAAATCAACCTTTCAAACCCTTGAGAGGCATCTGTTGATAAGACCCAGTCTCCTCTTACATTTTTATTCTGTGTATGGAATGCCTCACTACCTTAGTTCAAGAAAAGGTTGCTAGAAAGAAAAAAAAAAGTGGTTTCCTTTCCACTTTAAGAGCCATGAGCCTAGCCTAACACATTTGCTATTGGTGGACGATGTTCTAATATTTACTTGTGTCGACTATTGCACTACAAAAAAATAGTGATATAGTGTCTGTGTTTTAGTGGCGCTTGTAAATAAATACTACTAAATAAAAAATATTGGCTTTTAGAAGAGGTTTTTAAAACCACAATCGCCACCTTGCTAAGACACCAAATTATTTTTATCATTTGCTCTACTATTGATGATTGTATCTTTTTTCTATTTTTGCAGCCATCTACTCTCTCGGTTTAGGGTTTAGTAGCATCACCATTGTCTCATTAGTTTCCTTTTCTCAATGGTCACCGTAAGCTTCACGATTGGTACTGGTCATGCTTCTAATATAATTTGAGTTTGTCAATGACTCTACTGCTTTTACAATTCGATCTTTTTGTATAAAAAATCGCGAAATAATAATAATAATAATAATAATAATAATAATAATAATAATAGGCTTAATTGTATAGTACTGTAGGCAAATGTTGATCCAGACGCTGAACATTTTTCTGGACGATACGTTCCCCAAAATTATATTCTAACAATTATATGCATAAGTGAATAGTGAGTAATTGAATTTGATTTGAATATTGACTTTAGATAAAATTTAAAATAGGCAGGCTGTGATTCCGTAGTGAGTCCCACTCCCACTCCCACTCTATAGTTTAGGCTAAAAGGGAGATTCAACAAATTCACTATAAAAGGACTTGAAAGAAAGAAACGTAAGTGATCAGATCTGGCTTACAACGTAGAAAATATTTTTCTTGTTTTAATATATAAATAATTTATGTTTTATTTTGAAAATTAATTTAGCTATAATTAAAAATTAAATTATGTATAATAATAATAATAATAATAATAATAATAATAGTATTATTATTATTATTGATATTAAGTAATATGCAAGACTATTGAAAGAAGACCTTAGATTTTGAAATTTCCGACTTTGAAAGGATCTAACTGAGAAACGAAAATTTGAACAAGGAAGTTGACAATTAGGAAATTGAAGTACACATTATAGTCCTTTCTCTTTTGAGTTCTTCATAAATTTTGTTCTTGGATAACTAGCACAATTCGACAAAGATAGGACAAGACCACCCTAGCAAATTTTAAGAAACGTTTGAGAGTAGTATTTGAGCAATTAAGTATTCGTCAATTAAAAAATCATATAAATTGAATTGATTGTAATACTTTTCGCCCAAAAACTTAGATGCACGTGATACATTTAGATATATAATCTAATTTTGATAAACAAATAAGAAAAAAAAATTAATTAAAGAATAAATTTAGTAAGATTTAATTTTAAATATAGTGGCATTTCATACAAAACGCGACTATATAGTGGTCATTGTACAAGAAAATGCCATTATATAGTGGTGTTTTGATAAGAAACGCCACTAAAGCTTTTAAAACCTAAGGTATTGTTTGGTTGGAGGGATATGGAGGAGAGGTGTCACATCCCAAAACTTACATATGAGATAAACATAAAATACCTATGGTGTACCTCCGTGCTACCCCTTAATCTCTATGAACATTCTTAATATCCATAACTATGTGAATCATAAATTTTTCAAGAAAGATATTTTGCATACATATTCAGAAAATATTCAACATTCATACACTACACAGTACTATACAACCTCCTAAGCCTAAGTGACTTACTAGATTACAGAGCATGTCCTAATCCTTTATCAAAATTACATCCAAAAGTGCAACAAACAAAAGTGGAGTATAACTTTAAAGGCTATAAATTCTCCTCCTCAACCACTGTATCTAAAAAGATAATCATAGAGAGTGTGAGTTAATCAAAACTCAGTGAGTAAACAATTGTACATGAAAATATCACAAGCACAAATACCATATTTACTAACACAATCAATCTATCATTCATTTTAAATAATTATAGTATTACATTTATCTGAATTTGCGTATGATTTCTTGGGTGATCAATCACTCAATCACTTTGCATAATATGCCATAAATACTTGCACCGAGTGACCTGGGAATTTAACCCTCAAACTCTTTGTGCATAGGTTTTCACAGTTATACACTGAGTAGTATGAGACTCTAACCCTTTCAAATTCGTGCATAAGTTTTCATCTATATACACCTAGTAGTATGAGACTCTAACCCTTTCAAACTCGTGCATAGATTTTCATCTATATACACCGAGTAGTATGAGACTCTAACCCTTTCAAACTTGTGCATAGGTTTTCATAGTTATACACTGAGTAGTATGAGACTTTAACCCTTTCAAACTCGTGTATTAGATCCTGTAGATCTTTTGCTCATCAATAAAATAGTGAGAATTTATCATAATACAATTACCATGAAATAAATTAATTTACACATATTTTAATTCCTTTGAATTTCTATCATCAATCATATCAATCATCATATAATATCAATTGAAAGATTGATTGTTTAACATTCCAATAATATTGTAAATAGGACTTATATTGTACTTTGTCTAATGATATCAAATTAGTTTTGTCACGTCCCAAAATCTGAGCACGTGACCGGCACGGAAAGTGAATTTCATTTCACCTCCGTAAGCCTATCTTTCTCTTAAAAATCATACAATTCTTTTTCATGCAACCAAAACGAGTTCTCTATACATACTACAATTATTCACATTACATCACTGAATGAACCTAGCCGATTACAGAGATTTCTACATTTATACAACTTAGAATAAAACTTAACTATTATACCTTTATCCTGAACAAATGAAAAGGTAATTATGGACTAAGGATCCATAATTCCTTGTTCCGATATTTACCTTTAGCTGTCAACTCTGAAAAAAAATATCAATAAGAGGGGTATGAGCAAACCACGTGCCCAGTGAGTAGATAACACAATACTATGACAAAATAAAAATCATGCATCATAATGATAACATGCAGCAATCATACGTAGATCGATCATCATATGATATAATATTATTCATAATACTTCACAACAATATCCAAGTGAATCAAATGCATTTCAACAAAATTCAAAATTCACAACAGCAATCGATGAAATCAATTTCACACACAATTCCCGTACCAACCGGGTCGTCCAGAATACCTCTAGATCATTGCCCGCGGCCCCCGCCGCATCCACCCTTATCGCTCCATTTATATTCTCCACCCTTATAGCTTCACATAGATTTCTCCATGGGGTGCACCACCATGCCTTTCCTTTCCAGTCAAACACAATCACAATCACATATAAAAACATACTCAATCATAATCTTGAGCCACATACACAACTCAGTCATTTACAATTCAAGCCACAACATAATCAATGTGGTTCCAGTAACATAGCATGTATATAACATAACCCATAATATAGAACAATTATTCAACAATAACATACTTCAACTATCCGCATATGAACGAACTCAACAATCAAAGTATGATATATTTCAACTCAGTTCACATGCCATTGACAAACCATCATATAACCTCCATTCATGAGAAAATAAGAAAATATAATTATATACATTACCAGACACGTTCCACAATTGTTTATGCCTCATCGTTCCACATCATCCTCTTCAAACTTGGATATACAACATATTTCCACTATGATGCAAAAAGTCAATAACAGATATTTAATCATAGCAAGTATTAACCCACTCACCTGGATTTCACGCTCTCGGCACTCCCACTTTGCACTTTGACCATTCCTATTGTAACCAGACAAAAACCATCAGAGTTACGAAATAGAGAAATTTCCTACCACTACTCTCGACCTTCACTTACTTCTCGAATCATAACTCCTAACTGGTAATGAATATTCAAATGAAACTTATACCATTGGAAACTAGACTTAAAAGAGCTTTCCAACGATATAAAGTTTGCCCAAAACGGAGTTCGGATGAAGAAGTTATGGCCGATTGAAAAATAAACTAAAATTTTCCGGTACACGTGGCGCCTGGGCGCCACGATCGCGACCCCTTCGCGATTTCTCTCGGTTTTGGCCCAAATCTGGCCAAATCTTCACCGTTTTTCATGATTTCTTCCATGGGATCTCACCCTTAATGTCTAAGGAGCATTTAGACACCAAAATCACCAATTTTAATCGAGAAACGAAGCCGCAATCTCGATTTTACCTCAAACACTCTTAAAACTAGAAAATAGAGAAAAGCTTAATAAATAGAAATTTCTACCTCAATTCCTTGCTTTCCCTATGTTGCTTGGCTCCTAGAGGCTCGCCCCATAGCCCGAGATCCACCCTCCAAAGCCCGGTTGTAGAGTTGGAGTGTAGAGAGAGAAATTAGAGAGAAGGAAGAGAGAAGGAGAGGAGAGAAAGTGAAGAGAGAGAGAGGAAAGGAGAAAAATGAATAAAAAATAGGTGAGGCCACCTATATACTCGCCCAGGATGAAATTATCACTTGCTCTGCAATTGACCCTCAGTCAAGACTAGCAAAAGCAAATTCATAAAATCTCACCTCAGGTGTTTCTAAATCCTCGGTGCCCCACAAATTTCCTTATTTCACTTTAGTCCCTCTCAATATCTCAAACTCCACTTTAACCTCGAATCCATCATCTTTTCGGTACCGGACTCATAATTCATTCCCATAAGCTCTATTTTTCTTCTCGGGTTCCTACTTGGTCATTTCTCAAAAGTCCTCTATACTTTCTTTTCTTTTCACTTTAGTCCTTGAGAATTTGTAAAAATTTTCTAAATTAAAAATAAAAATTTCTATTCCCACATTTTCTTCACTAATTCAAAAAGAAAATTTTCCACATAATTAAATTTTTCACTAAACTTCAAATCAGACTTTAAATATTCATAAAAATTCTTGGGATATTACAAGTTTAGTAAGACTATTCACTTACAAAATGTTCCAATTTATTCAAGGAATTACCATATCTAGTTATTTAGTCAACTAGAGAGATCAATTCACAAAAGGTAATAAAATAATTCCCAATGATATTGTGATTTTTCTCAACTTGAACATACACTGGTAATCTTCTCAATTTCACAAATAATGCAATGAGATTTATATTGTGCTTTGACTAATTTAGTAAATTAATTTTGCAAGGTTGCCTACTCACCTGGATTCCACGCTCTCGGTGCTCCCACCTTGTGCCTCGATCATCCTTATTGTAACCAGGTAAAAACTATCAAGGTTACAAAATAGAGAAATTTCCTACTACAACTACTGACCTTCACCCACATCTCAAGTCATAACTTCTAGCCGGTAATGAATATCTAAATGAAACTTATACCATTAGAAACTAAATTCAAAGAGTTTTCCAACGATATAAAGTTCACACAAAACGGAGTCCGGATGAAGGAGTTATGACCAATTGAAAATAGGCCAAGGTTTCCTGGCACAACTGGCGCCTGGGCGCCACACATAGTGCCTGGGCACCCATCACAAGCCTAGCACCTAGGCGCAACACATAGTGTCTGGGCGCCAAGTCCTTCTTCCTCCCCAAAACCCTCTGAACCTTGGCACTTGGATGCCACGATCGCGACCTTCCGCGATTCCTCTTGGATTTGGCCCTGATCTGGCTAAATCTCCACATTTTTTCATAATTTCTTCTATGGGATCTCACCTTTGATGTCTAAGGAGTATTTAGACACCAAAAGCACCAATTTTAATTGAGAATCGAAGTCAAAATCTCGAATTTACCCCAAATACCCTTAAAATTAGAAAATAGGGAAAAGCTTGAGAAATAGAAATTTTTACCTCGATTCTTTATTTTCCCTACATTGCTTGGCTCCTAGAGGCTCTCCTCATAGCCCGAGATCCACCCTCCAAAGCTCGGTTGTGGAGTTGGAGTGTAGAGAGAGAAAGTAGAGAGAAGAAAGAGAGAAAGCGAGGAGAGAAAGAGAGGAGAGAAGGTGAAGAGAGAGAGAGAGGAAAGGAGAAAATGAGAAAAAAGAGGTGATGCCACCTATATAATCACCCAGGGTGAAATTATCACTTGCTCTCTAGTTGACCCTCAGTCAAGACTAGTAAAAGTAACTGTAAAATGTCACCTCGAGTGTTTCTAAATCCTAGGTGCCCCACAATTTTTTTATTTCACTTTAGTCCCTCTCGATGTCTCAGACTCTACTTTAACCTTGAATTCATCATCCTTTCGGTACCGGACTCATAATTTATTCTCATAAGCTCTATTCTTTTTCTCGGGTTCTTATTTGGTCATTTCTCAAAATTACTCCATATTTTCTTTTCTTTTCACTTTAGTCCTTGAGAATTTGTAAAAATTTCCTAAATTAAAATTTTGAGATTTCTATTCCCAAATTTCCTTCACTAATTCAAAAAAAACATTTTTTATGTAATTAAATTTTTCAATAAACTTCAAATAGATTTTAAATATTCATACAAATTCTTGGGATATTACAAAAGGGGATGAATTTTTTAAATTAATCTTATTGTTTCAATTAGTTGAGGGGAGGAGAGGAAAAATGAAGGTGAAAAATACCTATCTCCCTCTCATTTTCTTTCCCTCTGAAAGAGGGGAGATTTGGAGGGAAGAAAAATTGTAACAATATAAAAGATATATGTGTCTTCAACAATTTTTCTTAATACCAATATTGCCCTCTAACTTACTTCATTTTGCTCCTTAAATAATATATTATTAACATATTTGAATAATTTTTCTTGCAAAATGGTACTTTATGCCCCCAAGGTTTACACCGAGTTTTGTTTATGCCCCTAACTTTTTTTTTGTCTTTTTATATCCCACATGTTTCAATTTTGTCATATATACCGCTTTTTTTTGGTAACTCCATCAGTTAAGTTAATGAAAATGCTGATGGGCAACCACTGATAGCCACGTGTACTCCTTAATAATAAAAAAAATGTTTCAATTTATTTACTTAGATTTTTTGTCAAAATTTTCCTTTTGTCTTTTGTTTGATATAAACTTGTCTTCTACTTTGTCTAAGTCCCTAGTTTAAGAATATATTTTGTTCTTTGTCAAAATATCCCCTACAAACTTTTTAGTTGGTACACTTTAGTCCCTATTGTTCATTTTCATACTTGTTTCTCACAGTTTAGTCCTTCAAATTAGTCCACAATTTTATTTTTAGTCATAATATGATTCAATCTATCATTTCTACCCAAGAATAATACAATAAATTAATTAAAATTCAAGTTTCAAAGGTTATATGCTTATAAAGAACAAAATATATTATTAAACTGAGAACCTAAAAGAAGTAGAAGACAAGTTTATATTAATAAAATAACAAAATATTGCTTCTTCTAAAATTAAAATTTTATATGATTTTTAAAACATATTATATATTTGAGATGCTTTTAGCATGAATCAAATTGAAGCTTGTAAAATGTTATATTATTTTACCATAATAAATGAGTTAACTTATTTAAATATAAGTGATAACAAATTTACAATATTCTATTGGTCATACAATCAAAGGGCTATAATAGTGATAACAGATTTTATTTTGTTTCAAAATTTTAATTTTAAATGATTTTTTTTCTAAGTTATAATCAATCATGTCTCAATCTATGTACTTGTAATGTTTTCTTATTATGGATTTTAGATGGCTAAGATATTAAGTTGTGTCAATTGGAAATCATATTTTACCTTGATGTGAATGAAAATCTTGTTAAATTATGAGTTAAAGCCTTGAATAATTGAGAATTATTAAATGAGAAAGGACTGGGATTCAATCTAAAATCACGTTTCCACAAGCCAACCAAATAGAACCATAAATGATTAGTTTGGTCTCAAATGCAAATGCTAAGATTGACTTGCTGAGAAAATTTAGTTGCACAGGCTGCTTCTTATAGACTAATTAAGTTGTAGACCCTTCTTATGAATAATGAATTCATGGTGTCAAAAATAGGAAGGGTCTTCGGGGGAAAAAAGTCTAAGGCAAAGTCAAAAAAGGTGGATGTGGAATTGATAACGGAAAACACTAAACCAAGAAGGGTCCTACCTTGTTCTCTAATTTGTTCCCTTTTATCTTGTTTTGCCTTTGCCTTAGCCTTAACGTCAACTTTGTTCTGCACTTATATAGCACCCTTCCTTTATTTATCATCACCATCATCATCATTCACACCACACGCATGTGGCTACTTCAATCATACAGCTAAAATACTAATATTTGTTTCTTTTTTTTTTGAGATTAAAATATTTTTGGGTACTCATATATTAAATAAGAAAAAAAGAAAAATAGCGTTTAAAGCATAATATATTAAGTTCCAAGTGTTTTCGCGAGAATGTTTAAAGCATGGCTAAAGAGAAATTGAAAATAAGTTGTTTCCAATTTAACTAATTAGAATCTTTGGTATCATGATATCGGGCATTTTTGTATGCAATTTAGTCCCTATCTTAGCCTCCTTGCCATTTTAATATTGTAAACTCTCCAATTTTAATATGTTTTGGATTTATTAGGTGTAAATTAATTATAGAATTAATATACTTCAATTTCATAATTTTATCCCAATTAATTCAATTGTGTATCTTTTTGAGAAATATCTGGAGGGTAATTTTCTGACTTAACGCCATCTGGATGCTGATGTGGCGACCTTTGATGATGTGGCACTGATTGGAGTTCACTAGACTGGGGCCCACTATTTCTGCACAAGCCAAAAAGCATTCTGCACTTTCCAACAACAAAACAGAACTAGCATAAAAAGACAAACAGCAGCAGAAATTCTTTTTGTAGAAAACAGAAAAAGCAACAGAAGACAGGAGCAGCAAAATGTAGAGAAAGGGACTTGTCATGGGGTCAAACAGCAGCAAATTTGCCCATCCTTCTCTCCTGAAGTTTAAAAGCACATTCAAACCCCATTTTTGAGTGTTGAAGAGATATTTCTTCTTCAATTTTTGTAGAATTCGTAGGTTTTCTTCCTTTTTTTTGTGTATTTTGGCCTTTATGAAAGGCTAAACTTCTTATGTAATCAGTCCATGGATGATCTGGAGTTTGTACCTAAATTCTTGAGCAATCAAATGAGTTTTCTTGTTGATATCTCTGTTTCATTTCTGTTCTTGCCTTTCATCTCTATTTTTCTGTTTGTTTAAGTTCTTGTCAGACCTATATGAACATAATTACTAGTTTGAATGCTTAAATCTGAGATGCCCTCTTGTTATTACTGGATGGTGTAACAAGTAGAATAGAAATGGCTTGCTTAGATGATTATCTAACTTGATTTGGTTAGGGCTTCATGGGGTTAGTTGTAATCCACTTCTAGAATGTTTTCTAAGAATCTTAGTTGAAAACCTATGGCAGAATGCAACTAGAATTGGTCTAAAGATGAGAATGATGATAGTTATAACTCTAGGGACTCTATGGCTGATTGTGTTTGTATTAGTATAATTTTGTTTCTGTTAATTTCTGTTCTGTTTAGGATTAGTTTTCTATTTTATGCTTAATTATGCACTCACCCCCTGTGGTAATTAGGTAATTAATCAGTAGGTAATTAGGGTAGATTAGTGTTTAAACAATTAATTAAGAAATTTAGAAGTAAGGCTCCTTGAGAGAATACGATCTGAAACGATTACTGTACTGCAAGTTTCCACGAATCTAATTTTGGGCGACTCGGTGGTCGTAGTGGCTCCAACCAGAATTTTGGCGCCGTTGCCAGGGAGCCAATTTGTTTCTTAATCACCTAAGTAGTTGTTTAATTAAGTTTTTATTTGATTTTAGTTAATTTATTGTTTTTGGCTGAAGTGGTTTACAAGTTTTCAGTTTTTCAGGTTATTAGGTACTATTCATATACTATTCATTTTTGGAAAAGTAACTCGGAATTACCTAAAAACTAGTAGTCCACTAAATTTTGATGTTTTGAGCAAGGCTTTTAAAAGCCTCGTCCTGTTTTCACCAAATTCAATCGTTTAAACCCTCTTTTCTATTTTACAGTGTTTTTCTTGATTTTTCTAATATATTGTGATTTTTGTAGATCTTATTTTTGAGCTCTGTTTGTTGTTTTTGTACCTCCAACTTGTGAAAGATTTTTCCAAAAAAAAAATTAGAATTTTCTGAGATATTTGATTTTTGGGTGTTTTTCACAAGTGGAGTATAGAAACAATAGCAAAAATGTTGTTTTTCTTGTGTGTTTCATCTTTCTAGACTATATTGAGGTTTATCAAGTAAAAAAAATTTTAATCCAAAATTGGATAGACCCTTTTTATAGGCTAGTAAGAGTAGTTGTG
The DNA here is from genome assembly GCA_037074585.1 of Biancaea sappan. Taxonomy (NCBI): domain Eukaryota; kingdom Viridiplantae; phylum Streptophyta; class Magnoliopsida; order Fabales; family Fabaceae; genus Biancaea; species Biancaea sappan. The sequence goes on from CM073500.1 coordinate 25,529,558, forward strand.
TTAGGAGTAGTATAGTTGTTGTAGTGTAGTTGTTGTTGTTATTGTTTTTCTTGTGTAGTTGTGTATAGGATAAAATCAGTGTTTAATTCTGCTTTGAAGTTGCTTACAGCGAGCTAGATTAGGATGTTGCCTATGGATCCATATAGAGTTGAACATAGCTTTGATGAATTAGCATTCATAGTGAGGTACCTAACACTTAGACAAGAACAACAAAAGCCACCACCCCCTCCCCCTTCTCTATTTGTGAACGGCATAGATTCCTTATCTACATATAGGATAGAACAATTTCCACAATTACAAGAAAATACAGAGTCCTATATAGAAGTCTTTCCTTGCCAAATGCAATTTCAATAAGATCCTCAATAGTGTAACCTCTGCCCCATAACATGTCATCCTGATTATGAGCTTCAAGATTTGAGGTATGAGAGCTTATCCCACCCACCATATGAGCACGAAATTCATGCTCCTTACCTTAGTGATGTACCTCATTCAACTACTCCTAAGGAGACCAAGTCAAGTTTGGAAGACTTGATTCAACAGTTAACCACAAATACCCTGCAGTTCTACGAGCAAACTGAGGTGAACTTACAGAGCTTGGAACCTCAATTAGGCCAACTAGCTAGCACAGTTAGTGAGTTGATCAATCAGAGGTTTGATAGTAGTCTACTTTCTCCACCTATGGCTGACATAGGAGCCAATGGCAGTGTCATTTTTTTTAAATGATGGCACACAGATAGATGGTCTACCTTCTATGCTAAATTAGAAGATTTAAGTGGGCTAATTAGAGAGTCATCACCCTCTACCAATGTAAGTCAGCAAAGTGAAAGTGAGAATGAGGAAGCTAGTAAGGATGAGTTCCCTCTCCAAATTAAACCATCACCTTCTCCAAATAGGGCTCCTCAATCTGAGGTTATTGAGCTTGAGCTAAAAAAGAGATAGAACCCTTATGAGAAGAAAAGGCAGATATAAAAGTGTTGGAGAAAGAGAAAGAGTCAAAGTTTGTGGGAGATTTTTATTGTGACTGTCATACTTTCTATGCATGCATTGAAATAGAAAAAGCTTTGAAACTTGGCAATTGTGATGATTTTGTTGAACATGAATTGTATGCACTTGCACCTGAATCTGTACTTGAATCTGAATTAAATGTATCCACATCTAAAATTGTATCTGATTTTGCATTTGCATCTGATTATGCACCTCCACTTGAATTGAAGGCATGTGATTCTGAATCTGATTATGCATGTGCATCTGAATATGACTCTAATTTCACCTCTATTTCTATTGTGAAATCTGATTATGTCCCTGTTGTTTCTAATTTTGTCTCTTGTATTTTTAATTTTGTTTCCAAGTTGGATTCTGTTGTAGATGATAGTCTTTGTTTAGATTCTGTTTTAGTTGATAATTCTATTTTAGATAGTTCTGTTTTAGATAGAAAATCTTGTGTAGATGATAGATTTAATCCTTGTTCTGTTTGAGTAGGAGTAGGAGTAGGAGTAGAAGTTTTAATTTTAATTCTACTTAGAAAGTGGTTCTCTTTTTGTTTTAAATTGTGTTTTAGCTAGTAGTTCTTCTCTTTCTTTTTGTTTTTCTCTTAGTTCTTCTCACGATAAGCGGAACTTCTTCTGTTTTTCTTTAGGTTGGTTACATAAATTTAATTCTTTTTACCATTCAACCTGTTGCTGAGAAAAACTTTTGGAAGAAGCTAGTGCCATGTAATTGGAAGAGCCAAACTGATAAGGCTGTCTCTTTTTCCCTTTTATCTCTTTTATTTTCGTGTCCTCTATGTCTATTCGATAATATGTGCTGATAATTGCTTGTATTGAGGACAATGCAAATTTAAGTGTGAGAGGAGAAGAAATGGTCTCTTTTTTTAAATTTCATGCACTTTTTAAATTTTTCTATTCTGTTTTTATGCTTCTTGTTATATTTTTAGCCTCTTTTCTACACTTTTTGGAGTAATTAGCTAGTGTTTTTTTGTGCAAAACTTTAGTATGCTTTTAGATTAGTTTTTAGTGCTTTCTTTTTGGATTTTGGAAGAAGATTTTGTTGTGGAAATATGCTTGCTAGATTAGTTTAGATTTGGATTGTTTAGCATGATTAGAATTTTAATCTTGCTTTTCTATAGCACTTTTCTAGAGTTCAAGCTTAAATGACAATAAATTTGATTTCAATGAATTTCTAGTAATAGTCTTTAAACTGTGAGGAGTTGAGCCTTAACTACAAAAATGCTATTCTTTCTTGGTGTGTGTTGCACTTATCATGATTTTCACTCTAGAACTTATCTTGAATCTTGTTGAAGCTACATTTACATGTGCATACTTGGAGATGATTGAGGCATTTCTTTGTGAGGCATTTTTACCCAAATAGTCATCTCATGTATTGTTGCCATGCCATTTTGTGCCTTGTGCATTTTCATTCTTGCATTTTCCTACCATTTTTTCCTTCCAACGTAGAATTCTTACTTTCCAACTTAGGATGTAAAGAGCATTTAAATTTTTTTGAAGAGATTGATGTGCTAAAAATTTTGTGTATTTTGGGATGCTTCCAAATGAATATTTCTCTTTACTCCCAAGCAAAAAAAAAAAAAGATCAGTCAAGAAGAAAATAGAAAAAATTTTATGGTTGAAAAAGAAAATGCGTTGACTTCGAAAAAGAAAAAGAAGAACAACAAAAGAAAAGAAGAAGAGAAAGAGTAGAAAGAACTTTTTACACCCAAAATTCGTTTATATTCAATCTCTTGTATTGCTATAGTTAATACTCTTTATGTTTTAAAGTTGTTTCCTTCACTTTCTCAAAATGCTCTTCGTGTTATTTATTGTATTTTCTTCCTTTCTTTCCATCGTTTCCACTTGTTTTGCTTCCTTTCCTTTTCTTCCATTGTCTTTCCACCCAACATTACATCCTGTAAAGTCCTTTTGATTCAAGCATGCATGTGAATATGAGTAGTGGAGATTTAGATATTTGACAAGCTTATGGTAGTGAATTTTATGATAGGTCGAATTTTGAGTGATTTACCCTAAACACTTAAGAGAATAGAGAGTAAACATTTACCATGTGAGGAGACTAATTACTTTATTTCATTCTTGTCAAATGAAATTGCCATGATGCTTGGAATTTTAGAAATCTAAGATTCATTTTATTTAAATGCTAAATCTTTTCAAATTTTAATGGTTTCATCCTTGCATGCTTTCCACACTTTTCCTTTGGTGTCTTTTTGTGTTCTAAATATGATTTTGCTTGGGAGTGCAAAAGGCTAAGTGTGAGGGATTCGATATCGGGCATTTATGTATGCAATTTATCCTATCTTAGCCTCTTTGCCATTTTAATATTGTAAACTCTCCAATTTTATTATGTTTTGGATTTATTGCTTTTAAATTAATTATAAAATTAATATGCTTCAATTTCATAATTTTATCTAATTAATTCAATTGTGTATTTTTGAGAGAAATATTTGGAGAGTAATTTTCAGACTTGGCGCCATTTGGATGTTGATGTGGCGACCTTGATGGCGCTGACTAGAGTTCATTGGACTGGGGCCACTATTTCTGCACAAACCAGAAAGCATTCTGCACTTTTCAGTAGAAAAACAGAACCAGTAGAAAATGATAAACAATAGCAGAAATAACAGAAAAAGCAACGAAAGACAGCAGCAGCAAAATGCAGAGAAAAGGACTTGCCATGGGGTCAAACAGTAGCAAATTCGTCCATCCTTATCTCCTAAAGTTTAAAAGCACATTTAAACCCCATTTTTGAATGTTGAAAAGATATTTCTTGTTCCATTTCTGTAGAATTCGTAGCTCTTCTTCCCCCCTTTTTTTTGTGTATTTTGGCCTCCATGGAAGGCTAAACTTCTTATGTAATCAGTCCATGGATGATCTAAATTTTGTACCTGAATTCTTGAGCAATCAGATGAGTTTTCTTGTTGATATCTTTGTTTCATTTCTGTTCTTGCCTTTCATCTCTATTTTTATGTTTGTTTAAGTTTTGGTCAGACCTATATGATTATAATTACTGGTTTGAATGCTTAAATCTGAGATGCCCTCTTGTTATTACTAGTTGGTGTAGCAAGTAGAATAGAAATGGCTTGCTTAGATGATTATCTAACTTGATTTAGTTAGGGCTTAATGGGATTAGTTGTAATCCACTTCTAGAATGTTTTCTAAGAATCTTAGTTGAAAACCTATGGCAGAATGCAACTAGAACTGATCTAAAGATGAGAATGATGATAGTTACAACTCTATGGACTTTATGACTAATTGCGTTTGTGTTAGTATAATTTCATTTCTGTTAATTTCTATTCTGTTTAGGATTAGTGTTCTGTCTTATGCTTAATTATGCACTCACCCCCCGGTGGTAATTAGGTAATTAGGGTAGATTAGTGTTTAAACATCTAATTAGACAATTTAGAAGTAAGGCTCCTTGAGAGAATATGACCTGGAACGATTACTATACTGCAAGTTGCTACGAATCTAATTCTGAACGATCATTATTATAGCAATTAATGTCATCACAATATTAATTTACCCTCCTTTGTGAATTTTGCAACTATTATAAGATTACCTTTAAGATGAGAGCATTTTTCAATGTTATAGGACAACTTATTCATTACATTAAGTTTAGAAACATATAAAATGCATTATTCTTCTTTTGGTTGATAGCATGTTTCAATGTTGTGGGACAACTTATTTATTTGAAACTTCCTCTTAGTCTAAGTCAAGGTGGTCCCCCAATATTTAGGTATATACTTATTTTATTTTAATATTTATATTTTTTGTTGGACATTTTTTTAGTTGTAATTTTACTAGGGAGATAGGGACGTTGCTGCTAGGTATTTGTCTCATATATTATTTGTTTTAGGTGAGTAACGCTTAAAAGTTATTTCTATGATTTCCTTTCTTTCATTATATTATTGACAGTTGTAAATTCTGAATATATTTTCCTTGTTAATTTATTTTTTCAGTTTGGCAATTCATTTGGCCTCTTAGTGCACAGATTGAGGATCTGACTCCATTTTGATTAGGATATTTAATTTTGTAACCTTCTTCTTTAATATGAACTTTAAAGACTATTATTTTATGTTTGTTGTGCTTAATATTGTGCTATATTGAGAAAATACAATGTGAAATCCATTGTGTGCAATATATAATTAATACTGGAGCTATAGAGCATGAAAAATATATTTTTTGCTTTAAAATCCATTGTGCATAATGTGCTATTAATGAGCATTGCTTTTTGAACTATAGTGTGTATTGATAAGTGTTCTGTAATATTAGCAATTGCTTGCTTTGTGGACATGATTGAAAATTTGCTAGATATATATATGAAAAAATTAGATTCGAATTTGTTTTTACTATTTCTAAGTTGTAAAAAAAAGTAATAGTTAGTTATAAAATGTATGGTTAATAAAAAAAATATTTTTTTAATTGATTACACAACATAATAAATGATTCTTGGATTGCTAGACCCCAAACACTCATGAATATCTAGAGAGACTTAACGAGTTTTTAGATTTTACATTTACAAATAATAGTGTTGAGGGTAAAATCATATGTCTATATCTCAAATGCAAATTCAAAAAGTGGCAAATTAGAGAAGTTGTACACGAACACTTAATTTTCAAAGTATTCTCACAATGTTACACGTTTTGGTCCCGACATGGGAAGACACTTATAGTAGATCCCTTTATAGAATATGTTTAAAGGCCACATATGGTAGGAGATGGAATTAACTTGGATAATCCTATGCATGACACGGTCTATGATGCATTTAGTGTCCACATTGAAAATGAGAGAGTAGACATTGGTGAGAGTTGTGTTCTGTCAAATCAAATGAATAATGAAACTAGATAGTTTCATGAGTTACTTGAAGATCGACAACAGAGTCTGTACAATGATGAGATGATGAAGAGGATGATGAAGAAGACGAAGATGAGACTTAGGATTAGGAATGAGACTCTTTATATAGTTGGGACTCTTTGATTTATGTAATAATCATTTGTCAAATTTTGTCTATACATTAAAATTATTACTAATAAAGAATTCATTTGCTAGATCATTTGTTTAATTCGATTAGGGTTGATTTGATTGGACTGTCATCTATATATGCAGGGTTGTACACAATTTGGGGGGAAATGGAGAAATAAATAAAATTCGGTTCATTCTGTCAATATAGTGGCATTTGTTGGTCATTTTAGTGGCATTTGAAAATGCTACAAAACCAAGTTGTAGTGGCATTTTTCGTATGAAATGCCATCATATATGCACATATAGTGGTGTATATAACTGAAACGCCATAATATATGCATATATAGTGCGTTTCTCTTCCTAAAACGCGACTATATAGTGGTGTTTGGGAGACAACGCCACCATATAGTAGCGTGTTTGCTCCAAAATGCCACTATATAGTCGCAATTTGGAGAAATAAACGCCAATATACAGTTAAAAGTGCCACAACAAATGCAACTGTAATTAAATAGTGGCATTTGTTCCTATATTTGACAAAAACGCTACTAAATAGCTTGTGTCATTCAAAATAGTGGCGTTTGGCATAAACACCACTAAAATTACTGGTGGCGTTGGGAAACGCCACTATATGGGTCAAATAAATGCCACTATTTATTTAATTTTTTGTAGTGTATATCCATCCAATTGTTGAAAAAATTGGTAAGCATATCGAATCATGTACATAATAAGTAATGAGTAAAAGTTGTTCCCATAGGGATGGAAGGGGACAAGTATCTAAGAAACCAATTTGAAACTATTTAGACTAACATTTTGAATTGAAGGAAGTTCTAATACGAAGTCTAACCCAATTATGACAACAAAACTATAAAAATGCCGAAAACAAAAGGTTGATAAGTTAAATGGCTCTAGGATTGCTAATCCCCACGACCCTTCTTAGAAACCTTAACTATCTCTCTCTCTCTCTCTTGTCCTTAATGGAAACACATGATAGCCTATGGTTCTTAACTTCCTAAACATTTTTGTCAAATTATCTATAGGACTTTACATAATTAACATCCATAATGTCTTATGTGATTATTAGGTTCAATTGAAGCTTAAGCCTTAATTGTGACTATGTGAGGTTAATAGAATGATTTCAATTTGATTAATAAAACCATTACCCTAATTAACCTGGGTTCAAGTATTCACACCATTTAGATTATAGTCTATTCCTACTTCTTTCTCTAAAGCAAAGCAAGAACAACAATAACAATCTCAAAGATGGCCAAACTTAGAGAAAGCATGAAGCACAAATCAAATGAACATGCAAAATCCAAAAAATTACAAGAAGACAAAAATATTTAGTCCTAATGCAACATCAAGGTTCAAAGAAACCCTAGATTACAAATTTAGCTACTCATGATAGAAAGAAAGAATAGTGGAGTAAAAGATGAAGAAATCCTCATGATTCCAAGAGAAGTGGAGAAAATGGCTTCCAGAGCTATTCTTGAGAGGTTTCCCTTCCCAATTGAAGTTTAGTTGTCACGATCCTTATTCTCCAACTCAAAATGACCTAAAAAACTCGTCCTAATTGCCTTTTATGCCTTTTAGCACGTGACGACATTTTAAGGTGTCTGCTTAAGTGTGCATTTGTTTGCTTAAGTGCGTGGAAGGAAAAGAAATTTTTTTTTTTATTTTGCCAAGTGTTGCACGCTTAAGTGTGCATTTGCTTGTCTAAGTAGGCGAGTGGCCGAGAGCAATTTCTCTTATCGAGAGTTTGCCCACTTAATTATGCATTCACTTGCTTAAGCATGTAAATGACAACATCAAATGCTCCATTTTGCATCTTTTCTTCTCCACCATGGCTTCTTCTTCTCATTTTACTCTTAGCTCTGGATTCATCATGCATTAACTTCATTTTTCCCATTATTTGGACCTAGAAAAACACAAATTTAAATAAGTCTATAATTTACTATCAAAATTATATTCTTTGTACCAAAATTTGCATTTTTAGGATATGAATAGAGTGTATACACAAACGACAAGAATTCATATGTTTTAGCTCTAAAAATGGTCAAAAGTGTAGAAAAGAGAACCAAAACCTCCATGGAATATTCATGAATAATGAGGAGTTGTCACTATAACACTAAAAGAAACTATACTCACTTTTTGTGAGCACAGTGGAATGACAATTAACTTGGAAAAATAAAAAAAAAATCTTATTTTCACCAACAATGGATGAAAATAAAGAAATCAGATAACAAAAACTATACAAATTAGACGAACAAATGATCTGACATGTATCTAGGCTATCCTCTCAAAGCCTCCGACTTTCAATTTCTAATTGAGAAAATCAATAAAAAGCTCCAAGGATAGCAAAATAATCTCTTGTCAATTGCAGGGAGATCACAACTCATCATTTCCACTACCTCTAGCATCCTTGCACAAATGATGAAAGTCATTATGCTCTATAACTCCACTATACAGAAAATAGCAATAAATTGTGGGTTGAAATTCTTAACATCAACTATGGAAACAATATCCTTAAAAAAAAAGAGTATAACCTCCATCATAGTCAAAAGTTTGAAAAATAATTCTATCTCCCTTTAATAGTTGCACATGTCATGTTGATGGTATTGGATTGGGTATTAACCTTTGAAGTGACCATTGGCTCCACAAGCCCTTGGATCAAATTCTAATTAGTCTTCATCCAGAAAATGAACAACAAAAAACTATGAACTCTATCATTAATCAAAATAATAACATCTTATGTTGGGATTTATATAACTTTATGTACTCGATACCCTAAGAAATCCTCAATGAATTAGAAGCCTACCCGCTGAACCAAACTCCAAATCATATTCTTGACAAAATCATATGGAGCCTAACAAAGAATGACAATTTTAGCATAGAATCAATCTACAACTTTATCATCAATAAAAAAATTAAATCCAACCCTATACTCAATAACAAGAAGAAGTGGATTTGGTCAATCAATTGCCACCCCCGAGAGGTGAACTTCTTTTTTTAAACTACCTAAGTGGCCTTCTTATTGCACAAAAACTACATGGCATCACCTGTATTCCCAACCCCCTCTGCTAATGATGCAATCTTAACATTGAAACTCTCACTTATGCCTTCAGAGATTGCCCCAAAGCAAAAAAAAAAACATTTAAAAAATCTCTAAACACTCTTGTAGACTTTTTTAATCTCAAAGATATAAACTAGAAAAAAAATGCTACAAATATCAGAGCCTCACATTTTGGTGTTTCCATGGAACATGATTTTTTACTATACAATCAGGTGTATTTGGTTGAAGAAAAACAAGACAAAAACCTTAGTCCTACCCCCTTTGAAAATCCTATTAACAAAGCCATTAAAAACCATACTAACCTCACTCATAAGGGGAATCAAAACCCAAACCAAAAGATATCTTATAGCTCTCAATGTTTTTGGAAAAAACCAAAGAGAGGATGGGTCAAATTGAATGTTGAAGGCTCAGTGAAAAATATATTCATCAAAGCAAGAGTTTAATCAAATCTGAGGATGGTGAATGGAAAACTGACTTCAAAAAATTTCTAGGATATAGAGATTATAAGGCTGCAAACATTTGGGTGTAATACCTGTAGGGTACATATTGTGTTCATTCTTATTTATGCATATATGTCTGAGCGGATTGTTGAATCCCTTAATAAATTATTTATGTGATGTTTGAGTAATTTGTATGCTTGTGTGTCTATGATTAATCGATGTATGATTGCTTGTTGGGAGTGGTTTATATGAATAAGTTCTTGTAAGGGACCAAATTGAAAGAGATGTCGAATTCACATATTCTTATGAAAATGTGGTGAAAATTGTTGTGTTGATGAGCTGAGAAGTCATTGAGTTAAATGTGGTGTAGTGGTTTCAGTGTGGTGTGTATGGTATATACAAATTTGTTGTTTTTAAAGAGTTTTTTGTTTTTGCCATTAAAGCAATATCTTTCTTACCTTTAGGTTGAAGGGCAAAATGGTCAAATTTCACATCCACATACCCACACTTAATCACATTTTAGCCACATCTCAACATACACACACCTTTCAGTTCTCTCTCTCTCTCTCTCTCTCTCTCTCTCTCTCTCCTCCCCCTTGTGCTTCTCTTCCACTCCCCATGCCATTTTCCTTTTCAAACTTCCTTCTTAATCTCTAGTGAGTTTCCCTCTTTCAATAACTCTCCTCCCTGCCGAAAAGTCTCTAGATTCAAGGTAAGCTCATTAAATCTTCCCACACTTCTCCATTTTTGCTCTTATGAAACCCTAGTGTGATTTTTGGTGGAAACCTTGGTGGTTGGCTCTTGCTTTCCAAAGCTCATTTTGATGCTTCATTACAATTTGAAATTTGATTTAGGGATTTTTAATGACTAACAATCATAGATTTAGAGGTGAAACCTTTCATAATGAATTTTCAAAAAATTCTTGTGGGAATTTGTTAATATTTAAACCAAGCTTGATTTTGAGATATTGGGAGACTTTTAGATGATGGAAAAAGTGTTTTGATAACCTAAAATGATGTGGAAAGGTTTTCAAAGTGATTTGAAAAGCATGGGTTGTATTTTGGGTCTGATTTCGTGTGGCTGGGAAGCCTAAAAGTCGACTACTCAAGGTAACCAGTTGACTGGTTGTCTTCTGGAGTTCCAATTCTAGGGTGGCCGAGACAAGCCAGTTGATTGGTAGCTTTATAGATTTTCCCCATGTTCTGGCAAAGGTGAGCCAATTGACTGCCTAGGCAAGCCAATTGACTAGTTGGCCCCATAATTGCATTTTGGAAGAATTTGACTTGTTTTCTCATATTTTTCATGTTAAATCTTTAGGAATTACTCCCCAAGCACCTTGAATCACACCGCATCAAGTAAGAAAATGGTAAAAATTTGTAGCTTGGACTAGATAACCTTACTCAATGAATGTTTTATGAGATTTTCCCTCTAATGCATCATTGGTTCATGCTTATATGAATTTATTTGATGGCTAAATATGTTGCTTGGAAAGTGTAGAAAATGTGGGTGCATTGTCAATGAATTTCAAAATAGTGTGGTGCCTTGAATGGAATGTGAGAAATGTGAAAACATGATCAATGAATTGCATGATAGCCATATGCATGTGTTGAGATAGTGAATGATGTGAACTTAAGTTGATTGACACTATAAAGACTGGGCATGCTATGCATGATTTCGTAATTGAAATTTTTGTTGTATGATTGGAGTATGAGACTCACGTGGGTTATTATTGAAGTTAGAATGTTATCCCATAAAACATGTTTGAGTTGTGTTGCACATTGTGAGCATGTGTTATATAATTGGTTGTGATTGTTAATGTGAAAGGTTAGACATGTGCACCCTATGGTGGAGAATCGAAACATGCCCATTAGATAAGGAAGTATACAAGAGACATAAGGGAGGAGATATGTTAAGAGTGACACAAGTGGATGCGGCTAGGGTTGCAGGCAAAGACCACTGGTAGTATGGACGTCCCGCGATGGACAAAGAATTGATTGAGTTTATTTGTGCATGTGAATGCATTGGCTCTATGATGTTGGATTGTAATAACATAATGATCATATATGCATGATTGAAGATGGTGCAAATTGATTTTTTTTTTTGGTTGTAGAGTTACCTACTCACCAAGTGTTTTTTTTTTAATACTTACTCTTTTTTTTGTGTGTAATTTTTAGAGCCTAAGTTAGCCGAAGAGCCTCAGCTTGAGCTGTAGCAGAGCCTCTAGTGTTAAGACCCATTCTTTTCTTCCGAGGTTGGTTTCTTTTTGGTTATCTTATTTTGGTTTGTAACTCTAGAATGCTCTGTAGTTGTACATGTCACCTAGGATGTTTTTTTATGCTGTTTTGTGTAAATGAAAGAAAATGTTATATTTTGATTCTTTTGTAAAGTTGTGTTTCTAGATATTCCATTTATTTGGAAGTTGATGTTGTGGGAATAGTCAGAAACATAGACAATAATCGCAATTATGAACGTATATAATTTCTTGATGAATGAATGAAAGGTTACATTTCTCTTCTTGTATAATTCAAATGTATGTATATATGTATGATTGTGTTGATCCTTATTGTTGATAGTATAAAGTTAGGCTTAAGGTAAATGAGATTATCTCCACTTCCTGTGTTGGTAATGTGTTCGATTTTGGGATGTGACACTGGGTTTATTCTTAGGAATCAAAATTGTGGCAACCTTGCAAATTAAAAAAAAAATAGAAAATATTCATCTTATGCAACTGATTTTCTCTCTTCAAAACAAACTGCAGACACTTGCTTTCTACATTCGAGGACTTCAAGATTTCCAAGATCTCAAGAGGCACAATAGATGTACTAATCTATTAGCTAAAGCAGGCAGATGAGATGCTCTTCCCTAAAAACCTTCTCAGAAGCTTCGCCTTTTTTGTTGACAGCTTACCAAACATACCTCTTGGGAGAGATTTCCTAGTTTTTCCTTCGTTTCTAGCTTTGTTTTACCTTTTGAATTCTGTTTTCTTGTTTATCAGTTTCTGTTACTATTGTGCTACTCTTGTTGGTACTATGTACCCCTTTTCTTGCTTTTAATATATTTTCCTTTTAACAAAAAAAATAATTTTTATCAACAAAATAAACTTTGTATGGTATACATTATTTTAAAAATAAATTTACAATTTTACATATATTAAAATTTAATATCAACTTAACTATTTTTTATTGTGATATAAATATAAAATTATATGTTAATATTTTTATAAAATATTGAATTAATTGTTAAAAACAAAATTATCAAAAAAGTATTACAATTCAAATATTAGAGAACGTGAAAGTTATGTAAAAATATAAATATCATATATAATTTAATTAAACTTTGAAAATTCTAGTATAATTTACTTAATTCAAGCTTTGTATTATAATTATGGTATAATTAAGTTCTATGTCATAATATTAGACTTAAAAAGCAGTTGATGTAGTTTAATTTAGTGTTGTCTCACGGGACTCGCTTATAACAATGAGAGATCAACTGTTTCGGTAAAAAGTACTCATCTAGCATCTTTTCTTTTTTCTTTTTGTTTTGTTTTGTTTTTTTTTTTTGGTTTCATATACCAAGCCAAATTTCTTCGTAAATTTTTCAATATATTTGATTATAGGTGTAATTCTTCAGAAAATAGATTACTTTTTGTTTATATTTATTTTCATGACAATTATTCCAAAAACAAAATAAACAAATATGTAACTCAAAAGTTCTAGATAAAGATGTAGGTGGCACCACGTGTCTCACACGTTGCTTATGGAAATGACAAATTTGGATCACCTCCAGCACTCAAAACAGAGGAGGGTTTAGGATTTTAGACAACTTGAGAGTTTATTTTGGAGTTTAGTGGTTACGCTCATACTCATAATAAGAATCTTTTATCTATTTTTTTTAAGCAAAATAATGACATATTCAGAGCTTCTATTCAATTTTATATTTTGTTTATGGAAGACTAAACTCCAAAGTCCCAACCAAAAGCATCTCAATATTTATTTTAAAAAACCTGAACAACGGATACATGTGGATACAGGAAGTGTTTGGGACCTACTATATGCTTGTTATGATCACATTAGTTGTTGTTTTTGCCTAAAATCCTAAACCTTCCTCTATTTTAGGAGGATTCGGAAGGATTTAGCTCCCTTCCTGCAGTTGGAATCTATAGCAGACTAGAGGAGAGTTTAAATAATTTTAACAAAAAAGAAATTGATCAATTAATTTTTTTTACCTGTTAGATTATTAAATCCAACGGGTATAGCTCTCCCCTCCAGCTGGAGGGAAGCCAAGTCCAACTCGGAGGCTCTAGAGCTCGGGTCCAAAAATGACTATCTGGATCCAAACCTTTGGAAACTTTCTCGCTAGAGTGCTGTAAATTTTTGCGATCCATCTTAGCACTCTCATGAACCCTGCACATAAAACCGATACGAATGCATATTTAGTGACTTGTCTCTGGGTTTTCTTTAACTGATTTTGTTAATTTTCCTTGAAGATAGTTATGAAATGAAGTTAAAAGATCTCCTCTGGAAAGGCATCAAATAATGAAGTCACGGTCTTCAGCAGAGTCTGTATTTTACAAGGTGGAACACCCAGCAACAAACTCCAATGGTTAGTTACTTCAAATTATGCCTTTCAAAAATAAATGCTTTCGATATCACCAAGTTTGAGTACTTAAGTGACTTAATAATATGCACTCTAGAGTTACAGAACTATACTTCCAGGTTTAATTGGCGACTCAATTAGAACTTCAGCTTTCCTGCATACATATAATTTTATAGTGAGAATATGATTTTCATAATGGAAGACAATTTTCGAAGTATTGAATTTGTTTTGCTGTACTTGATAGTTGTTTCTTCTCCTTTTGAGTATTCGAAGAAGGTGCATCCTCTAGTGAATGGGATCTGTGTACTTTTCCATTCTGCCATAACACACAGATCCTCATCAGTCAAGAAGATATGGTTTTACATAGAAACGCTAAACAAAATATGAAAGTAGAAACATAATCCACAAGTATCTGAAAAGCAATATGACCCATGTGCCAGATGGCGGTGGCAGCATAATCGTATGATCCCTCACAAATGTGACGAACGATGAATTTCACATTCTGACCCATGCTTGCAGTAAGCATCGTTAGGAAGTGCATAACTTCCAGCGAAGTTCATGAATCATGAGTTCAGTTTAGAGTTCATTAATGGAGAAGTTTATTTATGGCAAAATAATTTGACTGAAGATACATACTTTCTTTCCGTTGAATGGTTTGTGAAAGAGTAATCATCAAATTGAGCGTCGTTGGATATGCATTCATCCAGTTGTTTGAGATTTTGCTCATTAATGCCAGCCTAAAACTGCTCTACCTTTTCTGATCGTGAATTTGGGGAAAACTTGGATTCTGCTTTTGATGGCGTGGCTGAAATTCCGTGATTATCCCAAAACTTGCGTTGAGTTTGCCTTCTGAAACTGAGTCTGTTGTCGTATTTGCGTCTTGTCTGAGTTGAAATTGCATGTTCCTTTTAGGAAAAAGGACCTCAAGGAGAGCCTTTTTGGTGGGAATGAATTCCCTGGCATGAAGCTGTGCCTGGGAATTTGAGTACAGTTCCCATTTCTTAGTTTTGGTACTGAGGCATCGCCTTTTGCAAGTAATGCAAAATCAATATATTGCTATTTGGTGCCTATGTGACTGTGAATGTGACGGAATGGAGGAAAAGGAAAAGAGCCTTCTTCTAAGTCTAACCAAAGAATATGTGCCTGGTTCGTGCCTTGGCATGAAATCCCGTAATATTACCTCATTCCTTGCTTCAGTAAGCCATTGCAATTTTTTGTTTCCCCATCTAGAGCTGAGGTATTTAGAAGTTGAATTATTTTTCAGTAAGTTCAAATAGTAATTGGCAGTGTTTGGTAATATTAAAAAGTTAGTTTATAACTTAACTAGCTTTTTAAGTTTGTTAAAAGTGTTTGATAAATGAACTTATTTTAGTAGCTTATATCTTATTTTGAAAAGCTACTTTTAATAGCTTATAGTCTTTATATTTTTCTTCCCTTTTTACTCTTGTTATTTTATAAAAATATTTCATTATATCCTTATGTTTATACTTGCTGCAAATCTCCAAATTTGTCCACGTTCGTCCCATCTCTGTCGTCATTCGTCCTTCTCCATGCTCTTCTCTATAGTCGCCTGTCCTTCTTCATGCTCTTCTTCGAAGTGGTCTGTCATTCTCATTCCTCTTCTTCGTCGACGTCTGTCGTCTTTGAATATAATATAATATATTATATTATATTATATATATATATATAATATTTATATAATGAAATATATATTTTAAATTAATTATATATATATAATAATTTAAATTAATTTAATTAAAAAATAATGTGCTTATTTGTATTATTGTGAAATTATAAAATATATATCATTTTATATCATGTTATATCTATCAACTAATTCAACAACTACTTTTATCAAATACTTATAAATAAGCTAACTTAACAATTTTTAGTTAAAAATTAATTTATAAGTTTTTAGGTAGTTTTAAGCTTGTAATTAACTTACCAGCTATTTTTACCAAATGTATAGCCATTACCACTGCAACCAACAAATGATGGATTGAACATATCCTTTTCAACATCATGTTTCCCTTGGTTATGACCAGACATTGATTGGTAGCAAGTGATATTATAATTCTATTTTGTTATAAAATTTTCAACAGTATTGGTTGGTGTAACTAGCAAACATCTACAATTTCCAGCGAAACCCTAAGGGGTCTATGTGAGTATGTTATTAGCATCATAGGATGAGTTGGTTCATATACAAGCAAGGGTTACAGGGTAATGGCTATATACGTATCGAATATGGATTGGTATGAGCTCTGAGATAATTAATTCGCTAGCGCAAACGGATTCTGATTCCTACAATTATAAATAATAAAAGAGGGTCCAGAGACATTTCTCTCTGACATGGATAACGTAGAATGTATGTAAACCTCATTCATTGCGTGAGGACCAATTAAATTATGCAAAATCCACGTTCTGATGTCTCTGTATATATAACAAGGGACAGAATATATTATATTCCCATGTCCGCCGTATGTCTGGACACTCATAAGACATCGTTGTTCCTTCCACATATTATCCCTATGAAACTTCAGGAAAACAAAAAGCCCTAACAGGCAATACGTCGGCTAGAAAATTAAACAATGAAGAAGCATGAGATCGATCATCTGACTAAAAGCAGGGTTCATAATTTCTAGTTTCTTCAGAAGGAGGTTTCAATCCCTTCGACCATTCTTGCGAAGCAGCTTCTTGACCATGTGATATCGAATCATCATCTTCATAAGCATATAAATAATTTTTATTATCTATATAGCTTGCTCGACTTGCAGGGTCTAGTCATATATACTATATAGCCAACCTTGTCATTTTCCTCTGTAAACGAGGACAAAGGCTTAAAGAATACATCTTGTTCCCTGAACCCTCTCCAATCTACTTAAGATATACTAAGAAAACTAACAGTGTCTCAAGAAAAAACAAAGAGGAAATTCGCATTACAAGAAAGCAGCATCAAGGGTCCACAGCACAGCTCTAAGATACCACCTTAACCCGCAGGTGTTCTAAGGTTGGTGCCTCTACTAATTATTTTAAAAGATGTCCCAAAATTTCCTCTACGTATGTAGATATGATCTTAGTAGTTTTATAGTGTTTGGGAAACCACTGTTAGGTCAAATATTAGAGAGATAGAACCTATCTTAGAATTTGGACAAATCTGACCAAGTTTTACTCAATGCAATGTTCGATAGACCAAATGGTCAATTTAGGCCTTGAAATTTTTATGGAAGGATATAATAACACTAAATACATGTCCACCAAATTTCATGAGTTTTAGGGTTGATTTAGTTGGTCAATGACTTGCAAAACCGAGACCTCTCATGCTGCAGAGACAGTCTAGGCAACAGTTGCGAAATAGTTGTTTTGAAGGGGTAAATGTTGTTGTTTCTTTTCAAAATTTTTATCTAATATTTTAGACATGTTATGGATGTTCTCTACCAAAATTCTTTGGAGTTATGGATTTTTCCCAGAAAATTCTGGAAGGTGGGAGTCCAAAATTCAGTCTTAAATAGAACAAATATAGTCTTTTTGAGGGGCTTGAATGATATTAAGAGGGATTTACCTCTAAATTTTGTATTTTATACTTTTATGGAAATAATCATGACCCAAGGTATAGTCTTTAGGTATCTTTATGAGATACTCCTTATTTAATGAAATTGGGAACCTAGAGTCGAGACCTCTTGTTGTATGACTTAGAATGCAAGGGAGTGTAATGTGATTTTAGTTAAGTTATTGTAAATGGCCATGTACTTTTGCAATTGTTTAAAGATAGGTGTCAATTTGACATGTAAGTAATTCTCCTTACTTCAATGTGAATCTCCTATACATATAATCATGAAGTATCCCATTGCAGTATTACGCTCCTAGGGAGCTTATATTGAATTATGTATGTCATAATATGAATGATTGAGATATCGTTATATTCTGATGATGAATGACATGCATGTATGTGAGTATTTTAATGAATGGTAAACTCTAGTTATACATAAGTTGAGATGCCTTATTAATGAAAGGTTAATGGATAAACATGAAAACTTGCTATTGGTTTATATAGTTGTGGTTAGGTGAATAACGCGGTGTTCGGTTATGATTTGATATTTTATTATTGGTGTTGAATGTTAAATTGTATGTGATTACTGGGGAATCCATGAGACCCAATGGCACGTGGTCCATGAAGCCTATGGTGGTTGACGGAACAGAGTTCCTACCTATGAGGCTCGGTAGCATGTGATTCATGAAGTCTATAGATTTTCGTGAGGTATTTGCTTCGAAAAGTCCGTTGGGCTTGGTGGCACATGGTTCATGAAGCCTATGGATTGGTAGAACATCGTTCTCACTCATGAGGCCTAGTAGCATATGGTCCATGAGGCTTAAGGGCTCTCTTTGATGTATTAGCCTCGAAGATACCATAAGACCCAGTGGTACGTGGTCCATAAAGCCTTCAGAGGTTGGTGGAATAGGATTCCTACCCATAAAGCCTGGTGGCACGTAGTCCACGAAGTCTATGGTGATCTGTGGCTGGCCTGAACTTGATGGTGATGTTATGAATTATAATCTTAGATGTTTTCATAGAGTGTGATTGTTCTTAAATGAAAGCTATGCGGAATAGACACATAATGTGTGTATATATATATATATATATACATGGGTGGATCATAAGGAAAAAGTTATTATAACCGTGTGATATGTGATGTATAGATGATATTTTAGAAGGGTAGGTGTATATTCGTATAAGTCTAATGTGAACATCGCATGATGATCTGTATGATTTGAAACGTTTACTTATGTTAACTATATGAGTTTTGTTGAGAGATCGCTTGACTATAGTGAAGGGGCTTTTAGTTAGTCGGGAGCATTATCCCTTAAGACATCAATGGTATTATAAGATCATAGATCTGAGTGACTCGAACGTAGCATCTCCTCGTAATTACACTATAAAAAAACTTTCTCAAAAGCACACTATAGGTAAGCAAGTTGATTCTTACTGAGTATTGTATATAATCACACTTTTTCTTCTATGTTCCTATGTTGGTTTTGGCATTGACCCGTCTAAGGAGTATGTTTAGTGTATGTCTCAAGCCCTTGGTGGATCCTTTGGGTTAGTGATCTTCTCCCCTTTTCTGGTCGATTTTAGTGTACTTTGTAATTACATGGGACATTTGTTTTGTTTGTGAATGTTTTGGTCCAATGTTTTGATTGATATATAGTAATAGTCTTTAGTAAGCTTACGGTCTATGGATGACATATCCCTAGTTACCATGCCAATCACATGCCTGGAAATCTAGGTCGTAATAGGAGATCTCATGAAAAAGGTTCATATAGGTAATAACAAGTCATCTGTTAGTTCTACTAGTATTATTCTTTCAGTTCTTTCCTATGGTATTAAGTGTGAAAGTGCTAGAATGCATTAATTGAGAGGTCGAGCAAAAGTTTTTAATGATTTGTATAGCCCTTCCTTGAGAGTAGTGTATTTACTATAGATACACTTTATGAAATCACTTATATGAGTGTAGGGTGGGGCTGGTCCTATGAAATCCTAGCGAAATTTCTAGAGCACTCATGAAGCTCTTTGCCACAGCTGCTGAGAATTAAGTTGGTCCACAATGGCTGCTACATATTGTCAACTTTCCAGCTACTAGCCATCTGCCACCCTCCAGCTACCACCCATGTGCTAGAAGACTTTTGTTTTGTTTTTCTTCCATTTTCAACTTTTGCATTCCAAGCCCATGTGATCATACTATCATTTTCCATTCTGTCCATGCTTCTTTGTCCCCTGAGAATTAGTATAAATAGGGTGCTAATATCAGTGTAAGCATCATCCAAGAGTTTAGAAATATATCTAAGTTTTTCAACTTAGCTTCTTTCCTTTGTTTTCTCTTTTCTTCTGACCCTTGTTGATCCCTGAGCCATATTTGGTATCAGAGCAAGGTTCCAGAGAGAGGGAACGCCTGAAAAGCTGCCTAAGATTCACTGTCGAAGTTTTCCGGCGACGTCGAAATCGGCCAACTTCGAAAGTCCCATCTCCGGCGCTCTTTCGGGAAAAATGACGTCGGAATCGTGATCGGAAGGGTCCAAAACCTTGGACTGGAGAAGATCAACGCCGCCTGACAATCGACGCGCCGTCACGCGCCTGCCAGAGGTTGAAGACGACCATGTCATTAGCCACGTCATCACCACGTCATCCGATCCAACCAATCATATATTGCCACGTGTCACCTCGGCCACGTGTCCAAGCTGATTCGGTTGCCATGTCATTAGCCACGTCATCACCACGTCATCCACTCCAATCAATCACAGGTTGCCACGTGTCGGAACTGCCACGTGTCACAGCTGATTCAGTTGCCACGTCATCAGCCACGTCATCAGTCCACCAATCAAAGCTTGCCACGTGTCAAAACTGTCACCAATTATCAGTTGCCACGTGTAAAGTTGTGCCACGTCACCCTCAAATTCCAGATTTTCATATTGACCCCGGAAGTTTTGTGAAAACTCATTTTTACCCCCAAAACGTTCCGAAATTACAAATTGACCCCAGAACTTTCCAAAATTCAACTTTTGCCCCTGATTTTTCTGAAATTTCATTTTTGCCCCAGATATTTCTGAAAATTCCACTTTTGCCCCAGATCTTTCTGAAATTTCATTTATTACCCCAGAACTTTCTAAAATTCTGATTTTGCCCCAGAACTTTCTGAAATTTCATTTTTACCCCAAAATTTTCTGATATTACACTTTTACCCTCACAACTTTCTAAAATTTTATTTTTGCCCACAGTCATTTTCAAAATTACACTTTCCTCAAATTTGCCCCAAATCCCTACGTCATCCAAAATTTAGCTTAATCTTTTTCAAAAAAAAAAAAGGAGAGAGAAAATGCCTCCCAGACGCAGATCCGTTCAAGAACTTGAATTAGAAGAATTGAGGCAACAAATTCAACAGTTGCAGGAAATGGTGAATGTCCAACGAATTCAATTGAAGGAACGGAAGGAGCATCAAAGTGATGATTCAGACAATAGTACCTCGTCATCCACCAGTAACCGTCGACAACGCAGACCAGTCAACCGTACTGACGATATCAGAGTGGAAATTCCAGAGTTTGAAGGAAAACTCCAACCAGATGAATTTGTCGATTGGCTACAAACTGTTGAACGAATATTCGAGTATAAAGAGGTACCCGAGGAGAAGAAGGTGAAAATCATTGCTGTCAAGTTAAAGAAACACGCTTCCATATGGTGGGAAAATTTAAAGAAGAAGCACGAGAGAGAAGGAAAAAGCAAAATACGGACATGGGAAAAGATGCGTAAGGAACTAACTCGTAAGTTTTTACCTCCGCAATTTTTTCAAGATAATTTTATTCAACTATAGAATCTTCGTCAAAAGAACCTGTCTGTGGAAGAATACACCAGAGAATTTGAACAGCTGATGATGAAGTGTGACATTCAAGAGAGGGATGAGCAATCAATCGCTCGCTACCTTGGAGGATTAAACGTAGATATCGCCCACGTGGTCCAACTTCAACAATATTGGACTTTGGACGATGTTATTCGTTTATCTCTTCGAATTGAGAAACAGCTTTCCAAGAAGCCTTCATATCAATCTTCTTCCTCTTTTCCTTATAGGAACTCTGCAAATAACCGCAAACCTCAGATCCAACAAGCAAGTACTTCAAACAGCAATCCACCAAAGCCCAACAGAGAGGGTAATTCTAAAGTTGTCAAGTGTTTCAGGTGCCAAGGATTTGGACACATTGCTTCTAATTGTCCAAACCGCAAGATTATCACCATTATTGAAGGAGTAATCCATGAAGCTTCTGAAGAAGATGAAGGACCAGTATTTGATGATGGCCCAGTGTTTGATGAAGAACCAGTGCACATTGAAGAGGTCACCCCTGCTGATCAAGGAGAATCACTGGTAATTAGACGAAGCTTGCATACTGCAACAGCCAAAGAAGAACCATGGCTGAGGCACAACATTTTCCACACCCGTTGCACTGCGCAAGGCAAGGTTTGTGATGTTATTATTGACAGTGGGAGTTGTGAGAACGTCGTGTCAAATTATATGGTGGAAAAGTTGAAATTGCCCATACAAGATCATCCGCATCCGTATAAGTTACAATGGCTCAATAAAGGCAACGAGGTAAGGGTCTCTAAACGTTGTCTTGTAAATTTTTCCATATGTCAGAAATACCACGACAACACATGGTGCGATGTGATACCTATGGATGCGTGCCATCTTCTACTGAGGAGACCATGGCAATATGATCGTCGTGCAATATACAACGGCTATGCTAACACCTACTCTTTCGTCAAAGATGGAGTAAAAGTCAAGTTGACACCATTGCCACCAAGTGAACTGAACAAAGACAAGAAGGAAACAAAGCCCCTTGTGACTTTAGTTACAAAAACACAGTTCAAGATGACGGCAAAAGAAGCTCAGACCACAAATTTTGTCCTTTTGTTTGAAGCAAATAAAGAAACAACTCTTCCTTTGGAGATAGAAGAAATGCTTGCTGAATTTCTGGATGTTGTACCAGAAGAAATCCCTCAAGGATTACCACCAATGCGTGATATCCAGCATGCCATTGACTTTATTCCTGGAGCTGTCATTCCAAATAAGCCAGCATATAGGATGAGTCCTAAGGAACATAACGAAATTCAACGCCAAGTTGAAGAATTGCTGAAGAAAGGATTAATTCAAGAAAGTGTTAGCCCTTGTGCTGTACCTGTCCTTCTAGTGCCAAAGAAAGATGGAAGTTGGAGGATGTGCGTTGATAGTCGAGCTGTCAACAAAATCACTATCAAGTATCGATTCCCGATACCAAGGCTCGATGACCTGTTTGATCAACTACATGGAGCCACCATCTTCTCCAAAATTGATCTTCGCAGTGGCTACCATCAAATCAGAATCCGTCTAGGAGATGAATGGAAAACTGTTTTCAAAACCAGAGACGGCCTGTATGAATATACTGTGATGCCTTTTGGATTATCCAATGCTCCCAGTACATTCATGCGTCTGATGAATCAGGTACTTCGTCCCTTCATTGGCAAGTTTGTAGTCGTGTACTTTGACGATATTTTGATCTATAGTAAGGGAAAAGAAGAGCATCTAGAGCATATACGACAAGTGCTACAGACTTTACAAGAACAGAAACTCTATGCCAATCTCAAGAAATGTTCTTTTCTAACCAAGGAAGTAAATTTCCTGGGTTACATTATCACCGCTGAGGGTATTCGAGTAGATCCGAGTAAAGTCGAAGCCATCAACAGCTGGCCTATTCCAAGCTCCATCCATGATGTGAGGAGTTTCCATGGATTAGCTTCATTCTATAGAAGATTCATCAAAAATTTTAGCTCTATTGCTGCTCCACTCACAGACTGTACTAAAGGAGACAAATTTCAATTGACCGAACAAGCTCAGAAAAGTTTTGAAGAACTAAAGAGATGTTTAACTGAAGCACCAGTGCTAGTACTTCCAAACTTTGACCAAGTATTTGAAGTTAGCTGTGATGCTTCAAATACCGGTATTGGAGCTGTTTTGAGTCAAGAAGGGCACCCTATAGCCTTTTTCAGTGAAAAACTCAACAACGGTAAACTCAAGTATTCGACTTATGACAAGGAATTCTATGCCGTTGTTCGTGCCCTGCATTACTGGAGCCACTATTTGTTGAATAAAGAATTTATTCTTTATTCTGATCATGAAGCCCTCAAACATTTGAACTCTCAGCAAAAGATCAACCGATGACATGCTGCTTGGAGTGAGTTCTTGCAACCATACCCATTCCTACTCAAGCACAAGGCAGGAGTCCAAAATATTGTGGCAGATGCCCTCAGCAGGCGCTATGCTTTACTCTCAACCCTTCAAACAAAGATTGTCGGCTTTGAGGTTGTCAAGGAGTTATACCAAGATGACCCAGATTTTGGTAAAATTTGGGGTAATACTACAATGCAGTCCTTCCAAGACTACTACAGGCATGAAGGATTCTTATTCAAAAGAAAGACATTATGCATCCCTCAATGCTCATTGCGAGAAGCAATTATCTGGGAGACCCATAATGGAGGTCTAGCAGGTCACTTTGGACGAGACAAAACTGTAGCCCTAATCAAAGAGAATTTCTATTGGCCAAGACTGGAGAAAGATGCTACTAAACACATTCAAAGATGCAAGATTTGTCACTTGGCCAAGAGCAAAAGTCAAAATACAGGGTTATATTTGCCGCTTCCAATTCCAGAAGCACCTTGGGAAGACGTCAGTATGGATTTTATCCTTGGATTGCCAAGAACTCAACGTCAAAAGGATTCCATAATGGTGGTAGTAGAT
This sequence comes from Biancaea sappan, assembly GCA_037074585.1. Classification (NCBI taxonomy): domain Eukaryota; kingdom Viridiplantae; phylum Streptophyta; class Magnoliopsida; order Fabales; family Fabaceae; genus Biancaea; species Biancaea sappan. Next base: position 25,553,937 of record CM073500.1, read on the forward strand.
AGATTTTCAAAAATGGCACATTTTATTCCATGCCAGAAGACCAATGATGCTGTTCAAGTTGCAGACCTTTATTTTAAAGAAATTGTTCGTCTTCATGGTATTCCAAAATCTATCACCTCTGACCGAGACGTTAAGTTCCTAAGCCACTTTTGGCAAACCCTGTGGAAAAAGTTGGGTACCAGGCTCCAATTCAGCAGTGCTAGTCATCCTCAAACGGATGGTCAAACGGAAGCCGTCAATAGGGTTTTGGGAAACCTTCTCCGGAGTTTTGTAGGAAAGAATTTGAAACAATGGGATCTTATCCTTGCCCAAATTGAATTTGCCTATAATAACTCCTCTAATCAAGCAACTGGAAGGTGTCCGTTTGAAGTAGTTTATGGTACTCGACCGCTTAGCCCCTTGGATTTGATCCCGTCTACTGATAAACAGCATTATAGTGCCAGTGCAGACCAGCGAGCTAAAGAAATTAAGAAGCTGCATGAGCAAGTTCGAGACAAGATCCAAAGGCAAAACATGAGGTATAAGACTCAACGTGACAAGCATAGGAAAGCACAAACCTTCAAAGTAGGTGACTTGGTTTGGATTCATTTGCGCAAAGAACGTTTTCCGAATCAACCCAATGCCAAATTATCACCAAGAGCTGATGGTCCGTTCAGGATTGTACAACGGATTAATAGCAATGCATACAAGGTCGAACTACCAGGAACCTATGGAGTCTCAGCTACTTTTAATGTTGCTGATTTATCTCCATACATTGATGATGACATTGAACTAGACTCGAGGACGAGTCCTGTTCAACCCAGGGAGAATGCCACAGCTGCTGAGAATTAAGTTGGTCCACAATGGCTGCTACATATTGTCAACTTTCCAGCTACTAGCCATCTGCCACCCTCCAGCTACCACCCATGTGCTAGAAGACTTTTGTTTTGTTTTTCTTCCATTTTCAACTTTTGCATTCCAAGCCCATGTGATCATACTATCATTTTCCATTCTGTCCATGCTTCTTTGTCCCCTGAGAATTAGTATAAATAGGGTGCTAATATCAGTGTAAGCATCATCCAAGAGTTTAGAAATATATCTAAGTTTTTCAACTTAGCTTCTTTCCTTTGTTTTCTCTTTTCTTCTGACCCTTGTTGATCCCTGAGCCACTCTTTTATTTTAGAAAAGCAAATTTACTCCCACATCGACTAAATCAATGAAGGGATAAGACTTTATATACTAACATGTGTTATTGGGCTTATAAAGAGCTAAGGGAAGAGGCGGGCTCGCACGCTTACAATCACAGGCCAGTGCAGTGCAAATCAGTGATTTGTTCCCCCTTGTGCACACGATAAAATCGATCAGGCTTATTTTCACTTTTCTTGGAAATAAAATTATTTTTATTATTTTTGTGCATTTAATGGACGGTTACAATTTCATAAATTAATCGACTTAAAGTTTTGTAACAACCTATTTAAACCTTGATTTCAGCTATGGTTTTTACACCTATAAAAAGGCACGTCTCTCGCTCATATTGGATACACCACTTTAACTTCTCATCTTCTCTTCCACATTTTATGCTCTATGTTTTTCATTGGTTTGCTGTCTTGTTTTCTACTATTCTGGTACTTGAGTTTCATTTAGAATGATCTGATTAATCTTGGAGGAAATTTTACAAACACAAAATAATTTTCTTAAAAGTAGTGTCTCTTTAAGATACGACTTAGGTTGTGTTGTTATCGAATTTTTTACAACAATATCAACTTAACTATTTTTATTGTGATATAAATATAAAATTATATGTTAATATTTTTATAAAATATTAAATTAATTGATAAAAACAAAATTATAAAAAAGTATTATAATTCAAATATTAGAGAACGTGAAATTCATTTAAAAATATAAATATCATATATAATTTAATTAAAATTTGAAAATTCTGGTATAATTTACTTAATTCATGCTTTGCATTATAATTAAGTTCTATGTCATAATATTAGACTTAAAAAGCAGTCGAGGTCGGTGAATTTATCGTTGTCTCACGGGACTCGCTTATGACTATGAGAGGTCAACTGTTTCGGTGAAAAGTACTCATCGAACATCTTTCCTTTTATTTTTATTTTTTATTTTTTTGGTTTCACATACCAAGCCAAATTTCTTCGTAAATTTTTCAATTTATTTGATTATAGGTGTAATTCTTAAGAAAATAGATTAATTTTTGTTTATATATATATTTTCACGACAATTATTCCAAAAACAAAATAAACAAACATGTAACTGACAGTGAAAAGTACTAGACAGAGACCTAGGTGGCACCACGTGTCTAACACGTGGCTTGTGGAAATGACTGCTTCGCAGGAGACCTGGATCCTCGAAACCTTCGGGAACGTTCTCACCGCCTCTACCATCATGCCATACCCATCGCATCGGAAGTAGTCTCACCGGTCACCGCTCACTCCAAATCCAGATCAGGTCTTCTTTATGTAAGTTTTCGTCTCGCTACTCACCAGTTATATCATTCAAATTTTCATTTCAATTTCGAGCTGGAGTAAATTTATGGCCAATTTCCAGTTTAATTCCATTGTCTTTATTTTTATCTTTTCTTTCTCTCTGTGTGTGTGTGTGTGTATCTGTAACCTGTTATTGAATGTGCTTACCTTTTTATATTTTAGATGCGCGATAAGCAATCTGATTTGGTGATAAAATTGATGCCGAATTTTGCGAAAATGTATATTCTAATGTCGCTTGCTCTGTATCTCTTAACCCCAACAAGCAAGGGCACTTCCTCCTATTTTTCTAGCTATCTATCTTTATTGTTTCCCTGCTTTAATGCGAAGGGATATGCATAAAGCTTAGCTTGTTTTCAACTATTGCAGAAGCAACAGAATCAGTGTGTCTGTGATGTACACGCGTGCTCTTGCGCTCTTGGCTGGGATAAACAGATTTCCGCAAATCTATTCTGTTAAAGGATCATGTTCGTGGGGTGAGTGCCATATCTTAGTTTTAAGGCTAAATTCATAATTTAGTCCCAAAAGATATATTGGTGGATTGTTCAGTTTTTGATGATCAAACAATATGCGATTTAATCCATGAATCCATGAAAGTTATCAACTTGTTACGCATTGTTATTGAGTTATTGCCAAAAGATGAGTAAATAAACAATATAATTTATAAAAGGATTGACTTATATTGAGTATGTGACCAATAGAGATTGAGTGGTTTGACTCAAGGACTAAAAAATAGAAAATATATATTTTAAGAATTAGTTTGTATATTTACTCTAGTTTCAATGATATTGCCGCCCATTGTTGTTTAAAGTTTGACAACTTTTCCTGGGGCCGGGAGATGGGTAGATGATAAGAGATTAAAGTGATAATTGCAAGTATAAATATATAACAGAAGAATTATATTTTGATGTTTGAAACAGGAATTCTGGCGACTTCAATACCTAAGAAAGGAGCAGACGATATATGTGGCCAAGGGGGAGTTATTACAAAAGAGAAAATTGATCCTATTGTCACCTTTAGTAGACCTCCACCGTTGCCGCCCGTTCTTGGACCATTGGTTGCTCTCTCACTGTTGCAGACATGGTTGAATGGCGATACTGGTGATGAGTCATGAGCACAGGTGATGTCACAAACTGATTTTGTATAAAATGTACTTACTACTCACACCCATCCCTTCATGGAGTATGTTGTTTACTTGATGAATTTCTTAGTAATGGCAACCACAATGCTGTATATAAGGCCAAGCAATCGAGTCGCAATGCCCCAAAATCTGATATACCCTTGTAGTAGTGGATTGAAAATGGGTGCTACAGAAGTGCTGTAAATTTTTGCTATCCATCTTAGCACTGTATGAGGACTTCTTAAGAGCCCTGCACATAAAACCAATACGAATGCATATTTAGTGACTTGTCCCTGGGTTTTCTTTAACTGATTTTGTTAATTTTCTTTGAAGATAGTTGTGAAATGAAATGACAAAGATCTCGGTATACTGACTTACATTCAGCTGCTTTTGGAAAGTCATCAAATAATGAAGTCACGGTCTTCAGCACAGTCTGTATTTTACAAGGTGGAATACCCAGCAACAAACTTTAATGGTTAGTTACTTCAAATTATGCGATTCAAAAATAAATGCTTTCGATATCACCAAGTTGACTTAATAATTTGCACTCTAGAGTTACCAGAACTATGCTTCCAGGTTTAATTGGTGACTCAATTAAAACTTCAGCTTTCCTGCATACGTATAGTTTTAGTGAGAATATGATTTTCATAATGGAAGACAAATTTTGTTGTATTGAATTTGTTTTGCTGTACTTGATAGTTATTTCTTTTCCTTCTTTTGAGTATTCGAAGAAGGTGCAGCCTCTGGTGAATGGGATCTGTGTACTTTTCCATTCTGCCATAACACACAGATCCTCATCAGTCAAGAAGATATGGTTTTACATAGAAACGCTAAACAAAATATGAAAGTAGAAACATAATCCACAAGTATCTGAAAAGCAATATGACCCATGTGCCAGATGGCAGTGGCAGTATAATCGTAGGATCCCTCACATATGTAACGAACGATGAATTTCACATTCTGACCCATGCTTGCAGTAAGCATCGTTAGGAAGTGCATCACTTCCTGCAAAGTTCATTAGTTCAGTTTTAGAGTTCAGAATTAGAAAATTAATGGAAAAGTTTATTTATGGCAACAATATTTGATTGAAGATACATACTTTCTTTCCGTTGAATGGTTTGGTGAAAGAGTAATCATCAAATTGAGCGTCGTTGGCTATGTATTCATCCAGTTGTTTGAGATTTTTATCATTGATGCCAGCGTAAAACTGCTCTACTTTTTCTGATAGAGAATTTGGGGAAAACTTGGATTCTGCGTTTGATGGCGTGGCTGAAATTCCGTGATTATCCCAAAACTTGCGTTGAGTTTGCCTTCTGAAACCGAGACTCTGTTGACGTATTTGCGTCTTGTCTGAGTCGAAATTGCATGTTCGTTTTAGGAACAAGGACCTCAAGGCGAGCCTTTTAGTGTGGTGGGAATGAATTCCCTGGCATGAAGCTGTGCCTGGGAATTTGAGTACAGTTCCCATTTCTTAGTTTTGGTACTGAGGCATCGCCTTTTGCAAGTAATGCAAAATCAATATATTGCTATTTGGTGCCTATGTGACTGTGAATGTGACGGAATGGAGGAAAAGGAAAAGAGCCTTCTTCTAAGTCTAACCAAAGAATATGTGCCTGGTTCGTGCCTTGGCATGAAATCCAAGAATATTACCTCATTCCTTGCTTCAGTAAGCCATTGCAATTTTTTTGTTTCCCCATCTCAAATTGACGTATTTTGAAGTTGAATTATTATCATTAAGTTCAAATAGTCATAACTACTAAAACCTATAAATGACGGGTTGAACGTATCATTTTCAGTATACTGTTTCCCTTGGTTATGACCAGACATTGATTGGTAGCAATTGATGTTATAGATCAGTTTTGTTATAAAAGTTGCAAGGTTGGTGCAATTGGCAAACATATACAATTGCCAGCGAAACCCTAAGGGATCTATGTATGTTATAGGATGAGCTGGTTCATATACAAGCAAGTGTTACAGGGTAATGGAGATTTTTTAGCGGTCGTACACCAATTTTTATTTTGAAAATTTTTAATTAATTTATTTTTAAATTAAATTGAGCAATTAAAAATGCACTTTTGAGGTGTGTTTTGTGTGCAAAATTTTGCATATAAGTTACACCTCTGAAGGGAGTATTGTGTATAAAATTTTTTCATTATTTAAAAATAATTTTTTTATCCCACTATTTAAAATGCACTTCTGATGTGCGCCTTGTGTGTAAAATTTTACACATAAGTTGCACATCTGAAGAGGGTATTATGTGCAAAATTTTTTCATCATTTAAAAATAATTGTTTTACTTTATTATAATTATTTTAATCAGTGTTATTAGACCCAACCTGACTTTTGACTCAGACAGACTTTCATATCACAACACCGACCCAACGGGATCAACAAGGTCATCGGGTCCGGTCCGATCTAAGTCATGCTATTTGATCAGGTTGCAAACGACCCGGCTATTAAAAAAAAATAACAGTCATATTTTTAAAAAATTATTTATGAATATTTGTATTTAAATTACTCATAGTTGGGTCATGCTATCGAACTAAATTGCAAACGACTTGGACATGTCTTCGTGCCACCGAGTCATTGGATCAATTGTTGATTTGGGTAAATAAATTAAAAAAATTATATATCACAAATAAATTCAAATATATATATATATATATATATATATATATATATATATATATATATATATATATATATATATATATATATATATATATACACTTTAAAATCTTAAAACCAATGTTATCAGACTCGTATTAGCCAGACAGGTTGACTTGATGACCTAGGTCTGGTCCCGGCCCAAGGTCACTGAGTCCTTGGTCGACCCCTCTGGGTCGGTGCCATGATACGAAGGCCTGTCCTGATCAATGGTCAGGTCGGGTTTGATAACAACTGATTAAAATAATTATGACGGGGTAAAAAAATTATTTTTAAATGATAAAAAAATTTGCACATAATACCCCCTTAAAAGGTGCGACTTGTATACAAAATTTTGCACACAATACGCATCTCAGAAGTACGTTTTAAATGGTGGGGTAAAAAAATTATTTTTAAATGGTGCGACTTGTGTGTAAAATTTTGCACACAAGGTGCACCTCATAAGTGTGTTTTAAAGGGTGAGATAAAAAAATTATTTTTAAATGGTGAAAAATTTTGTACACAATATTTCGTTTAGAGGTGTTCAAAATTTTGTACACAAAATACATTTTAGAAGTACGTTTTGATTGTTATAATAATAAAAGTGGGTTACATTTATAATTTAATTTAAAAATAAGTTAATTAGAGAATTTAAAAAAAATTGATGTACGGCCATTAAAAAATGGGGTAATGGATGTATAGAATATGGATTGGTATGAACTCTGACATAATTAATTCTCTAGCGCAAACGGATTCAGATTTCTACAATCTTCTATATAATATACTAAAATAATTTCACTTTAAGGTATTAATTATCGGTAGGTCATTAAATTATTATGATAAAATAAATTTAAATGAATAAATTTGGTAACTTAATCACATCACATTAAATAAATTTAAAAAATTAGGGTATATTACTATGTAATTACTATAATTGCTATATAATTGGTTTATAATTGATATAATTATTATATAATTGATATATAATTTCTATAATTGCTATAATTTTGATAAATTAGGTAAACTTTTCAATTGAAATATAATATGTTGTTATTTGATAAATTGACATTTATTATATACAAATAATCAAATAATTAATTGTTATATAAAAACTAATATACAAATGTTCATATTATTTATTTCTCTTCTTAAATAATTATAATAAAATTTAAAATTATCTCCATCAAATCAAACTATAATAATGAATTATTACTTATTTTTCTTTTTTTTATACAAGCATACTAGACTTCTTTATTGCACCATTATCAATGGCCAATCTTCTATCTTTATAGAGAGGTTTTTAAAAATTGACCATCATTGTTGGCTAATTTAGAGGCTTTTTTGTTTTTCAAAATTAAATTTTAAAATTTAAAATTAATGTAGATATTTATATTTTTTTTTTTTGAAAAACTCATCCATATTTGCATATCTCTTTCTCTCACACAATTTTCCTTCTTTTTTCTCTTTGATTTTACTTTTTCTTCTTTTACATGGTTGAAGGACAATAATGACGATTTATTATCAAAGGTTTAAAGTAATGTTTCTTTCACATCATTTGGTATCATACTCAGTTTTTTTTATTTATTTTTTCTGGTCTATGCAGTTCACGTATTGTTCACATTCGTAATTACTGTTCATTTGATTGTAATTTTTGATTTTTTGTTTCTCTTTCGTTCTTTGCTTCTTTTTTTTCTACTTTTTTTCATTTCTGTATTCATTCTCTATTGTTATTTTTCGTGTTTCTGGTTTGTTTATGTTTCTTTTTTGTCTTCTGGTTTTTTATTCTTGTCTATTGTATTTCATTTTTGCATTGTTCTGGTTTTCTAATTTCAATTTCGTTTTGTTGTTTCTGTCATTATGTTTTCTTGAGGAAAGCAGGTCATAAGAAAGATCAAAGCCTAAAAAAATGATGTCATTGAGGTAGTTACTTGTGTTTGAACAATATAATTTGACTATTTTTAAATTAATTTTTTTTTATTTTCTCATCTAATAAGATTAATGAATAATCCATTTTAATCTTACTGTGAGCAAAAGGTAGAGTCCTCCCTATGAAGAGAAACTTCAGGCAATACCGAGATTACATGTATGTGAATTAATTGAATCATAATTTAAGATTTAAAGTATTAAATTTTAAAATTGAGATGTGATGTATATTTCCCTTGATTATCTTCTATTTGTTGTTTAAAAATTTTGTGGAAATGTAAGTTATGTTTTAAATTTCAATAAACCTATAATTGTTATCATTGTTGTTAATTCAAATGTATATTTGTAGAAATAGAAGAAGAAACAATCAAAGAAAGACAAGTATTTTGATCCTAACAGATTTATTAGGTTAGTAAATTTTATTTTAATTCATTTTTATCATTAATTAATATATTTATCTAAATTAATTCATGTAATATCTTTTTTTTATTTGACGTAATTCACATTCAATATTCAAGGCATTTGTATCTAATAAATTATTTTATATATACCTTAATATGACTTAAATGTCTTAATATTTTTGTACATATATTCTTTTATATATATCTTTTAATTATTTTTATTTATTTAATAAATAAAAATTATGATATTTATATTAATCCGTGCATTACATAACTCACCATACTAGTTATAAATAATAAAAGAGGGTCCAATGACGTTGCTCTCTGACATGGATCTGACATGGATAAGGTAGAATCTATCAACCTCATTCATTGCGTGAGGGCCAATTAAATAATGCAAAATCCACGTTCTGATGTCTCTGTATATATAACAAAGGACAGAATATATTATATGCCCATGTGCACCGTATGTCCGGGCGCTCTCGAGACTACGTTGTTCCTTCCACATATTATCCTTATGAAACGTCAGGAAAACAAAAAGCCCTAACAGGCAATATATCGGCTAGAAAATCAAACAATGAAGAAGCATGAGATCGATCATCTGATTAAAAGCAGGGTTCATTATTTCCAGTTTCTTTAGAACGAGGTTTCAATCCCTTCCTGCGAAGCAGCTTCTTGACCATGTGATACTGAACCATCATCTATGTATGCATATAAATATATCTATAGGTTGCTCAGCTTGGAGGGTCTAGTCATATATACATATACATAGCCAACCTTGTTGTTTTCCTCTGCAAACGAGGACAAAGGCTTAAAGAATACATCTTGTTCCCTGAATCCCCTCCAAAATCTGCTTAAGAAAATACTAAGAAAACTAACAGTGTCCCAAGAAAAGACAGAGGGAATCCGCATTACCAGAAAGCATCATCAAGGGTCCACAAGACAGCTCTAAGATACCACCTCAACCCGCACGTGTTCTTCATTCACACTCGCAGACTCTGAAAACACCATTGTCTCTGATATGTATGTATATATATATATATATTGAGGAGTGATCAAAACATCACAGAGATTTGGATTGGGAGGTGAGCTTGTGGTGCCATGAGGGAAAAAGGAATCTGTTTTAGTCAGACAAATAGGGTGGCATGCTTCCTAACCCCCACCCACTCTGGTATTGTAAATTTGGAAAGAGCAGACAGAGGGCTCTGTATAAATTGCTGGAGCTTTGGTTATGGGAGTGAGGAGCGAGGGAAGGAATGAAGTTGGAGAGGATGAATAACAGAGTGGGTCAAGTTGCAGCAGGGAAGAGAGTGATAGGTGCAAAGCCACTTCCCAAGAGAGGACAGATCAAATCCAAGATAGCTGCAAATGCTCTTCATTCCATTGTCTCCGCCATTTCCAGAGCCTCTTCCCCTCGCCCACGCCTTTCTTCAACAAAATCTTAGCCCCTCTTCATTCACTGTAACATCCTTGTATCTACGTTCCACTCAATTTACTTCTCTTTTCTTTTTCTTTTCAAGATTTTCTTCTGATTCTGGAAGATGCCTTTTGTAATTTTGGCACTGGTAATACCGTTCTGATGTCTCTGTTTTACATATAGCTTGTTCAATTAGAAGGCACCTCCTCTATAATTGATTTTAAAAAAATCTCTAGGGCACAGCATTATCTATTCTAAATACTATATTATATATCATAGTTCGCGTTTCATGTTTTTTGCCATAAACGGCAATTAATCCTTTACGGAGGATCTGATAGATACTCACTATCGGCTTTTTCCTAGGAAGAAAATAGTATTTGATGTAAAAGGAAACAAGATTCTTAGTAAGAAATAAATTAAGAATACAAGAAAAAGTAAAAGAAAAATATTAGTCAGATCTATATGTCTCTGCTACAATAAGTAGAACACTATCACGTCTGCAGAAATCTCCTCTCGTAACAGAAGGGTTCTGCTTGTTTTGTTTGTTTTTTTTTAATATATTTTAACACGAAATAAAATATTAATTTAATTCTTTATTCTTGTACCAAAAAAAAATGGAACAAAAGTCTCTGGATTACTCTAAATCCTAAACTTTAAACCCAATTTGTTAACTGTACAATCTCCGTTAAGTGTCCAAACCCATCATCAACCACAAGGAAGATCAGCAAATATTGGGTTATTATAGAATTTAATATTATTATTTTTTTATATTTTGTCGTATAATTTATTGTGTTATTTGATAAAAATCATGATAGTCTAATTTTCAATTATAATTAAGTTGAATCTTATACCTTGGGTAAAAATCGCATATTTATCAAAATATAAATGAAAATAATATTAAAATTTTCAAGAACACAAAAACATAATAAATATTTTAGCTACAAAGGATACACTCTGCCACTCCTATCATCCCTGGTGGAGCCTCAATTCACCCCATGTTTTGTAAGTTTAATTAAACACTTCCTTTGATGGACAAGCATGATATTTTTTTTTTAGTCATCGTAATTAAAGATTATAATAATCATTTAAATTATTGTTAAAATTTTTAACAACAGTTTAAATTGTTATAAAAAATATTTTAAAAAATAATTTTTAATAATAACTTTAACTATAACTATTGGAATAAGTACCATGTTAGCCCAACAATAGATCCAGAGGCTCCCTTGATACCTGTTTGTTGGATTACATTAAGAACGCGTTTGTTATGCCTATTTTTTGTCAAGAGAAGACGAAATTCTATCGCGTAACTGGCTTTTCTTCGTTTGGTATGTATGTGTTTGGGAGTCCGGTGAGTTAAACGTGCTTGGAGAAAACTAAGTTTGATTAAATGTGGTTGAAGAAAATTAAGTTTGGATGAACATGATTTATGTTTGGGGGGCATTTGGGCAAACGTAGTTTGGAGCAGAAAAACGTGATTTGATGCAGGAACATGATGTTTGGATATTAGTGTACAAACGTGGTTTGAGATGTATAATTACCAGAAAGGGCATGATTATTTATTTATTTTTTTGATATACCATTATATTATTTATTATCATTTATTTTAAGGAAACTTAATTTTTTTTATTTGTCTAATATTATAAATTAATCACTAATGACTCATTTTTATTAATAAATTAATTTTTTTATTTTGTAATTACTAATTAGAAATTTAATCAATCACTAATTACTCACAATAAATTAAAAAGGTCTAATTAAATATATGTACACATATAATCACACACATATATATCTATTTATGTAAATTAAAAAATATATAAAATATATAAATTGATTTTTTTTATTTTGAAAACATTTTTTTTTTGAAGAAATACTCTTGAACCTTTAGGATTTATTTTAAAGGAAATTTTTTGAGAGACTTCTACACACACATACATATTTACCTAAAAGTAAATTAAACTCATTTATATATATATATATAAAATATAAACTCATGCACCATGCACAGCAAACGAAACCGATTCATATACATATAAAATATAAACTCATACACATACACTTATATATATAGCATACACACACGTGGCGCACACCCATATGTAACCACTTATACACACCTTGCATATAGACATACACCCAGATATATAACTCAACACACAGAGGTTCACGGATGTATCTACCCAATTTTCATCCAGTTTCTAGCACCTCTGTTTCTGCAGTCTTCACGTTCTCACTACCTCCACCGTTTCTCTCTCCTTCTCTCACATTCTCACTATCTCTCCCTGGCTCTCTCACATTCTCAATCTCACATATTTGCGTAGCCTCATCTGACTCGAAGATGGAAGGAAACACCAACCGGAAACCAAACATAAGGATTCACCACTTACCTCGCCTCTGTTTTCCACATCAGAAACAGAGCATGAGTTTTGCCGTGAAGATGAGCTTTTGCTTCTCTCTCCACCGTGCTCTGCTTTTTGGTGACTCAGAATAGAGGTACGCTTCTGGTTTGTGGGGGCCAGATGGTGAAGCCAAAGGGAGATCCGATGGGCAGAGGGGTAAATCTTGTTTAACGTATCTAATGAGATGTACGCTTCTAGTTTAAATTCTCTCTTAAACCTATCTGACCCAATTTGCATCAGATGGACAGAGGGGTAAATCTTGAATTCTATATTCAAGATTCCATCAACCACGTTCACTTTGTCGGAAAACCTTGCAATTGGTCACTGTGAAGCAAACGTAGTTAGAGGCCCTTCAAACTAGGTTTGTCAAAACGTGGGTGGCGTGGAGAATCTCCCAAACAGGCAGGCAACAGTAAACCACGTTTGTAGGAAACAGTAATCGGCGGTATGGTGACTCTAACGTGCTCCCAAACGAACCCTTATGTCTCAGTCGATAACCCCGATGGACAATGATGAAGCACTTTTCTGTCGGCATTTTCTTTCGTTTCATGGATGGAAAAGTGTCTTCAGCTGATGGAAAAGGCAGAGTTCACGCTTGATTTGACTATTTTGTCCTCAAGTAGTCCAGAATGGGCAAATCAATAAATCTGCAACTTTTGATTTTATGGGCATTCTGAGGCCGAGGGCTTGCTATAATCCATATGCTATTATTCATGAAGAAGTTTCATTCTCCATTCTGAAGTCCAAATAGGTTAAGACGTGGGATTCTAAATAATCCATCCGGGTGTTCAGAAATTTATTGGATAAATTTAAATTTGAATAAAATTGATTTTGACAGCAACGAGAAAAAAAAATGCACTCAGTCGTTTGTTTATAGTCAACTTACTACCCAAAACTCCACTTTTCAAAACCTACTCACAAACACCATCGCACAGCTGTGATCTGCAATTAAATTTGTTGTCTATGTATACTGACAATGACATCACAAAATGGACATCGTTAACCCCTATATATAGAGACAGCCTTTTAGAATTTTTTATTCATATCCCCTAGAATTACCATTCTTAATTAGTATAATACGAATGGGCTTCCTTTACGAGCAGGAAAAACCAAGGTTCCGTGTAGTGTTTAAGAAGGAATAAGAATAGAAAGTAAATAGGAAATAAAAAAAATATATTTGGTATGAGATGGATAAAAAATATATTATTTTATTTGATATATATTTTTTAATAAAAATAAAGGAGAAGATAACAAATAATTTTATTAAATTACCTTGATTTAAAATTGTTGGTTAAAAAAAATCTATCTTCATTATGTTATCTTGTTGACATTTTTTAGCTATCTTCATCATAAATGTAACAAATAATAACAATTAATAACTAAATCATAACAAGAAGTTCCAGAAGCCTCTTAGCAAATGGAGAAGAGACAAATAGAAATTTTCTAATTTTAACAAAATGAAAATTTTACACACACAGTTTTTACAAAAATTTCAATTTATAAACCCAAATTTGATTTTGAAACAAAATTGGTCCTTATTACTTATCAAGATCAGACTCTAATACCAATTGAAAGTAAATTTTGACTAAACATAATCAAATAGTCAAGATTCACAAAAAATTTAAATGCAGAAATTCTTAAATCTGTGAACTTGTTGTTTTAAGATCTTGACAAGTAATAAAAACACAAAGATGAAAATGTTAAAGAGCTTATCTTGATCCATTGCAAACTCGAAATGCATAATCAAAGAGGGTAAGCTCTTTTAGGAAGATATGGGGTGGCTATCACTCACTTTTTCTGATGGAAACACAAATGACCATGAAAGTGTAAAAGTGAACCAAACTCCATATAACCTAAAAAATTACTACTCATGTCCATCGACCCATGGGTCGATCTCATAGATTGACCATTTTTATAATAACATCTCATCATTGTTATTATTTAAGGTCGGACATCTACACATTTATTATTTTTACTAACACCCCAGACTAATATAAATATATATCAAATAGGTCCTTAGACATAAATTAATGAAGATCTTAATGAACCTAATTAAAATAGTATTAATATATATATATATATGCCCTAAAAAATAAATATGCATATACCATGTTAATATGTCATTCCACACATATATCTATTAGCATTATAAGTTATTTATGAAATAAATAAATAAATGTAATATGATATAATCATATGTTGTTCAATATGGTGAAAACTTTTAAATGGTTGAGTGTATTGTATAAACTCAAAGTGTACTCATTCTGCTGTCTAATAGATATATCACAAATAATCTGGTCTATTAACTATATCAACACAGAACTAAGGAGGCTTTTGTAACTAGTTGAATTGAAACTAAACCCAATAATGATCACAGTATTAATACAGCCAACAACATAGATCAAGTGTGTGAAATTACATGTTAAGGATCTTCACACATGCCTATTTCCAACTGGTTCCTACACTTTCTCAATTTTATGCTAAACCGCTTGTGCAAAAACACATATTCATAAATATAAACACCCTAAATGGATATCCAAAAATTATGTACATAACAAATTGTACAATACACTCAACCATTTAAAAGTTTTCACCACACCTATATGAGCCTCATGCTCATGAAACACTCTAGGTAGGTGGTAAACCTTTAGACTGATGTTTTGTAGTCATATGATTAGTACCCACATAATCTACTGACACACCACTACTCTTAACATCTTCAACAACTAGAAAATCAATTTCTATGTGATTAGCCTTAGGCAAACTCTAGTTGTTTTACTTGAATAGATACCTCACAATCGATAGGCTATGAATTCTCCCACTTAGTTGAAAAAGCTATGAGTGTCTGTTTGACACTTTTCAAGAATATAGTTCTTTCAGCCAACATGAACACAAAGCATGTCATGCATCCCACAAAAATAATATCAGAGTAACAAGTGATCCTATATCAAGCTGACTTTCGATATATAAGCATATAGACTTTCGTCCTCTGAAGGTGCCTCATAACCTATTTAGCTCACACTTAATGAGCCATGTCTAGGTTATTGTGATATCTGCCAAAAAAACTCCCACAATGTATGCTAAAATCGGATGCATACACACCAATGCATATAAAAGACTTCCCATAGACGAAGCATATGGGATTTTCTCTGTTTTCCTCATATGTACATCTAATTTAAGGCCTTTGGCTACGGGTATGTCACCCAGTACATAATACTACATGCCAAATCAACTCAAGTCTCTCTAAATATATGTCTTTTGTGATAAACCCAAAGTATGTCTAGTGCGATCCCTCCAGATCTCAATCCCCATAACAAAAAATGTCTTACCAAGGTCTTCCATTTCAAATTTGTTTGAAACAAATAACTCAATTTCAAGCAAGAAAGACATACCGTCACTAGCTAACAGTATATCATTGACATATAGAACTGGTATCACAAGTTTGCTCCAACTCAACTTAAGGTATATGCATAGACAATTAGATTTTCTCTGAATCCAAAAGATGAAATCAACACATCAAAAATTTTGGTACCACTGCCGGGATACTCGTTTAAGACCAAAATAGATTTATACAGCTTACATACTAAGTGCTTTGAATCTTTAGATTCAAAGTTCTTCGATTGCATCATGTATATTGTTTCTTCAATGTTTCTATTGAAAAATGTTGTTCTCACATCCATTTGATGTAGCTTGAAATCACTATGAGCTACAAGTACCATTATGACTCTATAGAAATCCTTCGAAAACTAAGGAGAGGATTTCTTTAAAGTCAATGCCCACTTACTGAGTACAACCCTTGGCTACGAGACATGTAATATCCGTTATTTTTGGACGTTAGTTTCTTAGAAACTTCTAAGGAGCATTTTGAGTATAGGAATTTTTTTTCATTGTTTGGAGAAAAAGATTTAAAGATTTATTGTAGTAAGGCGTATAAAATAATAGAACAATCTTGGGATGAGGATGAATACATGACTAAGAGGTATGGTGAGATACCAAGGCAGAGAGGGAATAAAGCGAACAAGAAGAGAAATATTGGTATTTTAATGAATTGGGGTGGGATGATGAGTATTTTGTGGAGTGTATTTAGGTGCCCTAGTGATGATCAAGTTATTTCAATACTTTATAAAATGCTAGTAAATTGTTTACAATGAAGGACTAAAGTGAAAGAATAATAAGTAGGCCCTACTTACCACAATATATTCATCATCCACCTTTTTCTTTCCATTTTCCTGTATTTTCCCTCACGATCTCTCCCTTAGCTCCCAACAACCAGGAACCTTCTTCCTCCAGGTAGGCTTCCGGCCACCGCTCTAGTAAGGGGTTAAACATTAGCTAGCCACCACACTAAAAAGGGCAAGAAGAATAAGGTGAACATCTTTCATTTTCCCTTATCTTTTATTTTCAAATTTGAAGGGAATGGGGTAAGATTAGGGGTAGTTCATGAAATATAGAACTTAGGTAGCATTTTAAACTACTCTTGGATGGTTATTGATGAGAGTAGGATCACAATTTGTGGGTTTGTCATGGTTGGGTATAGATTTAAGAGAATAAAAGGGAAAATGGTGAAAGTTAGGGTTTATGATGAACTTTTGATGATTCAAGCTTGTATACTTGGTTTTAATTTGGAAAATTGGTGCCAAATTAACTCTAAGCTATGAGGAATGAAACCCCATTAATAAGATCAAGGAAATTGGTGGAGATTTAAGGTTTCTAGACACAAAACCGAGCCTTCTATCATTGTATATGTCATGGCCCCTAGAGCGCCATACTTGGAGCCTGAGGCACCACAGATCAGATGTTGACCGAGAGTTTGGGAGGTAGGATTGTGTACCAGGTGGCACAACCATAGCCAAAAGTGACAGATTTAGCTTAGTTCAATGTCCTAATTGGACGTACATATGAGGGAGGTGGAAAAAATCCTTATAGGAAGTCTCTTGTATGCACAAGTGTGTACGAATCAAGTTTTAGCGTACATTGTGGGGATGTTGGGCAAATATCACTATAACCCAAACATTGCTCATTAGGTGGGAGCTATATGGATTATGAGACACCTTCAGAACACGAAAGTCTACATGCTCACTGTCACGACCCGTTTTCTGGGCACATGACCGGCACAATGATGAATCTCTCATCACTGTAAGCCTTCCGATAAATATATCAAATTTTCTTATCTGAAAATCATAGATTATCAATTTAAAATACATTATTATACTGACATACAAGCCAAATGTCGAACCCCTGAACTAGATGTCCTAGACGATTACAGAGCAACATAATCTATAACAGAAGAGAGGTCTACCCGACAACGGGAAGGTCCAAAGTGATCTACTCCTCTAGCAGATATTCTTCGATGGCAACCTGATCTGAACAAAAAGGTTGTACAAACAATGTGAGCTTTTAAACTCAATGAGCGAATCGGCCTCGCATTAATAAAATTCAAATACATTACCAGTCATGCAAGCATATCCAAAGGCTCATACTCAACCAATAGATAGAAGATAAAAATTTATCCAATTCAACAAACGTTACTAGTACTCGTCAATGGCAATATATCCCGGAGAGCGCACACAGGCCGGCTCACCAATTATGTATATTTCCGCCATGACGCACAACATCATCCTCTTACATACAAGATAAAAATTCATCCAATTCAACAAACGTTACTAGTACTCGTCAATGGCAATATATCCCGGAGAGCGCACACAGGCCGGCTCACCAATTATGTATATTTCCGCCATGACGCACAACCTCATCCTCTTAGCTAGGGCGCCTCACGGATTTATCACCAATCCGGGCTATATCCCTACTGAGGGAATCGTTGTCTCCACACTCATTGGTCAAGACACCCTGTCAACCGGGTTTTCCGCCTTGCCGTGAGAGGGGGTACTGTCCCGCTCAATCACAATCAATAGCATTTCATATCATAATCAGAAGCTTAATATAATATTCATCCATATAACAGGTATAGTATATAACTATATTATAGCTTTATAAACCACAATTCAAGAGATTCAATCTTCACATCATCATGATATACTTACTTTTTCTTATCCATACTTCTGGATTAATTATCTCATTATATTCGTCATTCTGAATCCAATTTCCCCCTATGAATCTTGGGAGTGTCCTACGACATACTTTTTATCACCAGTAATGCTAAAACTTTATTAAAACGGGGTCGTTTCACTCACCTGGATTCCGTACGAACATCGCTTCTCTAAGTCATTACAGACAAGAGTTCTCAGGTGAAGTTCGGTGTTCTGCTACGGAGATTTTCATGAAAGATTAGAGAAAATACGTCAGGATTGTTTTCGTACAGATACTGTTCATATGTACGGTCACTGTTCATATATACGGTTACTATTCATACGTATGATCACTATTCATACCAGAAATAGAGAATACAATCTGTAAAAGAGTACACCAGGTAAGTTCCCAGGAAAGAGTGGAGGGTCACACTGGACACACTTAAAAACCAGGTCTTTCCTTAGCCAGAACTTTCCTAGACATGTATTCTTCACAGTTTACATTCTATTTCGGTAATCAGAGAATCAAAATAACATATAAACAGCTAAGGACAGTTTTTCTGATGTGGAAGATCAGCCAAGGCCGCAACCACAGAGCATACTTAAGAAATTAACTTCTAAAATTTGAAAGACATAGAAAGGGCATAGTATCCTTACCTAAGCTGAAAAGGAAAGGCCCAAAATCTCAGAGGCCTAGCTTTGGAGTAAGAGAAACTTAAGGAGAGAAGAAGAGAAGTTGAAGGTGTGAGTTTAGAAGTGAAATGGAAGGGCCTATTTATAGCAAAAGTCAAGGGTACTATTTGACACTATGCGCTAATAAAATATTCAATTTACTATTCATAAAAATGACATTTCTAATAATGCAGTTACTGTGCACTTCACGAAAACTTTTCTGTTGTTACTATTGGAAATTTAAAAGGGAAAAATATCCTTTCACCTTAAACCTTTAAGTTTCTTTTCAATTCAGTCCTTTCACTTTAGTCCCTAAGGGTATTTTCACATATAAAACGTCAGTTTCTCCTACGAACTTCTTTCTAGTTTTCTCTTATGACCAAACAACATCTAGTACTTGACATTTCGATTGTATAAATGAACAGTATCGTATACGTAAATAGTATTATACAGGTGAATAGTACCGTATACTGAAATAGTAACAGTAGTTTGTAAACAAATATTTATATTTTATTTTTCTTGGGTATTACACTCACATATTGGAGGTCAAATCGATTTAAGATCATCAGTTACTCTGATATTAATTTTGTGGGATGCATAACAGGCTATGTGTTCATATTGGCTGAAAAAACTATATTCTTAAAAAGTGTCAAACAGACACTCATAGCTTCTTCAACCAAGTGGGAGAATTTATAGCTTGCTTGTTGTGAAGCATCCATTTAGGTAAAACAACCAGAGTTTGCCTAAGTCTAATCATATAGACATTAAGTTTTTGATTGTTAAAGATTGTTCAAAGTAATATTGTGTCAGTAGATCATGTGGGTACTGATCATACGCAAAACACCAGTTTAAAGGTTTATTACCTAGAGTATTTCATGAGCATGTGGCTCATATAGATGTAGTAAAACTTTTAGATAATTGATTGATTGTATTTTTAGATATCCATTTGTGGTGTTTATGATATATGAATATACATTTTTCATATATATTTGTGTGTGTAAAATACTCTGAACATATAAGTTTTGCTTTCTCATGCAGTTTTGCACAAGCAGTTTAGCATAAAATTGAGAAAGTGTAGGAACCAGTTGGAAATAGACATATATAAAGATCATTGACATGTAATTTTCATGCTACACATCCAGACTTGATCTATGTTGTTGGCTGTATTAGCACTGTGATCACTATTGGGTTTAGTTTCAATTCAACTGGTTACAAAAGCTTCTTTGATTCTATGCTAGTATAGTTAATGGACTAGGTTGTTGTGATATATTGTTAAAACAACGGAATATGCGTACTATGAGTTTATATGTATGTGCATATACAATTTTATAATCATATGTCATCTAAGTGGTAGAATTATTGGCAACATTTATTTTATATATATTATTTATTTAATAAATAATATTTAGTACTGACAATTTATTTGAGTGGAATGACATATTAATATTGTATATCTATGCACATTTTGGGACATATATTTGGGTGCTATATTTAATTAGGTTCCTAATAAGATATTCTTGTATTTTGTGTTAAGGGACATATTTGATATATATTTGTTTCGGTCTGGGCTGTTAGTGAAAATAATAAATATGTAGATGTCCGACCTAAATAATAACAGTGATGGAGTGTTATTGTAAAATAGTCAATCTATGGGTCAACCCATAAGTCGACTCATGGGTAAATGGTTATGAGTAGTGGTTCTTTGGGTTATATGAGAAGACAAACATTTGATAGAAAAAGAGAGTTCATTTTGTGTTTCTATCACACTAAAGGTTGAGAGAGTCTTATATCTTCCTAGAAGAGCCTACCTCTTTGATCTGTGTTCGGATTTGCAATGGATCAAGGTACGCTCCTTATTTGTGAATTTATTGTGTTTTTAGTACTTATCAATATCAACAAATAATAGAATTATTTTTGAGTATTTTCCACACTTTGAGTTTCCATAATTTTGGATTGTTTGGCTTAATTTCCTTTCACATAATTCATATTTGAAAATTATTATTTGAAAAGTAATTTTAAGGAAAATCAACACAAAAGTAAGTAAGATTGTGTTTTGAAGAGCTCAAATTTTTTAGGCTCGGGCTTTTATTGATCCATTTTCATTAAAAAAAAACTATATTTTTTGGTGCATGCACTAAAAATACAGATCTTTAAATTAATCCAACGGTTGAGAACTCAAACTTCATAGAGCTTGAGCTCTCCATAGCAAAAACCAAGTAAGTAAAAGTCGTTTTGGTTTAAATAAGATTTTAAGGACAACATGATTTGAGATTTAAATGAAAATGTCAAACCAAACAAATTAGAATTTGTTTGAATTAGTGCTTGAACACTTGAAAAGTATGGTTGAATTGCCAAAACTTGGGTTTGTGAGATTTTTTATATTGGAGTTGGACAAACTTGAATTTGATTCAATTTGACCTTCAATTTTTTTTTTTGGTTAAAAACCAAGAGGCTAATAACGTAAATGGATTTATAAATACATTTGGGGTATGATGTATCAGCCCCACCTTGGCTATGTGACCGAAACTATAAAGGAGATTATTCTCTCCAACATAAGCCTAATCTAACTTAATTTTTCACACAACAAGCATCAATCAAGCAATGAACTATAAAAACATATATCTCAACCTCACAACACAATTGTTTTTAAGCAAAAATATCAAAGATACTAACTACTACATCAATCATTAGCTATATTTTCATACACAAGTTATATGTCTATTGAACGAGATTCAAACAATTCATTATCACTAAACTTGGGTTAAATGTCTATGATTAGTCAATCGTGTTTCACCTTCAACATTTATCATAAACGGACTAAATATGGTAAAATCCAAACCCCCTACATGATTACAGAGCTTTACTCTAGAGGACAACTAGTAAAAAAAGCTATACATCAATGTGATGCCCCGAATCAAAAAGGGCTCCAAAAAGGTCACGGATCACTATAATCGCTACAGAGACTCTTCCTCTACCGAGAAATCTGAAATGATCTAAATAAAAGAGTAAGTAACATACTATTAGTAAGAAGATAAATCTATAATACTACTTTCATATAATAATGAAATTAGCATATATAATAGTGTTTCAATAGGTCAAACATGAAAACATACGGAAAGCATTTCACAACATTGTGTTCTACATGATTCACACACAAGTGTCCATAAGCTAGCTCTCAATATCTTGAGGACATGCCTCAACCCTCCCAAGGCCTCCTTATTCATGTCTTGTTTCTCCTTTGGTATACCTTAATGCTCTCGAGGTGGATCTCTAAATGTGTATACACATATATATGTTACACCTCAACCCTCTTAAGGTGTCTTCATCATGTGTATATAGTTACTACACTTCAACCCTCTTGAGGTGTCTTTATATGAATTGGTGAATTCACACCTTTATATTATTTCTCCTAATGACTCCCCAAGAAATTCATGCATTCACTAGCAATCCAAGGTCAATTTACACACATCATAGCCATGTGTACTTATTTCTAATTTTCAAGATACATTTCAAAGTACATATATCTATATATATATACCCACATATAGTTATATCCATACTTGCATATATATATATATATATATGTATGTATATACACATACAAAATTCTACCATTTCCATCAATCCATTATGAATCATCACATGATATAACTAGATTCCAAGTTACGCAATGTTTGCATATGTTGCAATTATGATAAAGCATCATTAACTTTGATCCTTACACATGTATTGGTTTGCCATTTCCATCCCCCGTGATAATTTACTACATGGAAAAACTAGGTTCCAATGTTATGCTATTTGCATATGCATATATATATATATATATATATATATATATATATATATGCGTAGTGAAACACCATTAATGTTGGTTCTCAAGCATGTATAACTACATCGACAAAAGAATTCACATTACCTTACCTTACCTTGCTATGTTCATGCTAAGGAATGTAGTCATCGTCAAAAGATTGAAGTCAAATACGAAAGCTACAGAAAGGAATTGACAAATTAGAAATTATTACCCGCAACTAAATCTGGAAGATTTTTGCAATTAAGTTGATTAAATATGATCAATCAAATAGTAATTTATTTCCTTCTAAAGCAGTGGACTTTCCATATTTGAGGCACCAGCTTTGCAAACAAGAATCAAGCATTCATAGATGCTACTACAAAAGTTGACCAAAAGTCTTTAAAACGCATTCAAGTTTAAAGAAATTAGTAAGAAGCCTCTATCTCCAATGGCTAAAAAACAAAACATATAAAAGGGCTCACTTCGTCATCTTCATATATGCTCATACTGAAGGAAAGAAAAGAAATAATAGAGCTAAATTGTGCGCATATGCTTCTTTCCTACCTTGAGTGATTACTGAATATTGTATGTATACTCTGAGTGAGTGAACATCTTTGCATAAGTTTTGATGAACTTCATCTTCTCTGTATTTGCTATTGGTTTATGAATTAAGTTGTAATCCTTGTTGTTTATTGTCCAGAGAGTGGAAAAGTTGCTGTTAGAAACCAAGTGTGATTCCTAGTATTGAGGTGTAAAATCCTGTGATTGATTCTTTCAAGTGAAGATGTTATGAAAAGGACTAGGGTGACTTACTTGATGATTAGTTTGCTAAGGTCTGGTAATAGTGGTTTGTTTTAGCGTAAAAGTAGGGTGCTGATCCATAATTTGAGATTGCTGATTGTGGCAGCATAAAAGTAGGATGCTGATCCTCAACTAGGTTGTTGTTTGTACTTGTTATCTTTTCCTTTGATAAAATTCTCATACTGTATGTTTAAAGAGTGGACGTAGGAATATTTTTTGTGAATATCTCCAAACCACTATATATCATTTGTGTTTGCCCATTATCCTTATTACTAGTTAGCGTGATTTAAAAAGGAAACAATTGTTTTAAGCAAAATCCTTTTTAAGTGATATCAGAGTACTTATTGTTAAATAAGCAACCTGCTTATTATTTTTTTAGAGTCTTTCAAAATAAAAATCATCTAAGTTTTATTAAAATAAACAGGTACCCAATTCAGCCCCTTCTTTAGTATATAGTACATATGTGTTCTTTCACAAAAGAGCACACAAAATTAGCAATAGTCTTTCATTGACTATAAAAAAAACAATGCATGTAGTCCCTCAGGGCTTGGAGCCTTTAGTTCTCACACGTTGAATGCTACATCTTTGATTTCTGTCTATAGATAAATCTGCATGTATATCACATAAACAAAGGTAAGAAAGTTTAGGAAATGCCCCTTTAAGGGGAAAACTCTCATTACAAATATTCTCTTCTTTAGAGTAAAGATTTATGATAAAGTCCCTTGCCATCTCCTAAAGCTGATCTTTATTTGTAATCTACTCTTCTCCTTCATTCTTGAGAGTTTCACTTTGATTTTTCATTTGCCTTACCATTGTAAATGCATGGAAAAGATTTTTCATTTGCCTTACCATTGTAAATGCATGGAAAAACTTAAGCGTTACAGTCCCCAAATTACAACTATTTGTTTCTTGCTCTTTGACACCAAGTTGTTTTTTCTAGTAATAGAATTTTCTCATAATGCTTCCAAAGATCACATTGGAGCTCATTAAGAAAAGGATTCTGGTTTCTGTCCATGACACGATCAATGCCACTTAATCTTTTTAAAATAGCCAGCGCAAACGGATTCTCATTCCTACAGTTATAAATAATAAAAGAGTGTCCAAAGACATTTCTGTCTGACATGGATAACGTAGAATCTATTATTAGCCTCATTCATTGCGTAAAGGCCAATTAAATTATGCAAAATCCACGTTCTGATTCTTGTTGTGTCTGTAGAACAAAGGACAGAATATATTATCTGCCCATATCCACCGAATGTCCGGGCACTCATGAGACATCGTTGATCCTTCCACATATTATCCTTATGAAACGTCAGGAAAACAAAAAGCCCTAACAGGCAATACATCGACGGTTCATAATTTCCATTTTCTTCAGAAGGAGGTTACAATCCCTCCCTGCCAAGCAGCTTCTTGACCATGTGATACTGAATCATCATCTTTGTATGCAAATAAATATGTCTATAGGTTGCTCGGCTTGCAGAGTCTAGTCATATATACTATATAGCCAACCTTGTCGTTTTCCTTTGTAAGCGAGGACAAAGGCTAAAATAACTCATCTTGTTCCCTGAACCCCCTCCAATCTGCTTAAGAAATACTAAGAAAACTAAGAGTGTCCCAAGAAAAGACAGAGGAAATTTGCATTACCAGAAAGCAGCACCAAGGGTCCACAACACAGCTCTAAGATACCACCTCAACCCGCACGTGTTCATCATTCACACTCGCAGACTCTGAAAACACCATTGTGGATGTGGTGCCATGAAGAGAAAAGGAATCTGTTGGAGTCAAACAAATAGGGTGGCATGCTTCCTAACCCCCATCCACTCTGGTATTGTAAATTTGGAAAGAGGAGACAGAGGGCTCTGTATAAATTGCTGGAGCTTTGGTTATGGGAGTGAGGAGGGAGGGAAGGAATGAAGTTGGAGAGGATGAATAACAGAGTGGGTCAAGTTGCAGCAGAGAAGAGAGTGAGAGGTGCGAAGCCACTTCCCAAGAGAGGACAGATCAAATCCAAGATAGCTGCCAATGCTCTTCATTCCATTGTCTCTGCCATTTCCAGAGCCTCGTCCCCTCGCCCCCACCTTTCTCCCTCAAAATCTTGACCCCTCTCTTCATTCACTCTGACATCCTTGTATCTACGGTTCACTCAATTTACTTATCTTTTCTTTTTCTTTTCAAGATTTTCATCTGATTCTAGATGATGCCTATTTTTCATATGCTCTGTTTTACATGTAGCTTGTTCAATTCAAAGGCATCTCCTTTATAATTAATTATATGTTGTTTGTTTAGATTTAGAGCAGCTTGATTAAAAAAAAATGTCTTTGAGTGCAGCATTATCTATTATAAATACTGAATTATATATCATAGTTAGCCTTTTCTGTCTTCTTGCGTTTCCTTACAAAGGAATCATCTGTTCCATAAATGGCAGTGAATTCTTTATGGATGATCTGGTAGACAGTCAGTAATTGTACGCCAAAATTGATACAGAACAAATTGGGTTATCCAAGAATAAAATTGAATCGAATGTTAAAAGAACTTAGATATTTATTACAGCATAAATTAACATTGACAGCAAAAGTAAACGAAAATATTGGAGTCAGAGATCAGGATGTGTATGCAATAATAGGTAGAACACCATCGCTTGAGTTAGAAAAGAGATGTTAGTACGAACCCAATGTTTTAACCGTCACAATAAGTTCTATTCTACCTATACATAATACATGTACAGTGCGAGTTCCTTTTTGATATTTATATAATGGTAAAGGATTTCATATTATTTTTCTTCATATTTTATTACATAATTCCTTGTGATATTTTATAAAAGTCACCTAATCTAATTTTAAACTACAATTAAATTTGATCCAAATTTTAAACAAGAATCATTTATTTATTGAAATATCAATGTTACAAGAGTATGATAAATATTGCTGCAACTAGAGTACATTTTACCACACCTATCACATTTAACAGAAGAGCTTCAAAATGAATAAAGGACTCTTGAGTCCCAGTTTGCCACCGTACTTCAAGCAAGGTACTTGGCGCACGATGCCAAATAAAGACCTCATTCTCATAAATAAACACTATTTTTTAAAAGTTTAATTAAATAAATTAATTGAATTATTATTTATTATATTTTTAGTATCATATTCTTCAATTAAAATATGTTAAATATATAATTTTTTTAATAAAAATATAGTAAGAATATAATATTTAAGAATTACTATATTTTTAACAACTCAATAGTATATGATTCAAAGATTTTTTTTTACATATATTTTATTATTAACAGAAAATTTGATAATAAAAATATAAAAAGTTTATTACTTGATTAAACACCTTTTTTTTTAAAACAAATACTTTTTTATTAATCACATGATAAATGTTGTACAACTTTTTGGACAATAAACGCAATGTCACCAGGGAAAGCAACATTGAAGGAACACCTTCCTTGATACGGTATGATGAGCTTATAGCTTATTTGACTAGCTTATAAATTTGTTAAAATTATTTGGTAAATGAGATTATTTTAGTAGCCTATAGTTTATTATGATAAGCTACTTTGAGTAGCTTATAACTTATAACTTATAGTTTATGTATTTTTCTTCCTTTTTTATCCTTGTTATTCTATGGAAATATCTATTATACCTTTCATATCCATTATACCTTTTATATTCATTATATCTTTATATATAAATATAATATATATATATATATAATCTAAAATGAAATATGTAAATACATTTTATTATATATAATAAAATATAATAATACATATAAATATATTATATATGTAAAAATATATTATTCATATATAAAATATAATAAAATATATAAATATATATTTTAATGAATTTTATATATATAATAATTTAAATTAATTTAACTAAAAATAAAAATGATATATTTATTTATATTATTTTGGAATTACAAAATATATACCCTTTTATGTCATTTTACACTTTTCAACTATTTCAATAACTACTTTTACTGAACACCTCTAATTCAATAAATTAGTTTATAAGCTATAAGTTATAAGCTAAAAATTAGATTAGCTATAAACTAAAAATTAACTTATAAGTTATTCACTAGCTTATAAATTAATTTTGTCAAATAGAGTCCACTGATTTATATTCCTGCATAGGTTTTCTTTTCCAATAATAATTAAATTAATGTCTTGATCTTCTGATACAAAATTCGACTTAGACCTTATTGGAGTTTATTATCATAAAATATTAATTTATATTAATTTCCAATGGAAAACATTAGCCTTCCCCCTATATTAATGTTGCTTTATGTATATTGAATGGTGTATAATTGCTTTATACGTTGGCGTGCTTTAATATTACTTTTAAAAGCTTTGATTGGCATATTGAATTGAAGTTAATAGCTTTTATTATCAATTTGGTGACCAATGGTTTTCTCCCAACGGAAATATTGAGAAGCCATCAACAACTATATATATGTGTTTGTGAAAGCAAGTTGGTGGATGAGATAATATATACGAATGGGGGAAAAACAAATAAATATATGTATTTGTGTGATACTTTGGGTAGAGAATGTGTTGGAGAAGTGAGTCTAGTTTACTTTCTACATGTAGAGGTAGTAAACAAACAGGCGAGTCTTGAGCTATTGTATCTTGGAAGTAACACGTTTGTGTACCCTTGCATCGGGTAATATAGCAAAGTTAACCCGTGTGAGACGTGAAAATTAGCTTAAAGAAAATTGAGATACTCAGACATCAACCCAGTACTACGCTAATTATATTTTTACTCTAAACTTTTATTCTTCTATTTTTTGTGTTTATTCTTATTTTTCAGGTGCTGCTCCAACAATTTTAAGGTAATTTTTTCATATTGAATCTCACGAAAGCAACAAATGAAAAATAAGAATGGTAAAGGAAGTTTTGAAAAATCATTTTTTTATGAGATTTTCTCAATTGTAAAATTTCCTTAAGAAGAAACTTTGTGATTCACAATTTGAGTAAATCAATGAGAATATTTTTGGTTTTTTACCATTTGGAGTTGTAAAATTATTTCACAAGAAATTTCATAAGTATTTTTAGTGGAATGTTTATCTTTTTACAATAAATCATTTTTTTTATGAGTTTTGAAATTTAAGTATAAAATATTTTTGGGTGTGTGTATATACAATAGGTAAATTTTAAATTTTGTTTAATATGGACGATGAATTTCCTTAGCTTCATGGTGGTCATTAAGTCTTTTTAACGTTGGCCTTCATGACGTCAATCATTTAATGTTGGAATTTATTATATGAGAATAAAAATATATTTATATACATATTTAATTGACTTAGTGTTGATAGACGTTTGGAATGTTTTTATAATCTAATCAATTATATTCAATGCAATTATATTGCATTATGTCTCATATTGCTACCAACTTACTAATTATTTTGAGGATGAAATGTGTCCTTATGTGTATATTTGGGACCTGATTAACGTGTGTTATGTGGCCAACGGTCAGGGTTTAAAATATTAAATTTATGTGTGTACATATATAATCGTGGGAGTTAATGTATATATATAACCATTGATAAATTATAACTCTGTATGTTTTCTATTTAATTGGAATCAATACTCATAATGTCTTTTAAAGGATAATAGCAACGAATCTTCATTAATATATATATATATATTGGTGTAATGACTTGTTTTTATTGATTGTTGAAAATAGTACACTTTTCAAGCATCATCTGTACAACAAGGGTAATCCCCAAGTGTAACTAGTGGATTTAAACTTTAATGTATATTGGTGGTGTGTTCCTAAAATGATGATAAAACGACAATGATTGATATACTGGTATTGTGTGTGTACAAGAAATCTGATCATTTCTCTTACGTAGGTAATGCCATTATATTAGTTATATTCTCATTTTGTGGCCAACGGTAACATGGAGAATGGAAGGACGCCCTTTCAATGTATGTGTCTTGGGAGTATAGAGTGTGTGTGTGTGTATATATATATATATATATATGAGATGAAATAATATATATATGTGATACATATTTGTATATATTTTGTAATTTAAGTATATAGTATTTTTGACACCTTATTTAAGGTGATAATTATTTGATTTTCAATTACGTGTATTTTAATTTTTTTGTGGGCTTATAAAAAATTATTTTTTTGGTTGTTGCTCACAAAAAGAGATTTTATTTGTGAAAAAGAATTTTTCATTATATGAAATACCGATGATAAAGTAACTTGCTATAAGACTTTAGCTTTAGCTATATATTGTCTTATATATCTATATTATTTTTACAAGTCGTTTTAACTTGGTTTGAAAAAATTCTTTTAAAGGAGATTGTGCATATATATATATATATATAGTATTTGTATTATGTGGAGCAAATACATATTAATTTGATTTTGTAATATCCCAAGAATTTACATGAATATTTAAAATCTATTTGAAGTTTATTGAAAAATTTAATTACATGAGAAATGTTCTTTTGACTTAGTGAAGGAAATTTGGAAATAGAAATTTTAATTTTTAATTTGGAAATTTTTACAAATTCTCAAGGACTAAAGTGAAAAGAAAAGAAAATATGGATTACTTTTGAGAAATGACCAAATAGGAACCTGAGAGGAAGAATAAAGCTTATGAGAATGAATTATGAGTCCGGTACCGAAAAGATGATGGATTCGAGGTTAAAGTGGTATTTGAGACATCGAGAGGGATTAAAGTGAACAAATCTTATAAGCTAAGGTGGCTATGAGCGATTTTATCGAAAAAGAAATTGGTGGGACCCACGCGTATACATTTTCTTTTCTTTCTCTCATTTCTCTCATTTCTCCCGTAGCTTCTCACTTTCTCTCTCGATTACATCCAAAGGAATTTCTTCATCAATCATTCATGCAATTTTTGCTTGGGGAAGGAAGCTATGAAAGTTAGGAGGATTGGTAAGTTGATGTTCTTCTTCTTCCTCCTCTTATTACAAGATCAAATCCTTGGTTATCATTTTGCAAAATTTTTGTAGAATATTTTAATGGATGAATTTAAGTGTGGATGTTAATCTAAAACATTCCTAGGTGGTTTATGATGTTATTAGAACAAGAAATTTGGAGAAAACTAGGAGAAATTCGTAGAATTTGGATATTTGAAAAAAGTTAGTGTTCTTGATGAAAATTTGATATTTGAGCTTGGATTGTTGGTAGAAATTGGGGGTTTTGGTGTTAAAACACTCCTTAGACATTAAGGATGAAAACCCATGGAAGAAATCAAAAGAAATGTTGTTTTAGATATGATTTTAGGATTTTTGGATGAAGAACACGAAGAACATCGAAAATTTTCCCCAGAAATTACTGTAGCGTTGACTTGGTCAATGTTACTGTAGCATTGACTCGGTCAAACGTTACTGTAGCTGCGTTGACCGTTGACCGTTACTGTAGCATCAGTTTTTTTTTTAATATCGTTGAAAAGCTCTTTGAGTCTAGTTTCCAATGGTATAAGTTTCATCTGGATACTCATTACCAGTTAGGAGTTATGATTTGAGAAGTGGGTGAAGGTCGGAATAGTAGTAAGAAATTTTTCTATTTTGTAACCCTGATGATTTTTATCTGGTTACAATAGGAATGGTCAAGGCGCAAGGTGGGAGTGCTGAGAGTATGAAATCCAGGTGAGTGGGTTAATACTTGCTATGATTAAATATCTTTGTTATTGACTTTTTGCATCATAGTGAAAAATATGTTGAATATCCAAGTTTGAAAAGAATGATGTGGGACGATGAGACATAAACAATTGTGGAACGTGCCAGGTGATGTATATAATTATATTTTCTTATTTTCTCATGAATGGAGGTTATATGATGGATTGTGAATGGCATGTGAACTGAGTTGAAATGTATCATACTCTGATTGTTGAATAATTGTTCTATATTATGGGTTATGTTGTATACATGCTATGTTGCTGGAACCATATTGATTATGTTGTGACTTGAATTGTAAATGACTGAGTTGTGTATGTGGCTCAAGATTATGAGTGAGAATGTTTTTATATGTGATTGTGATTGTATTTGACTAGAAAGGAAAGGCATGGTGGTGCACCCCATGGAGAAATCTACATGAAGCTATAAAGGTGGAGAATATACATGGAGCGATAAGGGTGGATGCGGCGGGGGCCACGGGCAACGATCCAGAGGTATTCTGGACGACCCGGTTGGTACGGGAAATGTGTGAAATTGATTTCACTGTTTGCTGTTGTGAATTATTTGAATTATACTGAAATGTATTTGATTTACTTGGATATTGTTGTGAAGTATTATGAATTATATTATCATTATGATGCATGATATTTTTTTTTTTGCATAGTGTTGTGTTGTTTGCTCACTGGGCATGTGGTTTGCTCATACCCCTCTTATTAATTTTTTTTCAGAGTTGACAGCTGAAGGTAAATATCGGTACAAGGAATTATAGATCTTTAGTCCATGATTACCTTTTCATTTGTTCAGGATAAAGGTATAATAATTAAGTCTTATTCTAAGTTGTATAAATCTAGAAATCTCTGTAATCGGGTAGGTTCATTCAGTGATGTAATGTGAATGATTGTAGTACGTATAGAGAACTCGGTTTGGTTGCATGAAAAAGAATGGTATGATGCTTAAGAGAAAAATAGACTTACGGAGGTGAAATGAAATTCACTTTCCGTGCCGGTCACGTGCTCAGATTTTGGGACGTGACAGATTTACTAACAAAATATCATGTACGTGGATTCTTATCTATTTTTTTTTGAGTGATCATAAAGTGATCAATTTTTGCTCATGAAGCAAATTTATGCAGTGGTGATTTCTTCTCCCTACATCATGAGGTATGTATTACTATTTTAATCTTTCTCTTTTTTGAGAATTTTTATTAATAGTGGGGGCAAGAAAAAAAATATTCTTTGGGTATTATTTTTATAACAACAAGTGAGGGATGTAAGTATGTTGTTATAAAAATATACAAATTTTAATGTTTTATGATCAATAGTTAATATTGTTGTGGTTTAATAGAAATTTTATGGGTTTAATATTTGAGTATTGAGTATATTTTATAAATTTTTATTGACATAACTATTGATAATATGAAATAACTTTTTTAAAAGCTTATATGTGAACAAGTATTCAACATTTTAATAAAGTGTTGAAAATTGTGTTTCTTGAATTTTTGAAATTCATAAAATAAATTTTATGGTCATATTATTGTGAGCATTCTAAAGCTATGTAAAATATATATTTTCACTTTGTGAATTTGTTTTTAATTCTATATTTCATTTTTTGGCCAATGGTCAAGAGAATTAAAAACAAAATGTGTTAAAGCTATGTGAAAAATAAATTATACTTTGTGAAACTTTTTAATTTTACTATTGTGGGTTTATAAAGCCATAAGAAAAATTGTACTTTATGAAAAGTACTTTAATTTGTAAACGCTTATATCTATTTTAGATATTTGATGACATGTATGCATACAAAAAGAAATTGTAAATTTTGAGAAAATTCACTATATATATAAATTGTGATTTCACATTTATGTGATATTTTTATAGTGCCACAAGAATATTATATTTTTGATGAACAACAAAATTTTGTGAAATTCTTATAAAAAGGCACAATACCCATTAATAGTAGGGGTACATAATTTTGTAGATATCCAAAAATGAGTTCACCAATTAGACGGCAATTTTTATTGCTATATATTATATGCAATATTGTAAATTGTACATATCATTTTGGAACTAGTTTAATTGTTAATATGTGACCATATATTTAGTGATTTTTTGGCATATACATTTTTAACTATGGATACCATCTCATTAAAATTTGAGATGATGATATATGTCATATATAATTTTTGAGGAAGCATATTTTTATGTTATTATATGAGAACACTCCTGTTGTACAATAAGATACAATAATGTTGAGAATTTTGGTCACAAAATTAAATTTGAGAAATTTCATAAATGATTATGTGTTTATAGATAAAATTATTATATGGTGGAAGAATAAATTTTTAAATATATTTTATGTGATTGTATACCCACTTATAATAATTATGAGATCACTTATTGTGATAAATACCCGTCTTATCTGGATTCTTTGGATTATGAGATTCTCTAAAACTATAGTTATAGTCAAAGAATTTAGAGGCATCGAGGGGGATGAATATCTAGCCCATCAAATTAAAAGTAGCCTATGAGGATACCCTACCTTGTGACTAGAGATCCTAAAAACTTGGTTCAAAGAGACAAATGAATAATAGGATTGCTTGTTTGAATGCACATTTTATAAGAGTTCAAACTTTAAAATTCATCCCTATGGTGTCAGTGCATTTTCCTGCAGTGAATATGTGAGGTTGAGTTTTTAAAAACTCTTAATGAAATATGTCGCTCTATAAGAGTGAGGTGTTTAAACTGTAAGAACACCCTTGACAAAATTCACCTATTTGAATGTGGCAGAGTGGGACAGCTTCTACATGAGAATATACAGGGCGTATTATTAGAACACAGTTAAGAAACAGGATACGACACAAAGCCACATAACCGTGCTAGTTAGGGCTTATGATTTGCACCTGAATTGTTATATGCAAAATATAGATCTTGTTTTCCCTTAAGAAATCATAGTTTAAAGCGAATACCACTATGCCTCTGGATCAAAAAATATATTTTTGCTAAGTATAGATTTAAGGTAAAATTTAACTACCTATATTATGCATAATAATCCACCTCTACCCAAAGAGTATATATTATATTGTGTACTATTTTATAATAATAAGTGATGGATTATTAGAGTTTATTATTATAAATATTAATTTATATTAATTTCCAATAGAAAACATTAGCCTTCCCCCTGTATTCATGTTGCATTATGTATATTGAATGGTGTATAATTGCTTTATACGTTGGCATGCTTTTATATTACTTTTAAAAGCTTTGATGGCATATTGAATTGAAGTTAATAACTTTTATTATCAATTTGGTGGCCAATGGTTTTCTCCCAACGGAAATATTGAGGAGCCATCAACAATTATATATATGTGTTTGTGAAAGCAAGTTGGTGGATGAGATAATATATACGAATGGGGGAAAAACAAATAAGTATAAATATTTGTGTGATACTTTAGGTAGAGAAGATGTTGGAGAAGCGAGTCTAGTTTACTTATTACGTGCAAAGGTAGTAAATAAATATGTGAGTCTTGGGTTGTTGTATCCTAAAGGTAACACGTTTGTGTACCATGTACCAGGTAATATAGTAAAATTAACCTATGAGAGACGTGAAAATTACCTTAAAGAAAGTTAAGATACTCAAACTTCAACCTAGTACCACACTAACTATATTTTTACTCTAACCTTTTAGTCTTCTATTTTTTGTATTTATTCTTATTTTTCATGTGTTACTCCAACAGACCCTATTTGGATAACATAATTTATAGTTTATTAGAGCTTCTCTAATGTATAAGTGCTTTTATGTAAAAAAAAAAGTATTTAAATAAACTTAAATACATGACATAGTAATCCCTAAAAAATTATTTGTAGCTTATTTTATGAAGTCAATTTTTTAAGCTTCTTGAAAACGTCTTTTGCAAAAACTCAAATTCATATGATCAGGAAGTTGTTTTGCACTTTTACAAAATAAATATATTCCAATCATAATTTGAATTCTATAAAAACCAAACTATTTACCTTTCTCTTTCCCCAGTTATGATTTAAAAACACTTTTTTAAATATGTATATAAATACTAAATAACTTAATTTATAAAAGGCTTATAGTATAAAAATTACTAACATAAATTTTTTTTATAAATATTTAAATAAATTATTTATCCAAACAAAATCTTTACTGCCGTATAAAAGTGCTTATTTGCATATGTTATTATGTAGCCACATTTCTTTTGACGATTTCTTAACAAAAATATAATGAATTTTTAACGGCTGTACACCAATTTTTATTTCAAACTCTCTAACTAACTCATTTTTAAATTAAATTGCGGATGTAACCGACTTTAGCAATCAAAACGCACTTCTGAAGTGCGCTTGAGTGCAAAATTTTGCACACAAGTCGCACATCTAAAATGAGTATTGTGTGCAAAATTTTCTCATTATTTAAAAATAACTTTTTTATTCCATTTTTTAAAACGCACTTTTGAGGTGCGCTTTGTGTGCAAAATTTTGCACACAAGTATCACCTCTGAAGGGGTATTGTGTGCAAAATTTTTTTTTGCTCCATCATAATTATTTTAATCAGTGTTATCAAATCTGGCCTGACCATTGACCCGGATATGCCTTTGTATCACAGCATCGACACAAAGGGGTCGACCAGGGACTCGATGACCTTAGGCTAGGTCCGGACCTAGGTCATTAGGTTGACCCGTCTGGCTGATACGGGTATGATAACATTGGTTTTTATTTGTGATATATAATTTTTTTAATTTATTTACCCAGGTCAACAATTGATCTGATGACCCAGTAATACGAATGCATTCCCGGATCGTTTGTAACCTAGTCCGATAGCACAACTTATGAATAATTAAAATACAAATATTTTTAAAAATATTTGATTGTTATTTTTTTTATAGCCGAGTCATTTGCAACCTGATCCGATAGCACGACTCGGATTGGACTCGGTAACCTTATCAATTCCGCTGGATCGGTGCTGTGATACAAAGGCCTGTTCGGGTCAATGTTCAAGCCGAGTTTGATAACACTGATTAAAATAATTATGGTAAAATAAAAAAATTATTTTTAAATAGTGAAAATTTTTTGCATACAATACTCCCTTCAAAAGTACGACTTGTGTGTAAAATTTTGCACACATGACACATCTTAAAAGTATATTTTGATTGTTACAATAAAAATGAGTTACATCTATAATTTAATTTAAAAATAAATTAATTTGAGAGCTTAAAACAAAAATTGGTATTCGACCGTCAAAAAATCAAAATATAATTATCGTGTATGCACGTTTCGTTTCAATACTGATGCCATCGTATGCGTTGGTGATTTGAAATTAATATTGTTTATGCGGACCCGACCTCCTTTTCGATCCACCTACTTTTTTTTCTCCCTTTTTCGCAAACAGATAAATCTGCAACTTTTGATTTCATGGGTATTCTAAGGCCAAAGCCCAAAGTGGTATGATTGAACTTCTGCATTTCCATTTTTCATTGCCCGAAGGCTTGCCGTTTGCTATTTATGAAGAAGTTCCATTCTCCATTCCAAAGTCCAAACGGGTTAAAGACGTTGCATTCCAAATAACCCACTCCCTCGTTGATTTATTGGTCTGCTCAGTACTTACTACCCAAAACATCACTTTTCAAAACCTACTCACAAACAATAACGCTTAGCTGTTTTCTGCAAATAATTGTTGCCTAGCAACTGCTCTGAGTCTGGAACCCCGACAACGACTTTGCCAAATGAACAGATCGAAACGCGGCCTATTGACCGACTGAAGAGTGTAACAAAGAGTTAGTTTGGATTAACATTTATATGCTTCAAATAATATCGAGTTATTCAAACATGAGTTTGTTCAACTTTTGTCAGATTCAAATTTAGTTAAAGAGATTAGTTTCACGTAAAATAATAAATATAAATTCGAATCTTTGTTAAGAAGAAT
Source organism: Biancaea sappan (assembly GCA_037074585.1). Classification (NCBI taxonomy): domain Eukaryota; kingdom Viridiplantae; phylum Streptophyta; class Magnoliopsida; order Fabales; family Fabaceae; genus Biancaea; species Biancaea sappan. The sequence continues at coordinate 25,591,220 of CM073500.1, forward strand.
GTTTTTAGTGTTTGACATGCTTCTGCGAAACCAAAAACTTGTTTAGTCTAATGATTATATTTAAATTTTAAATTACGTTTATCCTTTAAAATCTTTTTTGGGTCTAAATAATTTTTATTTATTTTTGCATTAACATTCTTTAAAATTATTTTTGAGATAAGAATTTCTAAATATATATCAAGGACATAAAAAGTCACTTTTAATCAAAATTATTTTTTATATAAGTTTTTTTTTTGATACACTATTAAATATTAAGTGTGAAAATCTCTTTTAATAAAAATTTAAATTTTAAACCTGAATTTATCAAGAACACTAACATCTTTCATTAAATTCAAAAAAATCAATTTTTACAAACTGTAATAATCCAAACACATACAGACTACATAAGATTTTAATCATTTATCATTGTACAGAAAACAACATAAAAGAGAGAGAATGAGTGCAATTAATCACCCTTGGATTCGGAAAACGGTGATGATGTGTCGGGGACAGTGTGGTCCACCTGTTTTTCCCCACTCAATCAGAATCCAACATAGCATTGTATATTTGTATTCATACGAGCAGCCACACCGGAACGCCCTCACTCTTAACTGTACACCAAGTTTATAGACCAAAACGATATACATTTGCGTGGAGCTTTATTCCGGGGTGAGTGTGTGCGCGACTTGGCACCTGTTCATGCTCGCGCCTTTCCCTCTTCTTATTTCTTCCTTCTTCCTTCTTTCCTCTTCTCACATCCTTTTCTTGTTGCTTTCGTTCTGTTAATTGATCCAATCCAACACTTCCTTCACTCCAGTCTTCCCCACTCTTTTCTTCTGGGTCGCGTTCCTTCCGCAATGGAGGACGCCTCCTTCGTCTTCCGCACCGCATTCTCCCAGATCTGGGTCGTAACAGCCTGCTAGCCCCAATCCTAAGTTCATCTGAATCTAGGGCTATTACTCAATGCATTTACCTTGATTTGTTTCTCTGTGTTGCAGTTCTTCTTGATACCTAGAAAATTAAGGAAGAAATTGAGATTGTTGTGAAATGAAAGCGACCCAGAAAGATTCAGAGAAGTTTTGGGATGGGATGAGAAGCCCTACGGCTCCTTCCCTCGCAGGAGCTGCCACACATAACCGAAACTTACCCAAGTTCCTCGTCTGGCTTATCCTCTTCGTGTCAGTGACCTATATTGTTTACACGCTCAAGCTCGTCACCACATCGCGCGCTTGCAATGATGGGCCCTTCTCCTCCACGGAACGGCTCTCTTCCACTACCACCATCAGGACAGTACCCAAAAATAACATCAATGTCACTTCCCGGTCGATTCGAAATCGAACCGCCATCACTGTAATAGGAGGATCTCAAGAAAACAGCAACCAAACGGAGCTCCGCCACATCGTATTCGGAATCGCCGCCTCCGCGAAGCTTTGGGAACAGAGGAAGAACTACATCAAGCTGTGGTATAAGCCCAGACAAATGAGGGGGATAGTATGGCTTGACGAAGAAGTCGAGACCTACATCAACGACGGCCTCCCACCTGTTAAAATATCGAGTGACACTTCCAAATTCAAGTACACGAACCGGCAAGGTCACCGGTCCGCCATTCGGATCTCTCGGATCGTCTCCGAGACGCTGCGATTGGGCCTGAAGGATGTGAGATGGTTCGTGATGGGGGACGACGACACCGTTTTTGTTACCGATAACCTCCTCAGGGTTTTAAGGAAATACGATCACAACCAATTCTATTACATTGGTAGCTTATCGGAAAGTCATTTGCAGAACATCTTCTTCTCATATAGCATGGCCTATGGAGGCGGTGGCTTCGCTATTAGCTATCCGTTGGCCAGAGCACTGGACAGGATGCAGGACCGCTGTATTCAGAGGTATCCGGGACTCTACGGCTCCGATGACCGAATACAGGCGTGTATGGCTGAACTCGGTGTTCCACTCACCAAAGAACTCGGTTTTCACCAGGTCAGGTCCCTTACTACACTTTCCTCTGTTTTTTTTTATTGTCACTCTGTTATTCTGTCATTATCTGTGGACTATTCCTACTATGGATTTTACTAAACTGTTGTCGGCAATATTTCTGGAGACTAATTTGCCATAATTTCTGTTACATAATTTCTTTTCCCTGTCCTGTTTTAGTTTGTAGGGTCTCTGTGTTCCATGTCCCTAGTGGTTAAAGCTCTAACTTTCCATTTTACTATATTACCCATCTTACAGCTGTTTTATCCGTATGCGAGTGAAGAAGTGAATTTGTGTCGTGTCGGTGACTTTTGCAATTAATTTTGATTGTTTCTTAAAGCAAAAGGCTTCAGCATTCCATTTCTTGCTAGGGGAATTTATTTATACGCTGTCTCCTTGCTAGTGCTTGTTGGTGTTGCTCAATTTTATGGAAAAAGCGAATCTATTTTGTAACTTCTAGAAAAAGAGAATTGGAATTTCGCGTTTTATGACTTCCGATGCATCAGACTTTCTGTGTGGGGAAAATTAAGGCGAAGCATTTTGTTTTGTTTTGACTTGGTGTTAGGAGGCATTCTGTACTGTGTCTGTTCGCTACACTAAAAGAAAATTATGTGTCTAATAAGCTCAGGCTCCTAAAGAACTGAGGAGAGGAATGGGCATATTGGTGTCCACGTCTCGTCTTGTTTGTAGGTGAAGGGTCTGTGTATCTTTTCTCTTTGGTTTAAATTTAAACCTTGTAGCCTATATGGAGAGGATTGAACCAGCTCACTTCTTCAGTTCTTGAAATGCAATAGAGTGCAAGAAATTATCAGATTGACTTCCATATATGTATGGCATTATGCATTAATTACTCACCTTTTAGGACATTTATTAAATCAGCTATACTTATTCCTGAACTGAAATTGGTTGGATGGTGAATATTTGACCCACCACTAAACCTTGTTGCATATACTCCCTCCAGTTCTCTGGGTGGGTGGTGGTGGAAAATCCTTCTTTGTCCCGCTGCCCTTTTCATTTTGAAATGACCTGAGTTTGAATAATTTCACTCTGTGACATGTTTATTGGTATGCAATAACTCCATGTGCAGTGGATATTTAAGTGTTCTAGTTTAAAAATTCAGGATGTTTACTAGTTGCCTTGACCCGCGTTGTACTGGCAAGGCAACTAAAACGATGGTGATTGATGTTTTCTCCCCTAATATATTGGTGATTGGTGAGTTTGGTATGGATTTTGATCAGTGAATATACGGCCATATGCTATTATTGATCATTTTGGTGGTCTCTGACCGAAGAGACTCTGGAATTCATCTTTTGTTTGCTCAACAAAGTAACAAATTGGAGCTACTTATTGTACACCATTAATGTAGTCATCCTTGCTAATGTATTAGTTTTAATACTGACCCGCCCTTCTTGGTTAATTGAAACCAGTATGATGTGTACGGGAACCTGTTTGGGCTTCTCGCAGCTCATCCTGTGACTCCATTTGTTTCACTGCACCACCTTGATGTTGTAGAGCCAATCTTCCCCAATGCAACTCGACTTCAAGCCCTTCAACGGCTTACTATACCAATGAAGCTTGACTCAGCAGGGCTGATGCAGCAATCGATCTGCTATGACAAAGCCAAAAAATGGACGATATCAGTTTCATGGGGTTTTGCTATCCAGATATTTCGTGGTGTCTTTTCACCCCGGGAAATGGAAATGCCCTCGAGAACATTCTTGAACTGGTATAAAAGAGCAGATTACACTGCATATGCATTTAACACACGTCCAGTTAGCCGAAACCCATGCCAAAACCCTTTTGTGTTTTACTTCTCAAAGGCAAAATTCAATTCTACAATGCAGCAGATAGTGAGTGAATATGACCGGCATCGTGTCCCCCACCCTCCATGCAGATGGAAAATGATTGATCCTTCGACTCTCAACAAAGTGGAGGTATATAAGAAGCCTGATCCATATCTGTGGAGCAGAGTAAGTAACTTGTAATCTGCTGAATGTTTCTGGGTTTAAAGTTCTATGTTCAAAATGTTAGCAGTTGAATTGCTAAGAATTTGATGTTGATTGGTTTCGCGACTCGTTTATATGTTTTGCAGGCTCCAAGGAGAAATTGTTGCAGAGTGATGAACTCGAAGAAGACAGGAAGATTGGTAATAGATGTGGGTGTATGTAGGGAAGGTGAGGTCAGTGAAATCTACTGATGACTCCATGAGGGCGGGAAATTTTTCTTCATCTTTAGATTCTTAGCTTATTTCTTTATTTTTTTTTCCTTTAAGTCGCAAAAAAAAATTTTGTAATTTTCCTCCTGGTTCACTGTGGGGCAATTATTATAAAGGGTGGAGTTGGGGGAAGGTCAATGTACAAAAAGATTTGTAGTTTAAACAAGTTGTGGATTGCTCACGATAAGTTTCATTATTCTATCTTCCCAATAGAGTCATATGCTTGAACCACGATACGTTAATGTTGGGTTGTTAGATCAAAAACCATCTTTGTACTGCTTCCAAGTTCCAAAAGACAATTATTTTATTGTTGATTCTTGAATCTGAACTGCTCTCCTCCATAGGAGAATAACTGTAACATCTGTGACAAGATTATTGTGAGTCAGTAGCAATTGTTGATGCTCCTTCATAGGAGAATAACATCTGTGCCATTTTCTACAGATTGAACACAATTTATATAGGAAATGCACGTTTAATCTGCAATTCCTTGTAAGGTTCTTGTTTTTATAGAGAAATGCCCTTAACGAAACGATAACTGTGTCATGTCAATGTTGGCCGTTGGACTGATAATTTCAGAATATATAAGGAAAAAATTAGATTTAATTTTTTGTTATATCTTTTTTTTTAAATTTTTTTTACAGAAATATGATAAGAAAAATATATAAAAATGTATATAAGTTTCGTCCAATATATAATTTGGTTTTGTAGGGAGGCCAAGAAAGATGAACTCCTCTCCATGTATGGTAAAAACAATAGGACAGGGACCTTTCAAAAAACAAATTAAAAAGAAAGGAAAACAAGAGGACGGTTTTGGTTGAATTCCTGACACAAGTATCACAAAGCAGGAGATCAGGATTTATTTATTTTTTTTTTGGGGGGAACAACATCGGGCCCATATATTTGTACAAAATTGAAAAAGACATGGTTAAGTGTAAATTTTCTTGGTGCAATAACCGAATGTTGGGTTCAATTCAAGAGAAATTTGACTTATGTGTTGCTAACTGGTAGTGGAAGAAAATCTTTTCAAATGCTTTTCTAACAGTGGCTCGAATTTCCTTTAATCACAGTCCTCTCATCATCAATCTGATCCCATCCACTCATCTGAGTAAAAGAGTCTTCAGGATGGAACCATATTGGGTTGATGATGAAGAGTCCGTTGGTACGCAGTGCTCTTGAAGAAAGGAGAGGAAAAAAGGAAAAAAAAAAAGGAGAAGATAAAAAAATGTGTTTGGTATATAATAGAAAAAATTGAAGAAAAAAAAAAGATGTGTTTGGTATGTATATTTTTTAAGAAAAAAATAGGGAATATATTGGACAATTATTGAAATACCTCTGTTTATTAAGGTGTTGATTTAATTATTATTTTTGCCCATTAAATTTTTTTTATTTCAATATAGTCCATTTTTTCTTTCAATATAGTCCTTTTAATTTGTAATTTGCACCATATCTGTCTTTATCCATTTTTTCAATATCGTCCTTTAATATTTTTCCTTCAATATAGTCCCTCTTTTTTTTTTCCTTGATATAAGTAATTGCATACTAAAATGAGTTTAGGAAAGAGGAAGAATCCATGTTAATAATTAAATCATAAATTTAACAAAGAATATCACATGCGAATAATTAATTCTTTAATGTAAATACTAGATAATAGCAAATGTGAATAATTAATAGATGCAAGTTCCAGAAGCCTCTAATACGTGCAAATAAGAGACAAGTTGTCACATCCCAAAAATTGAGCATGTGAAAAGATATTACTCATTTGATATAATTCTCAAACATACGTTATATACATATATTCTGTAAGGTTTTACATTCAACCTTAATCATTCATTCCACACTACAGAATTATATTCATCTGATAAGCAAATATAGACATACATAGTCTGATATTTCTATCTCATCGCAAGCCTAGGAGACCTATAGAAAGTACAGAGCGTTTCTAGTGTCCACATTAATAAGTACTGGTATCCCACCAGACAGAAATAGAGGATAATTCTAATGGGCTTCTATTCTTCAAATGGATACTCTTGTTTTTTGTTTTTCGTATCTGAAAAAAATAATCATAGGGAGTGTGAGTTTATTTAAAAACTCAGTAAGTAAATAACTGTACTATATAAAATATCAAAAGTACAAATACCACATTTACTCATATAATTAATTGTCTTATACATCGAGTAGTATGAGACTCTAACCCTTTCAAACTCATGAATAAGATTTCATAGATATACACCGAGTAGTATGAGACTCTAACCCTTTCAAACTCGTGAATAAGATCTCATAGGTATACGCCGAGTAGTATGGGACTTTAACCCTTTCAACTCGTGTATAGGTTTCATAGATATGCACTGAGTAGTATGGGACTTTAACCCTTTCAAACTCGTGTATAAGATTTCTTAGATATACACCGAGTAGTATGGGACTTTAACCCTTTCACACTCGTGTATTAGATCCCGTAGATCTTTACTCATTAATAAATAGTGAGAATTCATCACATAGTACAATTGTCATGAAATAAATAATTTCTTCATACTCTTATTTCTACTGATCATCATATACTCCCATATGAAAAATTAATTGCTTATTATCCAAATAATGTTGTAAATGGGACTTATATTGTACTTTGACTAGTAATATCAAATTAGCTGAGCAAGGTTATTCACTCACCTTGATGTTTGTCCAAGTTTACCTTGTTCCACACTAGAATTTGTGTAGGAAAATTTCCTAGTAAAATATATTACAAGGAAACATAAGAAAGGAAACAAAATCACGAAAATACGTAAAATTTTCTGACTGCTACAGTAACGAGTTGCTACAGTACGGTTTGCTACAGTAACGTTTGCTACAGTGTCGGTTCGCTACAGTAACGTTGACTGCTACAGTACGTTGACTGCCGACACTACAGTACTACTACAGTACCCGAAGAAAATTTTCCAGATTTTGTTTCGAAATTTCTGGTCGCTACAGTAACTCGGTTTTTTTGCAGAAGTTTTTGCAGAAATTTCTAACAAATTCATCCTTTCCTTTCTTGTTTCAAAACCAGAATTTCAACTCTTTTAACCGATTATAACTCAAATATAACTTCTAAAACAACTGAGATTCACGAATTATCATCAAAATCTTCAAGAACAAAACCTCCTCTAATCTTCCATATAAACTTAGATTTAAGGAAAATAACGAGATTAAAGCTTACCTTTGATCCTTACAAAGCTTTTGAACCGAACAGATAATCGAAATTCTGAACATCAAGGAAAGGATTTGAGAAGAAAATGAAGAACTGAGAGAGAAATGCTTTTCTGCTTCCTTCGGCTGAGTGAAAATGAGGGGTACTATTGAAACTTTATATTAAATATTTCTAATGGGTTATTCAATAACCCATGGGTATCCATAACCCAACATCCAAACCCATCCAGTCAATTTACAATAAATGGATTAATTGACCATTCTGAAACTACTTTTCTATGAATTTCACCATTCTTAGAATATATCCCTCATTGTGCAAATATTTAGTCCAGTCATTTAACTCAATTTTCATAAATAATATTCAAAGAGAACAATTAAATATGAAAATTAAAAATGACCAAAATAAATAACTAAAGTAACGTTGTAGAATTCTAAAATACTCTTAAGCGAATTATATTCTGAAATTAACGGGTATTACACAAGTATAGAGGTAGACTAGAGAAGCCTCCAATATAGTCCCTCTTCGTCTCTCTTTCTGCAAAATAACCCTCTTTGTCTCTCTTTCTACAATCTCTCACCAGAAATTTGCCCTTGCTTTCAAGACAAAAACCTCAAATTGTTCGCCAATGAAGACGATCACCTTGCCGTTGCTGTCGTAGAAGACTCTAATGGCTTCTCCCTCTTAGACTCTGCTGAAGAAGCCATCATCGACTAGAAAGTTGCTGTCATCAAACCAGTAGCTTCTCCCGTCTCTTCTCCTTTGACGCTGGTGGTGAGATTTCTTTTTCTTCTCTCTATGCTTTCAATTTAAAATCAATTCTTCAATAATTAATTTTTTTTCTAGGAAGGCAAAGTCTCACAACTGCACAGGGAGCGCAAAACACGGTTTAAGGGACATGACAATTTTGGAAGATGGATCAGCGGCATAACTGAGAAGAAATGAGAGTAATGGAAGTCGCTCTCTTCAGGTAACGCTTGTAGGCCCACCATATAAAATTTGATCCGACATCAATGGAATCAAAATAAATAACAACTTTTCCTTGACTAAGTTAAAAAATGTAGCTACATCTATCTAAAACTAAAACTGAGAACGTAATTCCTAAGAAGAGATAGGTCTCGGAGGGAAAGGAAATGGAAACATCCTACAGGACCTTCAGTAGAGCCGTCTCTCTATAGTTGTGCCCGGGTTCACAACGATAGAGGAGGTCCCACTAAGGTTACCTTGCTCTGTAATCACTAAGAGACCTAAAAACCTTTGCTCTGATACCAACTTTGTCATGACCCATTTTCTGGGCACATGACCGGCACAATGATGAATCTCTCATCACTGTAAGTCTTTCGATAAATTCTACCCGTGAGTTTAAATTATCTATGTTAAATAACAATTCCTTAATAAATATGAAGAAAATATATCAAATTTTCTTATATGAAAATCACAAAGATGATTTGCATGTAATAATAGATTATCAATTTAAAATACATTATTATACTGACATACAAGCCAAATGCCAAACCCCTGACCTAGATGTCCTAGATGATTACAGAGCAACATAATCTACAACAATAGAGGGGCCTACCCGACAGCGGGAAGGTCCAAAGTGATCTACTCTTCTAGCGAATATTCTTTATCGGCAACCTGATCTGAACAAAAAGGTTTAACAGAGAGTGTGAGCTTTTAAACTCCGTGAGCGAATCGGCCTCGCGTTAATAAAATTCAAATACATTACCAGTCATGAAAGTATATCCGAAGGTTCATACTCAACCAATAGACATAGTTAGAAATTACATACAAGAAGATAAAAATTCATCCAATTCAACAAACGTTACTAGTACTTATCAATGGCAATATATCCCGGAGAGCGCACACAGGCCGACTCACCAATTTTGTATATTTTCTCCATGACGCACAACCTCATCCTCTTAGCTAGGGCGCCTCACAGATTTATCACCAATCCGGGCTATATCCCTACTGAGGAAATTGTTGTCTCCACACTCATTGATCAAGACACCCTTTCAACCGGGTTTTCTGCCTTGCCGTGAGAGGGGGTACTGTCCCGCTCAATCACAGTCAATAGTACAGCATTTCATATCATAATCAGAAGTACAATGTAATATTCATTTATATAACAGGTATAATATATAACTATATTATAGATTTATAAACCACAAATCAAGATAACAATTAAACGATTTTTGAAAAGATTCAAACTTCACATCATTATGAGATACTTGCTTCGTCTTATCCATACTTCTAGATTAATTATCTCATTAGATTCGTCATTCTGAATCCAATTTCCCTCTATGAATCTTGGGAGTATCCTACGACATACTTTTTATCACCAGTAATGCTAAAACTCTATTAAAACGGGGTTATTTCACTCACCTGGATTCCGTACGAGTATCGCTTCTCTAAGTCGTTACAGACAAGAGTACACAGATGAATTTCAGTATTCCGCTACAGAGATTTTCATGAAAGATTAGAAAAAACAAGTTAGGATTGTTTTCATACAGACACTGTTTATACGTACGGTTATTATTCATATATACAGTCACTATTCATACGTACAGATACTATTCATATGTATAGATATTATTTGTATATACTATCACTATTTATACATATAGATACTATTTATACATACAGATATTGTTCATACATACGGATACTGTTCATACATATGACACTATTCATATATACGGAGACTGTTTATACCAGAAATAGAGAATACAATCTGTAAAAGAGTACACCAAGTAAGTTTCTAGGAAAGAGTGGAGGGTCGCAATGGACACACTTAAAAACCAGGTCTTTCCTTAGCCAGAACTTTCCTAAACATGTATTTTTCACAGTTTACATTCTATTTTGGTAATCAGAGTATCAAAATAATATGTAAGCAGCTAAGGACAGTTTTTCTGATGTGGAAGATCAGCCAAAGCCGCAACCACAGAGCATACTTAAGAAAATAACTTCTAAAATTTGAAAGACATAGAAAGGGCATAGTATGCTTACCTAAGCTGAAAAGGAAAGGCCCAAAATCTCAGAGGCCTAGCATTGGAGTAAGAGAAACTTAAGGAGAGAAGAAGAGAAGTTGAAGGTGTGAGTTTATAAGTGAAATGAAATGGCCTATTTATAGGAAAAGTCAACGGTACTATTTGTCACTATGCGTTAATAAAATATTCAATTTACTATTCATGAAAATGACATTTCTAATAAAATATTTCACGCATTACTGTGCAAAACGTGGACGGCTTGAATTATTGGTTACTATTGGAACTTAAAGAGAAAACTATCCTTTCACCTTAAACCTTTAAGTTTCTTTTCAATTCAGTCCTTTCACTTTAGTCCCTGAGGGTATTTTCACACATAAAACGTCATTTTCTCCTACGAACTTCTTTCTAGTTTTCTTTTATGACAAAACCACATCTAGTACTTGACATTTTGATTGTATAAATGAACAATATCGTATACATAAATAGTATTATATAGGTGAACAGTACCGTATACTAGCATAGTAACCATAGTTTGCAAATACGCATTTATATTTTATTTTTCATGGGTATTACATGACAATTTTGGAAGATGGATCAACGGCATAACTGAGAAGAAATGAGAGTAATGGAAGTCGCTCTCTTCAGGTAACGCTTGTAGGGCTTTAGTGAGGACAAAAACGAGATTCAACGGGTGACGAACAAGGCAAATTTGGAAACCACAAGATTAAGTTACTATTTTCCATTAGAAAAATCAGATTTCCATCCAAATTTGGATGGAAATCTTACGTACAAGAATGATGGAAAGAGTCTAGCTTGTGTCTCCATTGATGGTTTATGTCGCACTATAGCAGGGGTAACCAAACATGACTAAATGGAAAAAAAAATGTTGGATTCCCTCTTCTGTTGCATTGTAGCCTAGGGTGCCTAAAGATTTCACAGCTTTAATTGATCACAACTGGCAAAAAAAACAACACAAGCATCACTAACAAGTTGAAAATTGTCAAAGCTAGCCTTGAAGATTGGAGTAAGCAAACTTGTAAAAGGGTAGACCACAAAATTAAGAACCTCAAGAGAAGTATTGATAAGCTTCATAGGCTTCCCTTTACTGTAGAGGATATGGAGAGAAGATTCAAGCTAAAGAAAGAGGTAAAAGATCTCTAGAAGCAAGAAGAAATATATTAGGGAGCAAAGGCAAAGATAAATTGGTTTAGATGGGGGGATAAAAATACCAAGTATTTCCACGCTTCAGTTATGCAACAAAGAGAAGCAAACGCCATTCACAGAATTAAAAATGGAAGTAGAGATTAGACTGAAGGAAATGAGGAAATCATGCAAAGCTTCGAAGAAACCTATAAAGACCTATTCAAAGGAAGTGATGGGGAAAAGGAAGAACATGCTATTCAGTACATCCCTAGACTTGTCACCCCTCAAGGTAACTCATGGCTTTTAAAGGAAATTCAAGAAAGCGAAGTAAAGGAAGCAATTTTCTCTCTTAGTGTAAACAAGGCCATTGGTCCTGATGGTTTAAGTGGTATCTTCTACCAAAAAGCTTGTAGTGCTGTAGCTCGAGATGTCAAACACATGGTAAGAGACTTTTTCCAAGAAGGAAAACCCCTAGATAATATCAATGAAACTCATATCACCCTTGTTCCCAAAATCCCTAATCTAGAAGAAGTGGGTCACTATAAACCAATAAGTTCTTGTAATTTCTTGATGAAGATTATTACAAGAATCATGGCGCTTCGAATAAAACCATTGATGAATGAAATTATTGCTATAAATCAAAGTGCTTTTGTCAAAGGTTGTCAAATCCAAGATAACCTTGTCATAGTTCATGAAGTCTTTCATACGCTCAAGAAGAAGAAGAAGAGGGCTAAGCAATACATGGCTATAAAACTAGACATGAGCAAGGCTTTTGACAGAGTTAGGTAGGCATTCTTAGAGAAAGTTTTACTCAAGTTTGGTTTCATCATTACTTGGGTAGACTTGATTCTCAAAACTCTGAACAATGTCTTCTACAGACTTAAAGTTAATAGGGGCCTAAGTGAAGTGATACATCCAAAAGCGAGAACAAGGCAAGGGGACCCACTATCCCCCTACCTTTTTATAACTATGGCAAAATCACTCTCCACTCTCCTCATAAATGGCCTAACAACAAAAGCAACATCTGATATTTCTTTCTTTACTCACTCCCCTAGTTTTAATCATATCTTTTTTTGTAGATGATTCAATGCTTTTTACAAGAGCAACTAGTCAAGATGCTTATGGAATTATAAATGTTCGTAATACCTATTCAAAGGCTTTTGGGCAGAGAATAAATCTCAACAAATTGGGATCATTTTCAATAAAAATTGCCCCTATCATCTCAGGCAAGATATCATCAACATCCTACACATGGAAGAGTGGGACAAACTAGAGAAATATTTGGAACTAGCTGCAGATTGGGGTCGCTTTAAACATCATATGCTAAAAGAGATCTATGAAAGAGTCATTGAGAAAACCAAGGGTTAGAGAGAAAAATTCTTGAATCAAGCAAGAAAAGAAATTTTAATTAAAGCATTGCTTCAAGCAATACCATCCTACTCAATGTCTATAATAAAGTATCCTAACTCAATGTGCAAAAAGATTACAACACACTTAGCAAGATTCTGGTGGGCAAGCTCAGGTAAAGAAAATGGAATACACTGGGTCAAGTGGAGCAACTTGACAAACAACAACAAAAAAAGTGAGGGTATAGGTTTCAAAGACCTTAACACTATGAACCAGGCACTCCTAGCGAACCAAGCATGGAGACTAGAAAGAAATCTTAATGCTTTTTGGGCTCAGATTATCAAAGGTAAATATTTCCCAAATGATTGCCTTTGGAAAGTAAAAAAGGCACTAGGGAGCTCATGGGCATAGAAGAGCGTCTTGGAAGGCAAAGATCTTCTTCTTAGACATGGACTATGGTAAATAGAAAAAGGAAGTGGTGTAAGAATCTTCAAAGGTAATTTGGTTAACAAAGAACCCATTCTAAGAAACTAAACTAAACTAATCTAGACGTAAATGCAACTGTCAGTGCTCTCATGTGTCAAAACCACAGATCCTAGAATGTTCAAAAAAACCTCTACAATTTTCCTAGAAGCACAGTTGCCAAAATTATTGCAACACCCAAAATGATCTAGATAGACTCATATGGCCTTACACAAAAAATGGTCATTATGAAGTCAAGGCTGGTTACTATGCTAAAAAGACTTGAAGGATGACGTTAGACCTAAGCAATTGCTCTACTTCTAATACAGCAAATGATTACCTATGAAAGAAAATTTGGAATGCTAAGGTAAGTCCTAAAATTAAAACCTTCATCAGAAAGGCATGCAAAAATGCAATTCCAACAAAATGCAATCTACATAGAATAAAATTAGCAAACAATCAACAATGTCTAGTTTGTCATGAAGAAAATGAGGATGTTGAACACCTTCTGCTTACCTGCCCGTGGACTAAGCCCATATAGTTTGGCTCCCCCTTGCAATGGAACCCAACAGATCAAATAATCATGAGACTGGATCTCTGGCTTTAAGACATATTCAAGAAACTCACAGTCAATAAAAAAAATTATGATTAAAACATTGCTCTGCTCTTCACTCTATTTTGGCATGTCTAGAAAGGTAGAAATGCTAAAGTCTTTGAAGATCTGCCTAAAGTTACCATAACAACAACCATTAGATCAACAATTACAAGTCTTTTTGAACTCAAAAAAAAAAACCACTCTCAACTCCCACAACGAAAATAGAACAATCACTGCTAGCAGAACCATATGGCTTTCTCCTCCAGAAAGGGTTCTCAAAGCAAATATAGACACTAGTTTTGATAAGGCCAGAAACCATTGTTCAATAGGTGTGATCCTAAGAGATGATCAAGGTTTAGCTCATTTAGGAGCTGCTCGAATTCTCCCTGCTACCTCCCTTTTACATGCTGAATGTTTAGCCATGAAAGAAGCCCATGATCTTGCTTGTAATCTAAACATAAAATCCATTATTGTCGAGTCTGACATTACCATTTACAAGAAGAAGGCAAACTATTGGAAAATCTCCCCCATTATGAATTAGATTGAAGCTCGAAAAGCAACTTTGACACTATGGCACTATGGCTTACTCTTGGTGTAGTGGAAAGGCAAATGAACCAGCTGATAAAGTAGCTTCCCTTTGCAAGAATTTCAAGCTCGCTCGTCATTGGGTACTCTCTTTACCACTCTCCCTGCATCAAAAATTACTAAAGGATAGAGAAGCTCTGGCTCAATTCCACAAAAGCTCATTCATTACCACTTGATGTTAGGTGTGATGCCTGATTGACACTTTTCCCAACTTTCCTTAGTGCTGCAAACACTATTTATATGGTTGTCATCTTATGTCTGGTTTTGTTTTGCTAGTTTCTTGGGCTTTATTAGTCCACTATTGTATCTACTAGTTTATTCCAACTGCCTAAAAAAAACTTAAAATGTAATAATTTGTTACTTAGTAAATGATTTATATTATTTTTTATTAAATTAGATTTAAATACTTTATTTATTCTCCCATAAAAAAATTACTTTATTTATTCAATAAGAGATAACATTTTTCAACGGAACGCTACAATACTTTTTCTTTCTCGACTGCAAATATGACAGTGTCGATATTATATATTGGCTAAATTACATAGAACTTTCCAAAACTCAGGAGTCATGCACTTTACTCCCTCAATTTTAAAATTCAACAAAAGACTCCTCCTATGAACTTTTATTTTGTTGTAAAAAAGGCCCTATCATCCATCAAAGCGCTAGTCAATTAACGGTCAACTCCATGTCACATTAATTTAGTTTAGATAGATGATGATGTGGCAGTTTCCCTTAGCCTTTTCTTTTTCTTTTTTTTTCTTTCTCCTATTCTAACTTTCTGAAATGCAGTACCATGAATGGAACCAATGGCCGACCACTGATTTCGTGCAGGCATTAACTACTCTCCAGTGAAATGCTCTATCACCTTTGAAACAAGATGAAAATATTCTCTCTCCCTAACTGTCACATCTTAAAAATTGAACATGTGAAAAGATACTATTTCTAGTAAAACCTCAGTGGTATCCCGAAATCCTGGACAATCTTAATATCTACAACTACTTATTTGATAAAATTCTCAAACATGAGTTATTCACGTATATTCTGTAAGGTTTTACATTCAACCTTGATCATTCATTTCATACAACAAAATTATAATTATCTGATAAACAAATACAGACATATATAATCTGATGTGTTTATCTCATCACAAGCCTAGGAGACCTATACAAAGTACAGAACATTCCTAAAATTCATATTATTTAGTACTGATATCCCACCAGAAAAAAGATGGAGAACAACTCTAAGGGGATCTTAATCCTCAGTCGGATATTCTTCCTCCTCACTTACTATATCTGAAAAGACTATCACAGGAAGTGTGAGTTTATTTAAAAACTCAGTAAGTAAATAACTGTACCATATAGAATATTACAAGTACAAATACCACATTTACAAACATAGTCAATCTATTATTCATTTTACACAATCGTAGTATCACATTTTTCTGAATTTACGTATGATTTCTTGGGTGATCAAACCCTCAATCACTTTGCATTATGTGCCATAGATACTTGCACCGAGTGACTTGGTAATTTAACACTCAAACTCTTTATGCATAAATGTATCGTAGATACTTGTACCAAGTGACTTAAGAATTTAACCTTCAAACTCTTTGTGCATAAATGTGCCGTAGATACTTGTATTCCCTTGAATTTCTATCATCAATCATAGTAATCATCATATAATATCAACTGGAAGGTTGATTGTTTAACATTCTAATAATATTGTAAATGAGACTTATATTGTACTTTGTCTAATGATATCAAATTAATTTAGTAAGGTTATTCACTCACCTTGATATTGTCCAAATTTACCTTGTTTCTCACTAGAATTTGTGTAGAAAAATTTTCTAGTAAAAGATATCACAAGGAAACATAAGAAAGAGAACAAAATCATGAAAATATATAATATTTTTTGATTGTTACAGTAACGGTCAACGGTCAATTAACCATTGCTACAGTAATGGTCAACGGTCAACTAACTGTTGTTACAGTAACTGCTAGCTATAGTAACAGTTTGCTACAGTAACCGCTACTGGTCAACTAACCACCAGCGACGATACAGTACTTTGACCAAAGTCAATGCTACAGTAACTGCAAAAATCTAGAAAAAATTTCTCGATGAACAGTATTTTCTGGAAAATTTTCAAAATAAACAGTAATGTTCTTCGTGTTTTTCAGTCAAAAATCCCAAAATCACATCCAAGACACCATTTCTTTTGATTTCTTTCATGGGTTTTTATCCTTGATGTTTAAGAAATCTTTTGACACAAAAATCCTCAATTTTAACCTACAAACAAAGTCTCAATCCTCAAATTTTCATTAGGAACTCTTACTTTTTTTAAATTTTCAAATTCTTGAATTTCTCCTAGTTTTCTCCAAATTTCTTTCTTATAATTATTATCCAACTATTAGAAATGTTTTAAACCAACATCCACACTTAAATTCATCCATTAAAACCCCAAATCAACCCAAAATTCTCTAAATCCGAAAATAGGCAAAATAGAGAGAAAATTGGGAAATATGAAGGAGATTGAAGCTTAACTCTCTCTTTGGAAACTTCAGTAAAAGGAAATTGATCGGAGACAAGAAAAACACCAGAAGAAATGAAAGAAAAGATTGATGGAGTTGAGAGAAAATATCTCTCATTCTTCTTGCCTCTGTGTGAAAACGTGAGAATGATAGAAAAAGATGAATGATGAAGGCTTAATAGCCAAATGGGTCATTTAGTGACCCATGGGTACCCATTCTCGATTGCTCCAAATCTAAATGATCTGACTATAATTATTTCTCAATAATTATATTAATTCCATTTAATTTTCTCTTTCTCATATTTTTCTCAATTCACAAATATATATATATATATATATATATATCATACCGCAATAAAATACCAGTCTAGTCATTTATCTCAATTTCTATAAATAAT
Organism: Biancaea sappan; assembly: GCA_037074585.1. Classification (NCBI taxonomy): domain Eukaryota; kingdom Viridiplantae; phylum Streptophyta; class Magnoliopsida; order Fabales; family Fabaceae; genus Biancaea; species Biancaea sappan. The sequence goes on from CM073500.1 coordinate 25,608,610, forward strand.
ATTCAAAGAGAACAATTAAATATGAAAATTAAAATGACTAAAATAAATAACTAAAATAACGTTATAAAATTTCAAAATACTCTCAAACGTATTATACTCCGAAATTGACGGGTATTACACTAACTCTTCTCTTCTTCTCTTCCACTTTTCACTGTTCATTCTACACCGCCCATCCACCAACCAAGCTTTGGTCAATTTCTTCTTCTCTTCATTCCTTTTCTATTTTTTTCCTTTTAATTCATATTGATGCAATTTATGAACCACATTTCATCTTTCCTCTTCATTCACAATGGGCTATCGTGGAATATTGCTCATTTGGAGTGTATTTTGATGCCTCTTGCCTGGTTACATGAACATGAGATGGATGGTTAAATCTTAAAAAGTTTATAAATGTAGAACTTTAGGAGTGAAAAGATGTATATATTTTATGAAACATATGAAAGTGAAGCAAAAATAGAGAAATGAGTAGAAAATAAGATATGTCCCCAGCACAAGCATCAAGCATGGGATGTGGCAGTGTATAGCTGTTGCTACTTGAATGACACGTGTTTATCTTTAATCTTACGTCCCAATTATTGTTAGAAATGTGGGATACACCCCTCGCGGCTTTATCAAATCATCACCTACAAGAGAGCATATATGTTACTTGTCTTAGCATGTTTGTTTTTCTGTGGACCGTTAGATCTGAAATCTAACGGCTCAGCTTTTAGTATTTTTTTTTTTTTAAAATTGTCACTTGAAATTGAAGCCATTGAATCTCAAATCTAACAATCTACAAAGAGACAAGCACATATCTATTCTACTTTTACAATATCCCAAAATGGGAGTAGGATAGCAAACAAGAGCATCTTATTCTACGACCAATTGTTTGATTTATGATCCAAAAGATAGGTGAATCTTTTTTTTTAATTAAAAAAATTCAGTTCTTAGTGGGCTGATCACAAATGAAGTGGAAATAGGATGTTCAAATCTTGTTCCTCCATAATAAGGTGCTTTTCATAAAACTTAATATTTTTTTTCTCTAATTCTCATCTACATACTCTCGTCTTTTTTTTAAAAAAATTAATTACTTATTTTTATTGAAATTTAATTAGTTAATCCAATAATGTTTTTATTCAAATTATTTTTATTTTTTTGATTTTATGACAATTAGTATTAATTTTTATACAGTACGAAATCATAATTTTGTTTTTTAAATTGCAAGCTAGTACGATGGACACTTCAGAGGACACATCACTGACGTTAGCTGAGGGTGGAATACAAGACACATCAATTGAGGGTGGAATGCAAAAGATGACAAATTCTGTTATAGATCACATAATACGTAGAAGCAGTAAGGCCAAGAAGCACACATGGAACTTGAGGGAAGGCGAGGAATAACTACCTGAGGGGACAGTAGAAAGGGGTGTGGAAGAAATTATGTTTTCTCTCTAAGTCTCCTCTTCTCTCTGCAATTCTGTTTGTCCTTCTCCATTTCTTATTCTGCTATTGTATCCTTCTGATGTATTGACTTTGCTAATATGGTTTTCCTGTAGTTGCAAGTTCGTTGCTTATAAATGAAGATTCTATTTAGTATCATTTCTATTCCTTTATTCAGTATCAATTTGTTTATTACAAATTGGTGCTTTCATTCTTCATGGCGGAGAACACGCATCTTAAATAATTAGCAATTGAGGTGAAGAGATTAGCAGATACCATTGAGCAACGGGATATAGCCTATGCTGAGCGATTTACTAAGATTGAATCATCCATTGGTACAGTCTCACGGGCTATGGATCTTCTTTCCCGTACCATGGACCACTTATCTCATCACGTTACTCAACCTCCTGAACAAGGGTTTGCCTCATCCGATTCTATGGCAACAACCTCTGCTTATCATCCATTTCAAACTTGCAATGTTAAACTTGATTTTCTATGATTTTATGGAACAGAACCTCTTTAATGATTATTCTGAGTTGAAAAATTCTTCACCTATCATGACACTCTATATGCTCAAAGATTAACAATAGTTGTCGTACACATGGAGGGTTCAGTGGTACCTTGGTTTCAAATGATGCGTAAATTCAAACCCTAAATTTCATTCCCTTACATCCTCTTCCATTCCTAATCCAATATTTGTGGCTCGAACCAACCACCGTGGAAGTCGTCACCACCTTTATCAGCTCTGTTAAAACCACTCTTACTACCTACACCCTCATCCAAACCATTACCCATTGTGAAGAAGATGACACCAGCTGAGATGCAACTATGCTGTGAGAAGAGATTGTGTTATACGTATGATGACAAGTTTTCTTGGAACCATAGATGTCCAAATTGGCATTAATTAATGTTATAGACAGAGTACGATGAAAATCCTACTGAGGTTACTGAGGCTGAACATTGCCCTACTGAACCATTACCATTACACCATTTGTCTTTTAAATCATTAAAAGGTACAGAGGCTGAGGGTACTATACGGTTTAAGGGTATGATCAAAGGCAAGGAGGTGCAAATTTTGTTAGATGGTGGCAGCTTGGATAACTTCATACAACCACAACTAGCTCGCTTCCTTAAGCTCTCGGTAGAACCAGTAGTGGATTTTAAGGTTATGGTGGGAAATGGGCATTACCTAATCAGTGAGGTAAAAGTTAAGAATTTGGAGATCCACATTCAAGATCACTTAATTTGCTTACCAGTATTTCTTTTACCCATTGCTTGATCAGATTTGGTCCTTGGAGCTGTATGGTTAGCCACAATAGGGCCACATATTGCTGACTATAGCACAGCTTCAATGAAGCTATATTTGAATGGTTAATTCTTGACTTTACAAGGTGAACGCCTAATAGAACTAATAAAAGCCCAGTTCCATCACCTTAAACGAATGAGATCCACTAATACGATAGCTGAACTCTTTGCCTTATAGCATTGTAGTATGGAAACATATGATGCATTGGCTCTTTTCCTTGATACACCTACTGACTTGGTAGCATTACTGAGCAATTATAAATCTATTTTTGAGGTTCCTCGTGGTTTAGCTCTACCAAGAGCATTTGATCACTACATCATACTCCAAGCAGGCACAAGACCAGTAAAGGTTAAACCTTATCACTATCCATTCTCCAAAAAAATTGAAAGTGAGAAAATTGTTTAGTAAATGTTGGATGAGAGAATTATTCAACCCAGTTCTAGCCCATTCTCAACAAATGTGGTTTTAGTAAAAAAAAAAAAAAGATGGGTCGTGACATTTTTACACAAACTATTGTGCCCTCAATGCGGTGATTGTAATGTATACTAGATTTATACAATTTAAGAAAAATTGTAAGATGGATCTTGTGAAAATTATGATGAAACTAAGAGATTTTTCTAAAAATTCTTATAAAATATCTGATTGCTTAAAAAAAAGAAAAACTTGAAACAATTCTTCAATATAAAATTTATTGCTAGGCAGAGGATGATCGGTCGCCTGATATGGGATTATCGATTGACTAATTGTCTTTAAGTTTGCATATGTCTAAAATCGAGGGGCATCAATTGACTGATGAAGGAGCATCGGTCGACTGATGTGCTCTAAACTTCATATCCTTAGAAAATAACATCATGAAAACATAGTAAAATCATCTAGTTTCAAAATACATGTAATCTACAACACTTCTTCAACCTTTCTTGCAACTTTACTTCTAGAATAGAGCTACAATACATGAGGTTTATACACATCTCACCTATTTCTATACATATACACACCAAATGTGCATAAATCTCTAAAAGTTTACATAAATAGTTTACATAACATCCTCTTACTAAATAACTACTTGACAAGTCTATTAACTTGTTCTTTATGCTTTCTCTCACATTTCTTACTTCAATTCCTGAAATGGTTAGTCATAATATAAAATCATAAGATATATAATCTCAGTAGCTAGTTTATCTAAAGAAAACATTTCATAAACCATTTCAGTCATAAAAACAATTCCTAATAAATATGTGACATTTCCATGAACATAAAAGAACTATCATAAAGTAATCTTAATAGTAACTCATTTCATGAAATATAAACTAATATTTGAACACATAACTGGTGTCATAAACTTCTTCCTTGTATAGTGCACTATACTTTGGCTACTTTAGCTACTTTAGCTACTCTAGCTACTTTCTCAGAAAAAGTACTCAATGTCCCATAAGGAATTCTTAGTTCTGTCATCCTATAAGGAATTTTATATCTTATAAGGAATTCTGTCATCTCATGAGAAATTTCTGGAGTTTTGTCTTCTCATAAGGATTTTTACATCCTATGAGGTATTTCTGTCGTCTCATGAGGAATTTTTGGTTCTGGCATCCCATGAGGACATAAACTTTACTTTTCAAGAGAAAGTTGATTCTTTATTCTCATGAAAAACTTCAAGATATACATACTTGCTAAATCATACAAAAGTATGATAAATAACTGAAAAACTTGCTTTCTAGCTATCTCATGGAGAGAACTCACTATATCCTATGAGGAATTACTTCATCCAATGAGGAATCAAGTTCTACTTTCATGAGAAAGCATATTCTTGAATATTCATGGAAAGATTTAGCATAAATTACAGTATATCATACACAAGCATGATAAGTAACTGAAAATAAATTACTTTTATGAATAACTAGCCACCTTTAATTCTTTTCTATAGCTGAACTTAGGGATTCTCTCCTATTTTCTCTCTAACTCCTCTTGTTTCCTCAATTTTCAAACTTCCCCTTCTTCTATTTTCTTTCTCTTAGTTTGAAAATTGTTATTCTAAGAATTCTCAAGCACTAGAATCCATCTAAACTAGGGAAAATAAGTTAGGAAGCTTACCTTTGATGATTTTCTTGTTAGAAATCCAACTAGATGTCCCTTCTCTCTCTTTTTCTTCTCCTTCACATTTTTTTCTCTCTCTCACACATACACACACACTCTCTAATTTCTAGAAAATGCCACTTCTCTCTCTTCTCTTGTTTTTAAAAGGTCTCAAGAGTCTTCTTACCATAGAAAACCCTCTTTTACCCTTATTTTCTTGTTTCATAGCTTTGTTAGCATGTTGGGAGTATTCTAGTAAATTTCTCATTGATTTTTCAATTAGAACTGACTTATTTTCGCACTTAAGTAGGTGATTAGTCGACTGATTGCTTACGATTAGTTGACTGATATGTCATTAGTCGATTGATAAAATTTGATTAGTCAACTGATTGATACAGTACTAGAAATTTCAGCTTTACAGAGAGTAAGTAGTCGATTGATCCCTCTTAATTAGTCAATTGATTGCAGATATCGGTAACCTGACTTGATATCTGATGCTATTAGTCAACTGATTGATACCATTAGTCAACTAATTCCCTTAGAACTTCATTTTTCTTCTATTTTTAACTCATTTATCATAATTTCTCATATATTTCCTTGATTACTTACTTCTAGGCATCTAAAGGTATAAATAGCTTAATTCTACCATTCTTTAAAACTTAAATAAAGAAAATTTGGGATCTTATAGTGACCATCAAGGATAGTTTTCCCATCCCAACAATTGATGAACTTTTGTATGAATTATCTGGTGCCGTGTATTTTCCTAAATTTGATTTACGGTCTGGATATCATCAAATTTTAGTGGCTCTGGAGGACGGCTATAAGATAACTTTTCTCACTCATAATGGCCATTATGAATGGCTTGTCATGCCTTTCGGCTTGACAAATACGCTAGCCATATTTCAAGCCCTCATGAATGACATTTTTCGACCGTATTTACATAAGTTCGTACTAGTTTTTTTGAATGATATTCTAGTATATAGCTAGTCATGGAACACTCATCTACACCATAATCCCATCATCTTTTTGCTAAAATATCAAAGTGCTCTTTCGAATAGACACACATTAATTACTTGCGACATTTTGTTTCAACTAAGGGTGTAGAAATGGATCCTTCCAAGGTCTACATCGTACTGCAATGGCCTCTACCAACTATTGCCAAGCAATTACGTGCATTCCTGGATCTTACGGGCTATTACAGGCATTTTATTAGACATTACGCCAATATTGCTGCTCCATTGACGTCGCTACTGCAAAAAGAGAACTTCTTTTGGTCACAAGAGGCTCAGAAGGCTTTTGAATTTCTTAAACAAAGTATCATTAGTGCTCTAATTTTACGGCTACTAAACTTTAGTAAGCCATTTATCATTGAAACGGATGCCTCCGGAATAGGCATTGGTGTTGTACTCAGTCAAGATGGACAACCTATAGCCGTCTTTTCTAAGAAAATGAATGCCCGAATGCAGAATCGATCAACATATGCAAGAGAGATGTATGCAATTACTGAGGCAATGGGGAAATTTCGCCATTACTTATGTGGTCACTATCTTGTTACTGACCAAAAGAATCTTTGACATCTTACAGATCAAACAATTCATATGCCAAAGCAAGAGGAATGGCTTCCCAAATTAATAGGATTTCGCCATTCCATCGAACATAAACCCGGGAAGACTAACCAAGTTGCAGATGCCTTGTCTCGCTTGTTTGCTATGGCTCGCTCGTCTCACTTTTCTCCCTTGTTAATTGAAATTCAAATGGAAACCAACAATGATACTGAACTTCAGCACCTGATCACTCGTTGTTCACAAGAGTCAGTTCCTAATTATTCCACCAGAGATGGGTTGCTATTTTGGAACAACATAATTCGTATTCTAGCTGCTTCTAAGTCTATTCAACTTACTATACTATAAGAGCTGCACTCAACCCCAATTGGCAGTCATTTGGGTCACACTCGCACCTACGCACGTGTTGCATCACAATTTTATCGGCCATATATACAATCAGACATTAAGGACTATGTTTCAAAATGTCTTATTTGCCAGCAAGTTAAACATGGTCATTTACATCCGGCAGGATTACTTCAACCATTACCCATCCTAAACAGATATGGGAAGATGTGGCAATGGATTTTATAGTTGGGTTACTCCCTTCCAATGTTTTGATTGCCATTTTAATGGTGATTGACCGATTATCTAAATATGTGCATTTATTCCCCTAAAGAGCTCCTTTATGAGTCAGCAAGTAGCTAAGAGATTTTTTGATATAGTGATTAAACTACATGGGCTGCCATCCTCCATAGTTTTTGATCAAGGACAGAGTATTCACTAGTACATTTTGGAAACAACTTTTCAAATTACAAGACACTACTATCTGCATGAGCTCTTCTTACCATCCACAATCTAAGGTTTTTAACAAATGCTTGGAAATGTATCTACGGTGCTATGATTTTTATCAGCCCAAGCAGTGAGTGAAGTATCTTTCTTGGGCAGAGTATTAGTACAATATTGTCTTCCACACATCCATTGGTATGACCCTGTTTAAGGCAATGTATGGTCGGGATCCACCAACACTATTAAGGTACTCACCATCTTCTGGTGATTCTATGGATGTCCAGCAACAATTTTTGAATAGGGATGCTATTCTCGACCAACTTCAAAACAATTCAAGGCATGCTTAGAGTCAAATGAAGCCATGCATAGATAGAAAAAGGATAGACTTGCAGCTCAGTGTAGGTGACCTTGTTTTTGTTAAACTACAACCGTTTAGACAATCTTCAGCTACTCTTTGGAAGAACCAAAAATCGAGTCTGCGTTATTTTGGCCCCTTTCCTATGGTTGAGAAAATTGGCCAGGTAGCATATCGGTTACTCTTACCTCCTACCGCAAAGATTCATCCAGTTTTCCATGTTTCATTATTAAAGAAGTGTGTTGGTGATGCTAATTCTCAATATATACCAATGCCCTTATTGTATAACCATTGTGTATTTCAGACAGGTAGATCAGTTTTGGTTAATGACCACTGGATTCCTCAAATTTTAGTTCACTGGGATGGAATGTAGCAGCCCACTGAGGAGGATAGAGCCATTTTTAGTGCTATATATCCCACCTTTGACCTTGAGGACAAGGTCTCTTTTAACAAGGGGAGCTATGCCATGGACATGTCAAAGACATGTCACTGACGTTAACTGAGGGTGGAATACAGGACACGTCAACTTAGGGTGGAATGCAAAAGAGGACAAATTCTATTATGGATCATGTACTACGCAGAAGCAGCAGGGCCAAGAAGAGCACGTGGAAATTGAGGGAAGGCGAGGAATAACTACTTGAGGGGACAGTAGGAATGGGTGTGGAAGAAATTATGTTTTCTCTTTGAGTCTCCTCTTCTTTGTTCAATTCTGTTCTTGTCCTTCTCCATTTCTTATTCTGCTGTTGAATCCTTCTGATGTATTGAGTTTGCTAATATAGTTTTCCTGTGTTTGCATGTTGGTTGCTTATAAATAAAGATTCTATTCAGTATCAATTTGTTTATTACAGCTAGTTAGATAATTTAATATTTAAATATAATATTTTTATTATGATATTGGAGATAATTAAGTATTTATTATAGATATCAATCTATCTTGTTCTGCCCAATCGCCAAATAATTCACTCCATGCATTTACGAGACCATGAAGCTACATGCCCAAGGGATTTATAATAATATATATCCATGCACCCCTCGATTATATTAGTCTTATATATATATATATATATATATATAGAGAGAGAGAGAGAGAGAGAGAGAGAGAGAATAAAAAATACACAAAATATTAAATTGAGCTTAATTTAACTAAAGAAATCAGTGTAATTTGCTCCTTTCTGGGTTGACCTCACTTTTCCATTTTACCTTCATTCATTCGTCTATTGGAAGCTCCATATCCTGCGTATTCAAGTAAAATTCTCACTGATTCTTCAGGTATTTTGAATTCTAATAAAAAATAATTATATGTACAGTGAATAGTAGCTTAGTTCGCGACGTGTGTGATTAATGATTAACAGCACTCCGTGACAGTATTAATTATGCTTATCACCAAGGTGCCTTTTTCGCATAAAATTATGTGTAGGCATAGTGCGTAATTATAATATTTCCAGCCATAATTGCAGTGTGCGCTAGTGCTATGGAAGTATCAAAGTTTTTGAATTTTTTTTTTTTTGGTTTTTGGTTAAGAATGTATATATATATTGAGGTAGAGAATATTCAAGATTCATTGCCATAATACAACACAAATTCTGAAATCAGCATTATGGGCCCAACTGCTTCTTCTGGGCCTCCTCGTATAGTGGCTGCATGACTCTCTTGGCCCATTCCCTTTGGGCCACTACTCCTCATCACACCTTTTCTTTTCATAAAATAAGTCCTACACTTTATGTTCAGCCGCACTCCAAAAAAAATATTGCCAGTTGGATGAATGGTTGAGATCGCGCATTGTTCCATACACTCAACTTCGCTTTCCTATCTCCTATCTCCTTTATTATACCTTCTTTTGCTGTTTTAATGACAAATATTTTATTTTTGGATTCTATCATTTGGTTTCTCATCCAAAGGATTTTATTAGCGCATGGGTCGAGATAAATCCGAGGGTTCCATTACGTTTTCCATTATTGGAAAAATGAATAGTGAGAAAAATAGTGAGTTTTGCGGGTATATCATAAGTGTATATATTAAAATGAAGCTATTTACGTGGATAATTCGATCTTCAAACAAAAATATTTGATATTTGTAAATAAAAGCTAATTGGTTCCAAATAGTCCAGGTTTTGATTTTAAATCATTGTGTATGCTGCTGATTTTCGATTATATACAGATTTTATATTTATTATATATAAGGCAATGAAAGAGTGTGTGAATACGTATTGTTGTGTTGGCATATGGGAATCTCTTCTTGAACCTAACCTTTTAACACAAGTTGCATATTCCTGAAAGAGCATACTAAAACGGAGTCGTCGCTACAACCTAAAAGCTAGTGTCTCTAACGCTAAATTCATGAGAAAAGTATAAATGTTGTCATTGGCAAAAAGAAGGAGCATACAAAGTCATCATAAAACAAATGATAAAACATTCGATTTTCATTGGCACCACAGATATTATATAAATACGTTCATGGGGTTGAATTAGGGACCACAAGGCACTCAATTATATGTTGATATTTTTCTAATATTTTGCTCTTTCTCAACATCCAACCAAAATTGCACAGCCAAAGTTTTATTGTCTTTTTACAATATTCTTTTCTTTCCGTCCAATATGGACAACAACCTTTTGAAAACATCAATTTGATTGGTCACTTAGTCCATTCCAAACCATTAATTTAATTATAACCGTGTCGGTTCAGTTAATCAGCTTGATTAATCAACTCAAAACACTATAAATTACACTAACTACTTCTAATAACAATTGCCTTACACTTAATACTCTTCTGTTTTAAATATTACATTTAGTTATCAATATTGATTAATTCACATCATTCCATACTTATTTAAGTCAAGTCTAGCATTTGAATCTTAAAAAAGAAAATTAAGTTAGAAGACTTTTACACTTCTGTATTTCAACTCAATTAGAATTAGAATAATCGAAGCATGTTAAAAACTAGTGGTTCAAGCTTAAAACAAAAACACTACACTTGGTTTTCCTAACATTTTAATCTATATTGTAAAAACCTCTCTTCTAATTTATTTTCTAACAAATTAATTAACTTTTTGTAAGGATGTATCTGGTGAACTTATTTTTAATATAATAGTAAAAACAATTAAATTAATATTAACCTATAATATGAAATTGTGGCATCTTTTTAATATGAAGGTAACAATTATCAAGTAATTTTATTACTAAGAGAAACACACGTCACATTGCATAAAATTTTTATTTCAACGACAAAAAATAAATATAAAAGGAGACGAGAGTAATATTTAAAATAAATTAAAATGAGTGCTCAATGTAGTTTAACTTAACCTACGAAAAGATATAATTTTAAAAAAAGAAAAAAAAATAGGGGATCAACTGAATCAATCAAACTAAGGTTTAAAAAATAGAATTGGTTATTGAATTGGTCAAAGTACTGATTCAATAGTCAATTATCAGATCGTGGTCGAACATGTAGTATTTAAAATATATTAAAATATAAAATATAAAATTAATGTACATGTTACAAATATTAAAATATATAATATATAATTTTAAAATATTGATATATATTTATATTTATCCTAGATCTTCTTCTAATAACATAAATTTTTAAAAATTTCCTAAAAATGTATAATAATATTCAATAAAAATTCAAAAAAAAAAGACATTGAATCAGTTTGAACCAGTTTTTTACCGGTTCAAATAGTTACCAATTTACTGGTCTAAATCAAATCAGATCTTTTAGTTGAACCGGCCTATTCAGTTAAATTTTTTTAAAACTACATCAAACTATAAAAAAGAAGAAACGTCGTTTATATGAACTTGGATTCCCTCTAGACCCTCTTATACCCTCTTATAGAGGTTTTATCTTCAAAAAAAGAATATAGTATGCATTGTTAGGGACCATCCAACGACTTAGAGGATGGGAGGGGGGTCTGGATGGAGGGAATTCACGTAGCATTTATATGGTGCTACTATCTATTTCTTGATAATTCCAATTCCGAATCAAGTGGGACTTGAAATGCACATGTTGAAATATCCAAACTATATATACATATATATATATATATATATATATATATATATATATATATATATATATATATTAGAAGGGAGTAATTAAAGCTTTATGTGTGGAGGAAATAGGGGAGTATGTATAAATGTGTATCTAGTATGAATCTACTGTTGAGTATCGCCCAGAAAAAAGTCTTATGGAGTATATGGATACTTTATTTTCAACCAGCCAAGTCATGAAGTAAGTGTGAGGCCATGAAATGTGTGTAGGAAGGTAGACTCTGGGGTTGACCGTCCAAAAGCGAGTACTGAACTGCCTCTGCCTCATACTCGTGGATTCTGCTTCCACCATCATCCTGCTGTAACCCTAGCGTCAGGCACACTCCACCCTGTCCCCTCCTATAGTTCTCGTTGCTGAACCCGACCATGCCGCCCGATGACTCACTTGTCGTATTCCTATACGCTGAAAAATCAAGCTCCCCCGACCCGAACGACGTCGTCCTCATCCCCAGGCACTGTTCTTCCCGGCTCTTTTGGTTGTTCATGCTGGATGACGTCGTACATACACGCTCCACCGTTCCCTTCTCATCTTCAGCTCTCATCGGAGGCAACTTCTCTATGTTTCGGCTGTTGCTGCCGGCGGGATCATGATCAACTGAAGAGCCAATGTTGCCTTCTTGCTCTTTCACTTCTTTTTCGTACATCTCTTCTATCATTGGCTTCCATAGCCTTACCCTCGCATTTATAAACCAATTTGATACCTGTCTTCACCCATGCCCACATAATTACTAAAACGACTAAGCTTTTACGTAATTCCTTTTTTCTTAAATATTAACTTTTTTCTTAAAAATAAAACGGTTCTTTGAATAAACTAATTAAGCAGTTAATGTTGAACTGTAATATATATATATATATATATATATATATAATTATTTTAAATATTATGCACTTATAATATTTTAATAAAAAACCTAATAATAAAAATATAAGTACTATAAATAAAAAGAGACTTGATCTTGCACTCTCATCTGTTTACCTGTATTTACTGTAGTATTGAATGCTTGTGAATTTCTAATATTGCATGCATTCACAAATACAGATATATATATATATATATATATATATATATATATATATATATATATATATATATGTCTCTGTGTGTGTGTGTGTGTGTGTGTGTTTTTTTTAAAACGATTGGTCATGCTGTCAGCTAAAAGGTTAGAACTTAGAAATAATACGTGCCTGGCTTCTTGAGAGGCCGGTTTGGCGTGCTAAAATATGTTTGTCAGCATCGCTTGGGTACCTGCAAAAGTTTCATCCAATAACTTTTCATGATTCATGACTTGAGGACGAGGAGGACTAAAGACTCATTAACCACAAAAGCAACCAAATGATTGAAAATAATTTCACCAAAATACGACCAAAATGTACCAAGTGTTAATGATTGAGATTCTACAATCTACACCAGAGAACAAATTAAAAACAGTACGAAAGCAGTACAACCTATTCTCTTTTACCGTTGAAGTAAACACAGATTCTTCCTAAGAATTAACAAACGTACGGGTTGAGAAAATGCTCGAAAAGCCAAGCACGAAGAAGGGTGACAGATCGTTCGGGAAGGCCACGTTGGGGTCTCCATGGATGTGACTCCATCATTCCCATTTGCTGGAAGGCTCTCTGTTGCCTCACGGCTTGATCGATGACTTTGAGCTTTGGAGTTTCGCCTCTTGTGGCACCTACTGCAACTCCATCTTTCTCACCCATGGCTTTCCTTGTATCCTGAAGCTGATCCATTATCCCATCTTTCAGACACTTGAAATGCCTCGACATCGCTTTCAAGGCCAGAGACGAGTATACTGTTGCAGCCCCATTCCCTGCCACTGCTTCAAATGAAGATACCACTGCCTTCATCTGATTGCAGTAGTGTCTGTATCTTCTGTCAACCTTGAAGAACACACACACAAAAAATTATAAAGTAAATGTAACTTTGTTAAGCATTAATGAAAAAGGCCCCAATACTATCATCAGCCACCTAAAAAGTTATGAACTTGGATGGAATTCACTTTAACTAAAGACGGATTAATTTTACATTTACACCTTATTTCATATCTTGAGAAATGAGAAAGATTGATTGCAGAGTACAGTACACCCCCAAAAAAAAAACCTGTTAAATGAAGAGAGATATGTAATCGTACCTCTTCTAGCATCGAAAGCAACTTTGTCTTCCTCTTCTGTAATTCTACGAAATCTAGGGAGGTAACAGGGTGCTTCTTAGATGGACTAATACTGTTATCATCTTCCAACTGCTTGCTCTTGTGAGACTTTTGTTTTACTATTTCACTTTGTTTCGTTTCTAGACTGCAAAACTCGTTGAGAAGCTGCTGTGCAGGGAGTAAATACTTGGAGTTCTCGAGCAGGAAATTTTCTTGGTACAAATTTTCAGTTTTACCCAAATACCCATGTTCAGTATAGGGTGATTTTCCAAAGAACACCTCTCTTGAACTTGAAGAAACAAAGTCCTCTTGTTGCAGATGATTGTTACTGTTGTTTCTTTGTTCGAAACATTGTAAGCCAATACCAGAAGGATTGGTAGAACAAAGAGACAGAGAAAGGCCTTGAGTAGGCCTTTCAGCAGGTTCGCAAGGGAAGGCAAACCTTAGAGAAGAGGAATCATCAACAAGTAGTCTGTTGTGTTGCCAATCATGAGCTCCAACCAACAGATTCTGGCCAGAAATCCCAGATGGGAAATCTTTCTTATTGAAGTCATGGTAATAGAAATTGGTGGAAGAGGAAGGACCAGGATGATGAGCATCTGGTTTCGCCAAAAAACTAGTACTCTTCCAATCACTGTGTTGGTGAAGATTCCTTGAGAACCCTATCAGGTCCATACCTGTAGTGAGGTTAAACATCTCAGAGTCCGACACGAAGCCTTGGATCTGATTATTCACCACATGGGTTGTTGGGTTCCCTCCTGATGATGATGCATCCGAGTAACAGAACCCAGCTGATGATGTTACCATGTTATTGTCCCTGGATTTGTCTTCACGGATGTCTCAATTCAATTTTATGAGTGACCCAAAATAGAAGGAAGAGAATTGAGGAATTGAGGAGTATGCTTGGGTTGCTTCTGTGAATCAAGTGGAACCCAAGAGATGGGAAGATCATACCATGGAATGGATTGGAAAGAAAATTGAAATTGGAGGAAGAAAAGCAAAACTTAGCTTCTTCTCTTAATAACCCAACAACATGGGAATACCATCATGGAAACAGACCTAGGAAGAAACATGAGACGTGCATCCTCGAAAACACATATGATCAGATAGGTTTGATGATGACCTTCTTCCTATGCTCATCATCATTCCATGAGTTCCTCCTTCTCTCTTTCTTTTTCTTTCTAGCAGCTATGGCGGAAGTGGGTCAATGCACCAACATACAAGTACAACCAGAATAGGCTTCCTACAGACAAAAATATTTAAAGCGCAATTTCCACAGTTATTTCTAACCCAGGTATTATAAAAAGAGACTAAAATTAAAAAAAAATTAATTTGATATGACAATTGAATATTATATTGTTAGATATATCAAATGAATATATATAAAAAAGAAGATGAAGAGAACTAACCCTCTCCACGAATTACTTAGGAAAGAACAGAATCAACAGAAAGTAATGATTGTCCTTTGCCTGAGACAAACTAGAAGCCGCCACATGATTGGCTCTCTGTTTACTAAATCGTTCAGGTTTCAACAAAACCCCCCGTAATTATAATTATGCCACAAAATTGGAACCAAATGGACAGAAATCAATCATAGATAGAAGTTAAAACTGAACGGGGTTGAAAGAGATCTACTTAGGGAACAGATCCCAAGAAGTCATTCGTAAGTAGGACTCTTGTTTTGCAGGATTTTCTTCATATATAGTTCAGATGGGAGTTAAGGTCATAGCAGAGTGTTGTGTTTGTGTTGACGTTATAGAATGAAGAGCAAGAGAGAGATGCGATTGGGTTTGTGGGAAAATGTTGGTAAAATGAGGGAGCGTGAGAGAAACAAAACAAAATATGGTGATGAGAGGAGGGGGTCCGATGGATGTGGCTCCTTCCAATTCTTATTAAATGGGGCATTAATTTTTGTTTTGCATGGGACCGCATAGTTTGCTTTTATTTATTTTAGTCATCCAAATATGCTTCCACGCGCATTCTACTTGTCCTTTTTCGCAACCCTCCTCAATTTGTCTTCCAAGTTTCACTCTACGCCCTGTCTTTCAAGTTTCACTCTAAGCCCTATTCTTAAGCAATTCTTCATCCATCACCAAAAGTCCTAAACTATGGACCGTTTAAGACTTTGATGCCTCCAATATTACCAACTGTGCACAACTTTGATTACATTAAAAAAAAATAATGAGCAAGTGTTAAATTTTAAAAAGCAAGTGGTCCTTCAGGAGGGGAACTTCGTAAGCTGCTTCCCAAGTTTCTCTCTGTCACTGACGTCACTCTGTTTGTAGCCACCTTTTTGTACTTTTCCTTTCTGATACTCTGTGGGAAATAGGGATGGGTGCACTACGCACCATGCGCAAGCTAGCTTGCATCTCCTCCACCACCCATCTTTTTTGTTATGTAGCTACCTCGTATAAAACCTTCTTTACCCTCCACGTAAATTTTGATGTATTTGAACTTTTCTGTGGGTAGCATCAAAATTTGTAGCCTGTAATTTTTTTTTTTATATAACTGTTGTTTAACTCTCATTTAACTCACTCATGTTTGACCCAGATCATAATTATAAGTCATAATTAAATTGAGTCATGAATAATTACTTAACTCATTTACATATTGGTTGTAGTTGTACTATCTTTAGAGATAGGACAGAAGCTGAGGGGCCTTCCCTTACATAAACTCAGTCTCCGTTTTCTTCTTAGGTTTCCGTAAATAAGCCAGGATAGGCCAATATGGGTACTGTGTTGTGAAATGTGTGCAGGAAAGAGTGAAGGTGGACTGGGCAATATAAGACCTTCTGTTACTTTACTCTGATCCATTATTATATAACATTAACGTTACCAACATAATTCAGCACCATTTTTGAAGCTTGTCAATACACAGGGACACACTCCACCTTTCATTCCTCTCAACTGTAGTCTATATATAGAGTGGTCCTTACTACCTACCTACCTATTCATTCATTCTTTTTTGGATGAGGTACCTACCTTTTCTTTTATATATTCTAAAATATGTTAATACTTTAATACAGACATTGATGAGTGAATATTGGTAGGACCATCCTAATATGCAATGGTAGCTATAGGTTACAGGTATGTTTAAGTAGTCAGAAAGGCAATGGACGAAACGCCCTACCCAAAGCATGAAGCTTCAGTTCTTCTTTTTGAGTATTTTGCTGTATCCCTCTCTAACATGAATAGCAGCAAGTGGGGTTCCTTTTGAATTAATACCCATTAACACTACCAAAGTTTGCTGCTTCACCTAACTCTTCTATCTTCCATAAACCCTTATCTTATTCTATATGTATCTTCCAATAAAATCACCAACACGGTAGAATTAGCAACCACTATATATATATATATATGCACAGCACATTGAGTGAATATATATATACATACACACACACACACCACAGGTAAAACCAAGATGCATTTAAGCACATGAACGTCATGTCTATTTTGCGGGTCCCTTATCATTTATCAATCAAACTGGCGGAACTTCTTAGGCATTCCTATAATTAAGGGTCATGAATCATCGCTTTTTTAACCACTACTTTAGTTTATTACATTTATCGTAGAACAAAATTTCACAGGTAGGATACAAGAAAGAAAGTCATTATCATATTGATCATCCATGGTTGAATAATTAAAGAAAGCAAAAATTGATATATATTTAATAACATCATTTACATTCCGTATATAATAGTGTCATTGTTTAGGAAGGTAGGTTCGTTATTAATTAAGGTTTTCCAAAGAGGGAATGGGTGGTGACGGCTAATTAGAAAAAATAAACCTACCCCATTAACAAAATTGTGGTGATAATTAACTGTATGTAATTATATATAGATGTTCATCATTGTTATTCTAACTTTAATTAAAGTGTCTAGCTTACCCCATATCATTTATTAATTACCTACACCAATAGAAGCATAACAATGATTTCCCATATCCCCACTCTTTCATGAAACTCACTTTTACCCTTTTTGTTCAGTGTTTCCCTCTTGTATGACACAAGATGTATATGGGTGCACTCACAATTTTCGAAAGAACAAATTTTTTTTTTTGTTCTTTTGTTATGTAAAGTAGCATGTAAAAGTGACTTTTTTACTCTCCGCTCCCTCTTTTTATTTTTAATGCCTTATTAGTTGTCTCATTTTCGTTTTAATTTATCTTTGAATATCAGTTATGGCAGCAGTACTTGTGTACAAGGGTGTATGTCGCTCCTCGCGAGGCAACTTTAAGTACATTTGTTGAGAAGACTGTTAAAGAGCCGTTGAAGCAGTCGAGAAGTTATATATAAGTTTTGTTCGATAAAATTAGTTTATAAACTAGCGGATATCTTATAAGTTAATTTTTAGCTTATAATTTATATCTTATAAGCTAGCTTATTTGAATAAGAAGTGTTCGGTAAAAATAGTTGATTGAGTAACTAAAAAGTGTAAAATGACATAAAAAAGCATATATTTTTTAATTCTAAAATAATATAAATAAATCTATCATTTTGTTTTTAATTAAATTAATTTGAATTATTATAAATATAAAATTCATTAAAAATATATATTTATATATGAATAATATATTTTTACATATATAATAATTTATATATATTATTATATTTTATTATATATAATAAAATATATTTACATATTTTATTATTTTTATATATATTATACATATTTATAATATATTTATGTATTTTTATCATATATATAATATTATATATGTATAATATATTATATATAAATATAAATATAATAAAAGATGAGTAAATATGATATAATAAAGTAATGGATATAATAGGTATTTTGAAAAAATAGTAAGGGCAAAATAAGAACAAAAAATTTTAAACTATAAACTATAAGCTACTCAAAGTAGCTTATCAGAATAAACTATAAGTTACTAAAATAAGCTCGTTTACCGAACACTTTTAACGAGCTTATAAGCTAGTCAAATAAATTATAAGCTAGCTTATAAGCTATAATCTCGTTTGCCGAACACAGTCATAAATGTTTCCCCCTCCACCTTCACTATTCAAATTTTTCTTTATTCTTCATTCCTCTCAATATATCTTCAATCTTTCATCCTAATTTCTTTTTCTTCCAGTCATATATTTTAATTATTTGTCAACTTTTATTGTTAAGAAGATCACAAATAAGATAATTGTTTTGGTTGTTATAATTTAGTTATTTTCTTCTTATTATAATTTTGTTGGTTATTGTAATTTAGTTATATAGAAAAAAATAATGAATTTAGAATATTTTTTGTTACTATTTAATAGTTAATCAATTCCATTGAACATAATTACTGATTTTAAATATAGTTGATAATGCCAATTTAGTTGTGAGCAAGTAATTTATAATTAGTGAATTATTATTTTCTATTAGTTTCATTTTTTTTATTATTATTAGTAGTAGTATTTAGAATTTATGTCTTACCAATGCTAAATATTTATTTAGATTTAGAATTTAAATTATTAAGAATAATTGTTAATGATCATAGATAATTAGTTAGAAGCCAGGAAAAATCATAATTAGAAAGAAAAATTTTCAAAAATTTGAAGCTCGTCATTACAAAATTGCATCTCTCTTTCAATTGGTTTAATGTCTTATGATATTGTATAAGTAAATGTTGTGGATACTCTTTCATACCTTTAAAATTGCTCCACCTCCATGTCAAAAGGGGTGACATGTAACATGTTATACTATATATATATATATATATATATATTATACATAAAAACATGCAATTTAATTGCTAAAACATATTAGAGTGAATAAATACCTGAAACTCAGTGGCAGAGGATTGAGGTAATTGGCTTCTTCTGGTTTTAGATCCAACTAGTGCACGGCCTCAAATCCGAAGTTGTATTGGTGGGAATCAATCTCATGCTAAAACATGAAGCATGTGCACACAATATGCAATTTTCTTCTTACTGACATCTGTATGTAGTACCACATAATTCACTATAAAGATGTTCTATTTTGTATACTGGCGTCCATAGCACCACACAACTTACAATTTTCTTCATCCTAATTAATTAATTAATTTTTCAAAACAAATTCTAATTAAGCTAAGTCATTATCTAAATTGTTTAACATTAATTAAAGATAAAATTGATTAATCATTACTCATAATAAGTAAAAAGATAATTTACTAGTGTTTTTTTTTTAATGAAGCACACAAAATATAATCTAACATCAACTTTTTTCTTTTTGAAAATCGAAACCTACATTGTAAGACTATATTTAAAAAATTAAAATGTATTTTAAATTGACAAACTATTTTAAAAACTAAAACAAACTAAAATTACAAATTAAATAAATTAAAAATAACATAATTATTCCAAAAATAATTATTTAAAATTAACAATATCTAAAATTTTGATAGGAAAAAAATATTACTACAATTTCTAAAAATATATAACAAATAAAGAAATGAAAGAAATTACATACCTCAATAGATATGGATATGGTTGAGTTAGCAAATGAGAAGTTACAAAAAGACTCTTTCCTAACCCAACAAAAATCAAAGAAAATAAAAGATTAGGCAAAAATTGACAAAAAATAACATAAATTTTGCTTAAAATAATAATAATAAGACCAAAAAATCACCTTAAGTGATACTAAATGAAAGAGGAAGGAAGGGAGGAAAAGCGGAAGAGTTGAGATTGAAAATGGCACTGGAAGAAGAACAAAAGGGACCACGCAAGAAGGAAGAAAAAGTCATAAATAAGATAGAGCGAGAATACACGTCTTCTTTTTATTGACCCGTTTAAATTACTGGCCAATAAAAGCAATATATATATCACCCTCTTGAGGGGTGATATATGTGCATCAAGTATTGTCCCATGTACATTCTAACCACACCCTCTTGTTACAAAAAGTGACACTCATCTGTAAATTTATAAAAGGAAAAAAATTGACATGGCCAAGATTTAAAAAAAAAAAAATTCAAACGTAGAAAAAGTCAAGTAAAAGTAAGAGATACGGGTCGCATGAAAACAAAGAATTAACTCAGGGTGCGCCACGAGACTGTCAATGTCCAATCCAAATATCCCATATTCTCATTTGTATTCAATGGAACAACCCTGGATGCCACTGCATAGGCAAAAGAGAAACACTGGATTTAATATATATATATATATATATATATATTTACTTCACCGACAAAATTAAGTATTAATTCTTTTTGTAATACTTTAAACTACATCTATACAAATGGCTAGAGAGACCACGCTGATCATTTCAGGCTTGACCCTTGATCCAACTTATTTGAATGGAAGCCTATCTTTGCAGCAGGAAAGCCATGATCCATCATAATTTGACCAAAACTTTAGTGTAGTGACTTGGCTTTTGATTGAGTATGAGCATCTCCGCAAGTGTGCCAGTCAACATAGGTTGAAATAAATTGTTTAAGCCAATTCAATTCAATTGTTTCAGCTTAATGAAGTGTGATAAATAATCTTTTATTCAAAATGTCTAAAATAATTTAGTTTGATTATCTTTATACTCCATTTCACACTTTTTTAAACCCACCGAGATGGAACTTCTTCCAATAGTTAGTTTAAGGCCTCCTTAATTTACATATTTAAAATCATTACTTTTTGCAAATATTAGTATAGCAAAATTAGTTAATAATTTGAAGAGATGGGCTCTAATTTCTACAATCTATACTGAAATGTGAATGATTCAGATCAATGCCATTAATCAGAAGCAGTTTGTACTTTGTATTGATCATATAGCGTAGAGATGTAGAATTAACAAAATTGTATGTCCAAACATAACAATCACAGATGGTGCAGACATTGACACTTGGACAACAAAATAGAAAATATTATTGATTGGAATTAATAATATTGGAGCAACCACATTAATTTCCAAGTCAATGTGCCTTATCCTGAATATATACCACCCCCTGGTCTGGCCCCTGCATTTTGGAACAACGTTAGAAATTTCCATCCAACTTGCTGGATTTTGTCATTTTATACTAGCGTTGTTTCACTATCATCCTCCCTTTATTACTTTCATTATTTGTCTTCTCCACACATCCCTCCACCTCCTTTTCACATCTCATGTCTAAGTTAATATAGATATTTTTTCGGTCAAAAGTATTATTCATGTTTTTGAATTTTGACTATAACTCAATTTTATTTTACATTAATTATAATTTATATATTCTCAATAAATAAATCTAATTTTATCCAAATATTTAATGGTAGACGCTAATATGACGTCTCTTTTTACACACATCAATACCAAATCATCTATCTTGATTGTCATATTAAATATCAACTTGAAATGATTAAAATATATTGTAATTTTTTCTAAATCCAAAACATGTTTTTGAAAAATACACTACATTTTGGTTAGGGAGGATGATTGGACGATAACATATACAAAATGAAATATCACGTTAAAATTTGTTGTTAAATATTTAGGCAGTGTTAGATTCAAGAGCATAAAGTAAAGTTAGCTTAATTTTTATCCGGTCATTTTTTATAGAACCCTCCTTGGTGATTGGTTTGTGGTAGTCCTATATGTAGAACTCTTCTGGGATTCTTGTAATGTAAATACTTCAATGCTTAAGTTAATAGTAGTTTAAGATTAAGTTTATAGAATGTATGCAGCATACTGAGTCTAGTGTGGCTTACAGCCTTCCAAAGATATTATGAAAGATTTTAATGCGTGAAGATATTTAGTGAGGTGTGGTGGTCCCCGAAAATGTAATGCAGTTGGTGTGTCAATACTTGGGCTTCCTGGTTGGCTGTTGGGCTTCTGTGTCAATGGAGGGCCGGTTGGGCCATTATGGGCCTAATGGGCCCAATTAGGTATTAAGAAATAATAGTATTAGCTTTTTAGTAAAGTACAATCCATTCTCCTCCAACTTCTTAAAAATTACAAGCCCTCCCCTCTACTTTAAATTAAAATATGAACTTATGAAATTGTTATATTTTAATATATTGATATATTTAATATATTAATATACTATGTAATTTATAATATATTTAATATAGTAATATATTATATAATTGATTAGTCGATTTGAAATTACAATCATCTAATAACTCATCTAATTAAATTAAATTTGTCAAAATTTCATGTAATTAATCTGATTACTTAGTTGATTTTGATCAATTTTAAGATGATTGGAACTCATCAGTTTAATTAAAATTGAATCTAATTGAATTTCAACAACCATTGTTCCTAGTTGTGACGATCAAAGTTATTAAAATCTAAATTTGATCTTAAGATCGCATAAAATCTAAATTTTGTTGGTAAAAATAATGCTGAATCATACGTAGGATTTATTTTGATCAGAATCATATCAGAATCTAAATCTTGATGATCGCGTAAGATCTAGATCCTTAATCCTGGTTATTTTCAACAAAATGAAACATCCTAGACTAGAACCTGCGCTCTAGAAGAAGAAAAATACGATACTTTTCACTGTGCCACCATGCTAATTTAACAATATATATTAAAATATTTTATATATAGGACCCAATATTTTTATTTATAGTATTATTTAGTGTACAAAAATTTTAAATAATTCAAAAATAATAAATGATAAAATATCATATATAATTAGAAATAACTATCAATTGTTTAAAAATATTTTTTTATATTTTTATCATTGAAATTTTTAAATTTAATTATTAAAAAACATTATATTATAAACAAAATGCTAAAACAAAGATATAAAGGAAGAAATATATAGACAAATTGGTTGATTTTTTCACATAAATATC
The DNA here is from genome assembly GCA_037074585.1 of Biancaea sappan. Classification (NCBI taxonomy): domain Eukaryota; kingdom Viridiplantae; phylum Streptophyta; class Magnoliopsida; order Fabales; family Fabaceae; genus Biancaea; species Biancaea sappan. Next base: position 25,632,033 of record CM073500.1, read on the forward strand.
ATAACTTTTGGTTATTTTTAGATGTAATTTATGGGTAAATTCTTGTTAATTTTGTAATATATAAATTTATGATATGTTTTTATGGGTGAACTCTTAATATTTTTATAATGTCAACACCTATATATATATATATATATATATATATATATATATATATATATATATATATATATATATTTATATTTATTTATAAAATTTACAAAATCTTAGATTATTCTATTCGATGTTACGATTCGATCTTTCTTATATCTCTTTATATTTATGTAAAATCTCTACCTTGATAAAAGATGTCATTGATTTTAGTCTTTTATTTCTTATGAAACTTTGAATTTCATGAAGATGGTCCATATTCTTTGTACCTTTAATTTTTAATTTTTATTTTTTATTTTTTATTTTTTATTTTTGTTTTTGTGTCCAGAAGGGCTTGACGCTTGGAATAAACAGAATGCAGAGAATATGCCCAATTTCTTTCCCCAATGAAAATATCCCCCTTATTTTTTAAAATGGATAAATTATTATTGTTGTTGTTGTTGTATAATCTTAAGTTGTTTTAAATTATTTGAGTATTTTTTTATTTTTTAAAATTACATTTCATTCTTTTAAAACTTAAAAAATGAGTCATACATTTATCTCTTCTACAATAAAAAAGTAATAATTACACATATTTTAATTACATTACTTATATCTAATACTTATATATATATATATATATATATATATATATATATATAAAATATTTGACAAATATAAAAGAGTCAATTCTTTAAATTTAGATAGATTGTAAAATCATTTTGATAAAAAAATATAGAACATATTCTCAAAACATTTTTTAGACTAACCAAATTTGTTTTTAGTAATAACATTTGTATTAAAATATAAACATAAACATAAACATAAACATAAATTTAAGAACTAGAACAAAATGTAATTAAAGAATAAAAATAGCACAAAGAAAAAAAAAGTAATTTTTATTTATTAAAAAAAAACTGGGTTGATTACTCGTCAACCCATTTTCCACCACAAAAATTGGAGCAATTTCTCGCATGGTAGACTCAGGCTGACCTTTCCCCACAAGCAGACAAGGCTGTCGTTATCATAAGCTGATGGCACAAAGTTGAGCCACCAGATTTCGCAGAAAACAAATTCAAGTAATCCTAAGTTGAAGGAATGTGAAGTCATGCAAACTCCTTAATTAGCCTTCAACCGCACCTCCTCCATGGCTGCTCTGCCTTTCTCACACTCCCCTCCCTCACTTCTTCCTCCTCCTTCTCGTCACAAATCCGCCATCCAATTCTGCCATAACCTGAACCACATCACAGACAACAATGGCGGGGCCAGATTTCCAGAGAAGAAAGCAGCGATGCAGCAATCCGCCATAGTGACCCCTCCAAGGCCTCGAAGGATCATCCTGGTCCGCCACGGGGAGAGCGAAGGCAACGTCGACGAAAGTGTGTACACCAGAGTGGCTGATCCCAAGATAGCCCTCACTCCCAAAGGCAGGGCTCAGGCTGAGAAATGTGGCCACAGGATTCAGGACCTGCTTCTCAAAGATGGAGCTCAAAATTGGAAGCTTTACTTCTATGTCTCCCCTTACAAAAGGACCATCGAGACCCTGCAGTGCTTGGCTCGTCCCTTCCACCGTTCCACAATTGCAGGCCTCCGGGAAGAGCCTCGTCTCCGAGAACAAGATTTTGGTGAGTCAAAATTGGTAAATAAAATACAATTTTTATCCTCAACTTTAACTCAAATTTTAATTTTATCCGGAAATTTTGATGTGTTGTGTCCACTTTTTGACTTGAATTGCATGGACGGTCCGGTTTAACCAATTGGACGGTTATTTATTTTCATCTTTATACTTCTAAGTATTTTCCTTTATATTGTACTCTCATTTTGATTGCTAGTGATAATATAAAAATCTCTTTCTATTTGTAGATATAAATTACATTGATTGGAACACATAATTTTTTATATGTTGATTTAATTTTTGTATTGTTTGTTGTGTAAATTTCTTCACTATTGTTAACATTAGATGATATCTAATCAATTCAGTTACACACATCTCATTTCATATATTATTTTGAATGATAAAATTATTCTCTATTATTCATGAAAATTGAAAGGATAATGTGAATAATAAAAATAATTTTATCATATCTGACATGAAACATCCTTAATTGGACAAATTGCCGTCAAAATGTGCATTAGAGGTAGTCAATCGTTAACAATTTATTTAGTGTAGGGTTTAGGATAAAATAGAAATTAATTGAAAAGATACAAGACAAAATTAACAGAAAATAAAGTTTTTGGACAAAATCAAAACTTATGAAAAGTTTAAAGAGAAAAATAACAGTAATACCAATGCCTTCTTAGATTTCAACTGTAATTTCTGAATTCACCGTTGTTTTTGTTTGTGGTTGGGAAGGGAATTTCCAGAACAGAGAGAAAATGCGAGTGGAGAAGGCAATGCGCATGCGTTATGGTCGTTTCTTTTATCGATTTCCCGACGGAGAATCCGCCGCTGATGTTTATGACAGAATCACAGGTCAGGTTTACTTGTGGGATAATTTAAGAAAATTGAGGAATGGAATTAAAGGTAGAACCTTGAACAGGGTTCAGAGAAACACTGAGAGCAGACATTAGTGTTGGGAGATATCAGCCACCTGGGGAGCAGAAGATAGACATGAACCTGGTGATAGTGTCACATGGTCTCACACTTCGAGTATTCCTTATGAGATGGTACAAGTGGACAATCGAACAGTTCGAGGGGCTCAACAACATGGGAAACGGTCATATGCTTGTCATGGAAAGAGGTTATGGTGGAAGGTACTCTTCACAGTAACTCTTCTTCTTTATTTCCAAAATTGCCTTATTAATCTGAGTTGTGTACGATATGAACAGGTACAGCTTACTTATGCATCACAGTGAACAAGAGTTGAGAGAGTTTGGATTGACAGACGATATGTTGATTGATCAGGAATGGTAAGAATCATGATTCTATTTTTGCGCTTCTTCTGATTCTCAACAATTTGTCATAAATTGTTGATTAAGCTGATCTTATTTGTTTGGGGAATGCTGATGTTGATGGGTGAAGGCAAAAATTTGCAAGACCTGCTGATTTGAATTACGAATGTCCAATGATCAATTCCTTCTTCCCCCACTTGAATGAAGAATTAATTAAGCAGGAGTTGAGCTGAGAGTTTGTAACATATATGATAGTAAAAGTACAAGATTATAGATTGTACATTTTCCACGTTTTGTTACTCTCGTTTTCATCATTTGTACTTTATAAATAGGAATTAACATTTTTGTTCACTGTGCCAACTTGCCAACTAGTTGCGTGGATAATTCATATTTTGTGACCAACATAACTATCATCGTTTAATTACTAAATGCAATATTAAATTCTTATGTCCTAGGAAAAAAAGGTTAGACAGATAGCAGAAAAAGTTTCATCATCCACATTGTTTGAAGAAGTGGAAGTGGAAGTAGAAGGTTTAACCCTGGAACCATGGGTGAACGCTAGTTTTAAAGTTTAGTTTAAACTAGTTATATACCCGTGCAGCGCACGAGATCATTTTTTTATTATTATATGACACTAATATATGTAATTGATATGGGTGTAAATAGATATGATATTAGCTAGTGACATATAATATTTTGTTGAAAGTGAATACATATTAGTAATTGTAGATGAGCTAGGGAATTGATAGTTGTTATTTTTTGCATATCTTCTATCCACGTCATTTGAAAACACAACGCATGCGTTATATAAAATATTATGATACTAATAAGACCAAAGATAAGTATAGAAGAAATATGATGAAAATAATAGAGTAAAATTCAAAATACTAGTAGGAAGTGAAATAATGTGTAGGAAATGAAATCACAACAATAAAGGTTACAAAGTAGTATAGAGTAGCCTACTTTTGTGACATATTTCCATCAAACAAAACGGTTGTATCTAGGGGATCATAGAGGTTAATTCAACAAAACTAAAGTTTTTACATTGTCGTGAACTTCAACAAATACACCATTTGTGCTGACTTCTCTCTTACCAATGGATGCTACTCGTTTGCTACCTATATTGGATGAACAAAGTTCCATTATAGACAGCTGCCATGTTGTTCCTCTTCATGGACAATCATGACAATCTCATCATGCTTGAAATAGATGGACTCACATATTATAATTAGGCCCATGCACATAGAGAAAATGTTCATCTATGAATTTGGATAGTATGTCTTGGTATCACAAGTCCATAAGATGACATAGCCTTAAGTATCCTCATTCATCTTAAAAAATATAACGGCAGCTCTACAACTGTCACATCCTAAAACTTACATGTGATATAAACATAAAATACCTAGGGTGTACCTCCGTGGTACCCCATAATCTCTGTGAACATTCTTAATATCCATAATTATGTGAATCATAAATATTCCAAAAAGATATTTTGTATACATATTCAGAAAATGTTCAACCTTCAAACACTATACAGTACTATACAACCTCCCAAGCCTAGGTGGCCTACTAGATTACAGAGCGTTTCCTAATCCTTACCAATTGTTTACCAGACAAAAGTGGAGTATATCCTTAAAGGCTATAAATTCTTCTCCTCAACCACTGTATCTGAAAAGATAATCATGGAGAGTGTGAGTTTATCATAACTCAGTGAGTAAACAACTGTACATGAAAATATCATAAGCACAAACACCACATTTACTAATACAATCAATCTATCATTTATTGTAAATAATTATAGTATTACACTTGTCTGAATTTGCGTATGATTTCTTGGGTGATCAATCCCTCAATCACTTTGCATTATATGCCATAGATACTTGCACTGAGTGACTTGGGAATTTAACCCTCAAACTCTTGGTGCATAAGTTTTCACAGTTATACACTGAGTGGTATGAGACTCTAACCCTTTCAAACTCGTGCATAGGTCTTCACATTTATACACCGAGTAGTATGGGACTCTAACCCTTTCAAACTCGTGCATAGGTTTTCACAGTTATACACCGAGTAGTATGGGACTCTAACCCTTTTAAACTCGTGCATAGGTTTTCACATTTATACACCGAGTAGTATGGGACTCTAACCCTTTCAAACTCGTGTATTAGATCTCGTATATCTTTTGCTCATCAATAAAATAGTGACAATTTATCACAATATAATTACTATGAAATAAATGAATTTACACATACTCTTATTCCCTTGAATGTCTATCATCAACCATAACAATCATCATATATTATCGACAGCGAGACTGATTATTTCTCACTTTAATAATGTTATAAACAAGACTTGTATTGTACCTTATCTAATAAGATCACATTAGTTTAGTAAGGTTATTCACTTACAAAATGTTCCAATTTATTCAAGGAACAATCACATCTAATTCTTTAGTCAACTAGAGAAATCAATTCTCAAAGGTAATAAAATACCTTCCAATGATATTGTACTTTTTCTCAACCTGAACACACACTGATAATCTTTTCAATTTCACAAATAACGCAAATGGGATTTATATTGTGCTTTGACTAATTTATTAAATTAATTTTACAAGGTTGCCTACTCACCTGGATTTCACGCTCTCAGCGCTCCCACCTTGCGCCCCAAACATCCCTATTGTAACCAGGTAAAAACCATTAGGGTTACAAAATAGAGAAATTTCTTATCACTACTCTCGACCTTTACTCACATATTAAGTCATAACTCCTAACCGGTAATGAATTTCTAAATGAAATTTATACCATTGGAAACTAGACTCAAAGAGATTTCCAACGATATAAAGTTTGCCCAAAACGGAGTCCGGATGAAGAAGTTATGACTGATTGAAAATAAGCAAAGGCTTTTCAGCATACCTGGCGCCTGGGCGCCACACATGGCGCCTGGGCGCCAACACAAGCCTGGCGCCTGGGCGCCACACCTGGCGCCTGGGCGCCAAGCCCCTTTTCTTCCCAAAATCTTCTGAACCTTGGCGCCTGGGCGCCAGGATCGCGACCTTTCACGATTCCTCTCGGTTTTGGCTCAGATCCGGCCAAATCTTCACCGTTTTCCATGATTTCTTCCATAGGATCTCACCCTTAATGTCTAAGGAGCATTTAGACACCAAAAACACTAATTTTAATCGAGAAACGAAGCCGGAATCTCAATTTTTACCTCAAACTTTCTGAAAACTATAAAATAGGAAAAAGCTTGAGAAATAGAAATTTCTACCTCAATTCCTTGCTTTCCCTACGTTGCTTGGCTCCTAGAGGCTCGCCCCGTAGCCCGAGATTCACCCTCCAAGCCTGGTTGTGGAGTTGGAGTGTAGAGAGAGAAAGAGAGGAGAGAAAGTGAAGAGAGAGAGAGGAAAGGAGAAAATGAAGAAAAAATTAGGTGAGGCCGCCTATTTACTCGCCCGGGGTGAAATTATCACTTGCTCTTCAGTTGACCCTCAGTCAAGACTAGTAAAAGCAAATTCATAAAATCTCACCTCGGGTGATTCTAAATCCTAATTGCCCCACAATTTTCTTATTTCACTTTAGTCCCTCTCAGAGTCTCAAACTCCACTTTAACCTCGAATCCATCATCCTTTTAGTACCAGACTCATAATTCATTCCCATAAGCTCTATTCTTCTTCTCGGGTTCCTACTAGGTCATTTCTCAAAAGTACTCCATACTTTCTTTTCTTTTCATTTTAGTCCTTGAGAATTTGTAAAATGTCCCAAATTAAAATTTTTGAAATTTCTATTTCCAAATTTCCTTCACTAATTCAAAAAGAACATTTCTCATGTAATTAAATTTTTCAATAAACTTCAAATAGACTTTAAATATTCATGAAAATTCTTAGTATATTACAACAACAATATATAGTTAACCATGGCTATATTACTCTTGACAATTGCAATAAAAATATCTAGATGGTTAAACTGTCTAGTTAACATGTTAAAAACTACTAAGAATTTTGGTAACATCTTATCATTAACAACAAATGAAATCCATATCATTAAGTCCTCATTGGCAAGAGTCTTATTGTGTATTATGTCTCTATGGATTGGAACTGGCATCAGAGTACTCCATAATTTTTTTTCTTATTGAGCACATAAACATGTGTACGGTAGATGTATGTGCTTCAAGACGAAATAGAATGACAATGAGGTAATCATTATGTTGCATGTCATGTCCAAACGCGAACAAAGCATTTGTTGGAAAGGAAGCAAAAAGTTAATGATTAGAGGATAATTTTTTTTCTTTGTCAAGTTATTATAGGAGAAATTTCTATTGAGATAAGTAAAAAAGGACTTACTGACCAAATGATATAAGTGATTGACATGAATATTTTTTGTTGTTGTGGAATAAAGGGATTGATTACAAGAAATTTGTGATGCAGTTAGGCATGGTATGACGAATATAAATTAAGTTGTTGTTGGTCCCTACATAGTAGTGAAACCTATTCTCACGTGTTCTAACGCTATAAGAAAAAGAGAAATTAGGAATAGAATATGTTTTGTCTCAAATTCTGTCTAAAAAATGTTGCAAAATTGCCTTAAATCTCATCTAGAAAATGTCACAATCAGTCCCTGACTATTTTCATCTCTAATATTTATTTCAAGTTAGTTTTTTTTCTTCCCTTTTTAGTTTGAGATGAAATTTTTTGTGGTAGATCCGTCTCTGATATGAATTTTATATTGAAAAAATATTCTTTAGTTTGAGATGGATTTATTTGTCTAAAAATCCATCTCTAATTTGAGGAATTTTTAGAGACAGAAAAATTCATAGCAAAAATTTGTCTATGATTTTCAAAATTGTATGAGACGGATTTCGTGGCAATTTTTGCCTCTGAGGTTTTATTCTTGAAAGTTAAGGTTTTATTTTCATTAACTTTATTAGCCTTCCTACCCATTTTTCCCAATCTCTATCGTGGCATGTTTGCCTCCTTGCCCAAGCCCTCATCACTGGTTGCACCCTAGCTCGTCCATCGTTGCTTGTCTTTGTTCTCTCACCCCAGTCACTGCCAGTTGTCTCCCTTTGTAGCTCTACCTCATTGTCCATCATCTCTTTTTATGGCTCTGCCTCCATCCTCTCCCTCTCCCTCTCCCTCACCGTTTCAAGATTCCTAATCCGATGAAACTGACCAAACTTCATCTCTATTCGTGTTCGACATCTCTCCCGCAATCTCATTCTTTGTTCATCGTCGCTGCTGGAACCTTACTCTTTACCATCTCAGGTTTTCTCTTTGTGAACCATGTAAAGATTTGATTAATGAAAAGTGTGAAACCATTGTTTCATTGTGATATTTTTTAGTATACAGTAATTTATTGTTGATTGCTGATTTATTTTTTGTCTGGAAAAAAAATAAGAGTTAGACTTTTTCAGCTCCAAGACTTCGAGAGTGCCATTTAAGTTTTTGATTCAGATAGCTTTTTGGACTAGAAGCTATATAATTAAGAGTGTGTGGAGCCTGTAAAATCCATGTTTGGGATTACAACCAACTATTAGGAAGACTTTGTAGAATCTCTCCTTGATTTATGTTCAAAATCGCTTCCTCCTTTCCTAACACCTCATATGTTGCTGTCTGAATTGGTTACTCTAGCCTTTTTCCTTTTCTGTAAGCTTTTGCTTAATGTATACACAATTAAATGCAACTCCAATAACTTGCTAACATGTCTAATGCACTAACACAGTCACTCAATCTCCGCTAAGGTTTCTCCATAGCCACCGCCATTGTGGTGAGGGCTGCCTCTTAGGTAGTCTTCACCTACCTCTATTCCTTCTTCTTGTTCTTCTCCCCTCTCCCTCGTGAAAGACTTTCTCCTACTCCTGGTAGAAGTTTTTCTCTCTTCTTTGGAAGAGTTTTTTGATGTTTTCACTCTCTACCCTCTGCTGGCTTCGACATGTTGCTGCTCAATGGCAGTGAGGTTGAGGAGCATGGTCGATGACGATGGAGGTAGAGTATGAGGTCAGTGATCGAAAATTGTTGAGTGCTTTTCTCGATGACAAATGTTGCATCTGCTCAAAAACCGAAAGATATAGAGGCAAGATGATAAGAGCAGTACTAGTGATGAACACGCAGGGGAAGCCACATGTCACCAATTTTTTGAATAACATGTTCTTCTCATACTGTCTCCTTTAAGTTTTCAAATTTTCTTCCTTCTCTAAGTTCCTATGATTTTTTTTTCCGTTCAATTGTGCTGTTACTCCACCTCCTCCAGTGTTGCCTCTGTTCTGATTTATGTTTTTGCTTTCTATTATGCTAGTCCTCTTTGTTTATTTATTTTTCTTTCCTGTACTGTTTAGTTTTTTTAGTGGTCTTTAAAAAAAAAAGTTAGAAGTATCAGCTTATTGGGCATATATGACAGTTTGTATCTTTTCTTTGAATTATTAGAAAATTAGCTTTAATATAGAATTAGGAGTGTGTTGCCTCTTCTTAGTTCACTGAATTTAAGGTCAGGGGTGTGTTGCCTCTGTTTAGTCTCATAGTTAAGTTGTACATGCATGATATTGAGTTTTTGGATTTGTTATTTTAAATCATGTATCGTTCTCTTATAAGTTCACGCTTGTAATATATTTGATAATGTTTAGGCATGATTTATCTTATGTAATCCCTGGCTTGATGCCAATTTAATGGAATTAATATTCATTTGCCCAAAAAAAATATGCAACTCCAAATATTTCAAGATATTATCTTACATTATATCATGTTGGGACTCAGGAGAGTAGAAATTAAGGTGAATGACTTAGGAGTGTGTATTATATCATGTCTGAATGAGTTTGATATGAAGAAATATAGGAGTGTAAATTTGATACGGAGAAATATATTATCTTTTACAAGCACAAACTTTCTAAACTTGAATTAATCAAATACTGAATATATTTGAAAAATTGAGCTCTTGAACATTTGTTGGATTATGATGTTCTCCAAACTCTGGTGAAATTTAGAACCATGGAAACTTTTGAAAGTTTACAATTTAATAAAAAAATTTCTGTTGTCAAAATTAATTTGATCAAAATAAAGTAAATTGTAAGATAAAAAAGAATGTGTAATAAGACCATATAATTAAATTAGTAGTGCATACGGATTTTCTCATTAATTTGTTTCTAATAATTTAAATATTATTTTTTTAATAATTGTAATATATTTGAGAATAATAAAAAGTTATTCAATTTGCAACTCTTCTACATATTTTAACTTACTTTTTATATTAAATTTTTTTTTATTTTATCTATTTCTACCAAATAACTTTAAAGTCTAATAATCAAAAGACTCCAAAATTATATATAATATTATTATAGATTATCTCCCAAAGTAGTCAATTATTTACCCTAAGTAATATTCATTACTCATTGCAGACAGAAAACTTAATTGATCTCATTAGTCTCTTGAGTTTCGACGTTTATTCGTTCATTACCTCCGCTACATAGTTACACTTTAAAAAATATTTCGTCACAGAGAGCGCGTACAAAGTGACTGCAAATCAAAAAACCACACCCCCTAACACCTAACATCCACCCAGAAATAGTCTGAATAAAGAGTTTCTATTTCTTCTTGATTAATTGAAAATGGGTGTTTCCACCGCCTGTCCCACAATTCAGAACTATATCTTCAGTCTTTGAAACGAAATTATAAACCATAAAATCTGTGACTCTCGATTTCTTTCTATTGCATAATACACTATGCACTTGCAGACCCAAAATGCTTCATCTTTTCAATCCCTCGCACCTAGTCTTTACACCCAAAAAAAAGAAACCAAAAAAGATCAAAAAAAAAAAAAAGGGTCTTAACAAAGAAGATCAAGTGATATTCCGATAAGTGCCACAGATTATATTATCGTAGCTAAACTTCTATCCAAGTAATTCCTACATTACACAATCTGATGAATATACCCAGAATCAACATAGACTAATCTGCAATGTATATCCATCATCATCTTCTTCTTGCCCCCGAAGCTAACGGATGCTATGCCATCAAAGAAATCAGCCTCATCATCCTCTTAACCTGCCTTAAGCTGCTATCCTTGTTTACATTAACCAGAGGCCAACCCTGCCTTCGCAACCTCACGCTCTTCAGCAGTTTACATCCATCAGCCGCGGACTGACAAAAAACTGTAAACCAAGAAATTTCTTATTAAAACTGGTATTTTTGGAACAAATTATTGGACCAATAATTTGACTTGTAGAAAGGTAAATTGCATAATTCCTAAGTTAAAGATTTGACATGTAGAAAGGAGCATAGAACATGACAGTCAAAGGCTGCTGACTGAAAATATCAATACAGTTCAGACTTCAGACGAGTAAGATTTTAGAAGAAAAAAAATGCAGCATCCTCACAGGAATAAGAGATCTGAAAGAGGCCATCCGCCCATGAGATGACAATTGTTGCTAACTCAGCAACTGCCACTCCAAGCAGGAAAATTAAGGAAAGAACACAACAGACTACTAGATTTTAGTCAATGAATTTACAAACAACTTGACTTAATAATTAATGTTATGAAGCCACCCACAAATTTCAACATGTCTGCCTCTGAGTAATTGACCAGTCGACAGTATATTTATTATAGATATAACTGTATAGATGATTTAACCATCTGCCACCAAGTAATGCAAACCAAATTAAGTTTACATGAGAGCATACAATGCATTCTTTTGACAAGTTGAAATGTTGTGTCTGAAAAATGTTAGGAGTTGGGACTTGAACTATCAACTAGTAAAGCATTAATTCATCAAAACTTTATCCTTCTTGGAGATTGTCGTACTTTCAGCCATTGAGACAGGCTTTATGAACCAGCCTGAGTGCAAATCAAATAGAACAGGGATAAAGAGAGAAAAGAAAAATTATTCTAAGCATCCCGTCACACCATAAAACCAATAACTTTCAATAAAGTAGGAGCTACGTAAAAATATTTAGCTTTTTCCACACCAAAGCAAGAAAACATCAAGTTAATTACTTTAACCAATTAAACCCCCCAGGTAAACTATTTAATCAGCCTGGTCTTAAAAGGAAGGAGATTTAAATACTTTTTTTTTTATAGAAAAAAGAAATGTTATTAATGAGAAGAGATAGAAACAAAAGGAAAAATAAAAAAATACATTAGAAGGAGGACAAGGGATCCTCCTAACATAAAACTAAAAAAAGAGAAATCTAAAAACCAAGAGACGCCCCATAAGGTCCCTAAAAAAAAAAAAATTAATACAACAATTCCCTCCAATCCCTATAAAAATCAGAAAGAGGCACCCCCTTAAAAGGAAGGAGATTTAAATACTGATCATCATAGAATGAGTCAATAAACAGATTAGAAAATGATCATGAGAAGGTATACCCTGAGATTATCAGCCTTCAAGGGTTGTCTATTGTGGCAGCTGCAATCCGTAGATGTCGTGACCTTTCCTGCTCTCCATTCTGCTTCCAGAAAGCTCTTCTCCACCAAATTTCAAAACCTCTTTGTATATTTGGGCAGTCTTCACCAGAATTCAAGAACCGGTTAAACCAAGCAAGCAGAATTTCCTGTTGCCAGGAGAGTGGCAAAGTGAGGATGGTGTTACTAAGACCATCCTCAATTAGGTGGCGATCAAGGCCCTTGGATGCCCTCCTCATCCAACCAAAATCATCATAAAATGGTACCAGCCATGTCTTCAGAAGTAAACACCGGACATCTTTAGAAGCCAACAATTGTCCTTTCCCAATCCCAACAAACAACCTTGCTGTAACTCTGCTAACCTCAAATCTGTGAACAGCAGGTACCTTTGAATGTGCTTCAGATAATTCAGATTGAGATGCCCATGTTTTCAGGAAATCCTCGGCAATCTGTCTATCAATCAAAATATCCAAAATCCAATGCAAATTATCTGCTTGTCTTGCAATTTGCCCCACATCCGCCAAGTCTGAAGCTGCAGCCCGCAAAAAGTAGCGATCAAGTAATTGCAGACAATCATCACATGCAGAGTATAAGGACTCCTTGCGAAGATCGTTTTGAGATGAATTCTCACGAAGCATCTTTGACACTAACCCTTTCATTTCACGCCTAGCCTTCTCATCTTTGCCTTCAAGAACGACACGAATAAGTTTTAGCAGAACTTCCTCATTATCATTTCCCTCTTCATTTCCATTGGTAACTTCAGTTGATACTCTCTTCAAAACATCCCCAGCTGCTTCAAGACGAAGCTCGGAGAGAAGTGAGGCAACTTTCTCTTCTTCATCCTCTGCCCAAGGGGCTGCTTCCAAGTACTCCAAACAAGATAAAACCCCAGCATCAAATCCAATAGCCGCAGAAACCTAATGGACCACAACAGCAGCAATGCGTTGACCATCAGTCTATCAAACAAATATGAACAATGTAAAATTGAATTACAAAATGGTTTGAAGTGATATACACGAATCCACGAAGTCATAACCTGAACAATAGGAATTCTATCATATAGTTAGGTAGAAGTTTGTATCTTACTTCTTAGTGCCCTAAACAGTTGACACCCTAGATTCAAACTTCCTAGAGTCTCTAGCTAATCCTGCCGTGTTTATCTAGCTGGGCTAATGTTAACCCCCATAAATAACAAAGCCTAAAATATTAAAGAGACAGTCACCTTCAAGATACCAAGGACTCTGGATACATCCTCTTTCATTAGCTTCTTCCTAATATCCTTACAGTACATCAACCTCAAAGTCTCGATGTAAATTTCAACGTCATCGCAGTCAGCAATTTCAACAATGTGCGGGAGCGTCGGCCGCTGCTGCTTTGCCCACCGATCAGACAGCTTGACCGAGAAAAATCTGCTATGGGCGACAAGAATTTGCCGGTGAACGTTCATAGAAACGCTAATTCCATCTTTGGAACTAAGAGTGAGCTTGATATCGCTGGAGGACGGATCGTTGAACTGGTTACCGGGGCTGCGAGTCGCCAATATGTCCGATATCCGCTGCATCATAAGAGCTTGCCTATCCTGCACTAAAATTTGGGGCTTTTGTACGGGAGCGGCGACATTGTTGGGAGGGATCTGTGTTCTGGGATGGATATCGGGCTCGTTGGCCATCATTTCGAAAAGCGTCGGGCTCGATCGAGTTTTATCGGGAGGCGGTGGCGGCGACATTGGGTTCAATAACCCCGCAGTGAGCGCGGAGTTGAATTTGGTGAAGCTGGACGGGAACGATTCCTGAGCCGAGTGCCCATTGGCGGGGCTCCCCGTGTACGTGAAATCCATGGTTGGGGAAAGCCTACCGGGCGAGAATCGAATCCGGTACGTGGACGGCGAATCTGACGGCGAAGAAGGCAATGCCGAATGATTCACCGGAGAATCGATGGCACGGCGGGGTTGCACAGGCGGCGAGGGCGGCGCAGCGGTGATGGGTTTAGAAGCAGGACAGCACCAAGAGTTGTCAGGGTTGACAACAGTGGGAGGATCAAGCTTGCGATAGGGTTGGGGGTGATTCACAGAAGAGGATTGGGTGTCGCTGCTGGTGGCAGAGGCAGCGGCAGAGGCAGAGATTGTGGTTTCTCGATGCTTGCGACGCTTGGGCTTGGTGGGTTGGTTTTGAACTATGAGGTAAGTTGTTGTTGTCGTAGTTGTCGTCGCTGCCATGAAATGTACAAGAGTTCGGTTTTGTTGTCCTTGTCTTAGGGCATGGGCATCAAAGCTAAGCGAGCGAGAGAGAGAGAGAGAGAGAGAGAGAAATAATTAAATGGCGACGGAAACGAGATGATGGTAAGAGGGTCCGCTGGCGAGTGAGTGAGTGAGTCAGATAAAACTAAAAGACATGGAAACAACAAAAGCCTGAGAAAAGCATTAAATTAGAAAGAGAGGGAAATTTCTAAAATAGGACGATAGCTCTGGAGAAGATTTGAGGTTTGGGTTTTAGGCTTTTTAGCTGATGGATGAGGAATAAGGATTAAGGTTGCTTTGTACTTTATAGCTTACATTGCTTGGCTTCTTCGCCATCCTTTTTTGCTTTAGGTGACTCCGCCATCTCTCAATCTGAACTCAGCAATTGCTTACATAATAATTCTGAATAAACAAAAATCCATGGCTGCAGCTTCAGTTACGTTACACCACAGTGTCACACGAGCCACAATGCCAGTCATATGGGCATAGGCGTGTCCATTGCCCATTTGCATCCTCCCATTCTTCTATTCAATTTAATTTTGCCAGATCATACAAATTCAGCTTACTTTCATTTATGATTTTTTTTTAAAAATAATTGCACTACACTAACATTTATCATTGTGTCGACTGTCGTTGGCTAAGAGATAATCATTTTTTTTTGGTGTTATTTCCAACTTTTCTTTTCTTAAAAGAAAATGCATCGAGTTAATTATTTTTCATCATCACCTATGTTATACTCCCGTAATTCTAATTTCGGAAGCTACCTTCATTCTCCGTTTTACGGATTTTGAAGCAACTTTGAAGGTGAGAGGAAGGAAGGCATCTCGTCTTTTTGCTTAGGTACTGATTACGAGAGAATGACGCATTTTCTAACGAAAGAATACCTGCCTACTTTGGCAAAAGAGAACAGATAGTTGGATTAAAAAGGGTGTGTATGTCATTCTGGGTTTGAAGAAATTAAATAGAAATTTGAGTCACAAATTCCCTTTTGTGACACTCTCGCTTGAGCCAATTCCTTTTCCCTCTCTTCCTGTGGGGCACAAATACTTTCCTTGAATCTTGATCATGGTTCATGGATGTGGCTTATTCAACCATATACAAATTTAAAAAGAAAGAAAGAAGGTATTGTCCTATTCTTTATCTCGTGGGTACGCAACTGTCATTCCAACTTTAAACAACAAAGCTGTCGTCTTACATGGCCTCATAAATTTTGGGGTCCCATCTCTCCATAATTCACCCAGGTGAGAGGTAGTATTGGTGGCCCATCCATTTAATATCTACGTTCTAACCCATTAACGAACAGATCAGATGAATGACAACGATACGACGGGGAAAAAATAATAGTGGCAAATGACAATACTGCACCTATAAAACAAAACAAAGATGAAAAAAAGAAAAAGAAATTACTGTACAAGTCCATTCATTGGTTTGGGCTATAGGGATGGGGTCCCAAGTCAAACCAGTTAGCTCCATTTTCAGTACCGAGACATTGAGGCTCAATGGTCATTTTGAAATGGTTGCATAAAATAATGTAGGTTGAAAAACGTGCTTTAACCATCAATGTGGTGTCCATGTATCTGTGGTTAGATCCTTTGATAAGATGAATAGGTTGGAAAACTTGTGTGTGAGTGTCTTTTTTTTTTTTTTTGCATTGTGATTATCTACTCATTATTGACCTGTTATTAGATTATGTTCTCTTTCACACGAAACTTGATTCATTGAAAATGGTCATAATTTCAATTTTTTCTAAAAATTGACATGGAGGAGAAGTGAAGTTCTAAAGATCGAGAAAAATCTGAAAGACAGATTTGATTTGGAAAAAAGATAGAGGTGAAATTACTTTGGGGGTGGAAATTCCAAGCTCACTTTTTCTTTTCTCAATCTTACATAAAAGTGTTGGGTCAAGCTTCCATGACCTGCAAGCCCAATAGATCTTTATCAAATCATTATTTTGGGCCTTCCAGCCTTTGTATAGCTCATTCCGCCGTCCACTGCATAGGTTTGTTTTCATAGTAAGAAACACAGGTTGGCCCAAAATGCCTATTGGCCCAAAAAAAGATCATGGACCCCCGAAAAAAAAGAAGCAGAAGACATATTTTGATAACATGTCAAGATAATAGCCTACACCAATTTCTAAAGGAAGAAATTATTTACTCGGTTTCCATTTCTTTTAAGTAACAGGATTTTGCTTAGAAAAGTTTGACATTTTTTCTATTATTAAATTATGTTAAAATTCGTGTATATAATTACAAAAATATTATTTAACTCAAATTTCCAAAATAAAAAAGTCTAACAATTAAAGAGACCGTTTCCGTCATGTTGAAGAGAGTGTGTGTGTGTATATATATATATATATATAGTAAAAATATATGTAAATTCCCTATAGTTTTATCCAATTATAAATTTAGTTTCTATACTTTAAAAATCAAAGATTTAGTTCCTGTAATTTTTAAAATCATGAATATGATCTATGGTATTAGTCAATATTCAGTCAACGGTTAGTTCACAACACGTAACGTTAACTAAAATGCTTACATCAATATTAAGATCTACATTATCGCTACGCGTGTCAAAGTAAAATGCTGACATGGCACTATGTAATAATTTTTTTCTCTCTTTTCTTCTCTTCCATGTGAATCTTCGTTGGTCTTCTTCTCAGAAAAATCCCTTCTCATTTCTTTCTTCGTCAGTGTTACTTTGACATGTGTGGTACTGACGTGGATCTTTATGTTAATGTAAGCATCTTAATTAACGCCACGTGTTTCAAACTAACCATTGACTAACTATTAACTAACAACAGGGATCATATTCATAATTTTAAAAATTACAAAAAACTAAATTTTTTATTTTTAAAATATAGAGACTAACTTCATAGTTGAACAAAATTATAGAAATTTTAGATATATTTTTACACATATATATATATATATATATATATATATATATATATATATATATATATATATATATATATATGAGATAGACGACGAGACAAGGGTTTCGATTCACTCTTAAGACTCCAAGACAAGGTTTCAAGTGTTTGGTCGCAACAAGTGACAGTGGCGATGCTAATTCAACACCAAGAGAAGGCAATGTATGCATAAACCTTCTTGACTGTGTGACAGTGGCAGTGCTAATTCAACACCAAGAGAAGGCCTCAACAAGTCTTTGGTGCTTAGCAAGTCATTTTTTAAATGTCTTTAAACTATCAAAGACAAAGTTTCAAGTGTTTGGTGCTTCCACTGTCTTGACTCTTGTAAATCTTTGCATGTGGTTTTAGGAAAAAAAAAATAGTGCAACACAATTTTTCATATATATTTTTAAATTAATTATATTATATTTGAATTTAAAAATTTTATATTTATTTTTAAAAAATTATAAAAGTTTTCATATCTAAATTTATTATAATTATTAAATATAATGTTATAAAATATATAAAATGTAATAAAAGTGAGATTATTTTTATACTAATTAATATAATATAATTATATAAAAAAAATTAAATTCTTTTTAAAAAATAAACTGATCCATTTAAGCCCAACTTAATTTTTGAAATCTAAATCCGTTCAAAAACGAATGGATCAAGCTTATCCTGCAAACCAAAACCTATTTTGCCTGTGAAAGAGAAGAGATATTAAAGAACCGAAAGTGACAACAGTGGGCATACATAAAGTAAGCAAAAGAGACAGCTTGAGGTTGAGGCAAAGAGAGATGGGTTAAGATTAAATTAAATAAATGAATCCCGGTGGACACATGGTGGTCTCTTTCTTTACCAAGATTCCACGTAATTCTCACGGGTTTTGTCTCACAAACAAAACGTGGGGACACAGTAATACTATTTTACACATGATCATGATTCATGACCACCAATGCAATGCCCAGAATATTGTACAACCAGACCAGTTGTCATCTTCAACCCCACTACCACTACCACTACCACTGCCTGTTTTATTTCTTTCTTTCTATTCTTACACGCCACTATCTACCTGCTCTACACTCTCCCTAGCTATACCTCGCAACCCCATAGCCTTTAATTTTCTCTATTAAATTCAATGGTACACACTAGTCCCTGCATTATCAAATTCAGCACCTGAGCCAAACTGTACCAAGTTAGACACCTACCTAACTCGTATCTTTTAGCTACTACCCTAGTTGCTTTATTTTGGGTTCAACACCCACATTTCAGGAAGAGGCTGCTTATGTCGCAACCTTCTTGCTAAAATATGTGGGATCACTCTTTTGGTTGAATACTGTAGGAATGTTTATTGGGTGAATTAGTTTGGCTTCCGCAAATTTTATAATTTCAATTAATTAAATCTTGGTTCAGTTGGCTTTTTAAATTTTTGTTATTTAAACCAAACCAGTTCAACTCATATTTGAATAGATTAGTTTGGATTGAGTTAACATAACAGTCTTTTTATAATAATAAAAAAATTATATCATCACGAACATTTACAAATTGTTAAAAAGTAATGTCAAAAATATGAGCTCAATTTAAACTATTAAAAAGTGAAATATCTTTATAATTTAATAAAACTTTAAGTCTAATTGAATGGAAAAAATGAGAAAAAGACTAAGGGGCAAGTTGAGGGGATTGATTCGAATTGATGTCGATTAAAATCTCTCAATACACAGCCTAAACTACTAATAGTGAGTTGGAAGAAAACAAATCTAGACCAACTTGCTAACCCAACATGATTATACAGATCAGGTTGATTTTAATTGACAATGACTTTATATATATATATATATATATATATATATATATATATATATATAGTCAATTATTAATTTAATTCTTAAAAAATTAATTGTTTTAATTTAGTATTTGAAATATTACATTTGTGTTATTTTGGTCTATTTTGTTGCTACATAATAAAATCTATTATTGTTAGACCTCAAATTTTTTTACTGTCAAAAGTCATATTGACAACAAAAGAATAAGTGAGATAAACATAATTTTTTGAGAAATTAAATTGAGATGTTTGAGTTTGTAAATATTAAAATAGACAGAATTATAATGTTCAAAAAATAAAAAAAGAAATTGAGGAGTTTGAATTGTCTACCGTCACGTCATCTTAATGTGAATTTTTAACCATTCAATTGCGTATAATAAACGATATTTTGCACGTTTAAATCTACAATTTTGTTTTAGTGATCTATTTCATGTAATCAAATAGTCAAGAATTCACGTTGCGATGACGTGACATCAATAGATCCAAACACGGAATTGAGAGAAATGTTTTGGGGGGGGGGTGGTTTGGGATCGTTTACAAGTTAAGAGAGGAAGACAGCGAAATAAAAGGGTTAGGAGAGGGTGGAACAATGATTAGAGATTGAATGAATACCCCAAAAAACAAGGAAAAAAGGACACACGGAAACGGGAAAAGTGCATATGGTCGTCTTCTGTCTTGCACCTTCCCTGTCTTCTCTTTTTCTTGTTCTTGCTCTTTCTAAATTTAACATTTTCTGTCCACATCAACGTGCTCTCACATGTCAAATTAAGCCGAGAGACACACCCAAAACCAGTTTGGTTTTATCTTTAAAAAAAAAAACGCGCAACTTGTTGCTAATTAATTGTCTCTCTGCAAATTAGCCCCTTTGGCCATATGCAGAGACAGTATCTGACAAGCATGGCTGTATGGAATTTCATCTCCAGCTTACCCCTAACATAGGATGTGATGTGCAGCTTCAAGTTTCAAGTTTCAACCTAATTGGCAGGCAATTTCTGATGCTCACACTAAAGGTTTTGGAAGCATGCAATAGCCAACAAATTCGGGGGGGCTTTCTCACTTGACAGAAGAATATGACCGAACCGACTCAGAAAAAGTCAGGGTTTGAGAATCTGATTAATTTAAAAACAAAAAACCAAGTGGGAAGTAATTAACTAAAGGATTGAGTTTGTACCTAGATGCTAATTAAAGAGAAAGGATCAGGGTTGGATTTAGCTGGCCCAATGAACTGTTAGTATTATCCGAATACAGCCAAATGCCAGAGCGCATCATCACAATAAAGAAGAAGAAGTCATCTTCATTAATCTGCTGTAAAGCCGCGGCACTAGAACAAACGATCAATATTCACCCTTACAAGTTTCAAACTCGGAATATTTGACATAGTCACGTAGCAGTAATTAAACATGTCACGAGTTTCAGATGCAATTGAAGTGAACATGAGACTACCAAAAACAAAGAGATGGATAAGAATCTGCAAGCTAGAAAGAAGGAGGCTTCACAATGACCAAGTAAAGAAGAGAGAGAGAGAAACATGGGTATGAGTGATTCAGAAAAAATGGGCAGTGGACCAATATTGTCTTGGCCTTATCAGACACAGTGTCAGACCAGCTTACCAAATAACAATAGTTTGGTGTGGTCAAACACATTCCACCTCTCTACCTCACACACCATGTCCGAATGCCTTCTCTCCCTCTCCTTCTTTTATTTTGGTTAAATTATTATTTTCGTCTTATAATTTATCAAAATTATAAATTAGTTTTTATACTTTATTTTTATATAAAATGATCCTTATAATTTTTTCATCTATATAAATTTATTCATGTCGTCAGTATGATTAACTTTGCTTTTAAAATTGTCTTACATAACAAATAATATGTATATTTGAAAATATATCAGCATGTCTAATCATTAGTTTTTGCATAACCTAGGCACTATGTTAACAAAATTCTCATTTTACCCTTAATTTTTAAAGTAGACCTAGGTCACAGAAATTGAGAATTAACGGTAAAATAAGAATTCTGTTGACATAGCAAATGAGTTGGGCAAATATTAAAGATTGTGCATGCTGACATGTTTACAAATGTACACATCAGCTGCCATGCACGATCATTTTAACAGCAAAGTTAACCATACTGACGAGAAGATACTAACTTATATGGATGGAAAAAATATAACAACTATTTTACATGAAAATAAAGTATAGGGATCAATTTATAATTTTTGGTGAAACTACATGGACTAAAATTATAATTTAACCTTTTTGTTAGTAAATTACTAATTTGGTACCTAAAATCTAGTTTAGTTTATAAAAGAATGTATTTATTTCAATTTAGTCATTCTTTTTATCAAAGTGATTAGTAACAGTAAATTTTATAATTTAGCAACTAAAATGATCAAATTTGAACCAATTCAATGTTTTAAAAATTAAATTAAAACAGTTAATCTTCCGATGACTAAATTGAGAAAATTTTAATCTTATATGGGTTAAATCAATAATTTACTGTTACTTTTTTCCACTTATTATCATTGCTGTAAAGTCTTCTTGGATCAGCTTTTGGACACTTGAAAAGGATTTTAGTTGCCAAAACATGGGTTTGTGACACTTTGTCCGTAAGATTCCATCGAGACCAAAGTATTTTTCATTTGCTTTTTTCATTCTTTAAAAGCACTTTTTAGATAGAATGTTTTTAAATATGAATCACGTTATGTAAATTCACTTTTTAGCAAAATTAAACCTGAAAATCAAATGTACCAAACTCTAATGTAAACACAATATATGTGGTTAATTCATACCTCTTTTTCTTCTCGGTCCTCATATCATTTATTGGAATCAAAACAAATTAAACCAGTTAGAATATATAATCCATAATACACCCCATCATGTTGATTTCCATGAAAATTTCATGACAATACTATATGATTTTTATTGTGGCAGACTGCAGCAAGGACAATTTTGGAATACTCTTTAACTTATGCCCTCAGGGTCAGGGATGTCCTCAGATTAATTAGAACAAAGCTCTAGTGTGAACCCTTTTACTGATTAATTGTGTGTAAGCAACTCAAGTTTGAATATTTGAGAGAATAGCTGGATAGGCCGGCAATTAAATGGCCTCCACAACTCGATCATTACTCAAATTTAAATGTCAACAATGACCTGTGACTCTAAAATCCGAAATTTTAAACGAGGGAAAGTGACAGGGTTTGGACATCAATTCTCAGAATGATTGAGATGAAAATCACACATGTGAAGAATGAACACATATAAGAGGCTTCACTGTTAATTAGTTAAATTGTTGTTATTAAAAGAAATTACAAGAAAGTGGTGATCCATCGGCATCAAGTTTGGAATATGGTTCTTTCTTCACGCCATTGTCATTGCAAGAGATTACTGGTTTCACGGGCTTTGCTTTTAAGTGGACTTATCACCTTCTTTGACTGACTCCCTCCATTTCAACGCCTACATATCCAATGTTAAACACATGCTCTCTCTCTCGTTTTTTTTTTTTTTCTCCTTTTATGTGTAAAGTTCTTTTAGAGTTGATTTTTTTTTTTTCACTTGTAAGCAAATTATTTGAACCTAACTCATGTTGATGTTGAAACACGCCGTAGTGTATATGGAAACGAGACTTTTGAATGAGTCACCCAATGGGCAGCCAGCTCTAATTATTGCATCCCTTTGGTTGATGGACCTATACATGCCTACAACCTACATGCCACATTCAATTCAACAGTATTCTTGTGAACATTAATAGGAATACGATCGCCTCTTTCAACATTTTTACTAGACTCTTCGCAAGTGTTTTTTACTTAAAAAATTATAATAAATTACGTTATAAATTATGAATAGAAGTAAGATTAAATTATTTAATACCACATGAGTATTGAAAATGGGCTCGTTCTCTCCTATTTTATAGATTAATGCCTTTTGTTACCCTTAACTTTGATATATGTTTTTATTATAATTTAAAATTTTATTTTGTGTAAATTATAATTTTTATATTTTTAATTAGTTTCGATTATATTATTGAGTCTAATATTGCCTAAAAATTTAATGACAAACATTGACATAGTATTCATTTTACATATGTTAGCACCAAATCGTTCACTTTAGATATACCACATCAAATATGAATTTAAAATAATTAAATATAATATAATTTTCAAATACATATTTTGAATTTAGAAAAAATTACATTGTATTTTAATATTTTTTAAAATTTAGTGTCTAAAATGACACATTCAAATTATGTTAGCGTTTGTTGTTAAATATCTGAATTGTGTTAGGTTTAAAAATATAATTAAAACTAATTAAAAATATATGAGTTATAATTGATAAGAAATAAAATTTTAGATTTATAATTAAAAAATATGTTAGTTAAAAGGCAGAAATAATATTTTTGGGAAAGCATGGAAAGAGAGGGTTAAAAAACAAAAAGTGTTAGAGATGGGCATAAAGAAACCGAAGGGGCATGGGTGTGATATGATCTGATATGTTAGTGATGCAGCAATTTGAGGTGGGACACCAAATTCAAATGGGTGATCATGTGTTGCAAGTCACCACTCAGAATGTGTGGCATTCATGATTCATCGCCCCCCACTTTGTTGCTTCTTCGTCACTGTCTCCCTACTTTTGTGGGCTTCTTCCTTCTTCTCACTCCCTATTCTTTCTCCATTTCTACTATTTCCCAATATTTCTGAAACCCAACCTAATTCCCCATAGTATATTCATTATTCACTCACTCCATAACCCGACAAACCAAATCACTAACTTCCTTGTCAGTGTGGGTCCATAATTCGTCTTCTCACCCTTTACATATCCCTTGTTTCTTATCTCTCTACATAAATTCCAAGGA
Organism: Biancaea sappan; assembly: GCA_037074585.1. NCBI lineage: Eukaryota > Viridiplantae > Streptophyta > Magnoliopsida > Fabales > Fabaceae > Biancaea > Biancaea sappan. The sequence goes on from CM073500.1 coordinate 25,656,199, forward strand.
CCCCCATCCACTGATGACATGGCCTACAAATATAATGCCCAAACAAAATACAGAAACAAGCACAAATTGACATACGTTCCTCATTGCTCTAAATGATTTATTTCCTGTTAAATTTTACATTGGGCTTACTGACCCTACCCAAAAAAATGGCGGATGCTAATTCCTAAAAGACACAATGCTCCAAGATTTTCGAGCCAAGCCTTTGTTTCATCGTTAACAAGGCTTCGCAGCATTAAAAGCAGCGACACTTCTGGTCTGGTAGTGGCACTACCATGAATAAAACTACATTTCATTTATGACTAAGCTACATTTAAAAAAAAAAAAAAAAAACTGCCGTGTTCCTTTTCCCCAGTAAATTATTAGGATTTGTCCCATTATCGTAGCCTCCAGACTCGACTCATTAGCGTAAGCCCATTTTTGGGATTTCACACACAACGCTCCTCTCGTTCTATAAAACGCACCGTCCAGTTCTTCGCCTTCCCTGGCCCTCCCCTCCATCGCTCTTCTGTTCTTCTTCCATCAAACGCAGACACAACAGAAATGGGATTTCCAGTGGGCTACTCGGAGGTCATCTTCCCGAAGATATTCCTCCACGTGCTTTCTGTGCTGGGTCTGGTGCGAAGCCTCATCACCGTCCTCTTCCGCTATCTGGGCATCCACGATTTCCTCGAGCCGGACATTGCGTGGGCCGACCCTGCTACACAGATGCCGGAGTTTCAGTCGGTATCGGCGTTGCTGATCCGTGAAATCCTGCCGGTGGCGAAGTTCTCCGACCTGGTGGACCCGCCGGAGAGCTGCGCCGTCTGCCTCTTCGAGTTCCAGAAAGACGACGAGATCCGACGCCTCACGAACTGCAGGCACATATATCACAGGGGGTGTCTGGACCGTTGGATGGGATACGACCAGAGAACGTGCCCTCTGTGTCGCACGCCGTTCATTCCTCACGATATGCAAGGAGCCTTCAATGAGAGGCTCTGGGCTGCTTCTGGCATTCCTGAATTCTACACTAATTTTTCTGAGGATTACTCTCTGGTTAATAGTTTGTAGATTGTAGCTCTGCACATGCCTTTTTTCTTTTTCTTTCTTTCTTTTTTTTATCCTCTGTGTTCTTATTAGCCATTAGGATTTACGAGATTAAAAGGAAGAAGGGGAAATTGTAGTATTTTGGGTTGTGTATATTATACAAAAGAAGATAAAGAGAAATCCGAAGCGGAGTCTCTGTAGTAATATGGATGTTAGATGAATTTGTATAGCTGCCTCTCTCACTTCAGAATCCAGATCTCTCAAGTAGATTTTGATTCTCAGTTTTCACTTTGATCTTTCGTTTCTTTTTATTTTGGACTTGAAACAGCGAGCTTTCATGACAATGAAAAAGTTCTTCTATAGCTCTATTATTCTCAGAATTTTTTTTTATTTTAATTTTTTTAGGCCAGTTATCATTCACGATTTGGATAAAGCTGAGTGATAAATAGGGTGAAAGACGATGAATTAACCTAACATTGGTTTCGCATTTGTTTATTTTATATCCATATTTAATGGATGAAAAAAATTAGTCTTGAAAAATTATATACTTTTGTAATTTAATTTAATTTAATTTAATGTGGTTAAAATTTAATAAATATTTAAATTTTATTGAAAAAAATAAAGATGGTAGGTTAACATTTGAAGTGGAAATCATGGATTAGGGGAAGACCTGAAGACTAATGGCAGTGTTTGGTGTGATGTGAAAGAGTGAAGAAATGAGTGAAATAAAAACAGATATAGTGAAAAATTATTCAAATTATTTTTTTAAAAAATATTAAATTTATTTTTTAAAATAAAAATTGAGATAATTTATTGACATATTTCATTTTTATTTTTATTTTATTTTTTTCTTATTACATACTAAACCTATAATAAGTCCCAAAATTTTTGGTTGATTTAATGTGGAACAAATGCCACAATGTGGCCTATTAAAATATATTTTGACAGTGGCGCTAACAATTAAATATTTAATTAATATTATTTTTGGAAACACAAATTTTTACATTTCTAATCTTAGGAATCTGATTTCATAGAATCATATTTGTCATAATGTGACTTTTTAATTGCTCAAAATATTTGTTACTTGTTTTAAATATTCCACATTCTAAAAATTGATTCATATTAATAATTCTTCAAATATTTGACAATGTTATATAATTCAATCAATTTGGGATGAAAGTAGAGATGGTTAGGTTTTTGTCTCATTTGAATCTTGGCCAGATATGAATGTGTTTTTGACCAAGTCCATTTTTTTTCAAAGGTCTTTTTCATGTTAATTAGGCCAAAGATTTCGTCTTTATTTTTTTATATTTAAAAAAATATAAAAATGTGAATAGTACCATTTTATTTAAAAAAAATTTGTTTAGTAGATTTTAAATTAAATTTTTATAATAAAAAAAGTACTCATACTAAAAGAATGATTAAATTGACTAAGTCTAAACAGGTCAAATTTTTATAGAATGAAATTGTGAATCCGACTAAAATAAAATTGATCAAGGGTCCCTTTTTCTTTTGCCATACGCGACTCATAAATATTCCAAATAAAAGAGCTTAATAAATGAATAGCAAGACAAGAGTAAAATAGACTTTTAAATTTGTAAAAAGTATTCCAGTTACATGAGAATTCAACATTCACATTTCACCTCTCACGAGAACAAAAAAGTGAAAGTTTGGGAATATTTAATTTTTGAATTTTTTTTAAAAAATGAAATAAACATGACCTAATGTTAACAGCCGATAAGGGAAAGGGACAGGCCAATGGACCCTTTATCATAGAATGGCTTCTATCTTTCCTTCCTCTGCGAATAACCAAATTAAGGGCATGTTTGGTATTTTCTTTAGGAGGGTAATTTAAATAATTTCTTACTATCTTTCTTATTCCATCACCTTCCTTCTTTGCATCAAAGATGATGTTATCCTAATTAATTCAATTGGTTAGATATTTATTTTTTAAATTTAAATTTTATAAAGGAAGAAAATTAATATCGAAAGACCTTTACATTTTATTTATCAGACCCAACTCAATCCAAATGAATCAGAACTCAACAAATGTTTGAATATTGATAGCTTAAAAAACAAAGCTTTGTTGATTTGATATAATTCAGTTTCTTAATATCTTTATTGTCACATTTTTCATAATAAATAAAACATATGCAAAAATTTCTTTAAAAATAACCAATCAAGCAATGTTTTATTTAAAAAATAGTTATTTCTTAAAATCATATATTTATCATGTTTAATTAAAAAAATTGTATACATATCATATTTTAATTGAAAAAATTCACTGTTTACTTGTCATTGTTTATCTCATAAAATTTTGTTGGTTACCTTTAGATACTATTTTAAATATATTCTTTAGAGAATTGCAATCATTGATTTTTAAGTTATATATTAGTAAGTAGATAAATAAAATAATAAGTGTATATATATATATATATTAAACAGAAGTTAAAATGCATGTGGAACTGTGAAATAGTAAAAAATTAAATTATTTGTTATATTTATTTTATAATAAAATAAAGACTATTCTAATTTATTTTTATATTTAAAATTATATTTAAACTATTTTAAAAAATTGACATATTATTGTTCATGCTAAGTTACCAATAGTCGTAAATGAAATGAGTTTAAGATTAATAACTAATTGACACTATATAAATTATGCAATATAATTGAAAATGGATCTTTTTATATTTGTGACGTGTTCTTTATTTTTTTTATTATAATTGTTCTTTTAAATTAGACTTTTTTATGTTTAATTTGAACTATCTAATTTAAAATGAACGGTTGTGATTAAAAGTATAAAGTTCATATTTTCACTACAAATCACTCATTAAAAGAAAATCCATTGACAGATGCTACATCTGTTATCAAAAAGGTCATTTTGCAAAGAAATGTCCAAATAAAGGAAAAAAGCCTATGAAGATGATCAAACACATTGAGATGGCTTTCCCACAAAACCAAGACGACATTGAGTCCCTTTTCTCTTAGCAAGAAGAAGCAAATGATGATACTTTCTTTGCCCTCCAGACATATGAAGACCCAACTCCTAATTGATTCTGATTATGAATTAGAACCTACAGATTTTTTGCACTCTTGCCAGAGATATCCATGTTTCTCTCTTGGCACCATGGACTTTGATGAAGAAGAAGAATCTCCATCAAAAAGCCCTGCAACAAAGAATCAAGAAGAAAGTGAGAAGATGTTTGGAATTTACTGAGCTTTGTGAGCTATTTGAACTCAAAATAGTCTTGGTAAAATTTCTCGTAAAGAGGATCTCTTTTCAAATAGCTTTGTGACCTCATGTTCCTCTTCCTCCTCTTCTCCTTCTTCTTAAGTTGGCATTAGAATTTAATCCTTCTTTCTTACTCAACCTCATAGTGTTGTCAATTGGGGCATGTGGCCCACGAGCCCACACGTCTCCTTCTTCTTCTTACCCTCAAAGTTGGAATTAGAATTTAGATCCTTCTTTCTTACTCAAACTTTGGAGGACATGCGTAGGGTGAGTGTAATGGATTTCAGTGGAAATTGGGAGAGGCATTTGCCCTTAATCGAGTTTACTTACAACAATAGCTTTCAAGCAAGCATACATATGGCTCCTATAACATCCTAAATTTTCTTTATCTAAGTTTCAAATAATAATAGAATTAAGTTATTCATGCCTTTAGATGTTTAGAAGCAAGTAATCAAGGGAAAGCATGAGAAATTAGGATAAATGAGCTAAGAATAGAAGAAAAATAAAGTTATGAGGGAATTAGTCGATTAATGATAACAATTAGTCGGCTGATAGCGTCCAAAAATAGACTAGGTTGCTAATATCTGCAATCAATTGACTAATGAAGAGAGATCAGTCGACTAATTACTCTCTGTTAGGATGAAATTTTAGATGCTAAGATAATCAGTCGACTAATAGTGAGCAATCAGTCGACTAATCGCCTACTAGAGTGCAAAAGTAAGTCGGTTTTAACTGAAAAATCAATAAAAAATTGACTAAAATACCCCTAACATGCCAAGGAAGCTCAGAAATAAGAAAGTAGGGGTAAAAGAGAGGTTTCTATGGTAAGAAGACTCTTGAGACATTTTTAGAAGTAAGTAGAGAGAGAGAAAGAGAGAATTCTAAAATTTTAGAGAAGAGAGAGAGAGAGAGAGAAACATGGAAATCATCAAAAGGTAAGTTTCATAGCTTGATTCTCTAGTTAGATGGATTCTAGAGCTTGAAATTAGTAGAATTATAGTTTTTCAAATTGAGGAAAGAGGAGAGAAGAAGGAGTTGGTCAGAAAACTAAGGAAAACAAGAAACTTTAGAAGATAACTAAAAGATATCACATAAATTCTAACTTTAGGAAGAATTAAGGTAGCTAGTTATTCATAAAAGCAATTTATTTTCAGTTATTTGTCATGCTTATGTACGATATGCTGTAGTTTTATGCTAAATCTTTCCATGAATGTTTAAGAATATGCTTTCTCATTAAAGTAGAACTCGATTCCTCATAGGATGAAGTAATACCTCATAAGATATAGTGAGTTCTCTCCATGAGATAGCTAGAAAGCAAGTTTTTTACTTATTTATCATACTTTTATATGATTTAGCAAGTATGTATATCTTGAACTTTTTTATGAAAATAAAGAATTAACTTTCTTTTGAAAAGTAAAGTTTATATCCTCATGGGATGACAGAACCAAAAATTCCTCATGAGATGACAGAAATACCTCATAGGATGTAAAAATCCTTATGAGAAGATAGAACTCCAGAAATTTCTTATGAGATGACAGAATTCCTCATAGGGAGTAAAATCTTTATGGGATGACAGGATTCCTCATATGATGTAAAAGTCCTTATGGAATGACAGAACTCTAGAAATTTCTCATGGGATGATAGAAATTCCTCATAGGACATTGAGTACTTTTTCTGAGGAAGTAGCCAAAGTATAGTGCACTATGCTAAGAAAGAAGTTTATGACACCAGTTATGTGTCCAGATATCAGTTTATATTTCATGAAATGAGTTTATTATTGAGATTGCTTTATGTTAATTCTTTCATGCTCATGGAAGTGTGACACATTTATTGAGAATTACTTTTATGACTGAAATGGTTTATGAAATATTTTCTTTAGACAAACTAGCTACTGAGATTATATATCTCATATTTTATATTATGATTAACCATTTCAGGAATTAAAGTAAAAAAGTGAAGGAAAACAGAAAGAACAAGATAATAGAGTTATTAAATGTTATTTGTCATAGAAGAGGTTAAGTTAACTTTTTATACAAACTCTAGAGACATGTACATTTGGTGTGTATGTATAGAAATATATCAGTCTTATGTAAACCTCTTATATTGTAGTTCTATTATAGAAAAGAATTTACAAGAATAGCTAAAGAGGTGTTGTAGACTATAAGTATAAATGAGTTTAATGATTTTACCATGTATTCTAGCTAATATTTTTATAAAATTAAAAGTTCAGAGCACGTCAGTCGACCGATGACCCTGCATCAGTCGATTGATGCCTTTCGATTTACAAACTTATTTAAGTTCACAGTAGTTCAGTCGATTGATCATCATGGATTAGTCGACCGATCGCTTACTGCAGAGACTGAAATTTTATGCTTTTTTAGAATTTACTTAATTATGTGAAATTGGATAGTTTGTAAATATTTTAGAAAAGTATCATGTCCTCAACCAGATTTTTCTTTAATCCATAATATAATTTTTGCTAAATTATATAAATGAATATAATTCTAGTAGACATTACATTTTTGGTATCAGAGCATGGTCTTAGGCACTATGTGGGTGAAGATTGGGTACCAAATAGAGGAAATATGATGGATAACTTTAGAATTATGCATAAAAGATTAGGATGATATGCTTTAGTATGGCCTAAGAACCCTAAGAATCCTTACTAAGTATTACCAATAATCTCTTTTATGTCATTAAAGTAGATGTTATGGTTTTATTTGTAGGGTGGCCTTCCGGCAACATGGAGTCCTGGAAGAACTTATGGAGAGTGTAGATATTTAGGTTAGTTTCTCTTTTGATGTTGCCCTCTGAAATTCTTTTGTAGATGCTCTATAGTCCAATAGGACCAATTGGGAGGACTGTGTTGGGAGATCATTCTCTTGCTTATGTTTATGTATTGTACTCTAATATAGGAATAGATAAAAACATGAGAGATGACCATGTTGTGGTCTGTTTTATTTATAGATATGTAATGAATATTTTACTTTGTCTTTATAGAGAATTTTACGATTATACTTTCATGAAGTGGTGTATAGTGGATTCCACCTTTTCTTTATGTTATTGCATTTAATCATATGAGTTAGAGTTAGGCGCTAGGCTTACGTTTGTGGGATATACTCACGTGTCGTGAGAAATTGTCTAACATGAAGTTGATCTACGGTACTCTAACGTAAAGATCTAATCACTCGTTTGTGATGATCTGACTCGTTCATATGTTATGTCGCTCATCACACATGAGTAACTTTGCACTATTTTTCTAAAACATCATTGTTTCTTTTCTTGCCACAATCTCCTAGGCTTAATGCCCACCACATAACTCCTACCAATCACTTCAAAATTCCCTTCGGCCTTCACATATTTAATGGGAAATTATTTTTTTTCATTCTCTACATTTTTTTTAAAAAAATCTATAATTCACATTTTAAAATAAAAGTAAGAATAAATGATTGATTTACTCTTAAAAAATTACTGTTATCTCCATTAAATTCTTGATGCTTCAATTTGATTTTTTTTTTGTCATTAAATCACTAAATTTACTATCATTGAATTTTAAATTTTTCTTATTAAAACTTAAAAGTCACTTAAAAAATAAAAGATAAAATTTAGATAAATACAATTATTTAAGAATTAAATTGAAATATTTAATTTTTTAATACATTATTAATTTAATTTTTAAAATATTATGCAGTGGCCATTAAGCCTAGGGTATTGTTGCAAGAAAAGGAACAATGATGTTTCAGATTAATAGTACTAAGTTACTCAAGTGTGATGATCGACACGTGGTGGGTGACATATGAACAAGCCATATCATCATAAACGGACAATTAGATCTTTACGTCTGAGTAACATGGATCAACTTCACATTAGACAATCTCAGCTCATAAAATACTTAGGTAGGTGAATATGTTTTAATTAAATTTTACTTAATTAATGTAATTAACTTTAATTTCTAAATTTAATTAACTAAAACAAAGACTTGATGATTGAAACATAGAAATTACATGTTGGATATTTGTACTGCAAATAAAAGATAGGGATAAAGAAAATGTCACAAGTGATAGTTCAGGCTCTACTGGCCTATATCTAGTCACTTGCATTGTAATAGATTTTCTTCACTATAAAAACAAACATTACAGGATGATTTCCAAACACACTACTAACTTATGGTTTTTATTCGCTTACCTACAACTAAGAGGCTATCTAGATCACCAATAACTAAAGAGTTTTTTTCAAGCTTACCTACAAAAATGCAAGGGTTTCTTAGCTCACCTAAAACTAACTTTTCTCACCCACGGTTAGGCTTGAAAAAAAGATAAGATGTTTGACACCCTCACACAAAGAGACTTTAGTTTTAACTTTTCTAACATACTTGGCTCAATATAAAATAACTATTAACTCATAATTATATAACTTTTCTTCTTGAAGTGTATTGCTCTCTTGGCTTGTGTTCTTGACTTGAAAATATGTGACTATATATGTGGCTCCAAAATCCTAACCGTTGAGATATAATTGTTGGAATCCTTCAATGAAAGATTTAGTGGATGTTTGTTTTTGCAGTAGAGGATTTTGAATGCACGTTGCTTTCTCTATTATCACGTTTGCAGCAAAATCAATATGTTTCCTTCGATGTTCCCTCTTCTTACCATAATCGATTTTCTCCCAAAATTTCAATTTCATTGAACGCTCTAAAAGATAGCTTCTTGCATAATTGATTGTAGTTGGCAGCTTCATAATCTTCTACACACTTTTCCTTTCCTCTACTATCCTCTTCTACTCTGTCTTTTTTCTTTTTTCTTTTTTCTGCGATCCCATTTGGGAGATAGCCAGATAAACAAGGAAAAAGTAAGTATTATGAGTCTCTAACTATCTAAGAGGGATGTGGATGGAGAATTGCAGATAGTCGCATAAAACAACGGAAAAGTAAGCACTCTGTTTTTGGAGGAGATGGTTAACAAATCAGAGGAAAAAAAGAGGTAAGAGAAAAATCAAAAATGGCTTTTCGTGAGAGAGAGAGAGAGAGAGAGAGAGGAGAGAGATGAAAATTGTCCATATCCTTCTTGTCAGACTAAATGTAGGGCCAATTTGAAAAAAAATATGAGCAAAGACAAAATTGAAAAGAAAGTTAAAAGAAATGATTATAAAATATTATTTTATATTTTATTTATTTATTTATTATAATTTTTATTTATGAAGTGACATATGAATTTTTATTAACATGTTTGTATAAAATAAATGTGTATTTTAAATCAAATATTAGTATTAATATTTAAAAATTTTTATTAAAAATATATTTTTTTATTAAATTTCATATGATAGAAATTTAATAAGGATAAATGAAATAAAATAATATAATATTCATACATTTTTAATAATTACACATTCAAAAATACTTTTGCTAACTAATATTCAAACAAAATTCATTTTTCAAAATCACTTTTCTAATAACAATATCCAAACATAAATCACGTTTATACAAAATCAATTCTACTCAAAATCAATTTTAAAAATTAATTCTGCTCAAACTTAAATTTACTCAACAAGTTTCCAAACACACCCTTAGTTGCTTAATTTATTCTTTAATCCTTCCATTCTTGACTGTTGACCGTTTTGAATGATTTGAGCTTGATTGCATAGTGGTCTTTAATCTTCTTCAATCCAAATATTATTTCCTTCCATTTTCGCGCATGCTTCAAATTGTTTTTATCTTAGTGCTTTGTTTGACTTATTTGATTGCTCCCTTGAATCAAGGTGATCTTTCATTGAATTTTCATTCTTTACTTTATTGTATGTTGATGGATTTGTGCTTTTAATCGTATCTTTGATTTGCAATCTACACTCGAAAATCTTTCCAAAAAGGTGATAGCACAAAATAGGTAATAAACAAATCTAGTATTTCCAAATTGGAATGATTAAATACATTGAAGTCATAATCAATTCTCCCTTGACTAATCTTTGCCATAAAGATGAACATACAATATTTCCTTGTCAAAGAGTGATATTATTTTCTTAAAAAAACTGTGTCAATGAAATGCATAAAAGAAATAATTTGAACAAATAACTGTAATTAAATAATTAGGAATGTTCTAAATGTGTTATAACTGTAAGAACAGAGGCCATAATATTTAGGAGATATAAATAAAATTGATATTCAATGCATTTTTGAAATAATTAATACTTGAAAAATAAAATTGTTTTATTATCATCAAAGTTCCTAACGGTATCCACCCAATTAAGTGAATCCTTTCGTTAGCCTCGTGTCCCCAACGAAGCTCCGATGACCCCTTAATTTTTCTTTTTTTCTAAATCTCATTGCATTTGCAGATTTTGGTTGGGAGTTTTGACTTTTGAGATTAAAAGATAAGTACAAATTTGACCATCGCCATACCATGAAGCTTAATTTGCATATGCTAGTGGGCCCGCGTACTGCCCATACAGATTTGTTTTTCACTTGTTAGCGGTATTACGCTCCAAATCATGTTTATGGCTTAATCCCAAAAAACAAATATTAAAGAAATAGATAAATAATAATCTTTGGCAGTTTGGCTCTGGGAATGGGAGATATACTAAGACAATATCACTTGCCGATCATTATTTTTTTCTTGGTTATAAATCTTGGCATATCATCTTTTTGTTATAGTTTGATTTAAAGATAGAGCGCTAAATTTTAGAGTTTGAAACTAAAATTGTTATTAAATTTATAGTTTTAGAGAAATTTTCACATAACTTTATATAGGCCAGTTCAGTTTCAGTCTATCCATCCCCATTAAATCGTGACTTCCCAAGGGCATGTTTAATATAAAAATTTAATGTGATATAATGATTGAAGTAATTAGAATGATAATAAGAAATTATCCAAATTACTCTCTTCAAAAACACTACAAAAATTTTTTCAAGTTGGAACATTTCAATAAAACATTCTATTTTTATTTTCATTCCTATTCACTTTCTTTTTCTCTTTTATGCATACCAAGCATACCATAAGCATGCAGGACACCATAGGTGTGCAAACATGTTTCAAAACATTACGTTGCAGATGCAAACCAAATCGCGCGTAACAGAACAATAATTGAGGCAGCCCATTGATTAGAAGACAATTTACGCATAACAAAGTAAAACTAAATATAAACACCCCCAAATGGCGGCCATTGTTTAAATAGATTACAAGGAATCAGATGCACAAACGCGAGGAATTGTTCGTCATAACTGAAATATAAATTTCCAAGAGATGCATCACAGCTACAGCATTTCAACCTACATTACTATTGCCTGCACAAATATACTCAACTAGGCATCATTGGGAACTCAAAAGCAATGTTTGACACTTAAAAGACCAATCGGTACAAAGAGCGACAAAATGCATGCTATCAGAATCACCTAGAATAGCCAGAAGGGGCGTATCCTTGTGGAGGATAGCCAGCAGGGGGATATCCTTGTGGAGGATAGCCAGCAGGGGGATAATTAGAAGCAGGATAACCATAGGGCTGTCCATAATTTGGTTGTGGTGGATACCCAACAGAAGGAGGAACCGGCTGATCAAACCGTGACATCTGTTGAGCAGGAGGCACTGCCATTGCTGGTTGAGGCCCAAACTTGCCATCACGCTTGTCCATTTCAACCTTATGCTGAGTCTGCAATAAAATTCAGTCGCTCTGAGGGACGTAAAACATTAAATAATAATAAATTTTCCCTTTTTTGTGTATCATTTAACAAACTTACCTGCATGCATGCACAAACCCTGCAAAGTATATATATAACAGAATTTAGTAAAATGTCCTCCAGAATAAATTGCAATGTAAAGAGAAGAGGAAGCCTTACGTGCAGTACACAAAGTCGGCCAAACAAGATAGCAACTGAGAAGCCTGTTGAATTTCATCACTTCCCACAATCATAGCTACTATAGAAAATATGCATGCAACTTGTTGAAGGACAAACATGAAAGCCTAAGCATAACAGATATTATGTTAACAGAATATCATAAATAGAATAATGGCGTAAGCAGAAGAGTGAGAGTGTGTGTGTGTGTGTGTGTGAGAGAGAGAGAGAGAGAGATTACAATAATGCAATTGTCACACTGCGTAGTTTGAATGTTAAATTCATCTTGCAACAGAAATCGAGTTGAGGCCACTGAATTTCCAAAGCAGAGGAAAACCTAGAAAAGTGATAGCCGTGACAAAATTAAAAGGAGGAGAAAAATTCAATCCATGACAAAATTAAAAGGAGGAGAAAAATTCAATGTAAAATAACCACATAAGATTAACCCAGAAAACAAACTCTAAAACATCCAAATATTGCAAGATCTTTATTTATATAAAAACCAGCTCAAATGCTATTTACTATTTTTGGTCATTGTTCTTTTAGGTAAAAACACCTAATACATAAACCAAAGCACTACACAGCCTTTGGCTTCAACTTTAGCTTCAATATATTTTCATCTTTTCACCTATGTGATAACTCACCAACCCAAGAAGAAAGGCAAAAATAAATTATCTCTGGTTTAGTAATTATTGGTTGATGAAGTTAATATATAAAACATGCAGCATTGCAAAAACTTGTACCCAGTAATTCAACACACAACCTAGATCTGACTTGTAAGCAAAGATCGAAAGCAATTACTAATACCAAGTAACATAAGAAACACAAGGAAAAAAAAAAAAGGAAGAAAAAAAAGTACAAATTTATATACCTCAGTGCAAAGGCAAAATTCAGGACATCTACTTTCTCCACACCTGCCACTACATGGCATGTAACCAGCACAACATGTATATCTGGAACAAACAAGACAATGCCATATTAGAGCAACAAGTAAAATAAGTCACTTTAGAAGTTTGAAAAGACAGAAACAGTACCACTCTATCAATTACCTTGACATGTCATCGTAAAGAGCTCGTTTGCGGAGCAAGTATGATACACATGGTGCACTATTAAAAAACAATAGAAAATTAGATTACCTGGATGAATAATAGAAAATATACACACAACCTGTGTGTGTGTGTCTCTTCAATGCGGCTTATTTAAAATTGAGATCCTACTGAAAGGTATTAGAGATATAAAACACAGAATTATGACCAAATGACTGTATTGACAAGCAAAAAAGTAAAAGATCATTTGAGTGGGAGCCTGGGTTGTTTTCTTTTGCTTTAGCTTTTGTTTTTGTCCTCTGTCTGTACCTCTGTAGTATTATTTCTTCTCATTAATAAATTCTTCTTTCATCCAAAAAAAAAAAAAGTAAAAGATCAGATACTGAAACAAGTGATACGACTGGATCCATATTAATTGGTTACAATGGAATCAGACATAATTGTATCTCAAAAGAGCATAACAATATAAATCCTTAGAGAAACAGATTATTTTCAATAATTCACTAACAAAATAAAGAACTCAGTTTCATCTTTTATGATGATGCTCATATTGACATAACCCTAATCCGTTCATTGAGAACTTCTCATGAGTTTTAACTAGTAATTTCTCAAACGTCCATGATCATGATGGCAGTTCAGTTTCAGGAATCAGGTAGGAGATTGCTAAGCAAAAGGATGTACCGTCATGGGGTTCAAAACTTCAATGTTCAAGAGAAGTAAGGCCACTCAAGTCAGGAAATGATGCAAGACAAGAAGACACAACACAACCACTGGACATCTCATCACACGTGACCTATATACTATTAACCCACGGTCTTGTTGTCTAAAGACAGAGATCCATAACAGCCATCTCACCACCTCCTTGTTTTGATAATCTGAAGTCTGAACCCTTTCTTTTTCACTCCATGATATGCAATCGTGACCAAATAACAATGTAAGATTCAAAACTCAGTCCTAAAAACTAAAAATGCACAAAATATTTGGTTGTGAATACCTTTAAAGTAATTGAAGTTCAACCGCGAACCTCCTTCTTCAAAAATAAACATATATATAGACAATTGGAAAAGATATTTCGTAAGTCAGTACATGCCAATGCAAGTCAATCTTAAGTTTTAATCCAGGATGTAAAATTTCCAGATGATAAGCAACAGGGATCAAAAGCCAAATTCCATTCTCATTGAAAATTGGAAATGAAAATTTCTAATAATCTATACACATACAGCATGTGATCCACACTCAAATCATATAGCCTGTGGTGGCCAAAAGAACCAGATCACTTAAGAAGATATATCGTCAACCAGTATATATCGATGCAAGTCAATAATGTTAATCCAAGATCCACAAATGAAAACAACAGAAATCAAAAGCGAACTTCTATTCTCCTCGAAAGAAAAAAAAATGGTCTAATAATCAAAAACCGTAAGGCGTACTAACCAAAAGATCCAGATCACTTACCACCACAACGCAAAGCAACAGTCTGCACAAAATTTTACACAGTCAGATTAAATTATCAGATATAGGTTTTTTTTCCCCCAAAAAAAAGACAAATATTCTCTTTCAAACACACACAGAGAGGCTAAATTCATACAGGGAGTGTCAGCCTGAATGGTTCTCATGAGATCAGTGTGCCAGAGATTCCGGTAATTCTGACGAAGCTGCATCTTCTCCAGGTGCTCCTGCGACGCCATGTTTCCTGTTGAAGCAGCCGATCTCGACAGTGACTACTGCTATTAAACCCCAAAAATAACCGTAGATCCGATGACTTCAGCCTCTGAGAGTCCTGCAGTTTTCACTATTCATATACACAAGAGACCTTACTGCTATCGGAGGAAAAAGAAAGGAAACCTCAACGAATTGACTTCGTCGCGTTTTGAACGGGACGATTTATCTTGGCGTAGCTAGGCAGCCACATAGACGTCGACGAAAGCTGACTCAAAAAGACAACCAGATATTTTTCCTTTATATTTTTGATAATTTTTTATTCATTTTTTTTATGTACCATAAATTTTTTTTTATTCATTTGATTATCTAGTAGAAAAGTGATCATTTTCTTAATTTTTAACTTTCTGTAGTTGTTTTACACAAAGGAAAAAATTAAATTATTCTTTTCGTCCTCGTGATTCCACTCAAATTTTAATTTATTTTTCATAATTTAATTATTTGTAATTAAATGCTTATAACTTTATGAATTTTTATTGAGTTTTATAACTAAATTTTTATTGGTACTTCATGAAATTTCACTAATACATTTAATTATGTGCGTAAATATGAATTATTTATCTCAACAAAAAAAAATATAGATAATTAGGTAAAATTTACTGATATATATGTATATATATTACATTTTACCTCATATATCTATATACGATAATTGATAAGTAATGCAACTTAACAAAATAATTTAAATTATATATAATTCAAATGCATAAATGGTACATAATTAATTGTGTTAATAAAATTTAATAAAGAATTCATTAAAATTTAACGATAAGTATTAAATTAAAATTTTTAAAAATTATAAATATTTAATTAGAAAATTTTAAATTATAAAAGTTTAATTGAAAATTAAATAAAATTATGACAAAAGAAAGAATAATTTAAAAAAAGCCTTTTTTATGGTTGTTTTCAATGGCAAGGGAATAATTTGAAAAGGACAATGAGGCAGTACCAAATTTTGGAAAACTAAAAAAATAGCGGGGCGTATTTGCAAAGATAGTCTCTTTTTATATAGCAAAGAGTGTCAAAATAGATTGAGCAAGTTAGGTCAACCTACCTCAATTTTATAAATAGGGAGAAGTAGAGTAATAATTTAATAACTAATTTAAAGAAAAAACTTTTAGTCCAACTCGACAAAACCTTTAAAAATTAGATAAGTTAGATGTGTTAGCCCAGTTGAGTTTTTTTATAATATTTATTATTTTTTTAATGTTTAGTTTAATATTTTATAAATTTAGTGTAATTTTTAAAAATTTTATAGTTTTAATACTTAATTTTTATCATATAAAATAACTAAAAGTACATTAAAGAAAAATTGGTTTATTTTAAAGTTTAGTATACCTTTTTAAAAATTTATTTTAATTTTTAAAATTTTTTAATTTTAATATTTAATTTTTATCATTTAAAATAATTAAAAAATACTTATCATCACTTGCCCAACCCAACCTACGATCTTTAAATGACTGGACTTAGTTGGGCAAAGATGTATAGCCCATGTATTATAGGTAACGTGATTGAGTTCAACTTAATTGAGATATAGATTTACCCGAACCGACACATTTAACACTGTTGTATATATAGCCACAATGTCAAATCAAAATGAAACTATAACGAGAGGAAGAATAAGTCGGATAAAAGATATCTTTTTATAGTTGTTTCCGATGGCAAGGGAGTAATTTGGTAAAAACGTTGAGGCAGCGTCAAAATTTTGGAAAACAAAACAAAATAGAGGGGCATATTTGAAAAGATGAGTTGTCTATATATAGCGGATGTTGGACTGATCTCTTGCTATGCTGTTCGATAACGTCAATTTGGGGGAGAGAAAGGGAGAAGATCACTGAGTTTGAATTTGTCTTGTTGCTCCAGAAGCAACAGGCCTTCGCTTTAAATAATTCAAGCGCAATCACAGATAAAACAGCACTTGTCCCAACCGAACGCCATTTTTACCGTTTACAGAAACAAACAAAACAGTTTCTTTCAGAAGCTGTAGTGGGTTCGGGATTCAGGGGTTCATCTTCCATCATGAACTCTGCTTCTATGTCTTCCAATTTCTACGCTTTTGATGCTGCTTCTTTCCTCAGACACTCAAGCTCAGTCTCTCATACGGTCTCCTCTGATGGCGGCGGAGACTTGTTCTTCTCCGACGTTTCGCCTTTTTATTTCAACGGCGTCGTTCACGAGATTCCCAACAACCAAACACACCAACACACACTGCAAGAAACTGCTTCTTGTCTTGACCCCTTGTCACCTTTTTTCTTTTCCTCTTCTCCTCCAAGTACCCACCTGGAAAATCTGAGCACTTACCAGGCTAACCCTGTGCAGTCAAATCGCCTAGATTTTGAGACTGAGTTTGGGGATTTCTCTGTTCTGGATGGGTTTAAAGTGAAAAGTGAGGAATGCCAAGCTGGGCTTGAGTATGACTGTAATCAGAATTTTGTTCCTCACAGTTTGAATGGTGCTGAAAATGTATCCAACTTCATCCAAAGGAGCTACAGTAGTAACTCCTTTGATGGGAAGCCTGGTTTTCTCATTCAACCCCACTATGACACTCTCATAGATTCCTCTAATTTTCAAGCCTTGAGTTCTCCTGAGAACAGTTTCTACACTGGACAATTAAGAAAGGTGTGCAGTGCAGGAGATTTGCAGGTTAGATAAGATTACTTTCCAATTTTGTTTGTCTGATCCCACTTCCCATATTGTCCCTTTTCTTTTTTTATTTTGTTTTTCCCAAATTTGATTTTCTTGATTGTATTACTGTATCAGAACATGATATCGACTCAAACATCCCCCAAGGAGGGCTCGCTCTTAGAGGAAACAAACTTCAAAGTAGGCCGTTACAGTGCGGAAGAAAGAAAAGAGAGAATCTCTAAATACAGAGCCAAAAGAAGCCAGAGGAACTTCAATAAGACTATTAAGGTAAAGTAAAGCAATACCTCCAAAAACAGCTTTTGTTATTTTAATACATGATTAAAAAGATAAAATACGAAGAAAAAACAAATTAAAAGAGGCCTGAAAGTGGTGCTTGTTCTGTTTTACTATGAAACCAGTATGCATGTCGAAAGACACTAGCCGACAATCGACCACGTATACGTGGCAGATTCGCACGCAACGATGACGCCGGCGAGAATATCAAGGCTCCATGTTCAGCCAGAGATGAGGACGAAGATGATCTCTGGGTATGTCTAAAGTTGTTGCTTTTCACTTCGCTGTTCAATGATATTGCTGAACATAATGTGATTACTGCTTTGTTTAAATTGAATATCAAGTATTGATAATTCGGAGATTTTGATGCAGTTTGGAGGATTGCCTGAAGAGCAAGAGGATATAACAGTGAAAGCAGAGCAATATGCGAAGGGTTATAGCCCTCAGTTTCAGTACTATGGCTTTTGAGTTGGACAGCACCACAAGTATGATATTGAAGAAGAGAGGCAAAATCGATATTTGCTTTTTTTTTTTTTTTTAAATATTTTATTTTTTATTATTTTTTTTGAATAAGTCAATTTTATTTTTACTGAGGTCAAATGTGAAGTCGGGTAGTTCGAGCCTGGAGGATGACTCCTCTTATTTTCTCGTAGAATTTTTTTTTTGGGTCGAATTTATTTTTTGATAGTTTTTAGTTTTTACTTTATTTTCTCATCTCTATCATATCCCATTTTGATTTGTTGTTTAGTGTACATATATCATTCAATAAACGACATATTTTTTAGGCAAGTTTTCTTAATTATGTCCATACCATTACTTCTGGTGATTTTATAATTAATTGTGTATTTTTTTTTAGATAAGAAAGTTTGAACCCTACTCCTAATTATATTACTTAAATTACAAGCTTAGTAGTCGTGTATTTTGGTTATGTGTTGAACAGTGCTACGATTTTTGCCTCAATATAATTGTACAATAGCTTTTTACTCAAATTTCTGTACTGAGATAGTAAATAAAATTTCTTTACTGAAGCTATTGAAAAAAATGTTATAATAATTTAATAATCAATGGATGTTTTGAGATATTTCAGAAAAGGGAAGGCAATCTTTATTTTTTATTCTTGACAAAAAAGAAAAGAAAAGGGAAGGCAAGAGCATCGCATGCTTCTTCATCACTTTCAAAATAAATATACAATAAACCGCCAACAAGGATTTATATTTATTTTTAGAAAAAAAGATAAAAAAAATAAATTAACCGAGGAATATATACGATTCAAATAATATTGGACCAACTATTTAGATTTTTTTAAAAAAAAAACTATTCAGAATTTTTTTTTGTCCTTAAATACAGAAAGCCAGTCTGTATCTGTTTTTTTTCCTAATGTATTCCTCTCTTTTCTTTATTCGTATTAATATAAAATTATATATAACTTATTATTTTAATAAAAATATTAGGTTTATGGTAACAAATAGAAAACCAAAGAAACTGGTAAATCGATCAAGTATTTAGTCTGGGATGAACTTAAAAATTGACTAATGTTTGAATCAATGAAAAATCATTTGAAAGTCTCAATAAAATTGGTCAATTTATTGATTCAACTGGTTCAGATTTTATTTTTTATTTTTATAAAAATATATTATGATATATTTTTTGGTTAGTTTGTTAATCTTTGTTATAATCTTTTGATTATAAATGTTGTTTGATATTATGAAATATTAAATCTTCTTTTTATTGAATTTGTAGATTTATATATATTAAAGGGTATATAACTATTTATGATTTTATATATATTTTAATTTTTTAATATATTTTAACCGCAAGTTCAACTGATTATTAATCTTTAAATTAGTGTCTTAAATTGTTTAATGATTAATTCAACTATTTTAAACCTTGATAAAAACTCTTAACCGTTATATTTACAGCTTAACAATTATTAAGTTTTCTCTATTCAAGTTCAATTAATCTCAATCTAAATTTAAAAAAAAATCTCAATCCAAATTGATTTGCTAAAACAATTAACTTAAGTTTTAGAGTAAACTAGCATTATGTTATTGTAATATATATATATATATATATATATATATATATATATGTTCATGGCTATATTCTGATTCCAACAGAGATAATAATATATATTGATAAAGTTAATTAGTCTAAAAACAAAACCGAGTATAATATTGTCATAAATAGTAATACATAATACATTTTCAATTAAAAAATTAAATTTGATTCTCTTAATTAAAAATTAATAACATTATTCTTATATATTTTTTAAAAGTAACCTATTTTTTTTATTCATTAGATCACTTTTCAAAAATATAATATTAAACTTAATAATTTATTGACTTAATGTTACAGTAAGTATATTAAAAGAATTGAACGTTAAACTCTAGATTGATATATGACAGGAAGAATTTGTTCTTTTAAAGAGAAATACTATTTTTGAATTAGATAGACAAGATTAAAATTTTGTGAAATAAACTGGACCAAAAATACATTTAAAGTTTATTTAGACTTGCTGTGCAAATAGTTATTGTAGATGATTTTTTTTAATTTGAATTTTCAGTCACTTTATTTTATGGATAGGGTTGAACTAGGTAATCAAATTAATTAGCTATACTTAATTATTTTGCCAAAAATGATTAACACTTACCAAATAACGCAGTAAATGTCTAAACTCAATTTTTTTTATAATTTAATGTAAAATAAAATTCAAATCAAAACACAACTAATCCGATGCATCATATGCTTGCCATTAAATGATCAGGAGAAGGAAATTGATTTTGAAAATATACAAATCTGACTCTACACAAAGCATATACCTTATTTAATTTTAATTTGCTCTATATAACTTAAAATTCTTTAATTTTGTCACAAACTCAAACTTTTATCACTGCTTTGTTAAATTGGATAATGTGGCCAATTATACATTATTTTAGTACTCTAAATTTTAGTACTCTAAATAAACATTATTTAATCAAAAATACTCAATCCAGTTATGTATCATATAGATTAAATCTAAATGCAATATAGCGCATATATAGTTGATTTAAATAAATATTTACTAAACTTAACAAAGGGACTAACATAAAAAAATTTTAATCATAAGAACTTAATTACAAAATTTTATATTATAAGGATTAAATAAAAATTCAGAGAATTATAAGGAAAAAGAATAATTTAACATTGATAAATATTGATAATTGGTATTTTTTAAAACAGTTTTTTAAGCACGTATCCTTTTATTAAGTATAAAATCAGCATTAAAAATTAGGCTTTATTAATTTTTATTTTAACGACATATTAACCTTGGTTTAAAAAACTTATATAATTGAGATATCAATCAAAGTATGTTATTCCAATTTTTAACTTTTTATCTTATTGATAGATGATCGATTGTATAGGTCAATTATCTATGTGACTGATACATTCTCTTTTTTTTTTATTTAATTTTTTTAATCAAGGATATCTTTCACCCATTAAGATTAAAAAAACAATATTTTTTGGGATTTATTAAACACACGTAATAGCATCTTTCTCAGTATAACATCTTCAAGAGTTATAAATGTCTGCCATTTGAAATTCAAACACTACTAATACTGCGACCAATCAAATATTAGATATACATTCTCTTCTCTTTGTGCATAAAAGGATGATGTAATCTCATTTCAACAAGATTAATATGAATAATTTTGTGTTTGATAGCTATATTTTTCTCTTGTACATTTCAAATTCGCTCGCAAAATAATTGTTCTAAAACAAAGTCACTCTTTCAAAGGCTTCCCTTCCAAAACGTATATCTACTTAATTAATTTCTCACAAGATGCCTGCCTCTTGGAAAAGGAAGAATATCGAATAAAGACTGCTACAAATCAAGAAAAATAATGTACGTACTATATTGATATTATCCTGTTTGTACATAATTGTAATTTATAGCAACACTCAGTTTATATATTTATGCCAGTAAAATAATGAAATAAGAATATCTATGATAAAAGGAATTTATCAAGTATTCCGCAATTTGAAACCATGATAATTGTATATTAATAAAATAATAACCACAGTCTCACATTCAAGTTGTAACAATAAGCTAATAATTAAATCAACGTGAGTCAATGATTGCTAGTGATGTTCTTAGCTTTTTGCTGCAATACGCAAAAAACCTTCAATTGTAAGTCAGAAATAATTATTCTTTTTGCAGTTTTAACATCACAGATTAGTGTTTCAGAAATCTTAATATATATTGAAGATTATTTCTTTCAGATTCCAGTTCAAATAAAAGTGTCTTTTTAGAGTGTAGTTTAGGAAATAGCTTCCTCCAGCTTCAAAAAGAACCATGTGAGGGCTCTCTAATTGGTAGTCCACAATCGCCAAAAACTAAAGATTGTTTAAGTTGTTGATTAGAATATAATTAGTGCCTTCTCCATTTACCAATTGTAGCTCATTCAAATGGTCAACTTGGCTTCCCTAGCTACAGCACACTTAGCTTTGATCTGCATTATTACGTAATCTTGAAAACTATATATTGTTTAATTTGTTCTAATTATTGCGTCTAAACTCACCTAAACTTAATTAAATTAATCATGCGTTAGCCTAATTTTAAGTCCTGAATAATATTTTAGATGTATGTCGGTATCTCTCAAACAAATTATCACCCATTCCTCTAAAACATATAGAATCTTGATTGTTCGTGACCAACATAGGCCAATTGACTTTCAAGCTACCAACATTTTAAACCAAGCCGACCACTAAAAAATTTACCTATGTATAACTAGTATATTATGAATAACCTCAACTCTAATAGCTTACATTAGCTTTCTCTTGTCTTAGTGGTTGAAAGCTTTGCTTGGAATCACTCATGAGTTCCAAAGCTTCTGTGGGGTTATCTCAAAATCTCAGACCAACAAAAAGAATCTAATAGGTTACGGACCTTATTTCTAAGCAATTACTTCCCTTATGCACTCAGCTTAATACTAAGATTGTGATTGACATGATTTTTAACTAACTTATACTTTATTTAACTAGTTTATATATAAGTTTATTTGACAAAATAAATGTGTTTGATAAACAAATTTATTTGAGTAGCTTATAATTAACTTTTATAGTTTTCTTTCTTTTTTACCCTTATTATTTTTTTAAAATTCATATTCTACTCTTATTCCTCGTGTATATATATATATATATATATATATATATATATATATATATAATAAATTAATTTAATTAAAAAATCAAAAATGATATGTTTATTTTCTATTATTTTGGGATTAAAAAATATCATATAAATATGTCATTTTATACTTATCAACTAATTTAATAGTTAATTTTATCAAATATTTCTAATTCAATAAATTAATTTAATAGCTTTAAGTTAAAAATTAACTTTTAATCTTTCAACTAACTTATCAGTTATTTTTATCAAATGTGCAAACAAAAGACTTTCTTCGCACTTGGTGATTGGTTTCACCTTTCTAACTTTATCATATTTGTAATCTTCAACTCATCAAATGTTTTTTCAATACAAAATGCATTTTTTATCACTTTTTTCTGTTTTCCTTTTTAAAGACTGTTACTTAATTTTCCAAGAAAAAAAATTATCATTAATTTTTGTTCTCACTATTTGTTGTGTTTATATCTGTATATAATGTATGTTATTTTTTTATTAAAATGTTAATCAAAGTGACAAATATTTATGATGTAAAGCTCCAAAATGAGACATTAACTTTCTTTTAAGATTACAATAAAAATAATTAAGTAGTTTTATTTGTTGTAGAGAATCAATGTTAGACTGGATGATATTAACCTTCTTTTATAATTAAAAGAAGCCGGTCAAAATATAGAAAGTAAAGATATAATTGTTTTGTGCTTGTGTTCTCAGGTGGAAAATATAATATTATTTTGTTGTTATGTTCATTCAAAGTAATTTTGTGAAGTGGGACTTGTATCTCCCAATAAAAAATAAGTCAAATTAATAAATTCTAAACATGGATGCTGGTGAATCATTAGTTTATTGTTTCCACACTTTAGTGATGTCAAATCGTTGGTGATAAAAATTGTAATGATGATTTAAGCAATTAGCACACAATAAACTCTACTTTAGCTACTCTACTGCTGACTCTAACCACCCCTATACATATATATGCAAAGTAATTTTTTACTTGCCCTAATTTTGCGGCTTATATTCCCTTAAATTCATGATAAATCATTACTTGTTGACATTGCTTGCAGGTCTTGTTGAAGAGTCCCAGTTCATTAACTTAATTATTTGATCACCTTGATAATCTTCAACTTGTGAATATTTATGTGTGAGTGTAATTATATAATGCTACCCCAGTCGTAATTAAATTAGTTAAAAAGAAAACAACTGGTTTTACTTGCTCTTCATATGCGATTTCTCCTAAAAATCGGTGCAAGTGATTCCATCTATTATATTAGTTTTCTTAGTAGCATTATTGTCATATACTCTTGATTAGTTTCAACTTCAAAACAACTTTTTCCATCTTGTTGCTCTACACTTCAATAATCTAGTCTCTCAACTTTTCTAAGTGAGAGAGATTTCTGACTTTAAAATAGTGGTGAATGGAAACGGCAGAAGAATAAATTAAATGAGAAAAAAAAACACATAAAAGATGTGATAGAGGTACCTGAAATGTAATTTTAAATTTTAAATTTTAAACTTAAAAGCATGAAAAACAAAATGCATACTTTTGCTCTTTAGTGCATAAAGACACAAACTCGCTTATAACTAAAAAAAATGGCTAGATTATTATGCTGTGATATAAATCCCATATATAAAACCTACATTTATATTAGAGGATCGCATAAAGCCAGGTACCATGTGTTAAAGCTACCATTTTGTCAGCAATGCCCCCAAAGACATAAATGTTTATGTGACTATATATGATATAGTGCATGGAATGCTCCCACTTTTACACAAAATTCAAATTGAGATGTAGCATCAGAAAATAGATACTGGTGCTGTCGAAGATTCTCTTCTTAATTTATATATATAGAAAACCAACACTATAATTAATTTAATTGGTTCCACAACTTACTATACTTTTAAGTAAAATTTCTAGCTAGTTTGTGTCACGTGAATAAAAAAAATTACCTTAAAAACCCTTTAAACTTATATAATTCATTCCAGCTCAAAGAAAAATAGATGAAGTTTAATAGGTTTTCAAGTATTGTTGGATTTAACCATATATATAATCATACATACCTACATGTGTTATATATAGGCACACATATAGGTGTTAATAAATACAAAGAGATGCTTCTGATTGTAAAAGTTACTTCCGTCTTTAAAACTTTATAAAGGTTAGAACCCTCTTGAAGCCTCGCATCTTTCCTGTACCATTTTTATAATAGGATGGATCGCCTACTTTAGAGGAAAGGATGACGATCTGTAAGCCATAGAACCCCAGAAAAGAATCTGATTTCCATTGTAAAACTTACAGCAAGCCTAGACATGCAGTAAATGATTATTCAATAAAAGTAACAAAGAAAACCCAACGTAATAAAAAGGAAATGAAGGATCTTACAATACGAGTGATAAAAAGAGAGACAAAGACCGAATCTCTGCTCCATCCGCAGCTTCCCAGAGGTCACAGTCTCAGTCTATTTGGGATCCATCAAAGTTTGTCACAAATCAACAATTTTGCCGTTACGATAAGGAAGTGATAGACGACAGAGGGGGACAATACAATTAACGGGCAGAGCAGTGGAGAAAAGAATGCATATAAAATTCCCTAAAATGATTCCAACCCCTCCACTTTTGACCATCACAACATAGCATCAATTAATATTTAAAAACTACTTCAACATCCTATCATTGCAATGCTATAGATTATACATGATCAGCCCAGTGTTCCCTAAACCTAGCCTTATTCCAAAGAGATCATATAATTTTATAAATATATGTGAGTGCTTGGGAAAGTTGTCCACTGGGTCTGTCCTTTGGGATCAACAATAATCAAACACAGAAAAAAAACCTTACTTTATGTTGCGTACACGAATGGCATGGTGAGAGAGTGTAGTGGAGCAGCCAAAGTGTTATTTTTATATTTGTGATGAGGAGACAAGAAAGGAGGTGGTGGCTCATGCTATTGAGAGCTCGAACTTTTGTCTGGGTTAAGACTGCAACAATGAGAACTTGAGAAGCATTTCTAGGGTTGGGTGGAGAATCTGGCAAGATGGTGATCAATAAGCTAGCAATCAAGATATGAAAGTGAACAGTAGAATCCTGTTCGATCAACGATTCAAGATTCACTTTTTTTTAAAAAAATAAATTTGTTTTTCGTTTTGGGGACTATTGATCTTCAAGATCAATGATTTAGATTGAGAACAAGAGAAGATCCTAATTTGTCTTAAAGTACGCTAGTTTCACCAAAGTCATGAAAATGGTTTAAAAGGATAAATATACACACACTTGTATATATTCCATATTGTCAAATTGTGAGAGTATCTTGTTAAGCATGTTGCTAATGGATCTCCTTCTAAAAATTGCTGCCTCCTATGGTAGTGATTTTGCTTTCGTTAATTAATGATTTTTGTTTGTT
Source organism: Biancaea sappan (assembly GCA_037074585.1). Lineage (NCBI taxonomy): Eukaryota > Viridiplantae > Streptophyta > Magnoliopsida > Fabales > Fabaceae > Biancaea > Biancaea sappan. Next base: position 25,682,514 of record CM073500.1, read on the forward strand.
ATATGTACTTGGCTTGGTTATACATGGAAATGAATTCTGTCATTTTTTGGCATAAAAATGAGAGTTTAATTTGCGATTTGGGTCATTTATTTTCTTTCATTTTATAAGGAATAGTCCATATCGAAAGAAAGAAATTTAAAAAAAAAATCAATATGAAACATCAATTATAAAATAAAGAAAAATGAATGGTTTAGATTGTAATGAATCATTTTTCATCCAACTGAAACAACTCATTTTCTTTATATAGTAAGAGTAATCGCCAAATTTTCTTTTATTTTTTTTATTAAAAGTATCTCTCACTCAATAGATTAAAAAACTAATTTCTTTTAAGTTTATCAAGTGCAAAAAATAAAATCTTTCATAAATTAACATTTTTAGGAATTAGACTATTTTTGTTTTTAGAAGTGTTATTATAGTAACAAACTAATATCAGTTTGTCAAGTTTGAATTTTCTTTTGTTTTGGAACAATTGATTGCACTTTGATGCATATGTTGGTGATAAGAGTACATGTTCGTGGTAACTTTCTCTTCATGGATATATACTTTTGGTTACTTTGAGCTTTGTTTGAATTATGTTTTCTTGGAACAATTGAGCGCACCTTTATTTGTATATCTGTCAGTGAGAGTGCATGCTCCTGGTGTCATCTTGTAATTAATAATAAATTATACTTCTCTCTCAAAAGGTTGGCTAAAGCACATTGAAATCTTTTTCATTTTAATAATCATATTTGTCTCTTCGTTTGATTTATTTTTCTCATTAAAATTAATTATTTTCAAATATAAAATTAGTTCAAAGTTATTACTTTTAAAGTAAAATTAAAATTACAATTTAATATTGTGAAAAAGTTAACTTATTTAATAAATAATAAATTGAAAAAAAAATAATTTGTAATTCTAGAAAAATCAAATGTAATATTTAAAATTAAAAAAATAAGTATAATTTAGTTAGATTTCTAAAAAAATTATATAATTTACTTTAAAATTAAACAATAATGATGAGCATAGTTGTCAAAACCGGACCGGGTGGTTCGACCAGTCGAACCGGAAACTGGTTCTAGATCCGATTTATAAAAACTATTTGAACCGTTGAAGAATTAAATTGATGAAAAATCGATCAAGTTGGTTTTGTGATCGGTTTTGAATAAGCCAAACCGGCTGATTGACTGGTCGGACTGGTTCAAGGGTTTTTTTTTAAGTTATTTGATAGATTTGATATGCATGAATTATATGATGATTGACAATATTTTATTATTGGTTGGCTTTTTTTTATTGTAAACTTTCGATTGAGGATGTTGCTTTGTCAAAACTTCTGTGTAATTAAATATTAAATCTTATTTTTAATTGAGATTGCAGATTTATATTTATGATATGTAATTATATATAATATTTTAATATTTTTAACTATATATTTTATTTTTAAATATTTTTAAAGTACCACTAATTTAACTACATTCCAACTATTAACTTTTAAATCAATACTTCTATCGATTCAACAACCAACCTAATTTTCAAAACTTCCACCATAAGCAGATTCGGGGGAGAATGTTAGATTCCCCCAGCCCCTACTTTTATTGTTATTATGATCATTATTATTTTCTGAATGTAATGAACGGTTCTGCTTAGTATGCAATTCATAGCCAAGTGCCATTTGCATTCTCCAAATTAAAGGCAAAAAGCAAAGAGGATGTCCCAAAAGTAGTCAAATCTTTGATTTCCCCTAGGTCTTCGTCTCCCCAGTAAAAATTCTTCTTGGGTTTCCATTATCTGTCTCATCTTAACTTTTAAAGTAAATTATGCTATTCCTACTTTAGTTAAAATACACTTTGAATTCTTTTAATTTTAAATATTATGTCCATTCATCTTTGATTTTTTTGACATTAAAATCAACTATATATATATATATATATTCACAATAAAATTACTTAATAATTTTTATTGTCATATATAAAATAAAATTATAATTTCATTTTAGATATTAATATTAAATTAATTGTCTTTGATGTTTTGTTAAAACAATTATGTTAAATGAGAGTTTTTTCTTATGTATTAAAATATTAAAAAATTGAGTGTAATATTAAAATTATAACAAAACCAAAGTGTAATTTAAATAAATCTAGGTTAATTTAACTTATCCTAGTAACCTTTAAAAAATCTAAGATGATTCTTCTTTTATTATTATGGTCAATGGAAGCGACATCCATTACAAATTGTTATTTTTCAGTGCCATCTCTCTTTTTTCTTGATTGAATAAAAGTAATTAAAGAAAGTTTTTCTAAAACAACTTTTAAGTTTTAACTCATTTCAAGTAAATGAATGAAGAGAAGAGAGAGAAGGGGGGGGGGGGGGGAAGCCCGAACGGAAGGAATATTCACAAAAGGGAATCTTCCACTGGTTTCCTTTGACAAGGGTGCTTTTCGGTTCACTCACCAAATTTCTGATAGTGACAACAATGTTAGTGATGTTTCTGTGTAAGTTTAATGTGTGCAGTGTGTATCACTTTTTTTGAATTCAATCCCACTAGTGTCTCAACAAAATCAATTCCACTGTGAAGCCAAGAAATAGAAAACACTCCATGATTAATTTATTAAGATTTAAAATGTATCTAAGATAAGATTTGCTCTATATCAATGATTGTTGGTTTGAGTGGAAGAAATTCAGGTATCTTAAACATTTTGTTTTGAGTTCAATTTTTAGGGTAGTGTGTATGAAGCAAACACAATTGGGAGGGGTTTCTATCTTTGGTGCTAATTGTATGTCAAGTGATAGGATAGTCTAGGCTAACCACAATTTAAAAAAAAAAAGAAAAAAGAAAAAAAGATCCACTCTATAATATAGAGACTAAAGTTTTTTGGAACTGACTTGGACATTGATTTGAATTGACCTCTAGATCACTGGATCATCAGGTTAATTGTTGAACTAAGTGAATAAATTAAAAAAAGTTAAAATTATAAATATACCTATCTATTGATAAATAAATATAAAAACAAGTAAAATAAATAATTTATATGCAAATTTACACTTTAAAATTTTAAAACCTTGTTCATTAGTCATACATAATTAAAATGCAAACTTCAAAGTACATATGTCATTACACTTATAAAGTCATAACTATCCATGATAATTCAAACAAAAATCATAAAATTAATCAATTTAAAAAGCCCAAGCTTTTGGATTTTCTGTTTCCCTGTACAAGGCATACCCCACAAGTTAACTAGTTACCTATTATAGCCTAACCCATGTTAGCAGTTTGATTGCCATCATTTCCATGATTTCTGTAAGTATCTCCACCATCATCATCATCATCCACAACTAAAAACATTGGATTTAGTAACAGAAATCTATCAGTAATTCACAAAATGTCACTGAAAATGTTTTTAAATCTGTCACAAATTTGTCACTAAAAATAGAGACAATAAATTTTAATGACGGATTTGCTTACGTTACTAATTTGTGACAGATTTGTGATAGAAAATTTTCATTATTGAATTCTGTCACTAGTTAATGACAAAAACAAAAAATTTTGTCACTAGTTAGTGACAAAATTAGTGACAAAATCCTTATTTTTAGTGATAGATTTTTTCATCACTAATTTGCCTGAGCCTTGGCTACTAGGCGAGGGGATGGCAAGGCTTAATATTAATATTTTTATAAGTGTCAACGGCTTATTTCGACCCAACAATCTCTATATTGTTGTCAAAGCTTCTTGTCACTGATCCAGTTAAAATTCACAATTTTTATCTACAAAATAATGTGTGTGTGTGTGTGTGTGTATATATATATTGTAATAAAACTCTCACAAATTTTCTAGTTTTAGAATCCAAATTAGAACCCACCAAAACTAAGCTAGGAGTTGAGTTAACTCCTAACATAAAGTATTCAGAAGAAGGAAGTAGCTCAATGAATAAATTGGAATAGAATGTGCTACAACCTTAATGGAATTCTTTTTTCCAATTTAAGCAAAGAATCCCTCTTTTCATCTTTGTATATTCTTTTCCACACTCTTTCTTTAATGGTTTTGAATGTGGTGTTTTTACTTCTTCCTATCATAATAAGGAGGCCTAGGTATTCCTCATTAAAAACAACAGTATTGATATTCAAAGACCTCATATTATCATTTCTTAAAGATTCTCTAGAATTAGGATTGAAAAAAAATAGCATGTTTATCGAAATTGATTTTTTGTCCTATAGTGTGTTCATAAAGGTCAAGAATGTGTTTAAAATGGTCACAATTATTTCTATCAGCTTTCCAGAAATTTAAGTTATTGTCAACCAAAAAAAAATAAAATAAAAGAGAAACACTAGTGGCATTCTTGTAAATCCCAACGCCTTAAATTTTAATATCTTCCTCATTCTTATTTATGAGTGAGCTTAATCCTTCAACACATAATAGGAAAAGATAAGGTGATATATAATGGATCACATGGTCTTAGTCCCCTTTTGGGCCTTATAATATCCCCTTCTATGCCAATAATTAAGACTCTAAAGGTTGCTGAATTAATGCAAGACATAATCCTATTTAACTGTGAACATTCAACATTGTATTTTATTTTGGCAATAGATTTAAATTATCAATTATCATTAAAATAAATAAACAATGAAAATTAAAAATATAATTTTTTGAACTTAATCCTTAAAATCATAATTTAAAGAAAGTTAATATTACAGCTAGAAATCAGAAAAGTATGTTCTCATATCTCTGATATTTACAGCAGTACAAGTATATATACAAAATACATATGAGTCAAATCAAGTAAACTGAATGCAACTAAAAACAAACTAACTTCTAACTAACAATTATAATCTAACTATATTTTGTACAGTAGACTGCTGATGTAGAAAAACTAAGTATACTCACTGCTGAGCTGGAACACATAATTAAAATACTGAAAATGTCTACAATCCCCCCTCAAGTTAGAGCTGTGGTGATTTGAACCAAGCCCAACTTGGAGAAAAGGTGACAAAACAGAGAAGGGGGAAGAATTTTTGTAAACATATCTGCCACTTGATCCTTAGAAGAAATGTGCAGAGGTTGAATAAATCCGGCCTTAAGCTTGTCACGAACTACATGACAATTGATCTCGAGGTGTTTTGTTCGCTCATGAAAAACATCATTCTTGGAAATATGCAGAGCAACCTGACTATCACAATGAATCTTAATAGGAAGAGGCAGAGACATACAAAAATCCTGCAGAAGATAAGAAATCCATTGAAGCTCGCATACCATGGCTGCCATACTGCGATATTCAGCTTCAGCTGAAGATATAGATACAGCAACCTGCTTCTTAGACTTCCACGAAATAGGCGTGGAACCCAAATATATGCAAAAACCACTGGTTGAACGTCGTGTTTCCTTACACACTGCCCAAACTGCATCACAAAAGGTTGTTAAAACTAAAGAAGATGTGGATGAAAAAAAATAATCCTGCAGTTAAGGAATGCTTCAGATAACGAACAATATAAAGAGCCGCAGACCAATGAGTTTGCCGAGGGTCCTAAATAAATTGACCAAGTAAATGGACTAAGTACAAGTTAATTCCTTTTGGTAAAGGTGTGGAAGCCTCCTTAGCATACTGCAATCCAGTATCTATAATAATATCAAAAATATATTTTTTTTGATTAACATATATACCTGCTGGAGAACGAGCAATTTCAAGACCTAGAAAAAATTTTGCATAACCAAGATCTTTGATGGTGAAAGTTGCATGTAGGTACTGCTTAAAATCATAAATTAATGATTCTGAAGAACCAGTAATTAAGAGGTCATCAACATATACAACCAGAAAAAGGAGCCTTTGTTAGAACTATAAGTGAAAAGACAGTGATCAGCTTGAGAATACTTAAATCCAAAAGAAAACAAGTGCTTTGTAAACTCTAAATTCCACTAACGAGAAGCCTGCTTGAGGCCATATAGTGACCTTCGAAGCTTTCAAACCTGACCCAGTTGTGCCTTATTATAGCCTTCGGGTGGATCCATGTAAATTTCCTCATCCAAAAAACTATGGAGGAAGGCATTATTTATGTTGACTTAATGTAAAAGCCAATTTTTTTGTGTTGCCAAAAAAAAAATTCTAACAGTAACAGACTTCGCCATTGGAGAAAAACTATCATTGAAATCAATACCTTTTACTTGGTTAACCAAACGTGCCTTGAAATGTTCGACAATTCCATCCGCCTTGACCTTCACTTTATAGACCCACTTTGACCCAATAGCCTTTTTTCCTGGTGGTAACTTGGTGATTTCCCAAGTTTGATTTCTCTCCAAAGTATCCAACTCCTCCTTCATAGCTTGAATCCAGTGCGGATCTTGACATGCTTGAGAATATCTATGTGGTTCATAAACATCAGAAAGCTTCTCAAGGAAATTAGTGTGAGAAATAGTGAAACATGAGGAATCAATGCTAAGCAAATTAGAATCTTTGACAGTAAAAACATTATTACTGACAAAATCATTCATCCATGTGGGAGGCCTCTTTGTTCTGTCACTACGCCTAATAAGCGTGGACTGTTGGTGATCAATCGACGAGGAGGATGTTGGGTGCAGAGAAACATCATCTTCATTATCAACATGATATTGAGAAGAAATATGTGGAGCATGTGTAGGAACAACAGGTACAGCTTCAAGAACATCAGGTACAAGTACAATTTTAGCAAATGGTTGAAAAATACATTCATCTTGCAAGTCATAAGGAATGGACAAAGAAGGGTCATTGGATTCAGAAGTACCATAATGTGTATTATCAAGACAAGGAAGCTTAGATTCATAAAATGTGACATCTCTAGTCACAATGATCCTTTGTGAAATAAAATCATATACTTTATATGCTTTAACACCATCCTTGAAGCCAAGAAAAACAAACGGATGAGCTCTAGGAGCTAGCTTGTCTTTATGAGGCTTCGTATCAGTAGCAAAACAGAGATTGCCAAATACCTTGAGACAAAGATAATCTAGTTCCTTCCCAAACAACATCTCATATGGAGTCTTCCAAGACCAAAGTTTGGTTGGCAACCGATTAATTAGAAAAGTAGTATGAAGAAGAGCTTTTCCCCAAAAACGTTTATGTAATCTAGACTGAAGTAACAGGGCTCGTATAACCTGTAAAAGATGATGATGTTTCCTTTCCACCACTCCGTTCCATTGTGGAGTGTGTGGACATATTCTATGATATACAATACCAAGATCATTAACAAGAGTCTCACATTCTGTTCTAGTGGTTTGAATATTAGCATGAAACTGTGGTCTAACCAAACTAACAAATCTTCTTAACATAGCAGTGGTCTGATTTTTATATGCCATCAAGTACGTCCAAGTACCTCTAGTATAGTCATCCACTATAGTTAAAAAATAAGGCGCTCCAGTCAGAGTTTCTGTACTGTATGGCCCCTAAATGTCAACATGCAATAATTCAAAAGGTTGAGTAATTTGTATAAAACTATGAGGAAAAGGAGTCCTAGACTGTTTTGCCATAGGACACACTGAACAAGGATTATTATCTGACTTACACTTAGCAAATGACAAAAAAGGCAAATGATGCAAAACTTGGTCACTAGGATGACCAAGCCTTGAATGCCAAAGCATCAAATCATTACAAGATACAACATTGTATAACGAAAACAAATCAAATTTGCCCGAGTAGCTATCTGTGATACATTGTTTTATAGAATGGGACTCACTAAAAATTTGCAACAATTCAGGTGAAAAAGAAGAAGCATCAAGGTAATATAAATCGCCAACAACTTTGCCAACTACCAAAATTTTGTCATTCCTCTGGTCCTGCATCAAACAGAATTTTGGAAAGAAGGAACAAGTAACTTGATTAGAGAGAGTGAGATTGTTTACGGACAACAGATTATGTGCAAATTCGGGTACAAGTAAAGTATCTTTAAGGCTTAATCCATTTATGGTAACACTGCCAATCTAGTTAACCTTTGTAATATTTCCATTAGGAAGGTGAATAGAAATAGGACTATTCAATGTAGCTATATCATCGAAATACTCAGAATTGACACAAATATGGCTTGATGCACCAGTATCTATAATCCATGAACCTCTATGACTGTGATTCATTACTGAAAGATTAGCCATACCTGCGTAATCTGATGTATGTATAAGATTGACACTGTTACTGCCTTCATTTCTGATTCTTGTTACTTTAAGTGCCTTGGCCACTTCTTGTTTAATCAAATCTGACATCCAATCATGCTAACCATTGTGCACAGGTGTCTTCTGATTAGCTTTTGATTCTGCCATATTCACTTGCTTAAGTGCCTTCTTATCTTTCTTATTTTTCATCATTTCCACGTACCAGTCAGGATATCCAATTAACTTGAAGCAATTTTCCTTCGAGTGACCCTGTCCTTTGCAATGCTGACACACACGGTCCTCTTTTCTTTCAGAATCTCTTCTTCTAAAGCCTGCCTTGTTATTTGCAGATTTGCCACTGTTCTGCTTTTTAACTAGCATAGCATTCGCTTCCAATGTATCTTCGAAAGTCTTGAATATAGATTTTTGTGATTCCACGTTTAATAGCATGGCGTATGCTTTATTAGAACTAGGTAAGGGATCTTGCATGAGAATTTGATTCTTTGCTCCTTCAAATACCTTATTCAATCCCATTAAAAACTGTATTGTCTGAATAGATGAATCTCAGCCAATTTCTTAGAAAGACCACACGAACATCCACTGCATTGACAATGGCGATGGCCTAAGTCTGATGAGGTCATCCTATAATTTCTTTAATTTGTTGAAATAGCTTGCAAGGCTACTGTTCTCTTGCTAAATCGAAGCATTTTCACGTTGTAGCCTATAGATTTGAGGACCATTACCTTCCCCAAATCTTTCATGTAATTCATCCCAAAGAAGCTTGGCAATAGAGCAGTAGACAAATGTCTCTGCTAAATCCTTGGATATCGATCCTAATATCCAAGAATGTACCATGAAATCAGCTTTCTGCCATTTATGATAATTGCTACTCCCTTCATCTGGTTTCGCAACAGTACTGTCTATAAACCCAAGCTTATCCTTTGCACCCAACGAAATTTGGATCGCAGTACTCCAAGTCAAATAGTTACTCCCTGAGAATGGCAAAGTGACAATCGAGATGCCTGGGTGATCATTATTCCCGAGCTGAAAAATACTTGAATTAGCAGCATTGGTAGATCTGTTCTGCTGTTCCTCTTGCCTACTTTCAGAACTCGCCATAGAGAAAAAGAACCACGCGATCGGAAGAAAAAACCACGAAATTGGAGATATAGGAAGAGAACGAAGAAGAAGATGCGAGACCAAAGGATTCAAGAAAAAATTGCAAGAAGAAAACGATTACACATTTTCTAGGAAAATAGAGATGAAACACTTACTTTTCGAGGCTCTGATACCATATTACAGCTCGAAAACAGAAAATTATGTCTCATATCTCTGATATTTACAACAATACAAGTATATATACAAAATACATATGAGTCAAATCAAGTAAACTGAACGCAACTAAAAACAAACTAACTTTTAACTAACAATTACAATCTAACTATATTCTGTACAGTAGACTCCTGATGTGGAAAAACTAAGTATACTCACTGTTGAGCTGGAACACATAATTAAAATACTGATAATGTCTACAGTTAAAAATTTAAAATAATGAATCTTTTTTTAAATTTTGATAAAGAATAATTAAATCAAAATAAGAGTTCAAGGAAATTCCCAAAGAAAATCATAATAAGGAAAGAGTTTACCCAAATTCGTTCTTAGAGCATCTCCAATTGTGCAATTCTATTGAGTTGCTTATTGTGAGGTATGCCACATCACCACATATGACTTTAAGTAACTCTCTACTACTTTAAGTAACTCTTGACTCCAATGGTGTAATTTTTAAGAACTCACAAATGAGTCACACAAGTAACTCCCACTACTTTAATTAATGCAGTATAATTAATTCATATACATTTAATTTTTACTTTTTATTTTATTATTATTATTTTTGTTAAGAACCGGTTCTTATATAAAAATGATTCTTAACCACGCTGGCGAACTCCAATGATATAATTCAATAAAAGTTGATTTTTTATTTTAAAGAACTATTTAAGAATTTTGGTTAGAGGAACTTTCGAGTTCAAAACAAAATATCAAAAAAAAAAAAGAAATAAACAAAACTCAAGTCCTTTCTCATCATTCATCAAGCCCAACTATCCCACATTCCCACTCCAAATTTTCATGTATGCCCAATAAGGCAAAGCCTCAATCCATATCTCCCCAACCCAATTAAAAAAATCAATGCTTCAGGTGGCTCAAAACGCAAAACCACTCTGCGTTTAAGGAAGGGAAAGCACGCATAGCATAGCAGGGCAGAGAGAGGACTGGTGGGTAGAAACGCAGGCTTATCTCCGATTTGACAGAGCCAACGAGCGCTGGAGATTTATTTATTTATTTTTAAATTTTTTTGAAATAAATTATAATAAATTCAATTAAATATTACAAACCTTAAACACTAAACACTAAATACTAAACACTAAACTCTAAATCTTAAATCCTAAATTTTAAATTCTAAACCTTAAACTCTAATATTTAATTAAATAAATTATAATCAATTAAATTAAATATTACTGTAAATCATAAATTCTAAATTCTAAATCCTAAATCCTAAATCTTAAATCCTAAAACATAAACCTTAAACCTTAATATTTAATTAAATAAATTATAATAAATTAAATTAAATATAATTATAAATACTAAACTCTAAATATTAAACTCTAAATCATAAATCCTACACATTAAATCTTAAAACCTAAACATTAATATTTAGTTAAATAAATTATAATCAATCAAATTAAATATTATAAATTCTAAACCATAAACCTTAAATCGTAAATCTAAACCTTAAACTCTAAACTTATAATATAAAATATATCTTTAATTTAATATATTTTCATTATATAAATTTAAATAATTATAAAAAAAATAAAAAAAAAATCGCAGGACTCTCCTTGCGCCACAGGGAGCAGCGAGGAGCGAAATAGGTGCGAAGTAGAGAAGCAAACCTTGATTCCGGCGTGGTGAATGTGATGTGTGTCACGTTGTTGAAGTAGCGAGGTTGTGTAAGGAAAAATAAAATAAATAAATATAACTAAGGTTCTTATTTAACTTAATGTATGTTTGCTTATATATGATTCGAAAAACTTGGGGTTTCGATGGCCCGTTCTTATGCGTAATCTATGGATTCAATTTTCTTTCTTTGAAAATTTTTTACAAAGTCTCCAAATTGTTTCTTTAAAATTTGATTTACTTCTTTCAAAAGATATTTATTTTCAAAAATAAGTCTCATCAAAATTTTTCAAAATAAATCCTTAGAATTTCCCTTGAGTTTTTAAACCTATTGAAAATTAGAACTTCACTTAGAATAAACTGTTTTCTCAAAAATAAAAAATTAAAAAAGGAGAGAAAGAATAAAGAAAAAAGCAAAGTTAATTGAATTTTAAAATTCAAATCCGATTACCAATCAAATTATTTTGGCATTCTTTTACGTCATTGTTTCTTTTTGTATAAAAAATTAAAACTCATCAACACTTCAATTTTTTTTTACACAAACTAAGTAGACTTTGATGATAATTGCTAGGTAGTAAACCTTAGGTTTCGCCTAGTTAAATCCTCCATTGTAAATAATTTTTTTTTTCATTTACCATTTCTTAGTTAAAATGATAAATTTGTCCTTATTTTTTAACCCAATTTGTTTTTTCCCACTCTTCCTTCTCTCTCTACCCTTTCTTTTCCCCTCTTTCTTCTTCTCCTTCTCCCTTCCTTTCTCACACACTAATTTCTTCTATTTCTTTCTCCGTCACCTTTATTGGCCTTCGAAAAAAAAAAAAGAGAGGAAGAAAGAGAAGATCATGCTAATTTGGTGGATAACAATACTAGAGTGGGGATGTGAGAGTCTAGCATTTGAACGCTGTGAACCCTCATGATATTATTAAAATTTATTTCTTCAACATCAAATATGTTCGTATATAGTGGAGTTTATAACTCTCTTCAAATACTTTTGAGAGATTAAATTCTGTTAAATTTTAGTCTTTCAATGAACTCCAAAGCAACCTATATGCTTTGTTCAAATACATATTTGTTTGTTGGTTCATATTTTATCTTTTTTCTTTGTTAGTTGAGTAAGCCAATGTTTTTTCTGTGAACTTGCACCATTATCTGGCTTTGTCTCTATGGCATCTATGCATTAGGCCTTTAGCCTTTCTTTTTTTTTTTTTTCAAAAGAAAAAAAGAGTGTAAAAAAAAACTGTAGACACTTTACATCATAAGATTGGGCTAGGCATGTGAGTGGAAATCTTCGATTTTTGGATTAGTGAGTATTGAGGACGTGTCCACAAATAGAAGCCCAGAAAGAGAAGAAGAAAGAGAAGTTCTCCTTCTCTCTCTCTCTCTCTGTCTAGGCAAATGAAGGTGGAGAAGAAACCAAGAAAAGAAATTATTGTCTGAGGAAGGAAGGGAAGAAGAAGAAGTAGAAGAAGAATTAGGAGAAAAGGAAGGGTGGAGATTGAGAGAGAAGGAAGAGCGGTAATGGAAAAAAAATTAAGTTTAAAGAGAGGGATATATTTATCATTTTAAATGTATATTTGACATGATGGTAAGAAGTTGGACAAATGACACTAATGTATATAATGATAATAGTCACATCAGTATTTTTGTCAACCATTTAAACAGCATTAGACTAATTAAGGACATAATTAAAACTAATTACAAAGATAAAAATATAATTGACATAAAATAAAATTTGAGAATATAATTAAAACATAGGTAATATTTTAGTCGTATGAAAGGTACTTTTATCTTTCTTGTTACAGATTATTAAAAAAAAAAAAGTTTTAGACCTTAAACTAGTGATATAGAGCTTTGCGGAGTAAGGATTCAAATTGTAAAAGTCTTTTTTTTTTTTATGTATAATGGAAGAAGGGGTTGAACTTCTAATTATTTGTTAAATTACTTGCACCTTCACCACTAAAATCACTACCTAGTTTGTTTAAAATTTGAAAAGCTATTATACATGAGAAATGTTGGGTGTCAAAGCACCATCAAATCCGAGCCCTATTTATTATTCTCATCAACAATGCCGTTTTTGGAAGGAAAACTGCTTATGATTCAAAAAAAAAAACTTTAAGAGGTGTTTGGCCTTTGCAAGCATCACATGTGGAGTGTGGACAATAACACTTGAGTCACATAATTAAACAAAAAATGATTTAGTGGGATATATCAATATAAATAGGAAAACGATAATCAATATGCAATTAGGGATTTTATAATAGGAAAATAATAACCAATACAACAATAATATCAAACACTGAGGAATAATAACCTACTTTTACGTTAGCACCATACTAAGTTTGAACAAAATCTTAGTAAACTTATAATTTGATATATCACCCTTGATTTTTTACAACCTCTTTCATCCAAGAGGATTAACAACACACTTTTACACCAACAACAGGCATCAAAACCTAGTCCCAAACAAAAAAACTAAACAGTCCACACAGTGGACCATTACAGAGAAAATAGTATGCTTAAAATTGTTCATTCAGAACAGAGGGAGAGATAAGCTCACATACAAGATTACAACAATTAACAGCAATCTTTCAAAGAACGCTCACAAAGAAGGAACTTAGCCGCTCAGCTCAGCTCTTGAAGATTCACAAAATTTTTCTTTTTCTTCTTTTTTTTTGTGCAAAAGTATTTGCAACTTGGAGTAGAAGACATTAATTACTTGTCTAGACAAACTAGTTGTCATGACTCGCTCTCCGGGCAAGTGATCGATATAGTAATGACATTTTTTCGTTATTGTAAGCTTAATTTAACTCTGAAATACCCTACTATTCTTATCGTATTTATATGATATTTTAAAACAAATTAAGGTTGTCTTAAGAAGAAAAAAGAAATCTGAATTCCATTCCAAAACATGCTAGTTAATGTCCAGACAAGTGCATAGCTTAAATTATAAAGTCCGACAATCTTTTAGAAAGTGAAATCATTTAACAAATTAAAAAGTTTAATCCAATTGCATCGAACAACCCCCAAAGATCATTCCTAGATGTCATAACGACTAAAGAGCAACCTAGCGAATCAATAACCAAAAGACAACTGAACCTACCTGATAACAGCAAGGTTCTCCATAAACCCCACTACTCCTCAAGCGAGTGTTTCTTGTTAACAACCAAATTTGTAGAAAAAGAATCATTGAGAGCGTGAGCCAGACTCAATGAATGATACAGCTAACTCATAATACCATTCTAATGCATCAATGTCAAAATAAAGCGTACCTAGGGCCAAACCTCAATACTGAAACAAGTAGAGAGATACATACTAGATAACTATACACACACACACACACACACACACACAAACACACACACACACACACACACACACAAACACACACACACACACACACACACACACACACACACACACACACACACACACACACACACACACACACATATATATATAAATACATATAGCACCTAAATGCAATCACCTAGTGCCTGTCCATGAAAAGACGCCAATGGGTCCTTGCCCTACCATGACGTTTCTAATATACAACTAACTAGAGGTGCACATCAGTGGCTAGACGCCCTACAGGTCCTCGCCCTCACCACGACGTTGCGAACACCGCACCGGTCAGGCGCCCTATGGGTCCTCAACTTGACCTCGCCATGAAAGTCATACCCCTAATCACCAGTTAAGATGCCTATAGGACCCGTAACTCAACCTGGGTCCTCGTCTTACCTCGCCATAAAGGAGGGGCACCACTAGTATCACACAAGGCATCCAGGGAATCCATACAATACATGCCAAACACCAAATAAGCAATAGCGGTTATAGCAAAACATCACAATTTCTCATCCACGTTTCTAAAGGAGTCTGTAGATCAAATCCAAATCCATCTAGGTTAAATCTTCAATTCGACTATATTAATAATATTCCTAACGTGAGATTTGTCCAACAATCCACTAACCACGTCACAAGTCCCCTTTATTTTTGTGATCACAATATATAAGTCCTCTGTTTGCCGTGTACCATTTTAAATTTAAAATCTAACAATTTACTCATTAGAATAACATCAGCATCCCTAAAAATATACACGAGCAATTCATTATAACACCCTACCAATGTCGAGAGTCAACCCTATGGCATCTAATTTGATATACGATGTTAAAACCATATTAGGAAGTAGTCAAACAACTTAACTGGATTCCAACAACATCTTTATCATCATCTGGAGGAAGAGAAGGTGTGTGCAAGGTTCTGAGATAAGGTTCTAATAATTTCAACAAAAGGATTGTGAAAAGGAATCAAAATCATGAAATCAAAAAAATTCTCCTTTTTGTTTCTGACATTTGGTTACTGTTTCGCACATAACAGTAAGAAATTTTTCAACCAAATTAGTCTTTTTTGAAACTAGACTCAAAAAGCTTTCTAGTGATATATAACTTGTTAAAAACAAAGTTTGATTGAGTAAGTTATGATCGATTCAATTTTTGTAAAAATAAAAGTGTGATAAATCAGACTTTCTAGTTTGTACCTTAGTTTCTTGAAGTTTCCGACATCAGAAAAGACTAACAAAGATATGTTCCTCGAAGGCTAGGGTTTGGAGTGACGACCAAGAGATAAAGAGAGAGAGGAGGAGAGTGTGAAGAAAAGTGAAGGCATTAAGGTCTATTTATAGGTGAGGGTCTAGGCTTAGATAGGAGGAAAAATTTAAATTCAAATTAGATTCTATAAAATGACAGAAGGTTTAATCTTATAGATGTATTTATTTATTGTTATTATTTCTTTTGTTTAATATTTTAATATGATTTTTGACTACTAGATATGTTAAGTATTATTTAAGTAGTATTTTTATTATTTAATTCTAATCCTATTAGGTTTGGTTATATTGTTTTAGTTTAATTATTATTTAAATTATCCTTCTAGAAGCTATGTTAAACTATTTTCTTTATGTTAGTTTATCTAGTTTTTAATTAATTGATTATTTAATATTAGTTTTAAGATATCCTTATCCAAATTTTATTTAAAGTCTTCTAGGATCTACGTTAATTATTTTTCTTAGTGGTCTCATGCCATACTTGTCTTGTTTTCTACTGGGTTTCAAGCCTAGTTTGTCACGCCCTAAAATCTGAGCACGTGACCAGCACGGAAGGTGAACATCTCCTCACGTACGTAAGCCTATTTTTCTCTTAAGCACAATACTAATCTTTATTTTGGTTATTATTTTAAATGTAATTAATTTAAATTACACAATTTAAGAATTAAAATAAGAGAACTATTGCTCTTCTCAAAAAAAGATAAGAAAGTATAACTAAACTGAATTCCTCATACACGCTATAGTCATACACATTATATCGCAAAACAAACATACCAGATTACAGAGTTTTTCTAGATTTATACAATTTAGAATAAGACATAAACATTATACCTTTACCCTGAACAAATGGAAATGTAATCTTGGCGTGAATGTCATCGAACTAGAAAATTCTCCATACCTGAAACTGAAGACAGCTTCTACTTGAGAGAATCCTACTACATTCACATACAATATAGGTATATATATATATATATATATATATATATATATATATATATATATATACATACATGCAGATATACATAATTGATCTAACAATACAATCATCTAAGTTTTCGTGTACAAGATATTTATCAAGACACACACATTGAAATCGCCTCGCAATTATTATTAACAAACACATTCAAGATCAAGTCAAATCACATTTCATACAATTCCAATTTAAGTTCCCAGACATTTTTTGGGTCCCGTCTATAATAAGTGGTTGTTGCTCCATGGCCCCTGCCGCATCCTCCTTTATTTCACCCCTGTCCACAAAAGGACAAATCTATAGTCCAACCTTATTTCACCCTGTCCTTAAAAGGACGAATATCATATTCAATACCACGTGGCCATAGTGATTTCATTCCACTTTTATTTCATTACATGAGATCCCATAAACTCCATTTTCATTTCTCTCAAGATCAAACACAGTCACATTACACAATCATAGGCAACCATATGCATTTCATTTCGGGGAAAAGTTCACAATAGTCTCACACTTACACATTTCAATGCATAACATGAATGCATTAATTTCACGTCACACACACACACACACACATATATATATATATATAGTACACTTTTAATATATACATAAAATAAGCAAACATGATAAGGTAGGATATCTCACCTCGATTCTAAGCTAAAATTCTACATTTCAAATCAAAGGATAAATTCCAAGGAATTTATCAAAGGCATAGAGAACAAGCCAAGCAAGGAGATAACACCTAATTAGAACATAGGCAATCATTCATTTAGCTTTGTTCTGTTTTGAGGTTAAAATCAAAACCAATCTTTAAGAAATTTTTGGGAATAAACTATAGTTCCAAAAATTATGAAATTTGGTACAGAACCTTGTTAGTATGTTAAAAGACTAGGATAAAAATTTCATAATTTAATTCTATCGTTTGTCCTCTCTAAAGACCCTACTAGTGGCTAAAGGTCAGAGCTGTCTAAATTTGGAATAGATACTGTGTTATGCATTTTAGACTTAGTTAACTATGTCCAAATGCTATGAAATTTTGAAGATAATTAGTTTTATGTTTTAGCTAAGGGTCATAAAATTTGTAGACCAAAATAAAGTCTTTAGCTGCCAAAACCGAATTAATTTTCGAAACTGCCTAGATTTGCTCTGCACTAAACAAAGTGTTGTTCTCATGTTTATTTTGACCAACCAAATCAATTTTGATGAGCTCAAAAATTTTCAGGTTAGATTATCAGAATATAAAGAACCTCTCATAACAATTTCATGATTTTAAAAATTGATTTGGTCATTCAAAATCACTTAAAATCAGAAGCATTTAAAATTGTCCTATTTTCCTTTCATAGCTCCTTAGTAAATTTTCCTTATTTCCTTTACTTGATTTAAACTCATATTTCACTTCAACTAGGTCCATAGATTAGGAATATATTTTCTTCTAAAATTAAATCAACCCCAATAAACTTTTTAATATTTTCATTTTAGTCCCTACAGTTTACTATCATGCTTTTTCCTTCAGATTTTTCTGTCATCAATTCAGTTTCACATGCACTAATAATATTTCCAATAATTTACAAAATTTTACCCAAAAATTTTCAATTAAAAACCAACCTTGGAGACAGAAATAGTAAACTCAAACCACTATAAAAATTCTTGAATAAAGAACCTAAATACAAAACATTTACAGTTAGATTTTAGAAGGATTTAAGCTGAAAATTCAGTTTGGGAGATGAATAAAGCATGGGTACCAGATCAAAGATTTATTCAGCTAAAGAATCATTAGAGAGAGGAAGGAAAGTTCTCACCATTGAATAAACTAGAGTGGTCGACAGTAGAACTGACTGCTAGCAAGATACCCATAAATGATGGTTGATGAAGACGAACCCCCACTCACTCTCAAGACACTGTCTCTCTCTCTCTCTCTCCTTTCTATTTTCTTCCTTTCGTTCACAACACCCATGTATACTTATTTTATCAAAGACAACAAAGGAAAGAAGAGTGAGTGAATGATAAAATTAAAGGGAAAGGCACTCACTTATATTTTTTTTATAATATTTCTCACACTATTCACACTTCCACTCACACACATAACTTTCTCTCTTTTTTTTTTTTTAAATTTTCATCTCTTCCTCTCACTTTTTTTTTCCTTCTCCCCCACCATGGACACACACAATGCACTTATATATATATTGTAACACCCCGACTTTTTTTTCTTTAACAATAATAATTTTTCTCTAAATCGGTTCACTGGATAATTTTCTGAATAATTTTCTTTCAAATAATTATAGATTTCACTATTAACGAATTTTACTATTCATGTGAATAGTAACCTTGCAGAAAATTTACAAGATTCGTATTAATTATATCTGAGCTTGAATATATACAAAAATAATTTATATAATATTTGTTATTATCTTTACATATTTGAATCATAAACTACCATAAAATATATTTCCACACTTTAATCTCATCATTAATATCATCAAGCCTTCCATTTTGCCCTTTTTTTCCTGAAATGATCAATTTTCTAAAAGTGAGATATAAAATATCTCATTAGCTAGTCACTTTCTTAAAAACATGTAAACACATGAGGAGATCATTTCAGCCATAAAAGCATAATATCACACAATAATTAAATTTCTCTTATTCACTATGTAGAACAAGAATTTTAAATAAAATTCTGTAAAAATTCATTATGAACATAGATATCATAAATCATAAATAATCATACTTTTATGGAAGACTAACTACCTGATCTGATTTTCAACCTCTTAAACTTCCTTGCTCCTATTTACTCTGCGTTTCCCATGTCCTTCCTTCTTCTTCTTTCCTTTCTTCGTCTCTTTCTCTCCTCTATTTCTCTCCCTCGTCTCTTTCTCTCTCTCCTCTTTCTTTCTTTTTTTCTCTTTTGTTCTTCCTTTCCCAACTCACATAACACACACATATATACATATATTTTTTTAATATTTTTTTTCACTATTCCAGCCTCAAATCAAACATCACTTTCTCTTTTTTATTTTATTTTTTTTTGTCTCTTTATCTTCCTCTCCATCATCTTCTCCTCTCTTTCTTCCTGTAACACCCCACCGTGACTCACCACATTCATATATATATATATATATATATATATATATATATATATATATATATATATATATATATATATATTATTTAATTAATCAAACTTCACATCTCCTTTTTTTTTCTTTTTTCTTTCTTTTCTTTCTTTTCTTTCTTTTCTTCCTTTTCTTCCTTTTCATTCTCACCGCACACCTCACACACATCACTTTCATACTTTTTCTTTTGGTTGAAAATGATAAAAACCCTCAAATTTTTTTATCCTATACAAATAGGTCCCTACTTAATGGATAAAATTCTATTTATATCTCTCAAAAATTTCTTAATAACTATTTTATCCTTATTTTCTTGCTCATTTATTTATTTAACCTCATTTTCTAAAGTAATTAAATTTGGGATATCATATATATATAAACAATGTCTACCTACTCTTGTCACGAAGCATAATAATAATTTAACATAATGCTTTTAACTTTTCTTCTAACTTTATCAAATATCAAATATTAATAATAATATAGACAATCATCATGCTTCCATGAAGATAAGGATACACTCTTTACTTTGCCAATTGCCAACACATAGGAGATACGTGGACAGTGGAACAACTTCTTTTATTTGTCTTTTGGTTAAAATATTAAAGAGCCCTCATATCTTTTATATTCTATTCAATTAGGTCCCCATCCTAATGAATAAAATTATATTCATATTTCTCGAAAATTTCTTTATTACTATTTTATCCTTATTTACTTGCTCACTTATTTATTTAGCCTTATTTTCTGAGGTAATTAAATTTGAGATATTACATTCTCTCCCCCTTAAGAAATTCGGTCTCCCGAATTTCTCCATCTACACTAAGACTTAAGAAGGAATTATCATAAATCTGCTTAGAATTTCCACAATCAAGTACAAAATATAACAAGTTCAACATATTCTCATTCCTCAAATTTTTTCAGTAAAAGGAATCACCTCAATTGAAAAAGATCCAAAAATTGACTTAAATTTTATTTCTAGTACATAAGTTACAGATAACAAGCTTAAATCAAATAGTAGCTTTAGGTACAAATAAAAGAAATGATAAATTAAGGATGAGGAGGCTTTTGAAATGTAGAAGGTGCTCCAGGTTTAAAAGAGGAAGGTGTTTCATACCTTAAGGAGGAAGCTAATCGTTGCAGCCTAGAAAGGGTTTCTGGAGGAAGCGCTTGGGAAATTTGACGAAGAGCAGAAGTCACTTCGTTCATACAGTCGTTGGTCACGAAAATTTTGATTTGCAAACATTGAATATCTATCAACTCGATTAGCTAGTTCTCCAAAACGACAGTTTATCAGTTTCTCTTGGTCTTCAAAGAGATTATTCATTAGTCGCTTTTGGTCCTCTGTCTTGTATTCCAAGCTCTCTATCTTACACTCTAAGTTTTCTATCTTAAGCTCTAGGAACAACTTATTTTCTGAGGATGTTGTAGTGCTGTCCTCCTCTAACTCTATTACATTCCTCTTCCTCTTCTTAATTTCTGATGACCTATCTACAGGTCTCTTCCCTTTGTTGTTTTCGAGACTAGATTTAAATCAAGCTCTACATTGTCAGTCTCAAAATTCAAGTTGAAAGATTTATTGTCGATCATTGCTCTAGGGACCTCAGAAATAAGTTCAAATGAAAAAGGAATGAAGATTGAGGAATATGTATGTAATAAAAGAAGTATGTTTGCTTGGTACGGTGAATAGGGTAATGGGCATATAAGATTTATAGGCAACTTGAAGCCCCTCAAACTAGAGTTACCACAACCTATACGCCGCTCCATAAGAGGTTTATAGATGTTATACATCATAATGCTAGTGATTAATGTCGGACATGCAAGTAAATAGTAAATAAAATTTAATGCAATTAACATAAGTCAAAGATTTCTTCAAAAAAAATTTCTGCTAATCTTGACCTTTCTCAAAATTTTGACTAACTATGCACTTCAGTCTGAGATTTTCTCCCTCTAAACTTGTCTTATCCTATAATCCCATATCACGATGTCACTCTATGATTAGGTAGTCTCATATTAGCCTTATCTTAGATTCTGATAAGTGTCTTTACTCTAGACTTACACATAATATATATAAATATATATTTTAAAACAAAGTTAACTGCTTACGTTCGCATGCATCAAGTATTATCATGATGCAAGGAAATCATTGCCTTTCATTTGCTCACAAGAGCATTATATGTATGTATGTGTAAACATAAAGATGCATCATCCTCTACACATTTCATTCTATTCAAGTCATTTTAAATTTTTGACTTCTCATTCTCTATGATTACATGTGGAATCATCACATATTCTCCTTGGCCGTAGCCTTCACTCATTATGCATGAATAGCATACATATCATATGTTTTTAGATACATGTAATCATAATTCAATCAATTATATATATTATACTCAACTGAAAGCTCTCGAGAACAACACAACAAAGCAAATAAATAGAATTCAGTTCATCACCATTTCATTAATCCTTAAAATTTTCAATCAAAACAAATTAAATCAGCCGCAAATCCACTGAAATTGACTTTGGTGTTTTTGGCATTAATGCGACGTGCTATTGGTGTGCATGTCTACCCTAGACTTCTGACTTTCAGCTTGCAAAAATCATAGGTTGAGTGGGTAGGGGTGCGGCGAACAGATATCTTCTTTGTCTCTAAGTCCTAATTTTTCTCTATAAAAACTGTCATAGCGTTCTCAGTTACCACACCACAAAGAGTAATCATCTCTGGGCCTACAACCTCCCAGCATTCCTCTCTCCTCATACTCTTACAAAAATTTCTAAATTTTCCAAATCATGGCCACAAAAAAGTACATTAATCTCACAGTGGATGCCAAGGAAAAAGAGCTCAACTTAAACTTAAGTTTAGGCAAAGACAAGGGCAAAAGACCTTTCGAGGGATCTCAAGAGAATCAAAAGGAGAAGAAGATGAAGAAGAATGAGGAAGTTGAGGAGATTAGCACGGGCCATACCTCGGAGGACAAAATCACCTATCTAGAGCAGCAGTGAAGGATCTGAAAAAGATAATAGAGGATTTGGAAAAGTTAACTAAACGCAATAATGTGGCAATGACTTCGATAATAGATAGGTTCTTCTATTGGTCCACCCAGTGCTTCTGCAATCAATAGCAAAGAAGTGTTGATTGTATGAATGGAATTTACACTACCCTCAACGACATTGCTCTGTCTCTCGCTCCAAGGAACGATCGAAGGGTGATGATACAATACAACCCTTCTAATCTGAGATCACCTCGCCTTTAGATTACTCATACATGAGTAAACTTTTTTTTTGCAATGTAATCCTTTAGTTTTTTTTATGCAAGTAATTTCTTTTATTGGACAGTACTCTAATAAAATAAAGAAAGATAAAGGAAATCAGCCATACAAAATCAATCATGAATTCATCTTATAAAACACACCACATAAAAATTTGATCCGACAGTAACGGAATCAAAACAAATAACAACCTTTCCTTTACTAAGTTCAAAAGTGTAGCCACATCTGTCTAAAACTAAAACTGACAACATAATTCCTAAGAAAAGATAAGTCTCAGAGGGAAAGTGTCACAACCCGTTTTCTGGACACATGACCGGCACAATGATGAATCTCTCATCACTGTAAGCCCTTCGATAAATTCTACCTGTGAGTTTAAAATAACAATTCCTTAATAAATATGAAGAAAATATATCAAATTTTTTTATCTGAAAATCATAGAGATGATTTGCATGTAATAATAGTTTAAAATACATTATTATACTAACATACAAGCCAAATGCCAAACCCCTGACCTAGATGTCCTAGACGATTACAGAGCGACATAATCTACAACAAAAGAGGGGCCTACCCGACAGCGGGAAGGTCCAAAGTGATCTACTCTTCTAGCAGATATTCTTCACCGGTAACCTGATATGTAAAAAAAGTTTTATAGAGAGTGTGAGCTTTAAAACTCCGTGAGCGAATCGGCCTCGCGTTAATAAAATTCAAATACATTACCAGTCATGCAAATATATCCGAAGGCTCAAACTCAACCAATAGACATAGTTAGAAATTACATACAAGAAGATAAAAATTCATCCAATTCAACAAACGTTACTAGTACTCATCAATGGCAATATATCCCGGAGAGCGCACACAGGCCGGCTCACCAATTTTGTATATTTCCGCCATGACGCACAACTTCATCCTCATAGCTAGGGCGCCTCACAGATTTATCACCAATCCGGGCTATATCCCTACTGAGGGAATCGTTGTCTCCACACTCACTGGTCAAGACACCCTTTCAACCGGGTTTTCCGCCTTGCCGTGAGAGGGGGTACTGTCCCGCTCAATCACAATCAATAGTATAACATTTCATATCATAATCAGAAGTACAATGTAATATTCATTTATATAACAGGTATAATATATAACTATATTATAGATTTATAAACTACAAATCAAGATAACAATTAAACAATTTTTGAAAAGATTCAAACTCCACATCATCAGGAGATATTTTCTTCGTCTTATCCATACTTCTGGATTAATTATCTCATTAGATTCGTCATTCTGAATCCAATTTCCCCCTATGAATCTTGGGAGTGTCCTACGACATACTTTTTATCACCAGTAATGCTAAAACTCTATTAAAACGGGGTCGTTTCACTCACCTGGATTCCGTACGAGTATCACTTCTTTAAGTTGTTACGGACAATAGTACTCAGGTGAATTTTAATGTTCCGCTACAAAGATTTTCATGAAAGATTAGAGAAAACAAGTTAGGATTGTTTTCATACATACACTATTCATACATATGGTTACTATTCATATGTATGGTCACTATTCATACATACGGTTACTATTCATACGTATGGATACTATTCATACCAGAAATAGAAAATACAATTTGTAAAAGAGTACACCAGGTAAGTTCCCAGGAAGGAGTGGAGGGTCGCAATGGACACACTTAAAAACCAGGTCTTTCCTTAGCCAAAACTTTCCTAAACATGTATTCTTCACAGTTTATATTCTATTTTGGTAATCAGGGATTCAAAATAATATATAGGCAGCTAAGGATAATTTTTCTGATGTGGAAGATCAGCCAAAGCTGCAACCACAGAGCATACTTAAGAAAATAACTTATAAAATTTATAAGACATAGAAAGGGTATAGTATCATTACCTAAACTGAAAAGGAAAGGTCCAAAATCTCAGAGGTCTAGCGTTGGACCAAGAAATCTTAAAGAGAGAAAAAGAGAAGTTGAAGGTGTGATTTTGAAAGTGAAATAGAAGGGTCTATTTATAGGAAAATTTAAGGGTACTATTCCATCTACCCCGTCTCACCTACCAATTTCACTTACTAGTCTCATCTACTAGTTTCACTTACTAGTCTCATCTACTTAGTCTCACTTACTAGTCTCATCTACTAGTATAATCAATTTGCTAATTTAGTTTCCTTTCAATTTAGTCCCTCAGGGAATTCTCTCATATAAAATGTCATTTTCTCCTACAAACTTTTTTTTCTAGTTTTCTCTTATGATCAAACCACATCTATTACTTGACATTTTGATTGTATAGATGAACAGTACCAAATACGTAAATAGTATTATACAGGTAAATAGTACCATATACTGGAATAGTAACCGGCCTTACTAATTTTCTTGGATAAATTTATTCATTGCCACTCTAACTTATTTATTCACTTAGATTCTTGAGAATTTATAAAAATTTCCTAAATTAAAATTTTAAAATTTCTATTCCCAAATTTCCTTCACTAATTCAAAAGAATATTTTCCACGTAATTAAATTTTTCAATAAACTTCAAAATAGATTTTGAATATTTGTAAAAATTATCGGGGTATTACAGAAAGGAAATGAAAACATCTTACATGACCTTCAGTAGAACCATCTCTCTATAGTTGTGCTCGGGTTCACAATGATAGAGAAGGTCCCACTAAGGTTACCTTGCTCTGTAATTGGTAGGAGACCTAAACCTAATCCTCTGATACCAATAAGTGGTTGTTGCCCCACGACCCCTACTGCATCCTCCCTTATTTCACCCCTGTCCACAAAAGGACAAATTTGTAGTCCAACCTTATTTTACCATGTCCTTAAAAGGACGAATATCATATTTAATACTACGTGGCCATAGTGATTTCATTCTACTCTTATTGCATTCCATGGGATCCCATAAACTCCATTTTCGTTTCTCTCAAGATCAAATACAATCACATTACACAAATCATAGGCAACCATATGCATTTTATTTCAGGGAAAAGTTCACAATAGTCTCACACTTGCACATTTCAATGCATAACATGAATGCATTAATTTCACGTCACACACACACACACACACACACACACATATATAGTACACTTTTAATATATACATAAAATAAGCAAACATGATAAGGTAGGATATCTCACCTTGATTCCAAGCTAAAATTTTACACTTCAAATCAGAGGATAAATGCCAAGGAATTTATCAAAGGCCTAGAGAACAAGCCAAGCAAGGAGATAACACCTAATCAGAACATAGCATATCATTCATTTAGCTTTGTTCTGTTTTGAGGTCAAAATCAAAACTAATCTTTAAGAAATTTCTGGGAATAAACTATAGTTTCAAAAATTATGAAATTTGGTACAGAACCTTGTTAGTATGTTGAAATACTAGGATAAAAATTTCATAATTTAATTCTATAGTTTAACCTCTCTAAAGAGCTAAAGGTTAGAGCTGTCTAAATTTGGAATAGATACTGTGTTATGCATTTTAGATTTAGTTAACTATGTCCAAATGCTATGAAATTTTGCAGATAATTAGTTTTATGTTTTAGCTAAGGGTCATAAAATTTATAGACCAAAATAAAGTCTTTAGCTGCCAAAACCGAATTAATTTTTGAAACTGCCCAGATTTGCTCTGCACTAAACAAAGTGTTGTTCCCATGTTTATTTTGACCAACCAAATCAATTTTGATGAGCTCAAAACTTTCCAGGTTAGATTATCAGAATATAGAGAACCTCTCATAACAATTTCATGATATTACAAATTGATTTGGTCATTCAAAATCACTTAAAATCAGAAGCATTTAAAATTGTCCTATTTTCCTTTCACAGCTCCTTAGTAAATTTTCCTTATTTCCTTTACTTGATTTAAACTCATATTTCACTTCAACTAAGTCCATAGATTAGGAATATATTTTCTTCTAAAATTAAATCAACCCCAATAAACTTTTCAATATTTCAGTTTAGTCCCTACAATTTACTGCTAGCAAGATACCCATAAATAATGGTTGATGAAGACGAACCCCTACTCACTCTCAAGATGCTGTCTTTCTCTCTCTCTCCTTTCTATTTTCTTGCTCTCGTTCATAACACCATTGTATACTTATTTTATCAAAGAGAACAAAGGAAGGAAGAGTGAGTGAATGATAAAATTGAAGGCAAAAGGCACTCACTTATATTTTTTTATAATATTTCTCACACTATTCATTCTTCCACTCACACACATCACTTTCGCTCTTTTTTTTAAAATTTTCGTCTCTTCCTCTCACTTTTTTTTTCTTCCCCCCTACCGTGGACAAACACAATGCACTTATATATATATATATATATATATATATATATATATATATATATATATATATATATATATATATATATATATATATATATAAACAATGTCTACCTACTCTTGTCACGAAGCATAATAATAATTTAACATAATGCTTTCAACTTTTCTTCTAACTTTATCAAATATCAAATATTAATAATAATATAGACAATCATCATGCTTCCATGAAGATAAGGATACACTCCTTACTTTGCCAATTGCCAACACATAGGAGATACGTGGATGGTGGAACAACTTCTTTTATTTTTCTTTTGGTTAAAATATTAAAGAGTCCTCATATCTTTTGTATTCTATTCAATTAGGTCCCTAGCCTAATGAATAAAATTATATTCATATTTCTCAAAAAAAATTTTATTACTATTTTATCCTTATTTACTTGCTCACTTATTTATTTAGCCTCATTTTTTGAGGTAATTAAATTTGGGATATTACATAGTTGGGCCTATTTCATTAGCTTGTCAACTCGTATTTATTCTAACTGGTTTTTGGGCCTGCCTATTAGACTTTTAGTTTAGGCCATCTAATTAACACTTAACTTATTTATATTGGGCCTTAGTTTATCTTACTTAAGCACAATTGAGCTTGAGTTACATTTAATTTAATAATTAGACATGGGCCTTAAATTATTAGTTCATTCTTACTGTTTATTTATTTTATTAAATCCTTAGGAGTTTCTTTTTGTTATTTTGACTATTTTTAATTTTCCTTTAAATCTTACATTTTTAATTCTCCTAGTGTCTTACATTTATCTTATTGTAACTTCCAATCCAACGCCACAAATTTAGAATATTTTTAGTTTGACCCCTAGCCTACTCTTAAATTTTTCACTTTAGTCCCTCATACAACTTATGAAGAAATAACAATCACACAAACACAATAACACACATTTATCATAAAATGACAAACACTGCAACATTACAATAACACACATTTATCATTAAATGACAAACACTGCAACATTCATACGAGTATTCATCTTTTTGCGAAAATATTTTCCCTATGTCATAATTCATGATTTCTTATTACATTGTAATACCAAGGGTATTACACTAGCCACTGAGGGACTTCTCCAAATTTTACTTTTCAACAATCAACTCTAGGAACATATCAGTTGATGATTCTATAGGCTACTAACTTATTAGTAGATAGGCTGCTGACATAGGGAGAAAAGCTTCTGTTACCTTTGATTTTGTTACCTGTAGTCTTGCCTTTTGGATTTCCAAAAGAACATGTTGAGATACTTTCTTTCTCCTATACCTCCCCTTTTTTTTGCCTTAAATATGCAATCTCCTTTCATTTGTGTATGTTATTCTGACAAAAGAAAGAAAATGCTGCCTCATGATGTCTTTCCATTTTCGTGTGCTAACCTTTATTTCCCTAATTCAAGTGCTCTATTGTTTCTTTGTTGTATAAATGGGCCGCTTTCTTTCTTTCTTTATTGATTTCACATGATTAATTCAAGGTCCAAAGCATGCGATCCACATGAATTTATCTGTGTTTGGGCAGAAAGAAACAAATAAATTTGTCTATGTTTGGGCTGATAGAAATACATAAGTTTGTCTATGTGTGGATTAGAGATGGCAACCAGGCAGGGGCAACAAGCAGAGAAGATGACAATGGGAGAAGGAAGGACGAGGACTTTGACGATGATGAACACCAACAAAGAGCCAGAGATGATGACGATGGGAAGATGATGGTGAGATAAGAGCGCAATTGAAGGCAAAGCTCAAGAATGACAAGAGAGATTGAAGGCAGAAGCAGAGCACGAGAATCATGACATGAGAGAGACTAGGGCGTGGCTGAGAGAGGACGAAGGCACAACAGTCAATACTAGGAGGTCGAAGGTTAGGCATGACAATAGTGCGACTGGATAAGAGAGCAGTAGAGAGGTTTAGGACTTTAGGGTTTCAGAGAACATGATAGGACAAAGGCATTTAAGGATTAGGAATGAATTATGAATTTAGGGGTTTTTTTTATTGAAATTATTTTTATTTTAATTCAAAATTACTAAATTGCCCTAAACCCTAATTTTGTAAAATTACTAAAATGCCCTTCTAGGACAAAGGCCTCGTGAGGCAAGTAATGTGATCCCCGTCTCCGTCCCTATTTAGCTTTCAAAGAGATTTTTTCTCCTATTCTTGTCCTCGCAAGGAAAAATCTCTCCAACGGGGCCCCAAATGCAAAAAATCTAGGGCGCTATTGCCACCCCTAATGGGGATTGATAGAGATAATTCCATTAATAAAAAAAATTTCAAAAATCTTGCACTAACACACATACAACGCAAGAAGGCTCAGTTTTATTCACAAATGCTTCAACAATTTACCACTTACTTTTTATATTATTTCAAAGATATAAGACATCTTTAAGTATACAAGCATCACTGCAAAAAAACTGCAACATATAGAAGTGATTAATTTGAAAAAAAAAACTATCTCTTGCATAATTAGGTCATTTTTATTTATTAATTTTGTAATAATTAATATAGGTGATTTGTAGTTTTTTATTATTTTTGGTTAGTTTAGGGTTTTGGACATGAAATATCTTTCTCTTTTTGACTTGTTACATTCTTTTATAAATTATAGTAATACTTGTTATATAAAATTTTAAGTGTGGTAAATAATTATTTTGGTAATAATTATGTTTTTTAATTATTGATACATTTAGATAAAATTTTATATGTTTTAAATTTAGGAAATTTGTAATTTTAGTTTTTTTAAATGTAGGTATGATTAATTTAAAATATTTATTTTTAGAACAATTATGTTAATTTTTAGTATTTGTATATTGATATAGAATTTTAGATGTGTGTAAATTTCATAACTTGATTTGGAAATAAAATTATTTTTTGCATAGTGTTGTCATTTTTTAATTATGTTAATTTTTAAATGTTAATTTATTTTATTGTTAGTTCATAAATTAATTTTAATTTATTACAATTAGTTTTGTTAATTTTGATATGTTATGTTAATATTTATATCTAATTATTATGATCATTTAGTAAGTAAAATGGCATAAAACACCAGATCCTTCATGCTGAATCCTGACCCCAAAGATCCATCAGTCTTGTACCTTTAAGATAAACACATTTCAGAGGCTATGTGGGTTAGACAGGTAACTGTACATGAAATTAATTTGTTCATTTAGTCTTTATTATTACAATAGTACTAATTTGATTATCACTATGGTGACAAGCTAATGATGTATTCAGTAAAGTACGACGTTGTTACATCCATGTTCAAGCTTTTTATCGCTGCAACTTCTTGTTCCCTACATCCAACAAGCTAGATTTTATGGAGCCTTGCATATGGGGAATTTTGAAGTCGATTATGCGTTAATTTTCGCACTAGTGGAGTGCTGGAGGCTTGAGACTCACACCTTTTACTTGCCAGTCAATGAGTGCACAATCACCCTACAAGACGTGGCCATCCAGCTTAGCCTATCAATGGATGATTTGCCATGGTTGAGTGAACCAATCATATTTGGGTTGAGTAGTGTCAGCAACTGCTCAGTGTCACTCCTCCTGACGAAGTCATAATTGATTCAGTTAGATCCCCCCAGATGTCATAGAGGAGATTTTGCAACAGCATGCTCGTGCATGTATTTTGAAATTAATAGGGGGCATGTTAATTAATGATACAACAAACATGTACGTGCACTTAATGTATCTTCCTCTGCTATGGGACATTCATCATGCTGGCTAGTATAGTTGGGACTCTGCGGTGATAGCACACCTTTATTGCAAATTATGTGGGGCCATTGATGTCGACAAGAAGGAGATTGCAGGGTGTGTGCACCTACTCCATGTTTTGGCATGGGATCAACTCCCACCGATCCCGCCCCGAATCTGAGGCTAACACTAGAGACAGTTAGATCTAGAAGAAGAAGAACTTAACTATTTCGATCCTCCACCTCTGAGCTTTAGGTACTTATTCAACATAACATGTATTATTTATAGTCTAGTTCAATGTATTTTGTATAATATAGTTTAAATTAACGTGTCGACCCTTTTAATTTGCAGGTGGAGTGATTATAAAGGTCTGAAAAAGCACCCACAACATCTTCTAACTAATTATCGAGAGATAATACACCGATTGACGAAGATAATGTAAGTTTTCACCTGTAATGATGAGGTTCATTTTTTTTCCTTAAATTTTTGCCTTCTGACTATAATTTTTATCTGTAGGTTGTGTAAAGCCATATAAGGCTGAGGTGTGTGGACAGCCAATACCACCATACTGTTTGGATGGTTCTGACATTTGGCAAGTGATTGTGCCTCTTATATGTTTTCACATCATCGAGTGGCATCAGCCCGACAGATGTCTTCATCAGTTTGAGTAAGATTAACCCATCCCATCCCTCCCCACCAATAACGACTGGCAAGACACATAACAATTAAAGGGGAAATGGGATATTAATTAGGATTGAACAAGTAGAAGACATCGCTTAATGGCAAGCACAGAGGGAAACCTCTGGACCACTCCTTGAACCATTGACCTATAACTCTGACTATATAAGATGGTATTAGCGTATCACGCGTCAGTGGATGTTACCTCGAGTAGCTGCATTGGAGGCTAGCATAAGTTTTTATTCATTACTGTTATTGTATTTCTTTATAATGATGTTTATGTTTGACACTTCTTATTAAGCTACAGGAAAATGCATATGAGGTTGTCTACTGTGAGACCTTCGAGTCGAGCCCACTAGAGAACATGTGCCAATTCAGCATAGATATTATGCAGGCACTAGGTAAGGATCAACGGTTGCAACAATAACCTATTGGGCACATAGCACCGCTGACAATGAGCATGGAAGTGCCTGTAGGAAGTGCTAAACGAGAACGCCATCGACCAATAGGCTTCATACAAACATAGAGAACTATGCATCAATGGGCAGATAAAGTAGACTTTAGCTCACCACCTCCAGCTCCTTCAGTCCCACTAGTCCACACTGAGGAAGAGCCCTCTATCTACACCGATGAGGGTTCATCGACTATGCATAAGATGTATTCACTCCTTATGCATGAAATGTATACACCTCCTATGCATGGGATGCATCCACCCCTGATACCACTTATGCACGTCAGTGGGGGCTCCTCTATAGGTTTTGGCATGTATACACTCCTGATGCCACCTTTGTAAGTCAGTCATAGCATGTACACAGAAGAAGTGCCTCAAGGCTCCATGTATAAGTGGTTGAGCCAAACCCTGATTGTAATACCCAAGAAAAATAAAATATAAATATTTGTTTACAAACTACTGTTACTATTTCAGTATACGGTACTATTCACCCATATAATACTATTTACGTATATGGTACTGTTCATTTATACAATCGAAATGTCAAGTACTAGATGTGGTTTGGTCATAAGAGAAAACTAGAAAGAAGTTTGTAGGAGAAAATGACGTTTTATGTGTAAAAATACCCTCAGGGACTAAATTGAAAGGACTGAATTGAAAAGAAACTTAAAGGTTTAATGTGAAAGGATAGTTTTTCCTTTAAGTTTCCAATAGTAATAACAGAAAAATTTTCCATCGTACGCATAAGGTGCACAGTAACTGCATTATTAGAAATGTCATTTTCATGAATAGTAAATTGAATATTTTATTAGTGCATAGTGTCAAATAGTACCATTGACTTTTGCTATAAATAGGCCTTTTCAATTCACTTCTAAACTCACACCTTCAACTTCTCTTCTTCTCTCCTTAAGTTTCTCTTACTCCAATGCTAGGCCTCTGAGATTTTGGGCCTTTCCTTTCCAGCTTAGGTAAGGATACTATGCCCTTTCTATGTCTTTCAATTTCAGAAGTTATTTTCTTAAGTATGCTCTGTGGTTGCGGCTTTGGCTGATCTTCCACATCAGAAAAACTATCATTAGCTGCTTACATATTATTTTGATTCTCTGATTACCGAAATAGTATGTAAACTGTAAAGAATACATGTCTAGGAAAGTTCTGGCTAAGGAAAGACCTGGTTTTTAAGTGTGTCCATTGTGACCCTCCACTCTTTCCTGGGAACTTACCTGGTGTACTCTTTTACAGATTTTATTCTCTATTTCTGGTATAAACAGTCTCCGTATGTATGAACAGTAACCGTACGTATGAACAGTATCTGTATGAAAACAATCCTAACTTGTTTTCTCTAATCTTTCATGAAAATCTCTATAGCGGAATACTGAAATTCATCTGTTTACTCTTGTCCGTAACGACTTAGAGAAGTGATACTCGTATGGAATCCAGGTGAGTGAAACGACTCCGTTTTAATAGAGTTTTAGCATTACTGGTGATAAAAAGTATGTCGTAGGACACTCCCAAGATTCATAGGAGGAAATTGGATTCAGAATAACGAATTTAAGGAGATAATTAATCCAGAAGTATGGATAAGACGAAACAAGTATTTCATGATGATGTGAAGTTTGAATCTTTTCAAAAATAGATTAATTGTTATCTTGATTTGTGGTTTATAAATCTATAATATAGTTATATACTATACCTGTTGTATGGATGAATATTATATTGAGCTTCTGATTATGATATGAAATGCTATTGATTGTGATTGAGCGGGACAGTACCCCCTCTCACGGCAAGGCGGAAAACCCGGTTGACAGGGTGTCTTGACCAATGAGTGTGGAGACAATGATTCCCTCAGTAGGGATATAGCCCGGATTGGTGATAAATCCATGAGACGCTCTAGCTAAGAGGATGAGGTTGTGCGTCATGGCAGAAATATACAGAATTGGTGAGCTGGCTTGTGTGCGCTCTCCGGGATATATTGCCATTGATGAATACTAGTAACGTTTGTTGAATTG
Source organism: Biancaea sappan (assembly GCA_037074585.1). Lineage (NCBI taxonomy): Eukaryota > Viridiplantae > Streptophyta > Magnoliopsida > Fabales > Fabaceae > Biancaea > Biancaea sappan. The sequence goes on from CM073500.1 coordinate 25,716,623, forward strand.
GTTGTGCATCATGGCGAAAATATACAGAATTGGTGAGCTGGCCTGTGTGCGCTCTCCGGGATATATTGCCATTGATGGGTACTAATAACGTTTGTTGAATTGGATGAATTTTTATCTTCTTGTATGTAATTTCTAACTATGTTTATTGGTTGAGTATGAGCCTTCGGATATGCTTGCATGACTGGTAATGTATTTGAATTTTATTAACGCGAGGCCGATTCGCTCACGGAGCTTAAAAGCTCACACTCTCTGTACAACCTTTTTGTTCAGATCAGGTTGCTGATGAAGAATATCCGCTAGAAGAGTATATCACTTTGGACCCTCCAACTGTCGGGTAGGCCCCTCTATTGTTGTAGATTATGTTGCTCTGTAATCGTCTAGGACATCTAGGTCAGGGGTTTGGCATTTGGCTTGTATGTCAGCATAATAACGTATTTTATATTGAGAATTTATTATTATGTGCAAATCATCTCTATGATTTTCAGATAAGAAAAGTTGATATATTTTCATCATATTTATTAAGGAATTGTTATTTTGATAACATAGATAATTTAATCTCATAGGTAGAATTTATCGAAGGGCTTACAGTGATGAGAGATGCATCATTGTGCCGGTCATGTGCCCAGAAAACGGGTCGTGACACTGATGACCCCAACACACGCTCAAGCCCCATTCATGGATTTCGGGTTTGGACAATGGTCGGGTTCGGGGACTTTGTTTGGATTTACACAGTTCCAATCACCCCCTTCGAGTCAGATTTAGATAGGATTCAATCAGCAGCAACTGTCAGATGAGGAGGGTAATGAAGATGATGACCACCCACCTAACCAACCTAAGGACCAAGACCAGGTAGAAGATCATCACCTACAGCACCGTTGGCCAGAAAGAGATAGGAGGCGTTCTCAATGTTGCACCGAGAGTCACATGATGTAGTGTTCTTTTATATTGAAATAATTATATGTAAAAATGATATTTGTTTAATTTTTTTAATGATGTTTACATAGTTTGAGTTATTAGCATTTATAATATATTAAGATTATTATTATCGAAATCAACGTTAGAATTTAATTAAGTCCTTAAAATGAAAAGACCACATTAAAATTTAATATATACTTGCCTAAAGGATTATATTTCACTTTAAAATGAAAAATCCCAATTTTTTTCTTTTTGGTTAAGTTTTCTTTGTTATCTTCTCCAATAGTTAAATTTAGGTATAGAAACTTGAAATTGGTATCCCAATATCCCACACTATTTATTATACTTAAGATGCAATTAAAAGATTAAATTTAAGATGCACATGAAAGTCTAAATGAGATTACATTACAATTTACATCTAAATGAAAATATTACAACAAAATTTTCTTGACAGTTAAAAAATTACGTCTAAATGAAAAGATTAAAGTCTAATTATCATGGCCTTGAAGACGATACCGATTCGGACAAGTATTCTGATAGTGTTCTAATTCTCAACACAAACCACACCCTGGGGGCTCACCGCTTGTATCTCTCCAATTCTTTTCATTCCTCAACTGTCTAGACTGGGGTTTTCCTTCACCTTGGATCTCCTTTGAGTCAGGCACGAATTGGAGCATCAGTGTTTGAGGCCAATATTCTTCCCCTCCATGCGATCAATAGCGATACGATGTGGTGATTCTTATCTTGCCCACATGTGATCAATAGCGTCCCCTTGTACTTTCCATAAAGGAAAGTCCCGTCCACTTGAATCATTGGTTTCAGGTATTGAATACATCTATGCAAAATTTGTATGCCTAGAACACCCAGCGAAATATTCTCGAGCCAGTTTGCTAGTCAATGTTCCATTCAAAATCAATCTCAGTGCCCAGAAGATATTGTCGAACTGCAACAAACCAACAACATAGTTATGAATACTAGACCTCCCAATCACCATAGGTCTTGGCTATGGCTTTTTACTTCGCCATCTATGCCTTCTTATAAGATACGGTGTATGTGAATTGATCTTTAATGCATTAGATCACTTGAGAGATAGACATGTCTATAAATTTGCTCACTTAGGCCATTATTGTTGTGGTGATCAGGTCAGAATCTAGTTGTCTATGGTCTTGGAAAATTGATGCTAAAACACATGTGTGGTCTCCATTGTACCTCGTGTCGTCCATAAGTAGTAATTCGTCTTCAAAGAAGCTTTCACTCTCCAATTACAGCCTTCTTCGAACTTCACGCACTTCACCTCCACTTATTTCTTCGAAAACTTCTCCACCTTGTAGCTGATGTGCCTCTTGATAAAGTGTGTTTTCAGCGCAACTATTAGTGAATTCTTGTTTGGAAATAATAAATTGACTGTAAAGTTTGAATTATCATGCCATGTGTGCGCTTCCATGATATTTGAAATTTTCGGCTCACCTATTGAGACTATATTTTCTTGCATCAAATAAGAGGGCGGAGCATAGTAATTGGTAGACTTAGCTAGTTGAACATCACCTATTAAGTCTTGTATGCTTACTCTAAATTCTGGGTGGTCAACATCATTAACCTCAACATCCTCTATGTCAATGACATCCGTGCCATCCATAATATCACACGATGGGTTAGGAGGTAGAATGTCCATGTCATCCTCTGTGAGCTAAATTTGCAGACTTTAGGACAAATATGGGATTGACACATGACACTAAATAGAGGGTTTTGCGTCCTCATCCCATATGACTTGCTCATTTAAATTTCTGTATATATTTCCATAGTTGTCAGCATGCCCTGTAACTGTAGGTGACAATCAATCATCAGTTTTACATTATCATCATCATCGTTAAGCTAGAACTCCCTAAACATAAATGGCACCATTTGTTCGGGATATTTATATACTAACCTGTTAAATGCTAGATTTAGTACATTTTGGTGCTAAATCTTTGATCGTTTTACTGCTTACTTGTCTCATCTTGTATTTCTTTGCCCTTGATTTCATTGATTTAGTTTAGTTTAGGATTTCTTAGAAGTTAGTTTATTTCATATGATTTTTCAACTCAGAGTTGCTAGTAATCACCATTTTATTATCTCTGATGTAGAGTTAGTTGAACGAAGCTGAAGCGATTAGTCGAGGCGGTACAATGTACTGTGAGGAGGGTTCTTTTCCTACCACCGCTATAGCGGTGAGCCCTGGAGCTGAACTTAATTTTGGCATTTGTTTCTGTCCACTACCGCTATAGCGGAAGACCCTCACCACTATAGCCCCTTCTGCTGAAGCTGAAGAACCAGAAGCATCAACCTTTGTCCACCACCGCTATAGCGGTAGATCTTTACCACTATAGCGGTGAGCCCTGTACCAGATTTGTTGAAGAGAACTTAAATCTGTCTTCTACCGCTATAGCAGTGGGAACTTACCGCTATAGCAGTAAGTCGCAATAAGGCACTGATTTAAAATGCTTCAGATGATCTTTTTAGGCTAATCTGAGTTGGAGACAGAAGGGAGGCGCCAACTTTTACTAAAGGAGAAGGAGGAATCCATTTCTGAAGCCAATCAAGCCTGAATTCCGTCAATCCAACCCCAGATTCATGGAGTTTGATCATCCTTCTACTGCTTTTTGTAGTTTTAAAGCCATGAGTGGCTAAATTTTCTGTTCTAGGGTTACTATGAACCCAATTTCATATTAGGATTTGTGTTCTCCTAAAACTTGTGATTCCTTTCAATTTAATACATACCTATTATTCATATTTCTTGAACTTGTTATAAAATTAGCCATTTTATGATTTATATGTTGCCTTCATTGAACTTGGGAGAGGGAGATGTTGGTAGAACACTGAATGATTAGGACGAGTGATAGAACCTAGGAGTTTTACTTGTTAATTAATAGAAATATTAATTAACCTCGTTTAATCAAATTAGGTTAATATTAATTTAACTCAAACTCGCATAAGGAATTGTGTAGAGTTTGGTAGCTTAATTTAAGTTTGGGAGAATCCCTTTAAGTCATTAGAAAACCTAAGATTATTATGTATAGTTGATCTGAATTACAGGTGTAGGGAGAATTAGCAATTCCTAGGACGAAAGAGGGGGATTAGTAACTCTAGGCCTTTTATTTGATTTATTTCCATTCGATTTCATTGCAATTTGATTTTGATTTTGATTAGAGCTATCTTAACCAAAAATTGATTTTCATAAATAACACGGTTAAGATTAATGGAGCCAGTGATGATGCTATCCATCTACGCTTGTTTTCCTTCTCCTTGAGGGATATGGCTAAGAGTTGGTTGAATGCTCAGCCAAGAGCAAGTATAACAACTTAGGATGAGCTACAAAAAAGATTCTTGGGTAAGTTCTTTCTGCCATCAAGATCAATCAAATTGAGGAATGAAATCACAGCATTCTATTAGCATGACGGCGAAAGCTTATATGAGGCATGGGAACGATTCAAAAACTTACTGATGAAATGTCCTAATCATAGCCTCCCATAATGGCAGCAGCTCACCATATTTCATAGTGGTCTCACATATGAGACTCGAGACAAATTGGACACAGCAGTTGGCGATGCTTTGATGGCAAAATCAATAGTGCAAGTCAAAGAAATAATTGAGACAATGGGGGTGAGCCAAAATGGATCTAGTCGAGCCAAGAATGTTGCAAGAAAGAGAGTCATAGAGTTGGATACACTACATGCTTTGTTAGCTTAGAACGAAGCATTAACAAAGAAAGTTGACATGCTGTGCTCTAGACAAAATGAATAGGTGAAGGTAAATGCAATAGCAATGCCGGAACCAAATTGTGATTTCTGTGGAGGGGCTCACATTAACGGGTGTTGTGAAGAATTTCTTTTTGTGGAACAGTTAAATTACATGGGTAATATGCAGAGGAATTAGAACAACCAGTACTCCAACAATTATCATCCAAGCTCAAGGAATCATCTGAATTTCTCCTGGAGTAATAATCACTGCCTTAATCCCTCAACTTCATCTTCTGGTAAGCCTTCTCATCCTCCTGGTTTTAATAGTCAGAATAACTTTTTTTCTCAAAATAGAGCTCCACCACCTCAAGTGGAGAAGAAGCCGTCGATGGAGGAGGTGTTTATGAAATTCATGGAGAGAAGCGAATTGATGTTTCAGACTCAGAATGTGGCTATCAAGAATCTTGAAACTCAGATGGGGCAGCTGGCCCTTGCACTGAATAACAGGCCACAGGGTAACCTCCCTAGTAACACTGAGAATAACCAAAGAAGGGAGGGCAATGAGCACTGTAAGGCCATCACTTTGAGAAGCGGTAAAGAAATTCCTGATGCTGTTAAATCACATACTCAACTAGAGAAAGTAGTTACTGAAGAAGTAAAAGATGAGGTTGCTCTACCTCAAGAAATTGTAACTGAGAAAGTTGATACATCAGAGGTAAAAGATAAAGCTAAAAAGGTGGTAAAAGATGTAACCGCTGAGAATTTTGTTCCACCAACGCCCTATCCTCAGAGGGTGAAGAAGCAAAATTTGGAGAGGCAGTATAAAAAGTTTCTAGAGGTTTTAAAGCAACTACATATAAACATTCTGTTTGCAGAGGCATTGGAGCAGATGCCTAGTTATGCCAAGTTTATGAAGGACGTCATTTCTCGTAAAAGGCGTCTAGGAGAGTTTGAGACAGTAGCATTAACTCAGGAATGTAGTGCTATTTTGCAGAGAAAGTTACCCACCAAGATGAAGATCCTGGGAGTTTTGTGGTGCCATGTAACATTGGAAAGAGTTTTGCAGGCAAGGCATTATGTGATTTGGGTGCCAGTGTAAATCTCATGCCTCTCTCCATTTTTAGGAAGTTGGGTCTAAGAGAGACTCGTCCTACTACAGTTACCCTTCAGTTGACAGATCAGCCTATATGCTACCTAAATGGGGTGATTGAAGATGTCCTAGTGAAAGTAGATACATTAATCTTTCTTGCAGATTTTATAGTGCTGGATTTTGAAGAAGATAAGGAGATCCCTATCATTCTGGGGAGACCTTTCCTTGCAACTGGTAGAGCCTTGATTGATGTTCATAAAGGCGAGCTGATAATGAGGGTCAATGATCAGGAGGTGAAATTCAATATAAACAAGGCAATGAGAGCACCGAATGACCATGAAGAGTGTAACCTCGTACGGATCTTAGAAGGAAATTTGAATGAGCAAATTATGGATTTTGTGGAAAAAGATGAGCTAAAGGATCTCTTGGGTGACGATAGAGAAAAAGACGTGAAACGTGAACTCATAGTGGTTAGATCTTGTACCACTTCTTCTGTGATGTTCAAGCCTAGGAACTACCTTAAGTCTCTAGATATGTCTACTAGAGCAAGCTCACCATTGAAGCCATCCATTGAGGTACCCCCTGTACTAGAGCTGAAACCACTTCCTCTACATCTAAAATATATCTATCTTGGAGATTCTGATTCACTGCCAGCAGTGATTTTGAGTTTGCTCACTGATGAGCAAGAAGAGCAGTTGCTGAAGGTGTTGAAAAGCCACAAAAATGCAATTGGGTGGTCTATTGCGGATATCAAAGGTATCAGTCCTTCCTTCTGTATGCACAAAATTCACTTGGAGGATGAGAATAAGACATCAGTTGAACATCAAAGGCATCTTAATCTGGTGATGAAGGATGTGGTGAAAAAGGAAATTATTAAGTGGCTGGATGCTGGGATTATCTATCCCATATCTGATAGTTCATGGGTGAGCCCAATCCAATGCGTTACTAAAAAGGGCGGAATAACTGCAGTGGCTAATGCTCGTAATGAGCTCATTCCTTCGCATACAGTTACAGGGTGACGGGTGTGTATGGATTACAGGAAGCTTCCAACTTAGAGGAAGGAAATGATGGGTGCTTCATCATCGTCAGCACAATTCCTCACATTCAGGACTCCAGACTATGGGGTCAGATTTGATAAGGAGATATGCAGAAGAAAAGTCCTCCCTAAAAAAGTCTTCAATTTAGAGGAGGATGAATACCCAAAGATTCAAGAGCAGATCATTAACAGGGGTTGGGATAGGATATGCAACTTACCTGAGTATGCATATGTGGATATGATGAAAGAATTATATGCCAATGCATTCAGAACCCCTAATGACAAAATGAAGAAATACACCACTGAAGTCAGAGGCAAACTTATCAGCTTCTCTGAGGGGGCTATTGATGAGGCGTTTGATCTATGGAACCCAAGAGAACAGGATTATCATGGGTTGTTAATATTAAAATCTTAGGATCTCAAAGATGTGCGCCAAACAATTTGTAAACATGAGGCACGTTGGGAACTGAACTCAAGGGGAGAACCATACAAGGTACAGTGGACAGATTTATTGCCAATTGCCAAGGCTTGGTATAGCTTTGTGCAGTACACTATGCTATCGTCCTTAAACTTCTCAGATGTCTTTGCAGAGAGAGCCCTTCTAATCTACTACATTATAAAGGGAATCACAATTAATTTTGGGTAACTAATAGCTGAAAAAGTAGATGAGTTGGCTCAAGCAAAGGCGGGAGTTATAGGATACCCCTTCATCCTGACAGCATTCTTGTTGAAGAAGAAAGTTCCTACAGATGATATGAAAATAAAAAGGCCTCCAGGAATTACAAGGACTTATATTGACAGTTTATTCCCTATGGAGGGAAGGCCAGCACCGCTGCATCCAGTCGATCGCCCTCGACGCACGATACCTCAAGCTCGAGCTAATGTGACGTTGGCTTATGTTAGCAAAGAGCTAGGAAAGGTCCAGCAGTCAATGACCTATTTTAGAGCAGAATTGGGTAAAACGTAGGAGGATGTGCAGTACACAATGGATTATGTGACTGCGTTGGGCTCGTTGATGGATGAGAAGTTCAGCCTTGATTCGTCGAGGTTGCCGGTAAGGGGAGAGGCATCCGGCCTCGGTGCTGAAGCTGAAGGAGAGGCAGATGAGGGAGCCGATGATGCTGAAGAGATGATGGACTAGAATCGAGCCTCACCATTCATTTCTGTCATTTATTTTTCTTTTAGTTTTCTTTTCTTTTTCTCTTTTTCTTATTTTTCAGCCTTTATGTGTATTTATTCTTTGACCTGCTGATAATGTGTATAATTGCTATATATTTTTGTGATCAAACTATGTGATCTTGATGTCGAGCTGATGTGATGTGAATGGCAATGTATAATGTTATTAGCAGTTTCATGTCGTTATGTGCATTCTTCATTCTATGATTTCCTTCTCTCTGTTGGGCAGACACAGGACAGTGGGGGCACTGTCAAATTCAAGTTTGGGGGAGGGGAATTTTTGTTTTATCTTTGTTTTTGTGCGGTATGTGGTCTTAGCAAATAATTATGTAAAACATATATAGGCATAGGCAGATTCCTATTTTTCAAATTCTGATCTTCTTGTTATTTGGTCTTTGCAAGAGAAAATGCTATTTTGTTGATTTAAAAACATGATCATTTTGTTGAAATTTAAATTCATGAATTTGTTTTTAACAAAGAACTAATCTTATTTTCTATAATACGAGGAGATTTTTTTCAAAATTTGAGAAGGCTGTTTGAAACCTGAAAATTCTAAGAGTAAATGCTGTTGTTTAAATTATTCTTTCCTAATGAAACATAAAAAAGATATATAAACTCAATAAGGGGTATAAGTTTTAGATTTCATAAATAAATTAAATAAGTTAACATTGGTGGCTTGATAGTGTGGTTTATGTTAGAGCGGTATCGTGTGGATTAGGCGCACGAATACTGCTTTAGCCAATGAACCTTGCTTTTGGATTGATTGAAGAAGATGAAAGGGTAGAGAAGTGCTGTGTGGATTAGGTGCACGGGTATTTTTCTTACTCTGTAATTTTCACCTTGAGTGTGAAGGGGGAGGAAGAGTTGTGTGGATTGGGAGCACGGACTTTGCTTCTTACTGGATACATCTCGTTTTATTCGGTTTAATTGGATCACTGGAATCTGAACTGTATACCCTTGAGAGTGTGAAAGTTTATAAAGGAAAGCTTGATTTGGGTGATAGTAACAGTGCTTTTTAAAGTTTCTGTGGTTTCAAAGCATTTACTTAAGTTTTGATTTAAATCTCCTGATGATTATTGGCAGTATGATTTCTCCTTTGTTAAAAGCAGTTCTTGAATTCAACTTTTAAGGGATGAAAATGTTTTTAATTACGCAATTGGCATTTCTCTCTTGCTGAGTACGAATGTGGTTTTAATCTTGTCGATGAATCTGTTTATCTTATGTCTGCCTTACACTGTTGTCTATTGAGAGGGATGATTTGCTTGAGGACAAGCAAAGGTGCAAGTTTGGGGGAGTGTTAAGTGCTAAATTTAGTACCATTTTGGTGCTAAATCTCTGATCATTTTACCGCTTACTTGTCTCAGCTTGTATTTCTTTGCCCTTGGTTTCGTTGATTTAGTTTAGTTTAGGATTTCTTAGAAGTTAGTTTATTTCATGTGATTTCTCAAATCAGAGTTACTAGTAATCACCATTTTATTGTCTTTGATGTAGGGTTAGCTGGACGAAGCTGAAGCAATTGGTCGAGGCTGTATGATGTGCTGTGAGAAGGGTTCTCTGCCTACCACCGTTATAGCGATGAGCCCTGAAGCTGAACTTAATTTTGGCATTTGTTTATGTCCACTACCGCTATAGCGGTAGAGCCTCACCCCTATAGCGCCTGTTGCTGGAGCTGAAGAACCAGAAGCATCAGCCTCTGTCCACCACCGCTATAGCGGTGAGCCCTATACCAGATTTGATGAAGAGAACTTAAATCTGTCTTCTACCGCTATAGCGGTGGGAACTTACCTCTATAGCGGTAAGTCACGATAAGGCACTGATTTGAAATGCGTCAGATGGTCTTTTTAGGTTAATCTAAGTTGGAGATAGAAGGGAGGCACCGACTTTTGCTAGAGGAGAAGGAGGAATCTATTTCTAAAGCCAATCAAGCCTGAATTCTATCAACCCAACCCCGGATTCATGGAGTTTGATCATCCTTCTACTTCTTTCTATAGTTTTAGAGCCATGAGTGGCTAAATTTTCTGTTCTAGGGTTACTATGAACCCAATTTCAGATTAGGATTTGTGTTCTCCTGAAACTTGTGATTCCTTTCAATTTAATACATACCTATCGTTCATATTTCTTGAACTTGTTATAAAATTGGTCATTTTATGATTTGTATGTTGCCTTCATTGAACTTGGGAGAGGGAGATGTTGGTAGAACACTGAATGATTAGGGCGAGTGATAGAACCTAGGAGTTTTACTTGTTAATTAATAGGAATATTAATTAACCTCGTTTAATCAAATTAGGTTAATATTAATTTGACTCAAACTCGCATAAGGGATTGTGTAGAGTTGGGTAACTTAATTTAAGTTCGAGAGAATCACTTTTAGCCATTAGAAAACTTAAGATTATTGTGTATAATTTATCTGAATTACAGGTGTAGGGAGAATTAGCAATTCCTAGAACGAAAGATGGGGATTAGTAACTCTAAGCCTCTTATTTGATTTATTTCCATTCGATTTTATTGCAATTTGATTTTGCTTTTGATTAGAGCTATCTTAACCAAAAATTGATTTGCCTAAATAACACGATTAAACTTATGGAGTATTTAGCATGTTAGTCCCTGTGGAGACGATACTTATATTTCATCACTTTATTACTTGTGCGGCTTGTGCACTTACCAGAACGTCCCAACATAACCATGATAGCTTCTTATGATATCCTAGTCTCAACTTATTAGTTGTCTCAAAATATCTAAAGAAGTGTTGTGGCTATTTTTTTTATCACCACCCTGTTATCAGCCTCGAAGGATACGTACCATTGGAATCGTCAGTCAATATGACTCCGTTTGAGTAAACATGAATCAGGAGTACTCTACTTCGACTCATTCTATTTTTTTTTAAAAAAAAAGTACTTAGAACACCGCATAATAAAAATATATTAACAGAAAATTTTAAAATAATAATAATAATAATAATAATAATAATAATAATAAATGACAAATAATAAATGAAAAATAATAAAAATAAAAATAGAAAAAATTAAAATTAAAATAAATGAAAAATTATAATTATAATAACAGAAAAATAAGAAAATTATAATAACAGAAAAATAATAAAAATATAAAGACAGAAAATAATAAAACTAGATAAAAATTATAATAACAAAAAATTAATAAAATTATAGTAAAATAAAAATAATATTATTATAACAGAAAAATTATAAAATTATAGTAACAGTAAAATAAGAAAATTATAATAACAGAAAAATAATCAAATTATAATAACAGAAAAATAATAGATGAAAAATTATATAAAATTATAATAACAGAAAAATAAAAAAAATATAATAACAGAAAAATAATCAAATTATAAATATAAAAAATTATAAAATTATAATAATAGAAAATTATTAAAATTATAATAATAGAAAAATAATAGATGAAAAAATCTAAATTAGAATAACAGAAAATTAATAATAGAAAAATAAAAAAATATAATAACAGAAAAATATTCAAAATAAAAATATAAAATTATAATGACAAAAAAAATAACAGAGAAATGATAAAATTATAATAGATGAAAAATTATGTAAAATTATAATAACAGAAAATTAATAAAATTATGGTAACATAATAGTTATGAAATTATAAAATTATAATAAAAAATAATAAAATTATAATAACAGAAAATTAATAAAATTATAATAACAGAAAATTAATAAAATTATAATAACAGAAAATTAATAAAATTATAGTAAAAGAAAAATAATTATATTATAACATAAAAATTATAAAATTATAATAACAGAAAAATAACAATAACAGAAAAATAATAAAAGACAATTAACAAAAATATAATCACAGAAAAGTAATCAAATCAAAAATATGAAAAACTATAAATTATAATAACAGAAAAATAATAGATGAAAAATTATATAAAATTATAATAACATAAAAATAAAAAAAATATAATAACATAAAAATAATCAAATTAAAAATATAAAAAATTATAAAATTATAATAACAGAAAAATTATAAAATTATAATAGAAGAAAAATTATACAAAATTAGAATAACAGAAAAATAATCAAATTAAAAATATAAAAAAATTATAAAATTATAATAACAAAAAAATAATAGAAAAATAAACTTATAATAATATAAAACTTATATAAAATTATAATGACTGGAAAATAAGAAAATTATAATAACAAAAAAATTACCTTATTTATATGTGATTAGAGGAAACAAGAGTAAGAATGCAATTGAGAGAAATTAAATTATTGAGTAGTAGCAGAAAGTGAAAAATGAGTAGTAAAAATTGTGAAGAGAATTGGGTATTTATAGAGAGGTTGAGCGTTTTTGCTGATTTGAGTCGCCTTTTTTGAAAACAGCATAATCATGAATGTGAGTTATCCTTCTTCAAGTCGAGTCATGTCGAGCACATTATTTTTTACTCAAATAGCTAATTTAAATTATGCACTTGTGTCCCTCTTTGCCAGGGCATTTGACATCCGTATGAGGGTGACTTATGTGTTAGTCAATCAACCTGTCAAAGGGCGACTTAGACTGTGAACAATGCTTTTGGTACCCATAAAAAAAAAATATTAAGAGAATATTTTTTTAAAGGCAATATACGGTGGCCAAAAAATCTCTAACAGGGTGTTGTAGAGAGAAAATAAAAATGAAAAGTTTATACCTTAAAGCTATAGCCCTGATCAATTAAAAATTGCTGCCTCTTGGTTGAGTGGTATATTCCCTGCAGAGATTATCAAAAAAAAAAAAAAGAAGTATATCTCCTGCAGACAAAACAGTGCAAAAACATACATTACATCATAAATACCCTTATATGACAATTTCAAATCATTTGCTTGTGCAATGATTACATGATTTGTTGATTCCACAACATAAAAGTTATGTTTGACAAAAATAATTAATAAATTAGATGAAAGTTTATAAACTAATTTTTAATTTAAAGTTGAAAGTTGTTAAACTAGTTTATTAAATTATAAGTATTTGGTAAAAATAGTTATTGAAATAGGTAAAAAAATATAGACATAAACGAACATATATATATTTTATAATCTTAAAATGATACAAATAAACATATTATTTTTTATTTTTAATTAAATTAATAATATAATTTTTTATCATATTATATATATAATATATATTTATATAAATACGTATAAACAAAAAATGACGGCCATTCAAAAATAAGAGTATAATGATTTATCAAAATAAGAGTAAAATAAGAAGAAAAATAAGAAAGCTATAAGCTATAAGCTATTCAAAATAACATTTTAAAATAAACTATATAAGTTATTGAAATAAGCTCATTTACGAAATATTTCTAATAAATTTATAAGTTAGTCAAGTAAATTATAAGTTAATTAAATAAATTATAAATTAACTTATTTTGTTAACCAAATACAACTAAAGTGTACCTAGGCATGAGTTGACACGAGATAATAAAAGTATGCAACATATTCCAACTTATCCCCAGGCCCCAGCCATCCTCCTATTCAGAAGCTTACCCTACAGCCCACAATTTAAATGATTATTAATTAAAAGAAATCAACCAACAGGTTGACACAATGAGTTTCTAACAGAAAACAACTATATCCAAACAGTGTTATATATATACGAACTCTAAATTCTAAATTCTAAATTCTAATCTCATCCCCTTTTACAACAATTGATTCAATGACAAAGTATGACAAATTTCTGAATTCTCTAGCTAGTGGCGGCATGTGGAAAGAGAGGAGGAAAAGAATGAGTGATATGCCATAAAATTTGATTTATGGTTTAGAACTTTTTTTAATTATTATGATATTATTTAAATAATAAAATATAGCACTTTAGTATGAAGTTATATTTAAATAATAAAGTACGACACATTAGCAGAAAATTAAATTATTTAATGATATAAGGTGCATTTTAATATTTAATATGCTTTAATTTTGGCCATTAGATTAAATTTAATGGATAAGATTTACTCCTCTCATCCCTCACTATAAGTCACTCCTCTCGTGTTGAGACAGATATAGTAAGCTAAGTGGTTTATAATAAGAGATGATGAGAAGAGTAAATCTTATTGAGACAGATTTAACCTTATTGCACTTATTGACTTGATTCCTTTACCTTTGCTGGAAAGAGCAAATATAGATGGGAAAAAGCGTGCTGAATTTGTCAAGCAAATCCATGAGAACGACACAACATTGAAAGGATGACTCAACAATATGAAAAATGTGCTAATAAATGAAGGAAGCAAGTAATTTTTAAGCCTCGAGATTTGGTTTGGCTACATCTCAAAAAAGAGAGGTTCCCTAAAAAATGAAAATCAAAACTCATGCCTAGAGGGGATGGACCTTTTCGAGTCATTGAAAAGATTAATGATAATGCTTACAAGCTTGAATTACTAGATGAATATGGAGTGCATGCCACCCTCAATATTTCTGACCTCTCTTCTTATTTTGATGCAGATCTTGAAAAGTCGAGGACGACTCCTTTTCAAGGAGAGGATGATATGAACCCAACAACCACTTTGGATGATCATGGCCTGGAACAATCTAATTCAAGCATTTCAAGATATCCATTATATATTTTAAGTGGGCCAATTACGAGAGCACGAGCTAAAATAATTAAAAAGGTATTAAATGGGCTTGTTTAAGAGTGGATTAAGCAAATTCCATCTGAATCTAATCTAAACAATGCTCAATATCATTTGGGCAGAAGATGGAGTTGCTAAAGAGAATTTGGGCTAAAATACTACAAATTAAGGACCTTGGGCCAAGAGCTAAACATGGGCCAGCTCAATTTGGGCTCAATATTGTCAATTTGGGTTGAAAAATAGGTTTTGTAATTTTCTTATATTTTTGGACGAATTTTAAGATCTAGATGATCTTTAGTCAAATTTGAATCATGTGCATTAGATGCATCATATTTCCAAGTCAAGATAGGTAGATTTTATTTTCCAAGAGCATTAAATGCACTAGGTTCTTAAGTCAAGATAGGTAGACACTTATTTTCTAAGAGCATTAAATGCTTTGTATTCCAAGTCAAGATGGTTAGACATTTTTGTCTAGGTGCATTAAATGTTTTTTCTCTTTATCCCATCTATAAATACCTCTGCCCAAGCTTGTTGTAAACACATTAGAGTTTATGAAAATTGTTTTCAAGAGTTTTTCTCTCATTGTGTGAGAATTTATTTATCTTCTTTTTCTATTGTGAAACCTTGCTTTGTAATCTCTTTTATAAGATTGGTGATTCAAATTCACAAAAGGCCCCAATTTGTGCTTCAACCTAGGTACATTGTTGTGTGGATTGGTTCAATTTGTATTTGTAGTTGAACAAGCGTTCTAAATAACAAGTCACATTCTATATAGCGTTGGTTAGCTATTTGCACTTGTCAGGTCATTGATCCACCCAACTCAAAACTTACCATTCCCAATTTCTTTCTTCAAATTTGGAGTGTGTAGTTCATATCTTTCTTTTTGTTTAGTCTTGAATTTATTTATTATCTACGCCGTGAAGATCGAGCCACCTTAAGAATTTTCCTTTCAAACACTATGCAAATTTTTCCCAAATACTAACCTAGGGTTTTCTTCTTGAAAGAAAGGAAGAAAAAGAAGAAGAAAGGAAACAATTACTTATCATTTCTCCTAGCTTCCAAAGCTTCCATCCTTAAGCAATTTCTATGGTCTAATATTGGAGGAGAAACATGAGAGTGGCTGGCCGAGGAAGAGGATAGAAGGCTACGGGAGAACCAGAGATGAAATTGAGTAGGAAGCAAGGAATATGTGATTTTAAGTTAGTGTGGTGTGGTGTAACATTTTGGGTTTAGAAATAAGCTACCATGAATTTTTAGGAATAATACTAAGGAACTATATGATTTAATTAAAATCTTGGGGGGATCAAAATTGTTTTTAGTTGGAATAAGGAATATGGAAATAATATTAAGAAGAATATTATGGAGTTGGTAGAATTTTTATGTTATAAATATTATATTACTAGTTGATTTGAATACTTTTTAAATCAGTTATTGAGAATTTGTTAGAAATTAAAATAATTAATAATAAATTTTAAGGACTCGTTTGAAAAGTTTATAAGTTGTGGGTAGCTTTTGATTATTGGTGGAAAATGATAAAATAAGGGTGATTAAATAAATAAATAAAATTTGGAAACTTATACTAAATACATAAGGACTTGAATGTAACATTATTTGAGAAGATATAGGCTCATATAAATTTAAGCTAACAGAGTTTTAAGTGGCACCTTGAGGATATGACACATGTCCTTTCTTCCACCACTAGATAATTCTCAAACTTCTTGAGGAAACCTCAGCTATTCTATGTAGAGGCTCTCGATACTTGTAGAAAAGAAAACAGAGGAGAGAAGAAGGGAGGACAACATGAAGGAGAGAGAGAGAGAGAGAGAAGTTACCTGATGTGGTGGTTGCTGCTACCGGTTACCACCACAACCATCACTCATCCTTTTTTCCCTACCTTGCCCCTCCTTTGCTATCCGACGTGATGGCAGAACAACAGAAAAAAAAAATGGCGAGAAGAAACCGTGGCCATTGTTCTTCCCTGCTAATCACTATGAGTGCCCTCTCTTCCTTCTTTTCTTTCATTTTTGTCAACTTTTTCTGCTACTGGGAGCAATCGAATCAGATTGAATAGGTCTTCTTGAAACCTTTTCCCTTCCTTTGTGTTATGCATTTAGTTATGAGTGACAAAGAAGAGTAAAAAAAAAAATTGAACAGATTCCATGAATGGGAAGTAGGCAATGAGGTTGAACAAAGTATTTATGAATCTATTATTCTTGTCGTAAGACTTCCATGTTTTGATTACTTGCTGAAATTTGGATCTTCAATGGAATTTATGATTAATTGAATTAATTGATGTTTTGGAGATAATTTTCAACCTTGAAGTGTAAATTCTTATAAATTGAACTGTGGAAAGTGATAGAAAAGGCCTATACTGAATTGGCCAAGAAAAGAAATGGAATGAAGAAAAAAAAATTGTTTTCTTATGCCTTCATAACAATGTAATTGGAAACAAATGGTGAAATTGGTAGTGATTCTTTGAAAAATTGACATGTTGGTATAAATTTCTGCTAAGAGTAATATGATAATAATAATTATTATTATATTATGAAGTATATGTTGTGATTAGTTGTAAGACTAAGTAAAGGAAGATTGTTATATAATGATTTTATGGTGGGTTGAAAGGATTAGAAGATAAATCTATAAATTAAAATTTTGATTTAGATTGTTTATGGAAGTGATACAAACTAAAGTTTTGAATTAAGGAAAAAGGGCTGCTAAATTGAATTCTTTGGCAAACTTTGATTGTTTATTAATATGTTCTTAGATGTATGGTTCTGTCTGGCTGAGTGAAAAATAAATTAGATGTTTGAACTTTGGGAATTCATACTTTTTAGTGTGAATACTTAACCGAGGCATGCATAAACCAAAATAGAGAGAAGTTATGCATATTAGAAACTGAGGAAAGAGAGATTCTGTTTTGGTCTCTCAAAGCTTCTTTGCACCCGTGAATATTTAGTTCCGTGAAACCCCTTTTTACTATTCCCCAGGTGAGTAGTTAGCCTACTCTTAAATGTTTTTCCCTAGATATTTTTTTTATTGCTACTTGGAAATATGCCATATAAATGAATGATTAAGGCATAATAGGATAAAAATTGTGAATAAGGAATATAGTTAAAGCGGGTTAGGTAGAAATTATTCATGTATAGAATGCAAACCACAACTAGAAATCTGTAGATTTTGGCTTGTTTACGTTAGTATCAAATGAACTTGATCTTCCTTGACTTGTTGAGACACACGACAAATTCTTGTTAAATGATCAGTGGTTGAATGTTGTAAGTTATGTGATGTCATGTGAATACCATAGGTTAAGTAATGTGTTTGAGGGAAAAGCATACATGAATATATATGTATACACACACACACACGTGCACACGCACGGACGCACGCACGCACACACACACGCACATATATATAGATATCTGAAAATGCATGATTGCATGATATTTATTTATTATGGTTAAGTGGTAGTGAAATTCATGAAATGCATATTTAATGGGAAAATGTGTTGTGTTGAGATTATTGGATATCATTGTTGAGGGCTGTGCACAAATTATGATTGTGAAGTTGGACACTTACTAGACATTGTGGTATAAATATGGATATGGAAGTTTCATATTGCATGAGTGAGTTATTGTGCAATCCTAGTTTTGGTTACTTATATCTTATGCATGTGTGGGCTTTGTGGCATGCTCTTGGTATATTTCAAATGTATTTATTGCTTGCATGTGATTATGCTTGTGATTGGAAAGACAGAAAGGCATGGTGGTGCACCCTATGAGAAATATTTATATAGAGCCATAAGGGTGCAGATCTATACTTGGACCGATAAGGGTGGATGCGGCGAGAGCCACAAGAAACGATCCAGTGGTACCCTAAATAACTCGATTGGTAGGAAAAATTATGTGATTGAACTATTTATTTAAATGTTGTGTGCCTTTGTATTGAATGTTGATGATTCAACTTGACTTTTATGATTAGTGTGAAATTGATTGGAATGTGATACATCCGAAGTTGTTATTGTCCTGGTTGTAGTTGAGCACAATTACATGTATGTATGTGTGTGTAAATATTTCTATATGTATATTATTGTCATTTACCTAGTGACGTTTTATATGATGATACAGATGGGTATTGATGCATACTGAAAGAAATAATGGAATATGCAAGTATGTTATATACTTAACTGAAATCCTTTTTATTATTATTTACTAATTACATGTGTATGATAAAAAGAATTGGTGAAAAACTTATTTTGAGTTTAGCGTCTTACTCACTGAGTCTGTGACTCATTCGTACTATGTATTTTTTTAGAGCAAGTGACTAATGTAGGATACTAATGTGAGGGATAGTGATCCTATGGCAAGATCCCTTTTTATCTGGGGGTAAGTGTTTATAAAGTTTTCGTGAGTTAAATTTTCATCTAGAGTCGCTCTGTAGTTACATAGGTCACTCAAGTAATCTTGTGTGTGGAATGTAAATTACAAGATGATGTTTTCTTATGTTCCTTGTATGAAATATTGTTGAATGCTTCTTGGAAGTTATTACCATGTATGAGATAAATCTTAAAAAGAATATAATATTAAATTTTCATAAAATGAGAAAATTAAAGATTTTGGAAAATGTTTCTTTGAATAAAGAGCTTTTCTCTCTTTAGTGGTATGTATTGGCTTGGATATTAGGTGCTTAGTGTTGCTTGAGGTTAGGATAGGCTTATGGATATTCGGGTGGTTTTCCCATTTGTCGTGCTGCGGGTTGGGATGTGACATGTGGGCCCTACTATCATTTTTTGCAATTTGGTCCCTTTGGTAACCACATTAATTAGGATCTGGCAAGATAATTGGGACAATTGATCAAAATTAGGACACCCGACTATACTTCTATAAAAATACACATCATCACATCCCATTTTCAATAAAATACAAGAATTCCACATCTATTCACTTTAGTCCCTCTCGGTGCCTCAAGATCCACTCCATTCTCAAATCCAACATCTTTATGGTACCGAACACATGATTTCATCCTCATAAGATTCATTCTCCCTTACGGGTTCCTATTTGGCCTTTTCTTAATGGTATCCCATATTTCTCTTTCTTTTCATTTTAGTCTTTAAGCATTCTTCCTACATTCACTACTTATGTTTTCTTTCCTGGTGCAATCTTACTTGGTCAAATGGCATGTCTTAGCTCTTGGTAAACTCTAGAATCCCTCGTTAAATTGCAAAAGTTTTTTCACCCTCACAAAAAATATACTTTTAACTATATTGTAATACTGGGGGTATTACAAGTGCCACCACATACTGGCCAGGAATTGGATAGAAAGATTTTAGCTTGTCTTAAGGAATGGGGAATTGACAAGAAAATTTTTTCTCTTACTTTGGACAATGTTTCTACTAATGATAGCATGCAAAATATCTTAAAAAAGCATTTGTCTTTGCAAAATTACTTGTTGTGTGATGGAATATTCTTTCATATTTGGTGTTGTGCTCACATTTTAAATCTAGTTGTTAATGAGGGGTTGAAGGTGACTAATGAGGCTTTATAGAAAATAAGAGAAAGCATTAAGTATGTTAGAGCTTCTGAGGCAAGGAAAATAAGCTTTAACGATTGTGTTAATCAAGTTGGTAGTATTGACACTAGTGTGGGTTTGAGGTTAAATGTCCCCACTAGATGGAATTCAACATTTGCGATGTTAGAAAGTGCACTGAAGTATCGACGTGCTTTTGGAAGCCTGGCTTTACATGATAAAAATTTTATGACTTGTCTATCACAAAAGGAGTGGAGAAAAGGATAGTTGATTCGGAATTTCTTGCATCCTTTTTTTGTTATCACTAACTTGTTTTCTAGTTCTTCTTTTCCCACTTCCAACATGTATTTCATACAAATTTGGAAGACTAAATGTTTGTTGAAAGATAGCATAAATAGTGATGATTTGATAATTTGAGACATGACTTCAAGAAAGATGGGCAAATTTGAGAAATATTGGAGTAAGTATAGTGTTATTCTTTCCATACCATGTGTTTTTTATCCGAGATGTAAATTTGACTTCTTGCAATATTGCTACGGGAGGCTTGATGTTTTTTATGTGAATGAAAAGATCAATCAGATTAAGAAGGAGATGTATGATCTTTTTTTCTCATTATGAAAAGAAGAGATCTTTTATTAGTGGCTCAAAAGAATTGCCAGAAGTTAGTTCTTCCCAATCAAGTGTAATAGCAAGTGGTTCTTCCCAATCAAATGCAAACTTCGATGTCTTTGAACTTGCTATAAGTAACTAAATATTTCTTTATATTTTTTAATTATATCAAAACTTACTTTCTTTTAATTTTTAATTTTGTTTTGTTATTTTGAATGTACAAGATTTTGTTGATTATGTGAATCAAAGTCCTAATAATAATGGAAAGTCTGAATTAGATCAATATTTAGAAGAGCCAAAACTTGAGCCTAAATTTCATAGATCATTGGATATTTTAGACTTTTAGAAAGTCTATCATGTTAAGTATCCATGTCTTTCTAGAATGGCGTGTGATGTTCAAAGCTTTTCAATTGCCACAATAGCCAGTGAATCAACTTTTAGTATTGGATCCCAAGTTCTTAACAATTATAGATGTTCCATTCTTCCAGACAATATTCAAGCAATTATATGTACCTGGAATTGGTTACATGAATTCAATTCTGAAGGTGAAGGTAATAATATATTCAAATTAGTTTATAGTATTAGTTTTAATTTTAGGCAAAAGGGTACTTTATGTCACTAACATTTAGTTTTAGCGTTTTTTTTTGTGTCAAATATGTCATTTATGTTTCAATTTTGTTCAAATATGCCCTTTTTTAATACCGTTAAAGAAACTAATGAAATGCTAACTGGGCACTAAATGGCAAAAAAGCATCAACCACGTAGTAGACAATCTAGCAGCCAGTCCCCATGGACTGCCACGTGGATTTTTTTAAAAAAAATTTAAAAAATT
The DNA here is from genome assembly GCA_037074585.1 of Biancaea sappan. NCBI lineage: Eukaryota > Viridiplantae > Streptophyta > Magnoliopsida > Fabales > Fabaceae > Biancaea > Biancaea sappan. Next base: position 25,738,115 of record CM073500.1, read on the forward strand.
TATGTTTATTCACTTTGGTCCTTTGTCAAAATTTTCCTCTTGTCCAATTTTTGATATAAACTCTTTTTCTACTTCGTCTAGGTCCCTATTTTAAAAATCTATTTTTTTCTTTGTCAAAATATCCCCTATAAACTTTTCATTTTGTTCACTTTAGTCCTTATTCTTCACTTTCATGCTTTTTTTCTCATGATTTGGTCCTCCAAATCAATTCATAATTTCATTTTTAGTAATAATATGATTTAATTTATCATTTCTACCTAAGAACAATACAAAAAATGAATTAAAATTTAAGTTTCAAATTTTACCTTTTATGAGAGGGAGAGATATGCAATCTTTGAAACTTTGAATTTTAACTCATTTTTTGTATTGTTCTTGAGTAGAAATGATATATTTAATCATTTTATGACAAAAAATGAAATTATGGATTGATTTGGAGGACCAAACCGTGAGAAAAAAGTATGAAATTGAAAAATAGGGATTAAAGTGAAGAAACTAAAAAGTTTATAGGAGATAATTTTGACAAAGAAAAAATAGATTCTTAAACTAGGGACCTAGATGAAGCAGAAATGAATTTATATTAAAAATTGGACAAGAGGAAAATTTTAACAAAGGACCAAAGTGAATAAACAGAAACTTTTTAAAAAATCTACATGGCAGTCCACGTGGACTGGATGCTGGATTTTCTGCCACATGGCAGATGCTTTTTTGCCATGTAGTGTCCAGTTAACATTTCGTTAGTTTTTTTAACGGTGTTAAAAAAAGGCATATTTGAATAAAATTGAAACATAAGGGACATATTTGACACAAAAAAAATGTTAAGGACATGAATGAAAATCGAGATAAATGTTAGGAACATGAAATACCCTTTTACTTTAATTTTAATTCTAATGATTTATTTTTTTCGTTCTTATTCTTATTATAAGATGTAGATGAAGATGTTAATGCTAACAGTGATGATGCATCATTGGACAATTGTTCAAATTCTCCTGTTGCTGTTCATGGTCATGGTAATAATTTTAGTTTTAGAATTAATATTTGAAGCTTTACAATTTAGTTGAAATTTTTAGTGGTTTGTTTATTTTAATTACTAATATTCTTTTCATTTTTTGTTTTGTAATTTGATTAACGATTGATTGTCTCTTTAGGGAGTGATGGTGGATTATTGGATTTATTATTATGTTAAGTACTTTGATGTTTGTTAACAATAGGACTTTGATGTTTATTTGTCATGCTTTTGAAATTTGAATTGATTAATGGTTATGTACTTCCGTAATTTTGTTACTTGTTAAGTTTCTTGGATTTTATTATATTAAATTAGTCTTAATAATCCATTTCCAACAATATTGGCATTTGGCATATTGCATGGATATTGAATATTGAAGGAAAGAGCAAGAATTCAAAAAAAATGCAGAAATGGGCTGAGTTCAAAAAACAGATTAAAAAAAAAAGCTGGCTGGCTAGAAGGGGCTGAGTTGCCCTTTTTCAACCCGTTTAAAAATGACCCGACCCAACTCTTTGTTTTTTTCAGCCCGAACCCGCCGAACTTGCTCCTTTTGAAAGCTCTACTTTAGAAAAAAAAGATGAAGATCTGTAAGCCATAGAACCCCAGAAAAGAATCTGATTTCCATGCTAAAACTTACAACAAGCCTATACATGCAGTAAATGATTATTCAATAAAAGTAACAAAGAAAACCCAATGTAATAAAAAGGAAATGAAGCATCTTATAATATGAGTGATAAAAAGAGAGACAGATCGACACCGAATCTCTGCTCCATCCTCAGCTTCCCCATGGTCACAATCTCAGTCTATTTGGGATCCATCACAGTTCGTCACAAATCAACAATTTTGCCGTTACGATAAGGAAGTGATAGGCGATAGAGGGAGACAATACAATTAAAGGGCAGAGCAGTGGAGAAAAGAATGCATATAAATTTCCGTAAAATGATTCCAAACCCTCCACTTTTGACCACCACAACATAGCATCAATTAATATTTAAAAACTACTTCAACATCCTATCATTGCAATGCTATAAATTATACATGATTAGCCCAGTGTTCCCTAAGCCTAGCCTTATTCCAAAAAGATCATATAATTTTATAAATATATATAAGTGCTTGGGAAATTTGTCCACTGGGTCTGTCCTTTGGGATCACCAATAATCAAACACAGAAAAAAAAACCTTACTTTATGTTGCCAAATAGAACCTTAAGTATCAAATGTGCAAACAAAAGACTTTCCTCGTACTTGATGATTGGTTTCAACTTTCTAACTTTATCACATATGTAATCCTCAACTCATCAAATTTTTTTTTAATACAAAATGCATTTTTTATCACTTTTTTTTTATTTCCCTTTTTAAAGATTGTCACTTAATTTGCCAAGAAAAAAAAAGAGTATTGTTAATTTATTTTTTCTCACTGTTTGTTGTGTTCATATCTGTATTAATGCATGTTATTTGTTTATTAAAATGCTAATCAAAGTGACAAATATTTATGATGTAAAGCTCCAAAATGAGACATTAACTTTCTTTCAATATTACAATAAAAATAATTAAGCAGTTTTATCTGTTGTAAAGAATCAATATGTTAGACTGGATGATATTCTAAAATAAAAGGAATATTCAGTGCAATGTAGTTAAATATAAATACTTTCAATAAAATTGTGTAATATTTTCTTACTGCTTATTCTTTCAAATGATACTGAGGAAGCCCTTCGTAACTTTTTTTTTCTTTTATAATTAAAGGAAGGCGGTCAAAATATAGAGAGTAAAGATATAATTGTTTTGTGCTTGTGTTCTCAGGTGGCAAATATAATATTAATTTGTTGTTATGTTCATTCAAAATAATTTTGTGAAGTGGGACTTGTATCTCCCAATCAAACATAAGTCAAATTAATAAATTCTAAAATGGATGCTGGTGAATCATCAGTTTATTGTTTCCACACTTTAGTGATGTCAAATCGTTGGTAAAAAAATTGTAATGATGATTTAAGCAACTAGCACACAATAAACTCTACTTTTTGGCTACTCTACTGCTCACTCTAACCACCCCTATACATATATATATATATATATACACACACACAAAGTAATCTTTTACTCGCCCTCATTTTACAGCTTATATTCCCTTAAATTTATAAATCATTACTTGTTTACATTGCTTGCAAGTCTTGTTGAAGAGTCCCCATTCATTAACTTAATTATTTGATCACCTTGATAATCTTCAACTTGTGAATATTTATGTATGTGTGTATTTATATATTATACTGAAGTAATGCTACTCCAGTCGCAATTGAATTAGTTAAAAAGAAAACAATTGGTTTTGCTTGCTCTTCATAAGCGATTTCTCCTAAAAATCGGTACAAGTGATTCCATCTATTATATTAGTTTTCTTAGTAGCATTATTGTCATATACTCATGATTAGTTTCAACTTCAAAACACAACTTTCGCCATCTTGTTGCTCTACACTTCAATAATCTAATCTCTCAACTTTTCTAAGTGAGAGATTTCTGACTTTAAAATGTAGACCAGTGGTGAATAGAAACAGCAGAAGAATAAATTAAATGAGAAAAAAAAACACATAAAAGATGTGATAGAGGTACCTGAAATGTAATTTTAAATTTTAAATTTAAAAGCATGAAAAACAAAATGCATACTTTTGCTCTTTAGTGCATAAAGACACAAACTGGCTTATAACTAAAAAAATGGCTAGATTATTATGCTGTGATATAAATCCCATATATAAAACCTACATTTATATTAGACGATCGCATAAAGCCAAGTACCATGTGTTAAAGCTACCATTTTGTCAGCAATGCCCCCAAAGACATCAATATTTATGCGACTATATATATATATATAGTGCATGGAATACTCCCACTTTTACACAAAATTCAAATTGAGATGTAGCATCAGAAAATAGATACTGGTGCTGTCGCAGATTCTCTTCTTAATTTATATATATATATATATATATATATGAAACCAACACTATAATTAATTTAATTGGTTCCACACTTATTATACTTCTAAGTAAAATTTCTAGTTTGTGTCACGTGAATAAAAAAAAATTTACTTTAAAAACCTTTTAAACTTATATAATTCATTCCAGCTCAAACCAAAATAGATGAAGTTTAATAGGTTTTCAAATATTATTAGATTTAACCATATATATAATCATACATACCTACATGTGTTATAGATACACACACATATAGGTGTTAATAAATAAAAAGAGATGCTTCTGATTGCTAAAGTTACTTCCCTCTTTAAAACTTTTATAGAGGTTAGTGTTGTAAAATTTACCGTCACTAACACAGTTTGAGTCGCGTCTTTTAAGAGACACTATCCTTAAGAAAATTATTCCGCAACCACAAAAATTATTCTACGTCTACAGAACTTTCTCCAGAATTAAACAAATCCTTCTGAGTATTCTCTCAAGAACTGGAACATTCAAGTGCCAGAATAGCAGAAAATAGAAACTGGTAACCCAGAAAGTTTGAGAGAAAAGAGTAAAGAGAGAAGACAACTTCTGGTTCTCTCTATATATTGGAAATGAGGGAAGGAGCCTTTTATAAGCATAAAATCGTAACAGTAAAAAAAAACATGTATATAAAAGACTTTTAATAGCAATTAATAAAAACGGTTATGAAATATTAAAAGCTATTAAAACTTGGCAATTAACATCAATTAAATAGCTGTCACGAAATATTAAAAGCAATTAAAATTCTCTCATCCTTTTTTTAAAAAACTTTTTTGAAATATTAAGCTCATTAAAACGTTATTTTTTCAACAATCCCCCACATATTTCAAAAGATATTTTTGAAAAAACTTTTGGGCTACGTATATGGGTGTAGACGCATTAATCCAGTGTCTCTTTTTAGATTATGAACTAGATCTAGACCGATAAGATTTATCTCACAGAGTAGTCAGTGAAGGATATAGTTTCTATGAACCAACATACTCTTAGTCATAAGATAGTGACCTTAAAAGTCGCATCTCACCGCCGACAATTTCTGCTATTAACGCGTTGTGTGCATTATTTCAGCCGTGCACGTGCCTAGTATTCATGAGTGCTCTAGAGATTTTGCCACGATATCATGGGAGCGGCGCCACTCCACACTCATATAGGTGACTTCATTAAGTGTATCTGCAATGAATACACCACCCTCAATGTAGGGCTATGAAGATCATAAAAAGCTTGCGCTCAACCCACAAGTTAATGCATTCTAGCACTTTCACACTTAACACGATAGGAAATGGACTGAGAATATAGTGCTAGCAGAATTAATAGATAACTTGTTATTACCCATATGAACCTTCTTCATGGGATCTCTAATCACAAAGGTTTGGTTCCCGCCGCTGTTAATTTCATATTGGCTTAAGTCCAATTTCCCTCGATGTGTGAAGGACTAATTTCCTACCTACATGCATGTTTAGTTAGTGAATTGGCCAAATTTACATTTGACTTTACAGAACTGATCAATATAGTTTAAATTTCATTTTTTAGCAATTGCTTGATAACAAGTGTCTTCTCTTACCATTGAAAGTCTTGTTCTTTACAATGGCTATTGCCGCTTGGCAATCACAAAACATAGACATTGACATCATTGGGCTCTTACCCAACTAAAAAATTTGCTAAGAAGTTTTTCTACCACTTAGTCTTATTTTCCACTAACACCAGAGCACTAAACTCTAATTTTATAGTGAACCTATAAATTTGTATAGCTACTCTCTCCAAAATAACGTCCTACCACTAAGGGTGAGGTTTAACTACTAGTAGACTTTGTCTCATTTGAATTAAAGATTCAGTTAACATCATTGTATTTTTTTAATACAATGGGAAATCCACTTTATATGATATCGTAAATCACGATACCTCTCAACTATTTTATTGGGATTATATACATATAGATACTCATCTGACACATAACACATAATATGTTAGGTTAGGTAAAGTTTATTAAATACAACATAAACTCTCCTCTGTTTTCCTTACTGAATGTTTAAATCATAAGGAGTTTTTCACCAGTTTATTATCTTAATTATCAAACTTTTAAGACAATTTTGAATATAACGTTCTTGTGATAGTAAAATGCCATCACTTTTCCTTATGGTTTTAATCTCAAACTCACATTTATTTCACCCATGTCTTTCATGTCAATATTAGATGTAAAGAAATATTTGACTTTATATAATATATACATCACACATATATAGACAAATATTCATCCTTACCATCTATTACTTCCACATATGTACACATTCATCTTTAATTAAAAGAGATATTTTCTCTAATCACAAAGAGAAAATATTAACAACATAATAAATAAGATTTTATAATTAATTTATTTTTCTTATAATTGTGTAACACAAACTTTGCAAAATACTCCCACATTTTTAAATCTATAAGAGTATAACTACACAACTCATATAAAACATCATACAAAAGCTTATAATTATTATAGATGAGCATCAAACCCATAACATATATGCGCATCTACATTCATCCACCATACAATAGAATTATTTAGGAACTTTTCAATTTCATTTTTGTGACTAATAACTCAACAACATTGTACCTCTATGTACAATTGAAGAGTTTTCATGGATTGGCATTAGAAAATGCTAATTCCAATTTATATATATATGGCATATCATTATCTCAATGAAATGGTTTCTTCAACTTGGAAATTGACAGCGTATCATCATCTCAATGAGATGGTTATCTTAATTTTTAAATTGGCCGAAAATTTATATGCCAATATCTTCAAATTTGGTCACAAATCCACAAAAAATTATGTTTCGAAATAAAACTCTCAAAAGCTTAAGATGAAGCTATTTTGAATTCTTAAATTAAAACCCTCACATATATGTTTATTTCAAGAATTCCTCATAAATAAAATTCCACATATAAGCTTTAAGAAAGTTTTTTCATATTATCAATAGTTATGTCAATAAAAATTTATGCGATATACTCGATACTCAAATATATTAAACCCAACAAATTTCTACCCATAAAACCACAGTATATCATTAACTATTGATAAGAAAACATTTTTACCAAAACTTTTATATTTTTGTAACAACATACTTACATAACAACACACATCCCCCACTTGTTGTTATAAAAACATTATCCAAAAAATATTTCTCCTCTTGCCCCCACTATTAATATAAATTCTCAAAAAGAGAGAGACTAAAATAGTGAAACATACCTCATCATGTAGGAAAAAAAAATTACCATTGCATAAATTTGGTTCATGAGCAAAATTGATCACTTCATGATCACTCAAAATTAGAACTCAAAAACACTATGAGTTGTACTCATAAAAACAATAGCAAATAATAATTTCACTCCATGTATATGATATTTGATAGTGGATCAAATCAATATATATTTGCTTCACATAACGCAAATGCTATATATATATATATATATATGCACAATTTACTTTAAAAAAATTTTTCAAACCAAATTAACTTGTAATATTTTAGATACACAAGATAATATATAGCCAAAGCTAAAGTCTTGTATCAACACACCTCATCATATGTATCTCATATAGTCAAAAATTCTCTCTTAAATAAAACCTCCTTTTGTGAGCAACAACCAAATAAAAAAATAATATTTATAAGCCCACAAAATTAAAATACTCATAATTGGAAACAATTATTTTTCACCTTAAATGAAGTGTAAAAATATGATACAAATATATATCACCTTAAATGAAGTGTAAAAATATGATACAAATATATATCTCATATCTCATATATATATATATATATATATATATATATATATATATATATATTACATCGGCTACAGTTTAAAACACATAACAGTAAATAAAAAAGATTAATGGCCAACGTTCATAAAACAACCAAAAAGCCATCAGTCATGTAATAAAAGGCTATTAACTCAGCTTTAAGTCCAATAGACATATGAATACATTTAGGAGACCATCATTAATCACATAAAAGGATGCCAATGGTTATAGAAGAAAACAAAACATTTTTAATATTTTATTTAATAGTGAGACAACATACACTATTAAAGCAATGTTTATAACCATTATAAGACAGAGAATAATTTTTTCGATCGCGGAATAATTTTTTTAAGGATAGTATCTCTTAAAAGACGCAATTCAGACTATGTTAGTGACGATAAATTTTATAAAAATCTTAAAGAAATTATGACTACCAACGCTACCACAGTCACAACTCCAGCAGAGTGTAAGAACTCAAATTCAATGAGGTAATATCATATTGTTTACTTTTTGGGTGTGCTTGAATTGAAAAATATTATTATAAGATATTTTTGAGTGTGCATACATACAGTAGGTAAATTCCAAAGTTTGTTTAATATAGACGATGAATTTCCTTTGCTTCATGTTGGTCCACTGAGTCTTTCTAACGTTGGCCTTCATATTGTTTTCATTCATATGATATTGGAATTTATTATAAGAAAATAAAAATATATTTATATACATATTTAATTGGCTTAGTGTTGGCGGACGTTTGGAATGTTTTTTTAATTGATTTTATTCAATGCAATTATATTGCATTATGTCTCATAATGCTACCAACGTACTAATTATTTTGAGGATGAAATGTGTCTTTATGTTGTTTTATGTGTATATCCGTTGGTGCTTGATTTATTTGTTATGTGGCCTATGGTAATCTTTCCATATGCAGGGGTTAAAATATTGTATTTATGAGTGTATATATATATATATATATATATATATAATCGTGGATGTATATATAAATAACCAGTTATAAATGATGAATGTGTATGTTTTCTAATTAATTGGAATGAATACTCATAATGCCTTTTAAAGGATAGTAGCAATGGATCTCCATTAATATATATAATTATAGCCTTTTACGTATGAAGATGGTGTATATAAACGTTTGGGAGTATTGACGTATATATTTATATATATTAAAAAAATTGTGGGACTAATGTGTGTTTATTATATATACATATACATACGTTGGTTCATGTTGTTTGCTCTAATTTAATGAAAGTTATTCTCATATCGTGTGGCCAAGAGATCTTTCAGCTAGAAGGCAAACACTACATATTAAATTAGAGCAAACAGCATGAACCAACGTACGTATATGTATATATAATAAACACACGTTAGTAGTTTTTAGCTGTGATTGCGAAATAAATTTTTTAAGATTATTGTAAAATTTACTGTCACTAACATAGACATTTTTATAATAGGATGGATCTCCGGGAAAGGATGACGATCTGTAAGCCATAGAACCCCAGAAAAGAATCTGATTTCCATGCTAAAACTTACAGCAAGCCTAGACATTCAGTAAATGATTATTCAACAAAAGTAACAAAGAAAACCCAATGTAATAAAAAGGAAATGAAGCATCTTACAATAGGAGTGGTAAAAAGAGAAACGAAGACCGAATATCTGCTCCATCCGCAGCTTCCCAAAGGTCACAATCTCAGTCTATTTGGGATCTATCACAGTTTGTCACAAATCAACGATTTTGCCGTTACGATAAGGAAGTGATAGACGATAGAGGGAGACAATACAATTGAAGGGCAGAGCAGTGGAGAAAAGAATGCATATAAAATTCCCTAAAATGATTCCAAACACTCCATTTTTGACCACCACAACATAGCATCAACTAATATTTAAAAACTACTTCAACATCCTATCATTGCAATGCTATAGATTATACATGATTAGCTCAGTGTTCCCCAAGCCTAGCCTTATTCCAAAGAGATCATATAATTTTATAAATATATATATAAGTGCTTGGGAAAGTTGTCCACTGGGTCTGTCCTTTGGGATCAACAATAATCAAACACAGAAAAAAAAAAAAACTTATTACTTTTTGTTGCGTACACGAATGGCATGGTGAGAGAGTGTAGTGGAGCAGCCATAGTGTTATTTTTATATTTGTGATGGGAAGACAAGAAAGGAGGTGGTGGCTCATGCTATTGAGAAGCATTTTTAGGGTTGGGTGGAGACTCTGGCAAATTTGACAAAAAATGCCTGATAAATTTGACAAAAAATGATTGAACAGTATAATTTGTAACATAAAAGACTAATATAAAATATTTGAAATATAAAAAATTAAAATAAAACATAAAAGACTAAATTATTATTTTTACTTTTTTATTTTTATCATGAAAATAAAACTAAATAATTATCGCAATTATTTATTGGTTTAGATATCATAATTAACAAAGTAAAAAATAAATAAATAAATAACAACTTTACAATTAGATATTTTTTTAGTAGTCTTTCTTTTTTTAACGAATATTTCTATTCAAATATATAAGAAACAATAAGAGGAGTTGCATAAAAGTAGACATCATCATCATGTTTCATTCACAATGGAGGCATAGGATAGAAGTATTTCATTTGAGTGTGTCATCGGGCAGTCATCTAAAGCAGGAATAAGACGGTGATGGAACTCCTCAATTTGGATCGAGATACTCTCATATGGAAAAATATTTTTAATGGTAGTGGCAATTATGTATAATTTTTCAATCAAAACATGGTTATTGTATCGACATTCAAAATAATTGTATATTTTTTAAAACTAAAGGTAAGAGAATAAATTAAAAAAAAAAGACAAATAAAAGGTGATGGCATGAGAAAAATTGAACACATGATATATTATACATGAAAGTAGCACTGAAAATTGGATAGTACAAAAGGACTAGATACTTAGGATAAGTTTGATACACTGTGAGAGAAAGGGAAAAGGAATAAAAATAGAATATTTTACTAAAATGTAATAACTTTAAAAGGATGAAAAAAAATAAGTTTAGTATTTTGAAAAAGATAATTTAGATAATTTTTTTTATTTTTTTAACTTAATTTCAATGTCTCTAAGCTAACTACCAAACACGCTGGCTTATTCCTCGCATGAGAGAAAAAATTTTTAGCGCCAAATTTTGGTTGCAGTTAATCTTTAATTTGATGGCATGATTTGAGCAAATGAAGCCTCCCTTAATTCAAAACGCTGCGTTGTATTAATTAAAGGAAAAGAAGTTGCTTGCACCATTGCATGTGGCTTCAGGCTTCATCTATGCGATTAGTTTATTGAATGTATATGAGATTGACTGAAATTGATTCAATGGTTCAATAAATTTTACTTAAAATGGAAAGGATCCCTTCCTGTATAATTGGAATGCCAAAATGGAACATAATTATTTATGTGACTGAAATTCAATAGAATATTAATAAAATTGTAACCATAACTACTAAATTGAAAATTTTAAAATTATGCGGATTTAATTAGAAAATTTTAAATTATAAAAAATTAATTAAAACTATAACAACAGAATGAATAATTTAAAAAAAAAAACACTCTTTATAGTTGTTTACAATGGCAAGGGAATGACTTGAAAATGACGATGAGGCAGTATCAAATTTTGGAAAACTAAAAAAAAGTATAGGGGCATATTTGCACACATGATCTCTTTATATATGGACGGTATGAGATCAAAATAAAACTATAACAAGAGGAAGAATAACTTGGATAAAAGATATGGCAAGGGAATAATTTGGAAAGGACGATAGGGCAGCGTCAAATTTTGTAGGGGACAAACAAAGAAAAAGTACAGGGGCATATTTGCAAAGATGATCTCTTTATATATCGACGGTATGAAATCAAAATAAAACCAATACAAGAGGAAGAATAATTTGGATAAAAGATATCCTTTTGAAGTTGTTTCCGATGGCAAGGGAATAACTCGGAGAGGGCGATAAGGCAGCGTCAAATTTTGGAAAACAAAAGAATGGGGGCCCAAATTAAAAAGATTTCTCTATATATAGCGGATGTTGGACTGATCTCTTGCTATGCTGTTCGATAACGTCAATTTGGGGGAGAGAAAGGGAGAAGATCACTGAGTTTGAATTTGTCTTGTTGCTCCAGAAGCAACAGGCCTTCGCTTTAAATAATTCAAGCGCAATCACAGATAAAACAGCACTCGTCCCAACCGAACGCCATTTTTACCGTTTACAGAAACAAACAAAACAGTTTCTTTCAGAAGCTGTAGTGGGTTCGGGATTCAGGGGTTCATCTTCCATCATGAACTCTGCTTCTATGTCTTCCAATTTCTACGCTTTTGATGCTGCTTCTTTCCTCAGACACTCAAGCTCAGTCTCTCATACGGTCTCCTCTGATGGCGGCGGAGACTTGTTCTTCTCCGACGTTTCGCCTTTTTCTTTCAACGGCGTCGTTCACGAGATTCCCAACAACCAAACACACCAACACACACTGCAAGAAACTGCTTCTTGTCTTGACCCCTTGTCTCCTTTTTTCTTTTCCTCTTCTCCTCCAAGTACCCACCTGGAAAATCTGAGCACTTACCAGGCTAACCCTGTGCAGTCAAATCGCCTAGATTTTGAGACTGAGTTTGGGGATTTCTCTGTTCTGGATGGGTTTAAAGTGAAAAGTGAGGAATGCCAAGCTGGGCTTGAGTATGACTGTAATCAGAATTTTGTTCCTCACAGTTTGAATGGTGCTGAAAATGTATCCAACTTCATCCAAAGGAGCTACAGTAGTAACTCCTTTGATGGGAAGCCTGGTTTACTCATTCAACCCCACTATGACACTCTCATAGATTCCTCTAATTTTCAAGCCTTGAGTTCTCCTGAGAACAGTTTCTACACTGGACAATTAAGAAAGGTGTGCAGTGCAGGAGATTTGCAGGTTAGATGAGATTACTCTCCAATTTTGTTTCTCTGTTGCCACTTCCCATATTGTCCCTTTTCTTTTTTCTTTTTGTTTTTTCCAAATTTGACTTTCTTGATTGTATTACTGTATCAGAACATGATATCGACTCAAGCACCCCCCAAGGAGGGCTCGTTCTTAGAGGAAACAAACTTCAAAGTAGGCCGTTACAGTGCCGAAGAAAGAAAAGAGAGAATCTCTAAATACAGAGCCAAAAGAAGCCAGAGGAACTTCAACAAGACTATTAAGGTAAATTAAAGTATCAGCTCCAAAAACAGCTTGTTATGTTAATATATGATTAAAAAGATAAAATACGAAGAAAAAACAAATTAAATGAGGCCTGAAACTGAAAGTGGTGCTTGTTCTGTTTTACTATGAAACCAGTATGCATGCCGAAAGACACTAGCCGACAATCGACCACGCATACGTGGCAGGTTCGCAAGCAACGATGACACCGGCAAGAATATGAAGGCTCCATGTTCAGCCAGAGATGAAGACGAAGATGATCTCTGGGTATGTCTAAAGTTGTTGCTTTTCACTTCGCTGTTCAATGATATTGTTGTACATAATGTGATTACTGCTTTGTTTAAATTGAATATCAAGTATTGATAATTCGGAGATTTTGATGCAGTTTGGACGATTGCTTGAACAGCTAGAGGATATAACAGGGGAATTAGAGCAATATATGAAGGGTTTATAGCCCTCATGCTCATTTTCAGTACTATGGCTTTTGAGTTTGACAGCACCACAAGTACGTAGACGAAGAAGAGAAGCAAAACCAATAATTGAAGGGCCTTTAAGGCAAACAAACAAACAAGAAAAAAGCCAAAAACAAACCAAAAAAAAAAACGGAAAAAAAAATTAATTTTTATTTCCTTCTTTTATTATGTTTCTAATAAAGTCAATTATATTTTTATTTAGGTCAAATGTGAAGTCGGGTAGTGGGAGGATGACTCCTCGTATTTTCTGGTTAGTTTGTTTTTTGGTCAAAGTTATTTTCTGATAGTTCATAGGTTTCAAATTCTATTCTCCTCTATCATATGCCCATTTTACCATACATCTTATAGTTTAAGTGGTATCAGATTAGATATTGTAGATTTAGAGACCAGAATTCAAAATTCAGCATCGTTGTAATAAAAAAAATGAATCGTATGCCGATTTTTATTGTTATTTAGTGTACCAAAAAACATATTCAATAAAATGACATATTAATCGTGTACATAGTATTTCTCTTGGCTATTTTACAAATTACTACTAACCATGTATTTGGTTATGCGTTATGTTCCAGTTCAGTAATTATGAAGTTGGCTCTATTCAAGTTCAATTAATCTCAATCCCAATTAAAATTAAGAAAAAAAAAACTCTTAAAATTTGTGTTGTTGAAACAATTAACTATAAATTTTAGAGTAAATTAGCATTATATTATTATAATTTGTTATATAGCTATATTTATATATGTCCATTATATTCTCATTCTAGCAGAGATAATATTATATATCATTAAAGTTTGTCTATCAACAAAAGTAAGTATAATATAGTTGCAAATACATCGTACCTTTTCAATTAAGTTATAAATATTCTAATTTGTTTCTCTTAATTAAAAAAATGAAGAACATTATTTTTATATTTTTTTTAAAGAAATCTAATTTTGTTCATTTATTATATCATTTTTCTATAATATAATACTGAAAATAATAATGTATTGATTTAGCTTTATTTATTTATTTATTATTGTTAACTGATTCTCAAATTTAATGTTACAGTCAGCATATTAAAAGATTTAACGTTAAATTTTAGATTGATATATATATATATATATATATATATATGACAGAAAAGAAATTTTTTTCTTCTAGGCAATACTATTTTTTGAATTAGAAAGACAAGATTAAAATTTTATGAAATAAGATGGACCAAAAATACATTTAAAGTTTATATAGACTTGCTATTATAAATAGTTAAAATAAATAATTCTCTTTGCTTATATTATTTAGATTTACAGTTAATTTATCTTAATGTGGATAGGACTGAATTAGAGAGATAAATTAATTAGCTATAATTGTTTTGCAAAATATGATTGACACTTACCAAATAACATTGCAAACGTAAAGGATCTAAACTCAATTTTTTAATAACTTAATATAAAATAAATTTCAAAAAATAACTAATCCAATGTATCATATGCTTGCAAAATTAAACCAGGACAAGGATGAAGATGAAAAAATACAAATCTAACTCTTTTTTTTTTTGGATAATAGCCAAAAGGCTCAAAACAAATCATATTAAGAAAAATCGATAAACTATATTGGTCAGATGTAACAGAGATTCCAAAAGAAAATTTGAAATAGAAAACAAAAAAAAAACATCAAAAAAAAAACTCTGAAACCGATCAAGAGATTTATAGAAAAAAGTATATATCGACTTATCAACCAAAGGAAGCAAAACAAGGTATATTGCTGGAACATCTGAAATCGTTTCATTTATCTTTCCTCGAATCATATTAACAAGTATTTACACGTTTTGACTAATAATAAGTTCCGTTTTCTCTAAAATCACTTTTAACCTTAAAACTTTGTTAAAAGATTGAAAGTCAAACTATTCACAATGGACAAAAGAAAATCACTACCCAAGATAAATCTATTCGAAAGGATTAAAAGAAAATGAAAAAGAGTGGTAGCTAACCTCTTCCTAATTGTCACAATCTCAAAAATCAAAGACAAAGACGAGCAAAGTAAAGAAAAAAAAAATAACAGTTTCTTTCATTAATCATCTCGGAGCACTTTCACCACCTTCACTATTTTAAAATAAATTTAACTCTTCACATTCGCATAAATTGAGTATAAACTATATATGATTTAATTTAGATGAAGAAAAAAGAAAAAAAAAACTTTTAAAAGATTTGATACGGGTACATTGCTGAAATTTCTTTTCCAATTTTAAATTTTAAAAGCATGAAAAGGACTTCAGGGGTCAGGGCATAAAGGAACAAACCGGCTTATAACTAGAAAATGGCTAGGTAATTATGATGTGGTATAACTGCCACTACATCTATTCAGGGGATAAACGAGGTTCCGTGTGTTAAGCTACCAATTATTCATCAATGCCCGTAAAGGCAAGAATATTTATTTTTGACCATATATCATACATGTACATAGAATACTGTAGTATTGTTATTACACAAGTTTATAGAAAAAATATAAGAAATTTTATAGAAATTTTTTTCTCTATATACATGTTAGCAACATTTTTCGATTCATAAAGACACATATAACACATATATAGCTATCAACATAGATCGACCCATCCTAATCTAATCTTGTAAATAAAATGAAATAAACTAATAATTTAATAGTTTATTTTAACATAAGGCTTTTAATCTAACTCATCTAAGCCTTGAAGGTTTAGTTGAATTGGAATGGATCGGAGCTTGTGGGCTTTTTTAATTTTTTTTATTTATTATATTTTAAGTATTAGTATATTTTTTAGAAATTTAATTCTATTTTTTAAAATTTTATAATTTTAATACCCAATTTTTGTCACTCAAAATAATTAAAATTATATTTTAAAAAAATTAGCTATTTTAAGGTTTAATATATTTTTTAGAAGTTTAATTTAATTTTTTAAAATTAATTGTCTCAATATTTAGTATAAAATTATTTTTTTAGAAAACAATATAAGTAAACTTATGAGATTGATTCATGATCCATGATAAGTTGAGATAGATTAAAATATTTTAGTCATGAATCATATAAGATCTAACATAACCTAATTCATACTTATCACTAACTAGTTCTGCAGAACTTGAATAGGCCTGGACTAGTTTATATATATATATATGATAAGGATGTATTAGACGAAAGAGGGAGACAATACAATTAATGTGGAAAAAAAATAAGGCTTATAAAATTCCTTGAAATGGTATCAAAAGCAACACAAGTAATATTTAAAAACTACTTCAACATGGTGTAATCGACGATCGTTGTGCTAAATTAAGATTATATATGATTGGCCCAGTGCTCCCTAAGCCTAGCCTTATTTCAAATAGGTAATGTATATAACGACTGGTTTGGACCATGTTCCTATGTCTTTTTTATGTTTGTGATGGAGACACAAAAGGGGTTCCTGATGCTATTGATTTTGAGAGGTGGAACTTTTGTCGGTTAATATGTATATATCATGTGTGTGCGTGTTTCTTGTTAAGAAAGTTGTCAGTGGAATGAAAAAAAAAAAGTTTTATATAGTTTCTTATTCTTTGCTATTAAATTTTTAATTAAAATACAATAAGTACAAAACTTATAAATTAATACATGTCAAAGATATGATCTTTTATAAATAACTGTATTTTTTTTCAACAAATCAACATTATATAATTGTTTCTTTTAAGGAACTTTTTACATATTTTTAACAGAAAATCTAATGAAAAAAATATAAGCAACTGAATTAAATATTATCCTAATAGAACTGCTTCTTCCAAAAATTACTGCCTCTTAAAGTAGTGATTTTGCTTTTGTTGATTAATGATTCTTGTTTGTTATTACTACTATGTACTTACCTTGGTTATTAGAATAAAATTTCATTTGTTTGCACTTAAATGTTGAAATTTAATTCATTTAAATTTTACACTATTAAATGTATTTATTTTTTTTATTT
The DNA here is from genome assembly GCA_037074585.1 of Biancaea sappan. Lineage (NCBI taxonomy): Eukaryota > Viridiplantae > Streptophyta > Magnoliopsida > Fabales > Fabaceae > Biancaea > Biancaea sappan. The sequence continues at coordinate 25,755,488 of CM073500.1, forward strand.
TAAGTGTTTAGTATATTTGAATACATCTTGATATAAATTAAATCTTGTAATAAGTCTTAATATTATTCAGTTATATTAATTGTTTTAGGCAAAAATACATTTTATCTCATAGGCCTTGACTTATATACATTTTTTTTTTCTAAACTTTAAAACTTAATAATTGACCCCCTCAAACTTTATAATCTTTGCAAGCAACCCTTTCATAAATAAACTAACAACCAATGCTTATTTGTTAAATTTTAAATTTTTTTCATTCAAAATATAATTTTATTTTTAAATTATTTGATTTCATCAATTTTTTATAATATATTTTTAATTACTAATTTATTTGAATATCATTTTTTACTAATAAATAATTTCTATATTTTCATACACTTAAAAAAATTATTAATCATTCAATATTCAGTTTCAAACATCTTAATGTTAAAAAAAAAAAAAGTATCCCCTAAGAGTTATTGTCAAGTTTTTTTTTTCTTTATTTTACCAAGAATATTTTCAACCCAATAAAATAGAATATTAATCTCTTTTAAATTTATTAAAGCAAGTAAAACTCTCCCAAAATTTACATATCTTAAAATTAAACATCGGTCCTTCCAGGATTCAAACATCGACCTTTATATCTGATGTTTGGGTGTCAAGCATGAAATTTTCTTTTGATTTGGATCAATCAAATGCAGTCTTACATGCAAGTGGTCTAAGTGGTGAAGATTTTGACTTTCTACATGTAGATCGAATATATACTTTCTGTACTTTTAATTGGAACAATGGAATTGACTGTACTTTTTATATCTTTCAAATATAAAAATATTTTTTATTTGCGTGGTTGGTGAGAGTGCATGCCCTTAGTGTCCTGCCAAGGCACACTTACACTTCTAAAAAATATATTTTTTATTTTAAAATTAATTAATAATAATGACTGATGAGTAACTTAGAAAAATGCCCAGGTTCATTGAACCTCGGGAGAATGCTAGATGGATGCCTCACCTTCCCCCTGATTTCTTATTTAGGAGAAATTTATGTAACGTTACTTATATCTTTTAAATCAAGTTTTAAAAATATAATATATGTAAAAAAAATTTAAAAAATTAATTATGTAATGATGATTTATAAAAAAATATAAAAATATTTTTAAAAATTACTATACATTTTGAAGAATTAGGTAAATTTGATAATAAATATATAATAAACTACACCTAAGTTTTTTTTTTCTATTATTTATGAGAACATTGGTTAAGGAGCATTTATTGCTTTTTAAAATATTAAAAAGTGTCTAACATTAAATGATTAGTCATCTTTTAAAATTAGCGGTTATTATTTTTTTTAATATGACAAGTTTATTCTAAAAAATAATTTCTTATAATCATTATTTTTAATTTTTTTTATTTTTAAGAGTTTACTTTTAAGATTTTTACTTTTATGATTGGAAAATTTGTTATTTTAAATAAATGTCAATAAATAGAGCACACAACAACAATAATGATGTTGCAAAGTAATGTAATTTTATAATAATAATAATAATAATTATTATTATTATTATTATTATTATTATAAAAATAATAAAATAGGTATAATTAAATTTAAAAATTATTGTTCTAAGAATAACTTTTTCATATTAAAACAGTAAATAAAATAATAATAATAATAATGATAATAATAATAACAAATTTAAAAAGATAACGAATCATTTAATGTCAGACCATCACTCAAATTGCCACTTTTTTTTAATTCGATACCATTATAACGCTAAGAAATGGAAAACACTCCATAGTTAACTTGACTGTTTCTTCTTGCCGATTTTTTCTTTACAGCTTTTGTAAAAGGTAGCTTTTATTGCAATTTCTCTATTCTATGAATGAAAAGGACTACGCAAATAAAACTGAAGAATATACTTTGCAGCATTTCAAAGCCTTTGTTGAAAAATCTGGAAATCAGTACGGTGGTAATGTGAGTCACCTATTTATAATAAATATTATCCTTAAAAAAATTATTTTACGACCACAGTAATATTATTATGTCTATGAAACTCCCACCAGGATTAAATAGATTTTTCTGAGAAAAGTTCTCAGGACACAATAGTAGTAATTTAGAAAAGCATAACCCAGAAAGTTTGAGAGAAGAAGAAGAGAAAAGTTCAGAATTGTTTCTGACCTGGTGTGTCAAATGAGGGAGAATAGTTCTCCTTTTATAGTTGTTGAACAATAATGAAACAGACAAAGAATTTTAATAAAATTAAAATTTGATTTTAAAAATTAATGGACAATTTCAAAAAATTAATGGATAATTTTTAAATATTTAAATATATTTAAAACACATAAAACAAAATTATCAACCTTTAATTTTCTGACATTAATCCATGTTCAGGTAAGATAAAAATAAATTAAGTTGAAAAAATATTTTTCCAGAGAAAAACTAAACTAGTCCGATTTATTGCACGCACAAGGGGATAAATCAGATGATTTGCACTGCACTAACTTGAATTCATGTGGGCTTATGTGTGCGAGAGTCCACCTCTTCCCAAACTCTTTATTAGCCTACTAATACAAGTTAGTATATAAACTCTTTTCCCCTCCTTACTCCAAGTAATGTGAGACTTTTAATTTTTTCTTTTGATATACAAAGCCTTAAAAAACTATTTTCACAACAGCCTTACCTTTAAATTTTGATGGTGAGGCCTTTTTTTTTTAATCAATTCCTTTCCTCTTTAAACCCTGTTAAAAAAATCACCAAAAATCAATTTCTAACTTTAAAAAAAAAATAGACCCAAAAATGCATATAAACAAGAGAAAATCCTTAATATATCACAATCAGTCATAAAACTAGACTAACAAACTAAAAATGCTAAATATTACAAAAATGACTCTATATTAACATCTTCATTTAATTTTTGGGGTGACAATTTTGACCCATACCCATTTATCTTAGGTTGGCTCGATCAAATTTCAACCCATATTTTTTGGGTTTAAATGGGTCAACCACAAATATTTATTTAACCCATTTCCTACCCTACTCTGTAAGTCTTACTTGATGAAAGTCTCAAAGGAAACTTGCACAGTTGCACCCTATAAATCAGCATCAGATTCTTGATTATTTAATCCCATTCCCATGTATATAGAAATTCCTAAAAGACACAAATCTATTTTTCAAGAATACATCATAGTATGTGCTTTAATTGTTAGAAATTATAATAAATTTATATTTAAAAACTTGATGGAGATGGGAATGGCCAGTACGTATATAATATGCATACAAGAGACTGACAAAAGTCACAAGTCTCTTGATCAATTTATCATGATGAAGGAAATACTTTGAGGGACTGTTCATCAAAAGGAACTAAAAAAAAAGAGAAACTAACTATTATTATTATTATTATTATTATTATTATTATTATTATTATTATTATTATTATTATAAAATTCATAATTTTATATTTAAGAAAAGAAAAATATCTTATATATGTGCTGTGAAGTAAAAGAACAATAAAAAGTTTATATATATATATATATATATATATCATATTGGTATATAAGCAAGCTTTCAAACAAGAGATTATTTTTCCTTTTTTTCTTTTTCCTGTGGACACGTATAGGATTGTGACACGAAGATAATTATATCCTTATATATCTAAAATATATTTAATGATAAAATTAAATTTTTTTATAACGTATTCTTAAATATTTTTTTAAGAACTTGTATAAAATTTGGAAGTAATGTGTATATTAATTAATAATGAATACCTTAAAAATAGTTAAGTAGTGCAAATTTAAACATTGATAGCTTTATTTTATTTAAAACTTAAATAAAATTATAAATATATCTCATTTCATACTATTTGAGCTTCAAGTTCAATTGTATAAATATTTGATGCATTAGTTGTACAAAGAAATTTTATTATATAAAATTAAAAGGAATTATATTAATTTAAAAAAGATGGGTTAATGGTTGGATTTGCTTTAACCTAAAAATGAATCATGAGTCAACTCATAGTCTATAAAAAAGGATAAAGTACATTTTTAGTCTATAACGTTTATCTCGAGTTTTAATTTTATCTACTAATTTTCTTCTCACATATTTATTTTTTGTTTTGATTTTGTCCTTAAAGCTAACGTTGTTAATATAATTTATAGAAAATGTTGAAGTAGACTTTTTTATGTGATCTATCTATTACCAACGTATTGTACTAATTTATTTTAGTTTTAATTTTGTCTTAAACATTTGACTAAGCTTTAATTTCGCTGCAAATAATATTTTTTTATTTCTTTCATTCGTCCAAAATTAGAGGTTAAATGTTTTGATGTGTCACATGAAAGAATCTATATGTCATTTGAAGAAGTCCACATGTTACTTAGAGAAGTTCACGTTAACATTTTTCATCAACTTTCTTAACAGCGTTAACCCTAAGAACAAAATTAAAACAAAAAAAAATATGTATAATGAAATTGACACAAAAAAATATTAGAAATTAAATTAAAACTTAAAGTAAATGTTAAGAATGAAAAATGTGCTTTCATCCAAAAAAAAAAGTCATGTGTGACTACATGACCCCATATTTAACAACTATCCAACCCAACCTACCATTTGCCACCCCCTCCTTAATTTTTAGGCGCAAAATAAATTCAAATAAATCTTGTTCAATGGCCCCTATACATAAAATTTCATATAATACTTACGCCAAACAACATGAAATCGAATTAGAGTAATTTCATTTACAGTAAACTCTTTTTTTTTCAAACAGTAAACAAGAAAGCTATTAGTAATTAGCATCAAGTGCAATTGCATATTCTCCACACATGCTGAAGTATAACTTCCCTATCTAAGGACTTCCGATAGCAAGCTAGAGCTTGTTATGCTTTGTGGCCTTTCTGTTGTTTACATTTTTAGATCTTGCAGTTGGAGTTAAGAAAAATTCATTAGAGGAGTAGCGGACTCTTTGAGATGACCATTCCTATCTTAGAATCGGTACATTTGGTACTTTGTTGTTGTTTTGCACTAGAACGCTTTGTAGTGGTATAGATCACTTGTGTCTTGGGGTCGGTTGAGGAAAATGCATGAAATGAAGATTATGATGCAATATGTATTTACATATTTAGTCGTAATTGTGTTGTTATAAATTTGAAATCATTTAAACAAGATGCTATTTTATTTTCAAATGAAATGTAAGTTATTCCTCCATTCTTATTCATGTTTGGTAGTGTAATTGCATATTATAAGTTTTCTTTTTAAATTTCGTGCCGATCAAGTGTTTGAGTTTTGGATCTCAATACTATAAATGTTAATTTTGGAATTCGCTGGCACACTATCTTTATTTATTCTATGAGAACCATTTGGCATATCAAAAACCCAAAAAATAAAAAAAAATCTTTCAAAATAACTCTCCTTCCAACCGGGCAATCAAAAATTCAATTATCATTAAAGCTGCAGAATTTTGGTCCTCTCTTGCCATACCTGCTAATACAAAAAATCCCCCCTCAAATTCTCAAACTACCCTTCAGCGTGGATTAAACCACCTCAAGGATGGAGCAAATTGAATGTCAAAGGATCAGCTAAAAGAGCCTTCTTGCAACAGATGGTACTGTAAGGTCAGATCAAGGAGAATGGGTGATATGTTTCAACAAGTTCATAGGTATGGGGACAACTGGCTGAGGCTTGGAAGTCGAAGTTGAAGTGGATAGCTAGGAACTCTTCTGTAAATGATTTTCACCTCCTTGTTTTCTTAATCTCTAATTGCAGACACCTCTTATTCAAGTTTGAGGAATTCAAAATTTGCAAAATTCAGAGACAACAAAACATGTGTATTGATTTTTTGGCCAAGGAAGCGAGGAAGACTCACCTCACTCTTAGAACTTATGATGTTGTGAAGGACCTTCACAACAACTGAATTTGTTCTACTTAATTATTGTGTTGTATCTTATTAACAACTCTGCTTTACTATCGTTTTCTCTTCAGTTCTGCACAACTAGGGAAACATGGACATTTAACTGTATGACTCTACTTTATCTTTAATTTAAAATTCAATTTCACCAAAAAAAAACTATTTTATTTCATATATCATGAAACGTAATAAACAGTATTTATAAGGAAAATAAGAAAAATAACTAAACAACAAACTAAACTTAATCTAAAACAGAAATTACAACAACCTAACCAATATTAACCAACTTGCCTAACTTCATCATATAAGGAGAATCACTTTAAGCCTATTTATGCAATTATTTTATAAAAGACATCACATAAGCTTGTGGGCCTAAGTTGAGTCATGCATGTTAGTAAGGGGTGGGAGGACAAGCACCGTTTTTTTGGAATGGTTAAAATCATTGTTAAAAATTATTTTTTTTATTTTTTTAAAATTTTTAGCAACGATTTTAAAACTGTTGTTAAAAAAGTTTTGACAACGATTTTAACCATTGTTAAAGGCCAAGCACGGATCAATCCCTGTTATTAGGGTCACTAACCTTAAGTATTATTACAAATCTAGTTACGTTAATATCTTTTAGGTCACATCCATTATTAAGAAAATTCAATATTGCCTCAATAACACTATGTCCTATAACATCCCAATAATTATGTTTACAAAAAACTGCTGGGAAGCCCACCGTGCCTGGGGATTTTGCTGGGCCCATTTGGAAGACAACATTTTTTATCTTCTCTGACGTGAAAGGTGTATCTAGGCTTTCATTATTCTAGGTTGTAATTTTCTATTTTCTATAAGCTTTGAACAGGTTATTAAAATATTCTATAGACAATTTGTTTATGATTTCGTCCTCATCATGCCAGTTCCCCCTCTCATCCTTGAACCTAGGATTTTGTTTATTCGAGTTCTGTGTGAAGCTTTTGCATGAAAAAATTTAATATGTTGGTCACACTCCTTTAGCCATTGAACCCTTGATCTTTGCTTACGTAGGATTTGCTCATCTTCTTGAACCTTATTCAATTCATTTTCCAAAATTTTTAATAATATTGATCTCTGACCCTCTTTCCAGCTCTTGCGTTATTCTTCCTTGGAGGTCTTTTTTTTATTTATGTTTTCCATATGCTTGAAGAGTAGTATTATTCCAGCGCTGAAGATCATTTCTTGTGCACTTCAAGAGTTCCTGAATTTTCTTCAAGTCACCTCCAAGGGAGTTTTTCCAGATTTCTTTTACCATTTTTCCAGAGTCTCCATTCTATAGTAAACTCTTAATGTAAAGCGAAGAATTAGATATAATTTTGTAATAAACTAGTTGCCGACAATTAATGTTGCACTATAATACTAAAAAAGTATATATAAGTTTCCTAAATCTTAAAAAGACAAGTAAAAATGTATTTCAATATAAATAAAAATTTGCACCAAGACAGGGCGCATCATCTAGTTGTTTAAATTGTGAAAGGCTATTATACAAAGGAAATGCTGCGTGTCAAAGCACCATCGAATCCAAGCTCTAATATTCCCATGAACAAAGCAATTTTTGAAAGGAAAATTGCTTATGATTGGCAAAATAACTCAAAAGGTCGTTGGCCTTTACACCAATGTGAACAATAACACCAAAGTCACGTTAAAAGCAAATGATTTAGTTGGAAATACAACTATAGATTTTAGGTAGTGGCAACCGGCATTTTGGTTACCACTAGCCTGAGCGATTCTCTTCCTAGATGCAATGCACCTTTTACTGTGCTCCATAGCGTCTTTTAAATAAAACGTGTCGCTTTGATGGATCTTTTGGCTTGCTCTTGATCTGTCCTTGACCTTTGTTCCGCCCGGTACTGCATGGATAAAAAGATAAACATCATTTCAGATCAATGACATTCGTCTGCTCAGCTGATCAAGCTTCTTCAATACTTAAAATGGGAAATTCAACAGCTTGAGAAATATTAGCAAGTAAAACCCACTTCATTACATGGGACAGATAATAGCTGTGCAGAAGTGACGATTGAGAGAGAGGATAACCTACCCATATTCCATGTAAACCATCCCCTTGGCACCTGACATTGCGCTCATTGATCCTGTAGAACGACGAGCATTGTGAAGAGCTATGTCGTCTGCATCTTCTTCTAATTGCTCTAGGCCAACTGCATCGTCACCGGCACTCAAGACCTGATGGATGCAGATTAATTATCTCCTGATCAACAACTCATTTAATTTAAAACAAAAACGGAGTGTGGAAGGAAACCTTTCCAAGAAGTGCCAATTGATCCTCAAGATGATAGTAACTCAACGAAGCTTCTTCTCCATCTGGATGCAAGCTTGTAATTACCTGTCAACTCAAGCATAATAATCAAAAGCTTTGCATATAGAGATTAAAAGACATTCAAAATAACCTACTCACACCGCAAATGGTCAAGCTTGGCCCAGGGCATACCGTTATTACAGTTTTGTTACACTAAATTCAATTATGCATAGTCACCATGGTTAGCAGAGTACTTTTTATTTGAACAAGCAAGCAACATGATCATAGTAACACACATACAACACAAGGCTTAGTTTTATTCACAAGTGCTTCAGCATTTACCGCTCACTTTTTATATTATTTCAAAAATATAAGACATCTTTAAGTGTACAAGCATCACAGCAAGTCTGCAACAGATAGAAGCGACTGGCTTATCTCTTAAGATATACGAAGATATAATATCAAAGGGAGGTTCAGCTAATTTTAAATTCTTATAGTCAGTTCTCAACTGTTTTCCCACTTAACAGACTAAAGACTTGGAATTGGAGAGACATGGCTGAGGCAAAGCTGAGTGTCATGGAGAGAAAATAGAATGAAAAGTATATACCTTAAAGCTATAACCCTGATCAATTAAAAATTGCTGCCTCTTGGTTGAGTAGTACATCTCCTGCAGACAAAAGCAGTGCAAAAATGTACATTACATCATGAGTACTCTTATATGACAATTTCACATCATTTTCTTTTGCAATGATTACATGATCTGTTGGCTCAACGACATAAAGCATACCTGGGTATCAGTTGACACAAGAGAATAGAAGAATGCATTATACTCCTCCTTACCCCCAGCCATCCTATCCTGAAGCTTACCCTACAGTTTCAATGATTAAGAGAAATCAGCCAACAGGTTGACCCAATGAATTATTGACAAAAAAACAACTATATACTAACAGCACTTCCCCCTTCTACAACAATTATTTGAATGTACATGATTCGAACTGTAAAGGCAGTGCCATAATCAACAATGAAAAGCAGTGCTTCCTAAGAAGATCAATTCAAATTCACCAAAACCTAGCAACTGGTACAGAGAACGAATATGCACACAAGAAAATCTCAGAAACTAACCTTTGCCCTAAGAATACGACCAAGACGTTGGGCTTCTTGACGCCTTGAACCAGCATGTGAAGAGATCTGAATTATCACATTTGCTTCTGGAATATCAATTGAGTTATCACCCACCTGAGAATATCAGGAGGAACACTAGAATTAAGTAATTAATCAACTTCTGCATCCTGGTTAGCCCATGAAAGGATATCATATCAATATGAAGCACCAAGGCAGAGAGGTACAAAAACATAAAATATAATTTGGAAATGACAAATGCTTTTGCTAACCTTCAAAAATATACATCAACGTGGAAAATGTTAAAGCAGTATGTAGACAGATGTATCCATATAAAATAAAAAGACTGAAGTTCAATATAAAACAATAGAAACAGTAACAGGTACCTTCGAAAGGAATATAGTGTTGACATCTTTGCTAGTTTTGAATGCTTGTAGAATTTTTGTCCTCTCAACATGGCTGCACATGATACATATATCAGAACATAAGATTCAAAACAGCAAATCCCAAGACAAGCTTCCAAGCCAGTATATGACTACAGCACCTTGTAGCACCATATATCATCGGTTTGCGAAGTTTCATGGCATACTCAGTGAGAGCAAATAGATTATCAGCAAAGACTATAATTTTATCACCACGCTGTGTTTCATGGTATTTTATGAGAAACTCGCATGCTCTGAATTTATTTGGATTCATCACATATAGAGCCTGGAACATGTAAAAGATCATGGATTGAGACAAGGGAATTCAATTTAATAAACTTGAAAAGAAATGTGCAGTTAAAAGCTTTGAACAAATATCACCCTATCCACTGATAGAATCAAATTCGAAACATCCACAAAACAAAGCACAGGTCATCATTGAAAAGAAGCAACAAAAGGCTAAAAGGGAACAAGATATAAAGAAACACAAACAAAAGAAAAGAGTGATTAAAATCATAAGTGGGCAAAGCCAGCAGCTGACAATACAAATGAGTGAAAACCCAAAAAAAAAAAAAAAAATTCTACTATTACAATTCAGAGATTTCCTATAAGGCTGACCTGTCTCTTCTTGGAGTTCTCTTTCTTCAAATACTCTGCAAAAAACTCTTTTGTCATTGGACACCATACTTCAGCACACTGTACATTAGCAATAAATCCACCTTTCACTAGATCTAACCAATTTGCTTCATATAACTTTGGACCAATGAGGAAATTCAGATCTGTAATCCTTTCGTCCTCTCTCACAAGTGTGGCTGCAGTATTAAAAGTCAAGACCTCACTCCTCAGCAGTAAATGCTATAATCATTGTCATACTGATATTAAACCAGAGCTGTATGGCATACCTGTGAGCCCAAGTTTGCAGTGAGATTTAGTGATGCTAATGACCTTCCTAAACATATGTGCAGGGACCACATGTACCTGTTTAACATGCCATCAATATACGCACAGGATCAACCTTAAGATCACAGGTAAGAACTAAGGAGGATATAACTAAGGACATTCAATGGATTGGGCCAACTTGCCAAACCACACAGTTGGGTTAGATTGGATTGGATTGGTGGTTTAGGTTATGGTCTGGAAAAACTCAACCGACGAACTAAAATGCCCAATCTGCTGCTTCTTTTATATACATACATACATATATATATGTATATATATGTATATCTATATATATATATGTATGTGTGTGTGTGTGTGTGTATATATTTATCTACATATATATATATATATATTTATATAATGTATCTATGTAGCATGTATGTGTATAGGCTGACCCTTATGTCAGTGTCACTTATTAGCAGCTACAGCAGCAGAATGAAACAGAGACAAGGGAATTTTTCTATCCAACAATAACAGCCTTTGAAGTCTTATCTGCACTGGAAGCAAAGCTTTCACTTGTCTTTCAAATCAGAGAGAAGTGATGTTGTGGGAAGGGTGAAGTCTCAATCTAGGGATGAGATTAGAAGAGGGGGTGAGAAGAGTTATCCCAGCGCTGAGAGAGACCGTGAGAGAGGAAGAGAGTGAGTTAGCTAAACATGTTTGTGAATGAATTGATGTGGCCAAACTTTTTAATATTTTCTTTTTAATAGCTAACCTTGTCAACCCAGCCTGTATAAGGTTCAGATTGAGTAATAAATTTTTCTGAACCTATCCCAACCCAATCTACCATCATTTGATTGGTTTAGATTGAAAAACTCATTCAACCAAACCAAATGGACCAAAGAAAACCCATAGTTATAACCATAAAACTGCATGCTTACCTCATCCATGAGAAGCAATCCCCATTCTCTGTTTCTGATTTCTTCAATGATCTTTTCAGATTCTTCGGACCGTTTACCACCAAAAGCAACCATATTATATGTGGTCACAACCACTCCAGCATTACCACGGAACCTCTCCTTGCTATCAGATGTGAAACGACAGATATTTTCATCTCGGATGGTTGACCATAGCTTAAACTGAAAAGCCCACTGGTCCACAGAGACAGCATTTGTTGCCAAACAAAGGCAGCTCTTTTTTATACGGCAGGCTGCAGAAACACCAACTAGAGATTTTCCAGCACCACAAGGGAGAACTATAATACCAGATCTTGCTCTACCTGTGGTTTTACATGATACAAATGCACTTACAAGTAAGTTAATACATTATGAATTCACATATCACAAGAATAATCATTGTTTCCATTAAGCAAAGATTAATGCTTAACTACAACAGAAATATTCAACCTCCCAACAAGCAATCTGAAAATATTAGTTACATCACAAAACAGAAAATTCTAAGTGCAAAATATTGTAATAGACTGCAACTCCTAGGCACAGACTTCAAAAATATGTCAAATAGAACGTATCTTTTCTTTTATCAAAACCTCAATGTTCTTTTATTACTCTACAAAATGGGCTAAAAATATTGTCTTGAAAACATGCAAGATTGCAAACATACACTTTGGCTCTCAACCAGAAAAGTTAAAGATTCAGTAATGGATGGTTGATGGATGCTCTAAATTTAACATACCTAAATTTAACATAATTAGAGTGAACTTCTAGGCATACATGTTCCTGTCCCAGTAAACATCTATCAGCCTTACCATTTCCAAACATTTTACTCAGGCTCTTCTCTTGATATGGCCGTGGCTGTGCTTGAGGCTTTAGTTCCATATCAAGGTCAGGGTTGACCTGCAACATAAAAGAGTAAGTGAGTCACACTTGAAAGTAGCAGACAAACATTCTGAACTCCACTAACAAAAACTTGTAGAAATTTTATCACTAAACATATCAGTTACTAATACTTGAAGTTCAACAGACAAGTATATAAAACATTACTCACTGTATCATTCCTAAAGTCATACTCCTCCAACATGGGATAATTTAAGGCATTTGGCAGGCATCGTTGCTTTACATTTTCGACCTGTAAATAAATTGAGAAAAAAAAAATTTTATAAGTTACTGACCCTATTCTGAATTTTTACAATGATCTGGTCAAATATTTTGAGCAGCTTAACTAAAAATTGCCAGGAATAATAATTGAACTTGCTTAATAAGTTTCTAAGTTGTCAAACTCAAGAAAAGATTTAAATTTCAATACTTCGTTGATAAATTATTTATATTTATCATTATGGCAATTAACAATTTCTACACAACATCTGAGCAACAGCATGGAGAAGTAAGGGCATTGCATTGTTAAAGAACACTGATAATATTATCATTTATCAGCTCGTTCTGAAGAGTGAAAATCTTCAATTATCTTTTTCTTCCTCCAAGCCTCCAAGAGAGGATTTGGTTTATATGTATCAGCTACTGGGACAGGAATCTCAGCATCATGTTTTTCATGCCAAATGAAGGATCACTCTACAACTTGGCAATGTGGTGCCAATTTTTTTTTTTTGTGTGTGTTTTGTTGTTGTGGGGGCGGGTGGGGGAAACCCAGAATATGCAATGTTTTCTAAAACTTACACGTATATTACCTGAGAAGGATCAATTTCAAATGAATGAGTTTCTTTCTCTTCTGCAGCTGCTGCCACTTCTACTTCATTCAGCAACTCATCGTGAGTGCCTTCAATTTCACCTGCTGCTTTGCTGATTGTAAATCCATCTCTAGTCGCACCCTAAAAAGATTTTAATTTCCATGGATATAAGGAAAAGGAGAGGAGAGCAACAGAAAGGCACAATAACCCAAGGTAAGTGTTACCAAATAGTAAGCCACCCGAAAGTATTTGAAAGAGTTCTATGAATCAAAGAATGTAAAACAAACCTCAGAAATGATCCTCGCTCGAGATATAACTTCATCCCTCAGCAGCGTCTTCAATACCTAAAAAATTGTTATGATTTACGGCATGAGACACTAGCTACCAAAGGATTTATAATAACTGATAATGACAAAAGGAGACTGAGGAAATCATATCAATTTACAAACCTCTGGAAATGGAGATTCAATTAAGTATCGATTTTTCTTAAGTACAAGCTTCACTTTTCCATAATTCGCAGTAGAATCCTGTATAAATTTTATCATCTCTTTGGGAAGCATAATCTTGGATAACTTGTTCAAAACTGATATGATCGTTTCTGTTTCTAGACCAACTGACACCGCGGCATAAAGCGAATGTGGGGTGAGGTTGTATTCGTGCATTGACTCTGGTCTATTCATCAGATATTAAACAAATTAGCAATCCCATCAATTGAATTCAGCTGGCTGGATTCAGATAATACTGCGTCCGTCAGATTCAACAATACCTGCAAACGGGTTCCGCAATGGCAATAAGAAAATCGTAAGCCTGCTTGTATAAAGGGGAGAATGTCTCGAGAAATATCCGGCCATTGCCACAAGCCCACAGTGGACGATTCTCGTGATCCTGTTTCAGCTCTAATTTGCTAAAATCTTTGGGTTTGGCTTCTCTCTCACCTTAAAACCATCCAAATTTACCACATACAAAATGATTTCAAGAATCTAACAAACAGTGATAAAAATGACGCATAACGGAAAAATGAGCAATAGTTGGTAAATCACCGTCATCGTTGTATCCATCGTCGCGCATATACACAACGTCATCGTCGTGGAATCCTTTTCGGGGATCGTCCTGCACGGAACATCCATTTGTGAGCCATGCCTAAGAATCAGATGAAAAGATTCATTTGTTTTCTAAAACAGAAGAATGAGATGGCAAACATATTTAGCGGCGGCCTTGAACTTTTTGAAGGGTCGGCCTTTGTCACCTGAAAAAATGGAAGAATAGCACAATGATTATGTTAGGGGACATGGGAAGTAAGGTTGAGAGGAAGGTCAATGGTTGAAGTTGGGCAGTGATACCGTGTCCATGTCCCATGATTGATCGGAACTTTGGGATGAGCAGGTGTTACGCAGCAATAATTCGATGCAGAATTTAGAAGGAAGAAGATCCACACCAAACCTGAAGATATATGATACAAATATATGGCAGTAACCGCCGTCTGCCTCCCTGCGATGCCGCAGCTGGGGAATTAAAAAAGAAAAAGTGGGGATACGGAGGTCAATTTTTATGAGAAAGGTTTTAAGAGATTTGGAGACCGGAGTTGCCAAGAACGGGATTAACAAGTTTGGCATTTATTTAGGTTATAGTTTTTATATATTTTTCTTTTTTTATTTTTATTATTTTATTAAAACTTATATTCTATTCTTATTCCTTTTATACATATAAAATATATATATAATAATAAAATATATATTTTTTGATTAATTATACATATAATAATTTTAATTAATATAATTAAAAAATAGTATGTTTATTTTGTATTATTTTGATATTACAAAATATTATATAAATATGTTTTTTATATCATTTTACATCTATCAATTAATTAAATAATTATTTTTACCAAACATTTCTAATTCAATAAATTAATTTAACAGTTTTTAGCTTTTAACTAACTTATCAGCTATTTTTATCGGACAGAGCCAAGAATGTCTTGTTAGAAGTATTTAGTAAATAAAGTTATTTGAGTAGTTTATAATTTATAACTTATTTTGAAACGTTATTTTAAATAGCTTATAGTTTTTATATTTTTCTTACTCTTTTACCTTTATTATTTTATTAAAATTTTGATGCTACCATTGATTCTTGTATGCATATAAAATATAATACATACATATATATATATATATATATATACATAATATATTATAAAATATAAAATATATATAATATAATAATATATATTTAATTAAATTATATATATAATAATTTAAATAAATTTAATTTGAAAACAAAAAATAATATGTTTATTTTGTATTATTTTGATATTACAATATATCATATAAGTATATCTTTTTATGTCATTTTAAATCTATCAACTAATTCAATAGCTACTTTTACCAAACATTTTTAATTCAATAATCTATATTAATAGCTTTTAATTAAAAATTAATTTTTAAACTTTTAATTAGTTTATTAGCTATTTTTTTCAAACATAACCAGTCATCACTCCAATTTTTTATACATTTTTTTAATTTCAAAATTATTTTAAAAAATCTTAGACCATCACAGTCCAGATCAAACCAGTAAGTTCATCCCTTGAGAACAAGAAAAAGAGAAGCAATTCTGATTCCAAGTTGTAACGTGGATATAAGGTTAATTATGTCAAAAAAAAAGCATGTTTTGTGATATAAATCATATAATTAATTTAGGTTAAAATATAATAACAAAAAAAACTTTTATACACTTCCTTATATATATATATATATATATATATATATATATATTGTTTAACACATGCCTTTAGTAGAAGTAATTTACTCAATGCATTGTTAGATATTAAGGCCCATTTGGTAGCTTTTCCATGGGAGAAAAGAAGACAAAATTTCATCATTTTTTTTTCATTTTTCCTTATTTGGTATGTTGTCCTAAGTGGGAGAAGGGGGAAAAAAATTTAAAAAACACATCATATGTTTGTCTAATTTGAAAATGTCCTCCGTGAAGCCCCAAATCATTCGCAGCTCCAGAGGTGCTTCGTTGGTTCAAGCTTTATCGTTTGGTCCTTCTCGTTGTCGTCCATTTGCTGGCAACAAATGCTTCTCCTTTTTGTCATCGTTGGAGTTTCGATAATGATTTTGAACAAGAATGCTTTCTTTTCGGAGGAAAAGAAGAGACAGAGGAAGAGGGACCCTATTGAAAGAAAAAAATTAAGGGACTGTATTGAAAAGATGGATAAGGATAGATATGGCACAAATTGCAAAATAAAGGGTCTATCTTGAAAGGAAAAAAAGGGGACTAAATTGAAATAGAAAAAAAGTTAAGGGACAAAAAAATAGTTAAGCCAACTTTTTACTAAACACATTTTTATTTGTGTTATAAATAATAAATTTAATACGGATATTTTAGTAAATGTGTTTTACATACCAAACACATTTTTTTATTTTTCCTTCATTTTTTTATCACATACTAAATACATTTTTTCCATCACATACTAAACATATTTTTATCACATATCAAACACATTTTTTTTATCTTCTCTTTTCTTTTTCCTTTCCATCTTTTTTTTCTTTCCTTTTTTTTTACTGTGTACCAAACATACCCTTGAGACATTTTACAACCAAAATTTAAACTTAGATTCACTATGTTATAGGGAGACTAACCCTTTCTACTAAACTAAACTTCTGTAATAATTTCTTATATATTCGTTATAAAAATTTTCAATCAAAATATATAAATATATAATTTTTCAATCAAAACATGACAAATGTGCTGTATTTAAAAAATAATTTTATATTTTTTTAAACTCATCATTGCATAATTAATTTTTTAAATAACATTTTATACACCTTATGCTTTTAGTGAAAAACTTAATAACAAACATATAAAGTACTTTATATAACTTTTTCCCAATAAAATATTGGTCCCTTAATTTTTCCTCAAATTTCATATTAATCTCTTAATTATGTTCCAAGGTTGTTACATCCCATAAACTAGGCATGTGAATTATACGAATAACACATATGGTATACTTTTGTGATATCCCTTAATCTTCTTGAACATTATTAATATTCACAACTATACAAAACATAAATTTTCGAAAAAGATATTTTGTATACATATACAGAAATGTTCACAATTCATACAATACTTAGTATGATACAATCTCGCAAGCTTAGGTGACCTATACAAACTACAGAGCATTTTCTAATCATCACCGAATCCATAAACATGAGTCTACTAAAAAAAAGTGGAGTATTACCCCGAAGGGCTACTAATCCTCCTCATCAATCATTGCATCTGAAAAAAATAATCATAAAGAGTGTGAGTTCATTAAAACTCAGTGAGTAAACAACTATACATAAAAATATCACAAGCACAAACACCACGTTGCTAATATAGCTAAGCCATAATTTAATTTAATACATCATTCATCTTTATATAAACTATAACTTGTATCAGGTTTCTCGGGCGATCAAGCCCTTAACCATCTATGCGTCAAATTCGATTATATCCTAACACCATATTTCTTGAGAGATCAAATCCTTAATCTTTCATGCTTAAAATTTGATTTTATCCTAGTATCAAATTTCTTAGAAGATCAAGCACTCAATCTTCCATGCTTAAAATTCAATTACAACCTTGCATCAGATTTTTTGAAAATTTAACCCTTAACCTTCCATGCAACAACAAATAGAGATATTTACTCAACAACAAAGTAATATAAGATATAGTCGCTATCACATCATTCCTCATTTTAAACATACATCAATGTCCTATTGAATCTCTTGCAAAAGTTAAGGTAATATAACAATTATCTTTAACTAGAAAAAATGTATATCCTACGTTCCAACAATATTGCAAATGACACTTTTATTGTACATTAATTGATTGTAATAATTTAGTTTAGCAAGATCATCCACTCACAAACATGTTCCAATTTATTCAAGGAACTACTACATCTAGTTATTTAGTCAACTACAAAAATTAATTCACATAAAGTAATGAAATAGTTCTCAATGATATTGTGACTTTTCTCAACTTGAATGTACACTGGTAATCTTCTCAATTTCACAAATAATGCAAATGAGATTTATATTGTACTTTAACTAATTTAGTAAATTAATTTTTACAAAGTTATCCACTCATCTTGATGTTTGTCTAATTTTTATGTTGAACCCTCATTGAATATGTGTGAAATGATGGAAGGTAATTTCCTCTATTCCAATCTAGTCCCAACATCTTAAAAGACGTGGAAGATGCATCAAAGAATCTATTCTTATATGATAATTATGCAAAAACATATCAAAGTTATAAAATAGGAAAATTCCTTACTACAAATCCTAACATTTGATTACTCCTCTGAATATAACTCTCAAACAAAAAATAATTTTTAAATGAAACTTATACCATTAGCAACTAGACTCAAAAAACTTTCTAATGATATCTCATTTACTAAAAATGGAGTCCGAATGAAATAGTTATGAATATTTTAAAACTAATGCTACAGTAACGGTTAGCTACAGTAACTCCGAATTTGGAAATTTTACAGCTACTACAGTAATCCGCGATTTTCCTCTTAGTTTTTCATGAATTTAGGGTCAAATCTTCACCATTTTTTTTGATTTCTTTCATGGGTTTTCATCCTTGATGTTTAAGGATTTTTTTTGACACAAAAACCCCCAATTTAAACCAACAATTCAAGTCTCAATCATCAAATTTTTATCTTAAACCCTAATATCAAAAAATAAGAAAAAGTTTGGAAAAAATTAGAATTCTTACCTTGATTCCTTGCTTACAAAGCTTCCTAGACTTCCATGGCTTTCTTCTTTCAGGTATTGGCATGGATAGATGTGGAGAATAGAGTTTGGGAGTGTTTGGGCAAAAGAGAGTAAGAGAGTTACTGGAGGAAGAGAGAAAATTGAATAAGAAGAGAGGAGAATGAGTGTTTAAGTGAGTGTATGTGTGGGCTCAACTAATTTTCCTTTTAATTTGGTCCCTTAGGAAAAATTAGGACCTTATAAGGGAATTTGGAAAAATTTGATCATAAATAAGGCACCCAAATACACTTTCATAAAATACACACATCACATTCTATTTTTATTAAAATACCAAAATTCTACATTTGTTCACTTTAGTCCCTCTCGTTGTCTCAAAATCCACTATAGCCTTAAATCCATCATCCTTACTGTACTGACCTCATAATTTCGTCCTCATTTAATCCATTCTCCTTCTCGGGCTCTTATTCGGTCTTTTTTCAAGAATACTTCATATTTTATTTTCTTTTCATTTTAGTTCATAAATGTACTTCTTACACTCACCACACATTTTTTTTTTCAATGAAATCTTACCTGACTAAAGGTAAGTCTTAGTCTTATTATACTTTAAAAACCTTCGTTATCCTAATCAAAACTCCTAAATTCGCGAAAAAATTTCACTCTCACGGATATGTGTACTTTTAAGTATACCGTAATATCAGCGTATTACAAAGGTCTTATACCTTTACCTTAAATTTCATTTTAGTCCCTTAATTAGTTAATTTTGCTTTTTTCTAATTTAGTATCTTTATCTTATCTTAGATTTCAATTTGGCTTCTAATCAAGTTTTACTATGATCCCTTAATTTTATTTGTTCTTAATCCCTTAACTTTATCTTCAATTTTCCTTTCAATTTGGCAAACGTTATCTTGTTTCAATTTGGTTTTTTATTTTACAAAAATCACATAAATATTTCCTTCTCATAGTACCACCAATATGATTAACGAAAAAGTTCTTCGAGGTCCCCAGAGTTATGCAAGAAATCACATAAAATTTTTTTGCTGATCATCTTGATTGTATTAAATAGAAGAAAACATTTGAGTAATTTTTATAAGTTAAAGGAATAAATTGAAGAAAAATAAAATTAAAGAATTAAACACCAAAATGGTATAAAATAAAACTAAAGATCTTAATCAAGTTTGAGATAAAATTAAAAGACCAAATCTGAACAAAATAAAATTAAAGGATCAAAATTAAACTTAAGGTAAAGTTATAAGATTAAATTAAAATAAAATTAAGTTATGAGACCAAAATAAAATCTGAGTAATAATTAAGGGACTAAAATGATATTTATGCCTATTATTTATCCAATTAATTAACTCAATTTGAATAGATAAAGAAGTTCGGATAAAGAAAACAAAAAATCCGCCACTTCCGAAAATTCGCCTAATCTTCCCCCTTGAATCTTGTCCTAACTCATTTTTTTAGGTATAAAGAAAAAAAAAACTTATGTCATAGCATTTTCTTTGAGTATATGTTATCGTGAATTTTTTTTCATTTATATTTTAAATTGAGTAAATAAGTGAGTGTTTAAATTTTAAAATGATATTATAATTTTATTGATATAAAAATTATATAATTTTTAAACAAATATATTGCCTAAAACATTAAAACTTTTAAAATAGAATATAGAGAATAATTTAAAGTTAGTGCAATTTATAGCAAATTATCATATTTTAATCCATTGGCAAAAGTCTCTTTCATACTTATGAACTTTGACCTATATTTCAATTATAAATTTGCTTATTTTTGTCAATGATATTCATATATTTTCAATTATATCTCTAAGAACAATGTCGTATAAATATTTAATAATAGATGTTGATATAAAGTCTTATTTTATATATATTAATATCAAATCATTAATTTTAGACATGCTATGTCTTTTCTACCTCGTCCTCCTCTTTTTTCTTCCTTTTTTTATGTGACAAATTTAAAATAATATGTGCAAGATACATTAATATATACAATTAAATATTTAGACGTCATTAATTTTAACATATAATTGAAATTAATTAAAAAATTAAATATAATTAACACAAAATAAAGTTTAATAATGCAACTAAATATGGTTCAATGTTGGCACGTATGAAAGGTAGTTTTGCTTAGGTCTATTTAAATTATTTTTTAGTAAATCCGATTTTTTTATTTAGTAAAAACAGCGGGTTAGAAAAGTCTGATAGCTGGGACTATGTAATAGAACTTAATGGTTGGATTATTTTTAGGTAAATCCACTCAAAATTCAAATATAATTATATTTTAGTTTGTTTCACATACAAATAATAATCTATTTTATTATCAAGAAAGAGAGATCCAAATGTATATTTTATAATATTAAATTATTATAATATATTTGATTTTAAAGTAATTAAAATTATAATATATTTTGTTCATGTTAAGTCGTTTATTATACAATTATTATTAATTATTATATAATATTAATTATAATAAACTTATTTACGGCGTTTATATTACATAGATGTGTAAAAATTGGCTTATATACTTTAAAAAAAAAAATAGAAAAAAGATTTTGCTATAAAAAGGTCACCTCTCCACACACATATTTTTTATGGGACCCATATCTAAAATTTTTTTTTGACCAACACATATTCTAATACATATTGGTCTGTGTGGGGGGCCGACCTATGGAGAGGCCGACCTCCCCATAGCAAAATCCTAAAAAAAATTGAATTCAAATATGTCAAATTTCTCTATTGTTACTAAATTATTAATTTAATCTTGAAACATTATAATTATTTTAATTTAATTTTTAAAAAAGTAAATATTTTAATTTACTTCTTAAAATGTTATATTTGTATAAACTTCTTATTTAATTGTAATATCTATGGTTCTAAATTTCAAATTTCATTACCAATAGTTACTTTAATAAAAAATAAATTAAAATAAATACTATTTTTCAAGTGTTAAATAAAAGTGTTTGATATTTTAAGAATTATATTAAAAAAATTTTAATATTTAAAAAAATAAATCAATAGCATACTCTTAAATTTAAAGAGGACCTCATGTCAAAAATTTCAAACATATTATGATAATTTTAAATGTAATATAGCTATCTATGTTTGTTTGCGTAAAAATACCAAGGTGAAGAATGTGTTTTGCTTTCAAAAATAAACATGGTACTTGACTTATTTGGATTGTTGATTTTCATAATTATCATTTAGATTTTAGAATCTTGTTTTTATTTTTTTTTAAATAATATCTTGAATTTGAGCGATTGATTTAATCAATAACTCAAATAAACCAAACACTATGCTTGACTTTTAAAGTCATATAACGATCTATTTGATTTGCAATACAGAACAATAATGAAAAGGAAAGGAGAAATGGAAAGAAAAGAAGAATGAAAAAGAGAAAAGGAAAATAGAAAAAAAGTTTTGGTTCACAATGAAAATATAAATAGGAAAGAGAAAATAAAAATTGTAATATGTATTTTTTAATGGGATAATTTTACTAAATTACCCCTATTTATATTTTTTATTTACAAAATTTTTTTTGACTCCCTTATCAAGCTTCTCTCTCTCACTCTCTCTCACGCACACACAGTCAAGATCCACAAGGCCAATTTGTCGATGTCAGCGACAGAAGTTCTCATCATCGGTGACTGATTGGACACCAAGAAGATCGAACAGTGTAAGACATCGAGGCGAGCAGCTGACCGATAGCTAGGAGGTGAACAGCGACCAGTTTCCGGTAGTGAGTAGACACAGACGAAGACCGGCGAGAAAAACCCTCAACTCTAACAACCCTGATTCCATACTACCAGACACAGACGAAGACCAGTTTTTAGTAGCGAGCAGTGACAAACGAAGTTGGTTGAGGCCTTGAGGGTATTATTGTACTTTGCAGTAGTTTTCCAGAGGGCAACACGATTTTCCATCGCATATTAGAGGGAAAATTGATAAGGAAAACAATACTGTTTTTTTCCATTTTGAAAAGTCTCATTTTCATCAAACCATCCCAACCAAAAAAAAATTGTATATAGAAATTCCATTCTCCATTCCATCCCTCCTTCCCAACCAAACGCCCCGTAGGAACAGTTAATATAGTAATGTAATTAAAAAAAAGGACAAATAAGAAAAACCAAAGTAAATGAAATAAACAACCCATTGGGCCGTATTAGGGCCCAATACGAACTACTGGTTTCGGTCAATGAATGCGTCCAACGCGAGTCCCACCCCACCTTGCTGTGTTGCAATGTATGCACTATGCAGCCTTTCCTCCTTTTGAACTCTAATCGTCGTCCAATGGGAACCTGTCCTAAGCTGAGTTAGGTCATCCGAGTGGACTCGTCATTATCTTTCCAAGGTATGTCAATGTCACTGTATCCACCAATTTCTCAATAAAACAGATTTTTTTTTTATATTTTAAGATTTAGCAGAATTTATGCAAATGTCCAGAATTTTAAACTTTCATTTGGATAATTTTTTAAGGGTTTGGTTTTCCGTTCAGGGAATCGTATAATCATATGTTGTGTTGAGTTGCAGAAAACATGCGGGAAACTAATAAATGAAAAGTTGAGGATAGGAAATAGAAGAATTGACCCTATTTACTTTCATGTGGGTCAGAATTTTGAAGAACGCCATGGCCACGGGTTAAACTTGTTGTATCACGGTTTGAAAATTTATTGCCTTGCTGTGTGTCCTTCCACATGACCCATTTGAAACATATATGAGAATTGAATTGCAATGGGGCGAATGTCCAAATTCTATTGGTCCTTACATATCAAGCGATCATCTATAGATTTATTACATTTGTTTTTTATTAGTCTCATAACACATAAGACATTTGCTTGTAGGCCTGATAAATTTTTATGCTTTCGACTAATGTTGAAGGTTGTTTAACTCTTTTTTTTTAATGGGAATGATAGATGTCGTACACAAGGAAAGGAAGGTTAGTTCCCTTACAATTTATTTAGCCAACCCCCCCCCCCCAATTTCAAAAAATCTTTTTAATTTTTGTGCCTGTTGAAGTGGACCTGCGAATCTATTTGTTTTATTAATTCACTGTTAAAATGCACCTCACAGCAGTACATTGCCTGCTTATTCTACTAGGTCTCCTTCATCACGTGACTCCAAATCTCCTGTGAGAGGCCATCGATCGAGGTCACGATCGTTACCTAGGTCCAGGAGGAGTCGCTCCAGGTGCGGAAATACACTTTTAATTGGCTGCATAAATTGTTGTATTTTAGACATTCACATACACATGCTTAAATAAGTTATAACATGCTAACAGTGCCAAACAGCTTTGTGCGTGATGATTTTGTTGTTCCCATTTCCAGGAGTCAAGAACCACCAGATGCATCAAATCCTGGAAATAATTTGTATGTAACAGGCTTGTCTACAAGAGTCACTAACAGTGATCTTGAAAATTATTTTGGCAAAGAAGGAAAGGTACAACTTCTGTTGTTTATGCCTTTTAACTTATCGCAGCAAGTATCTCTTGCGTTAGACTCTTTGGGATGTTGAATTCTTCAAGACACATCAAACTTGACTTAGCTGCTGAGTCATTTGTTTGTGGCTTTTTCTGAAACTTCTCAACGCACATATTTAAAGAATTGCAATTTATGAATGAATGGGTTTGCAGAATGTAGGAAACTCAGATTTTTGGGTTGTATGGCCTGTTATCTTTGAACTATGGAATGTGACATTGTTATCTTTTAGTTCAAATGGTCAAGTCTACTCATCAATAATAGCAATTCCATACCAAGTAGTGGCTTATTTGATGCTCCCAGAGTTCTGAATGAACATATGCTATTCTGATATGACCTTGATTTCGTTTTTGTTTATTGATTAATTATTCTTGTAAGTGAAGGAAACATAGACGTGAGGTGAATCTCTTACAAATGGTAATTCATATTACAACTATGAACCCCTCTGCTAGTGTTGCCTGTATGTGGATGGCATAAATTTATTTAATTATTAAGATGATGGTTTTAATTTTTAGATTCATGAAGCTGAGAACAATATGTGTTGCTTATTATGTCACTTTTTTTTTAATCCCAAGATGATGATAATTGTTTTGCTTCTCAGATTATTAACTTTTGAGTTTTGATTAAAAGAGGGGAAAAAGGATGGACCTGGATTCTTTGTTTCTCGGGTTATTACATAATGTTTATAATTGTCTTGTTTATCAGACAAGTATTTTGGTAAAAAACAGGAAAATTACATATAGCTCTTGCTTTCAGGTTGTTGATTGCCACCTTGTTACAGATCCTCGGTCCAAAGAGTCTCGTGGATTTGGTTTTGTTACTATGGAAACTGTTGAGGATGCCAATCGATGTATCAAGTACCTGAATCACTCTGTTTTTGAAGGTCGATTAATAACTGTAGAAAAGGTAGTAGTTTGTGCCAGTTGCTCATGTCTTTTTGGGAGCCCAACTGAATTGTTTTTGTGAATTCTTCTTCCTATTACTCTATTGTTATTTCTTCTTTTCAAACCTTTTGCTTGCTTAGAAATGTTGTGTGATAAGTTTGGCAGCAGGTCTGCTCTATGTAGCTACATCAAATTCACAATCTAGGCTCTTAACAGCTGAACCTTTCCCTTCACGACATGAGTTTTGCATCGGCATCCAAACTCATCAATTCAAATTTGAGTATATGGCAGAGTGTTGCCAATTATTCTTTTCTTTGTTAGTAACTGTTGCAGACATTTTTTTCCCTGCTATATAACCCATATGATATTAAATGCTAATGCCTTGGTATATTTCCTTCTTTTTTTCTTTTAAGGAAATGTATAATAAATCATAATGCACATACTGTGTTGTTACAAAGGTGTTTAAGTTCGTGAACCCTGTAACAGGGTAACTAGCAAATGCTATTGGCAAAGGTTACAGGTTAAGCGAAAAACTGAGAATTGTCCTTATATATTATGCTTTTTAGTCTCTAATTTTGTAGATTATATCATTATCCTGACATGCAATCAGCAGTCAATTTATTAAACTACAAAAAGCTTGAAACAGTAGTAGGTATAAACTGGAAAGTAATGAATATGATATTGGTGCACTGAATGGTTCCTCACCTGCCGTGTTATCTGCATCCTTTTGAATCTGCAGGCAAAGAGAAAACGTGGCAGGACTCCAACTCTAGGTAGATACTACGGTTTGAGAGATAGGTGAGGTACATTGATCGAATCATCCTTTCTGAACCTGGTTTACAGTTTAGGTTGTGCAGTTATTCTCTGAAAAGCTATTTTGTCTACTTTTGCCATTGCTTTGGGTTGGGGCTTCGGGCTTTAGCAGGTATGACCTTTGTGATTTACAAAATCCCATTCTATTTCATGAAGAAAATAATGCATTTGTGATGGGAATGCTGTTGTGGATTTTGGTTATTTCTGTCAAGTTACTGTAGTGTTTTCTGTTAAGGGGTAATTAGGTAAATTTTAGAGGGGTGAGTTGTTATAAATAAAGGAGACGGAGTGTGAGTGGGCAGGCTTGATAATTTGTCAGAATAGTAGGAGCATTTTCTCTGGTATCTTGAGGGCAGGAGGCCTTTGTGGGAGGTTTTCTTTAGGAGCCTTGGCTCTGCGAGGGGGATTTCTTTCTGTAATCCTTCTATTTCTATCAATATATTTCAGTCTCCTTTTTTGGTTTCTATCAATTTGTAATATGAAGCAATCTTTGGATGGATAGCATGCACATTCTGTGAACTTTTTTTTTTAATTAACTTTCCTTCAGAGCAACTAGTCAATGTAATAAAAGAATATGCAGAGAAATGATCGAACCATCGGGTTTAATCAGAAAACCGGTATATCAGATAGTTCTCTGGTTTGATTTGGCCTTCAAAACTGGTGAAGCAGTGCCAAGAACCAATCCGATTGGCCACAAATTAGTAAAACTGGCCATATGACCGATTTCAGACTTCTACAACTTTTATTCACTTTTATTAAGTTTTTTTTTTGGGAAAAATTATACTTTATGTTCCTTATGTTTACACCAATTTTCATTTATGCCTCTGAAGTTTGTTTTTAGTCAATTTATCCTACATGTTTCAATTTTTGTCAGATATACCATTCTTTTTAACACCATCTAACTAGTTAACGGAAAACACTAATTGGGTTGCTATGTCACTTGTCATGTGTACTTATAATCTAAAATTATAAAAATATCCCTGATAATAATTAAAATTTTTGTCCTCCTTCTCTTTCACCACCCTCTGCTTTGCTCTGCTCTGCTCTCTCTCTCTCTCTGGCAAGAGAGAGACAGACTCCGGCAAGGGCAAAAGGGAATGGGTGTGAAGGGAGAGGCATAAGAGTGTAGAATATGATGAGATTGCGGTAATGAGTGGAAGTTGATCAATCAGAGTGGTGACACAAAGGCAACCCACATGCGTTGCCAAAAGCTGTTCGCACAGTGGGTGCATTGCTCTTCACCTTCAGTTGTCGATGGAGTTTGTCAAACGGTGACACTTATTCGCTTAGACAACCACCCATCATTCCCAACCTTGCATCTTGCATTTTGCAATTCTATGATCAATTGTCAAACATTCAACACACAACTCGCCCACTTAAGTAGGAAGAAATAAAGACAGATGGAAAAGTGAACGAAGAATTAATTAAAAGACGGGAACAGGGTGAAGAGCTGCTCTATAGGGATCAGAGATGTGAAACTTTTTGCACCACATCTGATTAGGAATAAAGATTTTACATGAAGGGTGAAAAGAGAGAGAGAGAAATGTTGACCCTAAGGCTATATGCCATAAGTTTTGATGATGACAAATGTATTTGAATAGTAGCATTGATATATATAAAGATTAATTATCATATATATGCTACAAGTACTTAAGCATGATTATGTTATTTAATATGTATGTTGCATATATTGAATCATGCTATTAAACTAACCATTGGGTTTGCAAGTAAGATATATTTTATAGGTTGGTTCAAAACAAGAAGAGTGAGCATTGTATTGAAGAACAAGGAAAAGCAATATCATGCTTCACTCAAGGAAAACATCATGCAAGGATGAAGCTCCAAGAAATGAAGAATTAGAAGATTTGAAGTCTTGGAAGCTTGGATGCATCAAGATAGCCTATGTGTTTACATTAGGTATATTTTATATAGGCTAGTATACTTGTGCAACTCAATGATTTAGATTTGCATACATTGGCTCAATTATTTTGAACAAAAAGATAGTGAGATATGAAATTTTACAAAAGTTAGTTTTTGACCTTTGGTCACTCTTTATATCATATCTCATAAACGAAAAATCATTTTTTCAAGTATCTTAATCTCATTTGATAGTAGACTCAAAGATCTTTCCAAAGGTATATTATTTATTGAAAACGTAGTCCAAATGAGAAATATATGACTATTTAAAATATAGTTTGAAAAACTGAAAGTTGATTTTACTATAATAAAAAATTATTCTGTTCTGACCTATAGTCAGTATTTTGATTATATCTTTTAAAAGAAAAATAATTTTTGAGTAAAACTTAGCTCTTTTGAAACTAGACTCCAAGAGCTTTCCAACGGTATATTATTTGTTTAAAACGGAGTTCAAATGAGGGAGTTATGAATTTTTAAACAAAGCTCAAAATCTGGATTGCACTATAACGGCTATATAACGGCTAGTTTTGTAAAATCTTATATATATGACCTTAGATACACGATTTTGAGCAAGAACAAAGTCCTACAATGTGATATTAACTTCTTCTATCATCTTTGAGAGAAAGGAAAGCATTCTTGAGCCAAATCTTGCATATTCTCTATCATTAGAGTTATTAGAGCTTCATTTGTTTTCATCTACTCTTTAGAGAGAGTTTCTTTGTATTGTTGATTTTGATCAACACATATATTATTCTGAGTTGAGGTTCGCAAGTACCGGTGTTGGAAGAACTTGCTTTGGGTTGAGGAGGAGCCCGGATTCATAAATTCTTCATTGTGGTTTCACAAATACCCGGATGAAATTTGCGTGGTTGTAGTGGTTTGCAAGTACCCGGATTAAACTTGCAATTATAGTGGAAATACTCAAGTGGTCTCTTGAGGACTGGATGTAGGCTTGGATTAGCCGAACCAGTATAAATCTCCGAGTTTGCTTTCTCTATCCCTTACTATTTAATTTGTGCATATTGATATCTATTCTTTAATTCCTTGATCTTTATAATTATTTATCTTGACAGCACATTGATTTTCTGTATTGTATTTATTATCCTAAGCATTGTACTTTTACAGAAAATCATTTTAACTTCCAATTAATTCTTGTGAAAAATTTATAAAACCCAATTCACCCCCCTATTGGGTTCCAACTATTACTTTCAAGAAAGAGAAAACAGAGGTGTTTAAAATGAATTTTGGGGTTGGTGGCTAGTGGGCGCATGAGAGAGAAAGACAAGGGATATGATGGATTAGAGTTTTGTTTTGTTATGGAGAGAGAGTGTGTGGTGGAGAATCATTGCCATGGAAGGGAATGTGAGTGAGTGAGTGAGTGTGTGTGTGTATGTGTGTGTGAGAGAGAGAGTTATTTTAAAGTTATTATTTGGGGTATTTTTGTAGTTTTACGTTATGAGTACACATGGTAAGTGACGTAATGGAGGGATGGAGGGAGAGAGAGAAATTTTTTTTTAATTATTGTTGGGGGTATTTTTGTAATTTTAGGTTATGAGTACACGTGGCAAGTGAGGTGACAGATATTTTTGCCACGTCGGAGTCCAGTCAACATTTTTTATTAACTAATTTGATGGTGTTAAGACAAAAAAGGTATAACAACAAAAATTGAAACATGTAGGACATATTTGACCAAAAATAAACTGCAGAGGTATAAATGAAAATCGGTGTAAACATTAGGGAGATGAAGTGTACTTTTGCCTTTTTTTCTACTTGCTAGTTTTTACTTGTTTTGTGAAATTTAAGAGATAGGCATAGTTTAATGAATGGTTATCTGCCAAATAGTTATGTATGAGTGAAAATCATATTAAATGGTTATATTCATGATTTTATAAATATATATATATATATATATATATATATTAATTATACATTTTAATTTAGTGAGTGAGTGAGAGGAATTTTTTTTTTCAAATTATTATTGGGGGTATTTTTTGTAGTTTTAAGTTATGAGTACACGTGGCAAGTGACGTGACACAGGGAGAGAGGGAGAGAGAGGAAATTTTTTTTAAAATTATTATTGGGGGTATTTTTGTAATTTTAGATTATGAGTACACGTGACAAGTGACGTGACAGGTATTTTTGCCACGTCGCAATTTAGTTAATTTTTTTCGTTAACTAATATGACGGTGATAAGAAAAAAAAATTATATTTGACAAAAATTGAAATATGTAGGACATATTTGACCAAAAACAAATTTTAGAGGTATAAATAAAAATCAATGTAAACATTAGGGAGATGATATATACTTTTACCTTTTTTCTATTTACTAGTTTTTACTTGTTTTTTGAAATTTAAGAGAGAGGCGTAGTTTAATGAATGGTTATCCGCCAAATAGTTATGTATGAGTGAAAATCATATTAAATGGTTATATTCATGATTTTATAAATATATATATATATATATATATTATACATTTTAATATTTTAAATACTACTTTTTCAACCATGATTTAACCAATCGGACCATTAACTCTTGAACTAGTTATTAACTCAATAACTGATCTGGTTTTTAAAATCTTGTTTAGAAGAATTCTAGGATGTTATTAGCTATTTACTGTTTCTACTTGTATTTGTTGCATGGGATATTCGGAACAAACCATGTAGGACATGGAAGGAGACGATCCTGTAGTCACTCGCCTAGGCGTTGGCAGGACAGAGATAATTATTTGAGGGACCAACGAGGGAGATCTCGTTCCCCATATAGGAGGATGGATAACTATTCTGACTCGTATAGGAGGCGAAGGGAACGTTCATTGTCAGCTGGTGATAGTCGTTATCCAAGATGAATCAAAAACCACTTCCAATGAAGATATGATGGTTTCATGTAGTTGTGTATATTATAATCACTGATTCACCCTGTCACATCCCAAAAATTGAGCATGTGAAAAGATACTACTCATTTGATAAAATTCTCAAACATACGTTATTTACATGTATTCTGTAAGGTTTTACATTCAACCTTAATCATTCATTCCACACTACAGAATTATATTCATCTGATAAGCAAATATAGACATACATAGTCTGATATTTCTATCTCATCGCAAGCCTAGGAGACCTATAGTAAGTACAGAGCGTTCCTAGTATCCACATTAATAAGTACTGGTATCCCACCAGACAGAAATAGAGGATAATTCCAAGGGGCTTCTATTCTTCAAACGGATACTCTTGTTCTTTGTTTTCTGTATCTGAAAAAAATAATCATAGGGAGTGTGAGTTTATTTAAAAACTCAGTAAGTAAATAACTGTACTATATAAAATATCAAAAGTACAAATACCACATTTACTCATATAATTAATTGTCTTATACATCGAGTAGTATGAGACTCTAACCCTTTCAAACTCATGAATAAGATCTCATCGGTATACACCGAGTAGTATGGGACTCTAACCCTTTCAACTCGTGTATAGGTTTCATAGATATGCACTGAGTAGTATGGGACTTTAACCCTTTTCAAACTCGTGTATGAGCTTTCTTAGATATACACCGAGTAGTATGGGACTTTAACCCTTTCAAACTCGTGTATTAGATCCCGTAGATCTTTACTCATTGACAAGATACATAATACAATTGTCATGAAATAAAATAATTTCTACATACTCTTATTTCTACCGATCATCATATACTCCCATATGAAAATTGATTGCTTATTATCCAAATAATATTGTAAATGGGACTTATATTGTACTTTGACTAGTAATATCAAATTAGTTGAGCAAGGTTATTCACTCACCTTGATGTTTGTCCAAGTTTACCTTGTTCCACACTAGAATTTGTGTAGGAAAATTTCCTAGTAAAATATATTACAAGGAAACATAAGAAAGGAAACAAAATCACGAAAATACGCAAAATTTTCTGATTGCTACAGTAACGATTTGCTACAGTAACGGTTCGCTACAGTGTCGGTTCGCTACAGTAACGTTGACTGCTACAGTACCGTTGACTGCTGACACTACAGTAACTGCTACAGTAACTCGAAGAAAATTTCCCGAAATCTGGTCGCTACAGTAACTCGAGTTTTGCAGAAGTTTTTGCAGAAATTTTTCACAAATTCATCCTTTCCTTTCTTGTTTCAAAACCAAAATTTCAACTCTTTTAACCGATTATAACTCAAATATAACTTCTAAAACAACTGAGATTCACGAATTATCATCAAAATCTTCAAGAACAAAACTTCCTCTAATCTTCCATATAAACTTAGATTTAAGGAAAATAACGAGATTAAAGCTTACCTTTGATCCTTACAAAGCTTTTGAACCGAACAAATAATCGAACTTCTGAAGATCAAGGAAAGGATTTGAGAAGAAAATGAAGAACTGAGAGAGAAAATGAAGTTACTGTTCCTTTTGCTTCGCTTCAGAATCGAATTATGAGAAGTTACTATTGAAGTTTTATATTAAATATTTCTAATGGGTTATTGAATAACCCATGGGTATCCATAACCCAACATCCAAACCCATCCAGTCAATTTACAATAAATGGATTAATTGACCATTCTTAAACCACTTTTCCATGAATTTCACCATTCTTAGAATATATCCCACGTGGTGCAAATATTCATTCCAGTCATTTAACTCAATTTTCATAAATAATATTCAAAGAGAACAATTAAATATGAAAATTAAAAATGACCAAAATAAATAACTAAAGTAACGTTGTGAAATTCTAAAATACTCTTAAGCGAATTATATTCTGAAATTAACGGGTATTACATTCTACCCCCTTTAAAAGAATTCGGTCCTCCGAATTAAAATCTTTCCTCAAGTTTCAAATAAATGTGGATAGTTTTTCCACATTTCATCTTCTGCCTCCCACGTAGCTTTCTCGCGAGAATGATTTCTCCAAAGAACCGTGACAGTAGGAATTTCTGTAGTACGCAATTTCTTAACTTTTCTATCAAGAATAGCTAATGGTACCTTTTCGTATGTGAGAGTTTCATCAAAATAAACTTCTTGGGGTTGAATGACATGAGAAGGATCAGGAAGATATTTCCGCAACATGGACACATGAAATATTGGATGAACTCCTTCTAGGTCGAAAGGTAGGTCTAGGCGATATGTCACATTATCCACTCTGTCTACAACCTCATATGGGCCAACATACCTCGGAATAAGCTTGCCTTTCTTCCCGAATCTCATTACTCCCTTCATAGGTGAGATTCGTAAGAAAACCATATCACCTATTGCAAATTCAAGGTCACGTCGTCGGTTGTCTGCATAAGACTTCTGTCTACTCTGAGCAGTTAACAACTTCTCTCTGATCAGTTTAACTTTATTTATATCTTCCTGTATCATCTCAGGTCCAAATATTTTGGTTTCACCAAGTTCAAACCAACCTATAGGAGATCGACACCGTCTCGCATATAAAGCCTCAAAAGGTGCCATCTGGATACTGGCTTGGTAACTGTTATTATAAGCAAATTCAATAAGAGACAAATGATCTTCCCAACTTCCACTGAAATCCATCACACAAGCTCTTAGCATATCCTCTAAAGTCTGAATTGTCCTTTCGGACTGTCTATCAGTCTGAGGATGAAATGCTGTGCTAAGATTCACTTTGGTACCCAAAGCCTCTTGAAAGACTCTCCAGAACCGAGAAGTAAACTGAGGTCCTCGGTCTGATATAATGGATATTGGTACACCATGAAGTTTCACTATTTCTTTAACATAAAGTCGAGCAAGATTTGCTACACTGAAAGTGGTATGAACAGGAAGAAAATGTACTGACTTAGTAAGTCGATCCACTATGACCCATATTGAGTCATTTCCTTTTGTTGACCGAGGTAAACCTACTACAAAATCTATAGTGATCCTTTTCCACTTCCACTCGGGAATATCTAGTTTTTGCATCAAACCAGGTGGTCGTCGATGTTCAGCTTTAACTTGTTGACAAGTCAAACATCGAGCTACAAAGTCGGTCACGTCTCGCTTCATGTCCTCCCACCAGTAAACTTGTTTCAAATCCTGATACATTTTCACAGCACCAGGGTGTACAACGTATGGCGAACCATGAGCTTCCATTAAGATTTCATGTTTCAAAGATTCAATGTTGGGGACACAAAGTCTTCCATTAAACCATAAGACTCCTTCTTCATCTACCAAGAAACTTGGTGCTAGACCTTGCCTTGCCTTATCTCTGATTTTGACCATATCAATGTCATTTTCTAAAGTTGCTTTTACTTTTTCAACAAGGGATGATCTAACTGTTAAATGAGCCAGAAATGTACCTGACTCAGTGATCTCAAAGAATACTCCATCAGCTTCTAATTCTTGTAGTTCATGTATTAGAGATCTCCTTATAGTGGCAATGTGAGCTAAACTTCCCATAGACTTTCGACTTAGAGCATTAGCCACTACATTTGCTTTACCTGGATGGTAAAGGATGGTACAATCATAATCTTTCAGAAGTTCCATCTACCTTCGTTGCCTTAGATTGAGATCTCTCTGCTCAAAAATGTACTTAAGGCTTTTGTGATCTGTAAAAATTTTACAAGTCTCCCCATACAAGTAATGTCTCCATATCTTTAGGGCAAACACTACAGCTGCCATTTCCAAATCATGAGTGGGGTAATTCAATTCATGCTTTTTAAGCTGACGTGAGCCATAAGCTATGACTTTACCATGTTGCATCAACACACACCCTAAGCCTATCTTTGAGGCATCACAAAATACAGAGTATCCCCCTGGTCCTGATGGTAGGATTAAGACTGGTGCAGAAGTTAAACACTCTTTCAATTGGGTGAAACTTTGTTCACATGAATCATCCCAAATGTATTTAACATTCTTTCGGGTTAACTTATTTAATGGGAGAGCCGTCTTAGAGAAATCTTTGACAAAGCGACGGTAATACCCTGCTAAGCCAAGAAAACTACGTACTTCAGACACAGTTGTTGGTCTAAGCCATTGTTTTACTGCTTCAATTTTACTTGGATCTACATGAATACCTTCTTGGAAAATAACATGTCCCAAAAATGTTACATGACTCATCCAGAATTCACATTTTGAGAGCTTTGCGTACAACTGATGCTCTCTCAAGGTCTGAAGCACTATTCTCAAATGTTCAGTATATTCTTCATGACTCTTTGAATATACCAAAATATCATCAATAAATACAATTACAAACTTATCAAGGAATGATTTGAACACTCTGTTCATTAAATCCATAAATGCTGCTGGTGTATTTGTCAACCCAAAAGACATCACAAGAAACTCATAATGTCCATACCGTGTACGAAAAGCTGTCTTAGGTATATCATCGTTCTTAATTCGTAACTGATGATATCCAGACCTTAGATCAATCTTTGAGAAGTATTTTACTCCTTGAAGCTGATCAAACAAATCATCTATCCTTGGTAAAGGATACTTATTTTTCACTGTGACTTTATTCAGCTGACGATAATCTATAAATAGTCTCATAGAACCATCTTTCTTTTTCACAAAAAGAACAGGAGCACCCCAAGGTGAAAAACTTGGGCGAATGAACCCTTTGTTTAACAAATCTTCCAATTGTTCTTTGAGTTCTTTTAGCTCAACAGGAGCCATATGATAAGGTGGAATAGAAATTGGTCTTGTGTCTGGGACCAAATCAATACTGAACTCAATATCTCTTTCTGGCGGTAATCCAGGTAAATCTTCTGGGAACACATCTGGGAATTCATTAACCACATGTATGTCTTCTAACTTCTGTTCTTTCTTTTCTAAATCTTTGATAAAAGCTAGAAATCCCTGACATCCCTTTCGCAACATACGCCGGGCACTTAACATAGATATCATATTGCAAGGTACATCACTTTGATCCCCTTGAAACACAAAATTACTCCTCCCCGGCATATTAAAGGAAATAACTTTGTCACGACAATTTATAGTACCATGACAAGAAGATAACCAGTCTATCCCTAAAATCACATCAAAATCTAACATATTGAGAACCATAAGATCTATCTCAGTTTCCGTGCCTCCAACGATTATTTTACAAGAACGATAACATGTTTTAACCATCAAAGTCTCTCTCATCGGTGTGGAAACCAAGAATGGTTCCTTAAGAGTAATCGAATCAAATGCAAATCTCTTGGCAAATAGGGGTGACCATATGAGTGAGTAGAACCAGGATCAAACAAAATACGTGCAACAAAAGTATTGACAGATAATATACCTGTAACTATAGCATTGGATGTTTGAGCATCCTGTCGGGTTAGAGCATATACTCTTGCATTTCCTCTGCCAGTAGCTTGTTTTCCACGGTCACCTTGGCCTCTTCCAGAACCTCTTCCCACACTACCCCCTGTTGAAGGGGTTGGTGTTTGAGTAATAGAAACAGAAATAGATTGTGGTCGAGGTGGCAAAGTAGACCCTTAACCTGGTCCTGTCATGAGCTGAGGGCACTCCGTTATAAAATGTCCTTTTTGTCCACAGTTAAAACAACCTGTACCAACAGTGTTTAACCTGCATTCTCCGAAGTGAAACTTTCCACATTCAGGACACTGAGGTTTCTTCCTTCTAGCTTGAGTACCTCCTCTACTAGAAGAACTAAAACCACCCCTGCTCTCTGAACGAGGCTTAGCCACACTGGCTGTAGAATACAATGACTTAGTAGGAGTGGCTAGAGCATGTTGTGATGCAGTAAAGGGTTTCAAAGTCCCTGAGTCTTCCCTTTGATCAAAAGATCTCCTATATCTAGCTTTCTTCTTTTGTCGATATTCTTCTTTATTCTTTGACCTTCTTTCCATAACCAATCTGTAAAACTCCGTCCACATAACTGGCGGTGTGCCTTGAATTCTAGCTTTCTTCCAGTTCTTCCACCATTTACCAGCCCTACCCTTTAACTGAAAAGAAGTGAATTCTACCTTTTGAGTAGGAGAACACCCTATAGCATCACAGATTGCTTCACAATCTTCAAGAAAACATTGTGGGTCCTCTTTGGGATCTTCCCCTGAAAAAGTAGGAGGCCTCATTTTCTGGAATTCAGACATTCTTACCTTCCTTACGTTATCTCCTCCAGCTAACTGAGCTGGTGGTACAATTTCAGCTTCAACAATAGGAGGATCCACTGGCAGGTTAGCTTGTGCAGCTCGACCTCTCATTTCAGCCTCAAATCGGTCAAATCGTTCATTCATCAAATTAATCACATGTGCAATAGTTACATTGCCAACGTGAGCATCAGGTTCGACTCTCCTTGCTTGCTCACTAGTTGCGCCCTCAGTACTTTGAGCATGTAAACTATCACCACGGTTAGGATCATCTTGCACATGTACTGGTGGATTTATGGCCCTCCTTGGACCCATATGCTCATTATTATTAGAAGATCCTTCTGACATTGATCTGTCACAGATCTACACACATAACGAACAATTTTCAGACATAAACAAAATATCACTTACTAGCCCCACTGAAAATTATCTATAAAATGACGTTATACTCTACAAGGTCTTTAATGGAACCTAATCCTATGGTCATGCCGCGGCTCATGACAATAGGGAAGGGCCCACAAAGATCACTTTGCTCTGTACTCTATAGGGAACCTATAAAACCTATCCTCTGATACCAAATTGTCACATCCCAAAAATTGAGCATGTGAAAAGATACTACTCATTTGATAAAATTCTCAAACATACGTTATTTACATGTATTCTGTAAGGTTTTACATTCAACCTTAATCATTCATTCCACACTACAGAATTATATTCATCTGATAAGCAAATATAGACATACATAGTTTGATATTTCTATCTCATCGCAAGCCTAGGAGACCTATAGTAAGTACAGAGCGTTCCTAGTATCCACATTAATAAGTACTGGTATCCCACCAGACAGAAATAAAGGATAATTCCAAGGGGCTTCTATTCTTCAAACGGATACTCTTGTTCTTTGTTTTCTGTATCTGAAAAAAATAATCATAGGGAGTGTGAGTTTATTTAAAAACTCAGTAAGTAAATAACTGTACTATATAAAATATCAAAAGTACAAATACCACATTTACTCATATAATTAATTGTCTTATACATCGAGTAGTATGAGACTCTAACCCTTTCAAACTCATGAATAAGATCTCATCGGTATACACCGAGTAGTATGGGACTCTAACCCTTTCAACTCGTGTATAGGTTTCATAGATATGCACTGAGTAGTATGGGACTTTAACCCTTTTCAAACTCGTGTATGAGCTTTCTTAGATATACACCGAGTAGTATGGGACTTTAACCCTTTCAAACTCGTGTATTAGATCCCGTAGATCTTTACTCATTGACAAGATAGTGAGAATTTATCACATAATACAATTGTCATGAAATAAAATAATTTCTACATACTCTTATTTCTACCGATCATCATATACTCCCATATGAAAATTGATTGCTTATTATCCAAATAATATTGTAAATGGGACTTATATTGTACTTTGACTAGTAATATCAAATTAGCTGAGCAAGGTTATTCACTCACCTTGATGTTTGTCCAAGTTTACCTTGTTCCACACTAGAATTTGTGTAGGAAAATTTCCTAGTAAAATATATTACAAGGAAACATAAGAAAGGAAACAAAATCACGAAAATACGCAAAATTTTCTGATTGCTACAGTAACGATTTGCTACAGTAACGGTTCGCTACAGTGTCGGTTCGCTACAGTAACGTTGACTGCTACAGTACCGTTGACTGCTGACACTACAGTAACTGCTACAGTAACTCGAAGAAAATTTCTCGAAATCTGGTCGCTACAGTAACTCGAGTTTTGCAGAAGTTTTTGCAGAAATTTCTCACAAATTCATCCTTTCCTTTCTTGTTTCAAAACCAGAATTTCAACTCTTTTAACCGATTATAACTCAAATATAACTTCTAAAACAACTGAGATTCACGAATTATCATCAAAATCTTCAAGAACAAAACTTCCTCTAATCTTCCATATAAACTTAGATTTAAGGAAAATAACGAGATTAAAGCTTACCTTTGATCCTTACAAAGCTTTTGAACCGAACAAATAATCGAACTTCTGAAGATCAAGGAAAGGATTTGAGAAGAAAATGAAGAACTGAGAGAGAAAATGAAGTTACTGTTCCTTTTGCTTCGCTTCAGAATCGAATTATGAGAAGTTACTATTGAAGTTTTATATTAAATATTTCTAATGGGTTATTGAATAACCCATGGGTATCCATAACCCAACATCCAAACCCATCCAGTCAATTTACAATAAATGGATTAATTGACCATTCTTAAACCACTTTTCCATGAATTTCACCATTCTTAGAATATATCCCACGTGGTGCAAATATTCATTCCAGTCATTTAACTCAATTTTCATAAATAATATTCAAAGAGAACAATTAAATATGAAAATTAAAAATGACCAAAATAAATAACTAAAGTAACGTTGTGAAATTCTAAAATACTCTTAAGCGAATTATATTCTGAAATTAACGGGTATTACACACCCGCTCCCCCTCCCTTTTTTCATCCCTACTTTGCTGTCTATATCCCAATGTATCATCCTATAAGGAGTTTATTGTAATTATAATTGTAAGTTGGCTTGTTTCTCAATGGAGGAAAGGATACCTCCTAACTCCTTGGTTGTTTAATTATAGGTGAATCCTTGTGTGTCCAGTTTTAGCTGATTTATTTTGAGATTATTTGTGTCCACTGTCTAGTGATCCCATATGAAATCAAAGTTGTAAATGTATCATGGTAATTGATAATGCAGTATGGTCTAATGGAGGATCAGGATCTTATCCTGCTCCTTTTAAGGTGAGGATTTTGTTTTTGAATTAGAAAAAGCCATAATTTAAAAATAAAACTAAAAACCAAAAAGTAAGTAAAAAACAATGGTTTAGATGGAACATTATTATAGGATTTAAGTTGTCTCTTTAATTTTGAAATTAAGAAGAGTTTAAAACTAAGAAGAGTCGTTAATTTTAAGGGAACTCCATTTCAATTTATTCTCTAATAATAATAATCTATTATGGATATCGATCCATTATGCTTTCTCTTGATTTATTTAACTTTTTTTGGGTTTTTGTTACTACATGCTAGCACTCTTTTTTTGCATATATTTTTTTTGCCCTTGTGAGTTTGAACAGTGACTTGTTGCGGTCAGGTGTTATAGACTATGGAGGCCAATAACGCATACTTGACCGGGAGAGAAAAAATGCTCAGTTCGTGGTGAAGAGAAGACGTGGCAAGCAAAAATACAAATATGTTGGTAGATTGGAGATAAACTTTTCTTATGAAGATTCATGGGAGTGGGATACAGAAGCAGCACGCACAGTCCCTGAGATAATGCCAAGAAGATGGAGGAGGGAGAAGAGAAGAGAAGACGAAACCGGACAAGGGACAAGTACTGTTACTACTCACTAGTGTACGAAAGCGGGGGAGGATGGAGGAGGAGGGGGTGGGGTCCACCCTTTGAATCCCAAAAAATCTGAAAGCGGGCTTCCTAGTGCGCTCCAGCTGCAAGGGGCCAACTTGAAATCAAATTTCAAAATTATGAAATATATTTTAATCTTTTTCAACAAAAATATTCATAAAACAGGAAGTTTCTCCTTTTACTCTTAATACTAGTTATGGTACAATGGGCTTGCCATGCCAGGATAAGATCCGACAGCTGTGTCCCTGACACGTGTACGTCATACTTAACCTTTTCCTGTTAATGACTTCATTCGCGTGCCCCGGCTTGGCTTTCTTACCCCAGCCTCCCCTGACCCCTCTCAAATACATCACACTCTACTAAAAGCCACAATATTTATATTTTGCTAAACAACAACAATAATAATAAGGATTTCGGCATTTTAAAAATATTCAACGAAAACAAAAATTTAATTCCGAAATTCATTACAAATTGAATTGATGGCACTGAAAATTTGAACACCGAAATCGAAATCGTTCAGTACTTTGTAACAGAAACAAAACAATAAAATAAAATAAAGGAAGTGGAAACTTGAGCTGCCCGTTATGTCTCTCACGAGTGACACGTGGTTTTCTTACATGCCTCATGCAGCTGACACCTCTGACACCTCACTGCCGTCTTTCTCTTCTTTTCCACGTCTATAATTTTGACAATTATTTAAAATTTAAAATAAACTATAACGTCGTCAATTGTATTTTTCAAATTTTAATTCTTAAAAAATAAATGCCTCAATTTAATTTTCTTAAAAAATTATATTTGTTTTAATTTATTTTTTATAAAAATTAAATTAATATAAATATAATTTTTAATAATCAAATTAAAACATTCAATTATTCAAATATCAAATTAAAATAATTATAATATCTTCAAAACAAAATTAATAATTTACTCTAAAAATTACTAACGATATTGTAAGTGATTTTTTTGTTTTAACTTTACTAGTATACCATCTCTATCCTTTTTTTTTGTTCTTATTATTAATATCGGTAATTTCCACATAGATAAAAATTTTAACACGTGTTATCCCTCAAAATGACGACATGCATTAAAAATTTCGAAAGATGGCATACATTACTAGTGTGTGT
Source organism: Biancaea sappan (assembly GCA_037074585.1). Taxonomy (NCBI): domain Eukaryota; kingdom Viridiplantae; phylum Streptophyta; class Magnoliopsida; order Fabales; family Fabaceae; genus Biancaea; species Biancaea sappan. The sequence continues at coordinate 25,797,080 of CM073500.1, forward strand.
TTGGGAGCCCGGTAGATTAAACGTGATTAGAGAAAACTATGTTTGATTAAACGTGGTTGGAAAAACTAGGTTTAAATGAATGTGATTTATGTTTGGGAGACATTTGAGTAAACGTGGTTTGGAGTAGACAAACGTGGTTAGGTGCAGGACAATGATGTTTGGATGTTAGTGTGCAAACGTAGTTTGAGATGTGTAATTACCAGAAAGGTCATAAATTTTTTATTTAATTTTTTGATATAACACTATTATTTATTGTCATTTATTTAAAATAAAACTTAATTTTTTTATTTGTCTAATATTACAAAATAATCACTAATGAATCATTTTTTATTTTTTATTTTGTAATTTACTAATTATTCATAATAAATTAAAGATCTCTAATTAAATTTAAAAATATTTTTCTTCTCTATTAAATTAATTTTATCTCTAACTAAATTTCAATATAATTTTTGTCTTCTCTATTAAATTAATTTTATCTTAATTAAAATTAATGAAAACAAGCTTATAATAATTTAATGAAAACATGCTTCTCATTAAAGAAATAAGACAAATAAATTAAAAACAAGTCTTCTATACTTAATAAGTCCCATATTGCTTAAATCAAGAGGGGAATGAGGCTTTATAAGTGGGAATGTGATATTGAGCTCATAAAAGGCTAAGAAAGTGGTGGGCTCTCGCGCACATGAGTCAACACAAATTAAAGCCAATGGAGTATAAATCGGATGATTCCTCCCCCCCCCCCCCGCGCATGATAAATACGTGATGTGCAACCATTTTTATATTTACAATTTTTTTCTTCTTTTCTTCTTTTTCCTTTTTTTTTCTTTCTTCCTTAGCCGCCCCTCTTCCTCCCATGTCTCTTTCTTCCTCTTCTTCCTTTGTTTTTTTCTTCTTCTCCTTCCCTTCCTTCTCAGCCGCCGCCCGTCTCCTTCTTCTTCTTCTTCCTCCTCTGTTCCTGTTCCTTCCCTCCTACTTTTTCTTCTTCATCGTTTTGCAATCTCTCTCCTCCTCTTCCATTATCCCTCTCTTTTCCCAAATTTCCCGCTTAAACCACGTTGCCCATGCCGGAAAAGCTACAAATTAACGCTACCAGACTACCCACGTTTCATACCTCCCAACCTCGGTTTCCAGTTAACGCAGTTGGCCTTCAATTCCTCCCAAACATCCTCCATGAACTCTAACCTCGTTTTGCCCCACAGTAAACAACGATGCGGCCAACCGAACGCGAAACCAAACATACCCTCAATAGTTGTTTAAAAAACAGTTTAGCAACACCAAGTTTGATATGTGCATTTAAATAAATATTCTGCCTTTCAAAAATTTTACAGTGTGCTATCCTTCAAAATGACGACACACATTAAAAAATTTAAAAGATGGCATACATCACTTAAAAGTTGCTTAGAAAAACAATTTAGAGCCGCCAAATTTTATGTATACATTAATTAAGGAATATATGTCGCCCTTAAAAAGTTTTAACGTGTATTGTCTTTCAAAATGACGACACACATTACAAATTTTGGAAGATGACATATGTTATTCAAAAGTTATATTAAAATATCAAAATAAAGTTATCATGCCTCTAATATTTATATTAAATTTTAATTATATTTTAATTATTTTTTTTATTAAATATGTACTTTTTTATGCTGTTAAAAATATTGATTAAAACAGTTCACAAAACACATATCATCTTCATATTATTTATCACGTTGACTTATATCTAAAATTTTGAAAATACACTTATTAATAATTAAAAAACACAACCCTATCTTTTCTCTCTCTCCATTGTGTTGGATCCGGATCTATTACCTGTAGGTAATATGTCTTTTCTTTTAGCAGCAGAAAAAAGTATTGCTAAATTTCAATAACAATTTTTTTCGCTTTCAATAACAATTTTCTTCACTGTTAAAAGGGAAGACAGAATGGCTTTAAAGACAACAAATCCGGACCCCATCGTGTTCTCTCTCTCTCTCTCTCTCTCCTCTCAACCTCTCTCGTCTCGTATGTGTCCATTCCTTCTCTTTTCTTCTTTTGAACTCACCTCTGCTATGTTTCTTTTTTCTTTTTTTTTTTTCGCACAGGATGACCCTTTGCATACACAATAGTAGATTGGCCCTTATCTGGTAAATTCTATGTGTTTAAAAAAAGGGACAAAGGTATAGATATAACTGATCTTCCAAAATTCTTTGAAACAGAGCATAACGCGCAAGGACACTCTGTTTTTTAACAAAGAACAGGATACCCGAGGAGAGAGAGAGGCTGGGAGAGGAAGAGGGAGAAAGAGACAAAACCAAGGGATAAAAAAAAAATGTTAGAGCCATAAATAAAATTTGATATAAATATTAGAAATATGAAGTTTGCTTTTGTCAAAAATCAATTTAGCACAACGAACATTGATATGTATACAGTAATTAAGGAATGCAGGTCGCTTTTCAAACATTTTAACGTAATTTTAAAAGACAACATATGTTACACCGAAGCTGCTTAAACAACAATTTAGCGCCGCCAAATTTAATATGTATATTTAAATAAGGAACGTATGTCACGTTTCAAAAATTTTAACATGTGTTGTTCTTCAAAAAAAAGTTCAAAAACCCGAAAGTTAATGGACGGATTGTTGTGAAATTGTTGTTGAATTAGTGTATATTTTAATATTCTAAATGTAAATCTATAAATTTAGTTAAAAATAAAATTTGATATTAAATTACACAAAATAATATTTAGATAAAAAATTTATAGTAAAAATTGACTAAATAAAAAAATTATTAATCAATAATATAATATTCATTCATATCAAATTTTTAATGTCAAAATATTGATGTCTTTATTAAAATTAATTGATTTGTAATGTTATTTTTTTATCACTTGATTATATAAAAAGCAAATAAGAAAAAAAAAATAATTTTTTTTTTAAGTAGATTGATTCAATTGATTTATTTATTATTAGTTTTTATCATTCTACTGATTCTAGATTAATTCGATTATTTACTAATTTTAAAGATTATCTCAAACTAAATTTTTAACTAATTCTTGATCCAGTAAGTCAAAGTGGTCGTTGATGTCTGATTTTGAAAACAATGCTTCAAAATGACAACACACATTCAAAGTTTTGAAGACGGTATACTGCTATTTGAAGTTGCTTAACAGGAACAATTTAGCGTTGCAAAATTTGAATGTGTAGGTAAATAAGGAAAACAATAAAAATTTTGAAAGACAATATATGTTACTCAAAAGTTTTGTTAAAAATAAATAGGTCACGTTACCAAGAGCTCAACTTTAAAGAGTGTTGAATTTTTCTCTCATCTTTTTGTCTTGTTTTTTGTGCATATCAATTTTTTTTTTCATACTTAACATCCCCTCCAAAACAAATTAGGAGTGGAAAAAGCCCATTTCTATAATTTTTCCCAAAATAAATAACATTGCCAAATCTATGTATTTAGATAAGACAAAAAGAAAGATATTATGGATAATAAAAAATAAAAAGAAAAAAATATATATAGTAAATATCATTATAGATCCCATTGAGTTTATAATCACCATCAACAATTTCACCAATGCCGATGAATATGCGACTTTCAGGCATTAGGCTTCGAGTAGGCCTTAAGCCTACATCTTTATTTTAAAATTATTTTACTCCTTCGACTTATCATCAAATCCTATCTTCTCCTTCTTAACACTGGCAAAATTGACCGCTCGACTTGGCTAATGACGGGCTTGGCCCAAAAACGAGCCGGACTTAATTGTCACGTATTTTAGCGGGTTTGAATTCTCATGTTTAAATCTACTTATGCTAGCCCACCGGTCAAATAGGTCAGCCCGCGAGCTAAGTTTTTTTTAAAAAAATTAAATAATAAAATATAAAATTAATTTAATTATTTTTTAGGTGAGGTAAAAAATAAAAAAATATATTAAGCATAAAACAAAAAAATAAGTTAATATATTTCTAAAATTATATGTTTTCTAGAATTTTAGAATTTATCCATTTCAAAATTATATGTTAACTCATCCAAATCAATTATTTAAGATAAATTCTATAATGAATTGATAAGTTAAGCCAAACAAATAAGTTAAGAATGGATGGATAAATTTTAAAATTGTAGGATAAACAAAAAAATTTAAGATAAATTTTAAAATTGTACAATATAAAACTATAAATTTATCCTAAATTTTTTTAAAAAATACAAGCTTATTTTTTAATCTCCAAATGCGGACAAGTCAAAGCCTATTTTGTCAGTCCTCACCTCAACAACTTAATCCTAGTGAACAACTTGTTTCAAATTTAGCTTCTCCCTCTTCATCAAATCTACCTATTACTCCAGCTAAGCTATATGTCAATAACATAGTTCAGCCTAAAGAAAGATTTTAGTATGTCAAGAAGAACATTAATGCTCCAATAGTAGCAATTGAACTTGAGTTATAAACTAGTTGTTGGTCCCTATATGTAAAACCATCAACACTCTCATCAATATCGGTCAATATGCGATTTTTAGGTATTAGACAGTAAGTAGACTCAAAGCTTGTATCTGTATTTCAAAATTATTTGACTCCTTTAACTTATCATAAAGTAAATGAGTTGACTCGTTTAGTATTAAATTTGTGATCAGTCGACCTGTTTAACAATACTAACAAGATTGATGTCATAGTTGGGATGGTGCAAAAGAGGTGGTTTTTAAGCTCAAGGAGAGAGATGTAATACCAATATCACTATATATATATATATATTCGCATGTGTATACGAAGAAATGTTCTTTTCGTTCTTGTTACTATTATGGATAATAAATTGTGGATAAATCTAAATGGGCGAAGCCATGGGAAGGCGGAGACTTTCTAGCCATTGATTTTAATTGTGTGGGATATTAGGAGTTGTGCTAACTTTTAATTAAGTGAATTATCATAATATTAAATACAAACCTCTTATTTTTTATAAAATAAAATAAGCTTAAGAATTAGAAAAAAAATTATGTATTTTTTCTTATATTTTTTGAAATTAAAATTTTCAATTAAAATATAACAAATGGTAGTTCTATAATTGTATAGATTTTAAAAAATAATTGTATACTTTTTGTTGACTTAATTGATTTTATAATATATTAAGTGAAAATAATTTTAAAGACAAGATTTATATATAATTTTTTACATCTTTACTATTAAATTGTTTATTAAAAATAGAATATAACTTAAAAAAATTTTCAAAAATATTCATACAATATTAATTTATAAGAAATATATAATTATTTTTAAATATTATATAATTATTATGTTTTGTGAGGACTAGCATGAAAAAATTGTAATTAACTTTTTTTTTTCCTTGTCAAAATACAACAGTGGGGACTCTGACACAAGGATGGGGGAAAGAAAAAAGTACTGAGAATCTGTGATATTTTTCTTTTAAATTTTGGTCAGAATCAAAAGCTGTATGGCGAGGGGGAAATGATACAGTGGAACCAATGGATAAGGATCCGACGATATCGTATTTCCAGAATTTACTCCTTCCTTCCTTGTTGCGTGCAACCCTATACGGCGCTTCCATGTACGACAAAACCTACCCTCTGTCCTCTTAAGTCTTAACCTAATCCGGCTCAACTAAGCCGAGCCATCCACCACCATAGGCTACGGCCCACAAATAACCGGTTAAGCCGGTCATAAAGTTGCGACCGTACGGCACATGCAGGTCGTTTCCATGGCAGTTGGTACGCATTTATAGTGTGTGCTGCTCTTCTTTCCTCCCTCCACCCCCTTCTCTCTCTCTCTCTCTCTCTCTCAATCAACGCAATAATAAAATAATCACTCAGACTCACTCGACCATCGTCCGATTTTTAATTGCATTAACTCAAATCCTTTTGTTCAAGTTCCCATCTTATTTCATACATTTTCAGATTTCGAGATCCTTTTGCTTCTATTCGATTGAAGGTGCGTACTTCTTCACTTTGAATGCTTTCTTACTCTTTTTTTTTTTTCCCAATTTCAAATTCTGTCTTCTAAATCTCAATTCAGCTATGCATACTTCTCTCATACGCTTAATCAGCCTCTCAATTATCTTCTCTGAGCTTTTGAACTTAAAAGACACTTGATTGATTGTAGCAGTATTAGCTTTTCTTTCTTTCTTCTTTCTACACTTCTTTTCTAATTATTTCCCCCCTTTTCTGCTTTGTTCCTGTCACCGGGGAGTAATTGACAGCATCATGCTTACAATCAGCTCCTGCTACTTCACTCGCTTCTGTCGACTCTCTCTCTCTCTCTCTGAATTCGTTCATCGAAAGCTTCCGAGTTTGATTTTCAAATTCTTTTCCCTATTTCCGGCATTTCCTCGGAAAGCCAAGAAACTGTATTGATACTGAATTGATAGTGGCATGAAAAGTATTAGAAATAGAATCAATATGTTATCGTTAATAGATTATATTAAAGCGATTTTGATAGCGTATGATTGTCGTGCAAGTTTTTGTTTTTTTAATTTCAGATATGTCACTCATGCGAGTTTTTTTTTGCCCCAAAAAATTCAATTAAAATTTAATTACTTTTGTTTGCAGATAGTACTCTAAAATTTTAAGTTTTGACAACTTATGACGATTAGTATATTTTCTTGACTTGAACCAGCAGCATTGTTGCATTCATTGTCGCGGATCTGGGTCCGTGAACGAGAGTGGGTTTCTTCCTTGGATACCCTTCGCATTTAACGCATCCCTAATTTTGGAATATCAAACAAGTTTTTAAAAAATTAAAATAAAAAATTCGCGAAACTGTTCTCTCTCTCTCTCTCTCTCTCTCTCTCTCAAAATGTTTGGCTTTTTATTTGTTTAAGTTCAATCCATGATTATTTTTGGTTGAATGACAAATCTCTCTCATTTCAGTTTTATGGCTTCAGGAACTTGATCAGAGAAGAAATTGCTGCTGGATCGATAGTAGACATGGATTGCATGCAAGTCCAGCGAAGGAATGAAGCCTTAGTGAAATTCGATTTTTGAAGGAACGCCATATCGATAAATCCCTCCATTTCGTCCTGCCACCTGATTAACTATCGTGGTTCGTTCTGAAATTGAGAGATTTTGGTGACCTTGAGAAAGAATGAGTCTAGCGCTCAGATTCTATGTGCTTAATTATCTCTAAATTCTAATATAAACTGTGGACTGAATACAACGGTGAGGAAATGCTGGAGCCTGACTTATGTTCTTCCCGAGTATTATCAGCCTTCCGCGAGGAAAGTGGAGATGAAGAACTTTCGGTTCTTCCCAGGCACACTAAAGTCATAGTCACTGGTAACAACAGAACAAAGTCTGTGTTAGTGGGACTGCAAGGCGTGGTCAAGAAAGCTGTCGGCCTTGGAGGTTGGCATTGGCTGGTATTTTTTCTTTTTCCTTCTATCTCACTCTCACTCTTTTTTTTTTTTAAATAAATTATTACCTCGTTTCGTTTATCAATTGGAACTTGTAGAGCTGGTTAAAATTCCTTTCCATCTTCTTGCCTATATATATATATATATATATATTATAATTTGGTCGGGTGTGGGGATTACAAGTAACACTATTATTCTGTTAATTTTGCAAGTACAAAGGAAATACAAGTAAAAATTAACTACTATATTTACTCGTTAGTAAAATGGGGTAATTTAGGATAGATTAGGAGTTGTTAGTAAATGCTTTTGAGATCTCACTAATAAATAAATAATTATCTTTAACCTCCGATTAAAATTTCATATGGATTAGGATTAAGTTTTCCGAGTATTTTAGATATCGTCATTACCCTTTTACTATGAATTAGCAGTATCGTTTTTGAGTTTGAGAATTGTGATTTCTCTTGTTATTTTCGGTTCTTGTTCTGGATCGTGGGGTGTGGCTTTGGCAATTGAGCATTAAATTAGGCCTAATGGTGCTTTTCTTCCTGTATGATCTATGAAATTGGTCTTAGTCTAACGTCTTATATTTGTTATAACACAAATTTTTCATGCTTTTCTGGCTTTAATTATCCGTGAATTTTTTATGGCAACGCTGGCATGTGATGTAATTCTATGCATTTTTTTTTTTAAAATTTGTCTCATCCTTTTATGTGCAAGGTATTGAAAAACGGTGTTGAGGTTAAGCTGCAAAGGAATGCATTGAGCGTACTAGAACACCCTACAGGGAATGAAGATGATATTGATTATGATAACTCGAGCAGTGGATCTGAAATCCATGAAAAGGACAATGATTTCTGTAAGCTATCCTACATCTTATCTGATGATTTCTTTGTAATATCTTATCAAGAGTCAGACTCAGATTTTACTGCACGGGCCGTGCTCTTGTTAAAATTAACGTTGTTTCCCTGGAGCAGCGACTAGTATTGAGTTTCACAAGCCCAGCAAGCCAAGAGTTAGACACACAAAGCCTTACGTTCAGTCTCTATTAGCAAAGTCGAGCAACCGTGGGAGTTATAGAGAAGTCCATTCCATTCTTGCGCCTCCACCGGTAAGAAACAAGAGTATAGTAATTTTGCATATCATTGAATTCTATAATCGAAGTGGCCATGACATGATTTATGTAAGTGGTATCACCTAATGTGGATGAGTAATTATTTAATAGTGGGGTTATCATTGGAAGTTTTAAGCTGCTTTACTGTTACAATGATGACTTCTGGTTGTCACTAGTTTGTAGCAGTTTAGATGATTGAAACCTCTCTCTGCAAGTCCTTTGACATGTGTTCCTACATTCACGCATTTCCTTCTTCTGTACGAATAGAGGGTGAACGTGGCAAACATGGGAACAAGCTCGTTGTGGAGATATTGCAGACATTATAACCTTGTAGGTCCTTCATATTGGACTTCTAATTGGTATCAGTAAATTTTGAAGCACGACTTTGTTTCTCAATATGGTTACATTTTGCTATTCTGAGTTGCAGTTGAGCAGCAATCCGAACCCATCGAGGGAACAAATGGTTAAAGCTTTCCAGCGTCATTTTGCATTGCAGGTTTGATCTCTCTCTCTCTCTGTCCCCCACCCCACCTCACTGTTAACCAATTATTAATGCTGCATTTGTCTGATCTGGAATGCTAATTTGCTACAGCTTAAAGTGGAAGAGGTGCCAGTTATCAAAGAATTCCTCCGAGGAGCCAAGAGACTGAAGGCAATTGACCCCCCTGCTGAATCGCAACTCTGAATGTTTAGCGATTGTATAATATTATGCATATATTAGCTCTAACCTTAGACCTTAGTTACTAATTATAAACTGATCAGAGATTGATAGGCTGGCTGGCTGGCTGGCGAGTGAGCGTTCAATCATGCGAATTCTGACCTTGTAATATTGGGTTGATTCCCTAGTTTATATATGATATGCCTAGTATTATTTATCTCTGTTTTGTCTATCAAAATATATGAGCCCATCAAGTGTGTGGGGAAGCGAGTCAAGCACGCAATGCATCCCTATATATCTCCCATTTCATAATAGTACTACGGATCTTCTCTTATGGCAAGAGCAAAAATATTTGATTGGATAACTTAAGTCTAAACTATATGAAATTTAACGTCTCATTTTAGCGTGTGTTGAAAACACTTAAAAGAACTCGTTACAGAAGATCTAAATTTGTAGAAGTCTACAAATTATCAATGAGAATAATTATGTAGTCTGTATCTTGTGAACTTTTTTTTTTTGGACTAGGTTTACAAAGAATTCGGCTCGTTTAAAAGTTTTATATTTGTGTAAATTATTATTTTTTAATTATAGCACATCTAAGTCTCGAGATAATTTAGCGTAAAGTGGATGGGAAACTTAATCTTTCAATAACGTAAAAGTTAAAAAAGATTGAATATGGGGTAAATTTTTCAAATACAAATTTTGATGCCAAAAGGAGATTCAACTCTGGCTAAATCATAAGAAAGAAAGTGATCGAGTTTCCGAATCCGGTCAAGTTATAATGTTATATGAAGCATGATTTTGTAAATGAATGGATTCCAAAATTTGAATGGTTGTGAAGTCCGAGCAGCCTCTTTATGAAAATCGTGCTTTTTAAAAATCGGGAATATATTACATATTGATAACTACTACCGAGGTGGAAAGAATAAGTTAAATAGATGAGCATATATTAATTACAGGTTCTTTGAGTTGTTCTTCAAGTAATATTAATTATTCTATCACTTTCTACCTTTAAACTTATTAAGCAGTTTTATATCACTGATCTCCCATGTTGAGAAATATTTTTGTTAACCACATTACTATTATATGAAATGACAACAAATTGAATTTGTCAAATATATTAAAGAATAAACTAGTTAACATATATAAACAAAACTAGTATAACTGTTAATTTATGATCGAACTTACCTAGGTTTCATTTGAATTTAGTGAGAATAGAAATGGTGAGGTGTTAGAAGTGTGTACCTAATCAATGGGATTCAAGTGCCCTCAAGCGACTATAATGTGTCGTGGGGATGTCGATTATTATTTGGTAAGAAGATGAAGAAAAGTTAGATGCCATGAAGGCTGACGTTGGGGTTCTGTGCATATTTAGTTTTACATTGACTTTTTATAAATTATGCTTTTGGACTAATTAACGTGTTTTTGTACAAAATAATATGTTTAAAAATTTTGACATTAACATAATTTTATTCACAAACTATAATTTTAGTGGAAGCTTCATGTTATAAATTATGTTTTGGTCATACTTAAATTTCTTTAAAATTAATTCTATAAATTATAATTTGTTCAAAAGTGTTTTCCAAACACACTATCCGAGTGGAAAAGTAGTAGAAATGCAAGCTAATTGTACTTTGATCTCTAAAGGCATGTGACATATTTAATTTGTCATGAGTTATAATAGGTAGAATTAGTTGGAGCCTAAATGTTATGTCAACTAATTTATTTAAGTAAGTACTATTTTATCTAACATATTAATTGAAAAAAATTGATCAAAGGAATTAAATTAAAATTAAATTTTTTTGAAAAGGGTAATTTTTAAGTGATCAAAATGAACATCTTAATTAACTACTCATGATACCGTTTAGTTCAGTGATTATAATGATGAATGTCAAAATGCATGAACGAAATTATCATAAAAATGATTTTCTTTTGGATAATACTACTTTTGGTGATTAATTATTAACGCAGACAAAATCTTTGTATAGTAATTCTGATCGGATTGCCATGGCATGGAGTACATCAAAGCAAGCACCCATTAATACATAAAATCTGGGGTCCTCTCAGGAAAGGAAAATAGTTCAGATAAATCCGAACCGTTGATTTAATAGTGGCGCCCACTTGACTTCAATGGCTGAGATCTGATCGAGTGAAGAGGTCGAAGAGGGAAAGTGCGAGTCTTTCTCGTACGCGTAGTTTGCACTCGCACACCGCACTATATAAATAAAGATCCAAAAGCCCACTTACTTGTTCTTCCCCCTTACCGCGCCCAGGCAACTTACTGAATTAAGCTGCTTCTTCAATTCGATTCTCCCTTCTCATGCATCCGATCAATTTCTCAATATCAAGGTACAGGAATCAATCACCCCCGAATTTATCCTTCGCTCGGTGAAAGTATTCTAAACTTGAAATGATCGGATACTTTTATGCGCTCATGGCCTCCTCTTATCTTCCTTATTGGCTCGCTTATGCTGTGTTGTTTAGCTAGGTTTCTCTGCTCAAGTATCGGAAACTGCGTCGTTTTCTTTCTCTTTGTTCTTTTGCTCTTTATTTTTTTGGTTTATGTAGCATTTTTTTTCTCTTATCTACCGGCGTTGCTTCGTTTTCTTGTCCGTTAGTTGATTATCGATGTTTGTTGTTACTTCATTTAAATACCGTATAAATTTCTATTTATGTCTTCCGTATTGGTTATTGCTTTTAGTTTCAAATTATAGCTTCCCAGGATCAAAATTCGTGCAAAATTTAACTGTGCTCTGTATGGTTTGTCCCTGTGTTATCGCCGTCGTCCAATGAACTCGTTAGTCTTTTCTCTCCTCTTGAGGAGAGTTTGTTGCTGGGAATTTAAGTGTAGGTAGTCGTCGAGGTTGGTCTTGATGAATTGGGGCTGTTTTGATCGGTGGGATATATTATTAATGTTTCGTGCGGAGAGGAGAAAGACGAGAGGTGGCAATGTCCTTGCACGATCATGAATATGTTGGGATTGTTCTATTTGGCTTCTGTATATGGCTGAAGTGTGATCTGTTTTTGTGCGATGAAGCTTGACTCATAACCCGAAGCCAACAGTTAATTTTTGGCCCTGCAGATAAGAGGAGATGGGCGGTTGCTGTTGTTGTTCTTCCAAAGAAACAGAGTTGAGCGCTCCACCAGCATACTACTATGTTAGTATACTACTATAAATCACGTTTGATACCCTTTCTTTCTGCTAATCTCTTAATTTCTTTTAGAACGTTTTGTTGTGGCAGCACGTGCATGACTTAGACTCCTTGTCTGTTTTATTTTATTTTAAATTAAGGCAGAAAGCATCCTAATATACCTACTGCTTTTTCTTCATCCAAAACTAAGAAAGAAAAAGAGAAAGAATTCTTAGCTTATGTAACTTATATAATTGCAAGTGTTAGAATATGTATAGCTGCACTTTTACCTAACATCGCTTAGTTTAGAAACATACTGGTGTAAGTGGTTTCAATGGGAGATTGAGAGTAACTTCAATGAAGTCAGACCATGTGAGGAAGGATATTTATCTTCAAAGTAGTCAAGTTTAAGGCCTTTTTGGTGGAGATTGGAGGGCAGCTGGCATTCATCTAACCCAACTAGTTTGAACTAAGGATTCATTGAACTGAGTATAAAATCAAGTTTCCCACATTTGACAACTGTTCGCTACAAATTGTATTTATTGTGAAATTTAGGCTGGAAATAACCTAGAACTTGCTCGATGTAGTAAGATAGTCATCTACTCGTTGTACATGACACATCTGCACAGATAGTTTGGTGGTATTTGTTTTAACTTGTTAACTGATATTGCTCTCCGCCCTCATATTCTATAAAATAACTCCTTGATTCTTGACGTGCTGTCCAAGAGCTAAACAATGTTATTTCTGTTTCAAAGGCCCACTGAGAAGACTCTCGTAATTTGTTCTCCTTTTTTCCCCCTTTTTGTTGGGGTGGTGGGTGGGATTATTGCTATCCCTATTCAGTTTCCCTTATCGTAAACAATTTTTGTTTTACATTTTTTGTTCTTTCTTTTTCCTTCGATAGGATGACATTATTCTTGATTGTTTGTTAAGAGCGTCACTTCAGTGTATGTAAATAACTAGACAACTGTTGCTTGATCAGCCTAACCTTTGAATTGAGTTTGGGAATCTTCACTTTCTTTCTTTATCTGGATGACTGTTAAAAGGGCAAACCTGGTGCTACAAAGCTTCCGCTATGCGCGGGATCCAGGGAGGGGCCGGATCCACTTTGTGGATCTAATGTAGGCAGCCTTACCTTGCAATTTTTGCAAGAGGCTGATTCCACGGCTCGAACCTGTGACCTCCAAGTCACATGGCAGCAACCTTACCGTTGCGCCGAGGCTCGCCCTCTTTATCTGGATGACTGTTGCAGTTAAAAAAATTATTTGATTATATTCTTATTAACAAAAGGAGGAGTTGATGCATTTAGTTGGGCAATGCTAGGACTTCTAGCAATAATCTTTGATCGTTGGTTCAATAAGCAATCTGAAGCCTGCTTGTGATTATGTTTGCTTTCAGCTGCTTACCCTTCAATGACTAATGGTTGTCATTTGTGAATTCCATCCATTATATACATGACTTAATTTGCTGCATTTTCTCTTCAGTACCCAAGAGCATTAGAGGAGCATGTTCCACAATCATCTCATCATGGTTCTGCCTCTGCTTTCTCCAGAGGGCTCCTAGTTGATACTAATCTTGAAACTTCAAGTCCTGATACTTATAGACCACCTCCTGCTCCTATCCCTTACAGCGTTACTTTGGTTGTCACTCCAACTCCACCCGGGGCTCATGAAACTAGTGATGATAAGGCTCATGCATCCCTGCATTCTACAAATCCTAATTTAGTTCAAGGAACAGTTCCTAATGATAGTCATGGAACCTTAGCTAAATTGGAAGAGCCGAAGGAATCAGAGTGCAAAGTTCATAGTGATTTAGAGCTGGAGTCAGCAAAGGACTCAGAAATCGAACTTCAAAAGTTGGCAGAATCTATCAATTTAGCAGAAGAGGAGGATGCATGTCCAATCTGTTTAGAAGGTGATGTTGTCACAGCTTCTTCTTTCAACTTTTATAGCTGTTGTCATTAATTAACTCGATCATTTATGATGTGATTTCTATCTTCTTGTGGTTGGAATTAAGAGGTTATTGATGAGCCTCCTCTTTATTGTTAGAGTATGACGCTGAGAATCCAAAACTCAACATAAAATGTGACCATCATTTTCACCTTGCATGCATTCTGGAATGGAGGGAAAGAAGTGAAACCTGTCCTGTGTGCGATCAGGTTTGTCTCAGTTATTCCCATCCATCTTGAGATTTTCACAAAGATATTCTTGTGATTTTCATTCTTAGAAAATTCTGTGTTTCTGATGATGCAGGATATGGTTTTCGACCCTCCAATTGATTAATAGATATCGACAGCGTAGATGTTTCTTATATACTGTGTGATATATAGTTTGAGAAGCCAAGATTATAAAATCGTGGCAGTTTCCAGTTCTGCCAACCCAAGTGTAGGGCTGTGATTTTGGTTGTGTTTTGTTTCCACAGTTTCCTAAGGGTTTCTTCCATTTTTGACGTAGAATCCTTGTGTTGATACATGTGAAAGAAATAGTCAATCATGGCAATAACCAGAAATTGAGTTTCATTCCTTTGACGTTCATTGATTAGAAAGTTGAAGTGACAGAAGGACATAACAAGAGCTAATGTCAACAGATTTGCGATGAGTTGCACTGAAATTATCATAGGAGGCAAGTCGATAACAAATCAGAGCAGTGAATATTCTTTCTTAATTGTGTTTCTTCCACTCTTAGTAGTAATATTTGTCAATGTCTATTTGGATCCTCTCTCGTACTTGTTGCCCCTAATAGTATGTCTCGGGATCCTCTCACTTTTTTTTTTCTTCCTGTTTTCTTTTTTTAAGTAAATATACAAATTGTCTTCTAATATATACTATTCTTATAGCTTATATACAAATTGGCTTCTAATATATACTATTCTTATAGCTTATATTTATTTATTTATTTTTTTTTGAAATTGAAGTGTTAAACAAGCTTATTTAGTATAAATTAGTCTTTGTGCATTGTTAAATAGTAAATTTATTTATTTTTTAAAAATTGACATAATTATATTTTATTCTTGGTTTCGTCTTCCATATAAATCGTATGTGGTTTTGCTCGTGAGGTAACAATGAGGATTGCAATTAGTATGATTTTTAAGATAATAAGCCAAAATGTTCAAGTAATCAAAACTTTCATATCATATTGAACCGCGCGCATTCCTCTTATGAAGTTGATATTCCATTGGAGAAGAGCTCTCAAGCTATAAATCAATATGAAATGAAAAGAATAGAAATTATTTAAGAAGCATATCAACAATTCAACATACAAATTTTAGGGTAAAGTACACGTTTACTTTTTGAAAGATGCTAAAATTCTGCAATTTTTTTTGTAAAATTACATTCTTTTTTAAATATAATATTACAAATGCAAATATATATTTAGTTGATAGACAAAAATACTTTTTACGTTTTTAATGTTTATACAAAATTTTAATTTTGTCTCTAATTTTTTGTGTTAATTATATCTTATATATTTTATTTTATTTTTTAAATTTATCTATTCTACTGATGAAAAATGTTGAGCTGGAATTGTTTGAAGTGTGTCACGTGAACTGTTCAGTTAGTATTTTTTGTCAGTAAAATAAATGACGTTAATAAAAAAAGGTAGATTTAAAACAAAAATAAAATATGTAAGACATAATTGAAGAACAAAAATGTTAAGGACGAAATTGAAATTTATTGTAAATATAAGGGACATAATAATACTTTTGTCTAGTTAATATAATAATCATCATTCTCAAAATTCATAATAAATGGTACAGTTTTCAACGTAAAATAAATAACATTGAAATAAAAAATTTCAAAAACTTTTTAAATGAATTACATTATCAATAAAAAGAAGCTAATATTATTTTTGAGAACATTTTCATCATATTTTAACTTTAAAAAAGTTTTATATATTTTTATAATAAAAATAAGGACCGTAATCTAAACATTATTCAATTCATAAGAGAGTAATTAATGTATCCAAAATTTTCTCATAAAACTGATAATTGTAGATGCAAATAACAAATTTATAACAATTTTTCTTTTTCGCTAGGGTGATTGGATCTTCTAAGTACATAATATCCTATTGTAATTGTATAATAAGCTACCCACCACCTATCCACGATTTCTTTTTTATGGTAAATTATATTTAGTGTCCCGTAGTTTGATCTATTTGCATTTTATTGCTATGTGGTTTGAAAATTTGAATTTTGATGTTCTAAATTGTCAATATATCAGCATATTAGTGTTTTAGCCAATTGAAATCATAAATTAACATGCACAATAAATGTCTTCTCCAAATTGTCTCTAAAAAAATTCCTAAATTTATTATAAATTTCTAATTTCCTTATAAAGTTTCTAATTCCTTTTACTTCAGAAATACATATCTCTCATTGATTTATTTCTTTTTCTCAAGAAATACTATGTTTATATTGTATTTTTTTGTTAAAAAAAATGTATATCCATTCTTCTATGATAAAAGTTAAATAGTATAAGATAGTTTCAAAAAGAACTAATCTTATGTTTAGATGAAATTACTCTCTTTTTTGAGAAATAATTAAACCACATTTTTTATTTTAAAAAATTATAATATAAAAAAAATCAAAAGTTGCACTACACATATCTTTCTTTAATAAAAATAAACTTTTAAAGTATTTGATCGGTATAAAATAATTGTTTTTTTTGGGGAAAAGTTAACATATCATAAAAAATTTATCATAAAAAAATCGCTAAATGAAAATTTAACACTTTAAATTTTATGACAGAAGAGGGTAATTTATCATTTTTTTTGACAGTTTCTCTCACATCTCACAAGCTTTCAAGGGAAAAGGAAAATCTCCTTATAGGAACTAATGATGAAAATGTTAGGCTATTTTGGATATTTGATGGTATCCATCAATAAGAGCATTGGTAATCTTCACTTATTGAATATTTGATAGAGTAAAAATAGTGAAATTTTAATACTTAATTGGTTTTGGGCGGATATCTGCAGTGGTTTTAGCTATCCTATTGTCTAATAAATATGTATATAGAATATTTGATGGTTGTCTTATAATTATTTATATGATTACAAATTTAAATAATAATATGAAAATACACAGAACTAGTGTGCAGACTCTTGTAAAACATAAGTCAAGTGATAAACTTAATAGCATAGCTTTATAAAACTACATACTACTATAATATATGTTAGATCATGTGTTTACCTAAGACACGGTTGAATTGGATACTTGCTAATTTTAGAAAACTTAAATAATTTTTCTTTTGAGAGAAGTTTGATGAGGTTCCTGGAAAAACGACACTTAAAATAATTTACTTAACTTATCTTATTACAAACTGTTTTTTATCAAAGAAATAAGATAAATAAGTAGTAAAGATAAACAAGAATATAATATAGTTCGGATATATCTTAAAAGATATTCTTATATCCACTCTTTAAATATACAGTATGAGAATTTATTAAAGAAAACATAACAATTACAACAAGCAATTTGATTGAGGCTCAATTCCTCGCTTTTATGTTGTCAACTTAGTAACCTCCAACTATAGCTCGATAGGTTCTTGCTTTTATGCTAAATACAATGCTAAGTCTTACTATGTCCTTAGCAAATGTAACAATAGGCATGTCACCTCAGACCTTTTACATTCTTTCCTTATAAGAGGATTAGCTACCCACTTTTACACCTTAAAACCAATAACTTCACCAAGTTCCTAACAAGTCCACTCATTGAACAGATAGAATACAAAAATAAAGTAGTTCAATCATAACTTTTATAGAGAGTATGCTCACTAAGAGAATATTAAACAATATAGAACTCTCTTAGATATAATGTGTAGTATAAGCACACAACTCAAGCTCTTTTAATTTATTTTTCTCCTTAAGCAAGGCAATTTCAGAATGATGAAATGAGTTTCTTATAAAACTTTGTGAAACTAGTCGTTGTGAGTAAAGGCTCCTCCATAAAGTGCTTTGAATGCTTCAGACAAATACATGATTGCTTTCAGATTAGGTACCCGAATAAGTAAGCCTTGTTACTCCAAATAAGGAAATAAGTCACTGTTCAACTAAGCAGATCTAAATATATGTATCTTTGAATTATTCTTCCCTTTTCTATACTATCCGCTTTTTATTATGTGTGAAATGACTCCATTCTTTATATAGGAACTTTTGCATTAAATACACAATCTTTCCTATTTCAGCTTCGCAATTATTTCTTTAGCATTAACCACGAGTTATTACTTCAGTTGTTAGCCATCTTCGATTATGACTAAGATTCCTTCCATTTAAGGCATGATTCTATTTATAATCTTGGTGCATTAAATGCTCGAAATTTGAGGGTTCTGATAACTGCATTAATAAAAAAAATTCACGTTAGAATCTTGCCTCAACAATATATCAACATGATATGATGATATATATGGGCTTTTTTATTGTTTAAATATTTGTGATTAGATATTTTTTTGGGGTTAATCAAAGTATCTCCCCACTCAAATAGTTAAGAAACTAAGAGTCTGTTTGGTTTGGGTATTTTTTATTTTCATTTTCACTGAAAATACAAAATAGACTTGAAAATACGTTTGGTTGAGTTAACTGAAAATGTTTTCTTAAAATAGGCCTAAATTTGAAAACATCAGAAAGATATTTTTAGTGTTTCAAGAAATAAAGATTAAAAATGAAAACATGAAATGTTTTCACAAACCAAACAGACCCTAATCTTTCGAGATACAATTAACTTCTATTTGAGAAACAAAACCAATAAATATTCTCTTAATAACTAAAGTCCTTGACTTGCTATCGATATTATAAATTTTGGTGGCGACTATCAGTGGTGGCCAAAAAAATTTGTTTTGAATGTCCACTTTCAGTGGCGAAAACAAAAGTTGTCACTGAAAGTCTTATATAATATGTATAATCGAGGACTTAAATAAAATTTTGTTCTTTTAAAGTTGAGCTTCTTGAAAATTTTGTAGATGGAAAAGAGAGATATTATAAAAGCCTACAATAATGATATATTTTTAAACAAGTGAAATTTTATTTTTAGCAGTTAAATTTAAATTTTTTTTCTTAAGTGGACTAAGGACTATTTTCAAAAATAAAAATTTTTAAGGATTTAACGAAAAATTAGATAAATTGTGTAAGTACTCTTGAGATTGTCATAATTCTAAATTCAATCCTTAATATAATCCCAAATTCAATCCTTAGATTATGCATGCCATTTGCGTAAGAATATTGTTGAAAGCACGAGGCAGCATTGGGCAGTGAATTAAGATATAGACAAAAGAGGATAATAAGAAACCGAAAACAGAGG
This sequence comes from Biancaea sappan, assembly GCA_037074585.1. Taxonomy (NCBI): domain Eukaryota; kingdom Viridiplantae; phylum Streptophyta; class Magnoliopsida; order Fabales; family Fabaceae; genus Biancaea; species Biancaea sappan. Next base: position 25,816,597 of record CM073500.1, read on the forward strand.
ATAATGCACGTAAATAGGGGTAACTGTTACGGTATAAATGTAAGAATTGGAAAGTGAGTCAAGTTTGTGCAATCATGTTATATGAATGTTTTTTATATTTTGGCTGCAAATTTTTTGTCTTAATGACAATGATATATTTTCCTTTTTCTATTGAATATGTTAAGTGATATTTGTTTTGCTTGTATCTGTAATAGGGACAAAGTCATACACATATAAATACCATTGGAAATTCAGCAACCATCAAAGATGCAAGGAAACATAGAAAATAAAAAATTAGTAATAGTAATTAAATACTTTTTGTAGCAAGTACTTTCTAAAAGTAAATATTATGTATTTTAAATCATTTTATAATATATGACTATTTATATCACCAATATATATATTGGGGTTGGTCCTATGAATTTAGGTGTTATTTGAAATATAAAATTAATAGTTTGATAGAACAAAAATATAAAAAAAAATTAATAACTTTCAATGACGACTTTTAGTTGTCATAATAATTCAATTCAGTAATGATTTTTTGATTTTCAGTGATAACTTTAATTACCACCAAAAGTCAAATTTTTTTGTAGTATAGCTTGTGAACAATCTTCAGTATACTATCATTCTGGTCCCTCTCTTTTTAAGTAGCCACAACAATGTACTCCTCTCTCTTATAAATGGACTCACAAAGAGGAGACAATTGAATAATAATAATGATAATAATGTGTCTAAGAAGTTAGATTACACGTTCTTATATTGCATCTCCACACAATGATAGTACAAGGACTTTCCACATTAGTATCAGAAAAGATGATAGCAGTATTTCCTTGGTAAATAACCATTTTAGATCCAGACCTACGGGTTGCATCTGGTATAATGAGAGACTTAAAACGATCAGATGTTACCAAAGATTTTGGCTGTAGTGTCACTTTACATTATGTTTCTTTGTATAGGAATTTGAACTGGAGCTCTCCATGTGTTATTCCTTATATAGCACATGGTCATCCATAGCATTTGCGTATCTAAAAAACACATTGAATTGTCAAATCGTGAGATTGCACTACTTTTAACTTGTGTAATTTCGCAATCACAATTGAACTCATTTTATGCTTGTCTTTAAAATCTCGCTTGGGTTCAAGTAGTTTTTTCTTATTTTTGTTTCTGCATTCTTTAAAATCAATTTTTTTTTAAAAATAAGAGTTCTCAAACATGAATTATAGTCATACAAACTCACTTTTAAACAAACTCGGTTTAAAATCAAATAAATCCAAATTCAACTTTACCCTACTCCTGTCCAAACAAACACCAAGAATATACAACAATTCTATGAATTTCTCTACACCGACATCAACAAAATTTCAATGCAAAAATTAAAATAATTAGCATGGCCTTCTCCAAGAAACTTATTTTGGGTTCAAAAGGAATATTATCAGTACCTTAAAAAGATGAAATCAACACAATTACAAAATTTATTTAAAAACAATATATAAAATGGGCTCTTCCAAAAATATCATAAAACATGGCTGCACTATACATGCTCTCACAAAGACACTCAAATTACACACGCTTTAAGTAATACAATTTACATTGAGAAACTAATTAACATAATCATCTTCTATTACTTGGAGTCTCGAACTCTTTTCCCTACATCAAATAATTTGGTAATATATATCAATCCAGTGTGTGTTTAGGAGTTTGGTGGATTAAATGTGGGTTAGACAAACTAGGTTTGATTAAACATAGTTAGAGAAAATATAGATTTGGATGAACGTGATTTATATTTAGGAGACATTTAGGTAAACGTAGTTTAGAACAAATAAATGTGGTTTGATGCAGAATATGATGTTTGGATGTTAGTCTGCAAACCTTGTTTGAGATGTGTAATTACTAAAAATGACATAAATTTTATATTTCATTTTTTGATATACCATTATTATTTATTGTCATTTATTTAAAATTAACTTAATGAATTATATCAATGTTTTAAGTACACTAATTTTTTGATGAATGAATTATTGACTAATTTAAAGTGCTAATAAATTACTAATAAATTGGTGAATTATAATTAAAGTGCTAATAAATTGCTAAATGAAAATTAAATTATTGACTTTTTTATTAATAAATAATTACTAATTTTAATGTCTAATAGAAATTTTAATTAATCACTAATTTCTTATTTTAAAGAAAATATGAGATACTAGTAATGACTAATATGCAAATCATAAGAAAAAAAAAACTTAATTGCATGAAAAAAATTAGAAGTTCATTCTCAAAATAAAGGAAATAACCACATTAATTAGTATTATTATATACAATAGATTATATAAATATAAACCTATATAAATATTCACATAATAGTTTAAATAACTAATTTAATAAAAAATTAATTAGTTTTCACTCGGTATATAAGTTTAAAATTAAACTTCAGTTCAATCTGTCTTTATTCAGTTCATGTTTTAATTCAAACCAAATTTTGCTTTAATTTCATCATTTACTTCAAACGTTTTTATTTATTTACTTAAGTCTTTGGTTAAAATTTTTCTTTTTTCTTTCACTTGATTTAAGATCATATCTAACTTCATATAGGTTCTTAGTTTCAGAATATATTTTATTTTGAATTTAAATCAATCTCTATAAACTTTTTAGTTTATTCACTTAGATCCTTAATCAAAATTTTTCTTATGTCTTTCGCTTGATTTAAGATCATATTTAACTTCATCTAGGTCCCTAGTCCCAGAATATATTTTGTTTTAAATTTAAGTTGACCCCTGTAAACTTTTTTATTTATTCACTGAGGTCCTTAGTCAACATTTTTCTTTTTGTTCTTTACTTGATTTGAGCTCATATTTCACTTCATCTAGCTCTCTAGATTAAGAATATATGTTGTTTCAAAATTAAATCAATTCCAGTAAACTTTTTAATAATTGCATTTTAGTCCCTACTGCAACGTTTTTTCTGGTTTTCTCCACATTTCTCTTGGGTTTGGCTTCCAAATCAACCCAGAATTTCCTTTTAACTTATTTGAAAATTCATTATATCATTTTAGACCATAATAATGAAAGAAAATAAATCACAAATCAAGTTTTACAATTGAAAAGCTTATTTTCTCGTACTTGCTTTTTATGTTCACTCTTCTCCTTCTCGGTTTTGGTTTGGATTGGACTGAAACTTCAATCTTTTAGTCACACAATCTACTCCTTAAATGTCCAAAAATTTTGAACACTCTTGCTGTTCCCCCCCCCCCCCCTAATCGTTTTCTCTCTTTTTGTTTTGAAAAGTTTCCTCTGTTCTTGGGTTGAGAAATAGTATGAAATTTCTGTCAGTTGCTTCTTCTCTCCTTAGCAGTGGTGTATTGGAGGAAATCAGGAGGCACCTTAGAGTCACGGGTAGATATCCACACCAACCACATTGTGTTGTCAGAGAAGCAAGTAGAAACGTGGTTAGCTTCAATAGTAAACAAAGGAAATTCCAACGTAATGTGCAAACAAAAATAGCCTCAATCGTAGATGTACTTAGCCAAGTTTCTCTCTCAAGATGTAAAATGTAGACTTTCTTGCTTTGTTTTGTTCGTAAACTACGGCACGCCAAGATTAGTAGGCAGTAAAAGTAATTCAACAGAACCCTAAACCCTAAATACGTATGATATGTTAAGGTCTGCAACTCATCTGCCTTGAAGTTGTTTTCATCACAGAACACATGGTCATGATAGTTAAGTTCTTCTGCCTCACATTGCAGACCCACTACATAGTAATTTTCACTTTTCATATGCCCAAAGCCAAAATCATGCAGGGAAAGATCTGTAATAGAGAAAAATTAAAATTGCACTAGAAAAACAAACCAACTAATAAGAAAGTGACAAAAAACCTAGATTGAAACGACTTACCAGAAGTTCCCATCACTTTTGTCTTATGCATCATACCATCCATTTGCAAGCCCCGTATGTTAACCGGATTGAAGACCATTGTTGCACGAATACGACTGGATCAAACTTTGTTTACACATAGAAAACCATCAACAGACCCAACAAAAATAATGTCCATTGTCGGGTCTTGCAGAAACGGGATGATAAGTAGTTAGCACACTTCTTTTTTTTTTTTTTAAAAGAAGTTTACTTAGTGGCGGTTAAAGAAACCGCAACTAAATTTAAAATTCCACTTAAGTTCAGCCCCATTTGCATCTTCGAGCGTATACCTTTGACTCACGCGTTGCTCGCCGTCGAACTGTACGTCGCGCTCTCTGTCGCCTTAGCTTTCGTCCACGCAGTTGCTCGCCGTCAACCACCGTTGCTGGCCGTCAACCACTGTCACTCGCCGTCATCTCAATCTCTCTTTCAAGCGAGGTCTTCTCGATTTCCATCTAGCATCAGAACAAGTGGTACAGAAAAAGGGAGGCACTCTGATTATACTCTCACTACTCGGAGGTATGCTGTGTTCTTGAGAAATATTTTGTTTTTGGTGTTGTTGTTAGCTGATAAAGTTTGAGTTCTGGTGTTTTGGTTTGATCTGCGTCGACGTTGGTGAGCCTTAAGCCTTGATCTGCGTCTAATTGTTTTTTGGATGGTTCTAATTTTTTTATTGGATGGCAATTCTTTAAAGAAATATGAATGATACAGAAACTGCATATCTTACCTTGGTACTGGGAGTCTAGATTCTGTTACTGTCTTTGGCTTCCTGGAAACTAGTTGGCTTTTGGGAAAAAATTTGTTTTTTCACTTGCAAGTAGTATAATAACTCCCTGATTAGTAATGTGGAGAGAGTGCTTGCTTCTTGTTCATCTGTGTTGTTCTTCACTATGCTGGAACTTGTCATTGATTTGACCGAGTTTTTATTTAGAGTGATTTTGTGGATTAATTTATTCTTCTTTTAATCTAAGCTTTGCCAGTGGTTTTTCGGTGAAGAGCATCAAAGATTATATTTAAAACTTCTTTTAAAGTTTCTGTTCTGCCTGAACGGATGAATTCGAAAAACTCGTTATACACATGAATTTGAAATACTCTGTTCTGATCCATAGTAGCGATGTTCAAACATATTTAAAGAACATTCTCTACAATGACTTTGAGCCAGAGACCTATAGTTCCGCTAACTTTTGTTTATTGAATCTGTAATGATTCAATTTCGCAATATCAAATAGTGTCAAAACTCAAAACATAGACATACTAAAAATGAGCTTTGGGATAGGATTTCAAGAGATGACTGTATCAAATGTGTCGTTCAGGAGTTTACTATGCTATTAAATTCACATTGACAGAAATATTAGATGATGTGCCTTGGTAAGTATCAATTGAAAGGTGACTGCTAATTGAAATATACCTTTCATAAGATGTGAAATATGGTCAAATTAAATAATAATTACTCAATTAATTTATTTATCAAAATTTCCCTAAAGGTGGTATGTTACATGTCAGATGTGTAATATAAATTGCAGATATAGTTAACATGTTCAATTGTTCATTTAGTGTAACTGTCTATCTGTTTTTATTGAGTTAGATCTATATTATTATTTGTAATAGCACTATATCTATATGTATTTCCATTTCTATTTTTGAAAATATTGTATGAGTCCTATCATGGATTGAAGTACGCCTCTAAATCATTCTATTTGATTGTTGTCTTTTTTATTTATTATATCGCAATTACATGTTAACATTCGTTTCATCTCTATGTGTTGCTGTTATTTTTAGTCAAGTACCATATAAACTTTTCATTGATTTGACGTTGTATATAATAACTCCCTGATTAGTAATGGGAAAATTTGTTAACTTACGCTAGCAAATAGATTTTCAGATATCAAAACTTGTCATAAACTATGATCTGTCTAAAACTTGTTATAAACTATAATTTGTATGTAAGTGAGGCACTTATAGGTAAGGCTCAAGGAAGAAAGCTTTTGGAGGATATCAATGCCTTTGTGCATACGATGAAAGGGATAATTGTAAGGGATATTAATTCTATGGAGAGTTCGAGTTATTATACCATTAGATTCACATAGAGATTTTTACTTCAGATTAGTAATGTGGCAGGATTTGTTTTTGTAAGTAGTAGGTTGTGGTAGGATTTCCTTATGGCTGAGTAGGTGGATTGGATAAACGAATAATAGCTTCCACTGTTTTGCTATTTCTTAGGCAAAATGATATTTTATATCCTTAAGGTTTATACTAAGTTTCGTTTTATGCCCCTAAGCAGTGGCGTATCCAGGACCATTCGGTAAGAGGGGGCAAAATTTTCATTCGCTTTCTGGATCTTATGACAATTCTTCTAAATTAATTTCAATTTGTTGTTCATTTGATAATAATTTCCTCTTAAAAAATATTTTCATTACAAAAAAATTGTTTTTCATCTAAATCCTAATTTCATAATCAATTAACCAATTTGATAAAATTAGGCCTACGTACAAAAACCACAAATTTCAAACTTTTACAAATAGGTCTCTAATAATGAAATGATAAATTAACCATCATCAAGAAAAAAAAATTTCATAAAACTAACTTCACAAATATGTTACTCATGATTATAATTATATAACAAATCAACCAATTTGATAGAATTAGACCTATGTACAAAAATTTCAAATTTTAAGCTTTTACAAAGAGATCCCTAATAATGGAATGATAAATTAACTATCGTCAAGAAAAAATTTCATAAAATTGACTTCACAAATATGTTACTCATGATCCTCATTGTATAATCAATCAACTAATTTGATAGAATTAGACCTATATACAATTAAAAAGAGGTCTCTAACAATAAAATGAGAAATTAATCATCATCAAGAAAAAATTTCATGAAATTGACTTCACAAATATGTTACTCATGATCCTGATTACATAATCAATTAACCAATTTAATAGAATTAGACCTATGTACAAAAACTTTAAATTTTAAACTTTTACAAAGAGGTCCCTAACAATGGAATGAGAAATTAACCATTATCAAGAAAAAATTTTGTAACTTTGGGGAGTGGGGGTCTTGTGACTATGAGCAGTAGAGAGGAACTGAGTCATTGGGGTTCAAAAAAATATTAAGAGGGTTCAAAAAAAAAACAAAGAGGGGGTAAAATGAAAGAAATTTTTTTTTACATAAAAATTTGTAAATTTCAGGGTGTGCTGACATACAAGTGGCTCCGCCACTACCCAAAGATTATTTTTGGTCTATTTATGTCCCACATGTTCCATTTTTTGTCATATATACCTTTTTTTTATAACTCCGTCAGTTAAGTTAACGAAAATACTGAATGGGCTGCTACGTGACAGAAAAATCTACTACGTGGCAGCCAAATGTACTTCCTAAAAGAAAAAACTTTTAGTTTATTCACTGTGATCCTTAATCAAAATTTTTTTGTCCTTTTTTTTGATAAAAACTCATATTTTACTTTGTCTAGGTCCCTAGTTCAAGAATATATTTTGTTCTTTGTCAAAATATCCCCTACAAATTTTTTAGGTTGTTCACTTTAGTCCTTGTTCTTCACTTTCATACTTTTTTCTCACAATTTGGTCCTACAAATCATTCCATAATTTCATTTTTAGTTATAATATGATTCAATCTATCATCTCTACCCAAGATCAATACAAGAAATGAATTAAAATTCAAAGTTTCAAAAGGTTGCATATCTCTCCCTCTCATAAAAGGTAAGCATGTAACCTTTGAAATTTTAATTTTAATTCATTTCTTGTATTGTTCTTGGGTAGAAATGATAGATTGAATCATATTATGAGTAAAAATGAAATTATGGACTAATTTGGAGGACCAAACCATGAGAAAAAAGCATGACATTGAAGAACATGGACTAGAGTGAACAAATTGAAAAGTTTGTAGATGATGATTTTGACAAAAAACAAAATACATTCTTAAACTAGGGATTAGATGTAGTAGAAGATAAGTTTATATCAAGCAAAGGACAGAAGGAAAATTTTGACCAAAGACCTAAGGAAAACATTTTTTTAGAGAGTACACGTGATAAATGCTTTTTACTACGTGGCAATCCAATCAATATTTCTATTAACTTAATTGACAGAGTTACAAAAAAAAGGTATATATGACAAAAATTAAAACATGTGGGACATAAATGAGCCAAAAAAACCTCAGGGGTATAAACGAAACTTGGTATCAATTTTAGGGATATAAAGTACCATTTTGCCTATTTCTTATTTAAGTCACTATAAAGTACCTTTTTTTTTTTGTGTATTGGGATAATATACTTTTTCTACTATAATTCTTACCTTCCCTCTAACATTCTTATAAGTGGTTCAGATGTTGAGGACATGGCGCCTTACCCAATTCTACAATTAAAAACAATTTCGCTCTTTTTGTTTCTAGTGCTTTTTTTAGCAAATGTCATATAGTTATGTTTGGCTAATTTTTTTTATAGGGCTTTATCTAGCGTTTTACAGAATGTGACTTTTAATAGCATTCAAAACATTATTATCTAATATTGATATTCAAAATAACCATATGTTGGATTATACATGGTCAAGATCGCCATATAGCAAACAATTATTTATTTTCACTAAAATACTCTTATATCTATTGTTTATATAATAAACTAGGTATTAAATACGTATTTGACTAATCTAAGATAGTCATTTTTCTAAAACTAGGCACTAAATATGTATTTCACTAATATAAACTTTGCTCAATACTATTTTAGAGGTCCATTTTTTATATTAACCTTAAAATTTTACTCAAAAAATGTCAAAATCTCTCCTTCTGAAGGCAACACAGAGTTGGATACTATCAATTCATCAAACCTTGTTAGCTTTCCCATGCATTTTAGTTTAGTTAAATGTTTGTTGGTTCAGGTCTATAAAAATAAAGAGGTTATTTAAGAAGAATAGCAGATCAGGCCCTATATATAGACAGGAAGCACCTGCTAGTGGTATTACACTACCAAGTCCTCTGGCAAAATGTGGCGTGGAACCTAGGAACTTGGAGCCAATTATTCCACTTGACACTCAGATAGTTTGACACTCAGACAGTTTCTGAGATGTCATCATTAGCATAAGTTCAGACTCTACCAACACAACTTGAGATTCCATCAACATAGCTTAGAACTTCATCTACACAACTTCTACACCATAGCAATTATTGGATGGTTGAAACGATCGGTAATTGATTTGAATTTTATGCAACTAATTCATTTTAATGTTATTTCTATATAAGCTAATAAAATTCAATTTGTATAGATGAAAATTGTGTTGTGCGGATTGAAAGGGTACAATTGCATGATTTATGGGCTATTCGCTCAGGCCAGAGGGTGATATTGCAATGGAATGGACTTGTGCAGCCTATTGGAGAAGGTGAAGGGTTGCTGTCATCATTCATCGATCCCATGGGATGCAACTACACTGCGTTGCCTATTTGTTATTCGGATTGGAAGAATGTTCCATTCGATTATAAAGAATCAATAATGGCAAATACTATTCAGGTAATAATTATCAATTATTGATTTATAATTTTCTTAATTATATATACTCTAACCTTTTAATTTTCTTTTCTTCCTAAGTTTGTTATTAACTGCATTGAAGAAAGAAAATACATTTTGAAGAAAATTGGAATGGCTTGAAAGAATAGGTGACTTGAGCTTTATAAGATTTGGAACAACGAAATAAGATCAAATGAAGAATTAATAGCATATGTTCAAGGGGGAGTTCCGAGGGAGCATTGGGCTACCTATTTTGAGGGGCGACATGACCTATGTAACCAAGTGATGACACTTTCAAACAATATTTTAATAATTTTTGATAATTTACTTATATGATTCATCCAAATGTCATGAGAAAGCATAAAGAAATAAGTTGAACAGATAATGACAGACATTGAATCACACTGGAGGCACGAAGAGTTTGGCTCGAAGAAGAGCTAAGATGGTAAGCTCACTTTTTAAAAAAGAATATATAATATTATTTGATAATTATTAACTGACTTTAATTTTGTAGATTGTTGATCATGGTGGACCCGTTAGTAGGACTTTAACTCTATTATATTTTGACTTTTGGAATGTAAGTTGATTTATTCAAATTTTGGTTTATTGATAATTTTCTTTTCACCATGTGTTGTGCAGGAAAAAATATCTATAATTGAGTCCCAAGGAACTGCATCATATGGAGTTTCATCGGAAGACTCGTTGGCATCAGCTTTAGGAAGCTAAGAGCATCTTGGACGAGTTTGTGGTCTGGGATTCGGACCATGCCCTACACAAGTGGTCGGTCGCACCTTACACTATTCAAGCGATTCCTTCTTTTCAGGGCATTTTGTTCAACAACTGTAGGATATATTTGCCATATTAGAAGCTGAAATAGAGGAGAGAGATAGGAGAAATGAGGAAAGGGATAGGAAAAATAGAGAAATGATAAATATTATCCTCCAGAGTCTTCAGGGTTAGCTTTTTCCTGAACTTGTTGTAATGCAACAAAGGGTAAGTTAGACATTTATTTGTATTAACCAATTTTGATTTATGTACTTCTAGACTCATTACAATTTTTTTTATATAAATGCAATTTCTTGATCAAGGGAGTGGAGAAAGCTCTGCACAACCGACAAACTCTCCATTCTCTTGTAATAAAGAGAATAATGATGATGATGACGATGCCGAGGACGAAGATGATGATGATTTGAATTAAAAATTTTTGTATGTACGATGTATGTCTCTATATATATAGTTGGATTCAAACTGAACTAGATTGTTATGTATACATTCAAACTAAACTTATTTTATATGAATGAAGAAATTATTAGCCAATTTTATTTTCATATTTACTTATAATTGTTGAATATACTGGTTGGTCTGTAATCTGAATAAAGAAATGCAAGTTTATGGTTTATAATCTATTTTGGGGGGGGGGGGGCGGGGGAATTAGAAAAACAGATAAACAAAAACTATTCTAGATAAAAGTGGCGATTTGGTAAAAATATAGTGGTGGTTTGTTGAGTAATTGCCACTAAAATGATCATTGTAGTGGTGGTTACTCAACAAACCGCCACTATATAGTGGCGGTTCCTAATCCAACCGCCAATATATAGTGGCAGCTGGAAATCAATCACCATTAAAATTTCGACATCCTAACTTCGATTTCAAGTCCAATGGCAGTTATTAATCGCCACTATTTAAATTTAGTGACAGTTATTCCCGCAGTTGATCAAAACCATTACTGAAATGCTAGTGACACTTAATTAAGTAGCAGTTTGATGAACTGCCACTAAATGGCTCTTTTTTCCTATTTTCATTTTTACTGAAAACAAAAAATGGACTTGAAAATGTATTTGGTTGAGTTAATTGAAAATATTTCTTAAAATATGCCTAAATTTGAAAATACCAAAAATATGTTTTCAGTATTTCAGGAAATGCATTTCAGGAAACGAAGACTGAAAATGAAAACAGAAAATATTTTCATAAACCAAACAAGTCCTAAGGTTTTTGAATAAAGAAATTGTTTCTACATAGCCTTAAGCTCAAGAGTTATTAAAAAAGAACATCTTTTAGTGGCCAAGGGAATCCTCCTTGCTTAGTAAAAAGGCTCTTTGATAAAAAGGCTCTTTTCTCATAGAAAGAGCTAACATCTAAGAATGAATACTCCTTGACATCTAAGGAAAGGAGCGCCCATTGGTACATATGAAGAAATGCTTCTTGGCATTTTCAAGGAGGAGCGCCCCCAAGCATTAAAGCAAGAGCACTTCTTAACATCAAAAACGAGTGCTCCCTAATATCCAAGTAAGAGCAATTCCTGGCATCAAGTGGATGCACCTCCTACCATCAAAGACTAAGGTACGTCATCTCTCTCTCTCTCTCTCAAGAAAGACGAAGTGCCCATGAAACATATAATTTAATTTAAGAAAGAGATAATTAAATTAGGGATCCTCTTCAAACATAAGATATGTCAAACGTTCAAAGTAAACATGTTAGGTGTCTCAAGCAAGTTCCTGACGTGCTGGGTTAACTGTCTAATTGTCTCTTTGATTCTCTCTTATTGGATGGAAGTAGCATCGAACTGTACATGAGCTTGGAATGGAAGTAGAGTCGCACTTTACAGAAGCAATGAAGAAGATGAGTAGAAAAGAAAAGAAGAACTTATGGTCTATTTTGAGACTCAAAAATAGGGGTGGTGGAGACAATCGCTGTGTGTGTGTGTGGATGGAATTACCGACAATAGGTGAAGGCAAATTTGCCATGGTCATTCCTCCCTCGTGCTTTTCCCTCCACACAACAATGGAAATAATCCATATGTTTATGATGGAAAATGGAAAACTAGATTTCCATCAAGCATCTTCCATCGACTATAGCTTTAGTCGTACCAAACACAAGAAAATGGAAATGCTGCAAGAAATTCATCTTCCGTCTTCCAAAGGAAAGTACGATACTCATGAGTTAATTTTTCCTATGACTGTTATTTTATGTTTTGCATATGGTATTTACGTAAAATGTTTGTGTGTGTGTAAGTGAAAAACATGCATTACATTTCCATGATGCATGAATTATGTGGGATGATGGTTCATGTCACAATGACTGCCGAATTGCCCAGAATTGAATCTATGACAACTTGCAGTATAGTGATCGTCCCAGATTGTATCCTCTTGTGGAGTCTTCTTCTAATTGCCTGATTTGTTGCTCTAACACTAATTACACTAATTACCTATTGATTAACGCGAGAGGTGATTGCATAATTAAAGTGCTTAAACATAAACTAAACTATATAACATAAATAGAACTTACAACAAAAATGAAACTACACTAACACATAATAGAAATGCAATTAGCCATAGTTCATAGAGTTGTAACTATCATCATTCTTGTCTTTAGATTAATGTTAGTTGCATTCTATCACTAGGTTTTCAATTCTGAATTTTCCAAGAAATCTCCTAGAACTAGATTTCATTACAATTATAGTTAAAAAGATCTTTACTAATTCATAACCTAATGAAGCTTGATTAAGCCCTAACCTAAATCATGCCCCACAACTGCATACTGACATGCCATTCCTATTCTACTTGCTACACCAACTGATAATAACAAGAAAGCATTTCATATTAAAACATTCAAACTGGTAATCACATCCATATAGTCTAACCAGCACAAATATGAATCTAAAAACATAGAGGAAGGCTAGAATAGAAATGAAACAGATGTAACAATAAGAAAACTTATCTGATTACTCAAGAATTCAAGTTACAAGCTCTAGATCATCCATGGATTGATTACAACACACTTTAGCCTTCCATAGAGGCTAAAATACAAATTACAGCAAAGGAAAATTACACAAAAAATAACCTACAAAAATACAAAGAAAATGGAAGAAGAGAGAAGTCTTTAACACTCCAAAATGGTTCTGAATGTATCCTATATAACCAAAAAAAGGAGAGGGATGCAAATGCTACTGTTTTGACTCATTGTGTTGTCCCTTTCTTCTGCAATTTCTACTTTTCTGCCCTTATGTTTTTTGTTGTATTCTATTATTGCATGCATGCTTCTACTGCTACTATTTGCTGTAACAGAGACCAGAACAATGTAGAATAGTGGGCCCCAATCTAGTTAGCCTAGTCAGCAAATACGTCCATGTCAGCGCCCAGTCAATGCCACATCGTCATAAATTCTAATTATTTTTTTGCAAAATACACAATTGAATTAATTAAAATAAAATTATGGAATTGAAACATATTAATTCTATAATTATTTTACATCCAATAAATCAAAAACATAATAAAATTGGAGAGTTTGCAATATTGGAATATGTAAATAGGCTAAGATAGGGACTACAATGAATAGAAAAATGCTCGATATCATATGACAAAATGATATGTGATGCTAGACGATGTGATGTGATTCCAGGTACAGAGGGACTAAAATGAAGAATAAAAGTTAGCTAAGGGTCAAACTGTAAATATTCTAAATTTGTGGCGTGGGATTGGAAGTATTAAAATATACAATAAGATAAATGTGATACCTTAGGGGAATATAAATTGTAAGAATTAAGGGAAAATTAAAAATAGTCAAAATAATGAAAATAAATCCCAAAGAATTTAATAAAATAAATATTTAGTAAAGATAAATGTAATTTTCAGACAATTACAAGTCAAATTGGAAGATTAATACTTTTTTGTGGACTGGAGGATTAATAATTTAAGGGCCCAAATGTAGTTAATTAAGGCTAATATAATTAATTAATCAAATCCAGCCCAAGCCTAATTGTTATTCACCATCTAAGTAAGGTAAGTGTAACTAAGGGCTCAAATAGGAAAAGGTTAAGTATTAACTAAAAGGCTCAAACTAAAAGACCAAGGGGTAGACCCATAAACCAGTCAAAATATAATTGGGTTGACTAGCTAGAGGAGTATGCCCAACATGAGCAATTAGACATAAGGACTGAGGCCCATAGGTGAAGAACTTAAGAAGATAATAATTAATTTAGATTCTAAAAAGATAAAGCAAATAAAATAATAATGATTAAATTAAATTACATGACCTAATTGTATTAGGATTAAATAATAGAATAATACTTAGATAATATCTTTCCACCTAGGCATGTAAATCAATAAATAAAATAAAATGAAATAATATAAGGTGAAATATTAATAAATAAACTAGGATAATCATATATCTAGAGGATCTTAGTTGAATTAATATAAATAATCAATAAAACTAGGATAATCATAAATCCAGCGAATCTTAATTGAGTTAATATTAATAATTAAACTAAGGATAATAAAAAATCTAAGATATCCTAATTGAATTTAAATTCTAAAACTAAGTCTAAACTCCCACTTATAAATATACCCCAAGGTCTCTACATTTCCTGACTCATTCTCCTCCCTTCTCCCCCTTAGTAAGTTATCGCCCTCCTCCCTTTCTCCCTCATAGTAGCCACCCCCAGCCCTCTCTCCCCCTCTTAGCATCACTTCTCCCTCCTCTTTCTTTAGCCACCACCCTCCCTGTAACATCTTTCCTTATTTATAAGTTTAAAACTCAATTTTAATGATAATAGGCATAATTATTAGCGTGAAAAATAATTTGAAATAAAACTTTATCTCTTTTGCATTTCACAATCAAACTGATCTCAAAATATTCAGTTTAGATAAACATCAATGTTTGAAGAGATTACATGACAAATTTCACATGTCATATTATATAACTTAAAATTTGAAGCTATCATTAAAATTCTGCTAGTCTTCCCTCAAAGTTCCTTTGCATAGTTCTCTTAATTATATTCTCCAAACATATATATATTCTTATTACTTTTACATGCTAAAATCAAACTTTTAGAAGTTACACATACATCAAATGAGTTTCACTTTTACATCATTATACATCCATACAAAATACTCAACTTTAGTATAGACTATCATATGAAAGTTCCCTATTTAATCTCTAATATCTTCTCTCATTTACTTCAATCCCTAAAATGGTTATTTAAAACACATAAAAGTGAGATATAAATATCTTACTAGCTACTTTACTATAAGAAAACTACTTCATTACCATTTTAGTCATAAAAGCATAATAACATAGTACAAGTTAAATTTCTCCATGAACATATCGAGAAAATGCATCTTAAAATATCATAATAAACTCCATATTCACTCATGTAGAATTGGAGCAAACTTTCTCTATATTACCTCCTAATTCACTCATGTGGAATTAGAAGTCAAACATAATATACCATCTCTCAATTCACTTATGTGGAACTAGGAGTAAGACTTATGCTCCACTCTGTGGGATTTAAAGGCATTAATATGCTCCATTATGTGGGATTAAGCGTGCAAACATAGTCATATGTCTACTCTGTGGGACTAAAATAAATGCAAATATAAGCCATATGTCCACCCTGTGGGACTAAATAAATATATACACAAGTCATATATCCACTCTATAGGACTAATACAAGTGTATACATGAGTCTAATTTGTTCTCATACATTCATGGAAACTTGCATAAAAACTCATCATAATATCATTCATTATAATAATCATATCCAGATCAAGCATCAAACATAATGTTTCCAATCACTCTGTGGAAATGGAAAACAGTTACAACAATATCATGATTTCAGCTTCTCTTCACTTTATAAAATAGAACATAGTTTTACTGCATAAAACTCAGCATATTCATGGATAATTAAACATAGTAATTTATCATGAAAACATTATAATCATTATGAAAATACTTTAAAACTATGATTTTATGAAAAACTAGCTACCTGGAAGTGTTACCAACTCCTGTCCAGCCATCTCAATCTTTTACGGATTCTGACCTAGTCAAATAAGTTTATATAATTTCGTAAAAATCCTAAATTATAATAAAAGACTCTAATACTGTCCCTTCCTAGCCGGTCATACTAAACCAATTGTTTATCCTATAAATACTTAAATTCTTAATTAAGCATAAAATTAGTACTCATTATTTATATGTAGGATTCACTTTATTTTACTTTCATTTCCCGTGGTACTCTAATTCCAATATTTAGGCCTATACAAAGATCTTCAGTTAATTAATCCTAATCTATGATTAATTAACATTCTAACAAGAAAACTAATGCTGTGACAGGCCATGAGTTCTTATATTTTAACCTTTTAATCTAATTTATTCCTTGCATAATAAATTACTTAATTCATACTTACCCTATAATTTTCTTTTATTTAATCATTTAAGTCCCTAATTTTATAATCCTTTAATTCCCTCTATATCAACCCACGACAGCTTCTTCTTTTTATTGTTCTTAATTTCTGTTTTACCAAAAATATATTCATCCTACAAGTAGCTAACTTCCCTATATTTATAAATATACATATATGAATTTTTCAAAGAAATCGATTTTCATAGGACAGCTTGCTTACTTCTTTGTTTTCTGCATCTTACATTATTCTCAGTTTTATCTTTCCAATTCAGCTCCTTAATTTCATTTTTAAACTAGATTATGATGTTATTGAATTATCTCTATCCAAAACTAGACAAAAGAAATGAATTAAAACTCAAAGATTATGAGGATTCAAGCTTACCAAGGCTCACACTATTTTTTGTATTCAAATTCCCTTCTCAGTTTCAAGCTGAAACTTGATCAGAACCTCAAAGTTCAGTCACATAATCCTCTACCCCTAAGACAAGAATGTTTTGAACACCTTACTACTAATCTTTCTTACTAGTTTCACTATTAATCTTCACGGCAAAAGCACTCTATTTTCACATTCAGAAACAAAGCATGGTTTCTCTCTTCTCTCTCGGATTTGCTTGTACAAAAATAGAGAAGAAGGCTCGTGGGTGGGAGGATAAAGGGAGATTCACGGAAATAGGAAGAAAAATCTACAGGAAGCTAAATGAGAAAACTCAAGAATTCTCTCTTTTTCTGATGATTCCAGGCGGCCAAGAAAAGGAAGGGACATGTGATCACCAATTTGCCAACATAACTCTTTTGGCTGATATACTAAAGGATTCCCTTAATCTTTCTAGCAAATTTCAATTTAGTTCATAATCTATTTGGAAAATTTCCATTCATGCCTCTCAAAATTTTGTTACAAGATTTATTCCTCCCACTCATTCATTGATTTATTATAATAAATTTTTATTATCATTTGTTTATATCTTATATCTCTTAGTTGCTTATTTTTCTTTCTAAAAATTCTTCTCTTCATAATAATCCTTATAAATAATAAAATTACATATTTTATAATAACAATATTATTATTATTATTATTATTATTATTCATAATTTAATCAAGATATTACATTCTCAACCCTAGCGCCACCTTATACACACAAACCTCACTTACACGCCACATACAGAACATCAAGGAAATCTTTGGTAGAAAAGGTAAACCCTACAACCCTAAATTTATTTTTATGATAGGATATTAGGTTGGATCATGAACATTTGAATTAAGGATTAAAAGGGCTAGGGTTAAGAGAGACGTCTAATGTGATCTACATAATTTGAAAACGTTCTTCTGTAGTTATTTCGGATTCACATTTATAGGAAAGCATTTAGGCTTTGGAAGAAGTTGTCGGGATCCCAGGTGGGTGAAACGACCTTGTCTTAATAGGGTTTTAGCATCATTAGTGATAGAAAGTATGACATGGGACTTTCCCAAGAATCATAGGGTGGTGTCTAAATCTAGGATGTCAGATTCAAGGAAATAAATTCTAAATTGTTAAGTTCAGAGACACAAACGGGCCGAAACATGGGTTTCAGGGTGACACGATGACTAACGCTTGAGACATTTCCTTAAATTTACACATTAATTGTCATTTTGATTGGTGGACTACAACTCAGGGTACGGTAGGACATGATTCCGATCATATATGTAAATGTTATATTCTTGCCATTGTTTATGGTATGATATTTTGTGCTGTTGGTTGTGATTGGGCAGGATAGTATCCCTCTCACGACAAGGCAGGAAGCTCGTGTTAGAGTCCATCTTAACTAATGAGTGTGGAGACAATGACTCCCTTAATAATAAGTATAGTCCGGGTTGGGTAAGAAACCTGTGAGGCGCCCTGATCAAGAGGATGAAGTTATGTGTCATGACAGGAACGAAATTGGGGAGCCAGCCTATGTGTGCTCCCAGGGATATATGGCCATCAACGAGTACCAGTTTCATTGGTTTGCTTAGATGAACTTATGTTGATGATTTGGTGTACTAGTTGCACATGTAATATAGTGAAAATTGAGTAAGAATATCGTTCCCATGAGAACTAACTCGCTAATTACTTGAGAAATTTAATGGCATTAGTTAGACAATTAAAATTAGACTAAAGATATCTCTTTTAAAAGAACGTAACAAACAACTTGAGCAGTAATTTTTGAAACTAATTTAAAGACATTAAATTAAGAGAATTGATGAAATTAATTCAATTAAAGACCTAGAGCTACTAATCCCCCTCTTCCGTCCTAAGAATTGCTAAACTCTCCCTTACACTTATGATTCTAATTAATTACACATGTTAATCTTAGGTTACCTTATGGCTTAAAAAAATTTTCCCAAATTCTACTAAGCTAACTCAATATTTAAACAATTCCTTGTATGGGTTAAGCTTAATACAACCAACCTAATGTGATTGAACAAGATTAACTAGTATCCCTACGAGTTCACAAGCAAAGCCCCTTAAGAAAATAAGGTTTATGCACTTGTCCAATTAATTCAAAGTTCTACTCTCACTTTACTCACCAATGATCGATAAAAGCAACAAACAAACTATAAAGTGATCAAGTTCATATTCAAGAGAATTCATAAATTCAGAGAGAATAACAATTCCTAGTTTGAAATTAGGTTCATAGCAACTCTAAAACAAGAGATTTAGCTACTCATAACTATAAAACTACAAAATGAAACAAAAGATTGAGAAAACTCTATGAATTCGAGCTTGGGTTGACAGAAATTGGGACCGAAGAGCTTTGGAATATGATTCATCTTCTTCCTTCTGTAATTTTGGCCTCCTCTCGTTCTTCCGGTGCTCAAAATATCCTAAAAAACTTGCCCTTTTGCTATTTAGACTAGGAACACGTGGTAGTAGATTGCTACTTACCGCTGCAGTGGTGAGTTCACTAAAATGAGTTCCTGGCTTAGCTGGGCATTATGTTTAACATTCGAGGAAAACTTCATCAAACATCAGTATCCACCGTTGTAGCAGCACAGGTCCACCACTATAGCGGTGAGAGCCAGAGAGCTAGACTTGATTTCTAACTTGAGGGACTTTGTTCTTGGACCTACTGTTGCAACGATACAGGACCACCGCTACAGTGGTAAAAGGCAAAGAGGATAGCTTCAGTTCTGCTCTGCTTTTCAGTGATGATAGCTCCAGGGTTCACTGCTACAACGACATAAGACAACCGCTACAACAGTGAGAGGCAGAGGAGAGAAAATTTCTTTATTCAACTTTAATCTTTACTACCTCACATCCTCCAACTTAGCTCCACTAGGACCCTCATTCTTACATAAACTTCTCATTAACTCACCTATAGAAGAAAATAATAAATCATCAAATTCCAGTGGTATTTAATCATGAAATTAACCAATTGATAAAAAAAACTCTACTGAAATCTTAAGCTCATTTGAATTAATAAAAACATGGGTTGAGATTTCAAATTTCAAGCAAGATGAAGGTTAAAACACAAGGTAAAATGCACCTAAAAAATAGTGTTAAATGAGAACTTTACAACTTGTTTTCTAGTATATATTCTCTTATTATGATTTTTGGTTGAATTTGAGCCTGCGGGCATACTTGCATAACTGATAGTGTATTTGAATTCTATTAAGGTGAGGCTGATTCGCTCACTGAGTTTTAAACTCACGCCTCATATGTTTTCCTTTTCAGATCATGTTATCGGTGATGAGTACCTACCAGAAGAGTAGCTTGCTTATTTTGGTCCTTTCTGTTGTCGAGTAGGCCCTTCGTTTGTTTCATTTATTGTTATTAGGTCACTCTGTAGTCATCTAGGACATATAGTTCAGGGATTGGCACTTATACAAACATTACACTTTTGTAAGCTATTTTGGGATTGTTGGCATTTGGTCATATTAAAACTTTGTCAGTTGGACATAATATGAATTGAGGATTTATTATGGAATCGAGGATTTATTATGGAATGCAGATGTTGTGAATTTACTATCATTATATAATTGCTATATAATAATGTGTTTAGGATAGCAAGGAAGCCAAATATGTTTTCTCCCTGTCATGTGTATGCGCATGTGAATGTAAGATAAGGCAGCGAGGAAACGAGGCTATGCTTCCTTCATGCTAATGACATGAAACATGGATAACCTTAAGAGATAAGTTATCTCTTTAAGAATGAAATCAAAGTAAGTGAAATAAAATGGGTAAACCATTGATAATACATAACTCACGAGTAGAATTTTGGTAAGGCTTACAATGATGGGGATCTTATCACTGTGCTACCTGGTAGCGGGTCGTGATAGAAAGGATACAAAACAGGCTCTAAGAGCAAAGGGATTGTAGCTAAAGAGAGAGTCCCTTAGCTTTAGGTAATTAGGTTTCTATGTGTATTATTTTTATATTTTATATAAATTAATTTAAATCATTATAATTATTGAATTATTAAAATAGACATACAAATTGTCACAACTCGTAATCCGAGCAAGTGACCGGCACAGTAACGGTGCTTCCCGTCATTGTAAGCCTAAGTCCTTTCTAAACTACCTAATTGATCTAAACCATCTAAGATGTAGCATCATACGCGGATACAAAGTAGATCAAAGAATGTGATAACACCAAATGCTATCATCGTCATACAACTTTATGCACACACACAAAAAGGGAAAATCTGTACTTGGGTCCCATGCATTACACATATTATACAATATCAATGACATACATATATCACATTTAGCACATATCATCTATTTACGTCATATTGAGTAATCGACATGTAACAACAGAACACAGGAGATGTACCTGATTTCCATGTTATTCTGCATAACATATATATATACATATATACACATTTTTCAAACATATGCACATGTCAAGCAATAGGGTTTTATTCCACAAAATAGAATTTCATTGAATTAACTTATTATTAAATCCCTTTTATCCTTTTAATGTCAACGTCATGAATAATTTAATAAAATAGGGAGCTTTTCTTAAAAGTTCAACATCAATTGAAATAGAACTCCTTTTCCAGGTCCATCTTCATTTACACAACATAAATTTGAATTCTTTTCCCCAAGCAGTCATATCCATTTAACC
Organism: Biancaea sappan; assembly: GCA_037074585.1. Lineage (NCBI taxonomy): Eukaryota > Viridiplantae > Streptophyta > Magnoliopsida > Fabales > Fabaceae > Biancaea > Biancaea sappan. Next base: position 25,838,263 of record CM073500.1, read on the forward strand.
TCAAGCAATATACTCAATCTGACATAGTACATAATAGGCTAAAATTCATATTAAAACATCACATCAATCTCACACATCCCATGAGTATTCGAAATATTCAAAATCCAATTATAATTAAAACACCATGCTCAAGATAAATCTTGATGCAACACAACATAGATGAAATATCAATATCAAAATAAAGAAAACATACGGAATAGAATAAATTAGACAACCGTCCCCAAAATCCTTCCTAAATGACTACAAAGTGGTCCTAATACATAAACTGAAAATCAAGTAGGCCTACCTGGCAATGGGAAGGTCACTCAAAAAGCCCCGCTACTCCTTTGATTGGTGTTCCTAAAAAATAACCAGATCTGAAAAAAAAAATCATTAAAAGAGAGCATGAGTTGTAAAACTTAGTGAGTAGTACGGATTCGCCGAAACAAGATTTAAACATGTCAAATATCATGAAAGAATGCATGTCGGGCTAGTATCTCAAACCAAATCTATAAATCAAGAAAATTACCCGTCCATTAGTATTCAAATGCATCCAACTAGTGATACTCGTTAGTGGTAAGGCACCATTGGGAGTTAAACTCGCTCGGTCACCCTCCTTACCCTAACACATAATCACCCCATCAATCAAGGTGCCATCAGGAGTTAAACTTACTCAGCCACCCTCCTTGACCTCGCCATGAGGGTTGTTTCCACTACTCACCAATCAAGGCGCCATCGGGAGCTAAACTCGCTCGGCTATCCTCCTTGATCTCACTATGAGGGAGGCATCACTAGTACCAACCAAGCATTGTACATACATACATACATGCTATTCCAAAATATCCAAATGTACGAAATCATGAAACCAATAAATAATTCATCATCATTCCAATCAAGATGTCCAAAAATATAATGAAATAACATCCATACATTCCAGATGAAATTGAGTTTGCTCACGTTAAATAGGAGGTCATGCTTTATTATAAATTATGAGGACCTAACTAAATTAATTTAATATTATCACCATAATATTTCCACAATTTAAATTCTCTTAATTCAAATGACAAGCCTAACTGGTAGTTTTAATCTTACAGAGAATGGGAGGTTTCCCTACGTCATTGCTCATCATGTTTGACATTAAAACCAAGTCAAGGAAAAGTCATGCTACTTACCTAGATTCCATGCTAACCTAGCTTTACCTAAATGCTTAGGCCGGAACAAGAAACATAGATGTGGTTTTGAAATTTCTACAACATAGCGTTTTGAGCTTCAGAAACAACATTAATAACTATGTTACTTAATCTAAACTTTTCAAAATCCCAAAACCTATAGCCTAGTGTATTTGGGTTTCGATCAAAGTTGAGTAAATACCTTGTTTATGTTATTCCCAAGGATTGGTTTCTCAAGGCCCACGTGTGGAAGTATATGTGAAGCTAGAGAGTGTGGAAGGATGTGTGAATAGAGGTGTTTAGGGATCACAAGATATGGGTAGCATCTTGAGTGTCGAGAGTGCAAGAGTGCATGGGGTAGCTACCTAAGGTTTCTCACTAAAGAGAGCAAATAAGGCACCTAGGGTTTCTTACTAAGGGAGCACGCTTAGGGTTTCTAAAAGAAAGGAGGCGTGATGTTCAAAGAGTCCAAAAAATTTTCGTGAATAAATGGATACCCATAGTGATTTTTGTCGTGTCTGTCTTTTTTATTTTGTGTGATTAGGGCATATGTGTGACATTGTCAGTGGGTGAGAAGGCTTGAATATGTATGTTAGGCATTTAATTATTCGTGAAATATGTAGTATGATAAGTGTTGCATGAGGTGATGATTGATTTATTTGGAAATTGTAATACGGGCTAATAAGGACTAAAATGAAAATTAAAGTTTGGCTAGGGGTTTATCTAAAATGCTCCAAATTAGTAGCGAGTAGATCAGAGTTAGATCAGAGTTAATATTGTAATATTAACTGGAGGCTTTGGAAGAATTAAATATGCAAGAATTAAAAGAAAAATAAAAATAGTCAAAATAAAAAAATAATTTTCTAAGAAATAAATAAGAATTATATTTAGCTGAATTAGTACCCAAATGTGGTTAAGTTTTGCTTAGAAAAGCCCAATTGTAAAATTAGTATTTGATTAGGTTTTATTAAAAGGCCTAATTATGAATTGGTACTTGATTAAGTTTATTAGATAGCCCAATTGTAAATTAGTGTTTGATTAGGTTTGATTAAAAAGTCCAAAACGAGTTAAGTACTTTAAAAGCCCCAAACAAGTTAAGATGTAATTAAAGCAGCTTAATTAGTGAATCTAGCCCAATATAGATAAGTGTGGCATGAAGCCCACAATATATATGACATGGGGCCCATATTAATAAACCCAATAATGGATAAATAATATGCACGTCAAGAGGATAATAAAAATTAAGACAATAATAAAATAATAAATAATATATTAAAATAGAAGTTTAATTAAAGATAAAATAGATAATAATACTTATATATATATATATGTATATATATATATATATATATATATATATATATATATATATATATATATTAAATAAATTAATCTAAACAAGAGATAAGCCTTCTAGAAGATGGAGTTAAGAATAATATATTATTAATTAATTGAGGATTAAGTAAGAGATAATCCAATTAGGATTATAATAGAGTTAAGATTACATATTATTATTTTATATTAATTAATGGAGATACCACATCTAGAAGACATAGATGTTATTATATTAGGATTAGGTAAATAAATAAATAATATAATATAATATTATTAATTAATGGATTATCCACACAAATAATATAGTAATGAATGGATAATCTATATAAAAATATAATATAATGAATAGATAAACCATATAGGAATATAATATAATAAATAAATTAGATACGTGACTACATAGGAATATAATAATATTATTAAATAAATAACTAAATAATAAATAAAATACAAATCCTAGTCCAACTTAACCTAAGCTAGTGGATAGCTATTATACCTCCTCTATAAAGAACATTCAAACTCTCAACACATAGCAACCCAAAACGCCTCCCACATCTCTCCCACTAGAAAACCTATACATCTTTTCTCTTCTCTCCTCTCTCTCTCTCTCTAAAAAACACAAGAAACCTAGATGCCACACCTCTACACATAAAACTTCACGAAGTACATCTCTTATGGCCTTTTCCGATGGCCAAAAATCTCACGAAAACAAAGGCAAGTACTAGAAATCCTAAATTTATCGCACTCTATTTTTACTAAAATTAAATCGATCATAACTCCCTTTGGACTCCTTTTTCAACAAGTTAGATATCACTAGAAAGCCCTTAAGTCTAGTTTCTAATGCAATAAATTGTGTTTGAAAATTCCTTATTGTTTTGGGAGATATGATCGAAACAGTGACCAAAAGTTGAAAGCAAAAACAAAGTTTTCTAATTTCATAGTTTAAAATCCTTTTCACAACAATTTTTGTTGTAATTGCTAGGAATTTATCTTGGAACCTTGCACACATATTTTAACATGTGAGACTTAGTAAACATGACATTGAAATCTAGTTGAGTGAAACGACACCTTTATAATATGGTCTTAGCATGATTAATCATGTTAGTATATCGGGATAGAATTCCTAGTAACATAGGTTAAGTACGACCGAATTGACAGGAATATTATTATTATCTAATTGAATAAATAAGACCTCCGTAGTGATTATTAAATCCAAAAAGTATGTGTGAATATTAAAGTGCATGTTATATGTCTGTATATGTATGTTTTGCTATTTTGTTGTGTGAACATGCTTGTAGCCTTCGAGGCTTGATTGTGGTAGTAAGTTGTAATCTCCCTTTGTGCGGTGAGCTATAATCAGTCAAAAGATAGACTCGGTAAACCATTGGGGTGAAGCTTTCTTCATAGTGAGAGAAGGGAGCTTGGGCGGCTGGGCTGAATCCGTGTGACACCCCACTATTGAGACAGATAGGCAGTGCATCACATAGGCATTGAGTAGGGTCAGAGTTTGAGTAAGTGCTCCTAGGGTGGTCCTGTCTTGTGATGAATATCATACCCTGTGTTGTGATTGTTGTGTTGTGCATGGATGTTTTGTTGAATTCGGTGTGCTTTTTTGCTATGCATCCTTGGTTGAATTTATGACCTTCAGGTATATTATTATGATTATTTATGTAATTGGATTGTATTATCGAGTTGCCGTTATATTCACTGAGTTCTTGTAACTCACACTTTCTCTTTCCCATTTTCAGATCTGGTTACAGACGAGGAACCTCACTTGAGGAGCAGTAGAGTTTTTAATAGAGAACTTTCCCATTGCCATGTAGGTCCAATGGTCTAATTGATCTTGAGTCATAGGTTTGCTCTATAGTTACGTGGGACACTAAGGGGGATTTTGAGATGATTCGTCGTGTAAATTTTACTTCTATTTTCTTTCAGACATTTTTGAAAAAGGGAATTGACATTAAGTTTATTTTGAAAATGGATTTTTATTCTGAAAATATTTTATTTTGAAAGAGACTTTCCATTTAGACTAGTTTATTTTAAAAGGATAATTATTTCATTTGAAAATTTAAACATTTTAAAAGAATGATTTTGCATATAAGGTGATGTCAAACACCTTTAATTTTAGGCAAAATGATACTTTATATTTCTAACATTTTCACTGAGTTTCGTTTATGTCTCTAACTTTTTTTTTGGCCAATTTATGTTCCACATGTTTCAATTTTTGTCATATATAGATTTTTTTTGTAACTCTGTCTGATAAGTTAACGGAATTGCTGACTGAACTGCCACATGGCAAAAATATCCGCCACATCACTTGTCACATGTCCTCATAACCTAAAATTACAAAATAACCCTAATAATAATAATAATAATAATAATAATAATAATAATAATAATAATAATAATAATAATATAATAGTAATAATAATAACGTTTCAGTTTATTCACTTAGGTCCTTGGTCAAATTTTCCTTTTGTCCTTTGCTTGATATAAATTCGTCTTCTACTTCAATTAGGTCCCAAATTTAAGAATATATATTGTTCTTTGTCAAAATCATCCCTTACAAACTTTTTAGTTTGTTCACTGTGATCCCTATTCTTCATTGTCATGCTTTTTTCTCATGGTTTGGTCCTCCACATCAGTGTATAATTTTATTTTTAGTCATAATATGATTTAATCTATCATTTCTACCTAAGAAAAATACAACAAAAGAATTAAAATTCAAGTTTCAAAGGTTGCATGCTTACCCGCGTTTTCACGTCGTTTTTTGCCCTATTTTTGCGTTCTTGTGTTTATGGTTTGTGTTTTGATTATCATTTCTAGTTTTCTGCATTCGTGTGTTTAAGAGAGGGAGAGATATCAAGAGAGAGGCAGAGAGACAGTGAAGAGAAATGGGTGAGGAGAAAAGTGAAATCCAAATAAAAAAGAACAAGAAAAAAAGGCCAAGCATGGGGTGAGGAAGAGATAAGAACATAACATAGTTGATTTTAAAGATCCCATGTGGTGCGCTGTGTTGTGGCATGCCTACCCGTTCTCTTGTCTCTCTACCTCCTCCATCTCCATCCAATTCTTCTTGCTTTATGCACTGTTTGAAAACAGAGTATAAAGAGAGAAGAATTGAATGGAGAGGGAGGATGGAGAGAGACAAGAGAGGCAGAGAAGTGGAGAGATATCGAGAGAGAGGCATAAATTGAATCATATCATGACTAAAAATGAAATTATAGACTGAGGACCAAACCCTAAGAAAAAAAGCATGACAGTGAAGAATATGGACCAAAGTGAACAAACAAAAAAGTTTGTAGGGGATGATTTTGACAAAGAACAAAATATATTTTTAAATTAAGGACCTAGACGAAGTAGAAGACTAGTTTATATCAAGCAAATGACAAAAGGAATATTTTGACCAAGGACCTAGGTGAATAAATTGGAATGTTATTTTTATTATTGTCAGGGGTATTTTTATACTTTTAGGTTATGAGTTTACGTGACATGAAGGATAATTTTTGCCACATGGTGGGTAGTCAGCGATTCCGTTAACTTATCAGACAGAGATACAAAAAATGATATATGTGACAAAAATTGAAACATATCGGACATTAATGAGCCAAAAATAATGTTAGGGGCATAAATAAAATTCAATGCAAATGTTAGGGACATAAAGTACTATTTTTTGCCTTTTACTTGGTTAACATTAATTTAAATAATACATATTTAGTTTGTTTTAAAATTTTACATAACTATCACTAGAACTGTAGGGTATTTCGGGGATAGATTAAGCTTACAGTAACAAGAATTATCATTACTGTGCCGGTCACAGGCTCGAGTAGTGGGTTGTGACAAGGCATCCATATGTGATTACTTTCCTTAGAAATTAGGTTAAAAAAGCTTTCCTATTATTTGTTTTATTTATTTCCTTGTTTGTTATATTTATTTTAGTATCAATTTACCTTGAAGGGATCACACCTAGGTGGGGTTGGTCTTAGGAAGTTTTATTCTTTGATTTTCATATAATAATTTCCTTAATTTCCTTCCTAATCTCTTTTTCTAAACTTTCCTTTTTGTTTAATTAGAGTTTTATCTTTATTATCTCCTTTCTTGATTGGTACGCCCAAGTCATGTTTATTATGCTTGATTTGCTAAATCTTGCCTTATTTATCTTGTTAACTAATAATCAATCCCATTCCACTTCATTATTTCAATTCACTAAATGTACAAAATCATGAAACCAATAAATAATTCATCATCATTCTAATCAAGACATCCAAAAATATAACGAAATAACATCGATACATTCCTTATAAAATTGAGTTTGCTCACATTAAATAGGAGGTCATGCTTTATTATAAATTATGAGGACTTAACCAAATTAATTTAATATTATCACCATAATATTTCCACAATTTAAATTCTCTTAGTTCAAATGACACACATAACTCGTAGTTTTAATCTTACAAAGAATGAGAGGTTTCCCTATGTCATTCCTCATCATGTTTGATAGTAAAACCAAGTTAAGGAAAAGTCATGCTACTCACTTGGACTCTATGCTACCCTTACTGTACCCAAGTGCTTAAGCCGGAACAAGAAACGAGGATGTGGTTTTGGAATTTCTACAACATAGCATTTGAGTTTCGAAAACAACGTTAATAACTATGTTACTTAATCTAAACTTTTCAAAATCCCAAAACCTATAGCCTATTGTATTCGGGTTTTGATTAAAGTTAAGTACATACCTTGTTTATGCTATTCCTGATGATTGGTTTCTCAAGGCTCACATGTGGAAGTATATGTGAAGTCAGAGAGTGTGGAAGTATATGTGAATGAAGGTGTTTAGGGATCACAATGTGTGAGTGGCGTCTTAAGTGTGGGGAGTGCAAGGGGTGGCTGCTTAGGATTTCTCACTAAAGAGAGCAAATGAGGCGCCTAGGATTTCTAGAAGAGAGGAGGCGTGATGTTCAAAGAGTCCAAAGGGGGTTTTGGCCGTGCACAATAACTTAGGCAAGTGAGCGTCCATGTGTGATTTTTTTTTTTTAGAAATTAGGTTAAAAAAACTTTCCTATTATTTGTTTTATTTCTTTCCTTGTTTGTTATATTTATTTTATTATCATAATTATTATCAATTTACCTTGAAGAGATCACGCCAAGGTGGGGTTGGTTTTAGGAAGTTTTATTCTTTGACTTTCATATAATAATTTCCTTAATTTCCTTCCTAATCTCTTTTCCCAAACTTCCCTTTTTGTTTAATTAGAGTTTTATCTTTATTATCTCCTTCTTGATTGGTACGCCCAAGTCATGCTTATTATCCTTGATTTGTTAAATCTTGCCCTATTTATTTTGTTGACTAATAATCAATCCCATTCCACTTTATTTTATTTGATTCATTAGATTGGTGCACCCTTTTTATATTATATTTCAATTTATTTATCTAATTATTAATTATACATACCTCATAATTTGATTCACCTCTAATTTCTTAATTGATTTTACTTTCAAATTTCCTTCTATTTAATTCCAACTCCTAATGCCCTATGTAACCCACGTCATCCACCACTAAGCAAGGTGTTATTGACGTGGCATCCTAGTAATCCATACCTTAATGTTCTAGTCCTTATCATAATTCAAATGAGACATTAACACGCCACACACATTTAATTTTCCACGCATAATTAAGATAATGTAAATTATATAGGTATATAGGATAACACAAACGGATGTGAAAAGAAAATTTTCCCACGGGTCTCACACAAACATCATATATACATATAACCTAAGAGAGCATTTAGTGTGCAACAAAGGGAAGGAAAGGAAAGGAAAGGAAAACAAAGATAGAAAGGAAAAAGGAAAGGGAAAATGAAAAAAGATAGATTTGGTATAGAATAGAAAGGAGTAGAGGAAAATAAATATTATTTTGTTAGGTGTGTATTTTTAAGAGAAATGAAAAGAAAATATGTGGGGTAATTTGCTAAATTATACTTTGATTTGAAATTTTTATTTGGGGAAAAGAAAAGAACAAGAGAAGAACAAGGGTGAGTGTGAGAGTGAGAAATAGAGAATGAAGAGACAAATCTGAGAATGAGCTCAAAATGGAGAAGGAGTTTTTGCTCAAAATGGAGAGGGAGTTTTTGTTCATTGCAATTTACAAAGACTGAGTTTGAAACAAAGAGAGAGAAGGAAGAAGGTACACAAAGCACCCATTCAAATCAAAAAAATTTACAGCACCCGTTATTCAGTCGAAGAAGGTATACAAAGCACAAAAGAAGAAGCAAAGTTTCATTTTTGGATCAACTCACCAGCAAAGCAGAGCAGTAAAGACAAGAAGCTTTGTTCGAATGCTCAACTAGCGGCACTTCAGAATACCTGCAACATAGAGACAAGCATGGAATTGCTCAGGGACAAAGGGCAAATTCGATATCAAGCTTCCTTCTGCGGTTTTCTATCGACAAAGTTAAGGAAAAAAATCTATACCATTAAAAATGAAAAACGAAAAAAACATAATTTCCATTGAAACACTATAGCAGCAATGTACCAAACGAAGAGAACAACACTAGAATTCTATCCTCCATTCTTTCGAGGGCGTGTATACCAAATTCACTGTAAGGGTATTTGTTCTTATCCTTAAACTACCTTCGAATGTTTATTTCCTTTATTCTTGTCTTGCAAAAAAAAAAAAGAAAATTCCTAAATGTGAGGCCTCAAGTGAGAGTGTGCCTGCTGAGGTCCTCAAACCTTTGCCATCCCTAAGACATGGATTTGAATCTCTTACTTGACCTCAAAATCAAATATAGTGTTTAACCTAATATGAATAGTTAAATTTCATAATCAATGATTTAGATTTTAAAATGTTATTTTTTAAAAAATAATAAAAAAAATAATATTTTAAAATTTGAATAATTGATTATCAAACCTAACAAATTAAATTTGGTCAAATATTTTACTTAACTTATGCTGAGACACTCTTCTTCCTAAAACCAAACCTCTCCCTTGAAATATGAATATTAAATAATAATAAATAGTTAAAAAGAACAAGTATCAACCCATTCTATTTAAATCCTTGGCCAGCCCAGAGATGGGAAGAGAGAGAGAAAAAGAGAGAGAGAGAGAGAGAGAGAGGGGGCTTTGGGGTTTTGCTCCTACAATCTCTTTTGTTAGTCTCGGTCTCGTTTACCTGATTTGCCTGTGCCAACTTTCTCTGTGCATTTTCATTGCATTCTTCGCATCTAGCTCCGATTTGGGCCAGCTTACACTGATCAATGTACAATATTCATGGGCTCCATCTCTAGCCTATCCTCCGCCGCACCACTTCCTCCATGTTCTGGGATGAGGTAAATCTGCGAACACAACAGCCATAGTTTCGTCTTAAAAGCCCTTTCACCAATCTTTGCATCTATATCACTTCATAGTTAGCATCTGTAATTGTTCTCTCTGGACACCTGTGAAGTCTGTTAATTCTAGTCTATTCGATTAAATTTCATATATGGAAAAAAAGAAGCCTTCTTGATCTTGTACATAGGTTAACAAACAACGAAGGAAATCACAGCTCATGGCACGATGGTCAACTTTCTCGAACGGGTCTTCCATAGATTGCCTCGATACTGTTGGTGCATATCAGGATAATGGCTGTTGCCTTAACTCTGATCCTGTAGTGACAGACCATGTTGATGATGCTAATGATCATGAAGTTAAACAAAAATGCTTGTTTTACCAACTTCTTTCGGTTCACCTAAAGGAGAAGAATTCTAAAGGCATTATTCGTCCTTTACCTGTAATGCTTGGTGATGGTCAATCGCTGGATTTATACAATCTGTTCTCTCTTGTGAAGGAAAGCGGTGGGTATGCTTTAGTGTCGAAGAGAGGATTATGGGGTTCTGTGACAAAGGAATTAGGTTTGAACATTGAAATTTTGGCTTCGTTGAGATTAGTTTATGACAAGTACTTAAATGAGTTTGAAGGATGGCTTAGGAAGACTTTTGGAGGAAAGAATTTCAGAAGTGGAAATCATGGGTGTGATTTAGGTTTTAACTCAATGCCGTTAGATTTAGAAAAAGAGCTTAGAGGCTTATTATGTCGAAAGCCCAAGTTGAAGGATGGTGTACCTGTCCACATGGAATCAAGTAAAATCAGAAAGCACATTCACTTGGTTAATCACAAGAGTGAAATGAGTTTATCAGACAACAAAAATCAACCTATATGCAAGGATGTCCACCGTATCCATGGAGATGATGACCTAAAATTTTCTAACAGTGATGATCTGGCTACCTTGAACTCAGAAGACAGTAAGAAGGAATTTAAGTCTCGCAAGCGCAAAAGAGAAGCATTACCTGCAATGTTGAACTGGATCAGACAAATTGCAAAGCATCCTCTTGATCCTTCAATTGAACCAATACCACAACCATCTATATGGAAGGAGTATAAAGGCAATGAATTTTGGGTCCAGATACTGAGAGCAAGAAAGGAACTGTTGCTTAGGTCGTGTGGTGAACCAAACTGTGGGCAGTCTTCTTTGCAGGTATAACTTTGATTCATATATTAGGTTTATCTAATACATTTTTCATGTGGATAGTGTGACTTCAATTCATATATATCAAGAGATTCTCTTGCTAGTCATGTTTAGGCTCCTTTAGCCTCCTTGAAACAAGTCAGTATTTTCTCTTGGACGGATAGTCATTACTATTTTATATGTATTGTAATCATATAGTTTGCTTATTTCTGCCTAATCAACTGTCTTAACCAATTAGTTTTTTTTTTCATATATTAATTATACGTACAGATAAACATGTCATTTTTCTAGATAATTAAAATCTTCAAAGCCATATATTTAAGTCTTCAATACTCATGCATCAGACACCAGCATCCACTGTTTACTTTCTTCAATTGGCACAGTGGTTTCAATTGGTTTTAAGTATAAAACCCCATCTATTTTGCCACTTCAGTTAAACCTCTCGGTCAAACATTCAAATGGATTTCTATTTTTAACCTTGATCAACTTATGATAAAAGAAATATTGCTGTTATGAAGTTTTCAACTAGAACTTTTACTGCATTATAAAGTTTGCTTTGATAACTTAACCTTGATTACCTGAGGGTACTATTTTGCTTATGATACCTCAAATATTGGTTACTTATAGCAATTAATCTTTCATTTGCTGACCATGTTGACTTTTCAATGCTATGGACAATGGATTGAACTGTTAAAGATGCTATCATCAAACTCAAGATTGAGTGTTGTGAACTCCAGTGCTCTCCATGGCATGGGATGTGTGAAATGTATTTGTGGTTCATTGTATCCTGGACTGCCTCAAAATATACTGCTTTAACATCTGTATGGTATTCAACGTGGCTTTAAAAATGCTAAATCGATTAGAAAATTAGTTTATAAGAATTCTGGATGCAGTTACTCAATTATGACTATTACTTATATGAATGGTTGAATGAACATATTGTGTTAGGATCCCTAGATATTGATCTGGTTATGGGGCGTGTGGTGCTAGATTCCATGTGGATATAGAGGGTGGGTGATGGCCATTTGGTGTTTTCTTTTCCCTACCGATGGTGCTAGTTCGTATGGGAAGAGATACTAGCAATCTCTTGAGTGCAAGAGTCAAAAACTTGAATAACTTCTGCCTCTTTTCTATTTGTTTAGAAATTTCTATTATACAACCAAAGAGGCATAAACTCCCCTGAAATTACGGACACGTCAAGAAAACTACTTTTGAAGATGGCATAAATTACTCTTAATAACTGCCCACTTAAAATATAAACAAAATATAAATCATAATAAAGTATGAAACTAAAAAATAATAATATAAGAAATCAATTAAGGCAACAGCCCAGAGGGCTGCGACCAAGCACCTAGGCACTAGTTCTTGGTGGTAATGCTTCCTCTCTAACATTACTCCCCCCTTCCAATTCACGCTTGTCCTCAAGCGGAAATTAGGAAAGTAATACTGTGGTATCCACATTAGTTCTTGGTTTTAGGCCATTCATTATCCTCTTCTTCAACTAATTCAACCCAAGATAGCTTCTTGTAATGATGACCTAGTAAACGGTTCATCATAGTTAAAACAGAGACCCTTGAGACTGTGGGCTTCTATTTTTTTGTTATGATATTGTGGCTGATTTGGGCATGTGCAAAGGAGACCGTTGGAAGCGCCAGTTAGGAGAGTTGAGCAGATAGTTTGGAGCCCTATGAAAAAAGGTCGAGGAAGACCAAAAAGGACACTTAGAGAAATTATTGAACGGGATCTTTTAGTAAATGAGATATCTAAAGAGTTGGTCATTGATAGAGCTCAATGGCGTCGTGCGATCCATGTAGCCGACCCCACTTAGTGGGATAAGGCTATGTTGTTGTTGTTGTTGTTGATATTGTGGCTGATTTGTTTCATTTCTTGTAAACATTTAGTCTTTGATTTGTATCCTTTTCCGTTATTATGATTGATTAGGATTAATTTGTATGCAATAGGATTGATTATTTTCCTCAGATTGTGGAGGATTATTCTCCTCTAATTACTCTAGCTAGGTGTATATATACCCTAGACTCCTCTTGTAATCATTAGATTTTGAGTGAATACTATTCTATTGAGTGAATAATATTCTACAATATTCTACATGGTACCAAATCGGGTTTTCTGAATACCTAGTCTCTCCCAACTCAAAATCTCTCTCTCTCTCTCTCTCTCTCTCTCTCTCTCTCTCTCTCTCTCTCACCGTTGTGCCTTATTGGAACACTCACAAAGCCTCTTCCACACTCGCACAACCTCAATCTTGGCTGAACCAAACCACCCTAGGGTTCGCTTCAGAAGGTCATTGCAAACCTATCCCCGTCGATTGGAGGTTCTCTGTTCTTCACAAGCGGCGCCACGCTCCACCTGTCTTTTTTGCTACGTTTTCCATGCATCGGCGTGTGAGAGCGCGTGTCACCATATCTCTAGTACTTGTTCGCCCAGACCGGGTCTTCAACCACTGTAGAATTCAGCCCCAAGCCTTATCTTCCTCAATTGGGCTCATGATCTTGTGTTTCATCTAATCAAGTTTTTTTCAACCTTGTTCTTGTTCTTGGTGGTTTGCTCCATTTTCAACTTGATTTAAGTGTGATTGGGTTGCAATGGTTGTGACCATCTTTGGAAACACAGCTCAGAAAGGTATTTTCCTAAATGCACTTAATCTAAAGACCAGAGAGGTTACTACTTGGATCGTTGATTCTGGGGCATCAAATCAACATAATTGGAAATGCATCTTTATTGGTCGATTGCAAACCATGTCATGAGAATTTCAAAGTAAGAATTGCAAATGGTTTGTTGTCTATAGTCATCAGTGTTGGAAAAGTGGTTATCTCCAATATCCTAACTCTAGACTATGTTTTATTGGTTCCCAACCTATTTTGCAACTTGTTGTCTATCAACAACCTTACACATGATTTTAAGTGCGTTGCTAAATGTTGAATGCCTGTTTTAGGATTTGGATTTGGGGAAGACAATTGGCAATGTTAAGGAAAGTGGTAGATTGTACCTGATCAAGGCTAGCAACAAGACCACTTAGACATACCATGTTATGTAATTTCGGGAGTTCAGGTAATGACACTAATATGTTGTGGCATTATCGTCTTTATCATCCAAACTTTACTTATCTATCAAAGATGCTCCCATTCGTGTTTTTAAATAAAGATCGAAAATTGTTTCACTGTGAAGTATGTGAACTATCTAAACGTTGTCGAAGTCCTTATCCTAGACATACTTATAAACCATCTCACCCTTTTTCGATTATTATTTATAGTGACATATGAGGCCCTTCCCGTGTTCAAAACATTTTAGGGGCGCGATACTTGATATCCTTTATTGATGATCATACTCGTATTACATGGGTTTTTCTTATGAAAGAAAAATCTGAGACAACACAAAAACCTTTCATACCATGATTCAAAACCAATTTGATACCAACATTCAAATTCTTTGAACTGACAATGCCAAGGATTATTTTAATTTTGTCCTTGAAACTTCTTTCTTAAACATGGTATTATTCATCAAAGCTCTTGTGTTTACATCCCTCAACAGAATGGATTGCTGAGCGTAAAAACATGCACCTTCTTGAAATTGCCCGATCCTTGTTACTGAATCACAATATGTCTAAACATTTTTGGGGATGCCGTCTTAACCACAACTTATCTTGCCAACGGAATGCTCTCTAGAATTTTGAAACTTGACACTATGTCAAGTTCTTTTCAAAAACTTTCCTCAAAACAAATTGATTAATGACATTTCTTTAAAGGTGTTTGGGTGTTCAGCCTTTATTCATATGCCATCTCATCATTGAAGCAAACTTGATGCTAAATCTGAAAAATGTATTTTTGTTGGATATTCTCCTCACCAAAAGGGCTACAAGTGTTACTATACTATGGATGTTACCTTTCTTGAACATGTACCCTTCTACCCCAAAACTCATATTCAGGGGGAGAAATCTACCCTTCTACACCTGAAATTGAACATGTGGAGCCCTTATCTTCACATGAAGATGAATCGCATGCCCCCACTACTCAAGTGGAAGGAGGCAATAGAGGTCTATGCGTGTATTCTAGGCGTCCTAAGCATGTGGAACATTAAAATACTCAATCCTCTACTGAAAATGTGGATTTTTATACTAACCTTCTACTACCTATTGCTTGGAGGACATGGGTTAGATCATGTACTCAACATTTTATTGCTCACTATATTTCATATGAGAAGTTATCTCCAGAATATAGGTCTTTCATAGCAAATCTTGACAACATTGAGTTGTCAAAGAACATAGAGAAAGCTTTACAATACCCAAAATGGATGGAGGCTATAAATAGGAGTTAAATGCCTTGAACAAGAATGACGCGTGAATTCTTATTGAAAGACCTCTATGAAAACAACCTGTGGGATGTTAGTGGGTGTTCACTATCAAGTACAAAGTTGATGGGAGCATTGACAAATACAAGCGAGATTAGTGGCAAAAGAATTCACTCAGACTTATCAGATAGATTACCAGGAGACACTTGTCCCTGTAACAAAGTTAAACACCATATATGTTCTCCTATCTATTGCTGCAAATCCTAATGATCTGTGTCAGATCAGGCAGCCTTCTAAGGCTTTATCTCCTGATGTTTGTGTGATGTGTTTGAAGAATTCAGAGACAAATAGCCATTTGTTCTTACATTGTGAGGTGACTTGGGATATTTGGAACAAATTATTTGGTCTCTTTTAGGAGAGTTGGATTTGCCTAGTTGACCTTGGTGCATTCTTTGTCCCTAACTTTTTGGGTTTTAGTACTAGGAAGTAGAACAAAATTTTGTTAAAAGCAACTATGTTGTAGAAAGGATTTCGTCCTTGTACCGTGCTTTATTTAGAAGTTTTATATTTTTCCTTTTATATTGAAATTTATTGTAATTTTTTTCCCATTTAAATATTGTGTTTATATGATTTTCCTTATTTAGTGGGATTCCTAATTAGTATAGGATTTTATTTCCCTCTATCTCGGATGTGGATAACGGTCCCTCTAGGCTATATATCTTATTGTAATCCTTCTATTCAATAACAAAAAGAATTATTCAGAAATCCTCATCTGTTTCTTCATGGTATCAGAGCCAGGTTCTGAAACCTAATCCCTTCTCCCAACCATGCCCAAATACTGCATGGCCTCGCAATCTTCTTCCTCGGAAGTCACCTCGGAGATTGTCTCCCATCCTCCTGTCTCTGTCATTCCAGAGACTCCCAATCTGGTTACAAATCATAAACTTCATGGCCACAATTATCTTCAGTGGTCACAGTCAGTATTTATGTACATCTGCGGTATAGGAAAGGATGGACATCTCATGGGTGAAGTCCCTGCTCCAGAAATAACCGATCCTAGACACCGGGCTTGGAAAATTGATGATTATCTCGTTATGTCATGGCTGTTAAATTCCATGACCACAGAAGTTGGGGAAAATTTCTTGCTTTACAGAAATGCCAAAGAAATTTGGGAGGTTGCTCGTGAAACGTACTCTAGCACATAGAATTCTTTAGAATTATTTGAAATTGAGACAAAGTTGTATGATGAACTACAAGGAGAATTGAGTGTTACTCAATACTTTAACACCCTCACACGCTGTTGGCTGCGGTTAGATATGTACGAAACTCATTCGTAGAAGTGCCCAGATGACTCTGCCGGAAAATTATTGAACAAAAACGCACTATCAGATTTCTTTTTGGTCTGAATAAAGAGTTAGATGAAGTCAAGGGAAGGATCATGGGAAGCAAAACCTTTCTCTTCTTCAAATAAACCTAGAAAGGGACGTCTATGGTGTGATGATTGTAAGAAATCTGGTCATGCAAAGGAAACATGTTGGAAAATGCACAGAAAACCAGCAGACTGGGAGCCATCTAGCACTCGACATGATTGGGAGAATCGTGCCAATATTATTGTCATCACCAACAATAATTCAGAATTTAGTTCTTTCACAAAGGAGCAAATTGAGGCCCTGCAAAAGATGCTGGGTCATGTTTCGAATCCAGGACAAACACCTCAACCCTCCATTGAACCAGCCACCAGTCTTCTAGCACACCAAGGTATATTATCCAATGTTCACATTGTTAAAAATAACACTTCAAATTATGGATAGTACATTCAAGAGCCTCCGACCACATGACTGGAGACATTAATATTTTGACCAACTACAGACCTTGCACTAGTCACTCTGGAGTTCGAACAGCAGATGACTCACTCTTTCCAATAGCAGGAACAGGATCAGTTCAATTTACAAAGGATCTTTATCTTTCCTCTGTCCTTTATATTCCTAAATTGAATTGCAATCTAATTTCAATCAGCCAACTCACTCGAGACTTGAAGTGTGTATCTAAATTTTATTCAAATCTTTGTGATTTTCAGGATGTGGATTTGGGGAAGGTGATTGGCAGTGTTGAGATGCATGGTGGTCTCTATCTACTCAAAGAAAATAACATCCTTGGTAGACAAGTTCAATCGTCCAGTTGTGTTTTCAATTCCAGTTTAAATTCTGTCAATTCTATTTTTTAAGTCTGAGTCCATTGAGAGTCAAGTCCTATTATGGCACTATCGCTTATTCTGTTAGTGTAGTAAGCCAGCACATGAATAACCCAAATGAAGATCATCTGGAAGCAGTAACTAGAATTTTAAGGTATTTAAAGATGACCCCTGGACATGGTTTATTTTTCAGAAAATCCGAAAAACGTGAGGTAGAGATGCCAGCTGCGCAGGAGAGTTAACTGATATAAGATCTATTACAGGCTATTGTTAATATGTTTGGGGCAATGTCGTCACTTGGAGGAGTAAAAAGCAAGCTGTTGTTTCTCAGAGTAGTGCAAAATCTGAATATCATGCAGGGAATGTGGTTTCAAAGACTATTGAAGGAACTAAAGGTTGAAACAAAGGACACAATCAAAATGTTTAGTGACAGTCAAGCTGCCATTAGCATAGCAAAAAATCCTGTACATCATGACAGAACAAAACACATCAAAATTGATCGTCACTTTATCTCAGAGAAAGTTAATACTGGAATTATTCAACTAAGCTACATTCCTACAAAATTTCAGATTGCTGACATTCTCACTAAAGCACTACCAAGGGCTAGTTTTGATGACTTAAATTCCAAGCTTGGTTTGTATAATATATACAACCCAGCTTGAGGGGGAGTGTAGAAAGGATTTTGTCCCTGTACCGTGCTTTATTCAGAAGTTTTATATTATTCCTTTTATATTTAAATTTACCGTAATTTGTTTTTTTTCGATTTAAATATTGTGTTTATTTGATTTTCCTTATTTAGTGGGATTCCTAATTAGTATAGGATTTTATTTCCCTCAATCTCGGACGTGGATAACGGTCCCTCTAGGCTATATATTTTATTGTTATCCTTCTATTCAATAACAACAAGAATTATTTAGAAATCCTCATCTGTTTCTTCATATGTT
Source organism: Biancaea sappan (assembly GCA_037074585.1). Taxonomy (NCBI): domain Eukaryota; kingdom Viridiplantae; phylum Streptophyta; class Magnoliopsida; order Fabales; family Fabaceae; genus Biancaea; species Biancaea sappan. The sequence goes on from CM073500.1 coordinate 25,856,683, forward strand.
TGCAACTGTATGGTGTCCTTAGATGGAAAGAAATGCTAGAGTTTTTAAACAACGGTCTTTGCCTCCTCATTTGCCATGTGGGATAGAATTCGCTATGTTGCTACTCTTTGGGTTTTGGCAAATGGATTGTTTAAGGGGGTGCCTTTTGTAGATGTTTATAGGGATTTGAGGACTTTGTTGTATTAGCCTGTTTGGGGGCTTTGTGGGTTGGTTTTGTCTCAGATTTGTATTTCCTTGGAGGATCTCTTGTCCTCCTTTTTTCTTTTTGGTTTACTCTTTCTTTTGTATCCCTTTCTCTTTTGTGATAATATTTCTTCAAAAAAAAAAATCTATTGTTGCAAATCTTGACTTGAAGCTTCATCAGCTTGATGTCATGAATGCGTTTCTAAATAGGGGATTTTGAAGAAGTCTACATGGAGATATCTCTAGGTATGAAAATCCCAAGTAACTTAAAGTCTCTTTATGGCCTCAAGCAGTCTCCAAAGGCTTGGTTTGAAAGGTTCTCTAGGGCAATTAAAAGGCTAAGTTATGATCAACGGCAGACAAACAATCTCCTGGGGGAAAAATCACCATCCTCATTGTATATGTGGACGATATAGTAGTCATTGAAATTAATGGTGAAGAGAAGATTAGGGATGGGCTCTACGGTGGCCCGCGACCGTTTTTGGGAAGACGTGTGGCAGAGGAACGGCATCACGAGCCGGCACATGGAAGATGCAATAGAGAAGACGAGTGGCGCATGATGGCGCGTGTGAAGTCCGGTGAGGCTCTGATCTGCGGGGGATGCATCGGCGATGATGGTCTGATACGAACCCAAGGGTGGTCCAGCCAAGACTGAGGCTGTGCAAGGGTGGAGAAGGCCTATGGGCTTTCTAGTACAACACAACAGGAAAAAAGAAAAAAGAAGAGGTTGAGTGGGAGAAAAAAAATTCAGTACACCCGCTTTGATACCATGTAGAGTAATATGAAATATTATTTACTCAAAATCTGATTTTACAAGAGAGGAGCCTAGGGTTTATATACACCTAGCTAGGGAAATAAGAAAGGAAAAAATAATCACCCCTAATGAATACAAATCAATCCTAATAAATACAAATCAATTCTAATCAACCATAATAATGAAAAAGGAAATAAATCAAAGAACAAATAGAAAGGAAACAAATCAGTCATAATAACAGAATAAAGATGGAATCCCACAACATGTTTCTCAGCAGTTTAGGGGAGGAATTGAGAGTAGATGTTCGAATTCACAAACCTAGAACAATTTACAAGGCTGAGTCTTGCGCTTGAATTTGAAGCAAAGTTGGGCCTTTCTCACCAGTCAAAGGGTTCTAAATAGGTTGAATTTGGAAGACCCATATTACTGAACTGGGTCTCACTAGTTTGTGACCCCTGTACGGAACCATCTTCAACTTCGTCTAGCATTCCACATTGATTAACTACTTTGATGTGAGCAAGGATCGCCTTGGCAATGTGCTTGGAGGAAGACCATGCAAGGATGAAGACCTTACACTTCTAGTTGGGCTGATTACAAGGTTGTGGGCCAATAGACTCAAAGCTTCCCTGCAAAGCTATGTGGGGTGCTTGGTGAAGGAAAGCTTGTGTAGACCATTGTTTGAAGACGTTTGTAGACTGACCATGGAAGTTGAAGAGGCAGCAGGCCTAATTTCTTTATGACAGGCCGTTGGACCTTCTTTGGAGCTGTGAAGCCCAAGTTCACATATAGAGTCCAATAATGCACTGAATAATTTCAAATTGCATGTAATATTATTAGGCTTGAGTTGGGCTTTATTTTTATTTATTTGGACTTTATATTTCAATAACATTTTGTTTTTAGGATTCTATTTCAATTAGGATTAGGATTTATTTATATTTGTTTTCCAATGCCTTCCTTATTCTATAAAGGGGCATATGCTAGGAGATAGACACAACATCATATTGAATGAATCATTATTGGCTTTTCTGATTTCTCTATACTTTTGCAAGTAAGGTTTGTTTGCATTCCTTGGTTGCATTGAGAATTAATTTTCATGTCAAGGTATTTATACTTTGTGGCGAATTTTTGTTCTTGTTTTCTTTCAAACCCTATTATAATAGATTAGGAGTTCAGTAGGGTGGGAATTTCATCTTGATTGATTTTTGAATTCAAAGCGTGCATTGAGGTTTTGGGATCAATTTATCCTTGGGGTTATGTGTCATACTTTTTCTCAAGTCACGACTCATTATGCAATAAAGTGCTCTTGGGATGCAGAAAAACATAATCGTATTGCAAAAGGATTGTGCTTTCATTGTAATGAAAAGTTCGCTTTGGGACATTGTTATAAGCAAACAACTTTTTCTCCTATGGAAGTTGTTGATCTTGAGAATTCCCTTGAAAATTCTCTTCCATCATCATCAGAAAATGTTGAAAAAGTACAAGGGAATCCAGAACTTCGTTGAGATTCTATTACACACCCTCTTGGGAAATAGTAATGGAACGGAAATGAAATTGAATGGAACAATCTTAGGCAGATCAGCATTAATTCTAATTGACAATGGGTCCATTGACAACTTTGTTTTTGCTGCGTTGGTATCAGCATTACAAATTTTGGTTCAACATATTGCTCCATTTGGGGTTTAGATTAGTAATGGAGAAACTATTCAATGCAACCAAGTTTGCAAAGCCTCAACGGTTCAATTACCTGGGTTGCAAATCACCCAAGATTATTATCCCTTTTCAATTGGTGGTGTAGACTTAATTCTTGGATCAAGTGGCTTGCTTCTCTCAATACAAGGATGCCAATTGGAATAAGATGTATATGATCTTTTATTTGGAAGGCAAACACCATCAGCTTCAGGGAGTGCCCATAGCATGACAATCTCACGTCTCATTGATGATTTCTGTAAGGGATTTTCCATTTCTATTTGTTGAGAGTCTGCTAATGATCGTAAGTTGTTGGCTTTGGGGTTAGCTTTACAAAAGTGGAAACCTTATTTGTTGGGTCATCATTTCTTTGTGACAACCGATCATCATAGATTCAAATATCTTCTCAACTAGAGGGCTACTACCATTGAGCAACAACATCTATTAATGAAACTTTTGCCCTTTGATTTTACTATTCCATGTAAGTCTGACAGCACTAATCAAGGAGCCAATGTTTCCTTGTTATGCCCGACACATGGTCAATTGCTTTCTGCTCCTCCACCTAAGTTACCTATTTCTACGGATTGGAAATTGATCTTAGACCTTGCACATATTTTAAATCACCATTGGGTTTCTCAATCAGGTGTTCCTACTTTGGACTTGTTGGTACAATGGCATAACCGCCCATTGGAAGAAGCTTTTTAGGAGAATTATGATGTGTTTGCTGACCAATTTCCTCACTTTTGCCTTGGGGACAAGGTGCATTTCCAAGGGGATTGTTAGTAACTGCTGGCAGCGACATGGGAAGTATAGGCAGTAGTGGGAGGCATGTGCAGATGGGTGGTAGGGAACTGCAGTAGTTATTTTATTATATGTTAGGGACTGGATAGTATGGGATGTCTAAGTCCCACATTGGGTAGTATGGGATGCTTGATGGGGTACTTAAGTAGCTTGGTTCTTCCCCCTTAACAGCTAGTTTTTGAGGGTGGGTTCCCCAAGCTGTTTAGGTACCTAACTTTGGTATCAGAGCCTGGTTGTCGATGCACCAGAGAGGGCTACCTACGAAGGGGCTGACCGGAAAGGCCGAGTGAAGCGTCGTAGAGTGCAGCCGCCGGGACGTCGGCTCTCAAGGGTGGTGCTATGTTAGGGACTGGATAGTATGGGATGTCTAAGTCCCACATTGGGTAGTATGGGATGTTTGATGGAGTACTTAAGTAGCTTGGTTCTTCTCCCTTAACAGCTAGCTTTTGAGGGTGGGTTCCCCAAGCTGTTTAGGTACCTAACATTATATTTTCAGATTTATTTATTTATTTGGTTATATTTTAATGTATTTTAGCTTTAAGTGGGTGATATTAGTAGTTTTCTCCCACTTCTGTTTTAAGGAAGTTATTTTTTTATTTTTATCGAAAAAGAAATATTATTAAGAAAGAGATAAGGTCACAAAAAAGGAAAAAAAGTGGAAAAAAAAATGAAAAAAGAGGACTAGATATCCTCTTAGAAAAAACAAAACCAAACCAAAAAGCCCAAAAGCAAAGCTAATACAACAAAGCCCTCTAATCCTTATAAACCTTTACTAAGGGCACTCCCTTAAAAAAACCATTAGCCGAAACCCAAAGAGAAGTAACATAGCAAATTCTATCCCACAGCAGATGAGGAGGCAGAAGTCGTTGTTTAAACACTAGCATTTCTTTCTGCCCAAAGTCACCACATAGTGGCAATTACAGCCACCCTCCACACCACAACAATAACAACAAAGCCTTATTCCACTAGGTAGGGTCGGCTACATGGATCGTACGATGTTATTGAGCTCTCTAAATGACCAACTTTTTGGGTATCTCATTTATCAGGAGATACCGTTCAATAACTTCTCTAAGTGTTCTTCTTGGTCTTCCTCGATCTTTTTTCACAGTACTCCTTACCATCTGCTTAACTCTCCTTACTGGTGCTTCCAACAGTATTTTTTAGACATGTCCAAACCACCTTAAATAGTTTTCAACTATTTTTTCCTCAATAGGTGCCACTCCAACTCTATTTCGTATACGATCATTACGGATCATATCTGTTTTTGTATGACCACACATTCATTGCAGCATTTTCATCTCCGCTACCCCAATTTTTTGTTCTTGTTCTCCTTTCATCGCCCAACATTCACTCCCATATAAAATTGCTGGTCTTATAGCAGTACCATAAAACTTTTCTTTGAGCTTATCAGGTACTTTTCGATCACAAATAACTCCTGATGTCATTCTCCACTTCAACCATCCAACTTGTATCCTATGTGCCACATCTCCAATAATTTCGCCGTCATCTTATATAACTGATCCTAGATACTTAAACTTTGACACTTGTGATACAACATGATCTCTAATTTTAACCTTCAACTTGTTTCTAGCTTGTCGCTTGATAAACTTACAATGCATATATTCTGTCTTACATCTGCTCAAACGGAAACCTTTTGATTCCAAAGTAGCTCTCCATAACTCGAGTTTAAAATTAATCTCTTCCCAACCACCCTCCACACAATTCTCAAAATTAAGGATGTTTTAAGGAAGTTATGTTTCCATAGGTTATATTTAAACTTCTCAAAATTCTAATGAATCATTATCAGAAAGTTGTTTTAAAAAATATCTGAGTGTTCTATGGAGATTAGCAAGTTCTCTCAAAGTAATTTGCACCATAGGTAGAAGAAGGAAAACACCCATGACCAGTGAAGATCCTAAGGATACTAACAGGGATGCACTAATACAACCCTTGAAGACCTATTTTCAAAGGAAGAGGAAAGGATTGAAGACACTTGATTGAACCTGACCTAGCACCTCAGTGTTGGAATTCAGCGCAGAAGGGCTGAGTTGCTGTTTGTTAGCATTATTCTAGCACCTCAGCACTGGAATTTAGTGCTAAGGCGCTGAGGCATTGAGTTTTTGTTGGTTAGCATCAATGCAACGCCTAGGTCCTAGTTTGCTGTCCATGCAGTTATGTTACAGATTTGAAGTAGTTTTATGTATTAGGAGCAGTTATTTTCAGTTTTAAGTGTATGTAGTTATTATGTAAACTTGATATAAATGTTGTATGTCTTTTATTATGTTCAGACAGTGAAGATTTATGCATCAAACCCTAAGTTAGAGGCTTGTCCACTCCATAAGGACTACTCTTCTTTCCTATTCTTTTCTACCTTTTCTGGTTACCATTCAAACCTTATCCCAAACCATACGTGACATCCTCCCAAGTGAGATAAGGAATATCAGCTTCTAGTTGAAGGAACCAGATTTGAACATCACCTTTGAAATGATAACAGGCCAAGCCCACCTTGCCTTCTTTGGCCGTTTGTTGATGGAGAAAGAAGTTTTCGCACCAATAAAACCACGCCAAAGGATTCTCTTGGCCCTTAAACCGTAGGAAATCTAATTCAATGATTTTAAGACTTGTTCAACCACCCCTGGATGCTTCATTCCACCCTGCACCAGAACATGCTGGTGTTCGTCTACTACGGTTGCAACAGTCCTGCACATCCCTATCCTTCTTCGCTGCCAAATCTTGAGTATGAGCATCCAGACATGCCTTAATTGTTTTCTTGTCTAGCAATGTTTTCAGCATGTTCATCCTTGAATAAATTCAGTAAATGCGCTAATTGTTGTTGGAGTTGGTCTCCCATAACCTCTAGCTCTAATACCAATTTGTTAGGGTCCCTAGATATTGATTTGGTTATGGGGCAAGGAATTTGTGAGTATGGAGGGTGGGTTTTGCAAGATTTGGAGTTTTCTTTTTCCTACCTAAGGTGTTAGTTCATTTGGGAAGAGAGAACCTGCAATTTCTTGAGTGCAAGACTCACAAGAACTTGAATAACTTCTGCTTCTTTTCTATTCATTCAGAAATTCCCTGTTATACAGCCTAGGAGGCATAACATCCCCTGAAATTAAGGACACAACAGAAAACTACTACTAATGCTCACTTTAAATAAAACACAACATAAAACATGATAAGTCAAAAAAAAAAAAAGGAAATTTAATATTGCATGAGCCTAGAGGACTGCAACCTCTAACAATTTGTAAGTATCATAGTAATATGAGAAAAGAACCCTATAAAGGAAGACTGGAAAATCCATCTCAGTTATTCATATGTATCATTTCGTCCTTGTAATCTTACAGTGTGTGTTACGTGCATCTTGACTCTCAGATTCATAAGTGCCAATATGGTTATCCGTGAAGTTGACTTTTGGCATTGCTAACCTTAGTCTAATGAATTGTTGGTTGGAGGATGAAAGAGTAATTGTTGAACCTTTACAAATTATAATCGTACGAGATTGGTAAGAATTGTTGCCTAAAATTAAAACTATTCGTCTGATTGTTAATTACCAAGAGAGAAACTTGTTATAAAAAATAAGTCTCTAGTCTCTACTATTACTTTGTATGAAATTGAGTTTCTCTTATTCTTATTCACTTATTATTTTTTCATTATGCTTGTGCTATAATTGCTTGGCTAGTAAGTTTGGTCTTGCTGTTATAAAGAGACTGATGGAGTCCCACATTGGAGAGCCATGAGTAATTCTTGTGGTACTTTAGTGGTGTGGCTAAGGTCTTCATCAGTTGGTTTAGAGCTGGGACTGACCTCCAAGGAAAGGGTTACATATGGAAAGTGTTACCCAATGTCTGGAACCAGCCAGCTGGAGTGAGCACTGCAGATTCAAGCTGTTGAGGATGTCAGCTCTTTAGACTTTAGGCGTGGTGCTATGATGGAATCCCACATTGGGGAGCCATGGATAATTCTTGTGATACTTAAGTGGTGTGGTTCTTCTGCTTATAAGCCTGTTTTAAGGGTGGGTTTCCACCACTCACTTAGGTCTCCATCTTATACCCTGATGGTCACCCAGACTTCAAATAGCCACATTGACAGGACTACTGAACTACCTGCTTATTGTTCTTTGGTGCCATAGTTTCCTTTCTGGATTGAATTTATGAAGTCCTCAAACCACTATTCTATATCCTCAAACCGTAAATGGCAAGTTTTTTGAAACTTGACACACATATCTCTAGTTGGTTATGATAAATAACTTTGAACATTTGCTTACATGAGATCTGTGTATCACGAAGATTCAAGGAGTGATATAACAAGTTTGAAAGGAGAAAGCATGTTATGGTCCCTACTGATGGATAGGGTCTAGAGGATGAATGAGAGGAAGAGAAATCTGATTTTTTCTTTCTACCTATTTTGATGTTGGTTGGTGTTAGTTGGTTCAGATTATAGAGAGAACCAAAATCTCTAGTGTAAACTCACCTAGTTAATGATAATGCTCAACAACACAACCTCCATTCAGTACTCAGAAACTATATAACATCACGGGGACATAACAGACAAGAAAACTGTTCCAAACCACCCCACACACATACACATACATTCACATATAAGTCTGACCCACATAAAAATACACAAAAATATAAATTATAAAAATAAAGACACCATCTTAAATTATAAAATTAAAGACACTACCTCATAACAAAGTATAACATTATATCATTAGTTCGTTACTATTACCTAGTTCTTAAATATCTGGATGGATTAAAACTTCGAATAGCCACATTGCTTTTAATTTACTTACTAGTGTGTTTTCTAACGGAAATAATGTGCTGCATTCGTCATCCGAAACATGTGTCCTTGCATGATGTCTCTATATTAATGGCCTTACCATAGCTAAGCATGTAGGTGGCTCCAAGTTACTACTGGTTGCCACATGTATTGTAAATGAAATGGTTTTCTTGGGATTTCCCTCCATCAGAAGGAAAGGCTTTGTCAATAACTCCCCATAACATACAGTATTACTGTAAATATTTCTTTAGATGTCAGCAATTTTACAAATTTACTTGGACGTTTTTTTCTGCATGATCTCTGAGCATCCCCAAATGCACAGAGTGGGGGTAAACCGTAAACCACTAACTGACAAGCATTATGTTTAGTGTATGAATGTTAAGTTTGTAGTGTCCTTCGTTATAAATTCCATAAGGTATCACTATAATTGTTATTTTGCTTATTCAAACATTGAAAATGCTCCTGCCTTCGCTCAAGGTGGAACATGTGTATTTTAAGATTATGTGGAAAGAGACTATAATACCAAACATTTTAGCATTCTTTGTTTACAGAAGCTGAAGATGCATCCTGCCATGTATGAGGATCATGTTACTGTCAATCACCATTCTACAGTAAAACTGAGATGTAGTAAAAGGATGCCTGCCTCAGTTAAACCTCAATTATGCTCTTGTTGCACTTCATGTTCAGCCATTGAAAATAAGCTGACAAATTCAGTCAGTGCAGAGGCAGAAAATGATCCTCTAGAGAAAACAAATGCAGCGGATGATGTGTTGCCTGCAAAGGTGACAGCTAATCTATCTGCAGATGGTACTCTTGAGAAGAAAGTTGCTGTAGGTCCTCGTTTTCAAGCTGAAGTGCCAAAATGGACTGGTGTAGTTTTTGAAAGCGATTCTAAATGGTTAGGCACAAAAGTATGGCCTCTGAAGGATAGTGATTCAGAACATGTTACTGAAACAAATCTTACTGGTAGAGGAGGACCAGAGAAGTGTAGTTGTCAAGTTCAAGGTTCTGTTGAATGTGTTAGATTTCACATTGCTGAGAAGAGACTGAAGTTGAAGCTTGAATTGGGTTCAGCATTTTACCACTGGGGATTTGATTGTATGGGCGAGGAAGTTTCACTTCAATGGACGACTGAAGAAGAAAAGAAATTCAAGAATATTATGATGTCAAATATTCCCTCCCATAGTAGGCGCTACCCACTCAAGAACTTTCCACAGAAGACTAGAAGAAGCTTGGTAAGCTATTACTTCAATGTGTTTCTCATTCAACGCAGAAGTTATCAGAATCGTGTGACTCCAAATAGCATTGATAGCGATGATGAACTAGAGTTTGGATCTTTCAGTGAAGGTTTTGGGATAGAAGCTATCAAGGGTCCAGGTTATAATTTTCTGGAGTGTTCGCAGAGCAACCAATGCACTGATTTGGAGTAAACAAAAATGAAGAGTAAGAATTTGGTCAGCGAGTTTGTACCATTTGAGAAAAATATTTTCCTTGGTCAACCTTTAAGTAAAACCCTTCTTTCATGGTCAATGGGGAAGCCACTCACTATTATGGAAATTTTGGTATGACAAACTCGCTCTAAAAAGACTGGTACTGTTGGAGAAGAAGGTGGGAGAGTTGGCCATTGCAGTGGAAGCAACCTTGGATGTACTATCGAGTCTTGACTACCCGTAACACACAACTTGCAGAAGTTGCCATTAATTTTGTTGATTGAATAGCAAGCAGTTTGGTCAAGTGATTCGAGAAGGTGCATGATCAGTACTGTAAATTACCTGGTATAGTCCCCTTGGCCGAATTTATAGAATCAGATCGGAAAACCTTGGGGCTAGAGTCTACGAAAGTTGTGGTTACATTTCGTGTGTAAGGGTGCATATGGCACTCAATTTTGAAAAATTCTTTATATCAAATGTATGATGGCGCTATTGTCGTTCCCTCAAGAAGTGTGATTTTATCGTCATAGGGTCCTTCTGTGGCCAAATTTATGTGCTTACTAGCTTATATTCATGCGTAGAGTGATTCTTGAAGTCACTTCAAGAAGACTAGATTCTTGAGGTCACTTCAAATTTTTTTTTTTAAAAAGAATTATTTTTGTCCCTTAATTTTGACCCTTATTTCGTATTGTTCTTTGATTTTAATTTATTTTATATTGATCTCTTAACTTAAAAAAAATTCTATTTTGATCTTTTTTTGTGAACATTGTTAATTTGATGGATGTGAATTGTTGATGTAACTATTGACTCAATGAATATTTATCTTACAAGAAAAAAATGTAGCTATTGACTCAGATATTAAAATTAAAAAAAATCATATTGAAACGCGTCTTTTCAAATTTAAACTTAAATTTATGTCTCAACTTCTTTTATTTGAGATTCTCCAGTGCAAAACAAAGTGTACAAAAAAAAAGTGCATCAAAAGAAGATCAAACAAGTTGAATTCTTCTATTCATAACAGTGAATGCAGATTTGTGGAAAAAAAAAAATGGAGACCGAATAATATGATATTCGGAATAGAGTGTGAAATTTTGTTATGGTTTTTGAAAGAGTGCGCGGAATAACATGTGCAAAATTGTGAAATAATAAAAAGTAGAGACTAAGTATACATTTTGCAATTTGGAGTAGAGTGCGTGGAATTTTGCATACACCGTTTTTTTTATTATTTCATAATTCCACATACTCCACTCCACACACTTTATTCCAAAAAAGTCGAGCAAAATTTTGGGCACTCTATTCCAAACAGCATATGCTTATATTTGGTTACCGTTTTTTATTGTTTCACAATTCTTCACAATTTATTTCGAATAAAAGGATTCCATTTACTTAATCTTCTATTGAATGCACTCTTGTGACGTCGATTATTGCACTTTTTTGCATCCATTTTGCACCAAAAAATTCCCAAGAGAGGTTGAAAGTGAGAAGTTAAAGAAGAAAACGTATGTTTAAAATTGAAAAGGCATACATTTGAATGCAATTCCTTTTTTTTTTTAAAGCAAAAATACTATTTATGCCTTTGAACTTAACTCATATCTCAATTATAATTATAAATTTTACTTTGTGTCAATTATAACTATATATTTTTAATTAGTTTCAATTATATCTTTGAATAAAATATTGTTTAAATATGTAACAATAGATATTGATGTGACATTTTATTTTAGTCTTATCACCTAAGATTGAAATTTATATTGTCCAAGATACCCCCAGCACACTTATAGTCCCCTCCGCACTCACCCAATTTCATCTTCTCTCTCTCAAGACATTTCCATGCATAAACACCAAAAAGTTCTTCATCAACACACTCCTTCATCTTCTTCGATCTCCTCTAGCCTCTAAACTCACTCACACAGCCTCAACACTTAAGCCCAAAGGAGAGAGAGATCTGTGAACGGAGAGAGAGAACAAACAACAAAGCATCAGGTTTTCTTTACCGATTCTTAATTAAACCAAGAGGAGTTTGCACGCTTGATGATTTCTTAAATCTCGCTATTTATGTGTGTTCCATTGCAACTTTTTTTTTTTCCCTGATGTGATGACTAATTTCATTACTTTATCGATGAATCAACGAATCTCCATTGATTGGAATTGGGAATAGTACTTGTGTATGGCCGCAAGTATTTTAGTTTGGTGTGGGTAAGAATGCATGTTCTTGTTGAGTCACTTAGGCTTTGAAGGCTTGAGTATGTGAACCCAGTGATGAGCAAGTTATAAAAGTTTTTCTTAATGAATGATGGTTGACGTTGGCTTCCTTTTTCCTTCTCTGACACAGTTAATAAGTTGTTTTTATTGAGAATGAAATTCATAATGAAGTGCTACACGCATAACTCAAAGCGAAAAGAGTGTCTCAAAAGTAGTCAAATGCTAGATACCTCCCAGGTCTAGCAGCAAATATTCCTTACCGGTATAAATAAGTATCCACAAAAGTGGATTAAGCAAACAAATAGACAGATATGGAAGGGGGTTGTAAGTGTGTTAAGGATATTTTGGACAAAATAAGTTCCAATCTCATTGACAAAGTCAAGGTCGATTATTATGTGCCAAGGTGTACAAGATGGGATGCCATGTTAGTGTCTATCATTAAATATTTGGATGGGGTTAGATTCAGGGGCATAATTAAAATTAATTGAAACATATGGATTATAATTGACACAAAATTGTAATATCTAAGGAATTATTGTGTGAATATGTATATGTTGTGTGAAATTTTATGAAAATATATGATATGTAAAAGTTAAGTGATGTGTTTTGATCATATTTGTACTGTTATTTCCATTAGTTGTAGTTGGGTTCTGTTAGTTTGTTAAATGTCTTAGTCTGTTATTGTGGTGGTTAATAGGTAATTCTATTATTGTGTGTCTTGATGTATAAAGCCAATCTATGATGTTTCAGTAATAAGATTTTCTTCTCATTTTCCTATTGGGCAATTTGTTACGTCCTTCTCTTTTGAGTTTTCATCTCTCTCTCCCCTATACTTTCTCTTGGTATCAGAGCGTGTACGACCAAGTGGACCAACTGAGTAGACTTTGAACCTTGTTAGCCAAAACAAGGTTACCCCTCTCATTACCACGCTGAACCAGATGTGTTCGATCAAGTTGGATCGAACTAACTACCTGCTATGGAGTTCTATGGTCCTCTCCGTTATTCAAGGTAACAAATTGGACTGATACATCCTAGGAATTAAGTCGTGTCCAGATGTTTTTATCACAAACGATGTCAAATGGAAGGTTAACCCATTATTTGAGGATTAGGTCACCATGGATCAACTTATCTTGGGCTAGCTATACAATACTATGTTGACAGAGGTAGCGTCGCTAATCCTCGGCTACAAAACATCTCAAGATTTGTGGAATTCTATAAAAGAACTATCTGGCATGCAAAATCATTCAAGAATCACTCTTTATAAGAGTGAACTACAGAGGCTAAGGAAAGGCTTATGAAAATGGATGAATATCTTTGAAAAACTAAAGAACTTGCAGATAACCTCTTTCTTGCAGGGTGCCCATTGTGATCGGATGATTTGATAACCCAAATGCTTGTTGGCCTTGACGCTGAGTATAATGCAATCATCGTAAGGTTGGACTAACGTGGATGGAATTACAAGCTTCTTTATTAACATTTGAAACCATACTAGAATAATTGTCTGCTGTTGCTCAATTTTGTCAACCAAGTGTGAGCATGATAATAAGCAAACCCAAGAACAATTCTGGGCAAAGTCATATCTAGAAAGGACAAGGTGGCTGTGGTAGAGGAAGAGCAGGCTGTAGAAGAGGAGAATGAACAAACAATCATCTTACTTGTTAGTTGTGTGCTAAGGTAGGACACACCACCATGAACTGTTATTTTCGTTTTGATTAGAATTTTGTTGGACCTTCAGGTGGTAATTCAGATGAAAACAAGGAAACCTTAGCCACTTAGGGTGATTCAGCCTATGTTATAACACAGGACAATCTAGATAGTTAGGACTAGTACATGGATAATGATGCATCGCATCATGTAACCAATGACCCGTCTATGATAGACCAAGATTCATAGGTTTCTCATAGAAGTTATATTGTGGTTAGAAATGGGGAAAGAATCAATGTTGAGAGCAAAGGAAAGTTTGGTTTATCCTATAACAAAAAATATTCACCATTAAAGATAAATAATTTGTTGCATGTCCGCAAAATTAATAAAAATTTTGTTAGTATTTCTCAGTTAACTTCAAATAATGATGTTCTAGTTGAATTTGACTCGAGTGGTTGCAATGTGAAGGACAAGTTAAAGGGAAAAGTCCTTATGCAAGGAATCAAGCTAAAGAATTCACCAACATCAAGTTGCTATGTGACAGAAAAAAGAGTGTAATACCTCTGAGAAAGAATGTAATTGTTCTGAAAAAGAACTTTGGCATAAGAGACTTGGTCACCCCTCAAAATAGGTTCTAAATAAGGTTTTCAAAACTTGTAACATGACAAAATTGATCAACAAAAAGACTTTTGTGATGCCTATCAACTAGGCAACGCACACGCTCTTCCGTTATCCTTTAGATTTGGTGCATTTGACCTTTGGGGCCCAACCCCCATCCAATCCACCTGTGGATTCAAATATTATATATCATTCTTCAATGACTGTAATAGATACATATGGCTTTTCCCTCTTAAAAGCAAAGGTGAGGCTATTCAAGCTTTTACAGGTTTTAAAACTGTAGTGGAGAACCAATTAGAGAGAAAAATTAAGGTTTTGCAATGTGATGGTGGAACATAATTTAAGCCCTTTTGGAAATTATTCAAAATGTCATTAACATTTCTGGCCATACATATCCATTCATAATGGTAGAGTAGAGAGGAAGCATTGTCAAGTAGTGGAGATGGGCTTGAACATGATAGCACAAGATGGAGTTCCTCTAAGTTATTGGGTAGATGCACTCTCAACAATAGCAAGGTTGATAAATGAGCTACCTACCACTGTTTTGAAGGGAAGAATTCCCCACTCTGTGCTATTTTGGAAAACCTTGATGTTAAAGAGGTAAAGGTATTTGGATGTGCATGTTTCCCCTACTTAAAACTATACAACAAACACAAGATGAGTTTTCATTCAATGAAGTGTGTGTACCTTGATCCAAGTATGTCCCATAAGGGTTTTAAGTGTCTATCATCCACTAGAAAGATATACATTTTTAGGCATGTCAAATTCAATGAAGAAGAATTCTTTTTCAAGAAAGGATTTTTGAATACCAAAAGATCATGACAGAGTAGTGAAATATTTAACATGATGCCTTTAATGACAAATAACAATGTTGGTTACTACTCTAACTCTTGTTTGAGTGATGTGCAGAGTCCTAATGAATTTAAGAATGCAGAGAATAATGATTCTGAAGGTGCAATAGCTTTTAAGACAACAAGTGAGGAACAAACTGACAAAGAGACTTAATTCTTAGAAGAAGGCAGACTAGAAAGTAATAAGGAACATCTACAAAAACTAGCAGACAATGCTACAGAAAAATGTTGTTAAGCCTACTCACCCTATGATCACAAGAACCAAAAGCAGAGCCATTAAGTAAAAACCAATTTATGCTGGTCTTATTTAGGCAGCCTACATTGTAATTCCTACAAATTTGCTTGAAGCCTTTAAAGTTCTTCACTAAAGAAAGGCCATGAAGGCTGAATATGCTGCCTTGCTTAGGAACGACGACACTTGGAAGTTGGTTCCCTACAATGGACAAAGGTTGGTTGATTGCAAATGGCTCTTCAAAACTAAAATGGTTGCTGATGACTCTATTGAATGGTATAAGGCTAGGTTAGAGGCTAAGGGCTTTCAACAAGACCCCAGAATAAACATGGTGAAACGTTTAGTCCTGTAGCAAAGTTGGCCACTGTGAGGTTGGTATAGATAATTGCTACTTCACTGAATTAGCAGGTGAAGCAAATTGACATTGACAAAGCTTTTTTAAATGGAAGCCTACAGAAGTGTGTTTATATGAAGAAACCAAAGTGCTTCACTGATCTTTCTCATCCTCAACACGTGTGAAAATTGGTGAAGGCTCTTTATGGGTTTAAGCAAACCCCTAGAGCTTGGTATTATATGCTCGAGGACACTCTCTTGCAATGGGGATTTCGGTATATTAAATCAGACCATTCACTGTTTGTGCTGCACATGGAGAGTCATGTTATTATCACTTTGGTGTATGTTGATGATATGCTAGTTATAGGGAAGAACAACGAACTTATCGGAAGTTTTGTGGCAAGGCTCAATGTTGTGTTCTCTTCAAAGGAGCTGGGTGAAATTCATTTCTTTTTGGGTATTGAGGTGACCAAAAACAATGTTGGAATGTTCTTAAATCAGAAAAATTATATAATAAGTATATTGGAGAAGTTTAACATGGTTGAAGCCTCACCTAGTCCTACTCCCATGACACTTGGGAAACACAAGACCAAAGTTAAGGAAGAGTTGCTTGAGAACCTTGCATTATACACGAGTCTTCTTGGAGGTTTATAGTACTTGACTAATATAAGACCGGATGTCTCATTCATAGTGAATCAGTTGAGCCAGAACCTAAGTTTGCCTACCACGTTGGATTGACAAAGGGGAAAAAAAGGACATTGAGGTGCTTAAAAGGAATTGTTGACCTTGGTTTGCAAATTAAAACTTCGTTGGAGCTTGCACTAGTAGGCTTCTTAGATGCAAATTGGGCCAATGATGTGATGGATAGGAGATCTATTGGTGGGTACTATGTATTTTTATGTGATTCATTAGTGTATTGGTCGAGTAAGATGCAAGGTGTAGTTTCAAGATCGAGTGCTGAGGTTGAATATAAAGTGTTGGCTTTCCTAGTCAATGAGGTTACTTGCTCTCTTCTAAAGGAGTTGAAGTTTCCTATGCCCAGGTCTCCTATGTTGTGGTATGACAATATTAGTGTCAAGGCTATTGCTACGAATTTGATTTTGCATGCTAGAACTAATGTAATATCTCAAGAATTTATATGAATATTTAAAGTTATTTTAGGAACTTGTTGGCAAATTAAATTATGTGGATATTTTATTTTTTTTATTAAGGACTTATTTGAAAAATTTATAAAGTTGTATGAAAATATATATATATATATATATATATATATATATATATATATATATATATATATATATATGGTGATAAAACATAAAGAGATAGTTGACAATAATTTTTGAGGTATAAATATAATTTTACCCATTGGACTATGGACCTTATTGAAAAAGCAAAAAGTTTGGGGAGGGTATTATAACATTTCAACCAAATGAAATATTAGTGGCAACCAAATCACATCAACGTGTATCCCACTACTACTTTCACTATCTTTGCCATGATGGAGTCAAATGGAAAAAGAAGATAAGGAGAAAAAAATGGTCTGGGAGACCGAAAAAAAGAGGAAGCAGATAAGAATTGAGTGAGAGAGTGAGACACATGGTATACTCTCCTTCACTGTCACCAACTATATTTTCTTTTCTTTGCTTCCTCCCATACATTCTCTTCTCTCATGCATGATCAATCTCTCTCTCAAGATAAACACACATATTCTATTTTCTCTCTCAGTCAAACTCTCTCTCCCTTCCAATTCTTCAAAAGCTTGCTTTCGATCAAGTCTCCGGTGAGTTCCTTCCTCCAGCAACATTCCTCTATGCTGAAAAACTCTTGATTTAAGGTAAGTTTCATCAAAATTCTCTAATTTCTCTAATTTTCGTGCATAGTAAATCCTAGGTGAAATTATGGGAAAATCATGATAGTTTTGCTATGCTTCTGGTTTCTTTGTATTTTGGATGGTCAATGATGTCCATAAATCATGAAAATTTTATGGGGAGCTCCTATCATGTTAATAATCTGATCTGGAAAGTTTTGTAATTTTTAGGAGAATCTAGCTTGGTAAACTAACCCCAAGAATAGAACCTTAATCACTATAAAGACAAACCCGGGCATGTTAGGTGTTTGGATCTGTTTGGGTGACCAAATAATATCTTTAATTCTTGAAATTTTTATGAGCTACTCTTAACATCTACTTATTCAAAATGGAAAGTTTCAAGCTCATTAAAATTGGTTTGCTTGGTCAAATAATCATGGGAATAACACCTTGTTCAGTGCAAAACAAATCTAGGTAGTTTCGAAAATTGATTTGGTTTTAATAGCTAAAGACCTCTTTTTGATCTGAAATTTTTATGGCACTTAGCTAAGATATTAAACTAATGATCTGAAAACTTTCATGACATTTGGACATGATTAACTAAGTATAAAACGCATAACACCATACCTGTTCAAAATTTAGACAGCTTTGACCTTTAGCCACTAATAAGGTCTTTAGTAGGGCCTAAAGATAGAATTAAATTTTAAAATTTTTATCGTAGTATGTGAACATAATAACAAAGCTATGTACGAAATTTCATAATATTTGGAGCTATGGATTAATTCCAGAATTTTTCTAAAGATTGTTCTGATTTTAGCCTCAAAACAGAACAAAGTTAAATGATTAATATCTTATGTTCTGAATTGGTGTTGATACTTGCTAGAATTAATTTATAGGTTTATGATGAGGCTCTTGGCATCTCTTTTTGAGTATAAAGTGTAGAAATATAGCTTAAATTCTAGGTGAGAGACCTAGTCTTGCCTTGTTTGATTTATTTTTAGAATTTTGTTTCCTATAGATGTAATAAACTAATGGATGAATATATTTTCTATGTATATTGAACTTGCAAAGGAAATGCATGTGAATGATTGATGATTATGAATGACATAGATTTATTAAAGTTTATGATGTGCATTTGGATGCTCTTGTTTGTGCATGTGATTGTATTTGAAAGAAACAATGATTTTAGACACTTTTGCGTCCCTTTGAGGACGGGGGTGAAATAAGGTTGAATTGTTTGAAATCCCTTTGAGGACGGGGGTGAAATAAGGTTGAATTGTTTGATGTCCCTTTGAGGGTGAGGGTAAAATAAGGTTGAATTGATTTAAAATCCCTTTAAGGATGGAGTGAAATAAGGTTAACGCCTATGGGCGAGGATATAGCCCACGGGTAGAGGATATAGCCTACGGGCGGGGATATAACCTACGGGGCAAAGAATATAGCCTACTGCTAGGATACGCCTATGGATAGAGACATAGCCTATGGGCAGGATACGCCTTCGAGCGAGGTACATGTAAATATTTATAAACTCTCTTATGATGTTTTCCTCTTAACACATATTTACTTCATAAATTATTTATGTTATGAGTACTCATATGTTCATGCATGATTATATGTACTTTTGGCATACATAGTCGAATGTATGTGATAAGTAGGACTAGTTTTTATAGTGATCCAAGTGGATCGGACTCACCCCCTCATAGTTTCAAGTACAGAAGACTTTTTATCTTCAATGACATGAATGCCAAGAGTATACCTTAGTTTATGCTAAGTTGTGTAATTCTAGAAAAGCTTTGTAATCGGGTAGGTGATATTAGGATGTTGTATTTGGATATGTATGTGTGGTACTTTAAAAATATTTGAATAAATATCAACGATGAATATGTTTAAATACTTATTTAAGATAAATGAAATACATTTTTTTCTTTTCTTTCAAGAAGCGTAGTATTTTTATACGCAAAAATTATTTATATATAAAACTAATATATTTGTAGGAATCGATAGTTGAGTTAGGCTTACGGAGGTGAGGTGGAATTCACCTTCCATGCCGTTTATGTGCTCGAATTTTGGGGTGTGACAACTAAGCATGTGGAAATTAACTTGCATTTTGTTAAGGACAAA
Source organism: Biancaea sappan (assembly GCA_037074585.1). Taxonomy (NCBI): domain Eukaryota; kingdom Viridiplantae; phylum Streptophyta; class Magnoliopsida; order Fabales; family Fabaceae; genus Biancaea; species Biancaea sappan. The sequence continues at coordinate 25,876,124 of CM073500.1, forward strand.
GTACTAAGCAAGGAAGTCTCTATTGGCTATGTTCTATCATCTGAAACCATTGGCTGGTTTAAGGTTTAATTGCTTGTGTGACAAACTAAGGTTAAGTGAAAAGCCTTCTCGTTTGAGGGGGATAGTTAAGTGATGTGTTTTGATAGTATTTGTAATGTTATTTCCATTAGTTGTAGTTGGGTTCTGTTAGTTAGTTAAATGTCTTAGTATGTTATTATGGTGGTTAATAGGTAATTCTGTTACTATGTTTCTTGATGTATAAAGTCAGTCTCTGATGTTTCAGTAATAAGATTTTCTCCTCATTTTTCTATTAGGCTATTTGTTTCATTCTTCTCTATTAAGTTTTTGTCTCTCTCTCCCTTATACTTTCTTTGTAAAGGACCAATTCGAAATGAATATGAAATTTTGGGCAATTTAGGCAAACTGTGAAATTTGAAATTTTTAATTATCTTTGTGTAACTTGTGATGACTTGTGGTTTGGCAACTTATGGAAAATTTATATGATAAAAGATAGTGTGTGATTGTCACATCCCAAAAATTGAACATGTGAAAAGATACTACTATTAGGAAAACCTCAGTGGTATTCCAAAATCCTGAACAATCTCAGTATCCACAATTACTTATTTAATAAAATTCTCAAACATGAGTTATTCACATAAATTCTGTGAGGTCTTACATTCAACCTCAATTATTCATTCCACACGACAGAATTATATTCATCTGATAAGCAAATATAAGCATACATAATCTGATGTTTTTATCTCATCGCAAGCCTAGGAGACCTATAGTAAGTACAGAACGTTCCTAGTATCCACATTAATAAGTACTGGTATCCCACCAGACAGAAATAGAGAATAATTTCAAGGGGCTTCTAATCTTCAAATAGATACTCTTCTTCCTTGTTTTCTGTATCTGAAAATATAATCATAGGGAGTGTGAGTTTATTTAAAAACTCAGTAAGTAAATAACTGTACCATATAAAATATCAAAAGTACAAATACCACATTTACTCATATAATTAATTGTCTTATATATCGAGTAGTATGGGACTCTAACCCTTTCAAACTCGTGAATAAGTTCTCATAGATATACATCGAGTAGTATGGGACTCTAACCCTTTCAAACTCGTGAATAAGTTCTCATTGATATACACTGAGTAGTATGGGACTCTAACCCTTTCAAACTCTTGAATAAGTTCTCATAGATATACATCGAGTAGTATGAGACTCTAACCCTTTCAAACTCGTGAATAAGTTCTCATAGATATACACCGAGTAGTATGAGACTCTAACCTTTTCAAACTCGTGAATAAGTTCTCATAGATATACACAGAGTAGTATGGGACTCTAACTCTTTCAAACTCGTGAATAAGTTCTCATAGATATACACCGAATAGTATGGGACTCTAACCCTTTCAAACTCGTGAATAAGTTCTCATAGATATACACCGAGTAGTATGGGACTCTAACTCTTTCAAACTCGTGAATAAGTTCTCATAGATATACACCGAGTAGTATGAGACTCTAACCCTTTCAAACTCGTGTATAATTTTTCATCGTTATGCACTGAGTAGTATGAGACTTTAACCCTTTCAAACCCATGTATTAGATTCTGTAGATCTTTACTCATTAATAAGATAGTGAGAATTTATCACATAGTACAATTGCCATGAAATAAAATAATTTCTACATACTCTTATTCCTTTGAATTTCTGTAAAAAAAATATACCAATCATCATATACTGTCATATGAAAAATTGATTGATTAATATCTAATAATATTGTAAATGGGACTTATATTGTACTTTGACTAGTAATATCAAATTAGCTTAGCAAGGTTATTCACTCACCTTGATGTTTGTCCAAGTTTACCTTGTTCAACACTAGAATTTGTGTAGAAAAATTTCCTAGTAAAATATATTACAAGGAAACATAAGAAAGGAAACAAAATCACGAAAATATGCAAAATTTCTGATTGCTACAGTAATGGTTTGCTATAGTACAGTTGCTACAGTACGGTTTGCTACAGTAACGGTTCGCTATAGTGACGGTTCGCTACAGTAACGTTGACTGCTACAGTTCGTTGACTGTCGACACTAAAGTACTGCTACAGTAACTCGAAAAATTTTCTGAAATTTTCTGGTTGCTACAGTGAATCTGAGTTTGCAAACGCTTCCCAGAAAATTTTCATCCTTTCCCCTTTTTTTTTTTATTCAAAACCAGAATCTCAACTCTTTTAACCGATTATAACTCAAATATAACTTCTAAAACAACTGAGATTCATGAATTATCATCAAAATCTTCAAGAACAAAACCTCCTCTAATCTTCCATATAAACTTAGATTTAAGGAAAATAATGAGATTAAAGCTTACCTTTGATCCTTACAAAGCTTTTGAACCGAGCAAATAATCGAAATTCTGAAGATCAAGGAAAGGATTTGAGAAGAGGGTGAAGAAACGAGAGAAAGTGAATTTACTATTCACTTCAGCCTGCTTCGATGCGTGAGAAAATGAAGGGGGTACTATTGAAACTTTATATTAAATATTTCTAATGGGTTATTGAATAACCCATGTGTATCCATAACCCAACATCCAAACCCATCCAGTCAATTTACAATAAATGGACTAATTGACCATTCTTAAACCACTTTTCCATGAATTTCACCATTCTTAGAATATATCCCACATGGTGCAAATATTCAGTCCAGTCATTTAACTCAATTTTCATAAATAATATTCAAAGAGAACAATTAAATATGAAAATTAAAAATGACCAAAATAAATAACTAAAGTAACATTGTAAAATTCTAAAATACTCTTAGGCGAATTATATTCCGAAATTAACGGGTATTACAGTGATGGTGAGCATTTTATTCTTGCCTTTAGTAAAACCATTTTTCCTTCCTATGAGCCTATTTCTCTGTCTTGTTACCCAAGGGCATTTGTAGAATTTGCCCATATATTTCAATTGTTTCAACCCCTTTTTCCCACACTTTCCCATCCAAACACCTATCCATATCTTATTTCTCCATTTTCCACCACACCAACCTTGCACCTCCAATTTTCTTGGCTTTTCCGACAACCTTCAAGCTCTAACAACCTGCATCATACCAGAAATCAAGGACTTGAGGTAAAGTAACAATCTCTATCCCTCTTAGGATTTTCACACCTTGGAGCCCTAGGTTGTGAAAATGCTTAATTCATGAACAAAAACATGTGAAAGGGGTATGGGTTTGTTCCCCTTGTGGTGCCCTATAGTTTCTTTAAGTTAATTAATTTGAAATTTGTAGGGAAATGGTTTGAAACTAGGAAAAACTCTTATGAACCCTAATATGTGAAATTTTAGAATTTGGTAGGAATCAATGCTATTGGTGATGTATAATCCAAATTGGATGTTAGAAAGAGTCTAATGATGTCTTCAGTGCTAGTTGAAACATTTTGGAAGTCATAAATGAAAGCTTAATGAGCTTTGGTGGTTGGGCTTGGGTGAAGAGAGAAGATAATTTTTACATGTTTAGGAAAGGTGTAGAGTTTGGACGCCTTAGACATTAAGCAGCCTAAGGGCACACTTCCTGGGTGCCTCAAGCGCCAAGCTACTCAAGAGCCACTTAAGCTTGGGCTTGGGCACCCAAAGCACCTAGGTCTGGGTTCTCTTAAAAAAAAAAAAAAACCTTCCTTCTCACCTTTCTTTCATGGCATATGTCTATAGGACTTTTGGCGTATCGATCTACATCATTTTCATCTTCAAAAGGGAGTAGAAATCTCATAACACTTATGCAAGGTGGGTTGATATCCTGCCCTACCCTCGAGATTGTCGTTTTATTTTCTTTAACTTGTGAAATGTGTTTTTTAATCTTGTTATTCAACAAGTCAATAAATTGGGGAGAGGAATAATATTCTGATAATGTAATTATTTCTTAAAATTAATGTGGAAATGTGTGCTTGAAATAAAGGTAAAGATGTGTTGGTTCACGTGGTTATTTATACTCATATTTTTTCACACGACCTCACACATGTGGAGCACTAGGTTATATGTTGTAGATATTGTAATTGAATTGTGAACCATATTGTCTAATCATTGGATTTTGATGATTGTTATTGTGAATGTGAATTGTATAAACTATTATTGCCATTTTATGTTGATTGAAAATAATGACATAATGGTGCACCTAATAAGAAAGTAAAGACAATAAGGTTGGAAATTGTAATTTGAGAAATAAGAGAGGTGCGAATAGAGTCGCAGGCAATGGAGACAATAACGTAGACGATTTCATAATAGTGTTAAGGAATAATTATAAGATCTAAGCTGTTTGATTTGGCTATGAAAGTGTGATTTGTACCTTGGCTTGCAAAGTGTGGGTTGATTTGGCATGTTAATTTCCCTTGAATTGTTTTTTTTTATTGTCATTAATGTTAGTAGAGTAGGTTTATTCTCTCACAAAGTCTCATACTCACTTTTTTTCTTTCCTAAAACCTTTCGGATCCATTGGTAGATGGCGAGCGTCCACATGTTGAGTAGCAGAGTTTCTTGGAGTCTGAGGCCCCCTTGTATCTAGGGTTTTATTTGTTGCAATCACCTTTTTGCTAAAAACTCTAGAGTTATCTCTGTAGTCATATAAGTGAGTTTATAAGGAATATTGTTTATGAATGTATTGAGTATTGATGTTGTGGGCAAAGCCTTTTTTTTTTTAATCTTTTGAAAACCTTGTTTGCAAATATTCATGTGAGACACTTCTTATGCTTTTGTGTTGGAATGTATCGAAACATTGTGACTAGACATTTTTATTGAACATTATTTTATATATATATATTTATTTGTGTGTGTATGAGAAATTGCCTTTTTGAATCATGGTGTTATTTAATTATTTGCCATTATTATACTCGCATGTGGACTATTAGTATGATGTTTGAATATGTGGCATGATCCTAGACATAATGATGGTAAGGTGATTTCATATCCATGCTGATCACATGCCTATGGTTTGGGTGTGACAAAATAAAGTTCATGGTCATAATTGAAACAAGAGTCAAAGTTCAAGGGTCTGAATAATATTTTTGCCTTTTTTTAATTAATGTATATGAGTAAGCAGCCACATAAACATATAATCTAGTCCCTAAAGGATATTCTTACACTCTATTTGGTCCCTAGATAATTCACACTATACTTGTTAGTCTTTGAAAGTTGAAACTATTATACCATTTAGTCTAGCCATCCATTTTCTCTGTTATGTTGATATAGCATGTTAGTTGCCTATGTGTGCCATTGATTGCTAATGTGGTATTACAGGGTCTCCATGTTAGTAAAAATGATGTAGTTTTTTTAGTGACATGGCATGCTAATCTACCATTCTATAGATATTTGCTAAAATAGACTAATGGGTCCCTAAAAGATTTAAAAGCCTCACTTATTAGTCGCTGAAAGGTTTTAAAAATATTAGTCCTTGAAAGATTTCACAAAATACTAAAATGCCTTTAATGCATTGAACATGTCTTGCCTATGAGAATAAGAATTCACAAAAAAAAAATGTAGAAAGCTACACATGAACAAAACATGCCTATGTTGTTGAACTCTAGCAGCATTCCTAACAGCTGTGTATATTTCCATTTCATTGATCCTAATAATTAATACAAATCTAAGTTGTCATTCGTAATTGCAAACATATATAAGAACTCATTAAACAAACAAATCAAGCATTTTATTACAATAGAAATTGAACTCCAACAACATTTCTAACATTAGTTGAAGTTACTATTTCTAACATTGAATTTCATTTTATAAATTCCAGTAGTTATGACATTGATTCCCAACAGCATAATGGTCAAGTAGAAATATAAGTTTGACTGTGAGGGGTAGTTCACAATTGCCATTGAGTATGAGCATTGTGTTTGAAAATTTGGAAATTTGAAATGTTTGACTTTTAGGGGTAATTCACTATATGCTTAATGGAGCCTAATTTATTTTCTACTTGGTGGATGATATTTATCAACTATCTTTCTTTTTTTCCACTTTGTGGAAACCAATTTATTTTTTACTTGATGAAACTCAATTTCTTATCATATTAATGGATGATGTTATTTTCTACTTCAGTGAAATAGTAACTTAGATTTCTTCTTGAATGTGATTCTGTTGGAATTTAATAAAATGGAATTCAATGTTATATTGCTAGATGTTAGAAATTGTAACTTCAACTAATGTTAGAAATTTTGTTAGAATTTAATTTCTAATTTAATAAAATGCTTGATTTGTATGTTAAATGGCTTCTTATAAATGTTTGCAACTAGGAATGGTAATTTAGATTTATATTTTTAGGATAAATGAAATGAATATTTGCACAATTTTTAGGAATATTATTGGAGTTCAACAACATAGACGTGATATGTTCTATGCATTAAAGACCCCTTAGTGTTTTTTGAAAATTTTAAAAGACTAATAAGTGTAGCTTTTAAAATCTTTCAAAGACTAATAAGTGAAGCTTTTAAATATTTTAAGGATTGATTAGTCTATTTTAGTAAATATCTATGGAATGATATCATGGCATGCCACATCACTAACAAAACAACATCGTTTTTACTTATGTGGAGATCCACTAATGCCATGCTAGCACTTAACGGCACATGTAGGCAAATAATGTGCCATGCCAACTAAAATAACAGAGTAAATGGACGGCCGGACTTAATAGTACAACAATTTCAACTTAATTTCAAGGAATAACTGGTATAATGTGAATCTTCCAATGACAAATAAAGAATGAAAGATCTTTTGAGGACCAGATTGTATATTTAGTCTTTTTTTTCTTTGTAAGATAGATATTTAGATATCCATTGAGTTAGCAGCTATGTCAACAATTTTCATTCATCAAGTTAACAATGTTTGCAGGAAAAAAAAAAGATCAAAATGGACAATTTTAAAAGTTAAGGGACCACTATGAAACAAGAGTCAAAGGAACCAAAATGATGTTTTTGCCTCTTTTCTTTTTGTTTCATTTTATCAAAGAGTAATTGGATTAAAGATCAATCCCTTCCTAACTTATTTATGATTGTACAAAACAAAACCTATATCTGAGGAGTAAAATATGGGATAGACAAAAAACATAGATTCTTTGTTTGAACTCCAAGCTTTTTAGCAATAATTCTTTCTTTTGGTCTTCTTAATACATAATGACCATCCATATATTTCAACATAATTATTATATCCACTTTCCTTCTATAATCTACTTAATTATAATCAACTCTAGATATTTTTCATAGTATGTAGATCCCATATTTAAGTTTGAGTCTTGTTATTTAAAAATTGTCAAACCATTATAGGGGATATCTCTACTCATCATGGCAATTAAGATTGAGATCTCGATCGTAAGATCTTATAATATCGCATTCCTACATAGCCAAACCTTACAAGATTGTGAATATGATCATTTTTTAATCAGAATAGCAAGAGATCATGATCTTGATTGTATGATCGTGGGATCACATGATCCCATGTGATCCTTACCACACCTGATTTTGTTTCCCTTAAAGGTAAAAATGATGTCGTTCTATGAAACCTAAGCCCCAATCTTATCTTCACTTTGCTCTTTGGCCTCTCATTTTCAAGCAAACCACTGAAACCAGAAACACTTCACTTCCTTTTGCTTGCCTTGGCCTCCTTCTCAGTTTCTTCATCAAGTAGCTCAAGTCCAAACCAGAAAATACACTTTGCTACTGACTATTATTGCCTTCATGTCGCGTGGTTGCCTTCCTTCGCTGATTGCTTGGTTGACATCAAGTGATTTTGTCGAGTCCAAACCAAAAACACTTTAGTTGTTACCTTGCTTTGCATTGTTCTACCCTGTGACCTTCGTCCGTGACTTTGTGGCCCTTCATTGCTCTGCTCCTTCATTGTTGGTACTTGGTATGAGTGGTGAGTGTTGTTGTTGAATCAATTGTATTTTGATTGTTGATAGCTTTATGGGTTTGACTATAAATGATTTTAGTTGCTTATATTGCTCAAGGTTGCTAATATGAATGTGGGCAATCAACCATATTTGTCTACGGTAAGTGGTGGGTAATACTTGGAAGATTGTATAGAAACTTTCTTATAAAGACATTTTGTTTAGAAATTCTTATATATATTTGCACGTCTTAGTGAACTACTTTTTATCTTACTGTTGAAAAGTATAAGTAATTAGCATTGAACTAATAATAACCTAACAATCCTTAATTCGATCTTTCGATTCAATCTGTCTTATGTCTCTTTTAATTTTATACAAGATCTCAATTTTGATTACCTTACTACTTAGGTATGATTATTGAAGATTCTAGCTGGAAATCCTTAATATAGAGTTTCACATATTTTCCATGAGGCAAATCGGTGTCTAGACTTTCTGACAAAACTGCAAGCTCATAAAACCACCCATCTTTCTAAATGGGCTTATCTCCTTTTGGGGGTATCTTTTGTGTTGCTTGTTGATTTTTCCTCCATGGTGTTTTTGAGTTTGTAATTGTTTTTTTGTTTTCACCTGTTTTTTTTTCCTTTTCTGATGTCTTCGTTTGTACCAAAAAAAGATAGGATTGGGAGTGGCTGCTCTTCGTGTAAGAAGAGCAGCCAACTCTTCCCTTGTGGCAACAGTTTTAACTGTTGCCACAAGTTTCAGCAACGGTTTAAAACCGTTGCTATAAGTGTTAATTGTAATATTTGTTTTACAAAATTTATAGCAACGGTTTTAAGCCGTTGCTAAAACTTGTGGCAACAGTTAAAACTGTTGCACAAGGAAAGAGTTGGCTGTTCTTCTTCGTGGAAGAACAGTCACTCCAGATCAAAAAAGATAATAACTATCACGGCATTATTATTCATATGAAACGAAGTTTTAGTATGTTGTAGATGATGTCAAAACTGTAGAATATAGTCTTAAACGTATAGTTGTCTGTTTCCGGTCAAACCGTACAATTGAAAGAAAGTGCGTTTTACATTTTTTTTATTTTCTTTTTTATATTGTACCCATTCATTTTTAACGAATAATTACGATTTTGAAACTGAATTTTATAATTTTGATACTAACTGCAAACTTTATGAATGGGGGGAGCTTTGTTAAATCTATACCATACCCAAAATCTTTTTAACTGTTTCGGCTTTATTCATTTATTGATTTAGAAGCACGTAGTATTTGTCAAAAACAAGCTTTTTTTTAATAGAAAAGACATAAAGAGGAGGACAAGCGAAGCATCTTTGACATATAAGTTGCAAGTTGCATTCCATCTCACTCCTTGAAGGCATGGGAAAATGTAGAAATAAATAATTACGCTTATAGAAAGAAAAAGATTGGGTAAGTTATCCAAATAAAAAATTCCTTACACTTTATTCCATATGCTATTAGTCTCTCAAAATTTTGACGGTAGTACAAAATTAAATCCTTTGCTATTATACCATTGGAATTAATTACAAAATTGAATTGAACACAAAATATTCGTAAAAAATTTTGCTATATTTTTTTAACCATTTTAATAATACACTCACAGTAGCCTTTATGGTATAATTTAAAATAATGATGAAAAAAAATACCAATTAAAATATTTAAAAGAAAACCACTAAATCTTGTAAAAAAAAAAAACATCATTAGAATGGTGCCGTTCATGTATATACTATATATAAAAGATAATAGTATGGCCAATGGACGGAAAGTTGTCTGAAAAATCTGTCATTATCTTTTCTTGCTTTATTGAATATACCAATTGTAGCGTCATGCTATTTCTTTTAATTTGATTCTTTACAAATTTTTATTTTTAAATTATTTTTTTATAAATTCAAATGTTTTTAATTTAGATTTTTTTATCTAAATTTGATCTCTCATTTGCAATTGACAATGCTTGGATTTATACGAGAGACTAACTTGAAAATGAAAGAGAGTGTATATGACAGATCAAGTTGAGAAAATAAGTATATTTAAAAGATTAAAGTTTAAAAAAAGAACGTATGTAAAAAATCAAATTAAAAAAGAAACATCTATCATAGACCAAAGTAGAAAAAAAAAAAGGATTAAATTAAAGTTTTAGTCAATAATAAATAGAGTAAATTATTAATTTAGATTTAAAAAATTATAATCATATTGATTTAGTCATTAAAATTAATATAATTATAGTTTTTCCGTGATTAAATCACTAATTTTATCTAATAAATATTCGATAAACATCACCGAAAGTGAAGGAAGCTTAATTTCCAGGTAACTCTCAGCGCCAAGCAGAAGTTACAGAGGAGTATGATTTGTAAGAGTAGAACAGCCAGCTTCACGTGCAGAAAAATTATCTTCGTATATTTAATATAAATTATATATACAGAGACGTCCCAATTCTGAACCGCTTTGGGCGGCTTCTCGTTTGTGGAGGAAGCGTTTATCTTCTCCTTCCATCTTCTTTGTTCTCAGCCTCTAACCGAATCCACACTCCGCGCACAAGGAAAGGAAGATGTCTTCGCCCAGCAAACGCCGAGAGATGGACTTGATGAAGCTGTAATCTATTTTGGAACTGTGCTTTTCTTTTTTTTTCTTTCTTTTTGATTAATTCGAAGTTTCTGGTCTGAATTTCTGGGTTGGATTGGAATGAATCAGGATGATGAGCGATTACAAGGTGGAGATGATCAATGATGGCATGCAGGAGTTTTATGTGCATTTTCACGGGCCTAAAGACAGTAAATTTCCTGTCTCTTATCTGATTTACATTTCTGTTTCATCGATTGAGCTCTCCTTGCTGTTCTTTTAGTTGAACTGTTTCTTGTCCCGATTAGAAGTTGTTCCTTTATGTATTTCAGTTGTGTAGACGCTATGAATTCAATGTGGGCTTTTATTTTGCTTTTTTTTTTTTAATTAAATTCTCCTCCTGACACTTATGTATATATTATTTGGATCAGCATACAGAGCCTGTGACCTCTTAAGTAGAATACTCCCCTGCTGTCTTGATGAGAACCCACCATTTCCTTACTATTCTTATATTCTTCTTCTTCCTTTTCTTTTTGTTCACTTGAGTTTGACAAGTTAAATAAACTATGGTGTGTCTGGCCATTTAGCCAGCTATACTTCTACTTGAATTCAGATTAAATGTTTGCCCATTTTCTCGATGATGATTGATTTTATTAGGATCTATGCCTGGTTCAATTTAAAGGTTATGATGACGTTTCTTCTTTTTTTTTTTTTTTTTGGTTTTTTGGGATGATGAGCAGGTCCTTATCATGAAGGTGTGTGGAAGATAAGGGTAGAGCTCCCTGATGCCTATCCTTATAAATCTCCATCCGTTGGTTTTGTCAACAAAATATACCACCCTAATGTAGATGAAATGTGAGCTCACAGCTACCAAAGCTCCATAACTTAGGCTCTTTCTTTAGACAGTGTCATGGCCCTCTTTGGAATTTCTATTGTAGACATATCCAAACACTCAGTGGCTCGCTAACGCACTGAAATGGTTTCTCTCTGACATGTAGGTCTGGCTCAGTTTGCCTAGATGTTATCAACCAGAGCTGGAGTCCCATGTTTGGTGAGCTACATGCAAACTATTCATTTGATTAATGCCTTCTTGGTTGGTGGGACACTATATTTGAAGTTAACACCTTTTTCTTTTCATCAACTTTTTGTTTCAGATCTGGTCAATGTATTTGAAGTGTTTCTTCCCCAACTTCTTCTCTACCCCAACGCATCTGATCCATTGAATTGTGAAGCTGCTGCATTGATGATGCGTGATCGCCCTGCATATGAACAAAGAGTAAAAGGTAGTAACCATTTTCAAGTTTCCTTGATATTAACTACAATGCTATTTAAGTGGTTAGGTACCTATATGAAGAGTTTCTTTGAATTCAACCATTGACTCTAATAGCAGTAATTTTTTTTGTGGAATTTTAATTTGTAATATGAATACTATCAATCATTTCATGAAAAGCTGTAAAAATGACAAACCTGAAGGTTTGAGGTTGTTCTACATAATTTGTGTTTGATGTCCAGTAAATCAGCCAACCCTCTTTCTCCCGCCAAAAGAAATTGTCACCCAGACAATGACCTTCCTCTTCTTTCATTCATGGTTCTCTGAGGTTGTAATAGGACTTTTGAGTTTGTTGGGGAACTGATTTTAAGAATTTCATGATTACTGTACCCGCCTTGGTTCTGTGGCTATGTTGTATTCATTTTTAACTTAAAAACCAACTGATAGTGAGAGGAGTCTTTCATTTTCATGTTAATTTTTTTGGAGCTTATGTGAGTTGCAGCTGACAGCACAGGCACAGCCTAAATTGCTTCACGTTCTTTTAAAGTCGGACAACTTGTTCGTAACTGGGCTGATATGACTTCAAGGGTTTAACATGTTATGTGAAGTGTGAGCCCAAACTAGCTCTAGGTTTTGAGTTTCTGATCAATGCAGTTCATCTTCTCTAAATGTTATATATGGTTTACTGCTTTGTCGGGGTATATATCCACATCAGATTGAGTTATAGTTACATAGAAGGTAAAACGCTTACTTTCTTCAAACCCAGGTATAGTTGTTAAGCAAGTTTGAGTAAGATGTGACAAAATAATTCAGTGTAGAAAATTAATAACGTTAACTCTAATTGGAGGTCATTGTGAGCTGTAGAAGCAATGAGTGGTAGATTTTTCTTTGCTAGTTATTCAGTGTGTTTCGATTGTAGTTGGGAAATTTAATTTTGGATCAAACTGATTTTCAAATTTGATTTTAGTTAAAAATAAGTCAAAGTTGCTTCACTCACGTAGGAATTTAAGAAAGAAAACGTGGTTTGAAAGGAGAGATGATTGCCAAACTAAATAATTGCTTTTGTGCCCAAAATCATGTTTTGGTGTCCAAACTAGTTTTTAAAACATACCCTCAATTTATGGCTTCTAAATTAATATCTGTAATAAGTGAGCTTTAGCTAGTACTCATATCATCACCATGGTTTAGTGAAGTCAATGATTACATATACAGACATGTGTTTCTCTATTTGTACGTGTTGCCACAGAAACCAGCAACTGACAGATGTTTACCGTATCTCAATCTGTTGTTCTGTTTTATATAACTGGCTTTGATCTATATTGGTTTTTATCTATATCTCTTTTGGAGACATGAGACGCAAATAACTATACTGCATATTTACAGAATATTGTGAAAAGTATGCTAAGCCAGAAGATGTTGGGGCTTCCCAGGAGGAAAACTCAATTGATGATGAGGAGCTGAGCGAAGACGACTATGTCTCTAGTGATGAGGCAATAGCTGGCCATCCTGATCCCTAGGCTCTTACAACGCAGTGCCAACCTTATTTTCTATCTTGGTTGTATATTATATCAGATCCTGATTTGGGAGAGAGAACTAATTCTGAAGGTTCAAGGAAAAACTCCTATCCTTCTGTCTTTCTTTTCCATGGTGGCTATGTAAATTAATCGATTTATGATTTAAATGTTCAAGACATTTACTGTTGTGGCTAAAGTTCTTATTTTTATTATTGCTTTTTTTTTAAATGTAAATGCAGTTATTTACATCTGAGAGCACTTCTAGCCTTACCAACATTTTTTTGAGTTCGGATCTCCTCCCTTCAAGGGCTAGATTTGGATCATTTAATGGTTCAGATTAATTTTGTATATATTTTTAAAAAATATATATATAAAATTAATCTGAACTGTTGGATGATTTCACATCCAATGGTTCATATTTGGTCCTTAAGAGAACTTCCCTCAAAGGACCCTTGAAGGGATCTAGACCATCTTTCCCCCTCCCGCCCCCCCCCCCCCCCCCTTTCAATTGGTTTTAATGGAAACTCTTTAAATTATATATAGGTCTAGTATTTTTTTTTTCTTTCTATGTACATACCACTTGAGAGGGAAACTTATTGATGAACAATCATTTGAAAACATATTCTAAATGCAATAAAACTTTTAGGAACGAGTATTTTAAGGAGAGTAAGTTTATGAACAGTTTAATCTTTTAAAATTGAGATTTTTACTATTGAATTACTTTACGATTTATGTAAAATATTTTTTAATTATCATACACAAATTTCTAAATGATCTAATAGTATAAGTTTTTCATAAACTCTCGTTTTTAGGAAAATACATATCTTAGAAATTGATGTTGCATTTATGATCCTTGGAATTACTCATGCATTTATTTACTTTGAAACTAGCTTATGTATTTAAGACATAGTTTATGCATTAAATTTTCTTTGTACCTGGACTCCATATATAAAGGGAATTAGATTAGCTCATGTCCTGAATAGAACAAGTGTTCAGTTCAATCTAAATCAACAGTCTAATATATTTAAAAAAACAAAAATTTGAAATAAAAATATCGTCTAAAAAAAATTAGAATCGTCAATCATAATTTTGATTACTGGGGATCTTGTCCATATATAAAAGAGTCCCTCGTATGTTTGTAATCAAATTTGGAATGAATCAAACATATAAGGTTTCTATCTCCTCCCTCATTCTCTTTGTCTCTCCCTCCTCTTTCTCCCCTCATATTGTTTTACATAAGTTTGGTATTAGAGCAAGGCTATAATGCTCCAACCGCATTCTTCACTGCTTGAATCCACTCAAAACCTCGTCAGAAGACCTACAAAACCTATTTTCACTATTGCCAAGACCTATTCGCCCACCTCCAATCAACATGCCCAAAAACTAACCACACCATCACCTCTGCCACCCACTAGTCAGCTCATCCCCGCAGGTCGATTGCCAGAGATGATCGCAAGCACTACCGTGTGCCGACAAACTCCCCCAAGTGCTTACACATGCCAGAGTAGCATATCTTGCTTTCCCACAATTTTAGCACTAGATTTTCACCTTTTGTCAATCTAGGTTGACACCATAGCCATCAAGAAGTAATTGGAGTTAATTTCTACTCATTTTTTACCCTTGGCTACTAAACTAAAGACTTTTGAGGAGAATGTAGATCGATGTTTTGATGAAATCTTGAATGCTATTCACTTGATATCAAGGCAAATTAATGGTGAAAATGTGAAAATTTTTCCTCATTACTCTTACACAAAAATTCAAAAAGAAACTCAAGCCCTTTCCAATGTTGAACAAGAAAAATATTGTCTAGATTATGTAGCAATAGAAGTTGTCAAGGAAGAGCCAAATCATACCATTATTGAACCCCTAGAATACCTATCTGATATTGATGATGATGGTAATATCATAGACTTTAAAGAACATTTGCGAAAAAGTGAAGAACATTTGGAGATTTTTCTTGATGAGTGGGAAAAACAAATTCCAAGTGATTGAAGCTCAAATTCAGCCAATTGATGAGTTATGCCATGTAATTTGTTATTCAAGAAGATGTGTCTCCAAAATCCCTTCTTCTATCCTTACCCATTATCCAGCATAAAGCTTCCATTAGGACTTTTCTATTACTATCACATTTCAAAACTCGAGGATGAGTTTTCTCCACCCAAGGGAGCATGAGAGTGAATGGGATAAGAATAATTAATAGTAAAGTGATATTGTCAATGTTATGAGAATTTAATTACGAGTATAATAAATACTCAAGGAAATAAAAGACTCTGAAAATATAAGAATTAGTTTAATCTTAGAATTACTATCTTAATAAATGCACTTAGGAATTATTAACTTAGTTATTTTACTTAAGAACTATTAGTTAATTAATATCATTTTAAAACTTTTTATATGTATTTATTTCTTCTCAGCTGCCTAAATAAAGGGACCCTCTATATGATTCTAGTAAGCTTAATTTTGAATGATTTAAGAATATGCTTCTCCCTCCTCCAGTCCTGTCTTCTCCCTCCCTTTCTTCTCTCTCTTCTCCCTCATTTCTTCTCTATTTCTCCCTCCCCTCACATTATTCTGCATCAGTTATTCTAGGAGGAAATAAAATTTATTTCGTTCCAAGAATTTTGTGGGATGATTAGGTGATGTTAAACTAAAGTTAATTGGATAATAAAGGTGAAAAATAAAAAAAATGTGAATCTCATTTCCTTGCGTCATTTATTTTCGTGATCGTGATCAAGTACTGGTATCCCAATGTCAATATAATTGTTGCTTTTAAGTTTTATTGTCTCACCTTCAAGTTTCAACCAAAACAAGTGCCTTGATATGTTGGTGATTAGTTAAGGGCAAAGCAGGTGAATCTAGTGTTTTTGTTGGACACAGCTCAATCAAGTTGTAGTTACCAATACCTTATCCCTATGAGGTGGATGAAAAAACATCATCATATTCAATAATCAATTTACTAATAACATGATCTGATGCCCTTATATTTCAGTGGTAGAACGCTCAAGCTTTTGTGAACTGAAGGTCTGTAGTTCGATCCTGTATAGAGGTAATATTTTATTACTTCAAAATTTTCATCTTTAAAAGTTCATGTGTCTTTTTATTTTTATTTTTTTTTTGTAAAAATATACTTGAGAACCTCATAGTTGTACCCAACAATAAATTTAGTATCTATACTTTAAAAACAATAAATTTAGTCTCTATAGTTTCAAAAATCATAAAATTGATCCCTACAGTTAATTAATCGTTAGTTAACATTGAGATCGGTATACGTAAAGCTGACTTAGATGTTTCCATCAATATTAAAATTTATATCAACGCTACATGTATAAGAAGATTTATGATGATATAGCGTCACATTAATATAATTTTTTTCTCTCTCCTCTTAACACCCTTGAATATTAGATTCAAAGTTTTTTTTAAACACTTTTCTTCTTCTTTTCTCTCTCTCTTGTCTCTTCTCTCTTCTCTCTCAAATCTTCCTGTCCTCCTAAAATATGTGCATTGTCCTCATTGATTGATAGTTTCTGAGTCAGTGCTCATTGCCAACAATGCTGAAACCGGTCACATGTCGATCATCGTTCAGTAGATCCAGCCTCTCCTTGCTGGTGGTAGCCAATAATCTCGAGACAATATCCACATCCCTCGTGCACCCGACTGTCATTTAGGACCCCTCTTTCACAATGAAGCCACTGATGACATAGAACAAAAAGGCACAATGAAGGAGAGAAAAAAAAAAGAGTAAAACAGCTCTGATACTCGAGTGTGCTAAAAAGGGAGAGAGAAAAAAAAATCTGTTGATATAGTGCCATGTCAGCATAAGTCTTCTTATACGTGTGGCGCTGACGTGGATTTCAATGTTGATGGAAGCATCTTAATCAGCACCACTTATATTAGTCTAAATATTTACTAACAGTTAACTAACATTGACTAATCCTAAGGACCAATTTTATGATTTTGAAAATTATATGAACTAAATTTATTATTTTTAAATTATAAAGATAAAATTCATTGTTAGGTGAAATTATCAAAATTTCAAATATATTTTTATCTTTTTTTTTTCATATTCCATTCAAAAAAATCAGACTAAATACATCCTAGTCGCTGGTAGTACATGCATGAATCATTGCTCTCCAGAGTACACGTGTCCAATTGATCCCATTTTGCGAGTCTTGCGATAACTAGCAGATTCAGTAGCTGCTGAATAGACCCAATCACTGAGCTTGTTAAAAAAATGGGCTGCACGTTTTTGCATAATAATAGAAAAAAAAAATGGGCACCCATTTTTTAAATGGGCCCTTTTTTTTACATGTCAAAGTTTAAAAAATCTTACTTTTATATTAAAGTAAAGAATTTCATAGTAATATTATATAATTGAAATGGTCATTTTAAAGAGATATGATAGAATTAAAAATAATAACTAAAATAAATTTTCTCATTTAACTATAAATAGAAAATACATAAAACTTAAATTATAATAATTTATGATTGCATTATAAGTCTTTAGATATAATATAACTCATAATTAATTCATGAGTGAAACATATTGAAATAATACTACATATTATATAAAATGAAATATATGATAAACAATTGAATACCAGGAAAATTATGTATAAAATATATACTATATATTAATAAAAAGTAAAAGATACATATTATTAAACCATATATTTTAATATTATATATGTCTATATAATATTCTAAATACCACAATATATATTTTATATAATATTTTATTGTTTAAATAAGTAATTTTTTACTTTAAAAAATATATAAAAATAATTTAGGCCAAACTTTAAAAAAAGAAAAAAAGCTTGAGCCTAACTCATATTTTTCAAACTTTTTTAAAAGTGGACTTTTTTATATTTAAGCATAAATTTCCAAGTCCATTTTACTTTTTCTCTAGCGGAATAGGCTTCAAACTAACGATTAAGTCTATTTTTAGTGTATTTGTTTTTTTTTTTTGTGTTCTTTGGAGTGTTAGCTGCTTATTTTTTGAAGTTATAAGCATAGCGACCCACCCAAAGTCAAAATTGATCTTGGTCACATCTTTTTGTCTTGGCTACGAGTGACTTGGGTTTGACCCAATTGGTCAATCTGACCAGCCTCTTTTTTTTTAACTTTTATGAAAAATTAAAAATTTTGAAAAAATATATACTTACCTAAAATTAAATTTTATCTTCCTAATTATAGGTTGTGTCTTATCATTTGCTATCAACTTTTTTTTAATTTATATGAGTAAAATATTATATATATATATATATAAGGTGCTAAAATTATTCTGGCATAAAAACCAAAATATGTATGTGGCAAAATAGCAAAAACTAAAATGAAAAAGATATTTGATTTAATAAAAAATAAGTATATTATTCCTAATGAATTAGGATATAAGAAAAAAATAATTATATTTATATAATTATTTGATATAAAAAAAATTAAATCAAGAAAAAATAAAGAGCATAAACCAAAAATTTTATATAATCATTTAATATAAAAATAAAAATAAAATATTTTTAAAAAATTATTTGTAATTTTATGACAAAAAATTATTTATAGATATTTGTATTTTAATTATTTATGACTAATGACTATCATTTTAAGACTTTAAAGTATAAAATTTATATATAAAATTATCTATTTTACTTAGTTTTAAATTTATTTATAAATAAATATAAGTATATATATATATAATTTTTAATTTATTTATTCAGTTCAACAATTGATTCAATAATTTAATGATTAATTTGGTAATCCAGAGGCTAACCTAGACCAATAATTGAATTGTAGTAAAATAAAATAAAATCCCTGTCACTGACATGGCATGCTTTTAAGTGGGTAACATTAAAATGGAACAACAGAGAGTCAGAGAGATACATCGCAGCAGCGAAACCAGACTGCTCCGCTGGAAGCTGCCAAAGCGTAGTACAACCCCAAATGAGATCTTAACCGAGGACAAAATGATGGATCTGAATCTCAGGAATAAGATATATTAACCAACCCCATCTACCATCTCTCACACTCTTCACTCTTCCCAACTCTCCAACTACTTTTAAGTTCTAAATGCTAAATAGGAGGTTTTGGCATGCTTTAAACTTATGCAACGCTAGCCCAGTGAAACTACCAGATTAAACCTTTCTTTTTAATTTTTGTAGGGCCATGCAACAAAACAAAACAAAACTGATGGCACTGTAGAACTTGGTCCTGCGTGCCATCGGTGTAGGACTTGCAAAACAAAACTAATGACGCTGACTATTTAGAGCTTTTACATGGAAGGAGAGAAGGAATACTCTACTCTCAAAATATGCTGTAAAAAGTTCCTTCAAATAATAGTATACAGTAGTTTTATTGAAGATCTCTTTTGTATAATTCTGACCTGGAGTTTCCTAACATATGCAGAATTTAGGATGAAGCATGATGAATCTGGACATTTGTAATCAGCCTAGAGAGTTTGGTCAAGGTCTCACGAGCAGATATGGTATCTGGATGATCTTCACCACAAATTGAAGTCCTGATAAAAACAGCCTTCCTGATCAGATCATCCCCTATATCAAACTGTGCACCTCTCAGCATTAACTTTGCCCTAGTCTCTAATACAGTGGCTCTACATAAGGCCAACTCTTGCCAAAGGCAAGGATTCAACTGAGCATTAGTCTGTATGGACCTCCAACACAGAGACTTGTCTGGCCACTTGTCCACTGGGGTCACAAATGCTTGGTCTGCTGCTTCCAACGTATTCGTGCACAGGCGAAGAAGCTCTAGAGCCACGCTGCACCGGGAGAACGTAATGAATGTGTGGATTGCTAGAGGCAGAACCACCTTTTTCACCAGGTATAGTAGCTCAGACACTTTCAGCTCAACAATTACAGGATCACGGCCGAATCCAAACAAGAGAAAACATGCTGCCCATAAATGGTTTGGACTTGGACTTATCGAACCTTCACTAATAACGGCCTGAACCATTGCTTGTGCAGAACTTGTCATTCCTCTCTTTTGAGCATAAATCTTGATGAGCCGATTGAATTGGATGTGACCTTGCTTGGTACTGCTTCTTGCAATATTGAATCTTAAAAGTAAAGAAGACGCTTCTAGTTCTGATTTCTTGGTGTATGAGGATGCCAATCCACATGTTATGGATAGCAGCAATTTTCTCCAGAAGTTGGTCCCATGATGCTTTTCTGGTATCTTGTCAGCTGCACGTGCTAATAAGGAAGCCGGTATTGCACCCGGTGCAAACCATCCACTTGTTAGGACCATTCTGGTAGCTAAACTTCTAGGACCGTCGGCGTGATCGAATATAGAGAAACAAACCTCAAATAGTTGCAAAAGGAAAGTGTTGTTCCTTAATGAGTATGCTTCTTTGCCACTCCATGACATGTCCTTCAAGGGCATTCTGTTTATGGTTTCCGAGAGCCTGCTTGGTGTTATAGGTAATTCAGACAAAACTGCACTCACAATGGCAAGGCCTAGAGTTAACCTTCCAACTTTTTCCTCAATAATCCTCAGAGCATCCAATTCTGCAACTGGGTAGTCCTTGCCACTCCCTAGCATTAAAGACATTGCTTCAACCCCAGATAAGTATGAGAGTTTCAAAGGCTCCAAGTTCATGATTCGAGGAAGGCATGTTGATATAATCACGTGAGTCTCCCCACCAAAACGAGGTAGAAGATCCATTACGAGTTTATGATCCCACCAATCCTTCTCACTTTCCAAGTTGTCAATGACCACCAGATATGGAATGTTTCTCATAAGCTGCTTGCGGACTCTAGAAATTGCAGCCTCTTCCTGCTCCTCAAAGCTTTTTATCCTGCTTTTATCTAAACTATTCTCAACCCCCACATCAACTTCTAAAATGGACCTGAGGTTGAGATAGTTCTGCCTTATGTACCTACTCTCTCCTCCTATCCACAACACCATCTTGTATCTCTGGTGGTGTCTGTAAGCAAATTCAAGAACAAGTTCAGTTTTTCCAATTCCTGAATCCCCAGATACACAAGCAATCCCTTTACCGTACAAAATCTTCATTCCTCTTTTCCTCCTACTGTACTTTCCACCACGCTTCAATCTTGAACTGTAATGCTTCATGGAAAACTCAGTACTTTGCATCTCAATCTCTTTCTCTGATTCCTTCCACACAACTGGCTCTTTTTCCTTCTTGCTCATGTTTCTCATATGCCTTTCTCTCCATCTTTCATCCAATGCATTATTTCTTCCCCATCCAACTGTGAAATTCTTTCTTTTCGGTCTAGCCTTAAGTTCAATATAGTCTCTCTCTGAATCTCCTGTAACATCACCAAAAAGTATAAACTCCAGTTGGGAAAGTTCTTTCTTCCTTCCAATAAGATTCTCATTTCTAGTGAAAGGAAACTCCTCTTTTTCGACCTTCTCTCGCCACTTTGTTAAGTGTTCTGCAACACTTCTTCTTCCTAACCTCATTGCCAGTAACGTGACAGCCCTCAATATGCACTCTCTCCAGTTTCCACCATGAGCTTCCAGTTTCCACTCGTTAACACGACAAAGTCCATGAACAACATCTTTCCATTCCTGTTCCAATCCCCCATACGAAACCCAAAGCTTTCCTCCATGTTTTCCCCATATCTCACCTCTCTTCTCAATTATATCCCTCGCAACACAATCAGCTAGACTCAAATCAAAGTATATAGGGACCAGATTCTTCTTCCCAAGGAAAAAATGCAGCTCCTCAATAGTGTAAGGATTCTTGAGGCACTTTTTTGTTATAATCACTATCCCAAAAGAAGCTGCATCCATGGCCCTCTCGATAACTCCATGCTTGCGTGTGTTCCTGCATCGTGACCTGTCAGAAACAAAGCAAGAAATGCCTTGGATTTCTAACTCGGCACGTAGCCAATTGGCAAATCGTTGTAATGGAGGCTTTCTCCCATGTAATCCTATGAATACATCACAACTCCTCAGTCTGTAAGAAGAATGTGAAATGGAAGTGGAAGCCATAGTTGAGGACGTTTTCTGTTTTCTGCCACTCTTCATTATCTTCTCTTTCTGCTCAGAATAGGCATCATCATGGCCATAACTGTAACCAGATATGGTGCTACTAGAGATGCCAATTGAAGAAGATATACGATCAAGCTTCTGCAAATCACCTGAGTTTTTACATCCAATTGGAGATGTAGAAGCATCTGACTGTGTATATCTGTCTCTTGCTGCAGATTTTGATTCTGGATGAATGGTGTCACTTGGAGGGTTAGGTTGGGTTGATTCAAGTAATTGAAACGATGGTGATTTAGGAGAGAAGAATGGTGACTGTGTTGCTGAAAAAAATGCAGAAGATGAAGATGACATATTCCTTGTGGTCATGGCTTTCAGGGACCCTATTGTGGTGCTTTCTTCTTGAATATCCATACTTGTGCTTGTGCGTTTCCCACTTACGCAAGACTTCAAATTCCATGCACCCACAATTTAGATGAAAGATGTTCGCTGAAACAGGATAACGTCTGTGTCAATCACGAGATTCAGTGAAACAAAGATAGATTAAACAGCAAAACTGGAAATACTACATTATCAGCTATATGATTTTGAGTTTTGACGAGAAAGCTAGCATGCTAAGAAATATTTGCTTTTAAGAGAGATTTGTGTACTGAAAACAGAGAAGTAGTGAGGGAAGATCTGTTTGGGGCATTTACGTTTGGAGGGATAATACAGTAAACGAAAAATCACGAAGGCTCAAACTTGACTCTTTTGTATACATAGAATTCATGGTTAAGAAATTCACCAACCAATTTCTCAGAAACACTTTCAATTCAGAACGAAAGCAGCATCATATGCAGATCATGGAGGCACAGGAAAAAAGTAGCAACAACTTTGAGAATTCAGATTTAGTAAGATGTTCATAAACTGCATTATGATTCAGATCTGAATACTTACTAGGCTGCAAAAGTAAAACTCTGTTTCGTAGATTCAATGTGCTTTCTCCAACCAGTCAATCCCATATATCTGAATGAATGTCGACAGAAAGAAAGAACTCAAGCAACCTTCGAGAATTAGATAGAGCTAAGGAAATATATATACATATAATATCATTCAGTCGTCAAGTTGATGATAACGATTTATTAAAATGCCAAAATGGAGGTAATAGTGTGAGAAGTTATGGTTCTGTCCATTTGGGGAGACACCCATTTGAGTAGAAAAAGATTAATAGATTGAAAATGAATTCACAATCACCTACCTTTTCAGAAGAAGCGAGACAAAGTCTTCGCAGTTCAGAAACTCTAGCTGTTTTTTGATAAGCACGCTTCTTCTTAAGAATAAGTGAAACCTCTCTCTCTCTCTCTCTCTCTCTCTCTCTCTCTCTCTCTCTCAACTCCTTTTCTCACTCTGTCTTTCGCTGTATTTTTCTGTGACTATTTTATATGTTATGTATGAATGATGTGTCTGCAGGTCTCAGAAAAATGGTGGGAAGGAGAAGAATAGAAGAAGGTAATGGGACCAAAGAAGGTATGGTAAAATAGCAGTAGGCTCCACACCTATTTATAGCCGCACTGTAATTTTTTGCAGAAATCCAGTATGATTTCGGCTTTTGGATTCACGTTGTCAAAGTTGCTTGCTTTTTGGTCTCTGATTTTGGGTGGGTGTTCAAGAGGGAGCGTAAATTATTGATTTAATATATAAAAAGATTATAATTTTTTAATTTGATCCTCCAAATATTAAATGTGTAAATTTAAAAATTATATTTATCTTAATTTAATTTTTTTTGTTGTTAAATCACAAAATTTATTATTGTTAAATTTCAAAATTTCTGTTGTTAAAAGACTTTGAAAAAAGAACTCAATTGATTAAATTTTTCACAAATTAAATTAAAATAATTATAATTTTTTGAAGATCAAATTAATAATTAATAATTTACTCTAAAAGGCACCCTTTCACCACCTTTGATTAAGATGCTCCATACCAAAACATGGCATTTTGCACTTTCCATACCAAAATTACATTATTTCTAATTTGGTCTTTAAAATATTAAATGTTTCAATTTAATCTTTAAAAATTTTAATTTGTTTTACTTTGGTTCTTTTCATTGTTAATGGGGATGTTACTCACAAGATGCAAGTTGGGTGGTTGAAATGAAGAAAGGCATCAAGAGTTATTTGTGATCAAAAAATACCTAATAAGCTTAAAAGAAAATTTTATTGAACTGCTATAAGATTGACAATATTATATAAGAGTTAAAAAGACAACAAGAATAAAAAATTGGGATAGTAGAGATGAAGATATTGAGATGGATGTATGGTCATATAAGAAAAGATATGATTCGTAATAATTGTATATAAAGTATTGAGGAGAAAATGGTAAAAAATCGTTAAAGATTGTTTGGACATATTCAAAGAATATAGTTGGAGACGCTAGTAGAGAGGGTTGAGTAAATGGTATTGAGTGTTGTGAAAAAAGACTGAAGAAGACTAAGAAAAATACTTAAAGAAGTCATTGAACGAGATTTTTGATGAATGAGATACCTAAATAATTAGTTATTGATATATCTCATTGGCGTCATGTAATCTATGTAGCTCACTCCGCTTAGTGAAATAATTGGATAAGACTTGTTTTTGTTGTTGTTAGTTCTTTTTATTGTTAAATAATAAAATTAACTATTACTAAATTTCAAAATTTTTATTATTAAAAGTCATTTAAAAAAAAGAAGTAAATTTGAATCAAACATAATTGTTTACGAGTTTAATTGATACATTTAGCTTTTTAGATATTAAATTAAAATATTTATAATTTTTTTATAAACTGAATTAAAATAAATAAGTTTTTGAAGACTAAATTAGTAATTTACTCCAAAAGGCACACCACTGCAACATCTTTGATTGACGCACTCCATACCAAAACGTGGCATTTTGTACTTTCCAGAATGTGTGGGGTTTTTTGGGTCATAGCTCAATTTATTTCCTTTATTTTTTGGCCCTTAATTATCGCCATTTCTTTTGTTTCTTCCCATGTATTCCAATTCCAAATACTGTAAACACATCAATTTCGAAATTAAAGCTGCTTATTTGTTTCTGCATGAGGCTTGTTTCCTCTGATTAATGCCATAAATATAGGTAGAGATATAAGCTGTGAAGATTTTGTGGACTTGAATTCAATCTTTTACGTTGAAGAGAGGAATTTTATAATCATTCCCAAAATCGGTGTACGAGGACTTCAAAATTGAAAGAGCTAATTATTGAGTAAGTATCAAAAACTGAAAAGCTGCATGTAATTCAATTTTCCATTTTTCCTCCAGCTAAACTTTTTTTCCTTTTTTTACCCCGGAAATGATATGATTGAATATGAAGTTGTACGTACTAGTATCTAGTATTTTCTAAATTTCCCACATTTTATTTGTGGTAATAAAAAAAGACAAAATTATTATTTTTTTTCTAAACTTTGACTTAAATTTTAATTTTGTCTCATATCTTTGTAACTAATTTCACATCAATGGCACATGTCAAAACCAACTCTAAGCATGCTCCATTTTAAAATAACAAAATTATCTTATATTGTCCCAAAGAATTGAAGGGGCAAAGTAAATAATGGAGGTATTTTTTTTCAAAAGAATATTTGATGTACAATGTGACTAACTAGATGAATTGGTACTGAAAAGTGCAAAGATAATTACATTAACATTTATTGTTAATAATTTAGATGATATCAAACTTAAATATAAAATTGAGATTAATTGAAAAGATGTGAGACGATAGTGACACAAACTAAAGTTTGTCCTTAAATTTTGACTTAATATTAATTTTGTCCTAAAATTTTATTTTTTGTCAATTTCACCCTACATCTTTTTAATTAGTTTCAATTTTATTTCTAAAACTTAATATCGTCTAAATTGTTTGTGATAAACGTTGATATGGTCATCTTTAATGCACGCGTCATAGCCAATTCTAGACATGCCCCACCTTAAATATTTTTTTAAAATAATGAAATCGTGCTACATTATTTAAGAGAATTAAAAGAGTCAAATGAATAGTAAAATTGTCTAAATAAATGAGTTGGTATTAGTGGGTATAATAAAGATTGTCATATCAATATATATCATTAACAATTTAGATGATATTAAATTTAAAAATAAAATTAAAACTTATTAGAAATACATGAGGTATAATTGAAATTTAAAATACTTTGCCAAAAAAAAAAGAAGGATGGAGAAGGATCCGTTGGGTTGACTTACAAGAGTCCAAAAGCTCATAGCTATAACGCAAGGAGCAGCACATGCCACCATGTGACACCATTTACGGATTTACGACCCCGGAGTCTCCATAGAGTTTATCACCCTACACTTTAATTATATTACTTTATACCCATTTATGTCAATACCAACCTATCGAGTTTATTTTTTTTATTTTTCAACAACTTTTTTCATCTAATCAGATATAACATTAATTCTTTTTAAATTTATTGAGCACAAAGATAGAATTTTTTTTAAAAATCAAATTATTATTATTATTCTTAAAATTTAAACACATGTCGTCATCAATATTTTTCAGGAAGATTTATAGGGAGTTTTTTTATTGTTGGATAATTTTTAAAATATGCATATATAATAATAAAAAATATTTTATATAAATTTTGAGATAATTCAACAGTTAAAAATTTTAATTTTTTAAGAAGTTAAGCTTACAGTAGACTTATGATATTTTTCACCTAAAATGAATATTTTTTATACTCAGTAAATTTAAGTAAGAGGAATGACACGATGGAACCTAAAAAAGCACTTGGTATGCTTGTTGCCGTGACCTTTTAGGATATGTTTAATAGAATATTGGATAATAGGAGAGAATAAGGAAAATTTAAAATAAAAAGTGAGAAATTATTTAAATTATTTTTTAATATCAAGTTTTCTTTTTCAAAAATAAATTAAGATATTTTAATAAAATATTTTATTTTTATTTTTATTTTTATTCTCTTTTCTTAAAGAGAATTCGAGTGGGTCCCTCTAAAAGGAGATGGTCACATCTTAAGTCGAATCAAGCTATCATTTCAAACGCCACCATTTTACTTTTCTATGTTTAGGTCAATAGATTGGTCCTATCGGCAGCATACTCTGTGAGAAAGGAGTAGCTTTTTTTTTTTTGTTTTAAAGAAAAAAGGTAAATTATAATTACTTTTTGCAAAAAATTTAAAATTATATTATCCTCTTCCAGTTTTAAAAAATATATATATATCTCATTATTTATCAAATATATATATATTCTTATTTTTAATTATAAAATACTATATATATATATATATATATAGATAACACCATTCATTATTATTATTTTAAAATAAGATGTAACAATTTTTTCTTTTATAAAAGAGACAATCAATATGTATTTAAATTAATCAAAGATATTTTTGTTAAAAAAACATGCGCTATTAAGCTACCTAATATCAAAACACAAACTATAACAAGCCTTTTTAACGAAAAAACACAAAATCAAACTAAAGCAAAATGATTTTATAGTTATTGAGAAGGGAAAGTATATTTTGAAAATAAGTTTGAAGATAGTGTAAATTTAAATATTTATATGAAAAAGGAGTCTAATTTACTCTTTTTTACTAAAAAAAATATTTATTCTATAGTTTTTGGTCTTTATTTTTTCAAAAAATTTATTTGTGAGTAATAACCAAAATAACTTTTCAATTAAAACAAGGAAAGAGAAAATTGAACTAAAATCTAAACACATTGAAATTTGAAACTTTTCTTTCAAAATAATAGTAGAAGAAAAAAAATCAGTTACAAGGGAGGCATAAAATTTAAGAAAAGAAGAATGAAAAAAAAAAAAGGACACGGAATAGCCATTAAGACCTCATGAAGTGTATGTCCTAGAAATATACTGTTCAAGTTGAAACTCTTGGCAATTTTTTTTTTTTTCAAGATAGCATATCTCCACTCTATGATTTTTTTTTAAAACTTGTCCTCTTGAATATACATCTTTTTAATAATTTGATAATAACTTTTTTTAAAATTGTTATACACAAACTACTTTTTAACTATTAATAAAATTTGTTACTGAATGCTTTTATGGAACACAACTTGTTCTCTTTCTCACAATTTTTTAAATATATAAAAATTTACGGTTGTTATAAAAAAGCTGTTGGTGGTTCTGGAAGGAGAATGGATAGAGAGTGTTGGACATAAGTAGCGAGATTTTGTTAGGTTTTTATATTTGTGCTTTTTTAAAAGTTTGCTTGGGCTTTAAAACATTTAAATACAAATTCAAGTTTTTGGTTTGATTTTCATTTTTTTCTCTAATTCTATTCTCAAACTTTTATTTACTTAAATATCATTTTTAAACTAGTTTCTATATTGATCTAAAATAAATTTGTGCAACTCCAGTTTATATGTATATATTTTTTGTTTTTTACAAGTATTTTTCATTAGAGATAATTCTAATCAAGATACTGTCAAATTTAGATTCGAACTTAAATTTATCACTTTGTGAAAGACTAACTATTTTTATTGAACTCAATCCCCGTAGGGATAGATCTACTTTCAAGTGTGCGGGGGCAATGAAATTTTTTTAATTAATATATGTGATATTTTTTTTTGCTTCACAAAAATTTAGATGTTACCCCTACATGGTAAATTATGACCACTTATCTTATTAAAAGTACCCCACCCAATAAATTTTTTTAAATTGAATTTAAAAATTAGTTGTACCACACCATAATACCACTCAATAAATTTATATCTTATGTATTTTATATTATTTTTATCGCTTATACAAATTTATAATATTTTTTTAATAAAAATATTTATAGACTATTTCTTGTGTTTACTAACTAAAATTTTTAGTTTCGTCACTCTCCATTTGGTTTTTTCATTTACACAATTAATTGGACTTCACTCTTCTAATTTCATTTCATACATTAGACCCATAACCAAGGAAACCTTGTCCCCTTCTTTATCCACTATCCTCTTTAAACAAGCAAACATAGGTGCCTACCTCTATAACCCAACTCACTTATTGTGGTTGTAAACATTAATTAATCCCTAACCCTAAGTTCTACTTCTACGCATGTATACATAGTCTTACGAGTGGGGCTTTGAAATGGAAATATACATACCTAGTCTATCGATCTGTTGTGTAAAATGGGGTAGATTTCTTGGGATTTTGTTTATATAAATCAAAATCCACAAAGCCCTAATAATAGTGGAGGCATCCCTAAAAAGGAACGCCCTCAAATTTGAAGTAGATGTTGAGAGTTGAGAATGCAATAAGCAACACTAGTTACTAGGTGTAAGGTCTCTATGATCGAGTTTTAATTTTGTTGGGGTACTGCACAATTAAACCTCGACCATTATGTTTCTTTTGCTTGCTAGCTAGTACGTGTGGTTCCTTAATCGTTCATGTCTTGTATTATATTTTTAGGGTCACAATTTGGTATAAAGTAAAACAATGCTCTATGTCGTTGCACTTCGTTACACGTTGAGTCATTTCCGGGTTGCTGTCTTTCCTTTTATTCTTGCAGTGTGTTAATTTGTGAATGATATGCTGATCCCAACTTCATAATAAACAACCTACCCCATAAACGTTTATATATATATATATATATATTGGATTTATGTTTGGGATAGTTATGAATTTGTTTAGATTCTAAAACGTGATTTTGATTATAAAATTAACTAGATAGTTTAACATTCACCTCTCTTCTCAAACAATAATTTTTTCCCAAAACTTTTATTTGCATGAAGTATAGCATTTGACTTATTCCTATATTGATTTAAAATCAAATTTACCTTACTCCAATACAAAGAGACTCTTTAGTGTGTCAACTACTAACACGGATTGGTCTAGTAAAAAAAATGTTAGTCTCTAATAAAGTTGTAAACTTATGTTTGAATCATCTCTGGGATAAGTAGTGTTCATATTTAATGTCTGATAGCAGTGGTGGATTGTGAACAAAATTATTGAGGGGACAAAGAGATACACAATTGTCACACTCGAAATGTGACCGGCCGGCGTTTTCTTATAAAAAAAAAGATTATAAAATCAGCTTTCGAAATTGAAAACTAATTTTATTTGGAGCCGCCACCAAAATTTTATTTATTAGGAAAAAACTTTGGAAAAAACCTTATAATTTGACGGTATGCGATTAAACAGAAATTGAGTTCGGGAGTTGAATCGCATAGGAAAGGTGTTAGGCACCTTATACGTTTGATTTAGAAAGCATACAATTATTTAACAGTCACTTCAAAATTACCCTTATAAACCACCAAAGAAAAAGATGAAAAAAGAATAAATAAAAATATACAAAGACGGACTTGGCTAGGCGGTGCCTAGGGCCTACGTACCCAACCGTTGGGATCAAAGTCCACGTAGTTCGTAATTTGAAGATATTTTCTTGTAAAGGAATATATTTGAATTTTTTGAATTAAAAAAAGCAATTTTTTTGAGAGACTTTTCCTCATAAGTATTGTTACACAATCACGTCATGAGTACTTCCTCTAATTTTCAACTGATTTAAATTTAACCAATTTATTTTTAAGAGAAATTTTTTTCACTTGCATCATTATACAATCGCATCGTGAGTAAAATTTTTTTTAAATATATTTTTTTAAAAAAGGGGATCCACTCCTATGGAGTCGACCTCTTGTCCTATAAAAAAAATTATTTAATTATTTATTTATTTATTATCCTACGGCATCGATTAACAATCGCACGATAGGATAATAAATTTTACCTCAAGACATGGATTATTATACTATTCCGAAAAGATCAGTTGTTTTCCAACTCATCATCGACCAAAAAAAGAGACACTTGGATATTTTTTAGTGTTGCATAGATTTCAATATAGCAATCAGCGCCTAAAAAGGAGTAAATTAAGAAACAGGATAATAAGGACAAAAG
Source organism: Biancaea sappan (assembly GCA_037074585.1). Classification (NCBI taxonomy): domain Eukaryota; kingdom Viridiplantae; phylum Streptophyta; class Magnoliopsida; order Fabales; family Fabaceae; genus Biancaea; species Biancaea sappan. The sequence continues at coordinate 25,907,204 of CM073500.1, forward strand.
AATGCTTCAATTGGGTCTAAGTCTACTCCCTGTTATGGAACCATCCATCTACGGCCATGAATTCTCCTCGTGCCGGGTAATAGGATAAAAAAACGTGTCAGAATCTAACTACAATTTTCATGCAAATAAATGGAGGTAATAACTATTTTCCATGACAAAAAAAAATCCATATTATTTTATTCAGATTCTGAAACAATCCAATCTTTGGATTTCACAAAAATTCAGATTAAGCCACGAGAATTGGAGCATAGACACAACACGTTTTGTACAAGGTTTTCAAAGTATCTTCAGAAGCTTGCCCTCTAATATTCTATGACAACAGAACAGTTCTGAATCATTATACGCATATATAGCAGATATGTATTTTTATATATATATATATGTATATATATATGTATATAAATGCATTGGCATGTACCTAATACACACATACCTATCTACTTATATATATATATAGTATTCATATGGATGCGTGCGCACTCACAGATATAGCCCATATTCATATATAGCATATATACACACACAGCACACGCCTACGTATAACCACGCGTATATATTCATGTATAAACACGTATATTCCTTATATATATATATATATATGGCATATAGGAGCATATAAATGTGTATAATAGGAAAGCGTACCCCCAACACAGGATAATTGCTTCGTCTTCGTTCCTCTGCTTTCTCCGTCGGCGTTTCGACTTTCTGTATCTGTGGTCACGTTTCTGTTCTTCGCGCCCTGTGTTTTCACTTTTTCTATTATCTCTGTTTTGCGCTTACGTCTCCACTATTTGCTGTATTCTCCTCAGTATTTACTCTCCAAGACTCTCAGCTTTTTGTGCGTGCGAATCCTCCGGTTGCCGTTCTATGAGTTCTTGTTTGCGCTCTGTTTTTTGATTGACTCCCCCTCCCTCTACCTTTTTTTTTCTTTTAAAACCTCTGGTAAGCTCTCTTTATTATCCACCACGCTCCCTCCTTTTCGGTTGAGTGGCTCCATGTATGAGATAGTGGGATAGTGGGTTGTTCATCATGTGCTAAAGTGGAGTTTCCCATGTGAGGATGCGGTGAGCATATTAAAAATAAATATTAAAAGACATCTGACATACCTTTTGTTATTTTGTTATTATTTTGTTATATTTTTTTTATATTTTTATATTTTTATATTTTTTGATTATTTATTTATTAAAAGGAAAGGAGAAATTATAAACATGATGGACAAAATTAGATGTTACAATAATAATCAATAGAAAAAAAATTATAATGATATACATCTTTTACAATATTTATACTGAGGGATCAAATACATCATATATTAAAATATTTCTTCATAAAGATAAAACAATTGTATTGCATAAGATAAAATACATACTAATTTAATTTGTAGTTGTAGAATTCATTATTTCAATTTTTTTACACACACAAAAGCTTCAAAAATAGAGTGATCTTCCAGTAGGGTCTACCATAAATCTTAGTTATAATTAAAAAATTATTAAATTTGAAATAATATTTCATGTTCAATGGCTTAAAATATTAACTTTTTAAGTACTTAATATTCCTTCACATATAAGCTTGATTTGTTTTTTATTTAATATAATCATAGTAATATATTTAATACTTAATAGAGTAAATTACAATATTCTCCTTAGCTTCCATAAGTTTTTTAAATTACACTTCTCTCTCTTTGACCTTCAAAATGTACAATCTCTCCCTATAATTATAAAATATGCTACAGTTTAGTTCTATTTTATATTTTTTGTTGAGAGAAATTTATTACAATATATTTTTTGACATTTTATAATCTAATATTAAATATATTTTGACTAAAATACTTCCTATTAACCTAAGAACATCAATTGCACATATTGTGATACCTTTTTTTGGCTTTTAATAAGACATAAGTATTTTGTTTTCTTATATAAAAGTATTCAATATGTATTTAAATTAATTAATAGTATTTTAGTTAAAAAAAATGTGATAGATGAAACATCAAAAGGAAAGCACACAATAATGGACCTCCCTAATCAGAAAATATAGACTAAAGTGTTGCAATTTTATAATTATAAGGTATGTGAGTTTAAATTTTAAAAATAAATGTGAGGATAATGTAATTTTTTTTAAGAACTTACAAAAGAAGAATGTAATATATTATAATTAATAAAATTGAGTCGTAATTAGAATCCTCATAATGTCATCACTCTTAAAATAAAGAGCAGGAAAATAAAAATTAGAAATAGCTGAAATAGAGATTAACTCATAACATCATGTTCAAGTTAATACATAACGTATTGTTTGTTATGAATGTCTTACAGGGTGAATTGAGTGCTTAAAAAAAATAGTTAAAAAAAAACAAGTTACGCTTAAAAGCACAAAATCATATTAAAAAAAATCTAAATGAGGAGATTGATAGCTTGGTCAAGATGAAAATTTATGAATTTCAGATAATCATAATAAGTGCAATAACTAAGGAGGAATAAGGATTAAAAAATCAAACATAGAGATTTATCTTAGTTCAGTTTGAGAATTCTCAAACCTACTTGCTTTCCCCAATATTGCTTTTATGATTTTCAACTAAAACCACAATATTTGAGATGAATACTTCTGAACAACTGTACAATCTCTAGAGAATGATCCTTTTTAACCTTACTACAATAATCATTTTCTTTCTTCATATTTAGTACAATAAGATTTAATTTTTTTAATCTTTATTTATTTTTCTTTTAAAATTTACTACATTAATCAACTTCTTTTTTCAAATTTGCTAAGTCTTAATTTTACAAGATAAGTATAATCATTCAATTTAATTTATACCATCACATTTATATTTAATGTTTTTGTTTTAAAAATAATTCAAAAAAATCTAATTTAATGAGTTTTGTTATTATCAAAATCATTATTTAAAAAATTATTGCTTTGAAACTTTGAAGCGAACATTTTTTCTGGATATTGTAGTACGATTATGCTTGATTTGAATTTGAAGTATATAGTATAAAATTAACAATTTTAAAGTAGGAGAATTTGATCATCTTTGTTTGTGGAAGATATCAAACATCATTGAAAGGGAAGCTAATTATCTGCTTGTCTTATAAGGATAAGCAAAATGTTTGTCTCTCATTGGACTATTGGATTTGTCCAACGACCAGAAACACCTTTTTTTTTTCTGTGAAACATTTTTCACTAATTTTTTTTTTCAAAACACACCTTTTCACCTGCGGGCATCTTTAGCCGTTGGATTGAGATTAATCCAATGGCCACAAATTCATGCGTTATGCTTTTTTTTTAAATCTCCCTCGGCCTATCAGTGAGTGCCATGTGTCATGCTCAGTAGCCCGCCCAGAAACCCAAGATCCACATCACGCTTGACTTGGTTTTCACTATTTTCTTCCATGATAAGGTGTTTTGCATTCAACGTTTATCTAAAAGGGTTTCCTACCATTGTCACTTCTTGCGTTCCTCTATATTCTTCTCCATTCATCGCCATCGTCACCACCTGCATTTCCTGCCATCGTCTCTGGTCTGCAAACACATTTCCCGCCATCATTAACATCATCGCTCGCTATATGTGCTTCAAGAATATAGACTGGAGCATTTGTTACTTGCTTTTTTTAATTTTAGATTACTTGCTTTTTTATTTTATGACCACAAGAATAACTTAGCAGTAAAATATCAACTTGAAGTTAAATCCAAGTTATCTTTGATTTGTTACTAAATGGATTTTGTTCTTGACAAAATATTTTACTGGAGCATTTGTTACTAATTGGATTTGTTACTCCAAGTTATTCTTTTTTCTAAACACTGTACCACAACTTGCCGATCTTGGAGAAATTTTAGTGACTATATTTATTTGCTTGTTGTTATTGAAAACGGATTTGCGACTCTAAGATTACCTTGTTGTTCTTGAAATTTTAGGGACTCTGTAACACAACATAAATTTGAATGTCTTGGGATTTTTTTGTGATTAGTCATGAATGAAAGCCTAATATTTCCTCGAATTATTTATAATAGACTATATATGCTTGATCTCAATATTTCCTTTCTTTTTTCAGACAACTTGCTGAAAGCATCGATGGAGGCAAATTAGAAGCCTAAAATTGGAATGAAATTTGATAATTTGGATGATGCATGAAATTTTTTGGAGGACATAAGGTGGAAAAACCAGATTTGGAGTGAGGAAGGATACGCACACCAAGAGCAAAAAAGATAAGAAAACGATAACGTCAGTGAGATATTTTTGTGCTAAAGAGGGTTTTCGCGGGGCAGACAAAAGGGATGCAAAAACTTAGAATCCTTGTGAGGAGACTAGAACTGGTTGTATGACTAGATTGACATTGAAACTTGAGAGCGACATGCATAAAGTGCATCGATTCATGGAGGAACACAACCATGTTTGCACACCACAGACAATAGTCACATGCTTTTCTTGCAACAAGAAGTTTTTGAAGCTCAAGCATATGAAATTGAGTTGGCCAAGGACTCTGGCCTTCAACAGAAAGCCTCTTTTGATTTGATTAGATTGCATGTGGGGGGAAGAGCTAGCATTGGATATACATGCGCAGATGCAAAGAATTATTTGAGATGTAAAAGGCAACAAAATATCGCATATGGGGATGCCGGTGTTCTGTTGCAATATTTTCAAAGGCAATTGTCAGAGAACCTATCATTTTTCCATGCTTATCAGACGGACTTAGAGGAGCAAATTATTATGTGTTCTGGGCCGATGCAAGGCTGCTTATTAACTACAGTTTTTTTGGAGACATGGTGTCACTTGACATGACATTTGGCACCAACAAAAAAATAGGCCTCTTGTTGTATTTTGTGGATTTAATAACTATAGAGGAATGTTGATCTTCGTGGCAGTGCTATTGTATGATGAAACTGTCAAGTCTTTTAAATGGCTCTTTCAAACATTTCAAAAGGCTCATTGGCATAAAAGCCTCTCACAGTCTTCACTGACCAAGACATAGTGATGGCAAGAGCATTGTCTGAGATGATGTCAAACACTGTGCATGGACTACGCATATGGCACTTGATGCGAAATTCCACTAAACACTTGTCTATTTGCCTAGGGGTGAATCCTATATTTTAAAGGAACTTTCACAGTGCATATACAAAGTCAGAGATGAAGAGGAGTTTGAGGCAACTTGGAGCAAAATTTTGTTAGAACATAATGTCGAAGACAATAAGTGGCTATCATCAACTTGTGGGATAAAGGAAAAATAGGTAGCATACTTCATGAAGAACGCTTTCACCCTTGGTATGAAAAGTACACAACTCAATGAAAGTTTGCACTATGATTTGAAAGACCTAATTGGCCAAACTTGGACCTTGTTCTATTCTTCAAACACTTTGAAAGAATTATGGAGAAGAAAAACGATACAACGAAGTAAAGTGTGAGTATGATTCTAGAGAGAAAATTTCACAGTTGAGGAACTTAAAGTATACATGTTAAGACAACTTTTAGAGATTTATACTTTACTATTTTTAAATTATTTCAACAAGAATATGATGACATAGCTGAGACATGTGTAAAGGCAAAGGATGAAAGTCAGCCTGTGAGACAATATTTCATGTCGTTGGTTAATAAAAAGAGAGATTACATAATATCATTTAACCCTTTGGATAATACAATCACATGTAGCGGTCAAAAGTTTGAAAGCTTTGGTATTATGTGCTGTCATGCCTTGAAGGTCTATGATATCAATGATATCAAGCTATTGCCTGACCAATACATTATATGTTGATGAACAAAGAAAGCAAGAGCTGGTGTGATATCCGATGTGCAGGGGAAGGACATAAAGGAGGACCCTAAGTTAGACATTACGCATCAGTTTAGGGATCTTAATCTAGAAGCAATAAGTATTGCGGCCAAAGCCTCTAGGTCAACAAAAGCATCATTGGCAATGCGTAACTTCATGGCCAAGTTGAGGAAGAAAATTAGCGAGATTCATTCGGCAAGAGAAGATTTAGATACAGACCTTGGTGCCACCATCGTCGTCCCCACACCTCAGTGCACATCACAGACAATAAGATTCAAGCATAAAGATGGTGCAAGAAATAAGAGACTTTAAAAGTTGTATTAAAGTTCAAGGAAAAAAAAAAAGAAAAGAGTACCAATAGTTAAATCGACTAGAGTAAGTTAATTGTATTTTTTATATGCCTTTAACTGAACCTTTTTATTTATATGATTTTTACCATTATTATACATATTTCATATATGTGAATGAAACATAATCTGGAGTATCATACTCAGCACCTCCCACACTCCAAGCACATGTTTCTGAAATGAGTTTTATAAATGCTAATAGTTAGGATTTTGAAATGAGTTTACTGAAATGCTAATGGCTACTATAATCCTAATAATTATACTAGTATGTGATATTTCTTAATGTAAGCGCCTATTGATCATTCAATATCATTGCTTGAAGCATTACAATTGTAATACCCATGAAAAATAAAATATAAATGCGTGTTTACAAACTATTGTTACTATTTCAGTATATAGTACTATTCACCCGTATAATACTATTTATGTATATGGTACTGTTCATTTATACAATTAAAATGTCAAGTAATAGATGTGGTTTGGTCATAAGAGAAAACTAGAAAGAAGTTTGTAGGAGAAAATGACGTTTTATGTGTAAAAATACTCTAAGTGACTAAAGCGAAAGGACTGAATTAAAAAGAAACTTAAAGGTTTAAGGTGAAAGGATAGTTTTCCCTTTAAGTTTTCAATAGTAATAAAAAATTCAAAGCCTCCTGTCTTGCGTATTGCACAGTAAGTCGAATTATTAAGGTGCACAGTAAATTACATTATTAGAAATGTCATTTTCATGAATAGTAAATTGAATATTTTATTAGCGCATAGTATCAAATAGTACCATTGACTTTTCCTATAAATAGGCCCTTCCATTTCACTTCTAAACTCACACCTTCAACTTCTCTTCTTCTCTCCTTAAGTTTCTCTTGCTCCGACGCTAGGCCTCTGAGATTTTGGGCCTTTCCTTTTCTGCTTAGGTAAATATACTATGCCCTTTCTATGTCTTTCAAATTTTAGAAGTTATTTTCTTAAGTATGCTATGTGGTTGCGGCTTTGGCTGATTTTCCACATCAGAAAAATTGTCCTTAGCTGTCTATATGTTATTTTAATTCTCTGATTACCGAAATAGGATGTTAACTGTGAAGAATACATGTCTAGGAAAGCTCTGGCTAAGGAAAGACCTGGTTTTTAAGTGTGTCTATTGTGACCCTCCACTCTTTCCTGGGAACTTACCTGGTATACTCTTTTACAGATTGTATTCTCTATTTCTAGTATGAATAGTAACCGTACGTATGAACAGTATCTATATGAAAACAATCCTAACGTATTTTCTCTAATCTTTCATGAAAATCTCTGTAGCGAAACACTGAAATTCACCTGGGTACTCTTGTCCGTAACGACTTAGAGAAGCGATACTCGTACAGAATCTAGGTGAGTGGAACGACCCTGTTTTAATGAGGTTTTATCATTACTGGTGATAAAAAGTATGTCGTAGTACACTCCCAAGATTCATAGGAGTAAACTGGATTCAGAGTGGCAAATCTGGGGAGATACTTAATCCAAAAGTATGGATAAAATGACATAAGTATCTCATGATGATGTGAAATTTGAATCTTTTCAAAAAAAGATTAATTGTTATCTTGATTTGTGATTTATAAATCTATAATATAGTTATATACTATACTTGTTATATGGATGAATATTATATTGTGCTTCTGATTATGATATGAAATACTGTACTATTGATTGTGATTGAACGGGACAGTACCCCCTCTCACGGCAAGGCGGAAAACCCGGTTTAAATGGTGTCTTGACCAATGAGTGTGGAGACAACGATTCCCTCAGTAGGGATATAGCCCGGATTGGTGATAAATCTGTGAGGCGCCCTAGCTAAGAGGATGAGGTTGTACGTCATGGCGAAAGTATACAAAATTGGTGAGCCGGCCTGTGTGCGCTCTCTGGGATATATTGCCATTGATGAGTACTAGTAACGTTTGTTGAATTGGATGAATTTTTATCTTCCAGTATGTATTTTCTAACTATATCTATTGGTTGAGTTTAAGTCTTCAGATATACTTACATGACTGGTGATGTATTTGAATTTTATTAACACGAGGTCGATTCGCTCACTGAGTTTAAAAGCTCACACTCTCTGTACAATTTTTTTGTTCAGATCAGGTTGCTAGCGAAGAACATCCGCTAGAGGAGTAGATCACTTTGGACCTTCTCGCTGTCGGGTAGGCCCCTCTTTTGTTATAGATTATGTTGCTCTGTAACCGTCTATGACATCTAGGTCATGGGATTGGTATTTGGCTTCTATTTCAGTATGATAATGTATTTTGTATTGATGATATATTATTTTTAATTAAGAAAATTTGATGTATTTTCTTTGTATTTATTAAGGAATGGTATTTTGAGAATTTAGAGATAATGACTAATAATTTTACTTGTGGGTAGAATTTATCAAAAGGCTTACAGTGATGGGATATTCATCATTGTGCCGGTCATGTGCCTAGAAAATGGGTCGTGACAACAATGTAGTCAAGATTTTTCACATACAAACTGTTAAGGTTAGTTCTGAAAAGATATTAAATGAATTCATTTTTTTTTCTCAAAGTATGTGTTGATCTTGATCATGATTGGTGTAGATATGTGTTTAGTGTAGGTATTCCTCTCTAGGATGAGAATAAGGTCCATGGTTAGGAAGCAGCATAGTTATCTCCCATAGACGTATATAATTTGTTGTGATCATTCTACTTATGTATTATGTTAATAAGTATTTTATCTCAACTTCGAACATCAAAACAATATGTATCATGCATATTATATTAACCTGTGGCACATTTAGTTATGTAAGTATTATGCATACTATGTACATATATGTATTATGTTAGCCTTAGCTCTCAACCAGAAAAAAGGAACAAGAAAGAAAGGCATTGTATGCAAAAACAAGTCATTTTAGTAATTAATAAGTATTTGAGATCAATGATCATTACAACATCATAACATTCAATACAACAAACAGAGCCTATCCCATTGAAATTTAATGTCCAATTCAACAAGCAGAACCTATAGCTAAACAAGATCCTGACAATCTTCATCGTCATCCTTTTTCTTTTTCTACATATGGGGCATTTACTTTGTACTTTGCAATTAATGCAATTAAAAACAAGGTCATGACAGTTTTCATCATCATCCTCATTATATTTTACTTCTGCAAAAGAAATATTTAAGTCAGCAATTTGTAAAACTAAAAAGTATCCAGCAAGCTCAAACAACATTGTTAGAAAACAGAGAGAACCCAAAACAATGAAAAAACAAAGAGAACCCATGTCAACCACAAACATTTTGGTTGAAGTAGGTGGTATACAATATCATATTATTATTTACACAAGTGAGGCAACACCAAAGAAACTATCTACATCTATAATTAAACTAAAGAAACTATATACATCTATAATTAGGTTTATCAGTTCATATTTCACACACTTCAAACTAGTATGTATATGCTTCTTCCTATTAAGAGAGCATGTAGCTGAAACTAGTATGTACACTTCAAACGAGTATGTACTCTTTATAGGTAGAATCATATATCTAAGACTCCTAAAAAGTAGTTATATGCAGAACAAATTTAGGCTTCTATTAATTTGATATGGAAACAAAACTAAATGAACAACTTCCAAAGCTTAGATTGTGAATTTGGCAAGGATGTACTGCAAGTTATTGTTTGCTTCTGCTCTGATAATTCAACAGTCCAATTCTTCTCATCATCTATAAGACCCATTTATAATAAGGTGAGAACAGTGTATAGTTTCTGTGATACAACTCAAGTATCACCATCTCTATATGGTACCCTACAAAAATTAAACACAAAGTCAATTGCTCATTCTATTTTCCTCAAGATTCACATCAAAGCAATATATCATTCTTTGGTCATACCACCATGCCCCTTAACAATGTCCATTTAAAACACTAATCAGATTGTGTAATGAAATAGAATTAGAAATTGAAGAATATTATGGGAGAGGGTGAGGGAGCATGAATGATGCATGCCTTCTGTGAGGAGCAAAAAAGCAATTCAATACCCAATTTGTTATGTATTCAACTAACAGAAGCTACAAAAAAATCCATAAAGCATATAACTAAAGATGCACAAAGCACATAAATCAGAACATCACACTTGACTAATCATACTCTCCAACACTAGATACCTTTCCATCTTTGGCAGCAATAAGCAGTTCTCTAGTGGGGGCAAACCCTTTGAGAAGAATAAATAAAAGCTAATTTGGAAGTTATAGTCTTCACCACAGATATTTGATAATGCACTTTCTGTGAGCTTGGAGGATAGTGTGTGATATCCACCGCATTGTTATTGTTAACAAGGCAAGTATACCAATCGTACAAGTAATAAAGTGATAAGAAAAGTATCATTCCCACATGGATTGAATTGCTAATTACCCAAAAAACCAAAATTCTACTAGTTAGACGATTCAATATGGGTTGAAGAAAGTCCGAAATGGACACTAAAATTAAGATTTGACAAAGAGAACAATTAATAATAAAAATGCAGCATTGATAATCAAAGGTAATCAATTAAACAAAGCCTAAGATTGCTAATCCCCTTCCTTCTTTCTAGAATTTGCTAACTCTCTTTATCTTGTGAATTCATCAATTTTACACACTAATCTTAAGACATTAAATTGCCTAATGGGATTCTCCCGAACCTCGATTAAGCTAATCTAACATCTTATAATTCCTTATGAGTGTTGGATTCAAATAAAGAACAAGCCCTAACTTGATTAGATAAGGTTACCAATATATCCCCATATTGTTAACTTAATCATTTATCTCAAACTCTTAAAATGTACGAACTTACTTTATTCACTTGGTAGTCTACTCTCACCTCCCTCGCCAAAGTTCAGAGAAAGCACCAAGCAAACAATAAAGTGATCAAGTTTAAGGAATGCACAAGAAACAAATGAATAAATATGTAATTTATTGATAAAAATTACAAGTACAAAGAGAGCATCAAATTCTATTCATAATTCCAAATCATAACAATTCTAGATGAGAAACTAGCCACTCATGGTGGTCAAACAACAAAAATCTAAAAAAAAAAAAAGAGAGCAAATGATGGAAGCATGAATCCGAGGTGGGGATGGTGGAAAATGACTCTAATCATGCTCCAAGGTCAAGTTCCTTCGCTCCTTAGGTCAAAAACGGTGCCCTCTTCTATCCCCAACTCAAAATCCCTTGAAAAGAATCAGAAAAAAAAAACTATTTATACTCAGGTTATCAAATTAACATAGTTCATCTTCGCTGCAGCGGAGAAATTCTCGCTTTCTACAGAAAACTCTATAGTAAATTTTCTTTTTGCAATAGTAATTGCCTTTTTCACTCCTCTCTTCAGCCTTTTTCACATAAGCTCAACCTTACCAAAAACACCAAAAAAAAATATTACAAGCCAAAAATATAAGTCAAATGTAATACCCCAAGTATTACTATGCAATTAAAAATGGCATAATTATAGGGATGAATTTTTTTTTTTTTGCGGATTAAGGAGTTCCAGCTAGGAAAACAAAGAGTCCTAAGGTTTAATAAGAACTAAGTCATGTCATGGGTCAAATAAGATTTCAACAGAAAAGAAAAACCTAGGTAATGGGTATAAGAAGTATGTCTAAGGACTAAAGTGAAAAGAAAAGAGATTTTGGAATGCTCTATAGAACACACCGTTTAAGAGGCAATGAAAGAGTATGGATCTTATGAGGGTGGGTTGTGAAGCTAGTACCACTCAAGCGACAGGTTAAGGCTAGGGTAGATGTTGAGAAGCCGAGAGGGACTAAGGTTAATAAAAGAAAGATTTTAACATTTTAATGAAAATAGAATGCAATGACGTGTGATTAAGTAGAAGGAGAGTTTAGTGCCCTAAATATGGTTAAGTGTTCCTAAATTTCTTGCAATACTTAACAAAAAGGGTATGGTTTCATAATGGATCAAAAAAAAAATATTGTGGGGCCCGCTAGTATTCTAACTTAATGTTTTTATTGATTCATTTTCTTCTTCTCCCTCACCATGGCTCTCCTTTGCATAATGCCAGCCCTCTCTTCTGCCTCATCCATGGTGATTCCAGGAAGATGGGGATGGTGAAGGCTAAGAGGAGGATTAAGAGTAAGCTTTCTTCCTTCTCTTCTTCTTTCCCTTATTCTTCCTCCTTTTCAAGAATGGAACCCTAAGGTAGTAATTTGGTAATGAAGTTGTAGAATGTTTGTATAAGTCAAATGATGTGAGATTGTTGTTCTGAAATGCTAATGGATAAGGTGAGAACAAAGAATTTCTGAAAGAAACATGTAAGGAATGAAATTAAAGAACATGAGATAAATATGGTAAAGTTAGGTTTTCATTATGAATAATTGATGATTTAAGCTCTTAAACTTGAAATTAACTTGGGATTTTAGCATTAGATTGATCTTAGAACACTAAAGAGGGAGTCCCATTGAAAGACTCATGAAATATGATGGAGAAATAAGGATTTTGGGCTGGAAGGTTGCTTGAATCGAAGTAGGTTTGAAGTTCTGGTACGTGGTGCCCCAGACACAATCTACCAGAAAGGTTAGTAGTTGGCACCCCAAGCGCCACGTGCTGATGTGCGTGCTTGCCAAAAAGCGCTAACATGGCGCCCAGACGCCAAGGCTAGTGCTTAGGATGCCAAGGTCTGAGCTTGAGAGAATTTTGGGATTCAAGTGTTGAGATGCTTTTTCCTTACTCCGTAGGTTTGGTTTCGGAGTGATGATTAATCAGGGGATTTCTTGGAGGTCAAAAATGTTACATATTCAAGGTAAGGGAATTGACTCTTTTCTTTACTTGATTTTTTAAACTCATAAAATCAATGATTTCATCCGATGTACTAGAAATGTATTTGAGGAATGCCTAAGAATGATTTAATACTAAGTTTAAAATTTCCCCATCACATGATAATCACTGAATATACTCGGTGGTATACGACTATGGAATGATGGAGTTATCACTTGTGACTTCCATATCATTTATAATAATAAATTCTTTAAAAGGACCAAGATTATCGAGAACTTTATGAGTGAATGTATGGAAATAGAGAAGTTTATATCATATCCTTGAAGTATAATCAAGTGTGGTAGAGCATGAATTACATTAGGGATTAATTTCTACATTCTTCATTGAAATGCTATAGAATTGATAGGCTTGATTAAAGGTGAAAAATTCTCATTCTACCTTGATTGCTTTTATGCGTGAATATAAACATGTGTGATGTTCTTTTAATTAAATGAGGATTACATGAGAATATATGTAATGATGCATGATATCGAATACCATAGAATTATTATGATATTATATATATATATAATGTTCATAACTGTTGAAGATGTATAAGTTGAATCAGTGATCTATGAACAAGTTAAGTAAATACATAGACATGCATCATATGTATACATACGTATACGTCTTGATATGAATTATTACGGGCATGTATGTGTGTGATTATTTTGTGCATAAAAGTGTTGTTGAGTTTTTATGAGCAGTTGATTCATTTTCTGCAATTCCATGGCCATAGTGAGGTGAGGGGCAAGGTTGATAAGGGCTCACAGCGACCTTAGTAGCGAAAGGAACTCAGTAGACCCTAGGTCACCAGTGTTCTCATTAGTGAAAGGGCTTAGTGGGACGACTTTCCTAGTGACCCAAAGTTTCTCAAGCTGGTTTGGTGGTTACCGGAGCTAGTAGTGGCGATGGCCCATAGCGACCCAATCGAGTGAGCATGTTTGACGATTGTATGATATGTTTATAAGTATGTATCTGAAGAATTGTATGTATGTATGTGTAATGAGCCTTTCTGTTTCCAACTTTATGTGTATTAAGCTGTTATATGCTTGATAGGTGTATATATATTTGGAAGAGCTTCAATTACTCATGTTCATATATATATATATATATATATATATATATATATATATATGTACACCTTTGTTTGTAATTATTGTGATAGGGCTACTTCGGTGAGTCATATGGTTAGATTCACACCCTCACAGTTTTAGGTGCTGAAGACTTCACAGTTCGATGATGTACGTGTCAAGTACACCTTTCCATTGACCGGAATAAGGTAAGGTACCTTAGAAGTCATGCCTTGCTAGGTATTCTTAGTTAAGCTCTATAGTCGGGTAGGCTACACTACAGTGTGTACTCTTGTAAGAGATAGTAGGAACTAGCATAAAGTTTTGAAATGTAAAATGATCATAAATGAGCTATGTATAAAGATATTATTTAATTGAATGCTAAATTACAAATGAAAAGAAATCTTAGCTAAGTTTAGCTGCTATTTTATCTGCTTTAAAGTCAAGGATAGTTAAGTTTAATAAAGTATAAGGGTTATCAGAAAAGTTAGGCTTGCAATGGTGTGGGCTAGGCATCGTCCGTGCCGGTCATATGCCGGTTTTTAGGTCGTGACAAAGATACTAAAAATCTAGAAATTAAAATGAAGCAACAAATTAAAAAACAAATAAGTTATTTTTACTAAAAAGGCAACAAAGATATTGTAATACCCGCAATTTTCAGATATCAGTTTCTTAGAATTTTAAAGGTGCATTATGGGTACAAGGAAAATTTTTCAGTTGCATAGGAAAGGAAGTATAAGGCGGAGGTGGCTTAGTATGGCATGGTGATATGGAATTAGGGGATAAGGGTGTATGCGTGGCAGAGAGAGAGAGAGAGAGACAATTCAGGGGACCGTGGAGGGACTAAAGTGAAAATAAGAATAATTATGTGATGTAAACAAGAAAATGGAAGAATTAGAGATGGGAGGTATGTGGTGCTTAGTGAAGAGGAAAACTAATAGAGTTCAATAATTTCGAGCATGCCACTATAAAAGTTGACCACGGATTAATCTAAGGGCGAAGAGATTATTTCCCCATGATGGTTATCTATATTAAACTCACTTACACACTCTTTATTTTTCTTCATATCTCTCTCTCACATCTTCCTCCCTTCCAAACACACAAGTTACCTTCCTCTCCATCTTCCATGCATTCCTCTTTAACCAAGCTTCTGGCCACTTACCACCAGCGAAAGGGCGAAAATCTAACAACCACCTCTCACTGGAAAAGCAAGGAAAATAAAATGAGTTTCTCCCTTTCCTTTTCTCTATTACATTTTGCGGATTTTGGGTTATTGAAAGGGAAATAAGTTGATTTGCAAGTTGTGAGGCATAAGTGGTATTTTAAAACTCTCTTGGATGATTAATGATGAGATTAGAAGTAGAAAATTATGGATTAGCCATGTTTAGGATTGGATCTAAAGAAAATAAAAGAATAAGGAGAAAGTTTTGATTGGGAATTTAATGATTCAAGCTTGGAACCATGGAATTAGCTTGGGGTTTTAGTGCCAAATTGATCCTCGAACATTAGGAATGAAATCCCGTTGAAGGAATCAAAGAAATTGATGAAGATTTGAGGTTTTGGGACAAAAACCTAAAGTCTTCATACTTTCCCAGTAGTGTGATGCCCAGGCACTATCGAGGCAGAGAGACACCAAAAATTTTGAGGGTTAGGCCACCATTGTGTTATGAAGGGCGTGCTATGGTGCCCAAGCGCCACAACCTAAACCTATTTCCCTTTCATGGATCTATATGCTGAGATGATATCTTGTTGTTCTGGAGTAATGACGTTGGTTTAAGGCTTGGCCGAGGCTTGCTTCTGAGGCCAGAAATGCTTTAAATCCAGGTGAGAGAACTAGCCTTATCTTGCTTGATTTTAATTCCTAAGATAAATGTTTCTTGGAGTTATTTAGAAGTAAATATGAAATGAAAAGATGTATGATGTCAAGTTTAGAATCCCATGTTCATATGTTTGAGAAATGAATATACTTAGTGTATGCGACTGTTGGAGTTTGACTCCATGGTATGGTAGACCTAGTAGTGTTTACAAAGTGAATGTAAGGTGAATTGTAACTTTTATGAATTGAAATTGCTTATGCATAATGATACAAGTTTACCCATGCAAATGAAATGATGAATCTTCATGAGAACATGGGATTGGAAAGAAATTCGAATATTTGTCTTGAATGTGATTAAACATATGAAATATGAATGAATATGAGTAATTAACCCCATATCCATCTTTGACTAGTAATGGATTGAACCGTTGAAATTATGGAATAATGTTAAGTAAATGTGTTGATGTGCATTATATGTATATTGTCTTTGACTGATTTTGCACATGGTTGTGCTGCCTTAGATCTCTTGACTATTTTGTGCTCATTGTGTTACCTTAGATCTCTTGATGCAGATGGTTTTCCCACAATCCCATGGCCATGGTGAGGAGCTACGTTGAGTAAGACTCACAATGACCCTAGTAGTTAAAGTGGCTTAGTGGGCCTTCGATCTATAATGTCACTTTTAGCAAAAAGGCTTGGTGGGTCAAGTTTTCCTAGTGACCCAAAGTTTTTCAAGAGGGCTTGGTTGGTTACTGAAGCTGGCTACGGCAATGGCCCATAGCGATCCAATTGAATTAGCATGTTTGATAATTGTATGATGTGTTTATGAATATGATTTTGATGTTAATAAATTGCAATTGAATTCTTCCATTTAATGTGAGATGGTTCATGATTGCCTTAGCTTCATGTATATGCCTCCTTTGCGAGGGGTGTTTGATACGATATAAGTAGGTGACGATAGCCTACTTAAATGATTACGACATGTCTTCGACATAGTCCCATAGTATTATAGCAAATAAGGATCATAAAAGCATAAGAAACAACTAGATGTGTGTACATGATTAACACGTGATAAATGATGTTGTGTAGTTATCTATAAATATTTCTATGTCCACATATTTATCTTATGCATTCTTCTTGTAGCATGCATAGTCGAGTGTATTTGTTTGGATATGGTTGTTTTAGGTGAGTCAAGTGGTTGGACTCACCCCCTCACAGTTTCAGGTTCAGAAGATTCCATAGACCGACGACGTACGTACCAAGGACACCTCCCTATTGATCGAGGCAAGGTAGAGTACTTTAGAGTCATGAATAGTATGTAATCTTAGTAAAGCTCTGTAATCAGGTTGGCCACATTATGAGTGGTATCATGTAAATAATAGTAAGAACTAGTAGAAAGATTATGAATTCGAT
The DNA here is from genome assembly GCA_037074585.1 of Biancaea sappan. Classification (NCBI taxonomy): domain Eukaryota; kingdom Viridiplantae; phylum Streptophyta; class Magnoliopsida; order Fabales; family Fabaceae; genus Biancaea; species Biancaea sappan. The sequence continues at coordinate 25,924,389 of CM073500.1, forward strand.
TGAATTTATGAAAAACTAAGTGCAAAAGTTTTTATTTATTTAAATGTTCAAGAACGCTAGTTTACGAATGAAAAGGATTTTCCTTAGTTTCAGTTGAAATACAATTTGCTTTTAAGTCAAAAGATAGTTAAGTTAATGAGAAGTATAAGGGTTCTAAGTAAAAGTTAGTCTTACGACAATGCGGGCACGTGCCCGGTTTTCAGTCATGATAAATACAATCAAGGAATTATGAATTAATGAGCAAAAAAGATCCTAATTTGGTAAAATTAGAAAATTAACACTCCCTCAAATTTGAGACTTTGTTTGCCCTCAAGCAAAACAACTTCAACTTACAAGAAAGAAAAGATAACCATAAAACTCACTCAAATAAACATGCAATTTCTTATACAAAATAATAATAACCAAAAATAGAGCCGAAGATTAGAAAGCATCTTGCTAATAGAAAACCAAAAGTAGATTTATATAATCATGCCAAAATAGCATTTTTTTACCAAGTGTAAAATGGCAACAAAAAAGTTTTAATAAATACATATCTTAACAAATTGCTAACCTTCTTTTATCCTGAAGCATTCCTTAACAACTTGAATGACAATTCCACCATACTTCTTTTTGTTCTCAAGGGCTTAATTCCAAATAAACCGGTTAAGAAAGCCATTAACTTCACAACCCAATTTCTGGGCATTTGACCGGCACGCTGACACGAACCCCGTGTCAACGTAAGCCTAACTAACGTCTCTAATTCTAACCTCTTTTGTTACTTATATAAAATATTTAGCATACATTACTTATAATTTAATTATCATATAGCATAACATTCATAATAGAGACATATCAAAGTTTGAAAAATACATATATACATGAATATATATATATATATATATATATATATATATATATATATATATATATAATTAACATTCATTCATATTAATCTTTATTTTTTATCAGACTTTGTTTGAACTTTGATTGTATTATCACATCAAGTGTAAAACGACTATGGCTATTACCTTAATTAACATTTATTCATATTTAAATGCTATTTTCTAATATTAATCTTTATTATTATTATTATATATATAATAAAGATTAATATTAGAAAATAGCATTTAAATATGAATAAATATTAATTAAGGTAATAGTCATAGTCATTTTAAAGAGAAAGGTTAGTTTTAACAAAATCAAAGTTCAAACAATTCCCAATAATTATTGAAATAATCATCAATATATTCAACAAAATATTCATCAATATAATCATCATTCTAATTTCCTTCGGATAACCATAAGTATCCCAAATCATAAATAATTGTATTTATCTCATGAACCATGTCTCTTTCCTAACCTTTCTCTTCAGCAATTCCATCAATCACTGAATTTTACAAAATTCTCAATTTCTCTTTTAACCTGAATCTCTTCACTGGATTCCCTCTTTCCCACTATGACTATTACCTATCTTTATACCTTATCACTTTAACATTTAAGATAATATTAAAGAATGGTTGGTTCATTCACTTGGATTCCAACGAATCCTACCGATCGAACTTATCAATTTCTCCTTGGTGTGAAAAAGGAAATTTGTTCTATGATACTTGAGGTTTTTCAAAAAAGAAAGAAAAGTCTAGATATCAAAATAAGTTCTTTATGTTTCTTTTAAAGGAGACGAATTGATAAGAGAAAGAGTGACTTATGAAATACCTTGATTCCTCCTTGCTTCTTGAATAGTGGCCGAGAGAGATGCTTGTACGAGATGGTGGGGTGTATGTGAACGTGTGTGCTGGCTGACTAGGTGTATATGTGTGCTATCGTAATTATGTGTATGTGTGTTGTTATAAAGGTGTGTACATGATGCTACCGTGAAGGTATATATGTGCTTGGAGATGTGTGTGCTTAGTGAGTGGTATTAGTTTGAAGGTGCTTGAATATGACGGTGAGGTATGATTGAATATGGAAATTGAAGGTTATGATATGTGGCTGCTGGAGATGGCCAAATGGAATGTGACGAGGGATAGAGAGAGAGGGATGACAATTAGGGTGTGTGGGCTTTAGGGTTTTGGTTTAGTTGAAGTCAAATTATTTTGAAAAGATTTGGTGTTTAAATTGATATGCTTAAGGCTTGTTGTAATTTAATTTAATAAGTATGGTAATTTGGCAATTAGGATTCCTAAATCTATAAGAACTTTTAAAAGATAAATTTTAGATTTTTTATTTGGGTTATTTATCCTTAATAAAAAAAGATTTAGTTAATTAGTTAAATAACCAATTACTTTAAATAACCAATTACTTAATTTAATCATTTGCCTGATCCAATCACCTAATGCACTATTTTTATTTCATTATATTGTTTATTTAATTTCCAATGAATAGTACGACATCACTGTTCATGCACTGATTAATTATGTTTATTTTTAATTTTCTAAAATTTTCACTTTAGTCCCTAAAATTTTCACGTTAGTCCTTGTCTAACCTAGCACTTCACATTGCTAATGTATAGCACAAAATCACATACCAAGGCATTACCACATCACAATACAATATCACAAACATATATTACATACAATTTGCAAGCCAATATTTGTGAAATAAAATTTCACAATTAAAAATGAAAAATTAAATGACGGGTATTAATGTTATTAACATTGCAAGATGTAGCTGGTAAGAAGTAGAGCCTATGCGCCTAACCACATAATTCCCCCTCTTCCTTCATATCTTGCTGGAAAACTATGGGATGAGAAGAGTGCCCATGTGCCTAACCACACAATACCCCTTATCCTTTCGCTTTCCTTTATTAGACGAGCGAAATATGGTCCATTGGTTGAAGAGATATCGTGTGCCCAATCCGCACAATAACGCCTCAATATAAATCATATTTTCCTTTTATTTAATTCCCAACTTTTCTTTTTCTTTTCTCTTTCTTTTTATTTATTTATTTTTTTAATTAAGGAATATACACCCTTATTGAACTTTCTTATGCATGAAAGATTGCAATTTCAAGCAATTATAGATTGGACAAGGACATAAACAAAATTCCTTAAATTGTTAAAACATGATTTATAAAAACTTAACGTTGCCACTTTACTGCAAAATTACCGTCTAATTAAAACACCACCATGAAACAAAATTACAAAGTTGTTCTAGTCGTCCACACACAATTTGTTTTCCTTTCTTCAAGCTTTAAATTTAAATTTGTTATAAGAAAAAAAGAAGAAAAATTGCATACTTATTAAAGTGTTCATATACTTCATGTACTTCCTCTCCCATAAAACTCAAACAGCCCCATCATAATTCATGCATTTCACGACCATAAAAAGCACCCATATAATGCAAAACAAAAACAACAATCATAAGCATCCACAATAAACCCTCCTCCCCCAAACTTGTCATCCACATTGTCCCCAGTGTGGAAAAGATATCCAAAATAAAGGAATGACATTCATAAAATTATTCAAAACCATAATAATTCAGGAGAGCAACTAAAAGATAAAAAGCTTCCATTGCATGATATTATTGGAGAACTAACATATTCATCTTTAAAATCAATGTCATTGTACCTAACTACAGTAGTCATAGAAGGAGTACAACTAATATAAAATGAAGCAAAATCACAAAACAGACAAAAATGAATCAATTAGAGGAGAGAAGATAAACGGTGCTGGAGGAGTGAATGGCACAGAAAGAGTGAGGCATCTGATTAGGGTTCAATTTGTTTTAATTATACAATCAATTAGGGTTCAATCAATTTGAATTCAAAATTAATTGAAATTCAATTAGGAAAAAATAATTGGGCATTAATTAGAATTCAATTAGGAGGGAATTTGAATTCAATTATAAATCAATGAGGAAGGAATCTTAACATTAATAAGTCTTGAAGACACTTTATCACCTCTCTCTCTCTCTCTTTCTTTCTCTCTCTCTCTCTCTCTCTCTTCCACTATAGCAAGGCATCCTCCTTCAAGCAAATGCAAAACTTGTATTCCCCACTGAAAGTGAAGAACTCCCGCTTTCAGCGGAGAATCACAAATTTCAAAAATCACTTCTAATTGCTAAATGTAGCCAAACCACAAGCAAGATATCATTCCAACATCATAAACCAACACCAAAACTCAAAAAATAACATTAAAACAACAAACACAGTAATCAAATAAATTCTAATTCTAATAAGACCACATCACAAAAATACAAAGACATGATGTAGTGGTTGTTGAAAACCAAGAGATTGAAATTGCTTACCAGAAGATGAAGAAGTATTAGCCCCTTGTGTATTACTCCAGAAAAAATTCAGGTGATTCCTCTACCTTGGATTGTAGGTATTGGAGTAAGGGTTGTTCTGACTCTTTTGGGCATTACCCATATAATTCAATTGCTCCAAAGTGTCTGAGTCTTCACAAGCCCTATTAACATGAGCACCACCGCAGAAACCACATTTTAGTCCTTGAGAAGAAATTTACCCCACTTGGGCTTGGCCAAAATGTTTGATGAGAGAGTCCACTTTCTTATTCAATGTCTCATTCTGAGCTAGGATAGCATTCAAAGTTTCTAATTCTAGCACCCATCTTTTGTTCGTACCCTAATCATAAGTAGTTATATGCTGATTTACTACCATTATTTCTATCATCTCTCTAGCTTGCTTCAGTATGTTTGCATTCAAAGACCCTTTAGCAACTGCATCAATCATGCTTCTTGTATTATGGGTCATCCTGTAATACCCATGAAAAATAAAATATAAATGCGTGTTTGTGAACTACAGTTACTATTTCAGTATACGTACTGTTCACCTATATAATACTATTTACGTATACAGTACTGTTCACTTATACAATCAAAATATCAAGTACTAGATGTGGTTTGGTCATAAGAGAAAACTAGAAAGAAGTTCGTAAGAGAAAATAACGTTTTATGTGTAAAAATACCCTCAGAGACTAAAATGAAAGGACTGATTTAAAAAGAAACTTAAAGGTTTAAGGTGAAAGGATAGTTTTCCCCTTAAGTTTTCAATAGTCTTTTCTGTGATTGCACAGTAAATTAAATGATTTACACGTGAATTATTTTATTAGAAACGTCATTTTTATGAATAGTAAATTGAATATTTTATTAGTGCATAGTGTCAAATAGTACCATTGACTTTTCCTATAAATAGGCCCTTCCATTTCACTTCTAAACTCACACCTTTAACTTCTCTTCTTCTCTCTTTAAGTTTCTTTCGCTCCGACGCTAGGCCTCTGAGATTTTGGGCCTTTCCTTTTTAGCTTAGGTAAGGATACTATGCCCTTTCTATGTCTTTCAAATTTTAAAAGTTATTTTCTTAAGTATGCTCTGTGGTTGCAACTTTGGCTGATCTTCCACATCAGAAAAACTGTCCTTAGCTGCCCATATATTATTTTGATTCTTTGATTACCAAAATAAAATGTAAATTGTAGAGAATACATGTCTAGAAAAGTTCTGACTAAGGAAAGACCTAGTTTTTTAGTGTGTCCATTGTGACCCTCCACTCTTTCTTGGAAACTTATCTGATGTACTCTTTTACAGATTGTATACTCTATTTCTGGTATGAATAGTACCCGTGCATATGAATAGTAACCGTATGCATAAATAGTGACGTACATATGAATAGTAACCGTATGTATGAACAGTATTTGTATGAAAAACAATCCTAACTTGTTTTCTCTAATCTTTCATGAAAATCTCCGTAGCGGAACACTAAAATTCACCTGTGTACTCTTGTCCGTAACGACTTAGAGAAGAGACACTCGTACGAAATCCAGGTGAGTGGAACAACCCCGTTTTAATAGGTTTTAGCATTACTGGTGATAAAAAGTATGTCGTACGATACTCCCAAGATTCATAGGGATAAATTGGATTCAGAATGACGAATCTAAGGAAATAATTAATCCAGAAGTATGGATAAGACAAAACAAGTATTTTATAATGATGTGAAGTTTGAATCTTTTCAAAAACAGTTTGATTGTTATATTGATTTGTGATTTATAAATCTATAAATAGTTATATACTATACCTGTTATATGAATAAATATTATATTGTACTCCTGATTATGATATGAAATATTGTACTATTGATTGTGATTGAGCGGGACAGTACCCCCTCTCACGGCAAGGCAGAAAACCCGGTTTAAAGGGTGTCTTAACCAACGAGTGTAGAGACAACGATTCCCTCAGTAGGGATATAGCCCGGATAGGTAACAGATCCGTAAGGCGCCCTAGCTAAGAGGATGAGGTTGTGCGTTATGGCAGAAATATACAAAATTGGTGAGCCGGCCTATGTGCGCTCTCCGAAATATATTGCCATTGAAGAGTACTAGTAACGTTTGTTGAATTGGATAGATTTTTATCTTCTTGTATGTAATTTCTAACTATGTCTATTGGTTGAGTATGAGCCTTCGGGTATACTTGCATGACTGGTGATGTATTTGAATTTTATTAACGCGAGGTTGATTCGTTCACTGAGTTTTAAAGCTCACACTCTCTGTGAAATCTTTTTGTTCAAATTAGGTTGCCAGTGAAGAATATCCACTAGAAGAGTATATCACTTTAGACCTTTCCGCTGTCGGGTAGGCCCCTCTTTGTTGTAAATTATGTCGCTCTGTAATCGTCTAGGACATCTAGGTCAAGGGTTTGGCATTTGGCTTGTATGTCAGTATAATAATGTATTTTATATTGATGATCTATTATTATATGCAAATTATCTCTATGATTTTCAAATAAGAAAATTTGATATATTTTCTTCGTATTTATTAAGGAAAGGGTATTTTGATGACATAGAGATAATAATTAAATAATTTAACTTGTGGGTATAATTCATCGAAAGGCTTACAGTGATGGAATATTCATCATTGTGCCGGTTATGTGCCTGAAAAATGGGTCGTGACACATCCAATCATGGAAGGTCTGGATTTGAAGCCATTCTAGGAGAGAGTGATGTGGACACCACCTCAGTAAATCTTTAAATCTTTCCTAAGCCTCATACAAACTTTTTCCATCATTTTGGTAGAAAGAGTTGATTTCACTCCTCCACTTGACTGATTTAGATGGAGGAAAGAATTTATCTAGGAATTTTTTCTACAAATCCTCCCATGTCGTGATACTCCCCTATGGTTATGTCATTAACCAACTCTTAACTCTATCCTTTAAGGAGAAGGGAAACAGCCATAGTCGAATAACATCTTTTGAGACTCCATTGAATTTTATTGTATCATAGACATCAATGAAGTTAATGATGAGGGAATTGGGGTCATCCAGTGGTGCTCCCCCAAACTGATTTTGCTGGACCAAATTCAGCAATGAGGATTTTATCTAAAAGCTATTGGCTTGAAATGGAGGCTTCACTATGTTAAAAGTGCACCCATTAGGTGACGTATAGTCCCAAATAGTTCTTTGATCCTCTTGTTGCACATTATCATTTCTTCCATTACCATTGCCATTGCCATTGTTCAAATCAACTCCTTCCATTGTGTTTTCTTGCAAAATATGAGATAACAACTCTCTTCTTCTCAATTATGCTTTTTTTTTTCTTGTTTTCCTTACTAGTTTCTCAATTTCTAGTTCAAAAATAAGTGAAGAAGGTCGATGGTATCTCACATACACAAAAAAGAAAAGACTAGCGAGAGGAATGTCAAACAAAATAAGTAAATAAAAAACAATTAAAATAGCCAACAAAAGAAAAATGCATAAAAAAACAAAAGCAAGAAAAAATATCTAATCTAGTACCTCTCGGTTTCTATGAATATTAGCAAAAGAATTTCAATCCCCAGTAATAGCGCCAAAAACTTCTTGTTAACATGACAAGTGTACCGGTCATACAAGTAATAAAGTGATAAGAAATGTATCGTTCCCACAGAGATTGAATTGCTAATTACCTAAGAAACTAAAATTCTACTAGTTAGATGATTCAATATGGGTTGAAGAAAGTCCTAAGTGAACACTAAAATTAAGATTTGACAAAGACAACAATTAATAATAAAAAACAACACTGATAATCAAAGGTAATCGATCAAACAAAACCTAAGATTGATAATCCCCTTTCGTCCTTCCTAGAATTTACTAACTCTCTCTATCTTGTGAATTCATCAATTTTACACACTGATCTTAGGACACTAAACTACCTAATAAGATTCTTCTGAACCCCGATTAAGCTAATCTAATATCTTTATAATTCCTTATAAGTGTTGGATTCAAATAAAGAACAAGCCCTAACTTAATTAGATAAGGTTACCAATATATCCCCATGTTGTTAACTTAATTATTTATCTCAAACTCTTAATATGTACGAACTCACTCTATTCATTTGGTAGTCTACTCTCACCTCCCTCACCAAAGTTCGGAGAAAGCACCAAGCAAACCAAAAAGCAATCAAGTTTAAGGAATGTACAAGAAACAAATGAATAAATATGTAATTAATTGATAAAAATCACAAGTACAAAGAAAGCATCGAATTCTATTCAAAATTCTATTTCACAACAATCATATATGAGAAAACTAGCCATTCATGGTGGTAAAATAATAAAAATCAGAAAAAGTAGATGAATGAAGCATGAATCCAAGGTTGGGACGGTGGAAAACATCTTCAATCGTGCTCCAAGGTCGAGTTCCCTCGCTCTTTAGGTAAAAAACAACGCCCCTTTCTATCATGACCAAAAACAGGGGCTAGGAGTTTTATCACTCCCAAAACCAAAATCGTGACTAGCATGGATAGTGTATTACTAATATAGCTGCAAGCCTAGATTTTTCTCTCATTTAACTTAGGTGGCTTATTCGATTATAGAGTATACTAGAAAAATAATTTAACTCAAATGTAAAATATCTTACCCCAAACAATGGGGAGGCATCCTCGATCTGCAAGCCCTCGGTCTGACCATCTTTCTATACCTATAATTGTAAGGGAGTGAGTCTAAACCACGGACTCACTTATACTATCCTTACTTTATATAGACATGCAATATATATATATATATATATATATATATATATAAAATACATTCGAGAATTCATCCTACGCGACACCAAGCTGCTTAAAGGCATGCACATGGTATCACATCATCAGCTCTAATAAAGTGTACTCTGGATACCACCATGCATTACATCCCGTTGTATAATCCCCCAATCATGCATACACACAACACACATACTATCACACATTAAATGCACAAATCCCTCCTCTTGGGTCTACGTTCCCAAAAGGCCATATCTCAAGAGCTTCATTAACGTGGGTCTATATTTCCACGAATTATCACTCAAGAAATCTTATCATGTGAGTCTACGTTTTCATGGATTAAAAATATCCCTACAAGGATTCTACTACATAGGTATGCATCTATATATCTCTGCTTATGAATCTACGTCTCCATGACTCATCTCTTGGACGTCCCGTCCATTGCCCTTATGATACAACTCTCATTCTGAACTCCGACTTATGCCATACCATGACAACCATTATCTTGGTCCTAAGAGTGTACCATGAGACCTCATCCCCTATAGGTTTAGGTTCCCAAGAGAAAGCCAATCATGTGTCTAGTCTCTTGGGTCATATCAGCCATAACATTTATCTGATCTCTCGGGTTATGTCTTTAATCATAACATGTATCACATACACAAAACAATACAAGTAAGCACAACCCCTTTTGTGCTAGTTCCTACTACATCCCTTGCCTGAATACATTTTATAATATGTATCCGCATTTAACTTGAGGCACTATATAGAAAATGGACATCATTTCCATTTATGTCCTAAAAACTCCCTTCCGTTTATAATATGTACGCCAAACATACTATAAACCAAGATAAAGATATATACATACAGGTAAATAAATTTAAAAGATGTATATATTCTCCGAAATATATAGTTGGCATATGAATAAAGTGGTAATGCCCATACCATCCCCAATTGTGCCAACCAGATCCCAAACAAATCCCACTATGCACATTACACATAATACATTTAATAACTAAATGTACATAAAACAATTTAGGAAAATAAATCCTAAATATAAATATACATACACATATGTACATATTAATACAGAGGAGAGCTAGATCCTTCACCTAGATTCCATACTCGCCATTGCATCCGAGGGTATGGAAGATGCATCAAAAAGTCATCCCTATGAAGTAACCATACAAAAATAAATTATGGTTACAAAATAGAAACATTTCCTACCACTAATCCCAACCTTCACTTACTCCTTTGGTCATAACTCTTAACCGATAAAGAATTTTCAAATAAAACTTATATCATTGGAAACTATATTCAAAGAGTTTTCCAACAATATAAAGTTTATTAAAAATGGAGTCCAGATGAAAGAATTATGACCATTTGAAGAAAGGTCTAACTAAACATTGCAGTCTGACTTCAGCATAACATCAGCATGACCTCAGTACACTTAGCGCCTAGGCACTATGACCTTCTTCCCTGATCCCTTTTGAAGCTTGGCGCTTGGCACCACAATCGCGACCTACGCAATTTGTCCTCAGTTTTGGCTCAGATCCGGCCAAATCTTCACCATTTCTCATGATTTCTTCCATGGGTTTTCACTATTGATGTTCAAAGAGTGTTTTGACACCAAAACCCTCAATTTTAACTCAAAAAGTAAGCCCCAATCTCAAATTCTACCCAAAAATCTCTAAAATCCAAAAATAGGGAAAAGTTTGAGAAATTGAAATATCTACCTCGATTCCTTATTTCCCAATGTTGTTTGGTTGCTGGAGACTCGCCCTGTCACCGAAGAACTGCTCACTGGAGCTTGGGTGGTGGTTTTGGGTAGAGAGAAGAAGGAGAGAGGGAGAAAAATGAAAAATGAAAAATGAGAAAAAAGGGGTGGGGTCACCTATTTATACCCGTCCATGGTGAAATTACTACTTTGCCACCAAGTCAACCCCCAGTCAACCTCACTAGTAGCAAATATGTAATTTCCCCAATTTTGGTATTTCCCATATTCTAGGTGCCACCTTAGTTCTTTATTTCATTTTAGCCCCTTTCTAGACCTTGTAGATATCTGGCTCCCTCAACGTCTCATGACTGCTTTCTCTCAATTCCCTATCTCTTAACACTATTTCCAGTTCTCGGGGTGCTTCCTCTAACCTCACTTTCCTTAGCATATAACTGAAAAATTTCTCCTATACTCCCATTATTCCTTTAAGATCGAAAAAGCCAATATCCGAAAATCGCAAGTATCACACCTTCTGTCCTCAACTCAGATTCCCTTGAAAAGAATCAGAAAAAACTATTTACACTCAGGTTTTCAAACTGACACTATTCATCTTCGTTACAGCAGAGAAATTCTTACTTTCTACAGAAAACTCTATAGTAAATTTTCTTTTTGCAATAGTAACTGCCTTTTGCGCTCAAGCTCAACCTTACCAAAAACACACACAAAACTATTACAAGCCAAAAATATAAGTCAAAGATACTAAAAATCTAGAAATTAAAATGAAGCAACAAATTAAGAAACAAATAAGCTATTTGTGCTAAAATGGCAACAAAGATACAATCATGAAATCATGAATTAATGATCAAAAAGGATCTTAATTTATAAAATTAGAAAATTAACAATTTCTCAAAAGTGGCCTTGAATAAGTGTTTGAGATATGATTCCAGGAAGAAAGTAGAACAGATATTCTCCTGATAGGACTTTGAGTAAAATGCTTTATTAGATAAATTGTGAAACACATGACACAATGACACACTACAAGCTGATGCTTCTGGGTATTTATATGGATATATAATCAACTACTAGGTCTTACCAGAACTCATTCAAACAAATGCACAAATATGAACTATCAACAAAGCCACACTATATTGTTTCACAAAACTATTAAATAGCCAATTTTCAAGATATTTCATGACCCCAGAATCCCAAAGTTTCTTAATTCTTACTTTCTTTTTGTTTCCTAGTGATTCTATAAAAACATACTAATGAAAAAAGAGCAAATTAGTCACTCAAGCTAACAACCTACCATCTAGTTAGTTGTTATTGAACCCAATTGAAAATGAGCACTTTTCGAGATGAAACAATATGGAACACAATGTCATTGAATTCACAAGAGCAACAAAAATTAAGCAAAACAAAGCAATACATTAGATAATGGAACAACATTACTTCAACAATAAAAGGAAATCATATTGGAGCAAAACCTAAATCTTGATGAGGCAAAGCTAAGCTAAGCATATAATCCACACAAGCATGTGTGTGTGTGTGTGTGTGTGTGTGTGTGTGTGTGTGTGTGTGTGTGTGTGTGTGTGTGTGTGTGTGTGTGTGTGTGTGTGTGTGTGTGTGTGTGTGTGTGTGTGTGTGAGATACTTGTTCTTGGAGATAATGACGTTTCGGGATTGGAGAAGAGAGAAGTGGGAGGATGAGGCGAGGGAGGGAGGAGGAAGGAGGAGATTTAGTGTGGGTAGAGTGGTTGGAGTTGAAGGAAAGAGAAAATGAAGGCTTTAGTGGAAGTCATCGGAGTAGAGAAGAAATGTGAGTAAACAAACTGTTTCACATGTATGAATTTGTGATTGTTGGATCAATCTTGATCCAAACAATTGAAGACGCCCATGGTGAAATGATGCGTTTTGATAAAAAAAAAATTATGAAATGATAGATTCATAGATCCAATATCTCAGAGAGAGACAAACATTATGCTTCCCATTGAAAGACCGACCTTTTAAGCATGGGCTGGGCTTCAAGTTGAACTAGGATTTTATCATGTTTGTGGTAGAAATGTTTGTCTTTTATCGCAATTATTTATTTCAAATTAAATGGTTCTAATTAAAGGATAAAATAAAATATCTCATAAGGTGTAACCTTTCTTTCTTTTAATTTTTTTCTTTTCATATGAATCATCTAATTTACAATAAACAATTGTAATTTGAAACGTGAGAGCTATGTTCTCTCTACAAATATGAGAGGATCTCAATTCTAATTTTATTGACTATTATATAAATGATGGGTACCATAGATAATATCTAAGAATTTCTTGAAAAAAAAAAAGGTGAGAAATTGAGCGGAGAACCCACGGGCCTGTCTTAAGCTCCAAATGGAACCATTAATTCAAGTATAGTGCGACCCCAAGATACAATCTCCACCCCATAACTCCACTAGCCCAATAATTAACAGGAGAGTTTTCTATTTAAGAAAAATAAAATAACAGAAGAAGAGGCATATATGGAAAAGATCAAACGAAGGCGTCATATTATGATAAGATGCTATCACTTAATGGAGATTCTTTTTTTCTCTAAAAAGAATCATATTAGGTACGGATAACCTTAAAAAAAAGGGTACAGCGTGACATTCGAAACCAATCATAACGATTCGAAGCCAAGGAAAAAAAGGGCAAAAAATAAACAGAAGCGATTTTTATTTAAATTTCACTAATTATACATCTCCCAAAAATAAACAATTATATTGCAATTCTCCCACAAGCTTATAAATGAATATCTTCCGGTACAGTTTCGATCCTACTTCCCTCGATCTTGTCTCACTGTTTTCTGCATTTGATCTTGAATAAGGTAAAGCTCAAACGTCGCTTGGTCAAACACGGCTTGGGCTGCATCATCCCTGTATCATGTCAATTCAATATTTATTATTTTTTTTCACTTGCAAATTTTGATGTCCATAATTTTAATTATCCTCAATTCCACCTATGACCTATCCCTATCTTTTATAAGCATGAGAATTGGCCATATTTTACTCTGTTTTCCTTGAGGGTGTCTCTAATCTAGAGTTGAAAGGTTTGATTTATTTTAACATCTGCTGTTATTAGTTCTCTGTCGAAAATCATAACTCCTATTAGGGTTTGGGATTTTCACTTCAATGGCACGGTTGGTTCTGCCATCAAAGACTCTGGCTCTTTCAAGGAAGAGTCTACTGGGTTTGATCTCCACTGCTCCTGTGATTACCCCTATCTATGTTGCATTTTTTACTGTGTTTATGCGACGGTGCGTGGATATGTAATGTTTGTTTCAGGAATGGTCAAAGCTTATAAAATTTGAACTACTGTGTACATTGCGGGTTGTCTTGAGACATCCGCTATATAAGTTCACATTACTGATATTAATTCCTGGGACTGTCTTATTTCTAGCTAAAGTTGTATATAGGCTAGTAGTTACTTGAAATGATTTTGTCCGCGAATATCTTTCTCTAATCGGCGTTTACATTTCTCCAATTTTTTGGGGTGAGATATTGGGCTTTCAATCTTGTTTGAAAATTACTTGTTTGATATATCGGGCTTCCAATTTTTCTCCAATGTTCTTATCTTACTGGAGTTAATGGTTGTGCTTGTTCTAAAACTAGGCTGCCATCTTTATATTCGTATATCTTGGTTTGAGTTGAGTTTTATGGTCAATAATTTCATATTGAAGTTTTCAAATTAAAAGGAAAGATTGAATCTTTCTCTATTTTACTTTAATTATGGTGATTGTCTGCGTCTTTGAAGCTTCAGGTGACTTGCCGTGTTAACAATACAGCAAAGAATAGCATCAGATTTAGGCATTTTCTTGCTTCAGAGGTTTGCACTTTGAACTGTATTTTCTGCATTTTCATATGTGAGTGTTCTTATGTGAGAGGTGGGGGAGGAAATATTTACCATTAAATCACAAGTTAATGGTTTCTGTGTCAATGTAAATAATGGATTTGTCATGAATATTTCATCCTCTCATCTTTGACATGAGATTACTCCTCTCATTTTATATGTTCCCTATATATATATATATATATATTGTGATTAGACATTGTCTTGTTATAAAATCATCTGATATTTGTATTGTAGGTCACTTTCCGAAGGAAGTGTTGCCTTATCTATCCTTCAATATTAGTAAGTTGATGACTTATGTCTTGGAACTTTGTTCTTTCCTCTTTGTCTGCTCTGCTCATGTCTGAAAATTTTATGCTTTTTATGTTTACAGATACATTTTGAATCTTATCCTATGGATATGTATAGTCTGTTCTGCACATGTTAAATATATTGAGTTTCATTTCTTTGTTTCACTAATCATAAACATTCTTTTATCTTGTTCCAGAGGGTTAAGCAAGTGAACAGGAGGTTAATTTGTTCGGTTGCCACAGAGGACTTGCCAAAGCAAGTTGAAGAACCTAAAATGGAGACACCAAAAGAAATATTCTTGAAAGATTACAGGATGCCTGATTACTACTTTGATACTGTGAGTTTGGAGGAGTTATCAGATCATGTTTCATTTGAGGTGTTGCATTTTTTTGTTTTTTAATTTTCCAGCATTCCTTATGCTCATCTGTATGCATGGAACCATTGCAGGTGGATTTGAGATTTTCTTTGGGCGAGGAGAGTACAATAGTTAGCTCAAAAATTACCGTGTTTCCTCACATTGAAGGTAGATTATAGTGTTTCCTGATCATGTTCGGCAGGAGTATATGCTTTATTTTTGTCTAAGTAATTTAATGGTCCTTATTCATAATTTTTTTTTTTTTTTGTGTTTAAATTGATCTATTTTGTGGAACAGGTTCTTCTCCCCAACTTGTTTTGGATGGACAAGACTTAAAATTGGTTTCAGTTAAGCTGAATGGCAAGGCACTAAAGGTATATATAGACAATTCCTGGACACTTCTCATGGATATGGTGATCTTCTGAACATTATCTCTGATGTAACTTCTTTGCCTCCTTGCCTGTTTACTAGGCAAGGAAGTTCAATTTAAGACAGCTGCACCATGACTTTCCAATATCTGATGCAACATGATATTGTACTTCTTAATCATACATCTGGGTCTTGTTTGCTCTAGAAGACACTTATATGTTTGGTGATGATAAGAGGTTGGAGTACTATTTAGCATCATTTTGATAATAATTTCTTCTCATGTTCATTTGCAGGAGGAAGATTACCATTTGGATGCACGCCATCTAACCATCTGCTCACCTCCCAGTGGTAAATTTGATCTAGAAATTGTAAATGAGATCTACCCACAGAAAAACACATCATTAGAGGTAAATGGGACTTTCCTCTGCTGCAGAAATTGTTTCTTCATTTTACTTATTGCTTCTTCTGCAACCCCCACCTCTCCTCATTTTTGGGTGAGGAGGAAGGGATGTACTTAGTGCTTATGATGAATTTGATTTACTATAGGGACTGTACAAGTCATCTGGAAATTTCTGTACTCAATGTGAGGCTGAAGGATTTCGAAAAATTACATTTTATCAGGTTAGTATCTTAGAATAGTTAACATGTTTGATCTATGATGTTTACTGCAATAACACCTATCTACTAGCTTTATCTTATAATTTACTCCCAAGTGTGATGTTCTTTAAAGGAGAAAAACACATACATCATACTTTTTGGTCTATATTTTACCACTTTCCCTTGCTATCAGTGGTTATTATTTTAGAACATTAGTGGTTTGAGATATAGAGGGGCCCAATGTAGAGAAATAGTCACATAAAACTTAACTTGGAAAACTTGTCCAGATATGAACCGGTAGACTGGGTGGATCTTACTGGTCGACTAGGTGGAGTTTACCAGTTGACTGTTTGGTCTCGAACAAGTTTCCTGTTGCAAGCAGTATGATGGCAGTCGACTGGCTTCCCCAGGCAGCCGACTGCTAGCTTACAGAATTCAACTATTTCTCACATGTTGAGTCAACTTCAGCCTGTAGGGTTATTTTAGTACACATATAGATATTTACTACCATATTGAGAGTTAGATAGAGCCTCCACTTAACAAATACAAGGTCTATTCTATATGTATCATACATACAATCTATATAATATAGGCATCTCAACACGATAAGTGAAAGAGAGAGGGAGAGAACACGAAGCAAGAGGAAGGAAGAGAATCGTATTTCACTGACTTAGTCTTGTACATACCAGAACAGGTTACATATATACACATAGAAGAACGAAAACTAATTACAACAGAAATAACAAACTCACCCATGGGAAACAATCACAAAAACGGTCGAAAAACTCAATCTGATAAAACGACATGCATTATACTATGAAACGCAGCACACACACTAAGAGACCTAGAACCATAAGCACAACGACATGTACACCACATATACATTGTGAATCTGCCTTATCTTCTAACTGCCCCCTCAAACGAGAGGGTGCTGTCACCACACCGAGTTTGCCACAAAGGTAGTCAAATCTGGAACTAGACAGTGGTTTAGTCAATATGTCAGCTGGCTGTTCTAATGAAGGAACATAGCCAATGATCAGGTCTTTGCTTAACACCTTATCTCCCACAAAGTGGATGTCAATTTCCACTGTTTGGTTCTAGAATGCAGAATGAGATTAACTGTAATGGCCTTAGCACTTTGGTTATCTCACCATAGGACAGAAGCTCTAGGAACAAGAAACTTAATTTCCTTCAATAGAGATATTAACCACAACACTTCCCTAGCAATAACAGAAGACAGAGCCCGATACTCCGGCTCAGCACTTGATCTTGAGACAACACTTTACTTCTTGCTAGACCAAGACACCAATGATTCTCCCAAAAAAACGCAATAGCCTCCTACTGATCTTTGGTCAATAACACTTCTGGCCCAATCAACATTAGATTACCCCACAAGAGCAAGCTCTAATGATGGTTTAATATGTAACCCTGTATTAGCAGTACCTTTCAGGTACCTTAGGACTCTTTTTGCCTTCTGCCAATCAAAATTAGTTCGAGTGCTGAGCTATTGACTAAGCTGGTTGACAGCAAAAAATATATCGGGCCTTGTGTTGGTAAGATACTGTAAACCACCTACTAAGCTTCTGTACAGAAAAGGATCTTCAAGCTACTGTTCTTTCATCTTAGTTTTGTGCCTCCTTTGTGCCTCCCAAGTGTCATGGGAGTGGAACAAACAGAAGCATTTGCCATGCCAAACTTCTCCAGGAGACTTTCAATGTATCTCCTGTGTGTTAGGACCATCCCATCAAAGCTTCTTATGATTTTTATTCCCAAAAAGAAATGAAGTTCTCCAAGATCTTTGAGAGAGAAGACAGCATCTAGCTTCCTTGCAAACCCATTTTCTGTTTGCAAAATTATTTCCTGTGACCAGAATATCATCTACATAGACCAAAGCAATTATAATTAGCTTGTTTTTGCTAAGAACAAATAAAGAGTGATCACTCTTAGTGTGATAGAACCCCCACTGCAGTAAAGTATCTCTCAGCATATCATACCAGGCTCTTGGAGCCTGCTTTAGCCCATACAAGGCCTTGTTAAGTCTGCAAATGTGTTGAGGTTTTGATTTATCAATAAAGCACTCTGGCTGCCTCATAAAGATTTGTTCATGTAGAGTTCCATTCAAAAAGGAATTGTTAATGTCAATTTGCTTTACTGGCCAATTTAGGGACACAACAATAGCCAATATAATCCTCACAGTTGTCATCTTTGCCACGGGGCTGAACATTTCACCTACATTAATTCCCAGATCTTGTTAAAACCCCTTAGCCACAAGGCGAGCTTTGTGTCTAAAGGGTTTAGGGCATCATACTCTATCTCCATAGCTTTTCTCCAGCATGGTACTTTAAAAGCTTCACCAGCATGAATAGGGTCTTCATCTATTCTTCCCTGTCAGACCTATGTATGCTGGTTCCACTCTTCATTCTTGTGACCATGGGATGTATAGATATAGAAATAGGTTCTTATTCACCTTTATTCTCCACCTTCTTTGACTCTTGATCAATCTCTTTTTGAGATTGTAATTTGCTCTCAGCATTTTCTGCTTCTGCCATTTCTTCTTCTGGATCATCTTTACAGTTTGTATCAGCTCCTCCATCTGTAAGAACAGTAGCCTGCAAATCAATGACTTCATCAGTGTTATCATACTTATTTTCTCTATTTGGCAGTATAGGGAACATGTGTATAATTTCCTTTTCAATTTGTTTTGGCTGCTTCTTATTTAGAAGTCCACTTTTGAATGGAAATTCCTTTTCATTGAATATAACATGTCTGGAAATGTATATTCTTCTAGTGGAGGAAAGAATATACATTCTTGTGACCTTTATGAGCTGTACTCGAATCAATGAAGACACATTTAGTTGAATGGAAGCTCATTTTATGTTGATTATAAGGCCTGAAATAAGGGTAACAAGCATAACCAAAGATCTTAAGATTTAAGATTTGGTTGCTTGTTAAACAGTGAGAAATAAGGAGTCTTCCCTTGTAAGGCAGTGGTAGGGTACCTATTAATCAGGCTGGTTGCAGTGTGGAAAGCTCCAACCGAGTAATGCATAGGAACTTCAGCTTGTGCAAGTAAAGTAGACCCATTTCCACCACTTGACAGTGTTTCCTCTCTATCTTTCCCTTTTGTACTGATGTATATTATATGGGCAGGATTGTCTCAGTACAATGTCACTTTTGTTGATAATATCTGCAAAAGATTTAAATTCAGCACAACCATCAGCTTGCAAGACTTTTATACTTCTTTCCAACTGATTCTCCACCATGTTTTTGAACTGTGCAAAGGCCTGCAAAGCATCACTTTTAGAACTGAGTGGAAATAACCATAGATATCTACTGAAATCATCTAAAAAGGAAATGTAATGCTTACACCCTGAAGATGATTGAACTGGGGCAGGTCCCCATAAATCAGTATGAACAATGTCTAGTGGTCTAATACCATGAGAGTCAGATTTTTTAAAAGGTAATGCATTTGACTTGCCAAGTTGGCAAGCTTCATAGAAGGAGCAACTTTTATTCAATAGAGAATTCATATTACAAGACTTCAAAACTTCATTTAAAACTTTTTCAGAAGGGTGTCCTAGCCTTCTATGCTACAAATCTTTTTCTGACACACTTTCATCAAGATTACTTTCAATCAAACAACAGTTTGCAGTAGAGGTCCCTTGAAGCTTCTACAATCCTTCACTTTGAATTCCTTGAATTAGAGTCCTGCCTGTCTCCTTGTCCTTCACATTGCAACCCACAGAATCAAATTCTATACCAACATTGTTGTCTAGAGTCAACTGAGACACACTAATTAAATTCTTGTTTATTTTGGGGCTTGCAAAACTATTTTAATTTCAGAGACGTACCATAGTCTTTACACAAATTTTGATCACCCCTTACTTTCAATATCAACACCTTGCCCATTTCCAACTATAAGTTGATTTTTACAAGGGATTTTTTTGCCTTCTTCAATGGCAGGATAGCCCACCCCACCTAGTGGGTTAGAGCTTGTTGTTGTTCAATGGCTAAGGAGTCTTTTGTCACATGACTTGAAGCTCCACTGTCTAAGCACCAGTCTTGGTTTTGAAAATTGTCAAAATAGGCAAAATGAGTGCTGCTACTAGCAAGAAGAAGGTTGCCTACTAGTTCTTTAACTTTTCGAAGATATTCTTCCATCTTCATATTTCCTTTCCTCAATCTTTGCAGTTCGCCTATGTATAGAGTAATTCTTGATCGTGTTTGAGTTCCAGACAATTCTTTGATTGCATTCCACACTTCTTGGGAAGTGTTGCACCCAAGAACCTGTGAAGCAACTTCAGTCGTAATTGCATTGTACAACCACCCCAAAAGTAACTGATCCATGGTTACCCAGTCTTTGGAAGCTAGGTTAACTCTTCTGTCGGCTCCTTTTGTGATGAAAACTTCAGAACAAGGCTTCGTACCAAGAACACAGACCATCCAACTTGTTTCCTCTAATCACGGGCAATACCATTGAACTCCAAAGAAGGTGATTGGTTTTGTCCAACTTGACATAACACATCTGGTTCAAGGTAGTGATTAATGGTGACTCTGTTTTGCATGACAAGAGCAGAGGTCTGATCATTCGAGATGTTCATTGCTCTAGATGTTGCAATGACACCATAGCTGAAGAAGGATCTATGGCGTGAGCTGAAATAGGCTCTGATACCAAGTGAGAGAGAAAGAGAGAGAGAGGAAGAAAATCGTATTTCACTGACTTAGTCTCATACATACTAGAACAAGTCACATATATACACAAAGAAGAACGGAAACTAATTACAGCAGAAATAACGAACTCAACGACTTGAAACAATCATAGAAACGGTTGAAAAACTCAATCTGATAAAACGATACACGTTATACTATGAAATGCAGCACACACGAAGAGACCCAAAGCCATAAGCACAACAACACGTACACCACACACACACTACAACTCTGCCTTATCTTCTAATTCTGTGGTTTACAACATTACATCCTCTCTTGGTTTACACCATATCTTGTCCTACGTAACAAAACCTCAGTAGAAAAACACATTTGACTCCACAAGTTAACTATACTATCTTCAAGTTGTATTTGACTCAACTACTAGCACATATAGAGTCACTCCTTGGCTTGGCTATCCCTTGCACCAGTTGGTTCTGGAAATGGTTAGTTTCAAGAAATAACAGTGAGATTCATAATCTAAGTAGCTAGCAATATTTGACATAATTTATAATACCATTTCCATCATAAAAACATGTTCAAATTAATAGTAAATAGTTCAGTTCATGCATGCTCATTCCAACATCTAATTGGGAGGCCACCCCAACCACACAGGAGTTAATTACATCTAACTCCATTACAATACAAGCTCATGGTTACTAGACAACAGAGGTTTAATCGCGTACTTGGCACCACCGTGCTCCAATAACCTCTCTAAGCCGGCCACTACTGCCCTTCACAACATCAGGCTCATCAAGCAGTCACATATATCACACATAGCATGAACCAAAAGTTTCACATTAAAATAATTCAACATATTACACAATATCACAGAACATGCTTTTATGAAAAATAAGCTAACCGCCTTCTCAAGAATTAAGCTTTTTAGTTAGGATATTCTTTCTTTTGCTTGGTCTTTTCCTTCCATGCTCTCCCTTTCCCAGCTCACTCTGTTTTTCCTTAGTTCTTCCCTTCACTGTAAATCATTGTTTCATCAACTTCTTTCCCAAAGAAGTGAAAATAAGAGTAACTCATGAGTTTCCTACTTACCTTCAGGCTTCACATGCCTAACCTCATCAAATTCTTCCTTCTTTGTGCTATCTACCTACCGCTTCAACTCACCAATCTTTTCTCTAGCCGCATGCTCTGTTTTGGTGTTTCTAAGACTCCTGTCAACTCTTCTGGCTTAACCTCTTAATTCCACTGCTTCAATAATTTCACTCCTTGCCCCTAATGACTCTTGCTGCATATCTAAGCAAACCTAGGGGTAAATAGGTCATTTTTCACCACTTTAATTCACATGCTTGCGACCTCAGACTTGTCCAGAGGCCAACAATTGACTGGCTACCCTTAAGCAGTCGACTTCGTACTCTCTGTTTGGGAATTCTGGGTTTCTGGGAAGTTGCCAATTGGTTGGTTGATGTTGGGGGTTGATTGCTTATCTTCTAGCAGTCAACCTACTAGTGTTTGGCAGTCGGTTGGTTGTACTTTGTTCTAGTTTTCTCTGTTTAAACTATACCTCCTATTCTCAAGGTTTTCCCTTCCCATTTCACATTCCTAGGTACTCTTTTTAGGCTGACCCTCCAATTCCTTTCTCTTAACCCTAGAGTGGTGTTTGTGTGAGGATGTTACATTTATAATAATACATTTTTGCATAGTTTTGATGCATTTTATCTCTTGATAGGATCGACCTGATATAATGGCAAAATATACATGTCGCATTGAGGGAGATAAGTCACTGTATCCAGTGTTGTTGTCTAATGGAAACCTGATTGAGCAAGGTGACTTGGAGGTAAGCTTCTCTTAATATGAATTTTAATGGAACAAATAGAAAGTTACTATAGTCATCCTGGTTGTTATTCTCTTATTTGTGCTTCATTGCAGAATGGAAAGCATTATGCTGTTTGGGAGGACCCCTTCAAGAAGCCTTGCTATTTGTTTGCTTTGGTTGCTGGGCAATTACAGAGCAGAGATGACACATTTACTACCCGTTCAGGACGAAAGGTGTCCCTAAGGATCTGGACCCCTGCAGAAGACCTACCCAAGACTGCACATGCAATGTATTCTCTAAAGGCAGCTATGAAGTGGGATGAAGATGTCAGTTTCTTTATTTAATTTTAAGTTCATTTGAACATGGTTATTCATTTTGATTGCATATATAATTTTAAATTCTGAAGATTTTGTTGTCTTGTCCTGCTTTGGCAATAGGTTTTTGGTCTTGAGTATGACCTGGATCTCTTCAATATTGTTGCTGTCCCTGATTTTAACATGTAAGTTAATTGGCCTTTTCTTTAAAAAAGATAAATATGGATGATGTGTTTATAATGCTTTTGTGTAATATGAGATACTACAACAACAACAACAACAACATAGCCATTGAGCTCTAATGTAATATGAGATACTATTAAAAAATAATCTATTCTACTCGTTTTGATTCGTCAGGGGAGCCATGGAAAACAAGAGTTTGAATGTATGTCTCTATCTTGATAGCTTGTCTTGGTTGGCTTCTTGTATTAGCCTTTCAAGATTATAATTGCCCCCTGTTTATTTGCAGATATTCAATTCCAAGCTTGTTTTGGCATCCCCAGAAACTGCTACTGATGCAGATTATTCTGCAATATTGGGAGTCATTGGCCATGAGGTATGTAATTTTTATAACTTTGGAATGCTGATGCCGGAGCATAACTTTCCTGCAGATATTTTATTCCCATCCCCCTGGGCCAAAACAAAAATCCTGAAGATAATTTCATTGTTGTGACTGGAGTTTGTTTCTTCTCTGTCATGCAGTATTTCCACAACTGGACAGGCAACAGGTGGTCTCACTTATGACAACTCATTATATTTCCAAACTAAGAACCTTCTATGCTCTTTTTTCCATGTTCAAACTTGAACTAAGCATTGAATTTAATAATATCAGAGTGACATGTCGTGACTGGTTCCAGCTTAGCCTGAAGGAAGGTCTCACTGTTTTTCGTGATCAGGTAAAACCATTTTCCTTGCTTGGCATGCTTCATTTGAGAAATTCTCAGTATCTCTGTCCAGTGAGTTTTTGAATGTTGATTTGCATTGGTTATTGACAGGAATTTTCATCTGATATGGGAAGCCGTACTGTTAAGCGGATTGCTGATGTTTCAAAACTTCGAATTTTCCAGTTTCCACAGGTTACCTTAATATTATATTTTTAGGTTATTAATTTCAGCAACTTCTGGGGTGTTGGCTTCCATTAAATGTTATTTTAATTGACCATGCCAACATTACAATATTTATTCTTTGACTACTCTTGTACAATTAAAATGATGTCTGGGTGAACTTGAATGCTTGTATTCTGATTTTGCAGGATGCAGGTCCTATGGCTCATCCTGTGCGACCACACTCTTACATCAAGGTTAAAACTTGGAAATCCTTTCCTTTGTTGGAGTTGTCTCAAAAGGTTTTAAATTTATGTAAGTTTGTATTTACCTTTTCCCAATCTTCTTTGACAGATGGACAACTTCTATACAGGTAAGTTTTCTTTGTTTAATAGTTTTGGTTCTTGGTTCATCTATGAAATTTGTACTTCATAATCATGTTAGTTGATTTTTCCTTATGCTTTTATCACTGATATATTTTTGAAATTGCTGGATTTAATGCTGCTGATGTGGGACTATCATCAATTTTAAAACAGTGACGGTAGGTTTCGCATTGAAACTTTTGACCACCAACTTGGTCCTACTTTTTCTCATTAAGATGTCTAACTGTTTGCAATGTTATCTTTACTTTTCTGCAGGTTTATGAGAAGGTTTGACATTTACTACTTAATTTTCTCAATCCCTCCATTTCTTCTTCTTCTTCTTGTTCTTCTGCTGCTTCTTCTTCTTCTTGGGTCATTTCAATCCCCCATTGTTTATGCCTGCAATTTGTTCTTAAGATTTCATCATGTATCAGGGGGCTGAAGTTGTCAGAATGTACAAAACCTTATTGGGAAGTCAAGGGTTTCGAAAAGTAAGAATGCATATTTATGGTGATGCCTGAACAGAAGTCTTCTGTTATTTGAGATGTGAAATTGTTTATTTTTAAAATACGGTTAATACAAACTCTCTGGATTTTAGGGCATGGATTTGTATTTTAAGAGACATGATGGGCAAGCTGTAACATGTGAAGATTTTTTTGCTGCAATGCGAGATGCTAATGATGCAGATTTTGCAAATTTCTTACAATGGTCTGTATTTTTAATTTGAGGCTTTTTTTCCCCCTAGCACTTGCATGCTATCATTCCTTACGAACTCTTCAACTAATGCATAGGTACTCTCAAGCTGGGACACCTTTTGTCAAAGTAAAATCTTCTTACAATCCAGAAGCACATACTTATTCTTTAAGAATCAGGTATAGAAACCAAATATTTACATTTCTACTTATTCATTGGGTGGTTTATGCTGCCAACCAGAGTTAAATTTTTATTTTATTTTTGGGCTGTTTGTCTCTAACAATCTGATTGGTGGGGGCATTTTTCCAGTCAAGAAATTCCACCAACTCCTGGGCAACCAGTTAAGGAACCCATGTTCCTTCCTGTGGCAGTAGGTTTGCTTGATGTAACTGGCAAGGACATTCCTATTTCGACTATATATCACGATGGAACTTTGCAGTCTGTTTCAAGCAATGGTCAACCTGTCTACACCACAATTCTTCGAGTTACAAAGGTTGTTTGGAACTTTTTAACTGATATGCATATATTGCACAGACGATTTAAGCAGATATCTTGAAGTTGGTTTGTCTCAGTTACACCTGTCAGCTGGGTGATGTGATGTTGACATTTGAAGGGAGGAAAGAAAGTTCAAAATTTTGAAATCATGTTAGCATGATCTTCTCAAATTAACTAAAATCCCGACTTGATCTCACTACAACCCCACAAATCCCTATATTTCTCATCACAGATCTTGAATAATGGATTATTATGGTGTATAACATGGTAGGGCTTTTCCGTTTCATATCTAACTCATAATGTTATACTCTGCAGAAAGAAGAAGAGTTTGTGTTCTCTGATATATTTGAGAGGCCTGTTCCATCTCTATTACGGGGATATAGTGCGCCAGTCCGCCTTGAATCTGATCTCACTGACAGCGACCTGTTTTTCCTTTTGGCTAATGATTCAGATGAATTCAATCGGTTTGTCTTCAGAGTCACATTATTCTTTTTAAACTGGAGATATAATGGTTAAATATTTACTTGCTTATTTCTGTGATGTAGTTGGGAGGCAGGGCAAATTCTAGCACGTAAGCTGATGCTCAACTTGGTAGATGATTTCCAACATAACAAGCCTTTGGTTCTGAATCCAAAGTTTGTGGATGGTTTCAAAAAAATGCTGTCTGATGCAAGGCTGGATAAAGTATGTTTAGGACAAGTTTATCTTGAGATTATTCATTTTATTTGTCTGCTTTCAGTCTCATTGTTTTGACTTGGGGGAATTGAGTTGGAGTATTGTAAATGCTGATTGGACAATATAATCTTTGATTCTTAGGAATTTGTGGCAAAAGCAATAACTTTGCCTGGTGAGGGAGAAGTAATGGACATGATGGCAGTTGCAGATCCTGATGCCGTTCATGCCGTTCGAACTTTCATCAAGAAGCAGCTAGCAAGTGAACTGAGAGAAGATTTCCTGAAGACAGTATGTCCTCTAATCTGGAGTTGTCTGCAACTACTAAATGAAATATCTTTTATTCTTCCTTGTTTGTGTCTAAAGTGATGAACATGATCATTTTACCTTCTTGCAGGTGAAAAATAATAGGAGCTCTGAAGAATACGTGTTTAATCATCCTAACATGGCCAGGCGTGCTCTGAAGAATATTGCCCTTGGTATATATTTATTTCGTAAGGACACCTTCTGATGCTTGTTGTTAGCAATTATTAACTATTTTTTTTTTAATGTTTTCTGTAGCATATCTTGCCTCCCTTGAGGATCCAGAGATCACCGACCTTGTGATGCATGAGTATAATACTGCTACAAATATGACGGAGCAGTTTGCAGCTTTGGCTGCCATAGCCCAGAATGCTGGTAAAACTCGCGATGATGTGCTTGCTGACTTCTATAGCAAGTGGCAGCATGACTTCTTGGTAATTCTCAATCACTATATTTTATTGTTTATGGGATTAAACCTTGTCTGACCCCCAAACTTTATTTGCACATTGATAAGAATTGCTATCATTTTGTGAAGAGTAACATCATCTATGAGAACCTTCCCTTCTTTCTTCTGACCTTCTGCATGGCATATCTAGATTTCTAGAATCTTATTTTGTTGTGCCTAACTGCCAAAATGTAATCTTTCATGATTCTTACTTAATTTGGGTTTACTAATCACATCTATCTGTTGAGTGCAACTTTCTCTAGCTGACTTGTAATAATGCTCCTAGCTATATTAATTTATATTCACACACCCCGGCCCCCCCCAAAAAAAAAAAAAAATCCAGGTGGTGAATAAATGGTTTTCCCTTCAAGCAAGCTCTGACGTTTCTGGAAATGTTGAGAATGTTAAGAAACTGTTAAATCATCCGGCGTTCGACCTACGCAATCCAAACAAAGTGTACTCGCTCATTGGAGGTTTCTGTGGGTCGCCTGTGAACTTCCATGCAAAGGATGGATCAGGCTACAAGTTTTTGGGAGAGATTGTGGTGCAACTTGACAAACTCAATCCTCAGGTAATCATAAGCTATCTGTGAATGATTGATTTATTTATCAGTGAATTCTCAGAGGAAGGGTGTTATTTAATCCAATGATTTCTTGGTTCTTGCTTTTGTGGGATGTAGGTCGCCTCACGAATGGTGTCGGCCTTCTCGAGATGGAGGCGTTATGACGAAGACAGGCAAAAACTCGCCAGGGTAAGCTGTTGGAGTTATTTATTCATTTCTCTTTTGCTTTTATTTCTTGATGTGACATTATACACGTTAAAACACAAGCGAGGAGAATAACTCTTGAAGTATTTACATGAAATATTTCTTTGATGAGGATGGATGATGCCTCTTTATTTTGTAGAGTAAACTATTGATTTGGTCTCTAAAAAATTACAATTTTCTTAATTTAGTCCTTGAAATATTGTATTTGTTTCAATTTAATCCCAATTTTTGACAATAAAAATTTGAGATTTAAAAATCAAATTTGAGATAAATACAATCTTTCAAATAAGACCAAATTGAGTATATTATAATCTAGACTAAACTAGTAATTTACTCTATATTGTAAAGTCGGTTGCTACTTTGTTTAATAATGGAATCTTTCTACAATTTATTTATCATCTTTGCTCAAACTGGAGTGGTGTTTTGGTTGCAGGCCCAGCTGGAGATTATTATGTCAACTAATGGACTGTCAGAGAATGTATTTGAGATTGCCTCCAAAAGCTTAGCTGTTTAAAATTTTCATAAAATGAGAAACTCTATAGTTGTCTCTTATATAGTTTAATGTATTCTTGGCGTACACCACCACCTACAAAATTGCCTCAGCTATGTGTAGCCCTCTTCTATATGTCTTATTTGGAGATAATTTCTTGTACGTGATTTCTTCTATTTCTGGGGATGTTGTCACCTCAAATATAAAATGGTAGTTGATATGATAAAATCATTTTCTTATATTGGTATTTTAATCTCTTTTCCTATTCATAGGTTAACTTGGGCATTATATACGCATGGAAGTTTATATATGTTCATGTTCATCATAATAATTAACCAATATTAAAATAAAAATCTACAGATGTTTAAAATAAAAATCATCCGGCGTTCGACCTACGCAATCCCAAAATAGAGATTTGAAACTATGGGCATTCATATTAACAAGACTATCATTGATTAGCTTCCTGCAAAATATGGATTATCCAAATGTACACGAAACAATGTACTAGCAATTTGATGTCATTTAAGATTACTCCGAATTGATAGGTGGAAACATTTATTTTGTCAATGACGTGAATCACATCAAGGGAATCAGTATTAGCAAAGACTCTTGATACTCAATTGTTCGGCTCGGCTCTAGTTGGTTCGTAGTTAGTTATTTATGTGTGCAAGATAAAATATTAAATTAACATCAAATTATTTACTTTAAATGTGTTATGTCAAATATTAACTTAAAAGATCAAAATAATCTTGTAAACTTTTATTAATGAAAAAAAAAAGAATGAGACATTTTAAAGGATTTACAAAGGTCATTTTGGTAATTTTAAATTGGTACCTAAAGTGGCACATAGTTGATTTGGCGCTGACTTATGCAAGATTAAATATCATATCAGTATTTGTTGTTAAACATTTTAAAGGTGTTAAATTCATAGACATAATCGAAACTAATTAAAAATATTTAGTTTATAATTGACACAAAATAAAATTTAAGATTATAATTGAAATATAGGTTAAAATTTAAGGATATGAATAATATTATTGCCAACAATTTTATCCAATTTGTCACTTTTTTTTAAAGAAAAAAAAGAAACCGTTATTGCTTGAAAATTTTATGGGCAAGCTTAGGGTATTGTTATTGTTGTCTGGTAAGGTAAGTCACATGCAACAAACTGATTATTACTGTTGAATCAGGGGCTGCTCCTTGCTAATTCAGGACTCAGGTCTCACAGCCAAACCTAGGAGTTGAGGTCAAAGCAGCTAATTATTTTCTTAGAATTTTATAGCCATGGGTCACATTTTCCCCACTAAGATCCAACACCTAAACAATAGAGAAAATTAAAACAAAATGAAAAGTGAAAAAACATGCATTCCTAAAAGGAAAAATCTATTGATTTGTTGATAAGTGAATGCCTCCTTGTTACATTATTTTGAAGTATGTATAAATGCTAATTGAAACAAATATTTTTATATAAATTTCGAGATGGTTCAATGGTAAAAATATACAGTCTTTTAAAAAAAAATCAAATTCTCTATAAACATATCTTTCCTTTGTCTTCCTCTTAAAAAAAAACTTGACTTCTCCTAAAACAATTTAACCTCGATGCTTTCTTCTTACAATTTTCAAATTGTCTTAATGTTTATAATTATGTATTTGTTTTGATTTTTTCATTTCCCCTATCAACATGCGATTGTGACGACAACAAATTTAAAATTTAATAATAATTTAGCAATAAACAGAACTAAAAGGATATGACATCTATAATTTTTTTTTTTGAAATCAAATGAGTACTGTGTTCTTTCACTTTCTTAATTCATTGTAATTCTTTTTTCTTGTGTATTAAGATGATTCATTCACTTGTGAAAGTAATTATCTTTTCCCTGTATAAAAGTAAACTTTAAACACTCTTATCACTTTTCTTAACTCGTTGACCCTGATTCTTAGAATACAATGTTGTTGCATCCATTAATTAATTATAATTAGCAGTTTGCTTAGCTAACCAATTTGACATTATCTAATTATAACCTATCCTTACTATATTATATTAATCTGAAAGCCAGATTTGTGCAATTTAGTTAGGCCTGAAAAGTCATATATTTCTAACTCTTTGTTTGCACTCTCACAAGTCAAACAAATAGGGTGAGAAAAAGTAGCGAAAGAGCACGAGACTTTGATATTTTAGTAGTGGCTCTCTGCTGTAATATAATATGTCCAATTATGATAGGGTGTCCCTATATGTATATATATATATACATATGTTAAAACCTCTAATATCTAAAAATTATTAACTTTTGACTAATTTAATTTGAGTTAGATTAAATCATAAATGTATAAAAATTTTGCTATGCTAGTTTTTTTCTATTTACAATATTTTAACTTGAAACTTTATTTAAATGTTGAACCTCTTAAGCCAACTAGTATAAGTAAAAAAGTGTCCCAATATGATGGTATACATATATACAGATTTGCATCCTATTATGTTTTAACAGAAACATGACGATCATGTTTTATAAATTTAAATTATTTATTTTAAATTAAATAATTCATATTATAGAAAATAATTAAAAGATCATAGACTATTTGATCTAGTATTGACGGTCCAAATATGAAACACCACTGTTATGTTGCTAGAAGATGGTGAGATGCAAATCTATTCTATCAAAACTAGATTAGTTATCATTTAACATTTATGTATGGCCTCAAAAGTCATGAGTGTAATTGTTATTTGCATCCAGTTGCCCCAGAACGGAAGCAAAAGGGAAAAAGAAGTGTGACGACTTTTAGTTTTATTCCGACCCCACTGATTCTGAATTATACCAACAATTATGCAAAAGGGCATCTTGGAAAATTCCGAGAAAGGGACGAAAAAAATATTTGCCTTTTTCCTTTCGATGGTTGAATTATGGGTGTTGAAAGGTTTGAATTAGTTTGATTTGGATACTTTGAGCAATTAAAGTAACTAAATTAAATGAGAAAAAAATTTTATCCAATCAATTTAATTATTTTTAACAAAACTAAACCAATTCAGTTCAGTTTGATTTAGATTATAAAATGAAAAATATATTAAATAAAAATATAAAATATAAAATTCTAATAATTCATTTTGGGAAAATATTTGTTATACTTCTCTAGTATTGGATTCTTCACTACTTTTTTCTATTTATATTTTGACAAATAAGTAATTGTTGCTTAAAATCTAAAATCCAACTCAACCATAATTTTAAATTAGATTATGTAAATTTTATTAAAAATTATAATAAATTACATGGACAAAAAAAATGAAATTAGTACTAAATTATTTATTACTATATGAATACCAAAAACAAACCCGGAATATAAATAAATTTCACATAATCAATTCAATTATTAAATCCACTTTGATCATTTTTAATTAACTATAATTGAATCAAATAGGTTAAAATTAGATGAATTTGGGTTTGACATTCTTACATAGAATCTGCATAGAGTTCCTCTTCTCCTTTACCTAAATATTTTGATATCACCGTCACTTGACTGTGTTTTCAGAGACAAGTAAGGGGGCAAAGCGGATTTATTGTTTGTATTTAGAGACTAGTAGTATGTTTGTCTTTTTATATACTATTGGTTTAAATTTTAAGTGGTGATTTTTTTTATTAAAAAAATTAAAATTTAGATCATTAGATCTCAAATCTATTTGATAGAGGGATAAACATGTTGCTAGTGGCGGTACCACATATAGCTGAGGGAACAAATTTTCATGTAAAATTTTTTTTTTTATTTTTCTCCCTCCTTTTTTTGAACCTTATTAATATTTTTTGAATCTCCTTTAGTGACTCAATCTCTATTTGTTGCTCACAGTCACAAGACCCCCACTCAATAGCGGAGCTACATATAATTGAGGGGGTGCAAGAATTTTACACATTTGCATGTAAATTTTTTTTTTCATTTTTCCCTCTCTCGTTTTTTTTTGAACCCTCTTAATGTTTTTTTTGAACCTCTTTCAATAACTCAATCCCTCTCTACTGCTCATAGTCATGAGAGCCCACTCCCCAGTGTCACGAAATTTTTTCTTGATAATGGTTAATTTCTCATTCCATTGTTAGGGATCTCTTTGTAAAAGTTTGAAATTTTAGATTTTTCTACATAGGTTTGATTCTATCAAATTGAATGATTGATTATGTAATTAGGATTATGAGTAACATATTTGTGAGATCAATTTCATGAAATTTTTTCATAATGATGGTTAATTTCTCATTTCATTATTAAGGACCTCTTGTAAAAGCTCGAAATTTGAAATTTTTATATATACGTTAATTGATTAGACAATTAGGATCATGAATAACATATTTGTGAAATCAATTTTATAGAATTTTTTTTGATAATGGTTAATTTCTCATTCTATTATTAGAGACCTCTTTATAAAAGCTTAAAATTTAGAGTTTTTGTACATAAGTCTAATTCTATCAAATTGATTGATTGATTATGTAATTAGAATTTAAAAAAAAAGATTTTTTTAGTAATAAATTAAAATTAATTTAAAATAATTGTTATTAGATACCGAAAAGTGAATAAAAATTTTGTAAAGGATCTGAATATGCCATTGCATGTTGCACCGATCCAAGACCAAAACCATGATTGGAAATAAAGTAAAATTGAAGGGTTGAAAAATTATTACATTACAGCACTTCAAGAATCAGAGTCGCATTTGCATATGGAAAGTGATAATTGGAAAACGAGGATTGCCTTTTGGGAGGCCAAAACCAAAAACATGATTATCAAACCTCAATTATAGCTTTTCCAATGGGTCAATACTTGAAACAACCAGACTGCCCACCGTTTTCTAAACAATTATAAATGAAAATTGCCTATTAAGCTTTTTAAAACTATTCAATAACCTATTAGTTTATTGCTGCTAGCTAGGGTTTTGCCGTTACGACAAAAAGCAAAAGATATTGGTGGTGATATCCACTTGACCTCTTCATCTTCAAGGCCATGATTCTCTTTCTGTCCTAGTTTAGGTGAACCATTCAACCCTCATGTTTCTGTCTCAAGTTTAACCCTTTTTTTTTTTTTTTTCAAATGGAGAAAGACTTATAAATATATTTTTGTCTTTGTTATCAATTTTTCGGTCAAAGTATGACAAAAATTTTAAAAGACTAATCATGTAATTACGAGTTGTAGACAAATATAAAGTTAATTATTTTTTAAAAACTATATGTTAGTCTTATTCTTATCCTAATTAGATTCATCATTTAATTTCTCAAGAAATCTCTTGCAACATGTTATATATATAATTTCTCAAGAACCATTTTTTTGGAGTTTGTCAGTTTCGTTACTGTCATGCAATCCAAGAGTAACCAAAAACAATTTTGGAAATTAATTCTTTAAAGATTGTCTTATTAAAAGTGTTGATATCGTCAGTCATTTATATTAGATTAGCTAATTAACAATATTAAACGTATCCCAAAATATAATGATTAAAGAATTCAGATTAATTCTTGTGAGCTAGAAAGTCAAGTTATTTTTAGGCACAATTTTGTAATTTTTAACTGATTATTTTTTAATAACAATTATAACTATAGTTAAAAATCACAAAATTATTAATGAAAAAAATTAGACTCTCTAGGTTACAATAATGAGTCTGTGTCCATGATTAACAGAGCTGAGTCATGAGATTTTTTGGAGTTGTCGAGTTCGTTATTGTCATGCAAGCAAAGTTAATTGCTACTAGACAAGAACTCTTATGGGTTCACAATCAAGGGGTAACTAAAACGATTTTAAAAATGAATTCTTTAAAAACTGTTCACCTCTTATTTATACTCGATGAGGTAATTAACAATACTAAACGTATCTCAAAAGACAACAAAAAAATTCTATATTGAACATATTCTCAAACAAACCAATTAATCAATGTGTTGACTGTCTTAGGAAGATTGACAGTAGTCCTCCATTTCCCTTAAAAATTTGGAATAGACCCCTAATTGTAGCCATTGTGCCCTAGGAATCTTTGTCATTTATGTGTAGGTGTGTGTGCGTGAGAGAGAGATAGAAGAAAGTGTGGGAATAATATATATGAGGGAGGGTGATGAGTGGTGACACTTGGCGATGCTAAACTGCAACAAAAAGTCTTAAAGAGCTGCTTTAGTTGTTCCAAAATCAGTGATGGGACTGGCGCTTAATTACTGCCTTTTTTCAATCATGTAGTTCAACAATATGCCCAAAGTTTCAACCAAATCCTCAGCTCTCCAGCTGAGTCATAACTATGATGTTATTCACCCATTAATTGGTTCTATAAAGTTAATATACTTTTCAATGCATAACATCAACAATTTGTTTTTTTAATGGAATATTGATTTCTGAAAATTAAATATAATTTGCAAACCGTCGAAAACATTTATTAAATTTTTTTGATATTATTTAAAATACCCAAAATAAATTATATTAAGAACAAATTTATAAATTGTATTGCTCAGATATAATCGACCTTTAAAAAAAAAAGACAATAAAAAAAAGAAAAAGAAAAAATTTTTAAAGAAACTCTGAAACCTATAAGTGATTTAGAAAAAAAAAATATACATCGACTTATCAACCAAAACAGGTAAAACAAAGTATACCGCTGGAACATTTGAAATAGTTTCATATATTCTTTCTCTCATCATATCGATAAATGTTTGTACGTTTTGACTAATATGAGTTTCATTTTCTCAAAAAAAAAGAGAGCGTATTTTCTCCTAGTAACTGTCAGTGATTAAAACTTTTATTAAATTACTAGGCATTGCAAATTGGATTAATTACTAAACATAAAATTGCAATGTCAAGAAAGTTTACACATCATTGTAAAAATTATTATCCAACTCCTTTTATGAAATTAGCCAAGAGAAACAAAGAATCTAAGCACTTTAGTCATTGGTTTTTAAGTCGTATATCAATATTTCGGTAAAATTATAATATGGAAAAGCAAAGGAGATACAGTAAAAGAGTGAACAAAATGAATAGCCTCTCGCTTCATTATTCTAAATATAAAAATTATTGATTTAATTATGTATTAGAAGTATTAAAAAAATTAAAAAGACTTGATTCAAACAAATAATTTTTTGATAGAATTACTACCCGAAAATTCACTGAATTTTAATTAATTTAGTTAGAAATTGATTAAGTTACATAAATATAAAATTCTCCTTACATAAATTTTATTTATTCATAAAATTAGAACTCGAAAATTTTATTTAAAAAGTAACAAATACAACTACATGACAATGTGGATTTGAGATGGTGAACTCTTTGGGTTATGAATTTAAGAGAGAGAGAGAGAGAGAGAGAGAGAGAGAGAGAGAGAGAGAGAGAGAGAGAGAGAGAGAGAGAGAGAGAGAGAGAGAGATATTAATATTATCTCTTCCTAATCACTATTACTAAATAATATAAGGGGGGGAGGGAGGAAGAGAGAGACCATTCGTGCAAGTTAGCATAAAGATGGGTGGTGGCCAGTAAAGGGGAAGATTATGAAATGGATTTTGTCTAATTATTTCTCATAATACAATAAAAAAAAGAGAAAAGAAGAGACACGTGCTATGGTATACACTTCCACATAAAATTAGTGCACAAAAGTATAAATTTTTTAAACTGCCGACTTTTTATTATCTTAAAATTCTTATAAAATATTTTTTATTATTATTTATATAAATTTGATAATAATCTAATAGTAAAAAATCCGAGATCTTTCAAAAAAAAAAAACTATTTATAAACTTGAATAAAATTTGCATATGTATATATATATATATATATATATTAATTACTCAAGATCTTTAAAAAAAAATAGAGAATCTTAATGTAAAGAAAATATGAAGAGGATGGCGATGGGCCCCACGGAAAAGGGCCAGTGACAGCGAGTGGGTGGTGTTGCGCACGAAACCCCTCCGGAACTGGATGTGCACACGTGCACTCTCTCTTTATCTCTCTCTGCCTCCCTAGATAACGTAACCAACCTTTCTTTTAAATCTTCCTCTGACCATCCTACCCTCCTCTCCCAAGGGCACTTCCGTCAATTTCTCATCTTCATTCATTCACAAGTCAATTACTGTTTTAGTCTCAAAATACTACAGTAAAAGTAAAAATTGTATTTATTTTAATTTTATCTAATTTTTTAACAATGATAAATTTTATAATTTAATAATAAAAAATAAATTAAGATGAATTTAATTTTTTAAATATTAAATTAAAATACTTATGACATGCTTTGTCAAATAAAAGGAGAAATGGTGAAAGAAAAAAGAAAAGTAAAAATTTGTTTAAATTACACTCTTCAAAAGTAATAAGCTTTCTCTCTTTTTTATTTTTTAAGTTGAGATATTTTAATAAAATATTTTATTTCTATTTCCATTCATATTTCTTATCCCATTCTTTTTCTTTTTTTTATCAGACTATTAATTTTTTAAAGATCATATTAAAAATTATAATTTTTAAAAGTTGAATTAGTAATTTAATCTTCATTGATTTACTTTTTATTGTATAAATTATTGATTTAATTTTTAAAAAATTATAATTTTTTAATTTAATACCTGAAAGATAAAAGATCTCAATTTAATATGTAAGAGATTATTTTTGTCTCAATTTAATAAAAGTGATTTTTGATAATAAAAAAAATTAAAAAGGTATATTTTAAAATTTAACAGTAAAAAAAATTAAAATTAAGATAAAAATAATTTTTAAAGTACTTAATTTTTAAAAATTAAATTAAAATATTTCTAATTTTTTAGAGGCTAAATAAGTAATTTAGCCTTCATTTAATAATATATCAGGAAAGCTAAGTAAACTGTAGCCTAACCCCCGGGTCTTCGTTAATCACATGAGGATCAAGTCTTCGCCGTGTTTGACCCCAACGCCATCTCCATCTCCATCTCCCTAATTTCACATCTCCCACAAACACGCACACACATTTTATTTTTTAGATTTAGACCCATTCACTACACGCATCATAGGTTTCATTTGATTTTGATTTCTTTCCATTTCATTTCGTTTCGCTTTCTTCCTCTCACCAAATTCAACTCCTTCTCTTTCTTTCTTGCTCTGCAATCTACCACTTCCTACTCCGCAGATTTATTTATCTATACCTACCTGCTCCCCTCTTTTTTGATTCCGCTTCCTCTGTTTTACCGATTCTTCTCGTGATTTCTTCTGCGATTTTGATCGCTGAAAGGGAAGAGGAAAAAGAGCCAGAGATGAGAGGCGCTAATAATGGAGATGCCCGACCTATCAATAATACTTTAGATACTATAAACGCCGCCGCCACCGCCATCGCCTCCGCCGAGAACCGCCTTCCTCAGCCTTCCTCCGTCCAGGTATAATATAATATAATCTCCTAATTTGCTCCCTTAATTATATATATATATATATATATATATATATATATATATTGGTAATTTTAATTGATTTACTTCCGTGTGAACATGCGGATGGTTTATGATTGATCATTGTTATGTTTGGATAGTTTATGATTGATCATTCGTAGGTGCTCTGGGTTTGATTTTTGTTGTATACTTCGTTTGATGTTGAGCGCTGCACTGCTTGGTTCAATTCTTTGTTTCGGAAAGGGAAAGCCTTTTTCTCTTTCTTCATTTTCTTTTTTGTGGCTGCGGAATAAAAAGTGCCTAACTTTACTTTTCGAAGACAATGAGTTCACGTAAAATAACTAAACAATGTGTTAGAAATCTCCAGCATCTTGTGTTTGACTCATCAAATGATGAAACGTGTGGCATCGCAACTCATCGGTTCTCACACCGCTTTCGCTTTTATTTTCTATCACTCACTGTTCGTTGCTATTCATAAAGTAAATAATATGTTTTTTCTTATTTAAAGTTTAGCGAGTTCTGTCTGTGGTGGCAGTCACTGGTATGAATAAAAGTCCCTAATTTGTCAATTGGTGGGCTTTTATTCGGCATAGGATTTTCCATTTTTATAGTATGGTAAAGTGGATCATTTCTATATAATCTTTCATTAGTTGAAACCTATTCTGAGTTTTGAGGATAATGTGCACAAGTTCACACTGTCGACTATTATAGGCCATTATCAGATGATTTACAGTCTCGCTTGTGAATAATCATAAGAACAAATACTGAATTTTAATTACTGGTAGTGGTTACTATCAAGTAGAGGAGGGAATTAGACTTATTTGTTAGAATCTCCAGCTAGAAACAACTTCCAAAAAGTTGTGATTTCTGTTGTTAGATGCTAGTGGGGTGGTATGTTTTTCCTTCCATGTATACCAAATTATTTACTTCTTACTTTCTCTTACCACTATTCTATCCCTGGTTCTCCAAACAGTGAAAGCTCTTGCAAGAAGGGGTATTCTTTTTAAACTTGTGTATATAGCATATTGCAATCTGGGGTTTCTGATAGTAATGTTGTTGTTTGGGTTACTATTTAGTCCATATTGTTTGTATGCATCTGTAATGGGTACGAGGTTTACTAGGCCAAACAGTATGATAGTGTCTTCTGAGACTAAAGTTTAAGTCCATGTTTGTTGCCTGCAGAAGAAAAGATGGGGAAGCTGCTTGAGCATATCTTGGTGTTTTGGATTTTCCAAAAACCGAAAGCGAATTGGGCATGCTGTCCTTGTTCATGAAACAACACCTCCTGGTGCTGATGCCACTGCTTCATCTGCTGCAGCTGTAAATTCAACCCAAGCAACCACTATAGCACTTCCCTTCATTGCTCCTCCCTCGTCTCCTGCATCTTTCTTTCAATCAGAACCTCCTTCTGTAGCACAGTCACCAGCTGGTACACTATCCTTCACTCCTGTATCTGCTAGTATGTTCTCTCCAGGTGGCCCTGCCTCAATTTTTGCTATCGGCCCTTATGCCTTTGAAACCCAATTAGTTTCACCTCCTGTCTTCACTGAACCGTCAACTGCTACCATCACTCCACCTCCTGAATCTGTCCACTTGACTACACCTTCCTCACCTGAGGTGCCATTTGCTCAGCTGCTTGACCCCAACCTCAGGAATGGTGAGACCTTTCAGAGATTCCAAATATCTCACTATGACTTCCATTCTTATCAACTTCATCCTGGAAGCCCAATGGGTCAACTCATATCACCAAGATCTGGCATCTCAGCTTCTGGCACCTCATCTCCTTTCCCTGATTGTGAGATTCCTGCAGCTGGCACCTATATGCTTGACTTACAGACAGGAGACCCTCCCAAGCTTCTAAATTTTGATATACATTCCGCTTCTGAAAACCAGAGGTCACACTCACATCAAGGTTCTGGATCTCTAACCCCAGATGCCGTGAGGTCCACTACTCAAAATGGTTTTCTTCCCCCTCATCGGGTTTCTGAGATCAAAATGTCCCCAGGCCTCCCACATCCAAGTGGTAATCGCCTGAATTATGACACTGTAAATCATAGAGTCTCATTTGAATTATCTGCCCAAGAATTATTGAGATGCTTGGAAAACAAGCCAGTTGTGTTGACTAGAGCAGTATCGAAATCCAAAAATGATGCAGCAAGGGCAGAAAAAGAAGAGAATTTGACAGAAACTGGGAAGGATGACAAATTTCTTGTTGCTGAAACTGCTAATGATGCACATGCACCAGAGCAAACCACTGAAAATGAGGATCAGGCAACAGTTCATCAGAAACATCAGTCATTAACTCTTTCTTCTGCTAAAGAATTCAATTTTGATAATTCAGATGGAGGAGATTCTCACGCGCCCAATATAGTTGCAGACTGGTGGGCCAATGAGAAAGTTGTGGGGAAGGAAGGAGGACCCTCCAAGAATTGGTCTTTCTTCCCCATGATTCAACCTGGTGTCAGTTAACCAATAAAGACTCCCTTGTTACCTTCTTGTCCAGAGACTAGCTGACCTGGCATTCTCCATAGGCTTTTAGTTTTGGTACTATGCTGCTTGAAATCATAGGCAACTAATAGCTTTTGATTGGGAGGTCAACAGTGATGGGGCTCTTTTTTGAATTTGATAGCCCCTGAAAAGAGAGGTTAGTTTCAGAGTAGTATATATATTTTGTAAGTTGTATCCTGATTTGGGTTAGAACTTAGAAATGCCTATACTTTTTTAGCATTCTCACTCCTTATCCTTTTCATATGTATTATAATTGACAGTGTGGCAGTGATTTTAAATAATGATAACCAATGATCATGATGATCTTGACTCTGAAAACAACACACGTATGTGGGTTTCTTTTAATTTTTCGTTTTGCATTGATTGTCAATGTCACAAAGCGAGGTGTCGATCCTGGACTTTGTTCGGATGTTGTGAAGAATCAAAAAATGGAAATAAGAAAATGTAATTAAAAGTAGTAGTTTGGTTACGTTGTGTTTTAAAGACGCAGAACCGGCTTTATATATATTTTTATATTAATTTCGTCAATAAAATGTAAATTATTTTTTACGATACACACTGACACTTAAAAAGTCAACGAACTTAATTTTTTTTTTTTTTACAATCGATTTTTCAAATTGGCCCTTTGATTTCTTTTCTAAGAATTATTTACAAAAATTATAAAATAAAGAAAAAAAAATCTCACGAGGATTGCTGCATGGGCGTAGTTGTTTTTGATTTTTTCTATGGGTTTTGTTCTGGTTTCTTGTGCAGAAGGGCAGGCCTGGGGTTATTTGTAGCCAGCTACGTTGTTTTGTGTTAATTGGGCCTCGTGGCCCTTTAAATTCACGAGTAAAAAAACTGCTACTGTTGATTTTTGATAGGTAAAGGCCCAAACGGGCAGGCTCAAACACCAGAAGAGAAAAGAAGCAGCCCAAGAGATCTAGAAGGAACACAGAGACAACAACCCTCGGCAGGGAGTTCAAAACTGATATTTCCAACTATCATATTTCTTTTGCCCCTCGTTCCTCCTTTCTTTCTCTTCTTTTTCAAGACTAGAACAGCCACCTTCTGAAGAGCAGAAAATCGAATTTTCACACTGATGGCAAGAGATAAAGGTTGTGTGAAGGGAGGGAGTTGGAAAGAGAGTTAAAAAAGGAAGAAAAAAGAAAATTCCCAGGAGCGAGGAAGATCAGAGCTTCGAATCGGTAAAATTGGAAGTCGGTAGTTTTGGAAAAATATAATTATGATTTTCGACCAGCAAAAATTAAGATCTTGAGGCCATTTTTCAAACAAATTAGACGTTGACCCAAAGTTAAAAAAATTTCTGCTCATTTTAGTCCCTGCATTACTTGTTATTTGACGCCTCTATGTTTTTATTTCATGTTTGGTTTAATCCATAGTTTTTGTTCTTTTAATCCGTGAATCGACTTTTAGATTTTAGTTTTTTTTTTTCAATTAGGTCCCTTTTTTTATTATTTTTCATTTTTCTTTTAATTATGATTTTCTATTTTAGCCTTTATTATTATTTTTTGTGCTAATTTGTTGATCTTATTTTTTATTATTAGAAAATTCATATAATTTATTTTATTATACTTCGTATTGAGTAAAATTAAATAATAAGAGTAAATAGAATAAAATAATATAAAATTTATATCATTTCTAATAATTATATATCTAAAAGTAATCCTAGTAATCAATATTCAAACAAAATATATTTTTCAAATTTTTAATAATAGTTTTTAAATATAAATCATATTTGTACAAATCCCAATTTATCCATAGAATCAATTTTGAAAATCAATCCATCCAAAAGCAATTCCGCCCAACCTATTTCCAAATACATATTGAGAGGGTACATTTGACCAAAAGATTGCCAATTGTGCTTCTATTATTGTTCACTTGTTTTAGTTCAAGTTGTTAAATGAGATGAGCCCGGATGAAGTAGCCTAAGCCATGCAACACATGAGGGTGGGCCAAGCTTAAATGGATGAATAAGCTAGAAATCGTGGCCTAGTCCGAGCCCATCAATGGCCATAAGCTGGGTTGAGCACCACACCTCTTTTTTTATTGAAAAATAATTTTTATTTATCCATAAATACTTATAATAATACATAAAATGAAAAAAGGTAAAAATATATATGAAGTTTCTATAGTTTCACTCCCTATACTTTAAAAATAAATACTTTAGTCTTTATAGTTTTAAAAAATACAAAGATTAGTTCCTAACAATGTTTTTGGAACTGACATGTTTATTGACTAGACTAGCTTTTGGGTCAACAAATTATTAATTTAATCGTTGGGTCATCGAATTAACTGTTGAACCGGATAAGTAAATTATAAAAATTAGATATATATATATATATTAAATAAATTTAAAAATAAATAAAATAAAATAATTTATATACAAATTTCATATTTAAAATCTTAAAATCATGACCATTAGTTATAAATTATTTTATACAAAGAGTACACCCAGCTACCCTATTGGTTCTATTTTGTTCTCTTGGGTCACTCTCAAT
Organism: Biancaea sappan; assembly: GCA_037074585.1. Lineage (NCBI taxonomy): Eukaryota > Viridiplantae > Streptophyta > Magnoliopsida > Fabales > Fabaceae > Biancaea > Biancaea sappan. The sequence goes on from CM073500.1 coordinate 25,966,912, forward strand.
TAAAGGGCGAAGCCAAGTATATTACTCTAAGCCACCATATAGGGTAGACATCATTTCTTACTTTTTGGGTGTTGCATGTTTCCATTGGATCTCACCGTCACACATATTTGGCTCCCACTCCTTCTAGTCGTAATCATAATCATCCTTTTCTCCTGCAAGTCAAGTTTCAAGAGGAGGGGCTCTAGGCAAGAAAAAAACATTCACTTTAATCCCCTCATCATATTCTCTCACCCACTTCTCACTCAATTGATATCAACACACAACAAAGACCTGACAAGAAACCCCTGCACTCTTTCAAGGATTTTTTTCCCTCACCGTGAATACCACATACAGCGCACCACCACACATGCACACACACTCACAATCTCTCTCTCTTACAGTTTAAAGCTCCCACAACACCTCTGTTTTCACTGAGATATGGTTAAAGAGATGACAAAAACATAGAAGACAACCAAGAAGAAATAATCAACATAGAACAATAGAGATATGGCCTAAGAGATCTAAATAGCACCATTGGTGACCGGTAACTAGATCCAAAGTAAGTACCTGGTCTTAGTTAATTTAGCAAATATATATAAAAAAAAAAGGCGGGTCAGCTAAGATTTGACTGGGTCTCACTGAGCTGCTTGCATATTGGTTTAAATGGGTGACCGGAATTGGGCCTGGACTTAGGTCACCAAATTCATTTTGACCCACCAGGTCAATCCAGGTCCTAAAACATTAGTCCATAGTATTAGTCAATGGTTAATCAATAATTATTACTAGAATGCTTTCATCACCATTAAGATCTACGTCAGCATCACATGTGTCAAAATAATATGCTGATGTGGCGCCACGTAATAATTTTTTTTTTCTCTTTTCTTCATTCATAACTTCAAAGCTATCAGTTTTCTATCTTCGTGAGTATCATCACTGCTCCATTCTCATTGTCGCCGCTGTCACCATTGGTCTAAGTAGAATTGCCGTCATTTAGAACCCGCAACAGATCACACCTAATTGCAATGGATCACCGCTTCTATGTCCCCTGCTATCAGTTTTCACTTGATTTGCTGTTGAAGGTAAGGCAAATGGGTTCAACATGAGATACAAAAGGACCTTTCATTCTAATGAGTTCACCAACAAGATGCTCGAATATAAAGGTAGATGCAGTCTTCGTTCTAATCCTCAATTTCCTTTTCCATTTACAACCCAAAAAAAACTCCCAGAGTTTCCTCGATCACTATATAACGCGAACAGCCCAGGCATAAATCATAAATCTTCACTATTACATTCATTTTCATGAAACAAGATTCAAATTATTTTCTCTGTCTCTATATTGCTCTATTTTATCTTTCGTTTCATCATTTCTAGAAATAGAGCACCACCACCACAACCACAAGAAGTCGTTGATGACAATCAAATTGGCAGATCCATCATCATCTTATTCCACATTTGTTGATGTAGCAACAGGTCATGGAAGATTACATCGTGTAAGCCCCACCCATTCACCTGCATGTGATGAAGAAGCCTCGTCATGTGCTCTAGTTGGAAATCTTGAAACGACAAAGTTCCATTGAAGAGTTCTCAGAGGAGAATTGGCGCATTTCGAGCAGATTGAGTCGTGACCTGAAAATAGTCCAGACAAGGTTTGATGAAGTTCGAATCGGCGAGATAGACAACAAGATTATGAAGGATCAAAGAAGAAGAAGATTCAAAAGAAGGAACAAAGGTCAACTGTGGTGAGGAAGATGATAGTGATGGTGATTGTTGGGAGGTTGAAGAAAGGTAGGATAAGGATCCGGTGCGTCTGCTCTGTAAGGGATTAAGAGCTTTCTACTCTTCAGCTAATGGATCGTCTGATGAAGGCAATCAACGAACGTGATTGGATAACGCAAGAAACAGATGGATGATTGTATCAACGAGATCTAACGACCTACATTGTGTTCACTATGTTTAAATGAAACACAACATTCCATCTAATTTTTTTTTGTACACATGAATACTCGACACGTGGCACTTGTTTCCTGTTTACCCACACTCAGGTCTAGATGCACCATACCCGACTTGGTAATACTGTTTGACTTTTTTTTTAAAAATTTTTTTTAAAACCCCTCAGCCACAAATGGTCAACACATATCCTATTCCCCTTTTTCTTCTTCTTCAAGTTCCAGATTTCTCATTCCCGCCATAGTTTTTAGCTAAAACAGAGCTTAGCATCTTAATTGTGCTATTGCCGTTCTCGGTCATTCACAGCCATCGTTGGCATCGTTACCTCTGTTCTCGGCCATTGAGAGTCGTTCTTAGTCGTGCTCTCACCATTCTCGGCCTTTCTCAGTCGTCGTCCTCCTTGGTATTGATATTTGGCATTTTACACTCTTTATTGCCCCTTAACTTAGTCTCATTGCTTCTTCAATCTTACAAAACTATTCAATTTTATTATGTTTTTTAATTTATTGTGGTCAAAATAATTATGAATTGAATATGCTTTAATTTTATAAATTTAGTACTTAATTGATTTATAGCCTAATTAAATTTCATCCTTGATTTCATACTTCAAAATTATTGGAGAGTGATTTGCTAACACGGCACTTTTGTTGACATAGAGGCTGATGCGGCACTTTTGAGATCACATGGACGCTGATATGGCACTTTTGGGATGAGTAGGACGCTGACTTGACATTTCTTTTTGCTGACCTGATGACATAGATAAGTAGGCCCAAAGTTGTAGCATTTCAGACCACTTTTTGTGCATGCATTCCATCCTTCTCTTCCTTAAACTTTGATAAAAGAAGTAACCTTTTTCCCATATTACTTTATACAAACAAAAACCACTTTCTACAACCACAATATCTTCTAATTCCCTTTACTCCATCAAAATTTTAGAAGTGCAACAACAAAAAGAAGACAACAAAAAAAGTAAACACTCAAGGGATTAATGAAGGAATATTCTATCAAATTTTAGGGGCATTAGTTCCATTTTGGCTTTCAGACTGTATTCTAATTTTCTGTCTGTAACTTAGAAAATTCGTAGGTCTCTTTTCCTCTATTTTTCCCTCTTCTATTTTGGTATTTTGCTCTCATGGAGGGCTAAAATATCATTGTAATCAGTCACTAGGAACTTGTTTTGTTCTCTACTTTATCTCATTTTCATTTTCTGTTCTACTCTTATATTTATATTGATATTAGATTCTAATATGAACTTGTAAAAACATGAACTGATATGCATTTGAGATATAATATTGCTTTACCCGATTGGAGAGTAAGTAAAACGAAATAACTTGTTTGAATGATTGTCTAACTTGATTTGGTTAAGGTCTAATGAAGTTATATCTAGCTATAGGCTTATGAAGTTCTTCTTGACTATAGTTGGAAGAAATATAAATTCTGGAAGTTTTTCTAGATTTCTTTTCATAAAAAACCAAATGGTGAAATGAGAACAAGAATGAATCAATGAGTTAAGTGATGATAGTTACATTCCCATAAATCCTAGTGGCTAGTTGCATCTTATGTTTTACTATAAATCCTTTCTATTATTGTTTTGCTGCTCTTTTATGCTCTTTAATGCTACTGTCATAACAAACCCCTTTGTTAATTAGGTTTTAATTAGTATAATTAGTGTTTGAGTATTAAGAACAATTGATTAGTGGTTAGAAGTGAGGCTCCTTGAGTGAATATGACCTGGGGACCATTATATTGTAAGATTGCTATGAATTTAATTCTGGGCGATTCGACATTGTAGTGACATGAACTAAGTACTCTGTTCTCAGTTATTCTTAGTTGTGCTTCCACTGCCATTGAGAGCACCATTCTCCGTTGTCATCCTCTGAGCATCCTCTGTCTGCCTAAAGGTTATTTTATATATATATATATATTCTAAGTTAATCATGTATTCTGAGTGTCGTATATTCTAAGTGTTGTATATATATATATATATTCTGAGTTAATGGGCTATTGCATATATATATATATATACATAAATTCTTTCTTGACTTGTTCATAGCTCATGTGAATAGCTAATGTAAAGATTTGTTCTTTAAAAAAAATAATAAAAATGCTTTGATTAATTTAGTCATCCCATTTAGTATAAATAAGAATTCATTCCATGTTGTTGTAGTATGCGTTGATTAAAATGTGTAGTAATGTGCAAATGGGTTTGGGGAGAAATTATATTGTTAAATGGGATTTTGGTGAGAAAAACAAATTAGTATTTTTGTGAATTATGCAGATTAGAAGCCATGATAGAAAAACAAAATCCATGTAAATCATGTTTATCTTTTATTTGGTTCAACAAAGTATCAATATAGAGATGATACTTGCCATGGTCTTTACATATAATGTTTTTGGAGTCTACACTTTTAAGGAATCATACAAATGCTTAATGCTCAAACAGCGAAACAAAGTAGAGGAATCATACAAATGTATTAATGATTAATCAAAGGAAACATAAATCACTTTATCTAATGGAGGTATTTTTTATTAGTTGTAAAACAAACATGTAGAATTTTTACTTGAAAGAAGTCATTAAAACGAACATGCATACTTTTTACTTGAAAGAAGTCATTAATTCACTATGTATGTTATTGTTGTTAATTATGTGTGTATGTATTGTAGAATTGAAAACTTTGATGAAGGGAGAATTGAATCCCGAGGTAGGGATGAAGTTTGATAGTGTGGATGTGGCTTAGAGTTTTTGGAGGATGTATGGTGGTAAATAAGGATTTGTAGTTAGAAAGGATGATCATAACATAAGTAGGAAGGATAAAACTACATTTGTATTGACGAAATTTGTCACGACCCGTTTTCTGGGCACATGACCGGCACAATGATGAATCTCTCATCACTGTAAGCCCTTCAATAAATTCTACCCGTGAGATTAAATTATCTATTTTATCAAAATAACAATTCCTTAATAAACATGAAGGAAATATATCAAATTTTCTTATCTGAAAATCATAGAGATGATTTGCATGTAATAATAAATTATCAATTTAAAATACATTATTATACTGACATACAAGCCAAATGCCAAACCCCTGACCTAGATGTCCTAGACGATTACAGAGTGACATAATCTGCAACAAAAGAGGGGCCTACCCGACAGCGGGAAGGTCCAAAGTGATCTACTCTTCTAGCGGATATTCTTCACCGGTAACATGATCTGTAAAAAAAAAAGGTTTCATAGAGAGTGTGAGCTTTAAAACTTCGTGAGCGAATCGGCCTCGCGTTAATAAAATTCAAATACATCATCAGTCATACAAGTATACCAGAAGGCTCATACTCAACCAATAGACATAGTTAGAAATTACATACAAGAAGATAAAAAAACATCCAATTCAACAAATGTTACTAGTACTCATCAATGGCAATATATCCCGGAGAGCACACACAGGCCAGCTCACCAATTTTGTATATTTCTGCCATGACGCACAACCTCATCCTCATAGCTAGGGCGCCTCACAGATTTATCACCAATCCGGGCTATATCCCTACTGAGGGAGTCGTTGTCTCCACACTCACTGGTCAAGACACCCTTTCAACCTGGTTTTCCGCCTTGTCGTGAGAGGGGGTACTGTCCCGCTCAATCACAATCAATAGTACATCATTTCATATCATAATCAGAAGTACAATGTAATATTCATTTATATAACAGGTATAATATATAACTATATTATAGATTTATAAACCACAAATCAAGATAACAATTAAACGATTTTTGAAAAGATTCAAACTTCACATCATCATGAGATACTTGCTTCGTCTTATCCATACTTCTAGATTAATTATCTCATTAGATTCGTCATTATGAATCCAATTTCCCCCTATGAATCTTGGGATTGTCCTACGACATACTTTTTATCACCAGTAATACTAAAACTCTATTAAAACGGGGCCGTTTCACTCACCTGGATTCCGTACGAGTATCACTTCTTTAAGTTGTTACGGACAATAGTACTCAGGTGAATTTCAATGTTCTGCTATGAAGATTTTCATGAAAGATTAGAGAAAACAAGTTAGGATTGTTTTCATACAGACACTGTTCATACGCACATTTATTATTCATATGTACGGTCACTATTCATACGTATGGATACTATTCATACAAGAAATAGAGAATACAATTTGTAAAAGAGTACACCAGGTAAGTTCCAAGGAAAGAGTGGAGGGTCGCAATGGACACACTTAAAAACCAGGTCTTTCCTTAGCCAGAACTTTCCTAGACATGTATTATTCACAGTTTATATTCTATTTTGGTAATCAGGGATTCAAAATAATATATAGTCAGCTAAGGACAGTTTTTTTGATGTGGAAGATCAGCCAAAGCTGCAACCACAGAGCATACTTAAGAAAATAATTTCTAAAATTTGTAAGACATAGAAAGGGTATAGTATCCTTACCTAAGTTGAAAAGGAAAGGTACAAAATCTCAGAGGTCTAGCGTTGGACCAAGAAATCTTAAAGAGAGAAGAAGAGAAATTAAATGTGTGATTTTGAAAGTGAAATGGAAGGGCCTATTTATAAGAAAATTTAAGGGTACTATTCCATCTACCCCGTCTCACCTACCCCGTCTCACTTACCAGTTTCACCTACCCCGTCTCACCTACTAATTTTACTTACTAGTCTCACCGACCAATTTCACTTACAAATCTCATCCACTAGTATAATCAATTAGCTAATTTAGTTTCCTTTCAATTTAGTCCCTTAGGAAATTCTCTCATATAAAATGTCATTTTTTTCTCCCAGTTTCTTTCTAGTTTTCTCTTATGATCAAACCACATTTGGTATTTGACATTTCGATAGTATATGTGAACAGTACTGTATATGTAAATGGTATTATACAGGTAAATAGTTTCGTATACTGGAATAGTAACCGGCCTTACTAATTTTCTTGGATAAATTTACTCATTGCCACTCTAACTTATAAGATTTGTTCGCTTAGATCCTTGAGAATTTGTAAAAATGTTAAAAATTTAAAATTTCTATTCCCAAATTTCTTTCACTAATTCAAAAGAATATTTTCCATGTAATTAAATTTTTCAATAAACTTCAAAATAGATTTTGAATATTTGTAAAAATTATTGGGGTATTACAAAATTTGTTTATTCAAATAAGGGCTTTAGAGGGCCTGACAAGAGGGATAGGAACAATAAAAATCCTTGTTAGGAGACTAGAATGGGCGTATGGTTCGTTTAGCCTTGTAATTTGTTGATGGGAAGTATAGAGTGAAACAATTCATAGGGGAGCATAACCATGAGCTACACATTCTGAGGCAACTTGCATGCTTCCCTCCAACGACATATTTTCGAAGTTCAAGCCCACGAGATAGAACTAGCAACGGACTCTGGCCTTAGGCTGAAGGTCACTTTTGGTTTAATGAGTGTACATGTAGGAGGAAGAACTAATATTGGGTGTACTCGGGATGACGTAAAAAACTATCTTAGGTCATGAAGAGTAAGAGGCATGGCTTATAGGGAAGCTGATGTCTTAATTAAATACTTTCAAGGGTAATCATTAGAGTATCCTTCATTTTTCCATGCATATCAGTTGGATGCAAAGGAAAGATCACTAATGTATTTTGGGTGGATGTAAGGATATTGATAGACTATGGACTATTTTGTGATATGGTCTCACTTGACACCACCTTTGGTACGAGTAAGAAAAAACAGACCTCTTGCTGTGTTTTATGGTTTAAACCACCACAGGGGAATGGTGGTTTATGAAGCTGCATTATTATATGATGAGATGGTAGCGTCTTTTAAGTGGCTGTTTGAAACTTTCCTACAGGCTCATGGGCATAAAAGGCCTCTCACTGTTTTTATTGATCAAGACGTGACAATGGCTAGGGCATTGTTTGAGGTTATGCTAGCAGGCACCGTGCATGGTCTTTGCACTTAGCATTTGATGTGGAATACCACGAAATACCTCACTCTGTTGTTGCATGTATGAAACATATTGAGCCAAATTTCATGTTTCATGTATGAAATCATTGATGAGGATGCATTTGAAGCTGTGTGGTGTAACATAGCAAATTTTTGGGTGTTGTAATATGTAAGTATTGTAATGTGTGTTCTTTCTTAATTTAGGCACTAATTGATCATCTTATGGCATCGCTGGAAGATCTTCACTTTACTAACGATTTTTCACATACTGGTCATTGAAGTTCTTCACTTATGGCATGTCTTTGTGAACATTCTAGATTGTTGCATTTTGAAGAGTTCTTTTATGCATTCTGATGTTTTAGCCATTTGAGACTGCTTATATAACTATACTGATGTTGTAAATTTCACCTGGAGAAGTGCTTGTAATATATATATATATATATATATATATATATATTCCTAATTCTCCCTTTGGGGCTTCAATTCTCACATAAAGTTCTTGTTTTGGTAATTCAAAAGTCGGAGACTGCTTTTTACTAATGAATCGATATTCAAAATCATTCCATTCTGGATCCTTTTCTCTATTAAAGTAGTGGATTTTTAAATTCTCATATGGCCCTCCTATAATTCTTCCAGAGCCTGTTGAATAACTGTTATGGATTTCACATTCCGGCTTTCAAGCCTGAGTTTGTCTTCTTACCACCTACTGCCTACTTTTATACCAGGGAAGCCTAGTATATATATATACTTATTTATATAGCAAAATGTAATTTCATTTTTTGTTGATGAGCAGTTTAGACAGTGAAATAAACATGTGTTTAAGATCAAAATTTCTCATATTACAAGGCAATGTGGAAGGAGGCCAAAGAGTGTATTTATGTTAAGCTAGATGAAGATGCTTTCAACAAAGGTGTATTATAGTACAAGAACAAGTTGTGATTATTTCAACTATGAAGCAGTGCTCGAGGTTTTAGGCTTCTTTTTTCTCTTTAATTGAATCTTTGTAATCTTAGATTTTGCCTTTTTACAATAATTTTGTTGGCCTTTGATATTAATGTAGGAAGAAGGAATTAGGCCTATAAGCACTGGTCTTGTCTATCTCGTCCTTCTTTTGTCATGGTTTTTCACAGTTTGTTCCAATTGGTGTATTTAGTTAGTTCTAAGTCTCAAATTTTGATTCAAGACATTTGCTTATTTGCTTGTGCTAAACTTGTTGTTCTTGACTCATGGTTGTTGCTTTAAATGATTGCTTTGCTTTTCATGCGTGAAAAGTTATAGTGAATGGGAAAGCTCAGATGTGCTACATTCAGTTCTAATAGATTACCCTGCATAATTTTGTTATAGCCACTAATAGGAAATAAAGCCATGAAAGTAGTGATATTACTTGCACAATGAATCATTAGAATCATCATCTTAAAATTTTTTAATTTATTGAATAACCAAGCACAGGCCAAACTGTAAAGCATACTCAGGTCACCAAAGCATTATGTCAATTACAAACAATGGAAGGTATTCATATTCAACATGAAGAGTGACCCAAGAGAGAAAGAAAAAGGAATCTTAAACTTGAACAAACCCTCCTCGTCCTTATGGCTACGAACCACTTAAGTTATATAAGGGAAAAAAGTGTGGTTGATTGGATAGATATAATCAAAAGGCAAGATTTCACCCTTTAGTAATTGCTGACCCTAAATTGAGAGCTTTAATCAACAAAACTATTAATCTTTATCACATCTTTGGGGGGAGGGGGGATGAACAAAATAAAAATAACTTAACGTCTATATTGCTCGCCCATACGATTCATCTCCATGATGCTCATGACAGTAGGAGCGAAGAGTGAGTACAGGATCTCGAGTTTAGCCTTGCCATCCAAAAAAGCTGAAAGAAAAGAAGAAGGGTTGGAGAGGTTTTGGTTATGGTAAAAGTTGTTGATGGTGCGAGAACAGGGGAAGACAAGATAGGCTTCAGATGATACCGAACTTCAGACGAGATAGGCTTCAAATGATGGTGATGACATCAAAGCTTTAGAAGACATGGAAGGTCCAATGATAAAGAACAAGGAAGTTGGGAAGACTAAAAAAAGACAAACGAACATTTGGGTCGAGTATGGGGCATTCGAATTTGAGGTTTGAGGGTACTTTGGAAATAAGGGACACGTGTCGAGTTTCTGTACTTGCAAAACAAAAACTTAGATGAAATGTACATTTTCATTAAAGTTGATGAGTAATCTAGGTCGTTGGATTGCATTGATCCAATAGCCCATCTGTTTCCCACATTAGCCAATCATGCCTATTGATTGCCTTCATCGAACGGTCCATAAGCTGAAGAGCAGAGAGCTCTTCATGCCCTACAGAGCAAATGCTCTGGATCCGTGGGATAGGTAGCCTAAGGTGTCCCTTCTGTTTGTTAAGTCTTCCCTCTATTCCAACTAGTATAAAAAAAAATTAAAGAGGAAAAAGTATTTAAAAAAAACTCTGATGATACGGCATGAAGTCATCACATCATTTGACACGTGTGGTGCTATCATGGACTTGTATGCTGATGGAAGCCTAGTCAGCGCCACTCGTACCATAATAATGATTGACTGATAGTTTACTAACTTCAACGACCAATCTTTGTGACTTTGAAAACTATAGGGATTAAGTCCTTAATTTTTAAAGTATAGAGATAAATTCATAAAGAAGCAAAAATATAGAGACCTCACACATATTTTTACCAATGAAAAAAAAAAGTCCTTGCAAGAAATCTTATTATACTAATAACAATGCCACTAACATTAAATAAATGTTGATGGTGTCGTTAATTCAAATATGGATGGTGTTGTTGCTTGCTTAGTCACAGGCGATTGTGGAAGATGTATTGGAGCTATTACTAAGATGTTTCCTGCTATAAATAACCCTCTTATTTTGGAACCATTGGCCATTCTGGAAGGTGTTAAAGCGCTGCTTCCTACCCCACTCAAGTGCAGATAGAGGGAGATTCCAAGTTAGTTATGGATGACCTCTCAACAATGAATGCTGCTCCCTCTCATTTTAGAAATGCAATGCATGATATTCAGGAATTTAGTAAATCTTTCAAGGGAAAATAATAGTGCTGCCCACCTGTTTGCAATTTGTGGAAAAAATTTCAGTACATGTAAATAGTGAAATGAGTGCCATAATGTATCTCCATCATTGTACAAGCTAAATCTTTGAATTAATAAAATTTCGTATATTCTATCAAAAAGAAAAACAAAATCCACATTGAAGGCTTCTCTTTTTGGATTGGTTGACAGATCCATGGGCCATTTATTTTTATATGGAAATTGATAGTCATACGGCCAAGGGGTAAAAGGAAAAATAATTGCAACACCCAAAGTTTCAAATTTTTCTAAACATTCTATGCATAAAAGAGAAAATAAAAAATTTGTTGGTTAAGGTGGTAAACAACTTTATTTTCGTAAGGAGAAGAATACAAGTTTGAACTCTAAGAAGCATACTTGTTGAAAAGGCTTTAATCTTTCTTGACTTAATAGAAATTAGTTTCAAATTTAATGTGACTTGAATATATTCTGGATTTTCAAAAAAAAAAAGTCAAAAAAGGCCCATCAAGACTAGATTTTTGGCCTCCATTAAATAGGGCTAGTCCAATAAACTTGGCCCATTTTAACCATGCTGTCTTGTTTTCTCCAGGAATGTTAGATTGTTGTTACGCACTGAACCACCTATAATTAGGTTTAAATATACTTGAAATCCCTATTGTTTTATTGAAAAATGATTTTAATCCTATAGTTTGAAACTAATGAATTTAGTCTTTGTAGATTTCAAAACCATAAAATAGGTTTATGAGGTTATTTTTTAGTTAGTTAACCGTTAATTAATGCTAACTGAGATATTAATGTCAATATTAAAATCCATGTCAATACTGACTGTGTACCACTTATACTAACGTAAACTATTTAAAAAAAAGTTTTAGTGTATTTACTTAGGTCCTTGATCAAAATTTTTCTTTCATCTAATTTTTGATATAAACTCTTCTTTTTATTTCGTATAGGTCCCTAGTTTAAGAATATATTTTTTCATTTGTCAAAATTATTCCCTACAAACTTTTCATTTAATTAACTTTAGTCTTTGTTCTTTACTTTCATATTTTTTTCTCACGGTTTAGTCCTCCAAATCAGTCCATAATTTCATTTTTAGTCATGATATGATTTAATCTATCATTCATACCTAAGAACAATGCAATAAATGAATTAAATTTAAGTTTCAAAGCCTATCTTTTATTACTTAGTCTTTGATCAAAATTTTTCTTTTATCCAATTTTTTATATAAACTCATCTTCTACTTCTTATAGGTCCCTAATTTAAGAATATATTTTTTTATTTGTCAAAATATCTCCAACAAACTTTTCATTTTGTTCACTTTAGTTATTGTTCTTCACTTTCATACTTTTTTCTCACGGTTTGGTCCTCCAAATCAGTCCATAATTTCATTTAGTAATGATATGATTTAATCTATCATTCATACCCAAGAACAATACAAGAAATGAATTTAAATTCAAGTTTCAAAGTTTATCTTTTATCACTTAGATCCTTAGTCAAAAATTTTCTTTTGTCCAATTTTTGATATAAACTCGTCTTCTACTTTGTCTAAGTCTCTAGTTTAAGAATATATTTTTTATTTGTCAAAATCATCCTCTACAAACTTTTTGGTTTGCTCAATTAGTCCCTATTCTTCATTTTCATGCATTTTTCTCATAGTTTGGTCATTCAAATCAGTTCATAATTTCATGTTTAGTCATAATATGATTAAATCAATCATTTCTATAAAAAAAATACAATCTATCATTTATACCTAAGTGAATAATAGATAAACCTTGAAATTTAAATTTTAATTCATTTCTTGTATTGTTCTTGGATATGAATAACAAATAGAATCATATCATGACTAAAAATGAAATTATGAACTAATTTGGAGGACCAAATTGTGAGAAAAAATATGAATGTGAAGAACTGGGACTAAAGTAAACAAACTAAAAAGTTTGTACGGGATGATTGGGGACTTAGATGAAGTAGAATACGAGTTCATATCAAAAATTGGACAAAAAAATTTTTTTGACCAAGAATCTAAATAAATAAAAGATAAGCTTTGAAACTTGAATTTTAATTCATTTCTTGTATTGTTCTTGGTATGAATGATAGATTAAATCATATCATGACTAAAAATGAAATTATTGACTGATTTGGAGGATCACACCTTAAAAAAAATATGAAAGTAAAGAACTGAGACTAAAGCGACCAAACCAAAAAGTTTGTAGGGGATGATTTTGACAAATAAAAAAATAAATTATTAAACTAGGGACCTAAACTAAGTAGAAGACAAGTTTATATCAAAAATTAGACAAAAGAAAATTTTTTACCAAGGACCTAAGTGAATAAAAGATAAGCTTTGAAATCTAAATTTTAAATCATTTTTTTATTGTTCTTAGGTATGAATGATAGATTAAATCATATCATGACTAAAAATAAAATTATGGACTAATTTGAAAGACCAAATTGTGAGAAAAAAGTATGAAAGTGAAGAATAGAGACTAAATTAAACAAACTGAAAAGTTTGTAGAGGATATTTTAACAAATAAAAATATATTCTTAAATTAGGGACTTATACGAAGTAAAAGACAAGTTTATATAAAAAATTAGACAAAAGAAAATTTTTGACTAAGGATTTAAGTAAGTAAATTGAAACTTTTTTTTTAAATAGTCCATGTCAGCATAAGTGGTAGACAATTAACGTTGACATAGATTTTCATACTAACCAAAAACTAATCATGAGGACCTATTTCATTGTTTTGAAAATTACAGGGACTAAATTCATTGTTTTCAAACTATAGGAACTAAAATAATTTTTCAATAAAACTATATGTAGCTCAAGTATATTTAAACCTTGTAATTATCACGGTTAATCATTTGGATTGGTTGCAAGGATATTTTTTTAAAGAATATTAAAATCGAATAACTTTGATGATCGTTATTCATAATTAAAAAGTTGGAAATATAATAATCAAACAACAAGCGTGTACATAAAGAAAACATGTTGAATAAATAAAACGTGTATGTATTAATATATAGAGTAAATTACACCTCCTTTTTCCTATGAATTTTAAAAATTGTACATGCCTCCTTTCAAAATATGCACTCTACACCTTTATGGTTATAAAATTACTACACTTCAGTCTATTTTTTTATATTCTTATTTAAAAAGCCTATTATAGTCTTTTTTTAATATTATCTAACTTAATATTAAGGTTTTGAAAATCTAGCCATTGACAACCGTTGTGTAACCATGATTAGATTAATATACTTTAAAATATTAAAAAAAATAATGCACATAATTAAATATTATAAACATAAATCTACAAATTTAATTAAAAATAAAATTTAATATCAAATTACACAAAACAACATTCATAATAAAAAATTCAAAGTAAAAATTGACCAAATAACAAAGAAGTATTATTAATTAATATAATATTAATTTGTATCAAATCTATATCTATAATATTAATTTATTTATTACTCGGTTATGGAATAAGAAAAATTAAAAAAAATAAAAATTTTTGCAAGTGAACAAATACATTTATCATCGATTTTTATCCAATTCGGTTGTTCCTAGACCATTTTGATCATTTATCATTTCTAAGAGTTATTTTGAACTGAACCCTAGTCGATTTTTAGTCTAACTAGTCAAACTAATCGATTCTGTCTGATTCTAATGCTTGTCACTTTTTTTTTATACTATCTAATATCCAAAGTACATGTGCAAATCATACCCTCCAAAAAAGGGATTGTAATTCTCTTCAATACTCTAAAAGTATTGGACTCTCTAATATTTTTACTTGAGTCTTCAAATTCCAAAAAAATACATGTTGAGATACTTTTTATAGTAAAAATAAAATATCTGTGATATTTTTTTTTGGGAATTAACAACAGAGAAATTATCACAATATATAAAAGTTTATGATTTTATGTTAGTAATAGATATTTTTGTCAAAAAGGTATATGATATTAGGTTAGTGAAGGTCAAAATAAATATTAAACAAAAAATATAAGATTGGATTAAAATATACTATATTTTATAATTATTAAAAAGAAGAATGTATATTATAAAAGTAGAAAGGAGAGATGTGCAATTTTAAAAATTTGCAGGAAAAAAAGTGTAATTTACGCTCATATAAGGTACCACGGTCAGCCGGCCACATTTTACCGGAAAAGAACTTTTGGTCCATTTGGGCGGCTGAACCACAAAATAACAATAGTTGACCACTTTTTATGTTTTCTGGGATAATTTTGTTCTGTTGGGAGATGAAGACCTTCTAGATTTTAAGATCCTATTCTGTTCTCATGGCGACGCCAACGAACACGTTTCCTTGTCCTCTGTGACGGCAGAATCCCCATCCTCAAATACGCCACCGCTTCCCTCTTCGTCCCCAACCCCAACTAAGACGAAACAGTGAAAAGCTTTCTCCAGTTTCCATGCTCTGTTTCTCACAGAAGATGCCTCCTTCTGTATTATCTGATTCCCGGTTTCATCCCCACAAACCAGAATCCAACACCCTCACCATCGATGTCGGTGGTCAGATGTTCCAAACCACGAAGCAGACTCTCAATTCTGCAGGTCCCAAGTCCTTCTTCGCTAAAATCGTCTCTGAATCTCCCTCCTCTACGCCCTTCATCGACAGAGACCCTGAGCTGTTCGCTATCCTCCTTTCGCTTCTCCGAACAGGTAATCTCCCTTCCAAAGCCAAAGCCTACGATTTGGAAGACCTGATTTCGGAGTCCAATTTCTATGGAATCGAGGACATTCTGATGAATTCCCTTTCCAGTCCTTCTCAATTCGAACCCTTCAACCTCGAGAAATCGATTCTTCTGCCTCTCAACGGCCGAGATTCACCGTCGGCCATCGCCACCACAAGGTTCGGTTCTGTTCATGTCTCACACGGCAGCAAGATCACGTCCTTCGATTGGTCCCTTCGACGCAAGTCCACGCTTCTGACCCAATTCACCGCCATCGATTCTCTGTTAGCTCTTTCCTATCATGTGTTGGCTGCGGGTGCCAACGACTTTTCGGGGATGCAGATTATTGATCTGAAAAGTAAGTATGTGAAGACGATCCTAGAGTGGGAGAACGTGACCAGGTCTGGTTCCACAGTCCAAGCCATCGGATCGTCGCCGGAATACCTGTTCGCGAGTTTCGAATCGGGTCGGCGAAATTCAAATGTTATTATGGTATACGATTTCAATAGCTTATCCCCTGTCACGGAGATTGGTCACAACGAGATTTACGGTGCTGAGATCGATTCCGCGATCCCAGCGAAGAAATTGAAGTGGGTGTCGAGTTACAATCTGCTAATGGCGTCTGGGTCGCACAGTGGTCCTTCTGGAGTATCGGGGAACGTAAGGCTATGGGATGTACGGTCTGGGAACGTAGTTTGGGAAATCGCAGAGAAGGTAGATTGTTTTGCTGATGTGACTGTTTCAGAGAACTTGTCCGCAATCTTCAAGGTTGGAGTACATTCTGGGGAGGCTTCTTTTGTGGATTTGCGTAGTTTAAGATCTGGGAATTCCTGGGTTTGTCTTGGAGATGAAAGCAAAGTGGTGAACGGGAAGAAGGAAGGGATAGGATGCAAGGTGGAAGATCAAGGGAATCAGGTGTTCTGCAGCAAGGGAGGAGATATAGAAATGTGGTCAGAGATCATAATGGGGTCTGCAAAGAATGGGAAGAAGGAGGAGGATGAAAGGTTAAGAGGCAGAATTTTCAGGAAGAACTTAATGGGCAGAGTGAAGGACATGAGAGGTCCTAAGATAACCAATTTGGCCTTTGGAGGGAATAAGATGTTCTTGACGAGGAAGGATCAGCAATATGTGGAGGTTTGGCAGAGTTCTACAAAGGAATTTTGATCTCCTAGCCAATCAATAGGCAAATACCTTAATGTGTTACTTTTTATTTGTTTAGTGTAAATTATGTGCAATTCTTTGTATTTGTTACTTAAGTAGCTTTGTATCAAATTGATCGTCATTTTAACCTTGTTGCCGGAAATTGGATTCTTTTCAAGGGCAGCATAGAAGCCACTATCAACAGCAATTTGGTTAATGAAAAAGGGGAAAAAAACTGTAGAAAAGCTTGCTTCATTGACCTGTGGATCAAAAGATGAAATTGTACTTGCTCATCTTTTTCTTCAATTGTTATGTTCTTTTTTAATTTGAAAAAAGGAAATGGCAATTTACCTTTTTATCTATTAGTCTCATTATAATTAACATTTCCAATTATGTAACCTTTCTGTGATGAGATTATTATATTCCAAAGATTACAAGGAGTTCAAACCCTTACTCCTGAATTTACAATATCCAATTCTATACCACTTAGCTATGACCTTGGTGGTTATTCCGTATCATATTTCAATGTCTTGGAGCTAGTTAGTGTGTTAAAATTCTCAGCTAACTCTAGTCCCATTAAACTCATTTTTTTTAAAGCTGAGTCGAGTAGGTCTTGTATAAATATGGGTTGAAATTTTTTTTTAAAAAATAAAAAAAGGTGAATTGAGTTAGTTAGTGTCCAACCTAATCCAATTCTTTAATGGCAAATGAGGTCAAGTCAACAAAATTTAAATTAAAAATAGGTCTTTTCCCTTATCCAACCCTAAATTTCTTCACTAATTGAATGGGCAAATCCATAAGGCATAGAATTGGTATGTCTAAATTGAAAGGTGTTTTTTTTTTCTCTCCCTAAGCAATAAAATATAAGATTTTTTTTAAATAACTCTTTTCATATTAAGATATTTAATAATTGAATCGTTCTTTATGAGATATTATTATCTTTTGATATAAATCGTTCAATTTAATATAAATGATCTAGATGAAAAACATGTCTATCATATTTTTAGCATAACTGGATGAGATGTAATTTTGATGTAAAAGTTGCCTATTGTAGTGGCTAATTTATTATGTAAAATATGATTCAAAATTTACTATGGTATGAATGGGATCGCGGGTGCCTCCTTAGCGGACACGCTAAGGAGGTACGGTAGCGTTTCACAGCCGTCGATCGGTTGTGGGGCCCACTTGTCCGGGTGGGACTCACAGCCGATTGACGGCTGTGGGACGCTAAGGACCCTCCCGCACCGCTTCCGGTATGAATGAGGATGTCCAGGCTACTGATATGAATGCAGAGGTCCAAGCTGCTGATGTGACAGGGAAAGAGACTGGTGAACTGGCTGCTGACATGGTAGAGAAGGAGACTATTCACGATAATGCTGAAGTGGCTAAGCAGAATAGCAAATCTATCAAGGATAGAAAATTGCAGACTCAGAAGAGAGAGTCATGCTGCATACTGGACTTGTGACTATTATATGGGATAGGAGAAAGGAATGACAAGGGGACCACTGGAATTAATTCAGTTACTGAGTTTGTCATGGTGTAGAATTATTCTGTATTTCTTTTTCTGTTTTTTCCCGAAATCGGTTGAGGAATAAATAAGGAGAGATGTAACAGAATAGGTTAGCTAATCTTTCAGAAGCATTTTGCTAGGAGTAGCCCCTACTCGAGAGTGGGATTCGTTCTATATAATTTCCATTCTCCAGGAAATTGATACTATTCCTCCTTACTCCACTTCTGTCTCTTCCATTTTAATTTGCTTTATCTTCATGTTAAGTATTTGGTGCTTTCATTGAGAGACCTGCAATGGCAAAAGGGAATCGTAATGCTAAGCAGGAAGCCATGACAACCGAGTTACAAAAAAAAATCAGAACGCTACTGATGAAAAATTTACAGTGGAGAATCGCATGATTAACATTGAGGAAACTATGAACAGCTACAAGGAATCTTTGGTCAATGTTGAGGTGATGATGAGAAGAATGTTACAACCATCAAAGGACAAGAATTTTTAATCTTCGTCCACGACCCATCAACAACTTGACCTCGAGTCTACAAGGTTGCTCGCAGGTAAGGGGTTGAAGGTTGATGTGCCTAGATTCAATGGTTATGAAGCTAAAGACTGGGTGTTTAAAATCAAGGAGTTTTTTGACATTTACGGAGTTCCCTCATAACAACGAATCAAAATTGCTTCATTCTATATATGGAGGGACCAGCCTATGCCTAGTATGAATGGGCAACGAAGAGTTCATTAGTATAGACATGGTCAGAATTCCTAAATGCTTTTTTGCTGCGATTTGGGATTTCACTATATGATGATCCAAAAGCTGCATTAAAGGAGCTCAAACAAACCAGTACCGTAGCTGAATACTAGACTCTGTTTGAAAAGACATCTACTAAAGTGATCGAGTTTAGTGAACAATGATTAGTAAATTTCTTCATACCTGGCTTACAAAATCAGCTGAAATATGAACTGTTGTTGGCAAAGTCTACTTATTACCAGGCCGTTTCATTAGCCAAGCTCCATGAACAGAAGATAGTCACTATCCAAAATGCTTTTAAAAAAAAGACCTAGCGAAATTAGTAACTTACTAAAACTTTCAGACCCACTACAACAATTCTGCCTATATACTACATCAAATTAAAACTAGTTCACTATTCTATGGGTCTACAATACCTCAACAACAATGTAGTTCAGCGAGCTCCAGGATTGCAGTTTCATCCACTAGTAATTTACCTAATAGAACTACTGGCAACAACCAACCCTATATTTACTACATCTGAGTTGAAGGTGAAAGCATGTTGTGTAATCTCAAGCCAAACAATCAAAATTCATAGAAAAACACAAATGCAAAAAACTTAAACTATGAACTTATTATTTGTCGATCTCGATAAATAACAGGAACACATAATAGATACACAAAGTAAAGAGCGTACCTTGATCCGTCATAGTCCCAAGATCGAATACGGGTAGGCTCTTCTAAGAGAGTATAAAGGGCTTTCATTGTTTTAGTTTGATGGAAAGCACAAATGACTCAAACTAATGTCACCAAAACAAACCATTTATACAACTTATAGAATCACTATCCAAACCATCATGCCCATGGGTCGACCCATAGGTTGACCACTTTATAATAACACCACATCACTGTTATTATTTAGAGTCAGGTATCTACGTAAAATATTTACATTGATACCCTAGACTAACTTATAAAATATATTAAATAGGTCGTTCAATACAAAGTACAAGAACGACTTATTACGGTTCTAATTAAAGATAACACTCAATATATACATCCAAAAATGTGCATAAATTTACAATATTAATATGTCAGTCCACTCAAATAAATTGCCAGTGCTAAATATTATTTATAAGTTAAATAATATATATATATATAATAATATATAAAATAAATAATGCTAGCAGAAGGCTAGAAGGGAAAAAGGGTTGTGTTATTATTGTGATAAGAAATATCATCCTCAACACAAATGCAAAACACCATGTTTCTTATTATTTTGGCAAGATGGGATTGAAGATTTGTTACAACACGAGGGTACGACAGAAGCTACAACTATAATGGAGCAGGGAGAACAATTGAATGTCATGGAAGTAGTTTTTAAGATAAGCATGAATGCACTAGCTGGGTAATTTCGTCCTAATACTTTACGAGTTGTTGGAAGTTATGCAAGTAAATAGGTCAAAATTTTGATTGATAGTGGCAATACCAATAATTTTATTCGACTAGGAACAATAGACAAATTGAAGTTGAAACAAAAATTGACTCCCATGTCATGACCCGAAACAGATGCTAGGAGTTTTAACACTTTTGGAATCGAAATCGTGACCGACGCAGACAGTGTGTTATTAACACCACCGCATCGCAAGCTTAGATCTTTCTCTTATTTATCCTAGATGGCCTATCTGATTACAAAGCATACTATGTAAATATCAATTACCTTACCATAGACAATGGAGAGGCATCCTTGATCTGAGAGCCCTTGGTCTGACTATCCTTCTGTACATACAACTATGAGGGAGTGAGTCTAAACCATGAACTCACCTATATTAGTCCTACTCTACACACACACACACACACACACACACACACATATGTATTAATACTCTTGGGAAACTTATCCCGCGCGATACCAAGTTACCTAAAGGCATGCATGTTGATGACACAACAAGTATACTGGTCATACAAGTAATAAAATCATGAGTTTGAGTATCGTCTCTACAGGGACTAAAGTACCAATTACTCAAAAAACTAGAATATACTATTTAGACCAAATATTTAAGCGAATGAAGTTTGAATAAGAAAATAACACTCAAAGAACAATTAATGTAAAAGAACGTAACAACAAAAGTACTTACAAAATTTACTGATTAAAAAGGCCTAGAGTTGCTAATCCTTTTTGTTCTTCCTAAGAAATGTTGTTCTTCCCTACTCTTGCTCTCACCAACATACAAAAGAATCTAAAGCATACCACTACCTAGAAGGATTCTCTCAAACCTCAACTAAGTTAACCTAATTTCTCTATAATTTCTTATGAGCATTAGGTTTAATTTTAAAATGAGACTATGATTAATTATATGAGACTATCGATTATATGTCTATATCGTTAGCAAATTAATTCCCTTAATCACCTAAGGTTCATAACTCATACTTTTCATTCATCAGTCTAATTTCACTTTCTCTCTCAAGATAAGAAAAATTATAAATCAATCCACAATTTGATCAAGATTATAGAAAGCATTAATCATTGAATAAAAACAATTGTAATACAAAGCCAATGTTCACAAGAGTAGAGAGAAACAACAAATCTTATTTGAAACTACAATTCTTAGCAACCATAGAATGGAAAATTAGCCACTCATGGTGACAAAACAACAAAAATCAACAAAAGATAGAGATAGATCCATGAATCCGAGGTCAAAGGTAGAGAAATTGGCCTCAATGATGCTGGAAGACAAGTTTCTTTGCTCCTAGGTCAAGAGTTCTTTTCCAAACTCATAATCCCCTTTCCCAAATTTACAAAAAAGTATTTGAACCCCTAAATTCGCTAGTACTGTTCATTCTCGCTAACAGTAGAGAAAACTTCGCTTTCAACGGAAAACTCTGCAGAAATTCTTTCCTTTTTGTGACAAGATCTTCCTTTTTATTTCACCTCATCAACTTATCAATTAATGAAAGTCAACCCTACAAAAATATTAGAAAATTAGAAGAAAGCTAGAAAATAATATCAAAATGGTAGGAATTTAGAAAGCTAAATGAAGTAGCAAAAAAGGAAACAAATAACTTGTTTTTACTAAAAAGGCAACAAAAATACAATTAGGGGATTACAAGTTAATGAGAAAAATGAATACTAATTTATTAAAATTAGAAAATTAACAATGCACATGGTATCATGTCTCCGGCTCTTGTAGAGTGTACTTTGGATGCCACCACGCATCACATTCCGTCATATTCTCCCACAATCATGTATATTATACACATACATACTAACACACATTAAATGCACACATCCTTACTTATGGGTCTATGTTCTCATGAAGGTACATCCAAGAGTTTCATCAACATGGGTCTACGTTCCTATGAAGGCACATCTTAAAATCTTTATCAACATAGGTCTACATTTCCACAGACTAAATATCTCCACAGGGACTCCATTATATGGGTATACATTCTCATATCTCTGCTCATAGATCTATGTCTCCATGAATCATCCTATGGACGTCTCGTCCACTGTCCCTATGATACAACTCTCATTCTGAGCTCTGGCTTATGCCACACCATGAAAACCGTTATCCTGGCCCCAAAAGTATACCATGAGAGACCTCATCCCCCATAGATCTATGTTCCCATAGGAAATCCAACCATGTGTCCAGTCTCTTAGGTCATATCTATAACCATAACATGTGTTTGGCTTCTCGAGTCATACCCTCAGCCATAACATGTATTTACTCTCTCGGGTTATGCCCTCAATCATAACATATATCACACACAAACAATACAAGCAAGCAAAAATCCCTTTGTGCTAGTTTCTCCTATGTCCCTTTCCTAACTACATATTATACTATGTATTGGCATTTTACCTTAGACACTATATGGAAAATGGTATCACTGGTACCATTTCCATTTGCACCTTGGGACTCCCCTCTGTTTATAATATATACACCAGACATATTATAAACCAAAGATAAAGATATATACATACAAGTAAATAGAATTACGAGATGTATACATTTCTCGAAATTTATAATTAGTATACGAATGAAGTAGTAATGCCCACCATCTCCAATTGTGCCAACTAGATCCTAAACAACTCTCACTATGCACATCATACATTTAATAATTAAATGTATATAAAATAATTTAGGAAATAAATCCTTAATATATATATATACACATATTCATATAGAGTAGAGCTAGATCCCTCATCTAGATTTCACACTCGCCATTGCATCCCAAAGGTATGGGAGATGCATCAATGAAGCCATCCCTATAAAGTAACCATGTAAAAACATGTAAGGGTTACAAAATAGAGAGATTCCCTATCACAAATCTCGATCTTCACTTACTCCTTTAACATAACTCTTAACTGGTAAAGAATTTCTAAATAAAACTTATACCATTAGAAACTAGACTAAAAGATCTTTCCAATAAAATAAGATTTATTAAAAAAGAGTCCAAATGAAAGAGTTATGATCATTTGAAGAAATGTCCAACTAAACACTACTGTCTGACTTCAACATGACATCAGTATGACTTCAGCATACTTAGCGCCATAAATGGAGCCTAGGTGCCATACCTGGTGCCTGGGCACCACGACTTTCTTCCTCAATCTCTTCTAAAGTTTGGTATCTGGGCGCCATGATCACAACCTACGTGATTTGGCCTCGGTTTTGGCTCAAATCCGGCCAATCTCCACCGTTTCTCACAATTTCTTCCATGGGTTTTCATCTTTGATGTTCAAGGAGTGTTTTTGTAACATCCTACCTTTTTATTTCCTTTAAATAATTTCAAATTTCACTATTTAAGAATTTTAATATTCACATAAATAGTAACCTTGCAGAAAAACTGACAAAATTCTCAAATTATGTATGAGTTTAAACATATACAAAAATTAATTTACATCATCATTACTATTCTGTTTACATATTTGCATAATAAGCTACTACAAAATATATTTAGATACTTCAAACTCATCATTCAAATCATCAAGTCTTCCATTTGCCATTTCCTCCTAAAATAATCAATTTTCTAAAAGTCAGATACAAAATATTTTAGTAGCTAGTTAGTTTTATCAAAACATATAAGGAGATCATTTCAGTCATAAAAGCTCAATAATAATCATATACATCCATGGTATCATATAAAACACTGATTAAAACTCTCTTGTTCTCTACTATGGAACAAGAGTTCTTCTCTTTACTTTCTACTGTGAAGCAAAGAGATTATAATATGCATATCATAATATATTCTTCTATCCTCTACTGTGGGATAGGAACTCTCCTTTTATTCTCTACTGTGGAATAAAAGGAAAGTCTAAAAATTCATAATAAGCTTTACTGATTATGCACATGGTGTAATACCCATGAAAAATAAAATATAAATACGTGTTTACAAACTACTGCTACTATTTTAGTATACAATACTATTCACCTATATAATACTATTTATGTATACGGTACTGCTCACTTATATAATCAAAATGTCAAGTACTAGATGTGGTTTGATCATAAGAGAAAACTAGAAAGAAGTTAGTAGGAGAAAATGACGTTTTATGTGTGAAAATACCCTCAGGAACTAAAATAAAAAGACTGAATTGAAAAGAAACTTAAAGGTTTAAGGTAAAAGGATTTTTTTCCCTTAAGTTTTCAATAGAAAGCCGCCTGCGACTTTTCTGTGATTGCACAGTAAACTGAATGATTAACGCGTGAATTATTTTATTAAAAATATCATTTTCATGAATAGTAAATTGAATATTTTATTAGTGCATAGTGTCAAATAATATCCTTGACTTTTCCTATAAATACGCCCTTCCAGTTCACTTTTAAACTCACACCTTCAACTTTTTTTCTTTTCTCCTTAAGTTTCTCTTGCTCCGACGCTAGGCCTCTGAGATTTTTAGGCATTTCCTTTTCAACTTAAGTAAGGATACTATACCCTTTCTATGTCTTTCAAATTTTAGAAGTTATTTTCTTAAGTATGCTCTATGGTTGCGGCTTTGGATGATCTTCCACATCAGAAAAACTGTCCTTAGCTGCCTATATATTATTTTGATTCTCTGATTACCAAAATAGAATGTAAATTGTGAAGAATACATATTTAGGAAAGTTCTGGCTAAGGAAAGACCTAGTTTTTAAATGTGTCTATTGCGACCCTCCACTCTTTTCAAGGAACTTACCTGGTGTACTCTTTTATAGATTGTATTATCTATTTCTAGTATGAATAGTACCTATACGTATGAATAGTAACTGTATATATAAACAGTATCGGTACATATAATAGTGACCATATATATGAACAGTATCTGTACATATGAATAGTACTGTATGTACAAATAGTGACCGTATATATGAATAGTACTATATGTATGAAAAGTATCTGTATGAAAATAATCCTAACTTATTTTCTCTAATCTTTCATGAAAATCTCCGTAGCTGAACACTAAAATTCATTTGTGTACTCTTATCCGTAATGACTTAGAGAAGTGATACTCGCACAGAATCCAGGTGAGTGGAACGACCCCGTTTTAATAGGTTTTAGCATTATTGGTGATAAAAAGTATGTCGTAGGATACTCCCAAGATTTATAGAGGTAAACTAGATTCAGAGTGGTAAATTTAGGGAGATAATTAATCCAGAAGTATGGATAAGATGAAACAAGTATTTCACGATGATGTGAAGTTTGAATCTTTTCACAAACAGTTTAATTGTTATCTTGCTTTGTGGTTTATAAACCTATAATATAATTTACTATACCTGTTATATGAATGAATATTACACTGTACTTCTAATTATGATATGAAATACTATACTATTGATTGTGATTGAGCGGGACAGTACTCCTTCTGATGGCAAGGCAGAAAACTCGGTTTAAAGGGTGTCTTGACCAACGAGTGTGGAGACAATGATTTCTTCAGTAAAGATATAGCCCGAATCGGTAATAGATCCGTGAAGCGCCCTAGCTAAGAGGATGAGATTGTGCGTCATGGCAGAAATATACAAAATTGGTGAGCCAGCCTATGTGCGCTCTCCGGGATATATTACCATTAATGAGTATTAGTAACATTTGTTGAATTAGATGGATTTTTATCTTCTAGTATGTAATTTTCAACTATATCTATTGGTTGAGTTTGAGCCTTTGGGTATACTTGCATGACTAGTGATGTATTTGAATTTTATTAACGCGAGGCTGATTTGCTCACTGAGTTTAAAAGCTCACACTCTCTGTAAAATCTTTTTGTTTAGATTAGGTTGTCGGCGAAGAATATCCGTTAGAGGAGTATATCACTTTGGACCTTCCCGCTGTCAGGTAGGCCCCTCTTTTATTATAGATTGTGTTGCTCTGTAATCGTCTAGGACATCTAGGTCAGGAGTTTGGCATTTGGCTTGTATTTCAGTATAATAATGTATTTTATATTGAGGATCTATTATTATATGTAAATCATCTCTATGATTTTCAACTAAGAAAATTTTGATATGTTTTCTTCGTATTTATTAAGGAATGATTATTTTGATAACATAGAGATAATAACTAAATAATTTTACTCGTGGGTAGAATTTATCGAAAGGCTTACAGTGATGAGTTCATCATTGTGCCGGTCATATGCCCTAAAAACGAGTCATGACAAAGTTGGTATCAGAGGCAAGTTTTGTTAGGTCTCCTAGTGATTACAGAGTAAGGTATCTTTAATGGACCCTCCCTTATTGTCGTGACTGCAGCATGACCATAGGACGAAAATCCACCAAAAGCCCTATAGAGTTTAAAATCCTTTTCTTTCGTGTATTACCCTTGAAGCATAATAGTAACAATACATATTATTTTAATTGTACAATAAGTTTAGATGGCACGAGAAAAATCAAACACTTCTAGAATTCGTACAAGATCTGGCAGGGCCTTGTCCCTCCAGTTGCTCAGTCAGCAGATGCAAGGATAGAGACGCCAAACTGTGCAGGAGGTAACCGTGCACAAAACAGAGAGATACCCACTGAAAACTTAGAAGAGGAGGTAGAGTACCACCATAAATAGATGCAGTTATAGTAATGCAAGCTTTAGTCGCAATGCAAAATGAGGTTAATGGGTTGAAGGAACTCCTAATGGGACAGTCATATGAAGATGGCTCACATGCATTAGTAAATGCTACAAGAGTGCAAGAGACAAACCAGATGCCACCCCCACCTTCTTCTCAAGATGGGGTAGGGGCAGAGATCAAGATCTCAGAATTTATGAAGCTGAATCTGCCAACCTTTGTAGGAGATGTTAATGAAGATCCACAGCGTTTTCTAGATAACTGTGAAAAAATTCTTAACACGTTGGAGTGCCATGAACCCCATAGGGTGACCCTTATTACCTTTCAATTAAGAGGTAAGACGAACCGCTGGTAGCGAACATGGAAGAAGAGCATGGCCAGAAACGCCCCACCCCTCAAATGGAAGGACTTTAAAAGAATTTTTAAGAACAATTTATCCTGGAGAGTATACGAGAAGCAAAGATGAATGAGTTTGAGACATTCCAGCTAGGAGCACGAATCGTCGATGAATACGACAATCTGTTTATAGAGTTGTCTGAATATGCTACTCACATGGTCCTAAACGAGAAAGAAAGGATCCGACAGTTTATTAAAGGCCTTTGAGAGTCCTTATTTAATGTGTGCCCAACGTTTATTGCGAAAGGGCTGTCAAGGATACTTGACATTTGTTAAAGATATTAAGAAAGAAGAACTAAAAGTGAAGGATGTTCCAGTGATCCAGGAGTTTGTAGATATCTTCCCGAATGATCTACCAAGTGTACCCCCAGATCGAGAGATTGAGTTCCAGATAGAGTTAGCTCTAGAGACTCGCCCAATCTCCATACCCCCTTATAGGACCTGCTAGACAAAGGCTTTATAAGGCCAAGTTATTCACCTTGGGGAGCTCCTGCTCTGTTCGTGAAAAAGAAGGACGGATCGATGAGACTATGCATAGATTACAGGCAACTGAATAAAGTAACTATAAAAAAAATACCCATTGCCTCGCATTGACGACCTTTTCGATCAACTTCAACAAGCCAAGTATTTTCCAAAGATTGACTTGAGGTCTGGTTATCACCAACTCAAGATTAAGGAGGAGGATGTGCCTAAAACAGCCTTCCGTACCAGATATGGGCACTATGAGTTCTTGGTAATGTCGTTTGGACTAACAAATGCACCAGCTACTTTCATGGATTTAATGAATAGGATTTTTAAACCATTCTTGGACAAATTCGTTATTGTCTTTATAGACGATATCCTTGTGTATTCAAAGAATTCAGAAGAGCATGAACAACACCTTCATGTTATGTTGCAGACATTGAAAGATCATTAATTATACGCCAAATTCTCTAAATGTGATTTTTGGATTGATCGCGTGACTTTCTTGGGACATGTGATCTCCAAGGATGGCATCTAAGTAGACTCAAGCAAAGTGGAAGCGGTCAAAATGTGGCCTAGACCCACCTCCGTCACGGAGATTCGCAACTTCTTGGGATTGAGAGGATATTATCGTCGTTTTATCTAAACTTTTTCCCAGTTAGCTGCCCCTCTTACACGACTGACTAGGAAAAGAGTAAAGTACCAATGGGATGACGCTTGTGAATAAAGCTTCCAAGAACTCAAGAAAAAGTTAATCTCTGTACTTGTATTAGTCTTACCCTCAGGACCTGGAGGTTTTACAATGTACTGCGATGCATCAAGAATAGGGTTGGGATGCGTTCTCATGCAGCATAGCCAGGTAGTAGCATATGCATCGAGACAGCTTAAGAAACATCAACAAAACTACCCCACCCACGATATGGAGATGGCAGTAGTAATTTTCGCCCTAAAGATATGACGACACTATCTATACAGAGAAACCTGCAAAATCTACACTGACCATAAAAGTCTAAAATATATTTTCAACCAAAAGGACCTAAACTTGAGGCAGAGGAGATGGGTAGAATTACTAAAAGATTATGATTGCAATATTTTTTACTATCTAGGAAAAGCAAACATAGTGGCAGATGCTTTGAGTCGAAAATCTATGGGTAGTCTAGCCCATATAGTAGTGACAAGAAGACCATTGATCCAAGAACTACAGGAGCTGAGAACAAAAAGGTGCTACTCTCGAGGTTACAAGGACAGTGTAATACCCGTTAATTTCAGAATATAATTCGCTCGAGAGTACTTTAGAATTTTACAACGTTACTTTAGTTATTTATTTTGGTCATTTTTAATTTTCATATTTAATTGTTCTCTTTGAATATTATTTATGAAAATTGAGTTAAATGATTGGACTGAATATTTGCACCATGTGGGATATATTCTTAGAATGGTGAAATTCATGGAAAAGTGGTTTAAGAATGATCAATTAGTCCATTTATTGTAAATTGACTGGATGGGTTTGGATGTTGGGTTATGGATACCCATGGGTTATTCAATAACCCATTAGAAATATTTAAAATAAAACTTCAATAGTACCCTCTCATTTTCACGCAGAAGGAAAAAACTGAAAATTGAACAGTGAAAGTTTCTCTCGTTTCTTCATCCTCTTCTCAAATCCTTACCTTGATCTTCAGAGTTTTGATTATTTGTTCGGTTCAAAAGCTTTGTAAGGATCAAAGGTAAGCTTTAATCTCATTATTTTCCTTAAATCTAAGTTTATATGGAAGATTAGAGGAGGTTTTGTTCTTGAAGATTTTGATGATAATTCATGAATCTTAGTTGTTTTGGAGGTTATATTTGAGTTAGGATTGAGTTATAGTCGGTTAAAAGAGTTGAGATTCTAGTTTTGAATCAAGAAAGGAAAGGATGAAAATTCTCTGGGAAGTTTCTGCAAACTCGAAGTTAATGTAGCGACCAGAAAGTTTCGAAAAATTTTTCGAGTTACTGTAGCAGTTACTGTAGTGTCGGCAGTCAACGCACTGTAACGAACCGTACTGTAGCAAACCGTTACTGTAGCAATCAGAAAATTTTACATATTTTCGTGATTTTGTTTCCTTTCTTGTGTTTCCTTGTAATATATTTTACTAGGAAATTTTCCTACACCAATTCTAGTGTGGAACAAGGTAAACTTGGACAAACATCAAGGTAAGTAAATAACCTTGCTAAGCTAATTTGATATTACTAGTCAAAGTACAATATAAGTCCCATTTACAATATTATTGGATATTAATCAATTAATTTTTCATATGACAGTATATGATGATTGGTATATTTTTTTACAGAAATTCAAAGGAATAAGAGTATGTAGAAATTATTTTATTTCATGGTAATTGTACTATGTGATAAATTCTCACTATCTTATTAATGAGTAAAGATCTACGGGATCTAATACATGAGTTTGAAAGGGTTAAAGTCTCATACTACTCAGTGCATAACGATGAAAAACTATACACGAGTTTGAAAGGGTTAGAGTCCCATACTACTCAGTGTATATCTATGAAACCTATACACGAGTTTGAAAGGGTTAGTGTCCCATACTACTCAGTGTATATCTATGAAACATATACACGAGTTTAAAAGGGTTAGAGTTCCATATTACTCGGTGTATATCTATGAGATCTTATTCACGAGTTTGAAAGGGTTAGAGTCCCATACTACTCGGTGTATATCTATGAAATCTTATTCACGAGTTTGAAAGGGTTAGAGTCACATACTATTCGATGTATAAGACAATTAATTATATGAGTAAATGTGGTATTTGTACTTTTGATATTTTATATAGTACAGTTATTTACTTACTGAGTTTTTAAATAAACTCACACTCCCTATGATTATCTTTTCAGATACAGAAAACAAGGAAGAAGAGTATCCGTTTGAATATTAGAAGCCCCTTGGAGTTATTATCTGTTTCTGTCTGGTGGGATACTAGTACAGTACTTATTAATGTGAATACTAGAAACGCTCTGTACTTACTATAGGTCTCCTAGGTTTGCGATGAGATAGAAATATCAGAATATGTATGTCTATATTTGCTTATCAGATGAATATTGTAATACCCGTTAATTTCAGAATATAATTGGCTTAAGAGTATTTTAGAATTTTACAACGTTACTTTAGTTATTTATTTTGGTCATTTTTAATTTTCATATTTAATTGTTCTCTTTGAATATTATTTATGAAAATTGAGTTAAATGACTGGACTGAATATTTGCACCATGTGGGATATATTCTAAGAATGGTGAAATTCATGGAAAAGTGGTATAAGAATGGTCAATTAGTCCATTTATTGTAAATTGACTGGATGGGTTTGGATGTTGGGTTATGGATACCCATGGGTTATTCAATAACCCATTAGAAATATTTAATATAAAGTTTCAATAGTACCCCCCTCATTTTTCTCACGCATCGAAGCAGCTGAAGTGAATAGTAAATTCACTTTCTCTCATTTCTTCACCCTCTTCTCAAATTCTTTCCTTGATCTTTAGAATTTCGATTATCTGTTCGGTTCAAAAGCTTTGTAAGGATCAAAGGTAAGCTTTAATCTCATTATTTTCCTTAAATTTCAGTTTATGTAGAAGATCAGAGGAGGTTTTGTTCTTGAAGATTTTGATGATAATTCATGAATCTCAGTTGTTTTAGAAGTTATATTTAAGTTATAATCGGTTAAAAGAGTTGAGATTCTGGTTTTGAATCAAAAGAAAGGAAAGGATGAATTTTTGAAAGATTTTTCTGCAAAACTCGAGTTACTGTAGCGACCAGAAATTTCGGGAAAATCTGGAAATTTTTCTTCGAGTTACTGTAGCAGTATTGTAGTGTCGGCAGTCAACGGTACTGTAGCAGTCAATGTTACTGTAGCGAAACGTCACTGTAGCGAACAATTACTGTAGCAAACCGTCACTGTAGCAATCAGAAAATTTTACGTATTTTCGTGATTTTGTTTCCTTTCTTATGTTTCCTTGTAATATATTTTACTAGGAAATTTTCCTACACAAATTCTAGTGTGAAACAAGGTAAACTTGGACAAACATCAAGGTGAGTGAATAACCTTGCTAAGCTAATTTGATATTACTAGTCAAAGTACAATATAAGTCCCATTTACAATATTATTTGGATAATAAGCAAATCAACTTTTCATATGGGAGTATATGATGATCGGTAGAAATAAGAGTATGTAGAAATTATTTTATTTCATGGCAATTGTACTATGTGATAAATTCTCACTCTCTTATTAATGAGTAAAAGTCTACGGAATCTAATACACGAGTTTGAAAGGGTTAAAGTCCCATACTACTCAGTGCATATCTATGAAACCTATACACGAGTTGAAAGGGTTAGAGTCCCATACTATTCGGCGTATATCTAAGAAATCTTATTCACGAGTTTGAAAGGGTTAGAGTCCCATACTACTCGGTGTATACCTAAGAAGTCTTATTCACGAGTTTGAAAGGGTTAGAGTCCCATACTACTCGGTGTATACCTATGAGATCTTATTCA
This sequence comes from Biancaea sappan, assembly GCA_037074585.1. Lineage (NCBI taxonomy): Eukaryota > Viridiplantae > Streptophyta > Magnoliopsida > Fabales > Fabaceae > Biancaea > Biancaea sappan. Next base: position 25,999,332 of record CM073500.1, read on the forward strand.
CTAGTTTGAAAGGGTTAGAGTCCCATACTACTCGGTGTATATCTATGAAATCTTATTCATGAGTTTGAAAGGGTTAGAGTCCCATACTACTCGATGTATAAGACAATTAATTATATGAGTAAATGTGGTATTTGTACTTTTGATATTTTATATAGTATAGTTATTTACTTACTGAGTTTTTAAATAAACTCACACTCCCTATGATTATTTTTTTTAGATACAGAAAACAAAGAAGAAGAGTATCCGTTTGAAGATTAGAAGCCCCTTGGGATTATTCTCTATTTCTATCTGGTGGGATACGAGTGATGATGGACTTTGTTATTGGTCTACCTTGCTCCACAGGACGCTATGACTCAGTATGGGCCATTGTTAATCGGTTAACCAAGTCAGCATACTTCATTCTAGTCAAAATCACTTACGGCGTGGCGACATTGGCACAATTATATATTAAGGAAATAGTGAAGCTGCATGGAGTACCTATATCTATCATTTCTGATAGAGGTCCTTAATTTACCTCTCATTTCTGGAGGAGTTTTCAAGAGGCATTAGGTACTCGAATGGATCTCAGTACTGCTTTTCATCCACATACAGACGGGCAGTCAGATCGGACAATTCAGATGCTAGAAGACATGTTACAAGCTTGTATCCTAGATTGCAGTGGTAGCTGGGAGAAATATTTATATCTCATGGAGTTTGTATATAATAACAGCTACCAAGCCACTATTGGAATAGCACCCTATGAGGCCTTGTACGAGAGACGTTACAGATCTCCGATTGGTTAGTTTGAGGTAGGTGAAGCGAAAGCATTAGGACCTGACTTGGCCCAAGATGCCCTAACCAAGGTTAAGACAATACAAGATAAGATGCAAGCAGCTCAAAGTAGACAAAAAATATATGCTGACCATAGATGATGTGATTTGGAGTTCTCAGTCGGCGATATGGTATTCCTAAAGGTCTCTCCAATGAAAGGTGTGTTGAGATTTGGAAGGAAAGGAAAGTTGAGTCCTAGGTACATCAGGCCTTATGAGATTTAGAACGAGTGGGAAAAGTGGCTGATCGGCTAGCCCTACTGATAGAACTGGAAGGGATCCACCTTATTTTCACGTATCCATGTTGAGGAAGTATCTTCCTGATCATTCTCACATACTTCACCCTTTTCACAATGATTCTATCTTAGTAGATGAAAACTTGTCATACAAGGAGATACCAGTGGCTATCCTTGATAGTCAAGTAAAGAAACTCCGATCTAAAGAGATTCTATCTGTCAAGGTGTTGTGGAGGAATCAAACTCATGAAGAAGCCACATGGGAAGCCAAGGCCGACATGCGTTCTAGATATCTACATCTTTTCAAACTACTGCTACTATTTTTAAATTCGAAGGACCGAATTTCTTAAAGGGGGTGATAATGTAATACCCATGAAAAATAAAATATAAATGCTTGTTTACAAACTACTGCTACTATTTCAGTATACTGTACTATTCACCAGTATAATACTATTTATATATACGGTACTGTTTACTTATACAATCGAAATGTCAAGTACTATATGTGGTTTGGTTATAAGAGAAAACTAGAAAGAAGTTAGTAAGAGAAAATGACGTTTTTTATGTGAAAATACCCTCATGGACTAAAATAAAAGGACTGAATTGAAAAGAAACTTAAAGGTTTAAGGTAAAAGGATAGTTTTTCCCTTAAGTTTTCAATAGTAAACCGCCGTGACTTTTTCGTGATTGCACAGTAAACTGAATGATTAACGCGTGAATTATTTTATTAGAAATGTCATTTTTATGAATAGTAAATTGAATATTTTATTAGTGCATAGTATCAAATAGGACTATTGACTTTTCCTATAAATAGGCCCTTCCATTTTACTTCTAAACTCACACCTTCAACTTTTCTTCTTTTCTTTTTAAGTTTCTCTTGCTCCGACGCTAGACCTTTGAGATTTTTGGGCCTTTCCTTTTCAGCTTAGGTAAGGATACTATACCCTTTCTATGTCTTTCAAATTTTAGAAGTTATTTTTTTAAGTATGCTCTGTGGTTGCGGCTTTGGTTAATCTTCCACATCAGAAAAATTGTCCTTAGCTGCCTATATATTATTTTGATTCTCTGATTGTAAACTATGAAGAATACATGTTTAGAAAATTTTTGGCTAAGGAAAAATCTAGTTTTTAAGTGTGTCCATTGCGACCCTCCACTCTTTTCTGAGAACTTATATGGTGTACTCTTTTACAGATTGTATTCTCTATTTCTAGTATAAATAGTACCCGTACATATAAATAGTGACCATATATATGAACAGTATCTGTATATATGAATAGTAACCATATGTATGAATCGTGACCATACATATGAATAGTACTATATGTATTAACAGTGTCTGTACGAAAACAATCCTAACTTATTTTCTCTAATCTTTCACGAAAATCTCCATAGCGGAACAATGAAATTCATCTGTATACTCTTGTCTGTAACGACTTAGAGAAGTGATGCTCATACGGAATCCAGGTGAGTGGAACGACTCCGTTTTAATAGGGTTTTAGCATTACTGGTGATAAAAAATATGTCGTAGGACACTCCCAAGATTTATAGAGGTAAATTAGATTCAGAGTGGCAAATCTAGGGAGATAATTAATCCATAAGTATGGATAAGACGAAACAAGTATTTCACGATGATGTGAAGTTTGAATCTTTTCAAAAACAGTTTAATTGCTATTTTGATTTATGGTTTATAAACCTATAATATAGTTATATACTATACCTATTATATGAATGAATATTACACTGTACTTCTGATTATGATATGAATACTATACTATTGATTGTAATTGAGCGGGACAGTACTCCCTCTGACAGCAAGGTGGAAAACCCGATTTAAAGGGTGTTTTGATCAACGAGTGTGGAGACAACGATTCCTTTTGTAGGGATATAGCCCGATCAGTAACAGATTCGTGAGGCGCTATAACTAAGAGGATTAGGTTGTGCGTTATGGCAGAAATATTCAAAATTGGTGAGCCGGCCTATGTGCGCTCTCCGGGATATATTGCCATTGATGAGCACTAGTAACGTTTATTGAATTGGATGGATTTTTATCTTCTAGAATGTAATTTTTAACTATGTCTATTGGTTGAGTTTGAGCCTTCGGGTATACCTGCATGACTGGTGATGTATTTGAATTTTATTAACGCGAGGCCTATTCGCTCACTGAGTTTAAAAGCTCACACTCTCTGTAAAATCTTTTTGTTTAGATCAGGTTGCCGACAAAGAATATCCGCTAGAGGAGTAGATCACTTTGGACCTTCCTGCTGTCAGGTATGCCCCTCTTTTATTGTAGATTATGTTGCTATGTAATCGTCTAGTTCATCTAGGTCAGGGGTTTGGCATTTCGCTTGTGTTTCAGTATAATAATGTATTTTATATTGAGGATCTATTATTATATGCAAATCATCTCTATGATTTTCAAATAAGAAAATTTGATATATTTTTTTCGTATTTATTAAGAAATGGTTATTTTGATAACATAGAGATAATAACTAAATAATTTTACTCGTGGATAGAATTTATTGAAAAGCTTACAATGATGGGATATTTATTATTGTGCCGGTCATGTGCCCTAAAAAGGGGTCGTGACATATGAATATCATAAATCATAAATAAATATGCTTTTATAGAAAAACTAACTACCTTGTTATGAAGAACAAGCCTGAACATTAACTTTAATTCTCTTCTTCCTTTGTTTTTCCCATACTTTTTCTCTCTTCTTCTCTTTCTTTTATATTTTCATCTCTTCCTCTCACTTTTCTCTTCTCCTTCCCTCGCCCATACACACACACATATATATATTAATCCAACTTTGTCATTATCTCTCCTTCTTTTTCTCACTTCTCTTCACGTACACACACACACACATACACAACTAATTCTACCTAATCTTGTCATTAATAACTTAACATCATCATTACCTAACCTTTCATCATGTCTCCTTCATCCCTATCTTTCATTTTGCTGTCCAACTTTCTTCTTTATCCAACACATCATCTTTTGGCTAAAGTAACAATAAGTCCACATATCTTTTTAATTTCATTCAACTAGGTCCCCGGCCTAATGAATAAAATTATATTTATATCTCTTAAAAATTTCTTTATGACTATTTTCTTCTTATTTACTTACTCACTTATTTATTTAGTCTCACTTTCTAAGGTAATTAAAATTTAGGATGTTACAGTTTTGACACCAAAACCCCTAATTTTAATTGACAAACCAAGCCCCAATCCCAAATTCTACCCAAAAAGCTTTAAAATCTAAAAATAGGAAAAAGTTTGGAAAATTGAAATATCTACATCGATTCCTTAATTTTTCGATGTTGTTTGGTTGCCGAAGACTCGCCCTATCACTGGAGAACCGCTCACTGGAGCTTGGGTAGTGGTTTTGGGTGTAGAAGGAAGAGAGAAGGAGGAGAGAAAAAAGAGGGAAGAGAAAGGGAGAAAAGTGAAAAAATGAGGAAAAAGGGGTAGGACATCTATATATACCCACCCATAGTGAAATTATTACTTTGCCCTCGGGTCAACCCTCAGTCAACCTCAGTAATGGTAAATTCTTAATTTTTGCAATTTGGGCATTTCCTATACTCTAGATGCCACCCTAGTTCCTTATTTTATTTTAGTCCCTCTCTAGACTCAGTAGATATCCAGCTCTCTCAATGCCTCATGACTACTCTATCTCAATTCCCCATGACTACTCTATCTCAATTCCCCGTCCTTAATACTATTTCCACTTCTCGAGGTGCTTCCTTTAACCTTACTTTCCTTAGCACATAACTTGAAAAAAAAAATTTCATACTCCCATTATTCCTTTAAAATCGAAAAAACCAATACTCAAAAAACACAGGTATTACATCCTCGATTCATAAAGGTAGTGGAGTTTTCCTACAATGCAATAGTAAGTATAAGAACATAACTTTAATTATTCAAGGGCATGAATTCACCATAGATCTATTTGTTTTGGAGATCAAAGGGCAGACATAGTTCATAGGGTACAATGGTTAATTGAACTAGGTGATATCATGACAAACCGCAAGAAACTCACAATACAATTTTGTTATAAGGGAGAGGAAGTGAAAATAAAAAGAGAAAGTATGTTGGCGCCCACACCACTTAAAAACAAGACCCTTAATAGAATGATGGTGGCTGATTCAATTTTAGAGTTTTTTTTAATTACAAGTGATTGGGGAATGAAGTAAGCAGTTGCAATACAACATACTAGAACTTATCAGGGCATTGCTGCAACAGTACCATGAGATTGTTGAGGAACCTTATACATTACCCCTTGTTAGAGCAATTGATCACAAAATTCCTCTAGATCCTAGTGCCAAGCCTGTAAGTGTTAGACCTTATAGGTACCCTTAATTCCAAAAGGCTGAGATAAAAAGATTGTAGGATAGATGCAATCTATTAGAATTATTAGGGATAATATAAGCCCTTTTTCTTCATCAGTCTTATTAGTAAAGAAAAAGGGTGGCAGTTGGAGATTTTGTGTACATTACAGAGGGTTGAATAACATTACTAGTAAGGACAAGTTTCCTATCCCTACCACTGATGAAATCTTGGATGAACTGCAAGGAGCTACACACTTTTCTAAATAGGATTTAAGGTCAAGATATCATCAAATAAGGTTGTGGGATCCGGATATCCACAAAACTGCCTTCAGGACATATATGGGTCACTATGAATTTGTAGTAATGCCATTTGGGTTGTCCAACGCACCATTTACATTCCAAGCAATAACACTATCAATATGGGTTGACCTAAAACGAGCTCGCCCATTTTTAAAAGTTCAAGCCCGCCCGTCCTTGGTCCGGGGCCAGGCTATTTTTTTTCTTTTTTAAAAAATTGATATTTAGTTTAAATAACCCCACGATATGCTTCTGGGTGCTCAACTGACAGAGTAGAGAAATGCTTTCATTATCTATTATGGGCTGACCTAAAACGAGCTCACCCATTTTTAAAAGTTCAAGCCCGCCCGTCCTTGGTCCAAGGCCAGGCTATTTTTTTTTTCTTTTTTAAAAAATTGATATTTAGTTTAAATAACCCCACGATATGCTTCTGGATGCTCAACTGACAGAGTAGAGAAATGCTTTCACTATCTATTACTATCCAAAAGTGCAAAAGGACTACAATATTTTGTTGAGTATGGCTATCACTGCATTATTCTTGATGTTATTACTGTAATCGGCATCAATTTTCACTTTTGGAGTTTTCTTACAGTCAAGGGATTGTGGTGTTAATTGGGTAGCCTACTCATATTCTCATGGTCAAGAACTTTATTTCATAAACAAGAAATTTAGTAAATAGAGAATTTAGTAAAAAACTATAAAAATAAAAATAAAACTACGGGCCGGCTCGTTTAGCCCTTTTTTAAACGGACCTACTTTTGGGGGTCTAGGCACGAGGGCTAAAGCCCGTATTGACACTGTTACTAGGCGACCATGCACAAGGTATTTCAACTTTATTTAATAAAGATAATTTTTTGTTGTTGTCTTTTATAACATACTGGGTTATAGTAGTTTGTTTGACGAACATGTCAATAATTTACGTACATACTCCAAACTCTGAAATCTAATTGTTTCTATACAAAACTTTCCAAATGTACATTTTCACAAGAAACTACTAAGCATCTAGGCCACGTAGTCAGCTAAGAGGGCGTTCGGGTAGACAAAAAAAAGTCATGGTGGAGTGGCCAAATCCAACCAATGTTAAACAATTTAAGGGTTCCTTGGCTTTACTAGATACTGTGATATCCCAAATTTAATTACTTTAGAAAATGAGGCTAAAAAATAAATGAGCAAGAAAATCAGGATAAAATAGTTATTAAGAAATTTTTGAGAAATATAAATAGAATTTTATCCATTGAGTAGGGACCTATTTGTATAGAATAAAAAGATTTGAGGGTTCTTATCAGTTTCAACCAAAAGAAAAAGTGTGAAAGTGATGTGTGTGAGGTGTGCGGTGAGAAAGAAAAGGAAGAAAAGGAAGAAAAGAAAGAAAAGAAAGAAAAAGAAAAAAAAAGAAAGAGATGTGAAGTTTGATTAATAATATATATATATATATATATATATATATATATATATATATATATGAATGTGGTGAGTCACGGTGGGGTGTTACAGGAAGAAAGAGAGGAGAAGATGATGGAGAGGAAGATAAAGAGACAAAAAAAAAAAAAGAGAAAGTGATGTTTGATTTGAGGCTGGAATAGTGAAAAAAATATATTAAAAAAAATATATGTATATATGTGTGTGTTATGTGAGTTGGGGAAGGAAGAACAAAAGAGAAAAAAGAAAGAAAGAGGAGAGAGAGAAAGAGACGAGGGAGAGAAATAGAGGAGAGAAAGAGACGAAGAAAGGAAAGAAGAAGAAGGAAGGACATGGGAAATGCAGAGTAAATATGAGCAAAGAGGTTTAAGAGGTTGAGAATCAGGTAGTTAGTCTTCCATAAAAGTATGATTAGTTATGATTTATGATATCTTTGTGCATAATCAGTTTTTTTTTTTACAGAATTGTATTTATAAATCTTGTTCTACATAGTGAACAAGAGAAATTTAATTGTTATCAGTGTGATATTTGTAATATTATGCTTTTATGGCTGAAATGATCTCCTCATGTGTTTACATGTTTTTAAGAAAGTGACTAGCTACTGAGATATTTTATATCTCACTTTTAGAAAATTGATCATTTCAGGAAAAAGGGCAAAATGGAAGGCTTGATGATATTAATGATGAGATTGAAGTGTCGAAATATATTTTGTAGTAGTTTTTGATACAAAGATGTAAAGATAATAATAAATATTATGTAAATTATTTTTGTATATATTCAAGCTCAGACATAATTAATGAGAATCTTGTAAATTTTTTGCAAGGTTACTATTTACATGAATAGTAAAATTCGCGAATAGTGAAATCTGTAATTATTTGCAAGGAAATTATTCAAAAAATTATCCAGTGAACCAGTTTAGAGAAAAATTATTATTTTTAAAGGAAATAAAAAGTCGGGGTGTTACAAAATGGTATCAGAGGCAAAGATCATGTCATCTTATGGAAAGGAAAATATTTACATGTAATTGTTTGATTTGTTAAAAGTATTATTTTTATGATGTTTGTGTTTGAGTTGCTATGAATGTTTGTTATGATTAAGTGAGATTTAGAAGAGTATTTGAGAAAAAAAAACAAGTCATATAGAGAATTGATTAAATATGAATAAAGGTATACGAGGTATCTTTTGATGAATAAAGAAAATAATGGAGTCTTATTTGTAACGTATGTCTGGCCAGTATATTTTACATGTAAGAAATCATTATAGCCTAAATTCATAAAAAGAAAAGGTATGCCGAAGTTGAATTAGAATTTACTTTGAGTGTGATAATTTAGAAAAAAATAATATTAGAGATATTTATCTCTATAAAATTAAGTATCTAGTGAAGTGTACATTGAATTATAGATAAAGCTTATATTTCCTATGATCATATGAATTATCCATGTGTTTGTTCTCTCTCTAAAAGTATTCTTGAAGATGGACTTTTACAAAAATGATCTGGAATTCTTATTCCATGCCATATTTATGATTAGAAATGTTATTAGTATAAGCATATCTATGTTTATGTAATAACTCTTAATTATGTAGAAGAATTTGAGTTGGAAGAAAGTATGTATGATTATGATGTATTATGAAACAAGTGAAGATATGTTTCATAATAGAAATTAAATTCTATAAGAAAATAAAATTAGAAAAAAAAAAGAGAGATTGCCTTGGATGCTTTTGTGATGCATTTTCCATTATCCTACACATTTTCAAGGATGATTCAAGGTAAAATTGAGCAAAAGTCAAGATAAGTGAATAACCTTGCTAAGCTAGTTTGATGTTATTAGTCAAAGTACAATATAAGTCCCATTTACAATATTATTTGGATATTAAGCAATTAATCTTTCAGATGACAGTATATGATGATTGGTATATTTTTAGAAATTCAAAGAAATAAAAGTATGTAGAAATTAATTTATTTCATGGTAATTGTACTGTGATAAATTTTCACTTGTTTATTGATGAGTAAAGATCTATGAGATTTAATACATGAGTTTGAAAGGGTTAGAGTCCCATACTACTCAGTGTATGACTATGAAAACTTGAAAGGATCTACGGGATCTAACACATGAGTTTGAAAGGGTTAGAGTCCCATACTACTCAGTGTATAACTATGAAAACCTATGCACAAAGAGTTTGAGGGTTAAATTCCCAGGTCACTCGGTGCAAGTATCTACGGCACATAATGCAAAGTGATTGAGGGATTGATCACCCAAGAAATCATACGCAAATCTATGGTACAAATGCAAAGTGATTGAGGGTTTGATCACCCAAGAAATCATACGCAAATCTATAGTACAAATGCAAAGTGATTGAGGGTTTGATCATCCAAGAAATCATAAGCAAATCTACGGTACAAATGCAAAGTGATTGAGGGTTTGATCACCCAAGAAATCATACGCAAATCAAACAAATATAATACTGCAGTTGTGTAAAATGAATGATAGATTGATTATGTTAATAAGTGTGATGTTTGTATTTGGAATATTTTCATGCACGTTGTGGTTGCAATTTTTATATGTGTATATATGCATTAGTTTGAATTTTGGGGACAAAATTCAGTTAAGGGGGGAAGAATGTGATATCCCAAATTTAATTACTTTAGAAAATGAGGCTAAAAAATAAATGAGCAAGAAAATCAGGATAAAATAGTTATTAAGAAATTTTTGAGAAATATAAATAGAATTTTATCCATTGAGTAGGGACCTATTTGTATAGAATAAAAAGATTTGAGGGTTCTTATCAGTTTCAACCAAAAGAAAAAGTGTGAAAGTGATGTGTGTGAGGTGTGCGGTGAGAAAGAAAAGGAAGAAAAGGAAGAAAAGAAAGAAAAGAAAGAAAAAGAAAAAAAAAGAAAGAGATGTGAAGTTTGATTAATAATATATATATATATATGAATGTGGTGAGTCACGGTGGGGTGTTACAGGAAGAAAGAGAGGAGAAGATGATGGAGAGGAAGATAAAGAGACAAAAAAAAATAAAAAAAAAGAGAAAGTGATGTTTGATTTGAGGCTGTAATAGTGAAAAAAAAATATTAAAAAAAATATATGTATATATGTGTGTGTTATGTGAGTTGGGGAAGGAAGAACAAAAGAGAAAAAAAGAAAGAAAGAGGAGAGAGAGAAAGAGACGAGGGAGAGAAATAGAGGAGAGAAAGAGACGAAGAAAGGAAAGAAGAAGAAGGAAGGACATGGGAAATGCAGAGTAAATATGAGCAAAGAGGTTTAAGAGGTTGAGAATCAGGTAGTTAGTCTTCCATAAAAGTATGATTAGTTATGATTTATGATATCTTTGTGCATAATCAGTTTTTTTTTTTACAGAATTGTATTTATAAATCTTGTTCTACATAGTGAACAAGAGAAATTTAATTGTTATCAGTGTGATATTTGTGATGTTATGCTTTTATGACTGAAATGATCTCCTCATGTGTTTACATGTTTTTAAGAAAGTGACTAGCTACTGAGATATTTTATATCTCACTTTTAGAAAATTGATCATTTCAGGAAAAAGGGCAAAATGGAAGGCTTGATGATATTAATGATGAGATTGAAGTGTCGAAATATATTTTGTAGTAGTTTTTGATACAAAGATGTAAAGATAATAATAAATATTATGTAAATTATTTTTGTATATATTCAAGCTCAGACATAATTAATGAGAATCTTGTAAATTTTTTGCAAGGTTACTATTTACATAAATAGTAAAATTCGTGAATAGTGAAATCTGTAATTATTTGCAAGGAAATTATTCAGAAAATTATCCAGTGAACCAGTTTAAAGAAAAATTATTATTTTTAAAGGAAATAAAAAGTCGGGGTGTTACAGATACTATAGCAAATTTGTTGTAATACCCGCCATTTAATTTTCTATTTTTAATTGTTAAATTTTATTTCACGAACATTGATTTGCAAATTGTGTACAAAATGTGTGTGATGTATATTGTGATGTGCTAATGCTTCAATATGTGAATTTGAGTTATAGACTAGCAGTGTGAGATGCTAGGTCATACAAAGACTAAAGTGAAAATTCAGGACTACAATGAAAGATTTTAGAATCTTATGGGGTGCGGTGAAAATGTATACAAGGTGTAGGAATAGATAGAGAAAATTATAGGGAACCTTGATGTGAAATAGGAAGTGAAAAATAATTTCTAAATCTCAAGATATTAATTTTTAGAACAAGAAGTATGATTTATTTATTAAATAGTTTTTAGGAATAAAACAAAAATAAGTGAACAATTTGTGAAAAGTGCGTGAACCGTATTTCTGGAATTAAATAAATTATATAATTGAATAAAAGTAGTAATATTCAGTGTTGGATATTGCAAAGATTAAATAATATGATTAATTATTTATCTAACTAATCAAATCTCTTTTTATATTAAAATTAAGGATGTTGATTTATTTTATTAAGTCTAAAGAATATCTTAAAAAAAGTGTGAATTAAATATATTATATTTGTTTAAGATTATCTAAGATTAATAGAGCAAATCTTTTTGAGTTAATCAATTGATTCATGAAGGAAATAGGATTATGCATCCTAGTAAAATAATTAATAAATAAATCTGTTTATATTTTCAAAATTTAGTTCTAATTTCAAATTCTACCTTTTGGATTATCTTTTTTATTTTTGAAATTGACCAGGTGAATGGATCTTAATGGATAATTGATGATATTATAAAATAAAAGTCTTAACCTAACAATCTATCTGAAACTTGAATATCAATAGTATTATATTATCATAGTTATAGTAGTGATATGGGTCAATTATAATCAAATAGGTTATATTTTATTAAAGAGCCACTTCGGCTAGATAGTGGATAAATTAAACAATAGAGGTTCCAATTAAAAACTAAACTGCACTTATTTTTTATCAACAAAATCTTTTTCAAACTAAACTTATTTAATTAAACAATATATAATATTAATCAATCATTAGAAACCCTAGATCTTCTACCCCTCCATTGTGCCGTCACCTTTCTCTTTTTCTATCCCTTTTCCCTTTTCAAGAAAAATCAATTCGGCCAACTCTAGCAATTCAAAAGTTATTCTTGTACATACACACACATTCTCCATCTCTTATATCCCCATCCCTCTCTCTAAACATCGTTCTCTTTCTACTCTATCCCTTTTTGGCCTCTCTTTTAAGGAAAGGAAAGAAGATTAAGGTAAGTTAATTGAACTTTGTTTTATTTTTTCAAGTAACATTAAGAACATGAACTCTAATTAAAATTCTCTTTTCTCTTTTCTCCAAAAAATATAAAATTACCATAGTATACAATCCCTTTTCACATCAAGGAAGCTTGGTCGGGTTTGATCGGTAGGATTCGCTGGAATCCAAGTGAGTGAACCAACCTTTCTTTAATATTATCTTAAGTGTTAAAGTGATAAGATATAAAGATAAGTAATAATCAAAGGATTCGAGTTAAGGAAAAATTGAGAGTTTTGTATAATTCAAATATTGATGAAATTGTTAACGAAATACGTTAGGGAAAAAGAATGAATACGTGATATGTGCGAATATTAAAATTGAGATAATTGAAATTATTTTGTGGAAATATGATTGACAATTATTATTTTGTTATTGTGGTTTGGTTGAAACCTTGTTTGTGTTTGGCGGGATAGTACCCTCTCTCATGTCAAGAGGGAAATCCGGGTGATATAATGACTTGACCTTGAGAGTAGAGACAACGATTCCCTCAATAGGGAGATGAGCCCGGATTTAATTTGTGAAGCGCTCTAACCGTTGATGATGAGGTTGTGCGTCATGGTGGGTTTTGATGAAATTAGTTGAGCAGGCCTACGGGTGCTCTTGGATATTTTTGTCATTGACGAGTACTAGTTCTATTAGTTTGAATTGTTTGATTGAATTTCAAATTCTCTAGTAGGTATCTTTTCTTGTGATTTATGATTTTTACCTATGCTTTTATTTTTATTGCTTTTGCATAGCAATTTTTATTAGGACAAGGATCGACTCGCTCACTGAAATAATTATCTCATACTCGTTGACTTATTTTTTTTTTTAGATCAAGTAGCGGAAGAGAAATTTTCGCAAGAAGACTAGGTTCGCCGTTGGACTATCCCATTGTTGGGTAGGTCCAGAGTCGTTGGTATTTATTTTATTAAGTTTAAGAAGCTCTATGGTCAATTAAGACATTTAAGGGGTCTGGGGCAAATCAATTGTTTTATTAAACAACGTATTTTATTTAGACTGGTTAATTATAAGAATTATTTTTATTTATTTTGTTATGAATTGAATTTCTATTGGAGTGAGATAAAAAGTTATTTGAATATTATTGCTTTTATAATTTTATTTTTAAATTCAAATATTATTTCCTTAAAATTATGGGAGATTGCGAGGAATCCATTAATTTGTCCTCTTCCCTTATGTATGTATATGGTATACGATCATAATAATTTAATTTATTTACTTTATAAATTAATATTCATTTTAACTAATATCTTGTAGTTACTTATATTTATTTTAATTAATATTCATATTTATTTTAATTAATTATAAATCAATATTAATAAATATCTAAATTAATTAACATTAATTTATATTTAAGTGATATTTCCTAATATTAGTCTTTATTGTATTATGCATATATTTACATATATATATATATATATATAAATATTTCAAATTCTAAATTGTCTTTAAAATCTTGACGGTTAAGACTATTTAAATTATTTAAAAATAATGTTGTCTTACTTGTTTGATTTGGTTCATCTGCTTGTTGAATTCTAAATAATTTTGAAAGTTATGTTATTTAATAAACAAAAAAAAATGATGCATGTTATAAATATTCATAAATAAACAAAATAAGTAAAAATTGAGATGACAGTTAAGCTTACAGTGACACGAAATTTATGTCAATGTGCCGGTCATATGCCTGGGTAATGGATTGTGACATTTGTCAAAGGATATGCACATATAGCTTTTCTATTGATTGAATTGATAAAGAAGAATAAATTAAGTTAGAATGTTAAAGTTCAAACTGCATTTGAGGAACTCAATAGGAGGATAACTCAAACGCATGTACTTATGCTACCTGACTTTAAAAGGATGTTTGTAGTAGAGACTGATGCATCAGCTACTAGAATAGGGGTTGTTTTATCCCATAAGGGGCATCCCTTAGCTTATTTCAGCAAAAAATTACCACCCAAACTTCGTCTTTCATCGGCCTATGTCTGCAAATTATATGCTATTACTCAAGCTGTCCAAAGGTGGAGGCATTACCTTCTAGGGAGGAGGTTCATCATTAAAATGGATCATAAAAGCTTGAAGGAATTGATGTCACAAGTGATACAAACTCCATAGCAGCAATTTTACCTCACCAAATAGCAGACGCCTTGTCCCGCCAAGAGGTACTTAATGTTCACTACAATATCCTATTAGTGGTTCACAATCCAATTATTACTGCTATCAGGGAAGCTAATGAGAAAGTGGAAGAATTGCAGCAATGGCACTTACAGTTTGAACAAAATAACTTACCCTCGAAGTATATAGTGAGAGATGTCGTGTTGTTTTGTCATAACATAGTAGTGGTTCCTCAAATGCAAACGAATAAAAAAGGCCATCTTCCACACCTATCATGAAACTCCTATAGCTGGACATGGAGGAACTCATAAAAATTACAAGGCTGTTTCTGAAGTTTTTTATTGGAAAAAATATGAGAAATGACATAAAAGAGTTTGCCAAAATTTGTAAAGTATGTCAGCAGGTCCAAAACTCAAGATGTGGTGTTCAAATTGAGCCAAAACCAAACTAAATTAAACCAATTGGTTTTGAGAAAACAAGGACTTATTCAATTTTTTTTTTGAGTTGCTTGGTTCATTTTTTGTTAAGTATTTTGGTCCGATTTTGAACAGTTTTGGAGGAAAAAAAATTATCATAAAGTTCTTATATAATATTTGAGGCCTTTCAATATTATCCTTGAAAGAACTCTTGTAATATGTTATTTTATAAAAACACTAAATACCTATTTTAAATTTTTTTTATAACTTTATCCCCTTAAACCAAATATGAATCATTTAAATCATATATTAATGAATTAGTGTTAGTATATAAATTTGTAACAATATATCTAATTAACATCTAATCATGATAAGAAATAAAATTGGTGTATTAGTGTATGGGATTTGTTTTTAATATATTAAATATAATATGTGTGTGTGTGTATACTTCGGTTTTTTTAGATTTTAACCGAAACATTCGGTTGTTATGTTTTTAAAAACTGATTCGGGATCTCATTTTTTTGGTTTTAATTGGTTTTTAGTCGGGTTAATTTGGTTTGGATTTGCTTGATTAGTTTGATTTGGTTTTGAATATCTCTGACCACCATTCTCCACTTTTTTTAATCTAAATAATTTTTATACTCTTTTTATTAACCTATAATATTTTTTATTTTTTATTTATTAATTTAATTAAAACACTTTATAACTTGATATTGTGTACTCTTAAAATACATGTATATATTTTAATTTATTTTTAGTTTTTATTTTTATTTATTATTTAATATATGATAATTTGTATAAATGCTTCTGCACAATTAAAATGTCAAAAGTAAATTTTATAAAACTCAAATTAAATGAGATGTTTAATAATTTGTATAAATGGCGGAAATTAAATTTGCTACAATAGAGTAAGTCCAGAAGAATTTTGGTGTTGCATTCAAATAGAAAAATTAAAAGAGGTTTAAAAAAGAATTAAAAATTATTTACAATTTGAAGAGGCAAATAAAAGGAATCAATAAAAATTATTTAAATTAAAAAATAGAAATATTGGGCTCAAACGGTGATAACAAAAAAAAGTGTTAATAAAAATGATTTAAATTAATATTAAATTAAAAATTAAAAAAATAAATAAAAGGTATTATTTTTTAAAAAAAATATAATCAAATTCATTAAATATCTGGACTTTTTATTAAAATAATGATATATTTATAAACTTATTCATATTAAATGAAGTCATAACTTGTAAATACAGATAGTGCAATGGACTATGCGAATATGCTTGCCGCCGTGCCATCGCCAAACCCATCGTCCTCCTAATTAGTCAAATAAATAGCATCTCAATTCAACCCACGTGGCCTCCTTATGATGTCAAGCATCCCTCTCTCACTGCCAACTCAACATCCAATCCGTTAATATGCCCACGACTGAAACTCCAGTTTACCAACACGATGTTAAGTGCGCTTGCGCCATCAATCACTTTGATTCCACGATTATGAATCTTCTTCTAATGACAACTGATCTTAACCGCCCAATTAATGCAGAGATGGACAACTTAATAATGCCAAACATTATACTGACTAAGACAAAATCCAGTTCTCAACAACCCCCCTCTTTTTACTCCTTCACTGAAAAAAAAAAAAAACACATTTTGTGTTGGTCAAAATTATCATCTACTATCAGTTATGACTGACATTGAATAACTTAACATTAGTTTTCAAAAATTAACATTAAGTACTCCGTGCTAATGTTATCTAATGTTGGTTTTAACAATCATAAAAATAACTAACATAAAATAGCTGTAATTTAGTGTTATTTTTTGTTGACGTTAATTTTATGATCTAATGCTGGTCAAAACTAATGTTACATAGCCAAAATTTAACATTGGTTTCAACCAACTATGTATTTGTAATCTATCTTTGGTTTTAACAGCTAGAAGCCAAACTATGTGTTTTGTTATATAGCATAAAGGTGGCGACTAAAGTAACATAATGAAAGAAAAGATCCTTGAAGAACGTTATGTGGACAATCATTTCTACAAAATGTTTTATTTAAGCATGTTTACTATGTTTGTATTTCTCTGGCTCTTTACTCATAGCCTGCTAATGCGTTTGTTTTGGGTACAAATTGCACATTTTAAATCCTATCATCCCTATCTCTAACTATTACTTATCTTATGAGAAGTAATAAGGGATCAAAACTAAAATAAATCATAAAATTGAAATAAATATCTATCAAATCATGGCTTCACATATTAAAATTTTTCATATTAATGCATATGATTTTTTTCTGAAAATTGATGGATGTCGGCCATGCATAACATAAAAATCACACTTGAAAATGATAGACAATTAACTAGAGTAGCCAATGCTAGCTATAGTACGAATAAAAAATATTTTATTATAATTATTAAGAATTCAACAAGACCTCATCTTTCTTTGGCGAGAGGGGTCTTGTTGAGTTTTGGCTCTTTTATTTCTCTAAAAAAAAAGATAAAAAAAAAACAAATGATGAAAGAAATGAAGGTCTAATTTCAATCATAATGAAACATTCCCTTGTTTTCATTCGAAAAGGTTAAACTTAACTAAGATTAAAAAAAAAAGGAATCGACCGTTTGAGTATTCCAATTGCCAAGAATTTTTTGGGAATCCAATAAGATCCATTCGTTCTTCTTTTTTTCTTCTTGAAAGATGCATGATCAAAACTTTATTTGGGTTCGAATCCTACTAAGAGCCAAGAGGTCCACTGTTGTCCAACAAATTATTTATCAATAACTGAAGAATATAAATTTTCAACTTATGATCGTCACGAATTGAATTATAATCCAATTGCTTTGGGCCCTAATCCTAATTTGTTGGGTCTTTCGACACAATCAAATACAAATTCTAAAGGATGTCATATTCTTGTTATCATTACAAGAAAAATAAATTAGAGACGGAATTATTTTTTTTTGTCTCAAATTTTATCTCTTATGTGTTGCAAATATGTCCCTAATTTACATCTAGTATCAAAGATAGATTCTAGGATGAAAATTTTTCGTCTATGATTTTTTCCATCCCTAATGTGGAAATCCATCCCTAATTTTTTTCTTTTAAATCATTTTGTTCTTTTGATATATGCACATACACACACACAATTATAAATCTTTATATAAATTTGAATTTAAACTAATCTATTATATAAGTAAACGCATTTCAATAAAAACACATACATTGTTCGTTAAAACATGTAAGTTTTACCTCTAATCCAAAGTTGAAGGGAAGAAAAAAAAAAGTTAACACATCCTAAAAGTATGGGTTTTACATGTCCTAACAAAATTTTTACAACTAATTGTAATCATGAGTTGTGACTAGCTCCAAAAGAACATCGACATCCTACAAGTGAAGCTTCTGCGCTGTTTGTATTTAGTGCATGTAAGCATAATATTTATTGTGAGAGTTCATAGTGAATGAAAATAATGAGTTAATAACTCCAAAATTATGTTACCTTTGAACTATTTAGTTCTAGTATTGGAGGTAATTTTAGTCCAAGTTGTTCTACGAAATATTTGATCATGTTCAATATAATAGACCAAGTTCATGAGTACATTCTTGCTCAAAATGGTTTCTAATTTATCTTTCATGGAACCCAACTAAATTCCCAAAATTTCCACTTCATTTGTTGAATTGCCACTACTTGTAATTGGTGAGTAGGCAATCCAAATACTTTAGAAAAACATTGATCCAATCTTAAAACACGTACTCATCAAAATTGCTCTTTAATTTATCTAGCACTTGCCCAATTGCATCATCTAATGAAATAATGGGAGCTTGTGATTGTGAGGATTGAGATTGAGATTTTTTTTCTAAATTTTTGTCCTACATAAGTGAAACAACACCAACGCAAGCAAATAATATCTAGTTAAACAACAGAAAAGCAAGCTAACTAAAAATGTCTCCATTAAATTATAAAACTAATAAGCAAGGTAAGTAATATCCACCAACAAATAAAACAACACCAAAATAATATCTATCAATTTATGAAATAACACCAAACTTATAAAACAACACCAAAATAATATCCACCAATATATGAAACAACACCAAAATAAAATCCACCAACATACGAAACAACACCAAAATAATATCGACCAACTAATAAAACAACATAAATTATTACAAACTTATTGCGACAATTTTTGCTTTATCATTTACAAAGGTCTCATCTTTTTGTTTGAATCTCAATGAATAATTCACCTCAACTAACTCGGCGACCTTTCTCTAGATCCTATAAGCCAAGAAATAATCAATTACAATAACCTATATAGCCTAGTTCTAAACTCCCTCCTTTTATTACCTAATGGTCTCCAAGCCCATTTTAGTCCAAACTATTTTCAAAAGCCTAATTACTATGTCAACCGGCTCGAAAAGAGCTTTTTATGGACATATTATAATAGCCAAAACTCCTTTTGAATCAAAAGTTATGGTTGTTTAAAGTTAGCCGACAAAAATTCCTATATAGTGATCTACGTTCTAACTAACAATGCATGTATGTTTAGACTAGACACTTTGTAAATTATCAAATACCAAATGTCAATAGAACAACAAATACAAATACCAGCTGCAAGCAGCAACAAGGGATCGGACATCAAGCAAAAATTTCATATATTATCAAAGTATAATAATCCATATGTTATTTTGGTAGGGTAAAATGTCCTTTCGTTTGAATAAAATTCCAACAGTGAAGAACTTATAGGTTGAACAGGTGAGATTAATTATAATCAAGTAGTAAGCTAACTAAGTTATCATTTTATAAGATTTATTAGAGATTGTACTTAAAACCTTACAAGTGGAAGAGAATATTTCCACTTTCTGTGCTAAAACTAGTTTATTGATTAGAAGCTAACTGGATCATGGAATTAGTCCATTCCTGTTGTATATTAGTACTTAGTACTGACACTTTGAAGCAATCTTGCAACTGAAAATTTCATATATATATATATGTTATTCAACAATTTTATGTATCAGTGAAACCTAATGAAACAATTTGAGTTAAATGTTATGATGACAGAGACTATTTTATTGGGATAAAAGCTATGGCCAAAAGATCTAGTTTAGTCGTCTCTCGACATTATAGCTTGATGGGTTTTGTACTTAATTATTAAGGGTCAGCACCTTACATCCAATCATTATATTTTATAAGGCACTTGTTTGTCAATTTTAAAATTAATCCCCCAGTTTTAGGCCTCCAATATGGCTTCGAAAACTGGGGTTAATATCCACAGATTTAACAAGATTGACACTCTATTAAATCACCCTCAGTGAGATATTATATTATATAAAAAATGACTAATAGTGCCAGTTGACAGTGGGGGTTATTCACATTTCAATCCATTAATGTGTCACTTTCAATCAATTTTAATAAAAGATCTCCCTGTAATCAAGACACTTTCTAATTGGAAAGTCTTTAACAGACCTTTTTTAATTTATAATTGAAAAACAAAATATCAGAAGAAAGTACGAAGAAGGTAAGAAGAAACAATAAAGGAGTCAAGACAAAGTGAAGTTGTCTCGGATAATGACCCATTTTAAAATACTATCACAAATAAGGCGGTTATTATTTCTCCCTAGCCAAGCAGAAGCGCTGAGTTCTCTTAGGGTGATAGTGGTCGAGAGAAGGTTCGCTACCACCTCTCCTTTATAATCTTATAGTCTCCTCTGAGTAGATCTCTTTTGGATGGTGGTCTTCTTTTATTCCCTCTGAGTAGTTTCTTTTTTGGGTGGTAGTTTCCTTTCGTCCCCTCTTAATAATTTCTCTCTCAAGTGGTGATTCTTTATCCCCTCCATGTTTTTTATTCTTTCGGGTATGTTGTTTAGCTTTCAATCTTTTATTAGAGCTTCGAGATTAAGAGTATTTTGGAGAAGACGAAACTTATTATTAGTCAAAACATGTAAACACTTTTCAATATGATTTGAGGAAGGATAGATGAAACAATTTCAGAAGTTCCAGCGATATACCTTGGTTTGCCTCCTTTATTTGGTAAGTCGATGTATGTTTTTTTCTCTAAATCTCTTGATAGGTTTAAAATGTTCTTTGAAGGTTTTTTTTTTATTTTCTACCTCAATTTTTCTTTTGGGACCCTCGTTGTATTTGGCTAATGTAGATTATTGGATCTTTTTTAATATGATTTGTTTAGGGTCTTTTGGTCATTATCAAAAAAAAAATACTATCACAAATACTAATCAAAACTTACGAAATACCCTAATCACAAATACTAATTTCAAAATATACCAATAATTTCAAAATAACATGGAAACATTGAAAAACAACCACAAATTTCGAATTATATAATAATACAATGAAAAAAGAGGAAAAAGATTGAGAGAGAGGAAAAACACACAAAATAGAGGAAGATGGCTGATGGTGGTGCTACGGCAATGTGCTAATGGTGTGATAGCAGTGCTCCGGTGATGAGAACGTGGTGCACTGGTGGAAGGTTTGAAACTTTGGAGGTTTTGGTATGGTTGAGACTTTGGAAGGTTTTAGTATGGTTTTGAGAGGGATGAAAATGATTTCACAAAAGGAAGGGAATGAGTTTCAGAAAATCATTCACTCTCTGGAGTTTCTTTTTTTTTTTTTTTTAATCAAGATAGTATCGATTTCTGTGGCCTCCAACTTAGATTATAAGAAATCACACTAAATTTTATTAAGTGTTGCATCTAATGTTGATTATATAAATTGACGCTGCAAAACTGACACTAAATCCTCCATTTTCTACAGTGCCTCCCTAAATTAAAACTCCACTCCCACTATAATTCTTTCTAGTAATAAATCCATATTTTATATCAATTAAAAAAGGAAACGTATTTTTTAGTTTCGGAAAAATATAGAAAATAATTATTTAGTTCTTAAAATATTAGAATGTATTGTAATATTGTATAAACATTGAAAAATATACACTAACTCATTAGTTTTTTTAATCTATAAACTATTTTTTTTATTAACAATATGTCTAATGTGACTCTTTAAGAACTGATGTCACTTGCTAATTAATTGTTAAAAAAAAATAATGTGTAAAAAAAAAAAAGAGATATCGATGAGTAAAACAAAACGCAGACATATATAAGCATAAGAATGGAAAAGGATTAGTGTGAGCATGAAAAATCAATATGGAGGTAGTCTAGCCCAGCTTCGAATGAAATTTTTTTGAGCCAAACTTATCATTTCCAATCCAGTTTTGAGAGATTTATATAGTGCATGATATTTTACTGAATAACATACAGACAAACCATCTATGAAATTCTGCAAAGCTTTGCATTTGTGCCAAAGCTTCCGCATTAATTGGTGTTTTATAGCTTACTGTCGTTTGAGTTTATATTTTTTCTAATACATGCATGTTATTTTTTTTATTTCTCTTATAATTTAATAAGCATTCAATTAAGTAAATCATGGGTCGGGTTATATGTCGGTACTTAATCGGCAACATAAACATTCTATTAACAAAAAACTGAGCATATAAGAATTAATTAATAACATATTGATATTGAAAATATTTGAAGAATTAAATAGTACATTATTGTCCTTCAAGAATTAAATAGTTGTCTTATATTAAGAAATACTTTCCATCTAATTAGTATAAACACATATCATTTTTTATGAGTTAAGTTTAACCTATAATTTCTGTTACATGAGCAGATATATATATATATATATATATATATATATATATATATATATAGGTGATGCAAGAGGAAATTAACAAGCCACGCCTTTAGCCCTTTACCTCGAACCAAAAAGCAACAATGAAAACATTTGATAGTGATAGGGGAAGTAAATTTCCTTCTATACCTGAAAAGTATATATATGTAATTTTTATTCTAACATAAATTATTAAATATACATTTAATAGTATATTTTTTTTATTTTTTTATTTTAAAAATTATATTAAACGTTAATTATTTTGATGATTGTTAATTAAGTTTGGATGATTAATAAAATTTTTTTAAAAATAAAAAAATACAAAAAAAACATAGACTAATTAACACTAATTCTAACCCCAAACTTGGTTCAGTTAGCCTCTCTCTTTGACAAATCATCCACCTTGACTGTATCATAACAAAAAAGAACCACTCCCCATTTACTTTTTTTTGCTGCTGCATAACCTTCAATCCCAGACAAACGACTTATCGACCATATCGAAACTGAAATCCATTTTTAGAAAGACCTAGCTTGCCATTCACAATGAAATACACATGTAGCTTGTGATAGGGATCACAATCTGGGATATATATTTCAGTTGATGCATATGGATGGGCAATACCTAATTTTGCATATACGCCAATAAAGTTTATTTCATGAGCATACGAAACAACTCAACCCCAATAGCAACACTTTATATATGAATGTATATATGTGTGTGTGTATATATATATATATGCGTATTGCCTGACGCTTACGTAATCTTTGGTTTTGGCTTACTATATCTTCCACTACTTTCCATACATTGTCATTTTCGCTCTTTGCGTTTGCATATATATGTAATGTAACCAATTCTATCTCACAAATATTTGTTCCGAATTCAATTGCTGACTCGGGTCAATTCGAATTAAAGAAAGCATCAATATATATGTACTATTGCACTTACTAAATGATAGCAATAAATTATATTTTACTCGGTTTAATTTTACGGCTCACATTTAATATTAAAATCTATGAGTATATCAAGCACAATTTCAGTATTTGACCAAAAGAATATTTTAGAAACCCTAGTAGCACTTCTTAATTCAGAACGGCCAATTAGTTCACTCCTATAAATTTGAGATTGCGACCAAATACACCCAACTAAAGTGAGTGGACTCAGACAAACCACGCCACGTGTAACCTTAAGATACCACTATACTTTTTTTTTTATTATTTTTGCACTCTACTTATCATTAATTTAAGCACCGAACTTGTTTGTATTGCTTGCAAATCTTATTAGTTGGTCCCAACTTATTAGCATCCTCTTCCGATTATTCCAATAATCTTCAACTCATGGTATGGTAAAGCCATAATTTCCATGTTCGATCATGTTCTCCTAATTAAGATAATAAAGTTTCTACGGCAGTATTTGTGACTTGAGTTAGGAAAGCTACATGGGTGGCTATGTGGATAATAAATACGAAGGTAAAGGAGGACAGAGCAACCGTCAAAACGGATGCGATCGATGCTAATAAATATATGTGGATGAGAGGTCACTCACCTCCCAGGTCAAACCACTGGAGGCACCAAAGCTATTGACTTTTATGCTTACTGTTAATTAGATTAATGACCACATCCTATTTTTAATATAACATGCGAGTTTTGTGGGTAAATATCCTCCCACTTGTCATTATTTTGCGGAAACTGGTCTTTATATCAGAATTGGATCTCTAACAATATATTTTTGTAATATTGGTGACATTATATTTCAGTCATTCGATCGTGCAATCTGAACGGCATCCTGCATAATAAATTTTAGAAAGTGAGAGATGTCGTCCATCTTACACGATTTAAAGCTCAAAATATAATATTATCAATGTTATAGAAATTCAATATTAGAGAATCTAATTCACTTTGTATCTACTTTCCCTGGGGCCTTGTCTAATGTTGCCTTCTTCATTCAATGCCAATCCATACTTAGAGGGCAGAGCAAGCCTTTCCTGTAAAAAGTGGTTGACACTTGACACCCCACCTTTATTTGCCAAAATAATCACAACAGTTTCTTTTTAGCTGATTATATGTGGGCGAAAGTAGTTGTTATATATATATATATATTTTTTCTTCTAATGTAAGCCAGAAATTTCACACTGGGTGAGCTGATTGTCTCGTTCTGCCTAATACGCCCAACGACCTGTGTGGGCATTAATGAGGGGTGGCTTCATTGCTGTGCCGCACTGAAATAAAAATAGAAGAAATTTTCAACAACAATCTCCACTCTATTAATTGACACTCCTCTGTTTCTCTATTCTTCTATAAATCACTTTTTCCTACCTTCTTTTCCCTCACTCGCAGTACCTCCCCTTCTTCACACATTCTTAATTTTCCTCTGCTTCTTCAGTTCTTCTTGTTTATACGCTCATTTAGTTTTCTTTTCCTTCTTGTTATTTTCTAATTGCCCTCCGGGGTGAAGAGAGAGGACTTATTTTCCTGTGTATCACACATGGATCCATCTACGGCTTTAATCATCCTAGCAGCCATAGCGGCTTATTTAGTGTGGTTCAGAGCCGCCTCGCGGTCGCTGAATGGTCCACGTGTCTGGCCTCTACTGGGGAGCCTTCCCGGTCTAATCCAAAACGCCAATCGCATGCACGATTGGATTGCGGAGAACCTCCGTACATGCGGCGGCACTTACCAGACCTGCATCTGCGGTATTCCCTTCCTCGCTCGCAAACAGGGCCTCGTGACCGTCACGTGCGACCCCAAGAACCTGGAGCACATTCTCAAGCTCCGCTTCGATAATTACCCCAAGGGACCGACCTGGCAGGCTGTGTTTCATGATCTGCTCGGCGACGGCATCTTCAATTCCGACGGCGACAAGTGGGTGTTCCAGCGCAAGACCGCCGCTCTAGAATTCACCACCCGCACTCTGCGCCAGGCCATGGCGCGCTGGGTGAGCCGAGCCATCAAGCTCAGGTTCTGCCCCATCCTTGCTACGGCGCAGAAAGATAATCAGCCGGTTGATCTCCAAGACCTTTTGCTTCGGCTCACTTTCGATAACATATGCGGCTTGACTTTCGGGAAGGATCCAAAAACCCTCTCAGCCGGCCTTCCCGAGAACGGCTTCGCCGTGGCTTTCGACCGAGCCACCGAATCCACCCTGAACCGGTTCATTTTGCCGGATATAGTGTGGAAATTGAAGAAGTGGCTCCGGCTCGGAATGGAAGTGAGCCTGAGCCAAAATCTCGAACACATTGATCGCTACTTGTCCAGCATCATCAGCATGCGCAAGCTGGAGTTAGTTAACCAACAAGATGGGACTGGGGTCCCCCACGACGATCTGCTTTCCAGGTTCATGAAGAAAAAGGAAAATTACACTGACGAATTCCTCAAACATGTGGCACTCAATTTCATCCTAGCTGGACGCGACACGTCATCGGTCGCACTCAGCTGGTTCTTCTGGTTATGCATCCTGAACCCTAGAGTGGAAGAAAAAATCCTCATCGAAATCTGCACCGTTCTGATGGAGACTCGTGGAAGCGAGATCTCGAAATGGATGGACGAGCCTCTCGCGTTTGAGGAGGTAGACCGACTGGTATACCTGAAAGCAGCGTTGTCGGAGACGCTGAGGCTGTACCCATCGGTCCCGGAGGACTCGAAGCACGCGATCAAAGACGACGTATTGCCAAGCGGAACCTTCGTTCCCGCGGGTTCAAATGTGACCTATTCGATCTACTCAATCGGAAGAATGAAATTCATATGGGGGGAGGACTGCCTGGAGTTCAATCCAGAGAGGTGGTTATCCGCCGACGGAACGAAGATCGAGCTACAAGACTCGTATAAATTTGTTTCTTTCAATGCAGGTCCAAGAATTTGTTTAGGCAAGGACTTAGCGTACCTGCAAATGAAGTCGATCGCCGCCGCGGTGCTGTTGCGCCACCGCCTCACGGTTGTGCCGGGGCACAGGGTGGAGCAGAAGATGTCGCTGACGTTGTTCATGAAGTACGGGTTGAAGGTGAAGGTTCAGCCTAGGGATCTGAGGCCTATAATAGACAAAATTATAAGCAAAGAAGCTGTGGCCAATGGCGTCGGCTCGAGAGTTGATGAGATGCTCAGTGCCATTGCTTAAGCGTGCGACTTGTGTGTTTGGTTGAGGTATATGGATCTGTGAATAAGCATTAATAAGAATTAATTAAGAATAGGATGGATGATGAATGGGGCATATATACCAAGTTATTTGAGCAAGTTTTTATTATATATGCGATTGCTATGGCATAGTAGGTACTGATAGTTTGATAAATGGATACCATCATGCCATGTATACATATATTATGTTACGTGATTTACTGATTTTGTTACGAGGAATCAATCATATAATATGTTACGTGATTTACTGATTTTGTTACGAGGAATCAATGTCCTTCACTACTCCAAACAATTCTCTGCGGCTAATAAAGGAATAGGACTTGCTTTTTTAGCTAACTGGATCTCTGGGATACCCTCCATATATAGGGAACAATCTAAAATTCATTCGCTTTTTTAGTTCTCTTTGCCTTTTTTAAAATTTCTTTTCTCTAGACTATTGATTTGGAAAATTAGTGGTTCAGATTCAAAATAGACCTTCTTATTCCATTTGAAAACATAAGATGATCCTAATCCTCTGTGGACCCGACATACTAATGTCTAACACCTGTTTAAAGTACGCGAACTGTGCAGTTCAAGTATTCAACGTAAATTCCTCTTGTACTAGTAATGTGCATTATTTTTACGCCGTGCTTGTTTGCAAGTTTCATTTATAATTTGAATAAATTACTAATGTAGAAAATTTTGGAATTTCATAGTGGAAAACAAGGAAAATAAGTAATCCAAGAGTTAAGGAGTTAGTAGGTATTCACTTGAGAATTTTTGGAAATTAAAAAGATACCCGGTGGAAAAAAAAAAGTTATGTTAAAAGGGTACCTGTATATAAATTTTTCTAATTAATTTTTCTTTTTCTTTTCTTTCTCTCCCATCTGAATCATTTTCATGCTTAGTTTGGAAGCACTCACCTCCGTTGTAATCATCGTGCTTCTGTTCTCCCTCTTCAATATTTTTGATCGTTTACCCCTCAATTCTAGCTGATCGCTGCACCGGTGAGTCGCTACGGCTGAGAAGGAAGCTTCACTAAGGTAAATGACAAGTTGCATGTAATACCCATGAAAAATAAAATATAAATATTTATTTACAAACTACTGTTACTATTTCAATATATAATACTATTCACCCGTATAATACTATTTACGTATATAGTACTGTTCATTTATACAATCAAAATGTCAAGTACTAGATGTGGTTTGGTCATAAGAGACAACTAGAAAGAAGTTCATAGGAAAAAATGACGTTTTATATGTAAAAATACGCTCAGGGACTAAATTGAAAGGACTGATTTGAAAAGAAACTTAAAGGTTTAAGGTGAAATGATAGTTTTCCCCTTAACTTTTTCAATAGTAAACCACCTGCGACTTTTTCGAAATTTACACAGTAACCGTAAATGATTAACGTGAATTATTTTATTATAAATGTCATTTTCATAAATAGTAAATTGAATATTTTATTAATGTATAGTGTCAAATAGTACCTTTGACTTTTCCTATAAATAGGCTCTTCCATTTCACTTCTAAACTCACACCTTCAACTTCTCTTCTTCTCTCCTTAAGTTTCTCTTGCTCTAATGCTGGGCCTCTGAGATTTTGGGCCTTTCCTTTTCAGCTTAGGTAAGGATACTATGCCCTTTCTATGTCTTTCAATTTTAGAAGTTATTTTCTTAAGTATGCTCTGTGGTTGCGGCTTTGGCTGATCTTCCACATCAGAAAAACTGTCCTTAGCTGTTTATATGTTATTTTGATTATCTGATTACCGAAATAGAATGTAAACTGTGAAGAATACATGTCTAGGAAAGTTCTGGCTAAGGAAAGACCTAGTTTTTAAGTGTGTCCAGTGTGACCCTCCACTCTTTCCTGGGAACTTACCTGGTGTACTCTTTTACAGATTGTATTCTCTATTTCTGGTATAAACAGTCTCCATACGTATGAATAGTAACCGTACGTATGAATAGTGACCGTACATATGAATAGTGACTATATGTATAAATAGTAACCGTACGTATGAATAGTGACCGTACATATGAATAGTGACGTATGAACAGTGTCCGTATGAAAACAATCCTAACGTATTTTCTCTAATCTTTCATGAAAATCTCTGTAGCGGAACACTGAAATTCACCTGAGTACTCTTGTCTGTAACGACTTAGAGAAGTGATACTCGTACGGAATCCAGGTGAGTGAAACGACCCCGTTTTAATAGAGTTTTAGCATTACTGGTGATAAAAAGTATGTCGTAGGACACTCCCAAAGATTCATAGGGGGAAATTGGATTCAGAATGACGAATCTAAATGAGATAATTAATCCATAAGTATGGATAAAATGAAATAAGTATCTTATGATGATGCGAAGTTTGAATGTTTTCAAAAACGTATTAATTGTTATCTTGATATGTGGTTTATAAATCTATAATATAGTTATATACTATACCTGTTATATGGATGAATATTATATTGAGCTTCTGATTATGATATGAAATGCTATTGATTGTGATTGAGCGGGACAGTACCCCCTCTCACGGCAAGGCAGAAAACCCGGTTGACAGGGTGTCTTGTGTTAGCCCTAATGTATTATACTATAAGTTTTGATGATGACAAATATGTGAGAATTATAGTATGATTTAATCTTCTTGGCCCAATGTATGATTTAATCTTTCTTAGCCCAAATAGTATGATTTAATCTTCTTGGCCCAAATGAATGATTTAATCTTCTTGGCCCAAATGTATAATTTAATCTTCTTGATCCAAATGCATGATTCAATTTTTCTTGGCCCAAATATATTTAATGCTTTATATATTTAAATCTAGTAGTATAAATTGATTTTTGATAAAGTTTATTGGTTGTTGTAATATAATTTGAAAAAGAATATCTTTTACTGTAGCACTTTTGAAAAAGAAATTTGATTGTTGAAAATTATGATAAAGTTTATTGGTTGTTGAAAAAGTATGATAAAGTTTATTGGGTGTTGTAATATAATTTGAAAAAGAATATCTTTTACTGTAGCACTTTTGAAAAAGAATTTTGATTGTTGAAAAAGTATGATAAAGTTTATTGGTTGTTGTAATAAACTTTGAAAAAGAATACTTTTTACTGTAGCAAATTTGAAAAAGAATATTAATTGTTGAAAAAGGTTGATAAAGTTTTTTGGTTGTTGTAGAAAGGTTGAAAAATGATGATAAAGCTTACTGTAGCAATTTTGACTAAAGCAGTCACTGTAGCAGCAAGGTTTCACTATATAAAGAGGACTTCACAACACCATTTGCATCAAGCTTCAATTGTTCATTTCTCATATTATCTTGAGTTCATTCTCTCTAAATTGCTAGAGAAATATTCTGAGCTTAATTTTTGCCTTATCTACACTTTGAGAGTGTCTACCATTATTTTCCTTAAGCCTTTAAATTTAGTTTCTCAAGGATTGGTTCCTTGAGTTAGTGTTTGAGAGAAAACATGTTGTAAGGGGGAGAGACACCCTTGAGGGAGAAAAGTATGTTGTAGTGGTTTGCAAGTACCCGGATTAAACTTGCAATTATAGTGGAAATACTCAAGTGGTTTCTTGAGGACTGGATGTAGGCTTGGGATTAGCCGAACCAGTATAAATCTCCGAGTTTGCTTTCTCTATCCCTACTCTATTTACATTTGAAGTTAATTAATTAATGCTTTGCATTTATATTTGATTTCTACTTCAAGTATTAATTAATTTGTGTAGATTTATATTTGCTCTTTAATTCCTTGCACTATAAAATTATTCATCTTGATAAACACTTTGATTTTCTGAATTAAATTATGATCTTTAACATTGTCCAATTTCAGAAAATTATTTTAACTTCCAATTAAGTTTTGTGAAAATTTTTATAAAACCCAATTCACCCCCCCTCTTGGGATCCAATCATTTCTTTCAATTGGTATCA
The DNA here is from genome assembly GCA_037074585.1 of Biancaea sappan. Classification (NCBI taxonomy): domain Eukaryota; kingdom Viridiplantae; phylum Streptophyta; class Magnoliopsida; order Fabales; family Fabaceae; genus Biancaea; species Biancaea sappan. The sequence goes on from CM073500.1 coordinate 26,029,904, forward strand.
GAGCTTGGGCTCTTAATTTGAGACTTAACCGTCTAAGAGTAAACATGGTTGGATCTAGTGAGTGGTTTATTTCTGAAAATTGTTCTTGCACAGAACCTCCAGTTTTTGATGCTAATCATTTTCAATATTGGAAGTATGAAATGAAAATGTTTTTAATTTCAATAGACCATAAACTCTGGGAAGTTATAGAAAATGGTTTTGATATGCCTGTCAAGGAAGAACAAGGAAAATGCATTCCAAAACCCAAGAGTGAATGGAATGATACTGAAAGAAGTTTAATGCAACTCAATGCTAAGGCAAAATTGATTATTTCTTGTGCATTGAGTCAAGATGAATTTTTCAAAATCTCCAACTGTGCAACTGCAAAAGAAATGTGGGAAATTCTTGAAGTTGCACATGAGGAAGATCTTATTGCTGAGGAATTAAGGTATAGAAGTTTCATTAATGAACTTGAAATTGCTCAAATGAACAATTGCAAAACCATTAATGAGATACAACTTGTGCTTAATCAATTGCAAGCTCTTGGTGTTGAACTTACAGGAAAATCTCAAATCACCAAGGAGATAGAAGAAAAAGAAAAAGGAGAAAAAGAGAAACCACAACCAAAAGCTGAATCATCAAAGAAAGCTTACCTATCTTCCATTTGGGAAAATAGCAATTCTGATGAGGAGAACACAAATGAAGAAGCCAACACTTGTCTTGTGGCCAGAGATAAAGATGAGGTATATTCATTTGACTACTCTTTTGAAGAATTACAAGATGCCTTTGATGATTTACATGAAGAATCTCTAATACTTGCAAAGAAACTAAATGTTTCAAAACAGAAAAACTCTTCTCTTGAAAATGAGTTGGAAACATTAAAAAACGAATTTTCTATTTCCAAGGAAGAGAATTTTATTTTTGAAAATCAAAACAAAACTTTGCAAGAAGAGAATTTGATTTTAAAAGCAAATATCTCTACCAACAAAAATTACTTTTGTACCAAGTGTGATTCCTTGAAAAAGGAAAATAATAATCTTAAAAATACACTTGTAAAATTTTCTCAAGGTAGAGAAATTTTAAATACCTCAGTTTTGAAACAAAGAAGAAGGTTTAACAAAGTTGGTCTTGTTTCTAAAAGGAAATCAAACCAAAAGCATTCTAAAAACTTCTTTGTTTCTGTAAAGATGTCCAATAGTCCAACTTGCACTTGTTTTTATTGTGGATTGAAAGGACACAAATCTTACTCATGCTTTTATAAGAAAAATCTTGTTCATGGAGTAAAAATGAAATGGGTTCAAAAAGGAACTCATGACCCAGGCGGACCCAAAGAAATTTGGGTACCAAAAACAAAAGATTAATTTGCAGATTCACCTCGAAGCAAGGAGTGGAAATGACATTTTAATGGCTACATCATTTAAACTCCACTTCCTTGCATCAAAAGGAGGCAATGGATAAGTAAACATATAAGCTGGAATGCATTGTAAGAAATTTGACTGATATGTTTACTGCTCTCTAATGCTTTTGTCTGTTCTCTAATATGCCTTACATCTATCCTTGATACTCATGCATGCTATATCTGAAAACAATTGTTAGGTATGCATATTATAGATTCGAATTTTGTTTTGAGCTAAAATCTTTCTTCCAAATTTTGCTCAAACTATCCTTTTTACCGCATCATGAAAACTTGCTTCCATTACAAGCACATTTTTCTTGTCTTCACAACAATAAGATTCCTCCTACCTATAGTATTTATCCTTGCTATAATCTTATTTAAATATTTTCAATGAAATCAAATATTTTGTAAAATTGCATTTCATGAAAGCATAGCACTTTTATTAATATGGCATATCTTGAACATAATGTTGCTCCTAGTACTTGAGATTTATTTGAACATTACTGATTTGAACATCAAAGTGCTCCACCAAAAGTGTTTTGCAGGAGTTAGTCCTCAAATCTATCCTCTAAGCTCATTCCTAATTGTCGACCAATGCTTGACAGTGATCTTATAAGAGATTGTTTTCAAGAGGATCTTTCAAATAATCAATCAATTAAGTTTATTAAAATTGCAAGAAGATAGAATCAAAAGAAGAGCAATGAGCAAAACAAGGATATCAAAATCTTGAGGAGGAACTTCAAGAAGCAATATGAGTTTGCCAAAATTGATGAGTATCTCTATTCTTTACCACTTTACTATTTAATTAAGTGATACTCCTTGATCATAATTGGCTATGTTGGCAATTTTTTTACTGACACACTTTCATTGCAATGATATATTGTTCTCTAATATCTTACATATTTGATCATATCATTGTATATAAAGATATTGTCTTTATACCATTCATCATGGTTTGAGCATTATACATGTCATATCCTTTGTATAAGATATAGCTTATGAACGATTGTTTATGGATTATAATTTATATCTGATTATATCTTATTAATCCATATTACCTCAATTATTGTACTACATACTCAGGTTATAATATGTTTTATCTTGATAAGTATGTAACTTGCTTTTGCTTTGAAATGATGATATATATATGTCCATGTCAGAAAATTCTTTCCATCTTTAAAATGGATATATATTTTTCAATATATATATACTATGCTGAATTTGTGTAGCTGATTTCTTTTATCTTTCTTTATTATTATTTTTTTGTATCGTCCAATAAAAGAAACCACTTGCATTAAAAAACAAACTGAAGGATTACATTGCAAAAAAAAAAAAGGAAGGTTTGCTCATGCATGAGCAATCTACAGGCGAGGTGGTCTTGGATTAGGAGGCCCGTATTGTATCATCACCCCTCGGTCATTCCTTGGAGCAAGAGACTGAGCAATGTCACGGAGGGTAGTGTAAATCCCATTCATACAATCAACACTTCTTTGTTGTTGATTGCAGAAGCATTGGGTAGACCAATAGAAGAACCTATCTATTCTTGAAGTCAGTGCCGCATTGTTGCGTTTAGCTAACTTCTCTTGGTCCTCTATCATCTTCTTGAGTTTCTTCACCTCCTGCTCCAGACAAGCAATTTTGTCTTCTGACGTATGGCCTATACTAATCTCCTCAGCTTCTTCGATCTTCATCTTCTTCTTTCGGTTCTCTTGAGATCCTTCTAAAGGTCTTTTGCCTTTGTCCTTACCTAGACTCAAGTTTAAGTCGAGCTCTTCCTCCCTGGCCTCTACTGTGAGATCAATGAACTTTCTTGCTGCCATGGTTTGAAATTTTTAGAAATTTTTATAGGAGTATGAAGAGAGAGGAATGTCAGGAAGTTGTAGGCTCAGAGATGAATACTCTTTGTGGTGTGGTAATTGAGAACTCTGGGGCAGTCTTTATAGAGAGAAAATTATGACTTAGAGCCAACGAAAATATCTCTTCGCCGCACCCCTACACGTTCATCCTACGGATTTTGTAAGCTGGAAGCCAGAACTCTAGGGTACGCATGCACACCAACAACGCGTCGCATTAATGGCAAAACCACGAAAGTCAATTTTCGGTGGATTTGCGGCTGATTTAATTTGTTTTGATTAAAAATTTTAAGGATTAATAAAATGGAGATAAATAGAATCGTATTTCTCTGCTTTGTTGTGTTGTTCTTGAGAGCTTTCAGTATAATATACATAATTGATTGCATCATGCTATGATTACATGTATCTAAGAACATATGTTGTGTATGCTATTCATGCATCATGAGCGAAGGCTATGGCTAAGAATAATATGTCATGATTCCACATGCACTCATAGAAAATGAGAAATCAAAAAAAAATTTTAAATAAAATGAAATGTGTAGAGGATAATACATCTTCATAGTTACACATACTTACATATAATGCTTTTGTGGACAAATGGAAGGCAATGATTTCCTTGCATTATGATAATGCTTGATGCATGCGACCGTAAGCAGTTAATTTTGCTTTTAATCCTTGATTTACATTACTAACTTAAGCATCGGAGTGGTTGTCAAAATTTTTGCAGGTGCTCATCCTCAAGATACATATATGAATACTTCTTGAAAATTACATTTGTTTAATATGCATTGGTTGAGGGGGAGCCAAATCTATACTTAAATTCTCTATATTTTTAGGGTCATTTTATCTGAGATGCAATGTTTTCCTTAACTATATATTTTTGGCATATCAATGATAAGTTTTGATGAAATTTTACCCCATGACGTCATATGATATTCTTGCTTAAAGAAGGAATACGCTTTAGCTTTATATATTGCCTTCCTTATACCTTTTTGTTGATGTCAAATAGGGGGAGAAGGATATGGAAAGAAAAATATGTGTATATTATATAATGATTATTACATTGTAACAAATTTTTCTTTGGTGATTTGTCATCATCAAAAAGGGGGAGATTGTTAGCCCTAATGTATTATACTATAAGTTTTGATGATGACAAATATGTGAGAATTATAGTATGATTTAATCTTCTTGGCCCAATGTATGATTTAATCTTTCTTAGCCCAAATAGTATGATTTAATCTTCTTGGCCCAAATGAATGATTTAATCTTCTTGGCCCAAATGTATAATTTAATCTTCTTGATCCAAATGCATGATTCAATTTTTCTTGGCCCAAATATATTTAATGCTTTATATATTTAAATCTAGTAGTATAAATTGATTTTTGATAAAGTTTATTGGTTGTTGTAATATAATTTGAAAAAGAATATCTTTTACTGTAGCACTTTTGAAAAAGAAATTTGATTGTTGAAAATTATGATAAAGTTTATTGGTTGTTGAAAAAGTATAATAAAGTTTATTGGGTGTTGTAATATAATTTGAAAAAGAATATCTTTTACTGTAGCACTTTTGAAAAAGAATTTTGATTGTTGAAAAAGTATGATAAAGTTTATTGGTTGTTGTAATAAACTTTGAAAAAGAATACTTTTTACTGTAGCAAATTTGAAAAAGAATATTGATTGTTGAAAAAGGTTGATAAAGTTTTTTGGTTGTTGTAGAAAAGTTGAAAAATGATGATAAAGCTTACTGTAGCAATTTTGACTAAAGCAGTCACTGTAGCAGCAAGGTTTCACTATATAAAGAGGACTTCACAACACCATTTGCATCAAGCTTCAATTGTTCATTTCTCATATTATCTTGAGTTCATTCTCTCTAAATTGCTAGAGAAATATTCTGAGCTTAATTTTTGCCTTATCTACACTTTGAGAGTGTCTACCATTATTTTCCTTAAGCCTTTAAATTTAGTTTCTCAAGGATTGGTTCCTTGAGTTAGTGTTTGAGAGAAAACATGTTGTAAGGGGGAGAGACACCCTTGAGGGAGAAAAGTATGTTGTAGTGGTTTGCAAGTACCCGGATTAAACTTGCAATTATAGTGGAAATACTCAAGTGGTTTCTTGAGGACTGGATGTAGGCTTGGGATTAGCCGAACCAGTATAAATCTCCGAGTTTGCTTTCTCTATCCCTACTCTATTTACATTTGAAGTTAATTAATTAATGCTTTGCATTTATATTTGATTTCTACCTCAAGTATTAATTAATTTGTGTAGATTTATATTTGCTCTTTAATTCCTTGTACTATAAAATTATTCATCTTGATAAACACTTTGATTTTCTGAATTAAATTATGATCTTTAACATTGTCCAATTTCAGAAAATCATTTTAACTTCCAATTAAGTTTTGTGAAAATTTTTATAAAACCCAATTCACCCCCCCTCTTGGGATCCAATCATTTCTTTCATCTTGACCAATGAGTGTGGAGACAACGATTCCCTCAGTAGGGATATAGTCCGGATTGGTGATAAATCCGTGAGGCGCCCTAGCTAAGAGGATGAGGTTGTGCGTCATGGCGGAAATATACATAATTGGTGAGCCGGCCTGTGTGCGTTCTCCGGGATATATTGCCATTGACGAGTACTAGTAACGTTTGTTGAATTGGATGAATTTTTATCTTCTTGTATGTAAAAGGATGATGTTGTGCGTCATGGCGGAAATATACATAATTGGTGAGCCGGCCTGTGTGCGCTCTCTGGGATATATTACCATTGACGAGTACTAGTAACGTTTGTTGAATTGGATGAATTTTTATCTTCTGTCTATTGGTTGAGTATGAGTCTTTGGATATGCTTGCATGACTGGTAATGTATTTGAATTTTATTAACGCGAGGCCGATTCGCTCATTGAGTTTAAAAGCTCACATTGTTTGTACAACCTTTTTGTTCAGATCAGGTTGCCAGCGAAGAATATCTGCTAGAGGAGTAGATTACTTTGGACCTTCCCGTTGTCGGGTAGACCCCTCTTTTGTTATAGATTATGTTGCTCTGTAATCGTCTAGGACATCTAGGTCAGGGGTTCGACATTTGGCTTGTATGTCAGTATAATAATGTATTTTAAATTGATAATATATTATTACATGCAAATCATCTCTATGATTTTCAGATAAGAAAATTTGATATATTTATCGGAAGGCTTACAGTGATGAGAGATTCATCATTGTGCCGGTCATGTGCCCAAAAAACGGGTCATGACCTTGCATCTCTTCTTTTTCCTCTTCTTTCTTATTACATGGGATTAGGGCTGTGTGGTGTGAACTATCTGGTTTTTGGCTTATGGAAAGGTTTCTTGCTTGTTGGTGTGGAGTTGGGGAAGATGTAGCTTTTTATATCCTGAAAAAGTTGGTATTGAAATTGAATTTCTAAAATGTATGGTGAAGTGGGGAAAATTTGAACTAGTGTTGGGATCGAATCTGTTGTGGTGGATTTTTAGTGAAACTATTTGTCCAAAGGTTCAAAACTATGAGAATTGATGTTGGTATTGTCTTAAATCTTTTGGTGTATGGGTGATTTTAGTTTAAGCTAGTTTGAGACAAGAGAATTGCTGCACAGGGAGTGAAACGTCATTGCAACAAAGAGTTGGCTGAAGCTGACTGCAAAGTGGCACTGCTGCAACAAAGTTGTTCTCTGTTATTACAAAAAAAAATGACTTTTAATCGCCACTAAAAGTTTAAAAGTTGTCATCAAAAAAGTCTAAAAGTCACCGCCAAAAGTCTTTGATGGCAACTAAAGTTGTTGGTGTAAGTTTGTGGCTGATTGTCTTTTAGTAGCAACTCTCAAAAGTCACCATCAAAAGTCATCTTTGTTGCCAAAAAAAAAATTCGTGAGAAAAAGTGACTTTTGATGGTGACTTTAGTTACCACTGAAAGTTACCTTTAGTGGTACTTTCAAAGTCGCCACCAAAAGTCACTCGCCATCTTTTTGGATTCGAATTTGTCTGAGGGGTTGATCCGAGACCCATTCGACCCGTGCGGGTCTCAGTCTAATAACTCGCTGCCTCGGGGTGACTCGATTTTTTTTATACAATATTCAAGTTTATTTGAAATTAAACCAAATATATGCATGCTTGAAATTCGAACCTAGATCTCTTACTTGCAACATGTGCATCTTGTCATCCTACCACCACTTCATTTGTATTATATAAGGGCAAAATATTATATATATAATCTGTTAAAATGATTTTAAATCAAAAATATTACAAAATAGAAATAAAACAATATTTAATTTAACAAAAAGTAAATATATTATTATTATTATGGGATTCACTACAAAAAGTCCGACTTCGACTAATTTCATAAAAAAAAAATGACTTTGGTTAAAAAAGTTAGACTTTTGGTGGCGACTCCCATAGTGGGCACCAAAAATCTGATTTTTTAAAAAATTAAAAAATTCAATTTTTTTAAAAGAAAATTAAAAAAATAAAAAAATTCAAATTTTTTAAATAAAATTTAAAAAATTCAAATTTTTAAATAAAATTTAGAAAATTCAAATTTTTAAATAAAATTTAGAAAATTCAAATTTTTAAATAAAATTTTAAAAATTCAAATTTTTAAATAAAATTTTAAAAATTCAAATTTTTAAATAAAATTTTAAAAATTCAAATTTTTAAATAAAATTTTAAAAATTCGACTTAGTCGTCACCAAAAGTCTATTTTTTTAATTTTAATTAAAAAATTTGAGTTTTTAATATTTTTTAAAAAAATTTGACTTTTGGTCGCGACTATGAGAGTCGCTACTAAAAGTTTGATTTTTTTAATTTTATTTAAAAAATTTAACTTTTTTTTAAAATTTGACTTTTGGTGGTCTTTTTTTTAATTTTATTTAAAAAAATTTGACTTTTGGTAGCGACTATGATTGTCGCAACCAAAAGTCTAATTTTTTAATTTTTTTAAAAAAATTAATTTTTTTTAAAAAAAGTTGACTTTAGTCACTACCAAAAGTTTGATTTTTTAATTTTATTTAAAAAAATTCAATTGTTGCCACCAAAAGTGTGACTTTTAGTGGCGACTCCTAACTTTTAGTGGTGACTTTCACCATTGAAAGTTAATTTTCTTGTAGTGTGCAATGAGAAGGAGATAGTAACCATCCTGGACCTACTGTTGCGGCTACAACGTACCAAAAAAGACCATTTTGATTTTAGATTTCTACAGCTATAGTAGTAGTTGGTCGTTGCAGTGACTTCGTCAAGGCTACCAAGTGAAATTCTTAACCTTCTTTTCTTTCCTTTTTCTGGTATTCCTCCATAGGTTCTTCATAGATTTTGGATTGAGTCCTCTCCTTGATCAGTTGGATCGAGATTTAGAGCTAGAATCATTGAATATGTGTTCAGGTGACTAAATGAACTATTGTGATAGTTATGTTGTTTTACAAGATCTTGTCATGTTAATTCTTTACTTTGGTTTGATTTCATTGCACCCTCTCCAAAGTTTCTTATAGCCACTTTTAACTCTTTAAACCAACATAACTATCTTTCACTACGAGAAAAACAACAATCAACGACAAAAAAACTCGTCGCTGATTTAATAGAATTCCATTGCTAATAGGTCAGCGATGGAAAAAAATTCGTCTATGAAATGTCCGTTGCAAATAATTTACGGTAGTTTCAGTATCCATCTCTAAATTAGCAATGGATTTTTTCCATCACAAATTTGAAAATTCGCCGCAAATAAAATTTAGGAATTTGCGACAATAAACATTCCATCACTAATTTGAGATGGAAAATGTGTCCCTGATTTCATGTCTAATTAGATATGGATATTTTCGTCGTTGATTTGCGATTGAATTAGAGATAAAAAATTCTGTTGCAAATCAAGGATGAATATTTTTGTTGCTAATTTTGAGACAGCTTCTTTAATATATTTAATTCAACGTTATGTACAATTAAGCTATTAATTTGTTGTACATTCAAGCTATTACTTGATTCATTCATGCAACCCCAATATATATATATATATATATATATATATATATATATATATATATATTTGTTGTATAAATCATCATATATTATAAAATGATCTCAAATACATAATGTTTAATTTTAGAAAGTACTTAACACAAATAACCTAATACAAAAAGTACTTAATTTTCTAAAGTTCTTTGCATTGATTGCAGAGCTTCGAACGATATTTATGCCTGACACATGACTTTGTCCCTGTTATAATACAAGTAAAACAAATATTACTTAACATATTCCATAAAAAGAGAAAATATATCATTGTGATTAAGACAAAATATATCAAAAAACTTCAAGTCATAGATATATACTCTTAGTATACCCTTCCCCCCATGCATATATACTCCGTAAAATTCAAGCCATAGATATATCCTCATGGAACCAAACTGTAATACTTGCCATCCCTTCTTGTGTTTTAAATTATTTTACTTTATTTTCGCGCTCATATTAAATTATTTTCAAACTATTGAAGTCATCTTTTATTTTATTTATTTTGTCCTGCTACCCTTTATCTTAAACATGATCATTATGTAAATTTGCATGTGCACTACTTTACTATTTGGATGATGGCAAATTATACTAATATGCTCATTTTCATGGTATGGGAAAATCTCCAGTGTTGTACATTTTCTTTTCTGGCTGATAGTTGGTTGGCTTTTGATAAAAAGGAATTTAAGTGAATAATTGAGGACTTATATGTTAGGGCCAACACTTAGGTAATTATTTTTCTTTTAGGAGAATAGCCTTCTTGCCATGGGCTTTATTGGGAGAGAAAGTGGCCCCAAAGCCCCTTTAGCATTCTCCACCTTCTTCCCATTTGAACCCCCACGGCACTCAAAGGAAAAGAATTTCTTATATTGCTTCTTGAAGACTTGCACCCTCAAACCTAGCCCTAGAGATATGCGGGAATTGTTGGACCTCACTTACTCATTTACTCCTCTCTCTTTGTTGGTGGAAGTAGGTAAGAGATTTTATTGATCTTACTTCTTTTAGGGTTTCCATTTATATTGTATTTCCTCTTGGGTTGTGGGTCTTAATCTTGAGCAAAGCCTAAACTGGGTTCTATTCTTCCTTCTCTACTCCTTGTTTTCTTAAGAACATTGGTTGGTGGTGGTGTTGGAATGCTTGATGTTTGAATGTGTGAAATGAAGTGAAATCTAGAAGCATTTATAAAGCAAAACTTTTGATTCTTGAAATTTCTGAATATTTATTGTTGGAAGAGATTGAAATTAGTTATAAGAAGCATCCCACCACTCCAAACCAATCTTTTAGATAGGAGAAAGAAACTAAACCCAAAACCATGCTCTTTTCCCCTGTTTTTCGAAGCCTCCAGCAAAGTGCAGAATAGACAGAGAAGGGTGATAAGGCAAGGATGTGGTGCCAAAGCTAGAGCCCAGGTATCCTTGAACCTAAGAGCACAAGCTAGGCGCCCAAGCCTAGTGCTTAGGCAAGCTTTGGGCTGATGGATGTGGCGCTTAGGCACCTATGTGGGTGCCTAGGTGCCCCATTCTGATGCTATTTTACTTTTTTTTTGTGCTGAAATATGTGTTTGGCTTTTGAATTAGGCATGGGATGAAATCTATAACTTGGTAATTGGGAATTCCTCTATCCAGTAATTGCATTTCGGCATTCTAGGTGAGCAACTAACCCTACTTTTATATGTCCTCAAGAAAAGAAAATGGAATATTGAGGAGTATTTTATGCATGAAAACCCCTTATGGAGTTAAATTTGTTCAAGTCTCTTAAAGGCTTATTGTGGTAAATTAAGAATGATTTACTATGTTTGAGAATCCAAAATTGAAATAGAGAATAAGAACTTGTTTAGTTAGTACCCCATGAATAATTATTATCTTATTAATTAGACATGTGGATTAAGTATTATGGATTAGCTTGGCATTATTGTGTACTAGCTTGTTTGGGCATTCCTGTATATTGGATTGACCTTGTATTTGTATGTGTAACTCTTGAGGGTATTCTGGTAGGCTCAGTGGCATATAGTCCATGAAGCCTATAGGTCGGTAGAACGATATTCCCACTCATAAGGCCTGGTGGTATATGGTCCATAGGGCCTATGGACCCTCTTGGTGTGTTAGCCTCAAGAATGCCATGAGACTTGGTGGCATGTGGTCCATGGGAATTGGCAGAACAGGTTTCCCACCCATGAGCTCCGGTGGCACAGGTCCATGAGGTCTATGGTAATCTGTGGCTAGTTTAGACTAGATGGAGTTGTGATTATAGGGTTTTCTTATTATTCTGTGTCGTTTGATATTCCTTTCAATTATATCCTGTAAGTGTATTGGTTATTTACTGAGATTATCATCTCACCTCTTCTTATGTTCCCTTTTTCAGATCTTGAGACTGTAGTGAAACTTCTGCTTGAAGAGTAGTAGAAGTCCGAGCCCAACCGTCATTTTGTCCCTTGGGTTGGTGGTGCATCTATTTCTTTTTATGTAAAGTCTTTTTGGAACTTTAAAGGTGCTCTGTAGCTACATAGAACTCCTAGGTGGTACTTTGGAGAATTATAAAACGGATGTTGTATTTAAACTATTCTTTTGGTCATGTTTCCTTACATTCCTTGATCATGAGTTGTGGGAATGAATTGAAACATGAAAGATGCTATGTGTCACGACCCGTTTTCTGGGCACATGACCGGCACAATGATGAATCTCTCATCATTATAAGCCCTTCGATAAATTCTACCTGTGAGTTTAAATTATCTATGTTATCAAAATAACAATTCCTTAATAAATATGAAGAAAATATATCAAATTTTCTTATCTGAAAATCATAGAGATGATTTGCATGTAATAATAAATTATCAATTTAAAATATATTATTATACTGACATACAAGCCAAAGGCCAAACCCCTGACCTAGATGTCCTAGACGATTACAGAGCAACATAGTCTACAACAAAAGAGGGGCCTACCCGACAGCGGGAAGGTCCAAAGTGATCTACTCTTCTAGCGGATATTCTTCACCGGTAACCTGATCTGTAAAAAAAAAGGTTTCACAGAGAGTGTGAGCTTTAAGACTCAATGAGCGAATCGACCTCGTGTTAATAAAATTCAAATATATCACCAGTTATACAAGTATACCAGAAGGCTCATACTCAACCAATAGACATAGTTAAAAATTACATACAAGAAGATAAAAATACATCCAATTCAACAAACGTTACTAGTACTCATCAATGACAATATATCCCAGAGAGCGCACACAGGCCGGCTCACCAATTATGTATATTTCCGCCATGACGCACAACCTCATCCTCTTAGCTAGGGCGCTTCACAGATCTGTCACCATCCGGGCTATATCCCTACTGAAGGAATCGTTGTCTCCACACTCATTAGTCAAGACACCCTTTAAACCGAGTTTTCCGCCTTGCTATGAGAGGGGGTACTGTCCCGCTCAATCACAATCAATAGCACAGTATTTCATATCATAATCAGAAGTACAATATAATATTCATCCATATAACAGGTATAGTATGTAACTATATTATAGGTTTATAAACCATAAATCAAGATAACAATTAAACTGTATTGAAAAGATTCAAACTTCATATCATCATGAAATACTTGTTTCGTCTTATCCATACTTCTGGATTAATTATCTCCCCAGATTTGCCACTCTGAGTCCAGTTTACCCCTATGAATCTTGGGAGTGTCCTACGACATACTTTTTATCACCAGTAATGCTAAAACTCTATTAAAACGGGGTCGTTTCACTCACCTGGATTCCGTACGAGTATCACTTCTTTAAGTTGTTACGGACAATAGTACTCAGGTGAATTTCAATGTTGCACTACGAAGATTTTCATGAAAGATTAGAGAAAGAAAGTTAGAATTGTTTTCATAAGACACTGTTCATACGTACGGTTACTATTCATATGTACGGTCACTATTTATATGTACGGTTACTATTCATACCAGAAATAGAGAATACAATTTGTAAAAGAGTACACCAGGTAAGTTCCCAGAAAAGAGTGGAGGGTCACAATGGACACACTTAAAAATCAGGTCTTTCCTTAGCCAGAACTTTCCTAGACATGTATTCTTCACAGTTTATATTCTATTTTGGTAATCAGGGATTCAAAATAATATATAGGCAGCTAAGGACAGTTTTTCTGATGTGGAAGATCAGCCAAAGCTGCAACCACAGAACATACTTAAGAAAATAACTTCTAAAATTTGTAAGGCATAGAAAGGGTATAGTATCCTTACCTAAGCTAAAAAGGAAAGGTCCAAAATCTCAGAGGTCTAGTGTTGGACCAAGAAATCTTAAAGAGAGAAGAAGAGAAGTTGAAGGTGTGATTTTGAAAGTGAAATGGAATGGCCTATTTATAAGAAAATTTAAGGGTACTATTCCATCTACCCCGTCTCACCTACCAGTGTCACCTACCCCGTCTCACCTACTAATTTTACTTACTAGTCTCACCTACCAATTTCACTTACAAATCTCATCTACTAGTATAATCAATTTGCTAATTTAGTTTCCTTTCAATTTAGTCCCTTAGGGAATTCTCTCATATAAAATGTCATTTTTCTCCCAGTTTCTTTCTAGTTTTCTCTTATGATCAAACCACATTTGGTATTTGACATTTTGATAGTATATGTGAACAGTACTGTATACGTAAATAGTATTATATAGGTAAATAGTACCGTATATTGGAATAGTAACCGGCCTTACTAATTTTCTTGGATAAATTTATTCATTGCCACTCTAACTTATAAGATTTGTTCGCTTAGATCATTGAGAATTTGTAAAAATTTCCTAAATTTAAAATTTAAAATTTCTATTCCTAAATTTCCTTCACTAATTCAAAAGAATATTTTTCACGTAATTAAATTTTTCAATAAACTTCAAAATAGATTTTGAATATTTGTAAAAATTATTGGGGTATTACACTATGTATTTAAATTTCAAAATTTATGAAATGCTTTATTCTATATTTTCTCAAGCACTTGGTTATCATTTCTGTGGCATGTCTTAAGGCTAGTGGTTTAGTACCATGCCGATCTTGCTCTATTTTTTTGAAGGGGCATGACACAAACTACAAGAAGTTAACCATATAAAGGCAGGGAGCAGATAATTACCTTTGATAAAATGGAGACATGATCTCGAACATCTCCCTTATCTCAACACTAGGGTGGGAAGTGTATGTGTGTGTGTGTATATATATATATATATATATATATATATATAAGTGTGTGTATTCATACTTATATTCTTGAGTATACAAACCATCATGTAGCAGAACATTTAATTTTGGCATTTTGAATGCATAATAGAGGACTTAATTCACAGTACTTTTGATTTGAATTAAATGCAACTTCATGTGAAGGCATCTACATGTAGTTCATGCAACTAACTAGACACATCGTAAATATTTTAAAAAGTTGTAGCATTGGTTGCATCATGTGATGGCAATGTAAAAAAAAAAAAACCAATGAATGCACCATAATTAGTAAGAAACGTAAATAAAAGGAAATTAGAATTTCCAAATCACATTCTCATGTATTAAGTAATAGGTATCATCAAACAACCTCCTCAGGGCTCCTCTCATAAAAGATAAGTAATTGTTCTTAACTTCATACTAGGAAAAAGTGTTCTTCAAAATCCTCGTATACAATGGCAAGATGCAAAACCCTTAATAATTTCACCTTACATTGAAAATTGAATACGAGATCTTTACTAGACAATTTCAAAAACTTCTTGTTAGAATGAATAAGCTATCCTATCCCCACTAATCCATCAGAATCTAAGGTACAAAGTTAATGCTAAGTATCATATATTCCTCTTAAAATGACAGTAGTTCCTCCTAAAATTACAACAGTTGTATTCACTACTAACTGGTTTTAAATTAAACAGTATTGTTTCAAGATTTCACTATGATATATTAAAGTCCTATCGCTTCATTTTTAAATTCTCAAATAAATCTCAAACCAAAGAGAACCTATCAAGACTTATAAACAACCTCTAGTTTGGTTTCATTTTGAAGTTTTACAAACTAGCTAGATTGACATGGTTAATTTACCAATCGAGCAGCCTTTTCATTTCTCCTAATATTTACAAAACTCGTTTAAAAGAATATTAGATTTAAAGCTTATGTTCTGAAATGAAAGCAACTCTGAACAAGCTGAAAGCAACACGAACTATCTTAAGCACCAGAAATTTTAGTTAGAAATATAATAGGTCTAGCTAGTTTGAAATTTTAATCTTAACAATGTTTTCCACAAATTCTCTTGCCCAAGATTCTCATTCAACACTCGAGCCAATTCCTATTTGATTATCATGTTAATTTGTTAATTTCTTGGGTAAGAATCAATATCCCAACACCCATTTCATGGTATCAACTTCAAATTAATGATACAAAAATAATACTCATCAAAGTTTATATTGATTCACAAGGTCATTATATGGTCTATACATTAACCAGCCTAACTTCATGATTAATCATTTAAATCTCTCATTGGCTCCTAAACTAGAATTCTTCTTGGCCGAAACTTAATTCTAAGTACAGTGCTTTCAATCTTAACCTTTAATTGTCCATAACTAACATACATAAAAGTTACACTGAAATTCTATATGACAGCAGCCCTAGGGAGGAGCACGATTAGAATGTTCATGCAAAAATAAAGGAACTAAAGGATGGAACCTGTCATACTTGCCTCATCGTTAAATTCAATTATATTCTCTACTCTACTTCCTTATTTGCTACCACAACTGTCGTACATCACCAACTACCCCAAAAATTGTTGTCCCTGTAATTTCTCAAAAAAATTGGATCCTACTTATTTGAAAAGCATGGGAAAGTGAGAGATTTTGACCTAACACCACATCGTCGAGCATCCCTCTTCCCAAACGCACTAAGGTTTAAGATGTAAGAAGAAGACGAATAAGGAAAGAGAAATTCTGCATTACCTCAAAGTAAAGACCCATCAGAGAAGGGAGAGAACTGTTGTGCGACCGCCCTTCCTCGTTGTAATGGCCCCTTCGTGATTCTTCATCAAGACTTCATTATCTAACTCTCCCTTTCTTTCTCTTGGTCGCCTTTGTTTCGTACAAACCTAAACCACGAGAAAGATGAAGGCAGAGGAATGGATGAGTTTAACTAGTGGTAAGGTGGTGGTCGAGGGTGGCCACCACGCATCATCTCTCTCTCTCACCCTCACTCACAGGGCCACTCTCTCTCCGTCTCTCTTTCTCTCTTTCTCTCTCTCTCTCTCTTAGCGTGCGTGAAGATAGGAACCCAGGTGTGGTTGTTGTGGCTTCCTCAAGAAGCCAATCATCTCACCCAAGGGTGGGGAATAATACACGAGTCATCATTCACACACCACATTCCCTCCCTTTGGCTAAAATTTCACAATGCCCTGACTTCTGTCATTTGCAATTCACTCAAGTCCTTCTTAACTTAATAAAAATTTCTTTTCTCTCCAAAAATTCCAAAAATTATTTTATTTGATCTTGCCTCACCCTTTTTGGAATATCAAAAAAAATAATTCCCAAATGATGTCATTTTAGTAAAAATACTTTGCAATGGAATTTAGGTACAGAAATTTGTCTCTAATTTTTGGAATATTAAAAAAAAGGAAAAAAAAATTAGCGACAATTTTTTGAGATGGAAAAATCTGTCGTTAATATTAGATATGAAAATTCAATTAGTGAAGGAAATTTTCCATGTCAATATCTGTCGCTGACTTCCTCTTTTTCAATTTTAAATCAACGACGGAATTTGTGGTAGATCAGCATAAAATTTGAGATGGAAGAATTTCGTCGCTATTTTTTGTTTTTCTTGTAGTTTTTCAAGGTACTTTTATTCCATTTTGTAAACTATGTGTATTGATTGAATTTAACTATGTGTATTTATTGAATTTAACTTTAGAACCTATCTTTGCATATATTTCTATTTGAAGATGTATACTTGTTTCTATGATACTAAGCTGTTAAGGAGGAACTTATTCTAGAACACTAGTACTACAACAAAATTTGTACTACTAGGCATGCGTTGGCTGATTACCTCAGCTAGCAGAGGTTTGAGATGCTAGTCCTATGACCAAGGCCACTCACGGGGAAGGATTATTCAGATCTCAATTGGTTTTCCGAATGTGAGGGCTACATTGGATGGCCAAATGGTGTTGTCCACCACTACAATAGTGGACAATATAATAGTGTTCCTGGTTCTAATATTACATGCTGAAGTGAGGCGCTGCAACCTTCAGCAGCAGAAAATGGCCAGTTGCTTCAGGGACTACCACTGCAACAATGAACAATAGAAAGTAGCACTTTAAGTCCTCTTCTAACATTGTAGCAACGTGAACTCATTGCTACAGTGGTGAACTACAAAAAGTCTCCTTTGCACACTAAACCATACTTTAGCAAGATTTGGGATTCTGCTTTGATCTTATTTCCTTCTTTTGGTCTCCAACAAAACTCAACCCTACAATAAGACTACAAAAACACCGATATTGGTGGAAAGCAATATTAAAACACTAAAATAACAAAAGAATCTAAAAATCATGGAGTTAATCAAAACAAAAGAAATAAATGCTGGAAAGCGTCACTCAAGCAAATTGGAGATTAAGAATCATATGAAAAAATGCATCTCGATATAGTTGATTTAGGAATTTAACAATTGGGAGAGTTAAAGTACATTGGTGTTACGAATAATGGTTGAGACTAAGTTAGGTTTTTACGTGGATTTGTTAGAGGTTCCTCCTTACAGTATTTGGTTGTTTATAAATTCTTGTTTCTGTTTGAACCTCGAACCTTGTTTTTATTGTAAGTTAAATATTTCTATTTATTTATGGGACATAAATTTTTTCTTTTGCTATTTCATGATTAGTACATTTACCATGTTACAATAGTTTGTTTACTTACTACGTGATCACCACTCACCATTTTTTCTTTTCTTTTCTACCTAGATAGCAAACATGGTACCAAAGTCCTTTCTAAAGAGTAATTGTGCTAGTTGATCTTGTGTGAACCCATATATATTATACCTTGGGCTTGGTATACCTGTAACATCCCAAATTTTCCTTATCTAAGTTTCAAATAATGATAGAATTAAGTTATTTATACCTTTAGATGTCTAGAAACAAGTAATCAAGGGAAGGCATGAGAAATTAGGATAAATAAACTAAGAATAGAAGAAAAATAAAGTTCTGAGGGAATTAGTCGACTAATGGTAACAATCAGTCTACTAATAGCATCAGAAATCAAATCAAGTTGCTGATATTTACAATCAGTTAACTAACGAGGAGAGATTATTCAACTAATTACTCTTTGTCAGGATGAAATTTTAGGTTCTGAAGTAATCAGTCAACTAATTGGGTTGGATTAGTCAACTAATTGGGTTGGATTAGTCAACTAATGGCACATCAATCGACTAATCGTGAGTAATCAGTCGACTAATCACCTGCTAGAGTGCGAAGATAAGTCAGTTCTAACTGAAAAATTAGTAAAAAATTGACTAGAATACCCCTAACTTGCCAAGGAAGCTCAAAAATGAGAAAGTAGGGGTAAAAGAAGAATTTTCATGGTAAGAAGACTCTTGAGACCCATTTAGAAGCAAGTAGAGAGAGAGAAAGAGTAAATTCTAAAATTTACAGTAGAGAGAGGGAAAATGTGAAGGAGAAGAAGAAAAGAGAGAAGAAAGCTCTAGTTAAGGATTTAGCAAGAAAACCTTCAAAGATAAGCTGCCTAACTTGATTTCTCTAGTTTAGATAGATTCTAGAGCTTGAAATTAGTAGAATTATGGTTTTCAGACTAAGGAAAGAGGAGAAAAGAAGGAATTGGTCTAAAAACCAAGGGAACAATGAGCTTTAGAAGGGAACTAGAAGATATCACTTCAATTTCATCTATGAAAGGAATCAAAGGTAGCTAGTTTTTCATAAAAGCAAATTATCTTCATATATTGTCATGCTTGTGTGTGTTATGACATAGTTTTATATTACAGCCTCCTATAAATGTTTGAGAATGTATTTTCTCATGAGAGTAGAATTTGACTCCTTATGGGATGTAGTAATTCCTCATGGATAGAGAGTTTTCTTCATGAGATAACTAGAAAATAAGTATTTCAGTTATCTATCATGCTCTTGTATGGTTTAGCAAGCATACTTATCTTAAAGCTTTCTATGAGAATAAAGAATTAACTTTTTCTTAAAAAGTAAAGTTTATATCCTCATGGGATGACAGAACCCCAAAAATTTCCCATGGGATGACATAAATTCCTCATAAGAAGTATAATCCTTATAAGATGATAGAACCTTAGAAATTTCCCATGGGATGATAGAAATTCCTCATAGGATGTAAAAGTCCTTATGGAATGACAGAACCCCAGAAATTCCTCATGAGATGATAAAAATTCTTCATAGGACATTAAGTACTTTTCTTGAGAAAGTAACCAAAGTATAGTGCACTATATTGAGAAAGAAGTTTATGACACAAATTATGTGTTCAGATATCAGTTTATATTTCATTAAATAAGTTTGCTATTGATATTACTTTATGATAATTCTTTTATATTCATGGAAGTATGACATATTTATTGAGAATTGCTTTTATAACTGAAATGGTTCATGAAATGTTTTTCTTAGATGAACTAGCTACTGAGATTATATATCTCATGATTTTTGTTATGACTAACCATTTCAGGAATTAAAGTAGAAAAGTGAAGGAAAGCAAAAAGAACAAGATAGTAGAGTTATTAAATAGTGATTTAACATAGAAGAAGTTATGTTAGCTTTCTATGCAAACTTTAGAGACATATGTACATTTGGTGTGTATATATAGAAATATATGAGTTTTATGCAATTCCTTGTATTATAGCTTCATTCTAGAAGAGATTTTGGAAGAAAATTTGAAGAATAATTGTAGATTACATGTATGATGAAGATAGATGGTTTTACCAAATTTTAAGTTAATGTTTTCTGAAATCAGGTATTCAAGGCACATCAGTCTACCGATAACCCTGTATCATTCGACTGATAGCTCTCGATTTTAGATATATACAATTCAAAAGACAATCAGTTGACCGATAGCCCCAAATCAGTCGATTGATCGTCCTCTGTCCAGTATGAATTTTTATATTGAAAATTGTTTCAAATTCTCTTATTTTTATGTAATAAGATATTTTATAAGAATTTCCAGAAAATCTTGTGGTGTAAACCAAGAATTTCACCTAACATATATTACAATTTTTCCTAAATTGTATAAGTTCAGTATAAATTTAGTAGACATTACGATACCTCCCTTTAGAAGACTTGTGCCTATGTATATATTTTCCCTCTAGGGTCTACTCTGTAATCCTATAGGCAAAAAGATCCCCTACCTCATTCTTTGTTTGTAAATATCACTACAAGAAAAACCAAAATCAAAGATGGAAAATTTTGTCTAATTTCAACTCTAAACTAGGCATCGGAAAAAATTTGAGACGAAAAAATATTTCATTCCAACATCAGAGATGGAATTAGACACGGAAGTTTCAGAGATGAAAATTATTTTGTCTCAGATTTGGGACAGACATTTCTGTCACTGATTTCGTCTCAAATCAAAGACGAAAAATTTCATCCCTAATTCTGTCCCTAAAATGTTGAGATTTTTTTATATTAAAAAAGACAAAAATTTCAAGCAAATTCCAGAAAATTCAAGGAAAGTAATGTGAGTGTCATTAAAATAAATTCTAATGCAAATTAAATGTATTACAATGATTTAAATTTAAATTAATGTAACGTAATTTTACATCAAGCAACGCAAAACCTAATGTAAAAATCTAATCACTTAATGCATGCCTAATTCATTTCAGCTTAGGCCAGGTGCAAAATGAGTGTGACCACTCCACATCATGCGTCGCAAAACCTTGCCGCATTTCTTGGTCTAGTTTCTTCATATCTGGTCCTTGTGTTCCGGCAACCACTTGTACCATATCTGCCCCACTATTGAAACCACAGTTCCTTAAGTTCATCGAAAACTGTCTTCATATTGTAGCTAGCTACCTCAAATTTCCCCTTATGACCAAGGAAATCTCTCAGACCGTGTCTATAACCAAGTCAAAACTATGCAATTTGATTATAAAGGTTAGTGCAACACTATTTTAAATACTAACCAAGAAAGAAATATATATAACTCACGAATCGTTATCCAGGCTGATCCAATAGTGCCCATTAGTCGTGTCAATGCTGCCACTACCAATGCCAAAACTTGATATCTATATCAATGCCATTATCGAGTCAAATAATTAACTTGTTTGGAGTCTGGAAGTGCAACAAAGGAATACAAAAAGTGGTAATTCATTATTTAAAAGATATTTTCTCCTTCACTATGTTATTGACAACATCCAAGAAAAAGAGTTAAGACAAATGACCTAAAGCCTTTTAGCCCTCTGTTCCAGTGAAGGCATTCATGGTTTTTCAAATGAGTCATTTCATATAAGTCCCTTCAAAGCCATATAAGTAATCTAAAAGCCATATATGGCTTTAGCGAGGTTAAATAACTTTATAAAAGTATCAATTTATTGATGTGATGCATATTCATTTTAAGGTTTTAGGTGTTGAACCTCAGGTCAGGCTTAAAATGGTATTAAGATTGTTTTTCCTTTTCAAAAGTTGTTTGAGGTATATATTATGGTCTAAAAATGAGGAATCATAGTGAAGCCTTAGATTTGAAATATGAACTATGAGATTTCTAAGTGGGTGATTTACAAATTGCAAAGTTTATATGCCAAACCTAAAGTTCAACCATGACGCCTCAATTTTAGGTTATAATAACTCAAGTAACTATTAAAACACAAAATTAATCTCAAAAACTTAAACATCATTTTTCAACTTGACCTCAAGCAACTTTGATGTGATGTGTATTCATTTCAATATCTCATGTGTTGAATCTCAAGTTGGGCTGAAAATGATATTAATTAAGTTTTTAAGATTGTTGTTTTGTTTAACAAAGTTGCTTGAGGTATATATTATTTTCTATAATTGAGGCATCATATATAGGCCAAATTTAAGTTTGGAACATAAATTATGAGATTTCTAAGTAGGTTCTTTAGAAACCACATAGTTTATATGCCAGACCTAAAGTTCAACAATGATGCCTCAATTTTATGTCATAATATCTCAAGCAACTTTAAAACGAAAAATTATTCTGAAAACTTAAACACCTTTTTCATCTTCACTACATGCAACTTTGATGTGAAGTGTATGCATTCCAATGTTTTAGTTGTTGAATCTTAGGTTAGGCTTAATGTAATATCTGTTAATTTTATTTTGCTTGGTCAATGTGTTCATCCTACTATATGCCAATACGCAGATTTTGAGACTAATTTGAAAACATTTGGATGAAGGGGATCCCTTGGATCATTGGAGAAAATAAGTCAAAGTATTAATAAAATAAATTTTAATGTTTGAGAATGATGGGAAATTTTTACAAAATCATAAGGGACCTAAGTGGAAATTTGTTTTAAGTAGGAGTAGTCTTATATGATTTACTCTAAGAGGTGGGCAAATGTGAGGAGGAGAGTGGGCCATGTGGCACTCTACCTCCACTTGTTTAAAAAAAAAAAGGGAAAGGGATGGCTTCTTAAGAAAGTTGTCATGTGTAAAGGTGGGAGTTGAGAGAGACGACTCCATGAACGAAGGGGATGCTCGAGTGGAGCACCATCGATGACCACCGTAGCCATCGCTATCCTCCAACTAAAGTCTCGCCGGTTAACATTGTCCCTTCTTCCTTATTTTATCTCCCTACTCTTCAAACTCCCCTACAGTCCATGGTAGAGTAGACTAACATGAAAGAAAACTGGGAGAGATAGGTTGTGATGGTTGCTCTCACCACCTCGTTCACTTTTCCAGCACTATCTAGGTGGATTATCGCCGTTGACCTGCCTTCCCACCTGTAATACCCGTTAATTTCAGAATATAATTCGCTTAAGAGTATTTTAGAATTCTACAACGTTATTTTAGTTATTTATTTTGGTCATTTTTAATTTTCATATTTAATTGTTCTCTTTGAATATTATTTATGAAAATTGAGTTAAATGACTGGACTAAATATTTGCACAATGAGGGATATATTCTAAGAATGGTGAAATTCATGGAAAAGTGGTTTCAGAATGGTCCATTAGTCCATTTATTGTAATTGACTGGATGGGTTTGGATGTTGGGTTATGGATACCCATGGGTTATTGAATAACCCATTAGAAATATTTAATATAAAGTTTCAATAGTACCCCTCATTTTTTTTCACTCAGCCGAAGGAAGGCAGAAAGCATTTCTCTCTCAGTTCTTCATTTTCTTCTCAAATCCTTTCCTTGATCTTCAGAGTTTCGATTATTTGTTCGGTTCAAAAGCTTTGTAAGGATCAAAGGTAAGCTTTAATCCGATTATTTTCCTTAAATTTCAGTTTATGTAGAAGATCAGAGGAGATTTTGTTCTTGAAGATTTTGATGATAATTCATGAATCTCAGTTGTTTTAGAAGTTATATTTGAGTTATAATCGGTTAAAAGAGTTGAAATTCTGGTTTTGAAACAAGAAAGGGAAAGGATGAATTTGTGAGAAATTTCTGCAAAAACTTCTGCAAAACCGAGTTACTGTAGCGACCAGGGATTTCGAAACAAAATCTGGAAAATTTTCTTCAGGTACTGTAGCAGTATTGTAGTGTCGGCAGTCAACGTTACTGTAGCGAACCGGGACTGTAGCAGTCAACGTTACTGTAGCGAATCGGCACTGTAGCAAACCGTACTGTAGCAACCCGTTACTGTAGCAGTCAGAAAATTTTGCGTATTTTCGTGATTTTGTTTCCTTTCTTATGTTTCCTTGTAATATATTTTACTAGGAAATTTTCCTACACAAATTCTAGTGTGGAACAAGGTAAACTTGGACAAACATCAAGGTGAGTGAATAACCTTGCTCAGCTAATTTGATATTACTAGTCAAAGTACAATATAAGTCCTATTTACAATATTATTTGGATAATAAGCAATTAATTTTTCATATGGGAGTATATGATGATCAGTAGAAATAAGAGTATGAAGAAATTATTTATTTCATAACAATTGTACTATGTGATGAATTCTCACTATTTTATTAATGAGTAAAGATCTACGGGATCTAATACACGAGTGTGAAAGGGTTAAAGTCCCATACTACTCGGTGTATATCTAAGAAATCTTATACACGAGTTTGAAAGGGTTAAAGTCCCATACTACTCGGCGTATACCTATGAGATCTTATCCACGAGTTTGAAAGGGTTAGTGTCCCATACTACTCGGTGTATATCTATGAAATCTTATTCATGAGTTTGAAAGGGTTAGAGTCCCATACTACTCGATGTATAAGACAATTAATTATATGAGTAAATGTGGTATTTGTACTTTTGATATTTTATATAGTACAGTTATTTACTTACTGAGTTTTTAAATAAACTCACACTCCCTATGATTATTTTTTTCAGATACAGAAAATAAAGAACAAGAGTATCCGTTGGAAGATTAGAAGCCCCTTGGGATTACACTCTATTTCTGTCTGGTGGGATACCAGTACTTATTAATGTGGATATTAGAAACGCTCTGTATTTTCTATAGGTCTCCTAGGCTTGCGATGAGATAGAAATATCAGACTATGTATGTCTATATTTGCTTATCAGATGAATATAATTCTGTAGTGTGGAATGAATGATTAAGGTTGAATGTAAAACCTTACAGAATATATGTATATAACGTATGTTTGAGAATTATATCAAATGAGTAGTATCTTTTCACATGCTCAATTTTTGGGATGTGACACCACCAGTCACCACAAGTTAGTCAAAGGTAATGCCAAATAAAATTAATTTTTCTTTTTCTAGGTTTTTCTCTCCCATATAACATTTGTGTGTATAATCAAAGGGTTGGGGATTTCTTTTCTTTAAATCAAAATTTTTAGACTGAGGTTCTAGATAGTGAAAGGAGGTGGGAGCTGACAGTTGAAGGGAAGGGGAAACAGGGCAGTTCAGTGAAAGGTATGAAAGTCTAGCTATGATATTCTTCTGCATACTAAATTCCTTCTTTGTATTAGTTGTTTCTGGATTATTGAGTTGTGAGAATTAAATCTGATTTTCTTTTTAAAAAGAGAAGTTTTGGAAGAATGATTGATATGTTCGCAAATTTTTG
Source organism: Biancaea sappan (assembly GCA_037074585.1). Classification (NCBI taxonomy): domain Eukaryota; kingdom Viridiplantae; phylum Streptophyta; class Magnoliopsida; order Fabales; family Fabaceae; genus Biancaea; species Biancaea sappan. The sequence continues at coordinate 26,055,282 of CM073500.1, forward strand.
CTTAGAAATTTGTAGTTCTGGTTAATTGGGTTTTTCTGTGTTGTATAGGCCTTGAGCCGACATGGATGGGATGAGATTCTATTTTGGTATGCTTAAGACAAAGAGATAGCTCGAAAAGGAAGTGGAATGAGATTTTATTTTTGGGATGCTTGAGACAAAGAGATCGTTCGAAAGGGAAATGGGCAACTAAACTGATTTTCCTGTAAACTCTGATTTCTTTTCTATCTGTGTTGACTAAGGGGCTGTTCTATATTTATTAAGAATGGTATAATTTTGTACTCGTAATTTAGGCAAAGGATGTAACCTTTGGTTATTAGATTAAGGGAAGAATCATATTGTTTTATTGGGTTGATTAAAAGTGATAATAGAGAAACAATTTAAACTAATTTGAATCTAAAGGAAAGGAAAGAAAGGTAGGAGACAAAGTAGATGAAAGGGGAATCAAGGATTATACGTGATGATTTGGAATATTTTTTCTATCGATGTAGGTTGTATATTAGTCATTATTAATTGTGTGAATGTGGTAGCTGAGTGGATAAGGTAGTGAGTTAGAACTTTGTTAAAGAGAGAGAGAGAGAGAGAGAGAGGGTATTATGTTTATGTAAAAAGAAATTGGATTTTTGTTTGATCTTAAAGTGACTGGTGACCCCCTTTTCCACATGTTTTGACATTTTTTCTTCTCCCTTTTTCATGATTGGAATTGTTAGGGATTTCATTCTAAGTTCATACTTTATATTCAAATGCATTCAAGCAAGGATTTGGGTAAAGATTTGGTCAGTGTTCGAGGTGAGGGATTAACGCTTATCTTGAACTTAGTTACATAAATATATGTGTAATTTTATTTGATGCATATGCTTGTTATTTTGTTTTTAAAAGAGGATAATCCAAAGAGGGCCTAAGAGATCTCACTCTCCTAATTTAATTTATGAAGCGTAATACAACTCATGTTAGTGGTGGTATATAGTAGATACCGTTTTCCATGTGTTGAAATTGCTAGTATCACTTATTGTGAAGGATAAATACACATCTCTCTATCTTGAATTGTAACTAATCAAAAGATGAAAAACTTGAGATGGAATGTAGGCGTGATAAGTCCTTAAAATCAATGAAATCATGCCATTAAAAGTAGATTTTTCTCCTTCTCTTAGCGTTATTTTGCTACTCTTTAGCATCTTTGTACCTTTGTTTTAATTAATTTACCTTGTTTAATTTATTTTTTATTTTATCTAAATTAAAGCACACTTTCTTGCTCTTTTGAGTATTTTTGTTATGATCTTTTATAGGTATAAATATGGGAGAAAAACAAGAGAAGCTTGAAGACAAATGATGTTCCCAGTAGGCTGGTGCCTAGGCTCCAAGTCCCATTACTTGCAATTGTTCTCTGTCCAAATAGCGCCCATGCACCAAACCCCCATCACTTACTGTACATGCTTTTAGACCTAGCGCCCAAGTGCCCAACTTGTCACGTCCCAAAATTTGAGCACGTGACTGGCACGGAAAGTGAATTTCATTTCACCTCCGTAAGCCTATCTTTCTCTTAAAAATCATACAATTCTTTTTCATGCAACCAAAACGAGTTCTCTATACATACTACAATTACTCACATTACATCACTGAATGAACCTACCCGATTACAGAGATTTCTAGATTTATACAACTTAGAATAAAACTTAACTATTATACCTTTATCCTGAACAAATGAAAAGGTAATTATGGACTAAGGATCCATAATTCCTTGTTCCGATATTTACCTTCAGCTGTCAACTCTGAAAAAAATATCAATAAGAGGGGTATGAGCAAACCACATGCCCAGTGAGTAGATAACACAACACTATGACAAAAAAAATATCATACATCATAATGATAACATGCAGCAATCATACGTAAATCGATCATCATATGATATGATATTATTCGTAGTACTTCACGACAATATCCAAATAAATCAAATACATTTCAACATAATTCAAAAGTTCACAACAACAATCGGTGAAATCAATTTCACACAAATTTCCCGTACCAACCGGGTCGTCCAGAATACCTCTGGATCGTTGCCCGCGGCCCCTGCCGCATCCACCCTTATCGCTCCATTTATAATCTCCACCCTTATAACTTCACATAAATTTCTCCATGGGGTGCACCACCATGCCTTTCCTTTCCAGTCAAACACAATCACAATCATATATAAAAACATCCTCAATCATAATCTTGAGCCACATACACAACTCAGTCATTTACAATTCAAGCCACAACATAATCAATGTGGTTCCAGCAACATAGCATGTATACAACATAACCCATAATATAGAACAATTATTCAACTCAGTTCACATGCCATTCACAATCCATTATATAACCTCCATTCATGGGAAAATAAGAAAATATAATTATATACATTACCAGACACGTTCCACAATTGATTATGCCTCATCGTTCCACATCATCCTCTTCAAACTTGGATATACAACATATTTCCACTATGATGCAAAAAGTCAATAACAAATATTTAATCATAGCAAGTATTAACCCACTCACCTGGATTTCACGCTCTCGGCACTCCCACTTTGCACCTTGACCATTCCTATTGTAACCAGACAAAAACCATCAGGGTTACGAAATAGAGAAATTTCCTACCACTACTCTCGACCTTTACTCATATCTTAAGTCATAACTCCTAATCGGTAATGAATATCTAAATGAAACTTATACCATTGGAAACTAGACTCAAAGAGCTTTCCAACGATATAAAGTTTGCCCAAAACGGAGTCCGGATGAAGAAGTTATGGCCGATTGAAAATGAGCTAAGGTTTTCCGGCACACCTGGCGCCTGGGCGCCACCCATGCCCGGCGCCTAGGCGCCCCACGTGGCGCCTGGGCGCCATGCCTTTCTCTTCCCCACATGTCCTTGGCGCCTGGGCGCCACGATCGCGACCCTTCGCGACTTTCTCTCGGTTTTGGCCCGAATCTGGCCAAATCTTCACCGTTTTTCATGATTTCTTCCATAGGATCTCACCCTTAATGTCTAAGGAGCATTTAGACACCAAAATCACCAATTTTAATCGAGAAACGAAGCCAGAATCTCGATTTTACCTCAAACACTCTTAAAACTAGAAAATAGAGAAAAGCTTAAGAAATAGAAATTTCTACCTCGATTCCTTGCTTTCCCTATGTTGCTTGGCTCCTAGAGGCTCGCCCCGTAGCCCGAGATTCAGCCTCCAAAGCCCGGTTGTAGAGTTGGAGTGTAGAGAGAGAAATTAGAGAGAAGGAAGAGAGAAAGTGAAGAGAGAGAGAGGAAAGGAGAAAAATGAATAAAAAATAGGTGAGGCCACCTATATACTCGCCCGGGGTGAAATTATCACTTGCTCTGCAATTGACCCTCAGTCAAGACTAGTAAAAGCAAATTCATAAAATCTCACCTCAGGTGTTTCTAAATCCTCGGTGCCCCACAAATTTCTTTATTCACTTTAGTCCCTCTCAATATCTCAAACTCCACTTAACCTCGAATCCATCATCTTTTCGGTACCGGACTCATAATTCATTCCCATAAGCTCTATTCTTCTTCTCGGGTTCCTACTTGGTCATTTCTCAAAAGTCCTCTATACTTTCTTTTCTTTTCACTTTAGTCCTTGAGAATCTGTAAAAATTTCCTCAATTAAAAATTAAAATTTCTATTCCCACATTTTCTTCACTAATTCAAAAAGAAAATTTTCCACGTAATTAAATTTTTCACTAAACTTCAAATTAGACTTTAAATATTCATATAAATTCTTGGGATATTACATTCTTCCCCCCTTAAAAGAATTCGGTCCTCCGAATTCAAAACTTACCTCAAGATTGAAACAAATGCAGATATTTTGTCTATATCTCATTCTCTCTCTTAGAATTTTCACAATCAAGTACAAAATATAACAAGTTCAACATATTTTTATTTCTCAAGTTTCTTCAGTAAAAGAATTGCCTCAACAACAAAAAAATCAAATACGAAAATTTTTATTTCTAATACATAAGTTACAGGCAACAAGCTGAACTTGATTTACAAAACAGATAATTTTAATACGTAAACATTAGATCAAACAGCATCTTTCGGTACAAACAAAAGAAAGGATAAATTAAGAACGAGGAGGCTTTTGAAATGCAGAAAGTGCTCCAGGTCTAGAAGAAGAAGGTGCTTCAGACCTTAAGGAGGAAGTTAATCGTTGCAGCCTAGAAAGAGTTTCGGGAGGAAACGTCTGGGAAATTTGGCGAAGTGAAGAAGTCACTCCATTTATACAGTCAATACATCTCGCTTGTTGGTCACGAAAATTTTGAGTTGCAAACATCGAATGTCTATCAACTCTATTCGCCAATTCCCTAAAATGACGGTTCAAAAGCTTCTCCTGTTCTGTAAAGAGACGATTTATCGATCTCCCCTGTTCCTCAAAGTGGCGGTTTATCAATCTTTCCAAGTCCTCCATCTTTTGTCTCATAAGCGCAAGCTCATTATTAGAAGATGTTGCTGTGCTAACATCCTCTAACTCTACTACATCCCTTTTTCTTTTCTTAGCCTCTGGTGACTCTTCCATGGATCTCTTATTCTTATAATTCTCCAGGCTAAGATTTAGATCTAGCTCTACCTTGCCAGCCTCAAAGTTTAAATTGAAAGATTTATTGCCGGCCATATTTTTCTGAGCTATAAAGGTTGTACAGAAGTAGAAGTTTGATGCTAGAAAGCTTATAGATATAAACTCTTAGTGTAGTGAGCAGCGTAATGGGGCATCCATTATATATAGACGAAATTTAGGGCTACAAAACCTTTACATCATACTCTAAAGATGACCTACAGACCTTATCCGACGCAATGCCAATGGTCTCTGATAAGCATGCCAGAAAATAACAAAATATAATCAAATACAAAAGATTTCCTCAAAAATTTCGGCTAACTTTTGACTCTTGCTCAAATTATTAAACTAATCGCCGCTTCAATTTATGACTTCCTAACTCTGTATTTGTCATATCCAATAATTCTAAATCGAGATATTACTCCATGAACGGGTACCTTCATATTAACCTTATCTAGGTTTCTAATCCGTGACTTTGCCCTAAGCTTACACATTTTCAAACATACATATTAAAATAAAAACTTCTCACATCTACACATCAAGCGTTCCATAAAGTGAGAGAAAAATTTTACCTTTCACTTGCCTCTACGAGCATATATGTATATATGTATAAACATAGAGATACATCATTATCTATATATATTTTCATCTATTCAAGTTCTTTTAAATTTCAGACTTCTCATTCTCTGAATGTATGTAGAATCATTACATATTATTCCTGGCCATAACAAATAGCCTTCACTTTCTATGCATGAATAACATACATACATATCATATGTATTTAGATACATATAATCACAGTATAATTCAATCAATCATGTATATTATACTTAATTGAAGGCTTTCAAGAACAATACAAGAAAGCATAGAAATACATTTTAGTTCATCGTGAAAACATCCAAGACACTCTGTAATGGCTACATTGTCGACTTCCTTCAATTTCAGAAAATGCCAACGAGAGAAATGGAAAAACCAAGTGTAAATCGGCCGCAAATCCACCGAATATTGACTTTCGTGGTTTTGCCATTAATGCGACGCGTTGTTGGTGTACATGCCTACCCTAGACTCCTAGCTTCCAGCTTGCAGAAATCCATAGGTTAAGCGTGTAGGGTGCGGCGAAGAGATATCTTCTTTGTCTCTAAGTTCAAATTTTTCCTCTATAAGAACTGTCCCAACGTTCTCAGTTACCACACCACAAAGAGTAATCATCTCTGAGCCTACAACTTCCCAGCGTTCCTCTCTTCTCATACTCCGACATAAATTTCTAAATTTTCCAAATCATGGCCACAAGGAAGTACATTGATCTCACAGTGGATGCCAGGAGAGAATAGCTCAACTTAAACTTAAGTCTGGGCAAAGACAAGGGCAAAAGACCTTTTGAGGGGTCTCCAGAGAAGCAGAAGGAGAAGAAAATGAAGAAGATCGAGGAAGCTGAGGAGACTAGCACGGGCCATACCTCGGAGGACAAAATCGCCTGTCTAGAGCATGAGGTCAAAAATCTGAAAAAGATGATAGAAAACCTAGAGAAGTTAACTAAACGCAATCATGCAGAAATGACTTCAAGAATAGACAGGTTCTTCTATTGGTCTACCCAGTGCTTCTGCAATCAACAACAAAGAAGTGTTGATTGTATGAATGGGATTTACACTACCCTCCGCGATATTGCTCTGTCTCTCGCTCCAAGGAATGGTCGAGGGGTGATGATACATTACAACCCTCCTAATCCGAGACCACCTCGCTTTTAGATTACTCATGCATGAGTAATTTTTTTTTTTTACAATGTAATCCTTCTGCTTTTAATGCCAGTGGTTTCTTTTATGGGATGGTACTCCAAAAATAGTAATAATAAAATTAAGAAAGATAAAAGAAATCAGTCACACAAAATCAATCATGAATTTAACATATAAAGCCCCATACATACAATTTAATCCGACAGCAACGGAATCAAAACAAATAATAACCTTTCCCTTACCGAGTTTAAAAGTATAGCCATAACTCTCTAAAACTAAAACTAAAAACATAATTCATAAGAAAAGATAAGTCTTGGAGGAAAAGGAAATGAAAACATCCTACAGGACCTTCAGTGGAGCCATCTCTCTATAGTCGTGCCCGGGTTCACCACGATAGAGGAGATCCCACTAAGGTTACCTTACTCTGTAATCGGTAGGAGACCTAATCCCAAAGCTCTGATACCAACTTGTCACGTCCCAAAATTTGAGCACGTGACCGGCACAGAAAGTGAATTTCATTTCACCTCCGTAAGCCTATCTTTCTCTTAAAAATCATACAATTCTTTTTCATGCAACCAAAACGAGTTCTCTATACATACTACAATTACTCACATTACATCACTGAATGAACCTACCCGATTACAGAGATTTCTAGATTTATACAACTTAGAATAAAACTTAACTATTATACCTTTATCCTGAACAAATGAAAAGGTAATTATGGACTAAGGATCCATAATTCCTTGTTCCGATATTTACCTTCAGCTGTCAACTCTGAAAAAAATATCAATAAGAGGGGTATGAGCAAACCACATGCCCAGTGAGTAGATAACACAACACTATGACAAAAAAAATATCATACATCATAATGATAACATGCAGCAATCATACGTAAATCGATCATCATATGATATGATATTATTCGTAGTACTTCACGACAATATCCAAATAAATCAAATACATTTCAACATAATTTAAAAGTTCACAACAACAATCGGTGAAATCAATTTCACACAAATTTCCCGTACCAACCGGGTCGTCCAGAATACCTTTGGATCGTTGCCCGCGGCCCCTGCCGCATCCACCTTTATCGCTCCATTTATAATCTCCACCCTTATAACTTCACATAAATTTCTCCATGGGGTGCACCACCATGCCTTTCCTTTCCAGTCAAACACAATCACAATCATATATAAAAACATCCTCAATCATTATCTTGAGCCACATACACAACTCAGTCATTTACAATTCAAGCCACAACATAATCAATGTGGTTCCAGCAACATAGCATGTATACAACATAACCCATAATATAGAACAATTATTCAACTCAGTTCACATGCCATTCACAATCCATTATATAACCTCCATTCATGGGAAAATAAGAAAATATAATTATATACATTACCAGACACGTTCCACAATTGATTATGCCTCATCGTTCCACATCATCCTCTTCAAACTTGGATATACAACATATTTTCACTATGATGCAAAAAGTCAATAACAAATATTTAATCATAGCAAGTATTAACCCACTCACCTGGATTTCACGCTCTCGGCACTCCCACTTTGCACCTTGACCATTCCTATTGTAACCAGACAAAAACCATCAGGGTTACGAAATAGAGAAATTTCCTACCACTACTCTCGACCTTTACTCACATCTTAAGTCATAACTCCTAATCGGTAATGAATATCTAAATGAAACTTATACCATTGGAAACTAGACTCAAAGAGCTTTCCAACGATATAAAGTTTGCCCAAAACGGAGTCCGGATGAAGAAGTTATGGCCGATTGAAAATGAGCTAAGGTTTTCCGGCACACCTGGCGCCTGGGCGCCACCTATGGCGCCTGGGCGCCACCCATGCCCGGCTCCTAGGCGCCCCACGTGGCGCCTGGGCGCCATGCCTTTCTCTTCCCCACATGTCCTTGGCGCCTGGGCGCCACGATCGCGACCCTTCGCGACTTTCTCTCGGTTTTGGCCCGAATCTGGCCAAATCTTCACCGTTTTTCATGATTTCTTCCATAGGATCTCACCCTTAATGTCTAAGGAGCATTTAGACACCAAAATCACCAATTTTAATCGAGAAACGAAGCCGGAATCTTGATTTTACCTCAAACACTCTTAAAACTAGAAAATAGAGAAAAGCTTAAGAAATAGAAATTTCTACCTCGATTCCTTGCTTTCCCTATGTTGCTTGGCTCCTAGAGGCTCGCCCCGTAGCCCGAGATTCAGTCTCCAAAGCCCGGTTGTAGAGTTGGAGTGTAGAGAGAGAAATTAGAGAGAAGGAAGAGAGAAAGTGAAGAGAGAGAGAAGAAAGGAGAAAAATGAATAAAAAATAGGTGAGGCCACCTATATACTCGCCCGGGGTGAAATTATCACTTGCTCTGCAATTGACCCTCAGTCAAGACTAGTAAAAGCAAATTCATAAAATCTCACCTCAGGTGTTTCTAAATCCTCGGTGCCCCACAAATTTCTTTATTCACTTTAGTCCCTCTCAATATCTCAAACTCCACTTAACCTCGAATCCATCATCTTTTCGGTACCGGACTCATAATTCATTCCTATAAGCTCTATTCTTCTTCTCGGGTTCCTACTTGGTCATTTCTCAAAAGTCCTCTATACTTTCTTTTCTTTTCACTTTAGTCCTTGAGAATCTGTAAAAATTTCCTCAATTAAAAATTAAAATTTCTATTCCCACATTTTCTTCACTAATTCAAAAAGCAAATTTTCCACGTAATTAAATTTTTCACTAAACTTCAAATTAGACTTTAAATATTCATATAAATTCTTGGGATATTACACCAACCACTAAATTGATAGTATAAAAGCTACTTTTAGGGGTTTCTAACTTAATTTTGGATCTAGAATCTTTGGATCTCTTGGTTTTATGTTATAATTTCTATTTTTGTTAGTTTAAGTAGTTTGTCTTCATTTTTAGGGTTGTTATGAATTCAAATTTGGAGTAGATTTCATTTTATTTCTCGAACTCTTGTAATCGCTTGTTGATTAATGGATGTTTATTCATTTTAATATTAATGCTTTTCCTTAATTTGGCCAATTGTTGGGATGTTATGGTGTTTTAGCTGAACTTAGGAAAGGGAAGTAAAAACTAGGCCTATGGATGAGTAGTATGAGTTCTTGAACCTTAAAATTAAGGGGATTGATTTGTTAATGTTATAAGAATATAACTATTAGCCTTATATAATCGTATTAAGGCTTGTTCATTAAATTTAACCTAATTTCACATAAGGGATTATGGAATAATATGTTATTATCTTAGTTGAGGTTTGAAAAAAATCCTTCTGAGAATTATGTGCCTTATATTAGCATATACAATCGGCGAGATCAAGAGTGAGAGATTGATAGTGAAACCTATAAAAATGAAAGGTTTGAGAATTGATGTAGATTGACTTTTATGAAGTTTTATTGTTGAATAATTCATTTTAATTCAAATCCTTCTTGTTGGAGTAGATTTTACGATTTTAATGCCTCTTGAATAATTAGCTACCATTTAATAAGATTTGGATTTTGTATCTATACTAGGGATAGCTTGATATGAAGTTGACCTTGTAACTTTTACTATAAATTAGATTAATCTAGGAATAGATAATCTTATTTATGTGGTTTTTAATAAATTCCTAATCTTAACCACCTACTTGAATAATTAGACTAAGTAATTAGACAATCATTTGGGTTAGGTAGATTTGTTTCTCTAAGTAATTGGGTTCAAACAATTTTAAGAACTTAACCAACATCAAAAGGACTTGTAATTTAAGTGATTCATTCTTTAACAACTCAAAAATTAATTTATCTATGAATTAGTCAGATTAAAAGTCAAGTGAAGTCAATACCAGCAACGCTAGGCTTTTGTTATTAGGATTAACTTACCCTTAGGTCTCAATTAATAGAATTAATTTAATTTGTTTAGTTTTTCGAATTACACTTTGGTTTAAGTTTACTTCTAAGCTTCTTTAATTTAAAGGACTGTCTAGATAGTATTTTACTTTAGTTTTATGGGTACTTGGCACTTCAATTATTATGGGAATGATACTTTTACTCATTTTTCACTATATTACTTGTGCGACCGGTACACTTACTAAATCACAAACAAGGCGTAATGGGCTAATCTTAAGTACTTCTTGTGTACATTATTTTAGTTACTCTGTGTGACGCCCTAGTCATGTAAAGTGATATCCAAGTGAAGTAAGTCTAAAATGGTTTAGGATAGTTTCTCATGAGCCTTCATACTCCATGGAAATATAAGTTGGATCTTTTGTAGACTAAAAATTGGACGCAAGCATTTAAACATAACCTCTATGTGAAAAATGAATTGGTGAAAGTCTAATGTTAACTTTTGTTGGTTAAATCTTCATGAGACTAATTATGATGAACACTTAGAGAGGTAAGTCAAGAATGCTGATTTATACAAGACATGATTGTGATTGCATTCTAATGAAGGAGAGGGTTACTTTCAAATCTAAATCTATTATGTGAGAAACAACGGTAACTCTCATCCAGTAATAAATAGATCGTTCACCCAAATGCTTGGAAAAGGCTAAGATTGTGGCAGGAATGAAATATAAATAGTATAAACCCTAAGATGAAACTTGGGAAGGAAATTTTCATTTCTACTTGGTAGTGCATTGTTACCTACACCAGTGCCCCTAAACTTTGTGAATATGACTGGACCTTGTTTTAAATTTATTTAACTCGCATGTGTTCTTGAAATTGACTGAAGTGGACAGTGAGGCCTTATCTTGTCTCAATCATGTACTACGTTATTCTCACTATCTTATGGTCATGTTTGGCATTAGTATTGATTTACAATGGTGCCTTATGAACTTGGAAATATTGAGATGACCTTGTGCTGAATGGAATTTATATGTGTAATTGTTGCATAGATTTCATTGTGTAGATGTATCTTTATGTATGGTGATTATCCTAGGGTACCAATATTAATTGTGTCCATACATGTATTAAATGTGTGATGATTTGTGTTGAAATAATTCATGTGCAGATAAATAAGTAGGAATGCTTATTTGCAATGGTTGTGCCCTTATGTGTCTAAATTATGGAATAAGGCGGATTTGACATGTAAGAAGAGCATGTATGGTTATCATGGTCTATATTACCACATTGCTTGGATGCTACAATGTTTGGGGTACCAAAGGCATAACACCATGAGAAATCACTAGTGGCAAGTGAACCCACCCTTGAGATTGCCACGCTCGAGAATGCCACCTGAAGGTGGAAAAGTGATGAAAATTTTATTACATGTGTATGCGAAGAAAAGACTACGAGACGAATAGGCCTATAGAAAATTTTGAAGCATCCTATGTGTATATGAATTTAGTGTTAGTCATAACGAAGCGTTTATGGTGTATGTATTGTAGCACTGGAATGATAACGTCTTGATTTCTTGATTGTTATTGCATATCGTTTTCATTGTCTAACTATGTATGTCATGCATTGGGTTGATGTTTGGCTTGGTTATAGTGGTGGATGAGATCCTTCCCCAGGATCCCATCCCTGCGAGTGGTACACAGTGGTATTCTGATTATAGGTAGATATTTCCTTACTAAGTATTTTCCATACTCAACTTTTTTCTTGTGTACCATTGCAGGTTCTTGTTTAGTTACTAAGACTTCGTATAAGGAGTAGCGAAGCCTCAAAGTCCATAACCCATTTCAGCTTTGGGTTGATGGCAATAGTATTAGTCATAGTGGGGTTCTAGAGTGGCTCTGTAGTGAATAGAACACCTAGGTTTATTTAACATGCTGGAATTATTGAAGAGTTATTTTTGAATTTCCTCTAATTGAAATTATTGATTATGATTAGCTTGATTAAGATTGATATAGAAGGAAATTCTTTTTTTTATCATATCAATCTTATTGATTCATGTTCAATCTATGTGTGGTTGTGAGTGAAGTTAGGCTTACGGCGGTGGATGGAATACACCACCGTGTTGGTCATATTCCTTGGTTGGGTCATGACACTGAAAATTTAAAATTGAGGTTTCACAGACAAATTTTAGGTTTGAAATATGAACTGTGAGATTTCTTAGTGGGGTGCTTTAGAAACCACATAGTTTAAGAGAAAACCCAAGTATGGAGGGGAAGGAGGGAAGAGAGAGAGAGAGAGAGATAGAATACTAGCGAACGAGAAAGATGACGGAGACCCACCATGGAGGAAAAGAGTGATAGAGATGACGAAGGCTACAGAGAGCAGAGGCAAAACAGGGATGATGACAATGGCAACAAAGAGTAAAGGCAAAACAAGGACGACAACGGAGGCAACAGAGAGTAGAGGCAAAACAGAAAAGACGAGAAGTGAATTTTTGAATTTGAGAAATAGGGTTATTCAGGGATTAGGACAGATTTCAAAGGTGGAAGAATTCGTCTCTAATCCAAAATTACGTTATTTGAATTAAAATAATTATAGACGAAATTCCCACATCTGAAAAATCCATCTCCAAAAATTTAAAAATATCAGAGACAAACTTTCCGTTGCAAAATTCTATCTGTTAAAAAAAATTTAACATTTCAAAAAATTCAAGGACGAATTTTGAGACATAACAATCTATCTTTGATTACTGCCTTTGAAATCGAGATAGAAAAAGTCTGTCCAAAATCTATCTCTGATACCTAATGCAAGTCAGAGACGGATTAGCAACACATTGACGAACTTAGAAATAGACAAAGTTCCATCTTTGATCTCTAGTTTTCTTGTAGTGTATATAGAATAGTTTGTTTTTTGGTTATTTAGTATGTTGTATAGTGTATATGAATTCACATACATATGCTTGTATCTAAGACATTAGGTATATACATTTTCGTGCCAGTCATGCCTCCCTAACGGAGTGTGACATATAATTTTTTGATAAATTAATAAATTAATAATTTACTCTTAAAATTTTTATTTACCTTAATTTATAAAATTGCATTTTAGTTCAACAGGACTAGGAGCTAGAGCTACGCATGGCTGTGGAAAAGGGCGATGCTTCTAATAAAAGAGATAATAAGAATATCAACTAGTTAATTAATAATTAAGTATTTAATTCCAATGGCTATAACTTTTTGAAGTTTGGACTTTCCTAAATTATGTTATTTTGACTTAACAATTAGTAATGTAAACAAATTAAATTAATTAATTATTAATGTTATGAAACCACATTTGGTTTTTTAAATAAAATAATAATTAAGAAATATTGGAATTCATAGTACATAGTCTTTTTTTCTTTTAGACATTTTTTCAAATTAATTTGCAAAAATTTTTACAGCTACTTGTTTGCAATCCGCGTTATAAAGCACATTCGTTTTAAGTTGTAACAACCATGAAACCTGCAATGTAAAACCTTGGTATGAGATTTCATGATCAAAATGTGAATAAAAAGGAACCAAAAATGGAATCAGGCAACAAATTAAATTTGTAGATACCTCCATGATCAGATACCCTAAAAAAAAAAGTATGTGGTGCTGCTTCTGCATTCTTATAATTCATAATTAACCATATTTTAGTTAATTACTGAATCATTTTCTTTTTATTTAGAGCAATGTTTTAAAAACTAGACTGGTCATTAAACCGGTGAAGATACCAGTTCAAGGTTCACTAGTTGAACTGTGGTCGAACTAGTACTAATTAAATATATTTTTTTTAATTTTATATTAATAAATAAGAAGTACTATTATTTTTTATTTTGAGAAAATATTGTTATATATATTTATATTATATTAGAAATTAAAAGATAACTTTTTAATATGAATATGAATTTTTTTATACAAATTATAAATATTAAATAAAATTTTCATCATTCCACTTCCCAATGCAAGATCAACTCTCGGCTTTAATTACTGGCAATACAATCTCTTTCTTCTTCCCAATGCATTTGGTGTGCACTCAATGTCTCGGATCCTGTTCCTCTCCTTAGCCCAAAGGAGATTTGGGGTGCCTGCATTTCTTTTTTTTTCCTGGACTTATAGCAACAGTTTTTTCTGTTGCTAAAGGTTTCAGCAACAGAATTTTTTGTTGCTAAAACCTTTAGCAACAGAAAAAAATTGTTACTAAAGGTAGTATTGCACTCTGCATTACTTTTTAGTAATGCAGAGAACCCAAATCTGCCCAAAGGCTAAAGAAAGTCTTTAGCCTTCTTACAGCCATTGGATGGCTGTAGGAGCTAAGGAAGGCCAAGGAAGGGGGTCTCTCCCAATGCCTCAGCTCACGTCTCACGCTTAGTGCCTCAAAAAAAATGGTGTGAGCTCTGAAAGTAATGGTTGGAACCCAAGAGGGGGGGTGAATTGGGTTTTATAAATTTTTCACAAGAATTAATTGGAAGTTAAAATGATTTTTTGTAAAAGTACAATGCTTAGGATAATAAATACAATACAGAAAATCAATGTGCTGTCAAGATAAATAATTATAAAGATCAAGGAATTAAAGAATAGATATCAATATGCACAAATTAAAGAGTAAGGGATAGAGAAAGCAAACTCGGAGATTTATACTGGTTTGGCTAATCCAAGCCTACATCCAGTCCTCAAGAGACCACTTGAGTATTTCCACTATAATTGCAAGTTTAATCCGGGTACTTGCAAACCACTACAACCACGCAAATTCGATCCGGGTATTTGCGAAACCACAATGAAGAATTTATGAATCCGGGCTCCTCCTCAACCCAAAGCAAGTTCTTCCAACACCGGTACTTGCGAACCTCAACTCAGAATAATATATGTGTTGATCAAAATCAACAATACAAAGAAACTCTCTCTAAAGAGTAGATGAAAACAAATGAAGCTCTAATAACTCTAATGATAGAGAATATGCAAGATTTGGCTCAAGAATGCTTTCCTTTCTCTCAAAGATGATAGAAGAAGTTAATATCACATTGTAGGACTTTGTTCTTGCTCAAAATCGTGTATCTAAGGTCATATATATAAGATTTTACAAAACTAGCCGTTATATAGCCGTTACAGCACTTATAGTGCAGTCCAGATTTTGAGCTTTCTTTAAAAATTCATAACTCCCTCATTTGAACTCCGTTTTAAACAAATAATATACCGTTGGAAAGCTCTTGGAGTCTAGTTTCAAATGAGCTAAGTTTTACTCAAAAATTATTTTTCTTTTAAAAGATATAATCAAAATACTGACTATAGGTCAGAACAGAATAATCAACTTTCAGTTTTTCAAACTATATTTTAAATAGTCATATATTTCTCATTTGGACTCTGTTTTCAATAAATAATATACCTTTGGAAATATCTTTGAGTCTACTATCAAATGAGATTAAGATACTTGAAAAAATTATTTTTCGTTTATGAGATATGATATAAAGAGTGACCAAAGGTCAAAAACTAACTTTTGTAAAATTTCATATCTCACTATCTTTTTGTTCAAAATAATTGAGCCAATGTATGCAAATCTAAATCATTGAGTTGCACAAGTATACTAGCCTATATAAAATATACCTAATGTAAACACATAGGCTATCTTGATGCATCCAAGCTTCCAAGACTTCAAATCTTCTAATTCTTCATTTCTTGGAGCTTCATCCTTGCATGTTGTTTTCCTTGAGTGAAGCATGATATTGCTTTTCCTTGTTCTTCAATACAATCCTCACTCTTCTTGTTTTGAACCAACCTATAAAATATATCTTACTTGCAAACCCAATGGTTAGTTTAATAGCATGATTCAATATATGCAACATACATATTAAATAACATAATCATGCTTAAGTACTTGTAGCATATATATGATAATTAATCTTTATATATATCAATGTTACTATTCAAATACATTTGTCATCATCAAAACTTATGGCATATAGCCTTAGGGTCAACAATCTCCCCCTTTTTGATGATGACAAATCACCACAGAAAAATATGTATCACAAGATAATGAATGCAATGTTATAAGCACGTATACATATTTTTCTATTGTTTCTTCTCCCCCTATTTGACATCAACAAAAAGGTGTAAGGAACACAATATATAGAAGTTAAAGCACATACCTTCTTTAAGTCAGGATGTCAGAGGATGTCAATATAGTATGGGGTAAGGATACATCAAAACTTATCATTGATTTCATTGACATGTAAAAAGAAAATTTTAGAAAAATTTTTCTCATGTCAAATGAAATGAGCCAAAAGATAAAACTTGAAAGAGTTTTAGGCTCCCCCTTAAACCTTGCATAATTTGAAAAAGAATAATGAATAATGAATATCCAATTTTTCAAGATATATTCTTTGTCAAAAAAAAAACATTCAAGTGAGACAAAGCTCCCCCTGAATTTCATAACATTTTTCCTTTGAAAAAGATTGTCCAAATCATTATAAAGGAAATTCAGTTTTTGATTGCAAAATTTTGAAGTAAGATTTTTGAAGAAATTTCTACAATATTTTCATTGAAAATGATTTCTGCTTGTTTATGAAGAGGCATTTTTAGTAAATAGCAGAAAAATTAAACTCTTTGAAAAAAAAACATCATTTGCTGTCATATGATAGAAATATTTACATCACACAGCAGAAGTATGATATATGGATTAGCAAAGCATGATATAAACAAGAATATTAATCATAATCCATAAATCGAATAATAATATTTTTCAAGATTTCTGAAAAATAATTTCTGCATATATGCATAAAATTATTTCAACATATAGCAAAAGTGATTTAAAATAAGGATACTCAAATCCTTTTCTTTTCAAAACAAATAATGCTTCAATATGGCAAAGCAATTTCAGCATTGTGGAAGCAATTCAAGAGATTCACGATATTTTTCTAAAACATTTTACTTCGAAGGAATTTAGAAACGTTTCATCTAAGGAAGCAATATATATGGATTAGTGTAATAAGATATATTCAAGCATATAGTTCATAATCCATATATGAAACATCAATATTTTTCATCCCTTTTGTTATCTAAAACAAAAGAGATCTTTAAAATCTTTTCTTTTTCAAAAAGAATGTTGCTTCATATGATAAAACATATTAACATAACAGAAGCATTTTTAAAGTCCTTTTTCAAAACAAATTTGCTTCATAAAGGATAAGATAAATTTCAGCACAAAGGAAGCAATTTATATACTCATTCAAAATGAATTTATATATGTATCTTGAGGATGAGTACATGTAAAAATTTTGACAGCTCATTTTGTATGAGTGCATGTGGAATCATGAAATATTATTCTTAGCCATAGCCTTCGCTCATGATGCATGAATAGCATACACAACATATGTTCTTAGATACATATAATCACAGCATGATGTAATCATGTATGCTCTCAAGAACAACACAACAAAGCAGAGTGATACGGTTCTGAATATCACCATTTTATTAATCCTTAAAATTTCTAATCAAAACAAATTAAATCAGCCGCAAATCCACCGAAAATTGACTTTTGTGGTTTTGCCATTAATGTGACGCGTTATCGGTGTGCATGCGTACTCTAGACTTCTGGCTTCCAGCTTGCAGAAATCCATAGGATGAGCGTGTAGGGGTGCGGCGAAGAGATATCTTCTTTGGCTCTTAGTCATAATTTTTTCTCTATATAAAGACTGCCCTAGAGTTCTCAATTATCACACCACAAAGAGTATTCATCTCTGAGCCTACAACTTTCTGACATTCCTCTCTCTTCATACTCCTACAAAAATTCCAAACCATGGCAGCAAGAAAGTTCATTGATCTCACAGTAGAGGCCAGGGAGGAAGAGCTCGACTTAAACTTGAGTCTAGGCAAGGACAAGGGCAAAAGACCTTTGGAGGGATCTCAAGAAAATCAAAAGAAGAAAATGAAGATCGAAGAAGCTGAGGAGATTAGTACAGGCCATACGTCAGAAGACAAAATTGCTTGTCTGGAGCAGGAGGTGAAGAAACTTAAGAAGATGATAGAGGACCTGGAGAAGTTAGCTAAACGCAACAATGCGGCACTGACTTCAAGAATAGATAGGTTCTTCTATTGGTCTACCCAATGCTTCTGCAATCAACAACAAAGAAGTGTTGATTGTATGAATGGGATTTACACTACCCTCCGTGACATTGCTCAGTCTCTTGCTCCAAGGAATGGCCGAGGGGTGATGATACAATACAACCCTCCTAATCCGAGACCACCTCGCCTGTAGATTGCTCATGCATGAGCAAACTTTCCCTTTTTTTTTAATTATGCAATGTAATCCTTCGGTTTTTTTTTAATGCAAGTGGTTTCTTTTATTTGATGGTACAAAAAAATAATAATAAAGAAAGATAAAATAAATCAGCTACACAAATTCAGCACAGTATATATATATTGAAAAATATATATCCATTTTAAAGATGGAAAGAATTTTCTGACATGGACATATATATCATCATTTCAAAGCAAAAGCAAGTTACATACTTATCAAGATAAAACATATTATAACTTGAGTATGTAGTACAATAATTGAGGTAATATGGATTAATAAGATATAATCAGATATAAACTAGAATCCATAAACAATCGTTCATAAGCTATATCTTATACAAAGGATATGACATGTATAATGCTCAAACCATGATGAATGGTATAAAGACAATATCTTTATATACAATGATATGATCAAATATGTAAGATATTAGAGAACAATATATCATTGTAATGAAAGTATGTCAGTAAAAAAAATTGCCAACATAGCCAATTATGATCAGGGAGTATCACTCAATTAAATATTAAAGTGGTAAAGAATAGAGATACTCATCAATTTTGGCAAAATCTTATTGCTTCTTGAAGTTCCTCCTCAAGATTTTGATATTCTTGTTTTGCTCATTGCTCTTCTTTTGATTCTATCTTCTTGCAATTTTAATGAACTTAATTGATTGATTATTTGCAAGATCCTCTTGAAAACAATCTCTCATAAGATCACTGTCAAGCATTGGTCGATCATTACGAATGAGCTTAGAGGATAGATTTGAGGACTAACTCCTGCAAAACACTTTTGGTGGAGCACTTTGATGTTCAAATAAATCTCGAGCACTAGGAGCAACATTATGTTCAAGATATGCCATATTAATAAAAGTGCTATGCTTCCATGAAATGTAATTTTGCAATAAATTTGATTTCATTGAAAATATTTAAATAAGATTACAGCAAGGATAAATACTATGGGTAGGAGTAATCTTATTGTTGTGAAGACAAGAAAAATGTTCTTGTAATGGAAGCAAGTTTTCATGATGCGGTAAAAAGGATAGTTTGAGCAAAATTTGGAAGAAAGATTTTAGCTCAAAACAAAATTCGAATCTATAAGCTGCACACTTAACAATTGTTTTCAGATATAACATGCATGAGTATCAAGGATAGATGTAATGCATATTAGAGAACAGACAAAAGCATTAGAGAGCAGTAAACATATCAGTCAAATTTCTTACAATGCATTCCAGCTTATATGTTTACTTATCCATTGCCTCTTTTTGATGCAAGAGAGTGGAGTTTGAATGATGTAGCCATTGAAAAGTCATTTCTGCTCCTTGCTTCGAGGCAAATCTGCAAATTAATCCTTTGTCTTTGATACCCAAATTTTTTTGGGTTTGCCTGGGTCATGAGGTCCTTTTTGAAACCATTTCATTTTTACTCCATGAACAAGATTTTTCTTATAAAAACAGGAGTAAGACTTGTGTCCTTTCAGTCCACAATAAAAACAAGTGCAAGGTGGACTTTTGGACATTTTTGTAGGAACAAAGTAGTTTTCGAAATATTTCTGATTTGACTTGTTAAGAACAAAACCAATTTTGTTAAAGCTACTACTTTGTTTCTCAATAGAAGAGTTTTGAATTTCTCTACCTTGAGAAAGTTTTTTAAGTGTGTTTTTAAGATCCTCATTCTCCTTTTTCAAGGAATCACACTTGGTACAAAAGTAATTTTTGTTGGTAGAGATATTTGCCTTTAAAATCAAATTCTCTTCTTGCAAAGTTTTGTTTTGATTTTCAAAAACAAAATTCTCTTCCTTGGAAATAGAAAATTCGTTTTTCAATGTTTCCAACTCATTTTCAAGAGAAGAGTTTTTCTGTTTTGAAATATTTAGTTTCTTTGCAAGTATAAGAGATTCTTCATGTAAATCATCAAAGGCATCTTGTAATTCTTCAAAAGAGTAGTCAAATGAATTTACCTCATCTTTATCTCTGGCCACAAGACAAGTGTTGGCTTCTTCATTTGTGTTCTCCTCATCGGAATTGCTATTTCCCCAAATGGAAGATAGGTAAGCTTTCTTTTATGATTCAATTTTTGGTTGTGGTTTCTCTTTTTCTCCTTTTTCTTTTTCTTCTATCTCCTTGGTGATTTGAGATTTTCCTGTAAGTTCAACACCAAGAGCTTGCAATTGATTAAGCACAAGTCGTATCTCATTAATGGTTTCACAATTTTTCATTTGAGCGATATCAAG
The DNA here is from genome assembly GCA_037074585.1 of Biancaea sappan. Lineage (NCBI taxonomy): Eukaryota > Viridiplantae > Streptophyta > Magnoliopsida > Fabales > Fabaceae > Biancaea > Biancaea sappan. The sequence continues at coordinate 26,076,000 of CM073500.1, forward strand.
TTCATTAATGAGATTTCTAGACTTTAATTCCATTGCAACAAGATCTTCCTCATATGCAACTTCTAAAGTTTCCCACATTTCCTTAGCAGTTGCACAATTGGAAATTCTGAAAAATTCATCTTGACTCAATGCACAAGAAATAATCAATTTTGCCTTAGCATTGAGTTGCACTAAACTTCTTTCAGTATCATTCCATTCACTCTTGGGTTTTGGAATGTATTTTCCTTGTTCTTCCTTGACAGGCATATAAAAACCATTTTCTATAATTTCCCAGAGTTTATGGTCTACTGAAATTAAAAAAATTTTCATTTCATACTTCCAATATTGAAAATGATTAGCATCAAAAATTGGAGGTTCTGTGAAAGAACAATTTTCAGACATAAACCACTCACTAGATCCAACCATACTTACTCTTAGACGGTTAAGTCTTAAATCAAGAGCCCAAGCTCTGATACCAATTGAAAGTAATGGTTGGAACCCAAGAGGGGGGGTGAATTGGGTTTTATAAATTTTTCACAAGAATTAATTGGAAGTTAAAATGATTTTTTGTAAAAGTACAATGCTTAGGATAATAAATACAATACAGAAAATCAATGTGCTGTCAAGATAAATAATTATAAAGATCAAGGAATTAAAGAATAGATATCAATATGCACAAATTAAAGAGTAAGGGATAGAGAAAGCAAACTCGGAGATTTATACTGGTTTGGCTAATCCAAGCCTACATCCAGTCCTCAAGAGACCACTTGAGTATTTCCACTATAATTGCAAGTTTAATCCGGGTACTTGCAAACCACTACAACCACGCAAATTCGATCCGGGTATTTGCGAAACCACAATGAAGAATTTATGAATCCGGGCTCCTCCTCAACCCAAAGCAAGTTCTTCCAACACCGGTACTTGCGAACCTCAACTCAGAATAATATATGTGTTGATCAAAATCAACAATACAAAGAAACTCTCTCTAAAGAGTAGATGAAAACAAATGAAGCTCTAATAACTCTAATGATAGAGAATATGCAAGATTTGGCTCAAGAATGCTTTCCTTTCTCTCAAAGATGATAGAAGAAGTTAATATCACATTGTAGGACTTTGTTCTTGCTCAAAATCGTGTATCTAAGGTCATATATATAAGATTTTACAAAACTAGCCGTTATATAGCCGTTACAGCACTTATAGTGCAGTCCAGATTTTGAGCTTTCTTTAAAAATTCATAACTCCCTCATTTGAACTCCGTTTTAAACAAATAATATACCGTTGGAAAGCTCTTGGAGTCTAGTTTCAAATGAGCTAAGTTTTACTCAAAAATTATTTTTCTTTTAAAAGATATAATCAAAATACTGACTATAGGTCAGAACAGAATAATCAACTTTCAGTTTTTCAAACTATATTTTAAATAGTCATATATTTCTCATTTGGACTCTGTTTTCAATAAATAATATACCTTTGGAAATATCTTTGAGTCTACTATCAAATGAGATTAAGATACTTGAAAAAATTATTTTTCGTTTATGAGATATGATATAAAGAGTGGCCAAAGGTCAAAAACTAACTTTTGTAAAATTTCATATCTCACTATCTTTTTGTTCAAAATAATTGAGCCAATGTATGCAAATCTAAATCATTGAGTTGCACAAGTATACTAGCCTATATAAAATATACCTAATGTAAACACATAGGCTATCTTGATGCATCCAAGCTTCCAAGACTTCAAATCTTCTAATTCTTCATTTCTTGGAGCTTCATCCTTGCATGTTGTTTTCCTTGAGTGAAGCATGATATTGCTTTTCTTTGTTCTTCAATACAATGCTCACTCTTCTTGTTTTGAACCAACCTATAAAATATATCTTACTTGCAAACCCAATTGTTAGTTTAATAGCATGATTCAATATATGCAACATACATATTAAATAACATAATCATGCTTAAGTACTTGTAGCATATATATGATAATTAATCTTTATATATATCAATATTACTATTCAATACATTTGTCATCATCAAAACTTATGGCATATAGCCTTAGGGTCAACAAGCTCAGCTAGTCTATGGTTTCTCGCCACATGACGATGACGACTCAATGTTCCTTCTTCTTCTTCTTCTGCCACATGATGATGAGGGTCTAGTGTTCCTTCTTCTTCATCTTCAATTAGACAACGATGACGACGACCTTGTGCTCCTTCTTCTTTCGCTCCAACATTCACGTTCTCTCTCTTTTATCATCATCTTCTTCTTTGTTCAGTGACAGTGGAAACTTTTTTTTTTAAAAGAAAGATGTAACTAATAACCCAATAGGTTTCTTCGGTTCAACCTAATGCCAATTTTTTGCCCAAATTAGATCAGATCCTAGGCCGATCCCCAATTCATTTGGTTTGACTAGTCGATTCAGTCTAATTTTGCATTCCATGATTTAGAGTGCTTGATAGTACATAATATATATTCTATTGCATGCAAGTGACTTACTTTTCAACATTCAGTTTAACTGTGGCCGAGGACATTACGTATTGTGCATGGTCAAATCATACATCTCATCACATTGAATTAAGGAAAAGCTAGTTATAGGCTCTGTACGGCAAAATTAGCCTATAAACTACCTGATAGCTTATAAGCTAATTTTTAACTTATAGCTTATAAGCTACCTTATTGAATTATAATTATTCGATAAAAGTAACTATTGAAGTAGTTGAAAAGTATAAAATGACATAAAATGATATGTATTTTTTAATTTCAAAATAATATAAATAAATATATCATTTTTATTTTTAATTAAATTAGTTTTAATTATTATACATATAAAATTCATTAAAAATATATATATTTATATATATATTTATTATATTTTATATATGAATAATATATTTTCACATATATAATATATTTATATATATTATTATATATAATAAAATATATTTACATATTTTATTTTATTTATATATATTATATATATTTATATATATTTATATATATTTTATCATATATTATTATATAAATATAATATTATATATGTATAATACATTATATATAAATATAAATATAATAAAAAATGAGTAAAATAGGATATAATAAAGTAAGGGGTATAATAGGTATTTTAAAAAATAATAATAAAGACAAAATAGAAAAAAAAAATTATAATTTATAATTTATAAACTATAAATTATTCAGAGTAGTTTATAAGAATAAACTATTAGGTACTAAAATAAATTCGTTTACCGAATATTTTTAACGAACTTATAAATTAAGTAAATAAGTTATAAACTCACTTATAAGCTATAAACTGTCTTGTTAAACACAACCATAACTACGCTCACGAGTCAAAATTGCCTTAGAAGTCCAAGTTAGGTTTGGTTACATGGAAATAACTATATGTGAATGACTTTTTTTGTGAAGGCTTGCTTGAAACATAATATATATATAAGACATTAAGGTAATTAAACACTAGGATTTCATGGCCACAAATTAAAGTACAGACACCTCATCATCAGGAACAGTGAAGAAGTTAACTTGCATTATAATCATCAAGCGATTAAGTTATCAAATGTTGATGAGGTGGAAATGCGTGATTTTGGAGCAGTTGCGTTTTAATAAGATGTGGACAATAACGAGAAGTCCTATTACATATTAATTACATCATTTTCATATATATATATATATACATATATATATATATATATACACATATAATATTTGTGCCCACGGATTCAGGTCAGTACAAGGATACGTTAACCATCAGCATCTTGCACAGTTGGATTGTCTTCTAATTGGTAAACCATGCAATTAATGGAGAGTGGAAGAAGTATTATTCGTAATTAATGTCTTATTTTCAATTTGTATTTTCATATGAGAGAGATGATGAATAAATTAACCGAACGCTGATGATGTAAGTACTTGAGCCACCACTCCAATTTACACACAAACGATTTGGGTGATATATCGCTTTTTCTCAGTGTTTATATATATATATATATATATATCCATGCCTAGAGTACAATATATATGTTTGTTCCCTCTCCTTTTTTTTTCTTTTTTATCAAAGGTATTTTTCATTTAATTTAAAAAAACAATTTTTTTTATAATTTACTAACTATAAAGAATAAAGTCCTCCTCAAGTTAATATATTGATTAAAAATTAAAATTTTGTTATTTATAAAGTGTTAAGCACATGTACGACACTACGACTACGACCAAACAATATCAATAATTATATTAAATATGTTGGTTCCCTTTCTTTGTCTTGACTTTATGGGAATATGTTTTACAAGGCCTTTCTCAAAAAACTGGATTTGCTCTTGTTTTAATTTAAATTGTCGATCATTATGATTGGCGGTCGAAAATTTAAAAAAAAATCCAAATTTTTTTGAAAAATTAAATTTAAAAAAGTTCAAAAAATTAGAGCCCTCAATCTTAAATAAAAAGACTTCTATTTCCTTAGAAACAAGGGCAAATATGGTTCCCTTTCCCCAATCTCATAAAGGCCACTATTTATAAAAGCCTCCATTTCTCAGTGCGAACAAAATAATAACATTAAAGCTTTCATTATTTCTTCTTCCTTTTGTTAGTTGATGAATCGGGGGTGTTCTTCCAAGGCTCAGGAATTATAGTTACGTAAGTCTTACTTTTTCGGTGTGAATTAAGATCTTACTAGTAAGCAGCAGGACAATTGATTCGGATATCTTATGATAGATATTGAAATAAAATATGATATCATATAGTATCTAGATAACAAAAAATAACTATTCAATGAATACTGGAAGGATTAAGATGGATAGACAAATCAAATAGCGTATTTGATATCTGTCTCTTAATTATTTATATAATAATAAATTATAAAATTATAATTTATTATTTATATAATTTAAGATTTTTGTTGAATTAATTAATAACAAATTTGGATACCCAATAACAAATATAGAGTATCCAATATCCATTATGCAATATATTTTTTAGATAATTCGTGTATCTCATATATCAAATATTTCGAATACTGATACTAAGAAAGTATTTACTTATTCAAATATTGAAAAAAAATGATCGAGTATTCGCCCATTGCCATCTTAGAATTAAGTTCACATTTAGATGCGTTTTTCACTTCTTCTTTTTTTGAAAAAAAATTATTATATATTAAGTTGTTTAATAAAAATGTAATATATGTGAATTTTTTAAATAACTGACATGATATTGAGTTAGCTAGTATCGTATTCTAATTAAAAAAGAACTTACGTATATATATATATATATATAAACTGTAGTTATATATTTTCTATTTAATATTTGTTTATTACATCTTCTCATTGTATTAATAATGTTTTTTTAACTGAATTGTTTTTGGTAAAATATTAACATACTTGTCAAATCGGCCCATCATAACTGAACTAGACCATTTCACAAACAATTCATTTGTCTAAAGTCCATAATTACCTATATGCTGGCCACTTCTATTTATAGATTTCATTAATTAAATAATCCTTAATAAATAAGTATCTCATTTCATTATTACAAATTATTGACCTCTTAAATTAGTGTTAATAATTCTTATCTCATTATAAGTATCTTAAAAAGAATTTATAAATACCTTAAATATCACCAACATAACACAATAAAAATACAGTATTAATAGTTGCATTCATGTCTATAAAATCTTAATTTACATGGGAAATTTACCCTATAATTAGTGCGTGTTATTTCCGCATATGTTACAAATAAGTTGATCTGTGAGACATCAAAACAAATCTCCACGTTATTTAGTGAATACCGTTGTTGACTTTTACGTTTGCTTATTAATTGTCTTGGTTGAGGAATATATCTTTTTCTGTGTCAATTTTTCTTAAATTTGGACCATGGGTCATGAAAATTGGTGGTTTTGATTTTTCTTTTGTCTTTTTTTTATTTTTAAATTAAAATTTAATCATAGACAATATGTAGTCAATATAAGAGTACTGTTTAAAGTTGTTAAAATCGATTTTATATTTAAGATCAGTCAAAGATCAAAATAGATTAAATCGAGAATCAAAATATTCTACATTTAAAGACATATAATAATTGAACATATATCTATGTATATATAAACAAAAAATGAATATAATATTATATTAAAAATAATTAATTAATGTATAATTTTAATAAATAAGACCCAAAATATAATAATAAAAAAAACATTTTGCAAAAATAACAAAAAACATTGATACATTGAATACATTCAATTAGTAAAAGTAAAAAAAAAAAAAAACCAGCTCTCATTTTCTATTGTAATTAGAATATTCTTTTTCTCACCAAATACACAGTTTATTTTTCAAAATTTATAATATTATAATATCTCATTATTAATATATATTAAATTTAATTAAAAATTAAATAAATTATAAGTAATAAGACTGCAACTGTATAATATAAGTAAAAATTTAAATTAGTTTGATAATTTTTTCATCCCAATTAATCTAATACATTAAAAATATATCAACAACTAGAAAAGATGAAAAAGATCTAAAATGTTATAAGATCGATAAAATTATAAGATCTTAACATTTAAATTGAAATTCTATTAAAATCCTAACAAATTTAAAATCAAAATCGTTTAACTTATTTAAAATTATAAAATAATAAAGTCTTAAAATTTAAAACAAAATTTTAACAACCTTGTCTCCGTTCATCTCCGATGTTTTGCTTACACCACCGTGACCATATTTAGTACATCAGTTTGAGTCTTTCTAGACTTGACGAAAGCGCTTACACCAATCTGTCACATAATCTACCGTGTGTTTCTACGCATTAGAAAATTGTGCTTAGTGTCCCAATCTCAAACCAATCTTCTGGTCAACATATATTTTCTATATCCTAGAAGTCAACTAAATCCAACATTGCTCGCACCAAGTCCAAGATTCCCAGACCAAAAATTGGATCACGGATGTTAATTGTGAAGTATAATGAGAGAAATTTAAATTTACTTAATTCGTGTCTATTTGAAGTTCATCTTGGGAATTACTATCATCATGGCTTACCACCCCAATTAACGAGACGGGAAAATAAATCAAAAAACGGAAAGCAATTAAGCAAAGAAACAAAATAAAAAAGGTAAAGTCCCAATTGCATAAAGCATCATGATAATGGAATAGAATATGGTGGGAGTAAGTTGCCGTTAAAAAATAAGAAAGAATAGTAATTATAATTCCCTGCGCAAGGATCCACAGTAATCCCGCGTTTTCCCCCACTACTGTCGCATGGCTTGACACGTGTCGTATTGGCATCATCTTCGCTCGATCAACGGTCTCGACCTTGACTACGAATTGCGTTTTCCCCCACTACTGTCGCATGGCTTGACACGTGTCGTATTGGCATCATCTTCGCTTGATCAACGGTCACGATCTTGACTACGAATTGTTACCGTACATCATTCTTCTCACCGAATCCTTTTATATTTTTATATTTTTTTATCGTTTTTCTTGGTCGTCAAAGGATTAGTAATACTCTAATTTCATTATTACACTCAACGCTCAGACAAACTCGCTTGTTCTACCATCTATCCTTTTCCTGCTTTTCGGCTTCTCGTCGCCGTGTCTGCGGGGAACGGACAATTAGAAGTGCGGTGCCTTCGGCAAACGCGGGCGTTTTGGAGGTCAACACTCACAGCAGTGAGTTACAGTTTCCTGGTTTTACTCTTCTGTTTTTGCACTGAGTTCTATATTGTTAAATTTAACAAAGCCCATTACTGTTGTGATGGTTGCATGCTTCAGTTCCGACTCTGAACTTGTTAAGCTCTGGTGATTTACTTTTATGAAATTGGCTTCTCAGTGTTCCTCTTAGGCCAGTCTAGTTAAGACCTGTATCACAACCTGTGTGTTCGCATTTTCAGTTGGAGTTCTAGGTGCTTTATCTCTGTCGGTAGCGTTATTATGTTTGTGATGTTCAGTCTATTTCTTCTTAAATTTCGTGCCGTATGTTATCATTTTCGTGCGACAGTTGATTTAACGAGTAGATCTGTGTCGAGAACCTGTAATTTGGGTTTTTCAAGCTTCATCTTTTGAGAGAATGTTGAATCTTCTTATACAGCTAGAGTAAATTACCTGCCTATTCCAGCCTTCTTTCCATCCCCTACCCACAATACCGAAAAGAAAGAAGGAAAAACAATGATAGAAATATATTGTTTAATTCACTAACTAGATATTGGAGCTGTACTAGCAACTGAGCGTCGCGTAATTGGTAATCTGATAACTTTATATTCCCCTTCTAGATGTAATCAGATATAAGTTATGTGATAAACTGGTTATTAGTCTATTGCTCTACTGTACATTGCGACAGTCAGCAAATTTGCATTTGATGCTGCTGCTAGGGAACACTATAGATGACTGATGAGTCACTGTTTTTATTGTCATATGAGGTTTGCAGACAACCTATAGGCTCCACGAAAATCCTCAAATTAGTGAAATACCAACTTTTGTAATGTACCAGCTGAATTTTCCAATTCTGGCTTACTACTTGCATTTACTGTGTATACCATGCCCAGGTCAACTTGCTAGACTATGTCTCCGAACTCCATAAAAGCACATAGGGAAGTGCAGGTTAGAATGCAAATATTCAAAAAAAAAAATTCCTAACATGCTTTTGATGCAGTAAAGTGAACATTTCTTTTCCAGTACATTATCTCACTCTTTTAATATTTAAAAGTAAAATAATTAAGAGAATATAAAAATACAACTTCAGTTTGTTTCAACAGTTGACATGACAAATTGGAGTCTTGGTTTCCAGGTGTTTACATGTGACTTATGCATCGACTGTCTGCAGAGAAAATCAACAAATCTTCATTAATTGTTTAGCTTTCTATAACCCTGATATCATCAGCATTTCAACCACAGGATATTCCTGGGTTATCTGTAATTTTCTTTAGGGTCTGAAAGTGTGTAGAGCTTACATAAACTACAAAAAGGAAGGTGTTAATAGAATCTAGAAATTTCCATAAACTACAAAAAGGAAGTTGTTAATATTCCTCAGTAGTTAATAAATATATATCCTATGTATTTTTCTTGGTTATCTTGGGCAATGTTCTTTTGAAAGAACTTTTGTTACTTAGTACAGTGTTTTATTAAAACCCTATGATACTATTACATTTGTCCTTCACCTTCCTTTGTGTACAGTGTGTTATGTTTAAACTATTTTTAGTTACTTTTAATCATTTCCAGTGAATCCTCCAGTCTTATATTTGATCTTGCACTTCCTGGAAAAAAGAAAGTTCAATTCAATCTCATACTTTATGCATACATAAGAACATTTCCTGTAAACAAACTCATGATTTGATTTTGTTTTTTATATATTTTTTCGAGTAAGAACTAATGTTAGAACTTTCTCCACAGGATCTTCCGGTGTAATTTCATGCTGCTCTATTCGGATTTATAATGTAGGATAGAGCGATGCCCTTTAATGGAGATTTAGATGATGCTTTGAATGAACTCTTTGTATTGCAAATATTTGTATCATAGTTGTGGCCCTCTGTTGTCCATGTATTAATGCCAAATGTGAATTCACTCTGATTTTGCTTAAATTTCCTGTAATTTTCTTCTCCCCCCCCCCCCCCCCTCTCTTCTCCCTCTCTCCATCTCTCTTTGTGTCTCTCTCTTTTCCTTTGTATTTTGGTAAGATTTTATCATAGACATGCCGTCATGGTGGGGAAAGTCTTCGTCCAAAGAGTTGAGGAGGAAAGAAAACAAGGAAAGTATTATTGATACAATACAGCGCAAGTTAAAAAGCGCTTCTGAAGACAAGTCCAATGATAAATCAGGAGGATCTAGGAAATGTCTTACTGTCTCAGATAAGGGATCTAGATCCCTTGTGCTTTCAAGATCATCATCTCCCTCAACACATGTTTCCCGATGTCAAAGTTTTGCAGAACGGCCTCACCCCCAACCACTCCCATTGCCAGGGGTGCATCTTTCTACCATCAGTCATACAAACTCTGCAAATAGTGTAGCAACAAAACAAGAAAATGTGAGAGGCTCTAAGCTATCTCTGTATTTTCCCCTACCAAAACCTGGATGTGCTTCTAACCAGGGAGAACCCATTGATGCTGAGGGAGACATAGCCCCTGCATCTGTTTCCAGTGACAACTCTATTGATAGTGATGATCCATCCGATTCACGTCACCTTAGTCCCCTGGCATCTGTCTGTGAAAATGTAAACAGAATCACTATTAACAGTTCCTTCAGGTAGCTTTACATCTATCTAAACACGTCATTCTTCTTTTCTGATGTTCTCTCTCTTACATATTCAACTTATTTTTCTTTTTATCCTCTGATGAATATTTATGTGCCCCCAAAGTGTGGTGCACAAGGAACAATCATCTGGCAGTATCACTCAGAACTCAAGAGCTTTGTCAAAACCAGATCCTCAACTGTGCAATACTCGATCTTTATCTACCTCACCTAAAGGAGGGCCTCTGTATCTGAAGAATCTGCAAATAGCTCGTCCAGCTGGTCTATGCAGTGCTCCAGATAGTTCAATGTCAAGTCCTTCTAGAAGTCCATTGAGAGTATTTGGTCCTGAGCAAGTTTTAAATGCTGGATTCTGGACAGGAAAGCCATATTCTGATGTGGCTTCTGGACATTGCTCAAGTCCAGGCTCAGGTCATAATTCTGGGCATAACTCTGTTGCTGATCTTTTGGGACAGAATTTTTGGCCTCATAGTAGGTGCAGCACCACTGATTGTTCCCCGATACTTAGTCCCAGAATGACAAGCCCTGGTCCCAGCTCAAGAATACACAGTGGTGCTGTCACCCCTCTGCATCCACGAGCAAGAGGCACTGTGACAGAGTCACCTACAATACGTCCTGATGATGGGAAACAAACTCACCGATTACCTCTTCCTCCAATAACAATCAATAATTCTTGTCCTTTTCCTCCAACCTATTCTGCGGCTACAACTCCTTCGGCTCCACGTAGTCCTAGCAGAGCAGAAAATCCAATAAGCCCTGCTGCACGCTGGAAAAAGGGGCAATTGCTTGGAAGGGGAACATTTGGACATGTATACCTTGGTTTTAACAGGTCTGTAGCAAGTCGCATGACTAGGCACAGGCACATTAGTATATAAATTCTATTGTTGGATCTATTACTCATCTCTATGTTTATTGATATTAGGATTTCTTTATGCATGATTTTGGAATTCTTAATCAAATAAATTGATTTTAAATCTACACATACCCTATTTGACCTTGTCTAACTTTTGAAGTAAACCCTGGCCTGACACAAAATTGGTATTTGTAGTTGTTTGTGTCCCAATTTGGTATGAGCTATTTGAGATTTTCCTGCATTAAGTTCTTTCAAGTTTGATTTAATTTAATTACCTTCTGATTTCTATCTTTTAATGGAAATCCTTGCCCAGACTCAAAATAGGTATTCGTAGTTGTTTGTTTCCCATTTGGTATGAGCTATTATGATTTTGCCTGCATTAGTTCTTTTAATTCTGATTTAATTTAATTAACTTCTGATTTCTATCTTTTAATGTAATCCTGGGCCTGACTCAAAATTGTATTCGTAGTTGTTTGTGTCTGATTTGATATGAGCTATCTATGATATTTCCTGCATTAAGTTTTTTAACTTTTTCAAGTCTGATTGAATTGGATTAACTTCTGATCTGTAGTGAAAGTGGTGAGATGTGTGCAATGAAAGAGGTAACCCTCTTTTCAGATGATGCAAAATCAAGGGAATGTGCACAGCAGCTTGGTCAAGTAAGCTTGCTTTTGTGGATTGGTCAAAAGCCCTTCCTCCATTCTGTTTTATGTGTTTCGCTGTTAGCTATTACTAGCATGTAGTGCTCTTGTAGTGATAAGGGCTCCAATGTGTTATGGCACATAGCATTTTGTATGCTACACTTAGTTGTAGCACACATTATACTATGATTATCAAATATCAAATATACTAATATAATTTATAATGAAAACAATACTAATGAATCTACTACATGTGAATAATTAAACTTCAAAACATAACTCATGACAACTTAATCATCCATCAAATATGACATCAAATACTTAAACCATAAATACGTCACTTGCTGAACACTCTGTCCTACTTTCTCAGTTCAACTGCCCCATAATCCCTCCCAGCTCTCCAGACCTTGAAAAACCTGAAAAGAAAATAAATTCCTCCCATTTATAAGTTTGAAATCAGAAAACCATAGATTCATAGCATATAGTGATTTCATCAAAGAAGAAGAAAAGTTTTGAAATCAGAAGAGGAAGGGGGGGGGGGGGTGGTGCTGTATAAGTAGCTGCTGGTGGCTGGAGGGTTGCAGGAGATGATGTCCGCGGAGGCAAAGTGTCAATCTCCAGATAGAAAATGATAGGGTCCAAGGGGTTACAAGGCTGCAGAACTTTTTGCCCTCGGCCTTCTCAAATTTTATGAGATTTTACTTATGTCAATTAGTGGATGAGGCATATCCACGCTTACCTGATACAACTTTCCAGAATTGCACTGCTAGGGTCACTTGCAACACCCAAATCTAGGTCATTGATTTATATATATATAGGACCTAGATACTTATCAATGATGCATATTCACACTTCAAATGCATTGTGCAGGAAATTACTCTGCTAAGTCGCCTGCAGCATCCGAATATAGTGCAATATTACGGGTCTGAGACGGTATGTTATTGAACTTTTGGCATTATTCTGATAACAGTTTTGAGTTTTTGAATATGTTTCCTTTAAAATATTAGTACAGTTGTATGAGATTTTACTGTCTTGTTCTATTACACATGAATCGATAACTGTTATCAAGTTTAGAATTTCTGCCTACATTAAATTTATGGATTCTCAAAGTTCTGTCTCAATAATCTCATATTAGGAGATGAAATCTAATTACTCAGACAGTGCCAAAAACTGTTGGCAACTGCTACTAGAGATTCTTTTAACGATGTTTGGGTTCTTCATCTCCAACAGGTAGATGACAAACTTTATATATACTTGGAGTATGTCTCTGGTGGGTCAATCTACAAACTTCTTCAAGAATATGGCCAGTTTGGTGAAAGTGCCATCCGTAATTATACTCGGCAAATTCTGTCAGGTCTTGCATATTTACATGCTAAGAACACTGTACATAGGTGAGTTTCATAGATGATTCCAGTAATGTCTTATTATGACTTATGTTTCAGTATTCATATGTACTTTCCATATTTTGGAAATCAATTTGGCCCGGCATAATTATTGAATGCCATTCAGGGACATTAAAGGAGCAAACATATTGGTGGATCCAAATGGGCGAGTAAAATTGGCAGATTTCGGGATGGCAAAGCATGTAAGAGCATTAATAAGTTGTTTTCCTGTGTAATATACAATTTTTATTGTCATCAATAAATGAAGTGCCACTTGGGCATTGGATATTTTGACTTGAGTTGAATATACTGTCTGCACTTCAACCATGAGGCTGTGGTTTCTAATATTGCTTTACTGGAATAATTTGCAGATAAATGGGCAGTCTTGTCCATTATCTTTCAAAGGAAGTCCATACTGGATGGCACCTGAGGTCAGCATGATCTTTTTTGTTGTTTCTGATGCTTTTTGGGCAGTATTTTTATGTGTGAACTCGTGTCAATCATCTAGGTTATAAAAAATTCAAATGGTTGTAATCTTGCTGTTGATATATGGAGCCTTGGCTGTACTGTTTTTGAGATGGCTACAACAAAACCTCCTTGGAGCCAGTATGAAGGGGTCAGTGAATTGTGAAGATGGACTAAAAAAAATTGTAAATTTTGTTGTATACGCATCTCATGCTATTGAGACTCTTATTGGTGCATTTGCATGTTTGGAAATATTGATTGTTTGTATATTCTTTTGTACATATGCTTCAAAGGTTGCTGCCATGTTTAAGATTGGAAACAGCAAGGAACTTCCTACAATTCCAGATCATCTGTCAGCAGATGGAAAAGATTTTGTCAGGCTTTGTTTGCAAAGGAACCCACAACATCGTCCCTCAGCAACTCAACTTCTGGAGCATTCATTTGTTAAAGCTACACTGGAAAGACCCATGCTGACTACTGATCCTTCAGATGCACCATCTGCTGTTACAAATGCTGTGAGATCTCTGGTAAGAGCAATTGAAGTGTCCATGATGCTGTTTCTTTGAACTTCCTGTTCTTATATGACATAAATTTGTAATAGAAATATGGACAAAGCATGTACAGTCAATGCTTTTATATTTTATCTTCACTTGCTTTTCACTTTGCACTTTTGCATATCTATGTTAAAATAGTCCTGAACCCAACTATATTATTTTATTTTAAATTGCACGATACATGTTAAAAAAATTGATTTGCAGTACAGGGTTTATACGTATCAGAAAGACTGAATTTGTTTAAGAAATCATGGGGCTCTAAGATGGGTAACTCCCAAGTGTTTGCTCCTTTCCTCCACATTGATTTTAAAAACCTGAGTCATGGCCACAAATTCATATCTTTCTTGCACAGCAGTCAATTTGTTTGTCTAGTCGGAAGAATATATAATGCAATGTTATTTCAGTCCTTGTTAAACCATAAACATGAATGTGAGAACACCAAATGGTGTATCTCCCTCCTTCGCCATATTAGCTGTCGAAGAGGTGTATGTTTATGAAAAACAGCATATCTACTACTGACCTAATATATATTTTTTTTTCTACTAAAACTTAATTTCTCTTAGATTGATTGATTAAAACATAGAGATACATCTTTAGTTGTCTGTCTTATTCTGATTTGCTTGTGCTGATTGTATGAGTTTGTTATATTGTTCTGTTTGAATATTCTTTTAGGCCATTGGAACTGCAAGGCACAAATCATGCATGGACTCCGAAGGGGCTGGTATCTATCCATCTAGGAGCTTGAAAACTGGTCCAAAAACAAGGTCTCCCTCTCTCTCTCTCTCTCTCTCTCTCTCTATATATATATATATAATGCACACATTTGCACACACTAGAGACAGAAGATTACTTGCACAGATAAAGATAACGTGAGTGTAGACCTGTGCATGTGCACTTATATAAGTGTAATTCTTACTCATTTCTGGTGATTGCGGCCCATTATGTTGTTCAAGTCATATAGTACTAGACTTCTAGTTACTAATTTATCCACTTGTTCTCTTTCCTAAAGTAAAACATAGTGTAAGAATCAGATAAGGATCTGCATATCTTTGGTACTAATCTTAGAAGATTAGCTTCATAATTGTCCCCGTTATTGTTAAGCTTAAATTTTTTCATACTTTGGAAAAGTGGCAATTAAGGAACTGTTGTTATGATCCAGCAAGTTAAATTCACCGCTGATTTCAGTTATGTTAATGCAAGGATACGAGGATTCTGTAATGTCAAAACAAATATAGTTTCTGTACTCATTATTTTTCCTCTCTACCCGTTGTTCTCAGTGATACCCATACACCAGGGAACATCATCTCATGTCCTGTTTCCCCCATTGGGAGCCCACATTTGACGTCTAGATCACTGCATGCAAGTGGAAGGATGTCTCCCTCGCCAATATCAAGTCCTCACACTGCTTCTGGTTCGTCCACCCCATTGACTGGTGGTAGTGGTGCGATCCCATTCCATCAAGCAAGGCAGCCAACCTTCTCATACGAAGGTGCTGATATGGTCCAACGGTCTCAAATTGGTTACTATTATGAGCCCAAGCATGACCCGTTTTGGGGGATTCCACAAACCACTCATGCTTTCCAGGATATAATGTCATTTGACAACGATCCTCCAGCAAACCAAATTAGGAGGCCTGACCAGAGAGACCCAAGACAGTTTTATGATGGCAAAACATATTTGGCTGATTGTGTGTCACAGCAACTATTAAGAGATCATGCAAGGATCAATTCCATTAATCTGAAGCCCAATACCTCAATGCTTGGCCACATAAATGACCTATGGCCTGTTTCTCAGTGATCATCTGGAGATGGCCTGAGCAGATCCGCTCTTCTTATGGTCAGAGAATTTTAAATCTAGTTGTCTTTCTTTTTTTCTCCTCCTTACAATTTTGGCTATTTTAATCTGACTTGGCTCAGTCTTGAGTCGCCTTCGAAGTGCTCCTCGGATTCACAGGCCAGTCTCAAGCTTTCGTGGAGTCCTCAGTTTTACCGAGTAGAAGCCTTTGGAGCTGCAGCAGTCAGTCTAGAGTCATGAGAAAAAAAAAAAAGAGTTTCTAGCTTTGTAAAGAAATGTATATTTCCAACATTGGCGCTGCCACTATCTGAATTGTATTTATTATCCTTAGGTGAAAAATGCAAATGGTGGTGGTGGCGCCGCAAAAAACAAAAAAAATAAACCAAACAGAAAAAAAAAAAAAAAAAAAAAAAGAGGGAAGTTTTCTGTACAGATGGTTATGGTCTAAATAAAAGTAAAATTTAACCAAGGTTTTACTCCAGCATGTGCCTGGCTTGTTCCATATTTGAAGTATAATTAGTAGCTTAATACAACTGCTTCAGGGACCTGACACCTACATCATATTGAACGAATGGAATCCATCTGACAATCCTTTGTTGTCTAGAGTAGAATTATAAGGAGCGTGAGTCTTTTTAATAGTTTTGTTCAAAGAAAAAAGAAAAGCAATTTTTGGAAGCTTCAATATTAGGAATGATTATGGATAATAATAGTTTTCATCCTCAGACTTATATTTTAGTGAGTAACAAATTCAAAATCCATCCTTTTTTCTAATTGAATCACTAAAGTTCTCAAATCTAGAATGATTTATTTGGAGAGATTTCATAGTGACCTGCTAATATAATTTAAAATACAGAGAATGCCCTTTAGTTATTGTCTTTGATTGTTATTTATTTGACGCACACTATTAATTTGAGACAGTGGCTGTGTGGGTATCAGCCATCAAGCTATCCAAACCTACACACGAACCGTTAGAAGGGCTCAGAATTTTTTTGACCCAGACCTATATTCATCTTTATCTCGATATGAAAATCCAATCAGATTAATATTATAATTTAGGACGTTAAGATATCGCCTTTCGACAATATTATTCTCTTTGACCTTATTTTTTTGTCAGAATCACCAAACTTTTATATATTTTCCATATTACCGAAACTTATCACCTCATGTGTCGATTAGAAGTTTTTTTTTTGTTTCTTGCATGTAAATTGTGATATGGAATCACGATTTGCATGCAAATAAGTAAATGAAGAAATTAACATGTTGTTAGACAATTATTTTTAAAATAAAATATATATTTTTGTTAGTAAAAATTATTTTTTTGATCAATAAGTAATCGTGTTCAGTAATGTAACAAAATAGTATCGATTATATAAGTGTTAAAATAGTAATCTGACACAGAAATTCGACGGAAGTCACTAGTTCGACAGAGACGAATTCAACAAAAGAAAACAAGAAAAATGGATGTCAAACTCGTAATAGTTTCCAAAGAAATTTGTGTACGTCTATCAAAGTTCAATCGTCGAAAGCACGTCATTCGACAGGCAAGTTCAAATAAATATCATCAACAAACAAATCGAGAGACAAAAGATTTTGAATGATGAAAAGATGTCAATTAATGGTGTGACTTGGTTGTCGAACGCTGAAGGCAAGAGAAATTGTCGAACGAAAGTCGTTAAACACAGTTACTCCTATCATCAAAATAATTAAGACAGTTGTGTCAAACTATATAAACTGTCACTTACATGGGTTAAAGCAGTTGTGTCGAGGAATGTAAACTGCCATTTACGTGATATTAAATAGATAGGCAATTACTTCCGTCATTTGTCTATAAATATTAAGTTATTTGTTGTAAAAAGGGTTGACAATTCTTGATTAAAATCTTAATATCTCACACGAACAGATTAAAGGATCAATATTAAAGTATGTTTTTCACCTTATATTTCAGTCAATTTAATTTAATCTTTATCATTCCTGTCTCCTTTATTTTATGCAATTGATTGCACTTTCTTTTAACTTCCAGCACTTTAATCGTTTTTATTTAAATTTTCTGCACTTCAAGTTCTCAACGTTTTATTTTTAACAATCTATTTTCAACAATTGACTTTCTATCATTTGATTTCTACAATTTATTTTTTTTGCACTTTGCATTCTACAATCTACTTTCTGCAATTTACTATTTTCATTTAACTTTTCTGCAAAGAATGTGTTTCCAGCCTCACGTTACATTTTTTAGTTACTTACGTTCAACACTGAAGTTACTTGCGTTCAACCATTTCTATAAAAAACGAGATTACCGCATAACTTTAAAAACACATCGATCAAGATTTTTAGTCTGTGTTGTTGAATTTGACTTTGCCCAAAAAATACTGTTAACACCGGTATGCAAATTGGGAATTCGGGATCAGAATTTGCATGCAGATAAATTAAAAAAGTAACCTGCATTCAAATCGCGATCTAACACGATTTGCATTCGTATATATACACACACAAATAGAACTCCTTGTATACTTAATGTTGAAGATAGTACGAAAACTTGTTATCGGTTGGCACTGCCACAATTTGAGTTGAACGATTATTTTAGTCATGTGCTACATTTCCATTTTTTTGCAAAAGACAGTCTTTATTTTCACTTGAGTGATATCGTCGATTTTGACAATCAATTAAGCATACTGCAACATTTACAAGAAGCGTCGTCTTTTGGGTAACATGTTGCACATTTTGCAAGAGGACAAAATATGGGACGGAGCAATACCAAGATTTTATTTCATCCTACAATGTTCTAAACATTAATATATTCCATTTTTACTCATCATTTTATTAAAAGTAGGTTAGTAGGACAACGTTGGGCCAATGTCAAAGTTCACCCTTAAGTCAAACCATTAATTAGAAGTTTTAGACCTAAAACAGGGGCGATGTATGGCATTTTGAGACATTGTATTTATTTGAATTAGTTGTAAATGAATTTAAGGGTGCGATTAGAACAGCTTATTTTGAACTTACCTAACTTATTTTATGGTATAAGTGCTTATGTACATATTTAAGAGTATTTATAAAAATAGTTTATGGCAATACCCATAAGTTGTTTTGAAAGAGGAGAGCTTATAAAAATAAGCTAAAAACAGTTTATGTAAAAGTTTTTCATAAACTCTTTAATTATAAAAATAACTTAACTTATTTTATAAGCGCTTATATGACAAGCACTTATTTTATAAGTACTTAAATAAACTGTTTATTCAAACAAGACCTAAACCCCAAACCTTATTCCGTACATTTAAACATAAACTTTGTACATAATTGATTCATAAACCCTAAATCTTAATCTTCAATCATAAACCATAATCTATAAGCCCGTATTCCTAAAATTTAAATACAAATCTTCGATAACTCAAACTGAATGCAAATCCTAGGATTAGGATTTGCTTGAAGATTGAGCCTTTTTACCCCCTTCAAAATTTTAGTTAGTCATGCATGAAAAAAAATAAAAAGCCTAATAGAACACGACGTGACAGTTTTCAGCAATATGATACGAAAAGTTGATATATATTATATATTTATATATATATATATATTAAAAAGGTCAATATAATCAAAAAGCCGAAAAGAGATTACGTTACTAAAAATTCAAAATTTCTAATTTGGGGAGACGTCTTGTTCTATATAAGTTTTTCTACTTAGAAACAGTCAACAAAGCTCTAACCTACTTTTTATTAGTCAGGCTCAAGCTGAATTCCCATAGTTTCGTTGCCAATTCTGAATCTGAAGCCAAAGAGGTTGGTGTTGCCTTGTTACTGTCCATAAAATATTCACCAGATTTTCCCTTGACTTGTGGATTCAATGCTACATAACATTGAGTTGCGGCTCCCTATAAACATGCCACAAAATTCAGTACTTAGATACTAAGAATTTGAGTAAGTTATTGATTTGGTCCCAAAAGATTATAGTTGTCTCAATTTGATCCCTAGAAGATCTAATGTCAAATCTTAACATTGTATTTGTCTCAATTTCATCCATGTTTGTCAAAGTAACATTTGGCAACAAAAAGTTAAATTTGACAATGGTAAATTTTAATTTTAAAATTTAGCAACAAAAAAGATCAAATTAAAACAAATGCCATATTAAGATTTGAGATAAATGTAATCTTTCAAGGACTAAATTATTAATTTACTCCATTAATTTGCTCCAATAATTTAGATGACAAATGAGCACATTAACAGCATAAGGCATGAGGTCACCCCAGCATAAACTGCCCCAGATATTCTCATAAATATGAAAAATTACCTGTTGCACGTTTTTAAGGAAGAACTTCCCCACCATGTTAGCAACGGCTGCACAAAATAAATAATATATGCATTATTATAGAACTAAACTACTTCATAAGCAAGAAATTATCCATAAGAACTACCAGCTGGCATAAAATTTTAATTGAAGTACAGATGGAGGAATCTATGATCTCATGCATCATGAGGACAACCTTCTATCAGTATCAATTTAAGTATCATTACTCCCACAAATTGCCCAGCTTCTTGATAAATAACCATTAGGATAATCTACATACAGCAATTTTTATCCCCTGCTTTTATATACTGAATGAATAAATATAAGGTTTTACTAGCATTTTTGAACAAAATGTTTCATTAAAATTCTGTCCCCTTTTACTACTAAACTTCAGATTTATGTAAATGAAGATTTTGTAGTTGATTGGCAGTAAAACATTTATAGGTCTCTTGGCAAGAAGCACACATGCAAAAAAGAGACCAATAAATGCTCCTTTCTTTGTATTCAGTTTTCCTTTCTTATACGTCCCTTTCAATTACCTAACATGACAACTATATTAATATGGAGTTTGTCTTGGGTTTACTATAATGCCTAACCTGATCTTAAACATTAAACAAACCAATATCATCTTTTAAATTGAACCAGCAGTCTGACCGAAGTCAAGAAATAAGAATACTAACATGAACATATTCAGGCATTAGATATACAGGAATTACCATTAACATAACCATGATACCGAAGAATATTTGTAATAATTGTTCCAGGATGAAGGGAGTTAACAGTTATTTCCACTCCTTCTTCCTGTCAAAGAAAGAAGTATGCAAGAGTTCTCCATCAAACTCAAGTACTCAACCAATCAGTTCACCAAGTTAGTCAAAAGTGGATGCAGGGGAATGAAAACCTTTCCTGAAGTAGATTATTTACAGACCTGAGGCGCTAAAGATTACATTTAATAACGCAGAGAACATGGAAAGTATAATTCTACAAAGAAGAGGGAAAATATTCCTGAAAGAGTGATGGTATATAATATTTGCAGTCAACACAAATGTGGCAGTGACAGTAACTAGTAAAGCAGTAAAATATATAACCGTCAATACAACCCTGGATAGGGCTAAAAGGTTAACATATACTAATGTAACTAAAACAGCAATTTATAAGAATTAGTTGGCCCATTCCCATATGCACATTATAAATTTATAATACATAGGTAAAGAGCCATGTGCTTATATTCAAGCAAAATGGAGACAGAAATTTGTCCGTTTCTTTTTTATTTTAAGGGTTTCTCATCTCTACCAGTTTTCTAGTCATTTTACCTTGCCCTACAAAATAAAACTCAAGGCATACAGATTGGCGAAAAAGCCAAAAAATAACTTGGTTACATTCATACATTTTTTTCCGTTTCTTTTTTATTTAAAGGGTCTCTCATCTCCCTACACTTTTCTACTCATTTTACCTTGACCTACAAAATAAAACTCAAGGTATATGGATTGCAGAGAAAGCCAAAAAATAATTTGGTTACATTCATTAATTTTTGTATAAAAAAATAAGGTGAAACTACGTAAACCCCCTTCCCCCCCCCCCCCCGGGCCCCCCCAACAAAAAAAAAAGCTATAGCATAATAAAAACTATAACAAAAAGTGAAAACATTACATATTAATTAAAATTAACAGCTAAAATTGCATGATATTAGGGGGAAAAAAGTAAGTCAGATCATTAAGGAGAGAAAATTAAGAAAGATGGTATAAGGTATTATGTGACAAATCACGTGGCTTAGATTTTATTTAAACTGATGTATGACATTTTCACTTTTTGTGATAGTTTTTTTTTTTTTTTAATTTTAGGGGGGGTAAAGTGTTGTACTTCAAACTTTTGGGACTAAAATTGTAATTAAGCTATAGTTCAGGGAGATCTTGTGCAGTTCCCCCCCCCCCCCCAAAAAAAAAAAACAACACCAAAAAAAAAAAAGAGACAAGTACCTGAAGCACTCAACAAATACATTCTCTTCACATCAGACATCACCTATTATATAAATGGACTCAGCAAAGTACTCTAACCGCCGATTGGACAAGATCAAGAGTGATATTGCTATGTTTATTGACAGATTCTAAGTTATAATTTTATGAAATTCAATAAACTAGTGATGGCTTTTTATGAGTAGAATACCTTCAAGCGCCTTGCAAGCTCTTTTGCATGCAAAATGTTAGCAACCTTTGATTGTCCATAAGCATAATAACTTTGGTATCTGTTAAATATTGAAATAGAGAAAGTGGAAGTATTCCATTTTGGAAACTAACAAGACTGTATATCAAAAGGGAGCATCAAGAAAGCTTGTCTGCAGCATGAGTTTAATAGCAGATAGAGAAAGGATAAAAAAAGGTGCTCCAATTTATTTAGCCAGACCATACCCTGATTTATCATTGATCTTATCAAAACAAATTCCTTCACTATATGCAAATCGGTGTGCTTCAGATGATACAATAACTATTCTTCCCTCCTGTTTGCATTCACGCACAGTCTTCTTCATAGTTTCCAGTAAAAGGTTTGTTAAGAGAAAATGACCTGCAAAATAGTGTTAATACCTTAAAATTTCCAATTGTACATTATGAGGAAGTAAATAATAATTGACAGATGAATCATTTATTATATAGTAGTATAATACCTAAATGATTGGTTGCAAACTGCAACTCAATGTTGTCTTCAGAAAGTGTGAATGGGGCAGCCATAATTCCTGCATTGTTACTTAAAAAGAAAATCGTTTACTTTTCAAGGATTTAAACATGAGTACAGACAGGAGTTTCTTTTATATGCCATAATCTTAACCATTTCCCCCCAGTATCCTAAACACAGGGCATTGCAGGAGAAATAAGAGATAGCATTAGCAAATTTTAGGAGTTTCTAAAAGCACCAGAGGAAGCAAAAAGGTAGTAAATCAACAAACTATTTTTTACAAACAGTGAACATTCATTAATCAGAAGACATCAATTAATTGCATTCAACCACTTGGATACAAATACATAGACAAAGAGAAACATATCTAGACTTAACAAAAACAAGTTGTAGGAGAATTGCAACAGTTATTTCTAAGCATTCTTACATTAGGATATTGAGTGGAAGCCCAGAAGAATTGTAATCTGCGGCAAATTTCCTTACTGATGCCATTGAACTAAGATCTAACTTCATAACATCAATTTTAGCAGTGGGGATTTCCTCAAGTATTGTGTTTTTGGCACTCATGCCAGAGTCCACATTCCTTACAGCCATAACAACATGGACGCCACGCAATGCTAGAACTCGGGTGGTCTCAAGACCAAGACCACTAGATGCACCTGAAATTAAACTATATATGACTACTGAAAGAAGATAGTTGATACCTATCCTAATTTCAGAATCCATCTAAGTGATAAAAAATTGTATAATGAGTATAGCCTGCTTAACTGTTCATAGTAAGAATCACAAAAGTACAATCTTCATTCGATGTTGAATTGTATTACACTTAGATGGGCTCTACAATATATGAAGGGCAAATATATATCTTTTTTTTTTTGTTGAGTAAGTTGGGCCTCCCTCATTACCAATTAATCATAACCTCATCATGCTAGATGGTCAGAGAACGACTACATGATCTAAATATCAAGCTCTTACACCTCTCTTTCTCCCCTGGGTGTCCAGATATAGAAGCATTCAAGACATTGAGACATCAGTCCAACATTGGCAGATCATAACTTAGAAGTGCAAAGCCTTCTGTGGGGGTATTCTCATCAATGGTAAGTTAGGGCCCAAAATGATTGACCAGTTTAGATTTTAGAAACAAGCTACCACTGATGCATCACATAAACAAAAATCAAAATCAGGCAAATCAGAAAGTTTCCGGTTCCGTTATTTCATCTTTACACTAAGCTTTCATCTAACGGAAGAGTTAAAGTTTAGTTTAGAGGAAAAAAACTCCAGTCATAAATCATGACAATCAATAGACGCACTACAAAACGATCTTTATTATACCAAAAGGATCGTATTTGTGAACAGGATCACCGTAGAATGTTAATTTTCCATCAAGATGAAAAGATTCAGTTTTCCAATCCTCTCAGAAGGTAGAAAATTGGAAAAATAAAGAGGAGGAAATGAATAGAACAAAAACCTGTGACGATGGCAGTGAGACCGCTTCCATCAATTCCTTGAGTAACTTGTTCCGCAGTGGAAGTGGCTGAGAATCCAGACGGCCCACTCCAACTGAAAATCCACATTTTCGTTGGCAAAGAGGTCGATCAAACCAAACAAGCACAAACTGGAAGAGTTTGTTTGACTTACTGCGCCATCCTCTTCGTTCTCCTCAAAATTTCCAAGGGACACAAGCTGATCAGTTTGAAAATAACGAAGGAAAAAAATGTTGATATAATTATTTAAGATCTTTATATTTCAGTTTATTAAATTTTAAAATAAATTATATTAACGTTTATTAAAATTCAGTAAATTACATATAATATTTTTCTTTGTTTTAAAAGTTTTGCATAATTCTATTAAAAAAATAAAAAAGTTTTACATAATTTTATGGCGTTCTGATATTTTTTTTCCTATTCATCCAACTTATTTTTTGTCACAAATATTATAATAAATAAAATTAAGCTCATATTAAATTTTAATATGAGATTATGTTTTATTCTTAACAAGGCAGTAAAATTTATTAAATAATTTTATTTAAGAAAGATATTATACATTACATTAATTTCTAAAAATAAATTTATAACCATAAGATGTGAAATAAAAGTTAACCAAGTATAATTTTCTCTTAATATTATAATATTTTAACCAAATATAGAAATAAAAATTCACCTCCTCTGCAATAATAATTAAATTATACTTAGGTTAAATTATTTTTAAGTTCCTACAATTTAAAATTTTTTATTTGGGTCTTTATAGTTTTAAAGATTTTTAATTCTGTCCATTTTAATATTTGGTTAAATTTTGGTAATAGAACTGATTATATACCAACTTGATATTTAAAATATACATAATTTAGACTAATTTGTCTAAATAATTTAACATAAATTGTAATATATGTTATATATTTGTGAATTAATTTCGTTTAATTATTTTTTGTCTCTTTTTTTATTGTGTAAATTATGCATATTTAGAATGTTAATAAATATTAACCAAAAATATTTAATAAAATACCAACAAAAGGTTATAATAAGACTCAATTATATGTTTTTAAATTATGGAGACCAAATTAAAATTAAGCTATAAAGAGGAAGATAACTGACGTTGCATTAATCTACGATCTCCAATTCCAAATTTAAAAAAGATTTTATTATTGTTTAAGTTGAACATATCTGCAGATTTTTTTTCTATTGTTTTACAATGAAAGCGAAAGCCTATAAAAGAAAAGGGAAATACTACCCTGAAGTTAGAAATAACACTTAGGTGTTGAAGGTGTACAAAATCGATTAAAACCGATCGGATCGAATCGAACCAAATAGAATTGTTTAAAAATTGAAGAAAATTAAAAAAAATAGGTTTAAATCGATTTTTAAATTTTTATATTTTTTTGATTCGGTTGGTTTTTCAATTCTCGATTGGTTTGATTCGGTTATAACCCACCAAACCGAACCCTATATTTAAAAAATAATTTTTTATATATTACATATATATATATATATTAAAAAAATATTAGGCTATCAATGATCATGAATCAAAAATGTGTCTATGTAAAAGTTCTCATACATCTACTTTTTGTATACTTAATTTGCACAAAACATAATAATCAAATTAAATACATAATTATGATGTAATGTAATAACATAATTTCTTTAAATAACATAATATAAATTTAGCACTAGAAAAATATTACCTAATCAAATTATGTTAAAAATTAACTAATACTAAAGATATCAAAGTCAAATATGTATCTCTTAAAAATAGATAAAAACAAGAGTATTATTCTTTTTAATTAACATAAACCTCTAAATTTTTTCTTTTTTAATTTTTGACATAAACCAAACCGAACCGAACCGCCCGTCCACAAACTGAACCAAACCGCCACCAAATCGAATCGAACCGCCATTCTTTTAAAATCGAATAGGTTTCATTTTTTTTGTGAACCGATTTAATCGATTCGGTTTGGTTCATGTTCAAAACTAAATCAAACCGACTTGATGTACATCCCTACTAGGTATGATTGTACGGGAATTGGGAAAGCCCAGCAAATCACCATAAATCAATTAGATTAAGAGGAAGAGCTTGTTCCAAAAAAAAAAAAGGAAGATCAAAATCTGCACTCCCTGTGAAACAACTTGGATTCTCTTCATTTTTTGTGTATTTTATTTTTAATCATAATTTTTTTAAATCAGACAACTGAAATTAAAAGAAGAAAATATCACATATAATTCAATTATATTTTATTTTTTTCCAAATATCGTAATTAAGAAAATACACTCTATTTTCTACTAGAACTGAAAAAAAAAATACATTCCCCGTTAAAGGCCTCGTACTTAATTATCTAACTAATCCCATACTCATTACTTTTACTGAAATACGAGTGAAGAAATATTAATATTTTTAAAATCAAATCAATTATTAAACTGATAAAAATATCAATTTAAAGTTCACCAATACAACTGTAATTTGAATTAATAATAATTATATATATATATTAATTTTCTATTAATAAATTAAAAATTAATCTTTATTTTTATTAAAAATATAAAAACTTTAAAATATTTTTTTAAAATTCAATGGTCAGTGTCATAAAGAATATGATCAATTGGTCATTGGTCAGTGAGTCACAATTTTACGTATACACGCCAACATCAGTCAATAATTCTTAAACCTTAATGCTAAACTCAACGTTAGTCAGTAATTTCAATTTCTCCACCATTTCTTTCTCGGTTTCCTCCTCTACTCTCTTCTTCCTCTTTTCTCTTCTCATTTAAAAAAATAACCCCAACCCTCCCTTCAACCTGCGTTTGGGCCATATGGTTAGTCCCAGGTTTGGGCAACTAGTTATTTCAGCTATCACTACTAGAAGCCCCTGCAATTGTTCAGCTGCATCTTCCCGTTCACATATCTCACCTCTTCTGGATCTTTCCTTGTCAACTGCGACATCAATCTTTTGTCTTTTAAACCGGTGAACCAATCAACCGATCGATTCTATTGATTTTACAAGACTAAAACAAGTTCAACTAATTTTGTATCAGTTTGAGCTAAAATCAATTTTTAAAGCAGACTACCTTAGGATCTAATCTGAATTTTTAATCATTGGATCTTATCATCTCAAATTTTTAATACTAACGAGAACATAAGGATATCCCAAATTAAAATATTAACGACTCGCTCTCAACAAATAAGATATTCAATGAAAGAATTCTGCATTCAAAGATGGCACAAGCAAAGAAGTAATGTAATGATCTCTTAATTTACACACAAAGAAAATAGAAAGAGATGGATCCAAATATTACAAAAGCAGCAGATGATGAGGTTGTGAAGCTCAAGCCCTAGTCTTAAAAGGAATGGCTCGAATGACTATCTGGTGATATAGAGCAGCGAGAGCCGCTCCAATGAAAGGTCCAACCCAGAAAATCCACTGTACATAGGCAAAGCATTAGACAGTTAATCAGTAACAGGCCAATGGAATTTAGCAATATTATTGAATTAATGAGAGTGAAGAAGACGAGAAAAGAATGTCGATTACTTGATCATCCCATGCAATGTCTCTGTTGAAGATGATGGCGGCGCCAAGGCTCCTTGCTGGGTTGATGCCTGTTCCTGTGATTGGAATGGTCGCCAAGTGCACCAAGAACACAGCAAACCCAATGGGAAGAGGGGCCAAAATCTATATTCACACCATTAAACACCAACATTAATACATTATTTTATTGATAAAAGTTCCCAAAAAGTCATATGTTTGAGATTAAAATTGTTTCAATTTAATCCTTAAATAATTGTATTTGTTATAGTTCCAATTAGGTCACTGTTTTTTAGCAACCAAAGTTTTGAGATTTAACATTAGTATATTTAGTCATTTAGTAACAAAAAAAAACACTACTACAACAACAACAACAACAACAACAACAAAGCCTTATCCCACTAAGTGGGGTCGGCTACATGGATCGCACGACGCCATTGAAATATTGTCGTTGATCCATGTTCATGAGAGATTCGACACAGTTTTACGTTGGCTGTCGATGGCCTAACACAACCCTCCTCCTTTCTCCGGGCTTGGGACTGGCTATAAAACATAGGCTTTAGTAACGAAAATGACCAAATTGTGACAAATGCAATCTTTCAAAAATTAAATTGAAACTCTTAATCTTTCAAAAATCAAATTAAGAAAATTGTAACCTTTCAAATACTAAATCAATAATTTACTATATGCTTTTTAAAGTTGCTTCAATTTAGTCCTAAAAGATTATGTGTATCAATTCTTGAAAGATTGTGCTTATTTTGTTTCAATCTAATTTCATTGTTGAAGTCGTTTTTAGCAACAAACCCCTCTTATACCCCTCTTGTTTGAAAGGAAGCATCTTTGAACAGTTAAACCAATGGACACAGACAATTCTATTCCTATAATGAGGCCAAATTATAATAGAAGCAGCAAATCATACACTCCCAGGCCAAGGTATTAAAAACTAATGGACGACTCTTGCAGAAGCAAATGAGAATTCCAGAGGTTAGAGGAAAGAAAACATACAGGAACATGAGAATCTCTGGCGTTTCTCTTAGCATCAGTGGCAGAGAAGACAGTGTAGACAAGGACGAAAGTGCCAACAATCTCAGCCCCAAGACCATCACCCTTGGTGTATCCATGGCTCACCATGTTGGCTCCACCTTTGTACATCTCATAGTGAGCACTCCCCTCAAAACCCTTCACCACTCCAGCCCCACATATCGCTCCCAGACACTGCATCACCATGTAGAACACTGCTCTCGTCAGAGACAGCTTCCTCGCCAGAAACAGCCCAAACGTCACCGCCGGATTGATATGTCCACCTGCCAAGATTCAAAATTCACTCGACTTAGTAACAAAATCCAAACATGAGCTTAAAACCAGGTTGTGACAGGAGTCTGGACTCGTATCGTAATGTAAATTTACATCATACATAATATTTAACACAGTAAGTTTAACACAAGAAAATCATATATGATTATAAGTTGTTACTTAATATAGTGACAAGGTTATAAACAGTTTATCAGTATTGAATAATCAGTTTAATATTAGCAACAAAGGAAGGAAGAAAGAAATGGAGAGATAGAATAAAATGCTAGAATAACTGGAGAGCATAACTAGATATTCGGCTGAAAATGGATTTCCATGAATCTAATTGTGTATGGAAATTTGGCAAAATTGATTTTGGAAAATTTAAAAGCTCGTTTGAGAGCAAAACTACTTAACACAAAGATATTTTTTCATCAAAAACCATACTAACTGGGCAACATGAGCCAGTGGAGCCATGGAATATTTAAAATTAGTAAGATTAGTTGAAAAATGAAATAAAATAAGACAGCGAGTAAACTCGATTAACTCAGCGCTATACTCGTGAGCTCGAACGAGTCTGCTCAAATTATCATGAGTTTATCCCAGATATTCAAACGTAGATTTACAAATTTTGCAGGTTGGACTGGCGAGTTTGACAACAATGCTTGAAACCCTAACAAAAACGAAACTTGCGGTGAATGGAGAAAGCAGGGGGTACCTGAGATTCCGGCGGTGCAGTAGACGAGGGCGAAGATCATGCCACCGAAAGCCCAGGCAATGCCTTGGACGCCGACGGAGGCACACTTGGCGGATCTCTTGACGCCCATGACGGTCAAGATGGTGATGTAGAGGAACAGGAAGGTGGCGACGAACTCGGCAATGCCTGCTCTGTAAAATGACCAGGACTTGAGCTCCCCTGGCTCGAACAACGGAGCCGGTGGTGGTTCCTTGTAGTCCTTGTCGGTCTGAGCCGCCGTCCCCAGCGGCTGCCTCTCCGAGAATTTTTGGGCTCCCACCTTTACATCTTCTTCCTTGTCCATCGTTAGTGCACTCACAGAGAACAAAGGTGACCTGCTTTCTTTCAGATAACTCAGAACGACCTTTAATGGTTGGGTTGAGGAAGGAGAAGAGAGAGGTGTTATATAGTGGAAAGTTCACTGCTTGCTTTTCTCAATAGCGACGATTATTGTAGACAGGACAACAATTATTACATCTCTGCCATCTTCTGGAAAATGGAAAAATGTTTTCTTTTTCTGTTAATTTGATACATAAACATCTAACTTTTTAGACTACCGTGAAATTAAATATATCGTACCACTTTGAACTTAAATATATTGTACCACTTACTAACATATATTGTACCCCTTTTAACTGACATACATGGTACCGTGAAATTAAATATATTGTACCACTTAGAACTAACATATCAAAGATTCACAACTTAAAAAAAAAAAAAAGATAAAAGTATCATTTTTATTTTAAATATTTACTTTTAATTTTAATTTTAATTTTAATATTTTTTAGTGTTAATTTTATTTTATATATTTTTTATTTTGATTTTATAACAAAAAACAATGATGTGAATTTCTTCACATGACATGTTTACCACTAACATGTTATATTATAATTGATTTTAATTTTAATTTTATTCTAAATATTTGATTAATTTTAATTTTATTCTAAATGATATTTTTTCTTTTTTCTTTTATTCTAAATTAATGTTTAAACATTTTATGGTTACATAGAAAAGTTCAAATATCATTTGAATGAGTACTTATATTATTTAAAAAATTTAAATTAATATTTTTTATCAATTTTATTAATGACTTTAGTTCTAGGGATCAAATTAAAATTAAAAAAAATATGAAATCAAGTTAGTATGACAAAAATATTAGGAATGAAATTAAAATTTCAGATAAATATTAGAGATGAAAAAGTAATTTTCTTAGCAAAAAGATATAATGTTTTAAAATGTATATATTAAAATTATGGTTGAATTACAGTTAATGCGTACTTTTAGCTGCTAATTCTATATGCTTTGGAATTTGGACAGGCCCGTTAAAAAGATTAATAATAAAGAAAAGAAGTTTATGATGAATGGGATTAATGAGAGGATGAAGGACAATTGTGGAAAGTGGGGTTGGATGTAGAGAGGTGTTGTTATGCGGAGGCACCAAAAACACTGAACAGAGTGTCATCCTTCTTATTCTTTTGTCTTCATATTATTTTGTTTGAATTTTTTGTGCCGTTGATTGGAGTAGCTGTTTTGATTTTCTTTTCTGAAAGTCAAATGAAAGAAGAAAAGTTGGTGCACTCACGTGCTCTGAACAATTACTTTTACTTCTCTTTTTACTTTCTTCTCAATTCAGGTTACAGATCTAAGCACTTTGCTGAGTATACTGTGCTCAGCAAAATATCTAAACTCATACAACTCCATTACAAAACATACGTAGAACATGAGAAAGGGATTTGTTCAATCCAATCAAATTACATTTCTCCTTAGTTTACATTTATTTTTGTTAGGTAAAGTTTTGAGTTTAAAAATTAAAAAAAAAAACAATGCTTTAAAATTTTATATTTGTGTAATCTAACTAGCTCAAATTAAATTGGTTAAAATTTGTTAAATTTTTAGGTAAGGATAGCTTTAGTTTTAACCCAAAGAAATTGAATAAATTATTGATTTAGTTTTTGAAATATTATAATTTTTTCATTTGAAAGATTAAATATCTTAATTTAGTCTTTAAACGATTAATTTTGTTTCAATTTAGTCATTTTTGTTATTAAATTACAAAATTAATTATTACTAAATTTCAATCTTTTTCCAACTAAAAATTAAATTAATTGAGACAAATATAATTTTTTAAAAATTAAATTGAAACTATGATAATTTTTTAGATAATAAACTAATATTTTGCTAAAAAAAATTTGCTTTTATTAATTACAATGCTGAATTTTCTTATTATTATAAAAGGTTTTGAACTCATAATTCTGTACCTCTTAAGATGGTTACAATGCTTATATTGAAGGAAGTAACTTTACCTTATTATTTATTTTTGAACAATTTAGGGTAAGCTTTGAGTCTTGAGAAGGTGGGTGCGAGGGCAAAATGGGAAAGGAACATTTCAACAGTACAAAAATCACAGCCACATGTAAGATTGAAGGGCGCAGAAGAAATGGCCGTCTGGCGACCGTTGGGAAAGTGACGGCCTTTGGGAAGCACATGGGCAACGAGTTTTCTGCCGTCATCGTCACATACTACGGATAAATTTGCGAAAACTCAACTTTTTAAGAAATTAATTTTTTATTGTTAAATTATTATAAGATTAATAAAAAATATTTTTTAATTATTATTTACAGTAATGATTCATAAAAAAATTTTAAATTTAATAATTAGTTCTTATTTTAATTGTAATACCCATGAAAAATAAAATATAAATGTGTGTTTTCAAACTACTGTTACTATTTACGTATATAGTACTGTTCATTTATACAATCAAAATGTCAAATACTAGATGTGGTTTGGTCATAAGAGAAAACTAGAAAGAAATTTGTAGGAGAAAATGACGTTTTATGTGTAAAAATACCCTCAGGGACTAAATTGAAAGGACTGAATTGAAAAGAAACTTAAAGGTTTAAGGTGAAAGGATAGTTTTCCCTTTAAAATTTTTAATAGTAAATTAACGAAAATTTTTGCACAATAATGTCGTTTTCATAAATAGTAA
Organism: Biancaea sappan; assembly: GCA_037074585.1. Classification (NCBI taxonomy): domain Eukaryota; kingdom Viridiplantae; phylum Streptophyta; class Magnoliopsida; order Fabales; family Fabaceae; genus Biancaea; species Biancaea sappan. Next base: position 26,108,847 of record CM073500.1, read on the forward strand.
ATTGAATATTTTATTAGTGCATAGTGTCAAATAGTACCCTTGACTTTTGCTATAAATAGGCCCTTCCATTTCACTTCTAAACTCACACCTTCAACTTCTCTTATTCCCTCCTTAAGTTTCTCTTGCTCCGACGCTAGGCTTTTGAGATTTTGGGCCTTTCTGTTTTTGGTTAGGTAAGGATACTATGCCCTTTCTATGTCTTTCAAATTTTAGAAGTTATTTTCTTAAGTATGCTCTGTGGTTGCGGCTTTGGCCGATCTTCCACATCAGAAAAAACTGTCGTTAGCTGTTATTTTGATTCTCTGATTACCGAAATAGAATATAATCTGTGGAGAATACATGTCTAGGAAAGTTCTGGCTAAGGAAAGACCTGGTTTTTAAGTGTGTCCAGTGTGACCCTCCACTCTTTCCTGGGAACTTACCTGGTGTACTCTTTTACAGATTGTATTCTGTATTTCCGGTATGAATAGTACCGTACGTATAAATAGTGACTGTATGAATAGTACCCATACGTATGAACAGTATCTGTACGAAAACGATCTTAACGTATTTTCTGTAATCTTTCATGAAAATCTCTGTAGCGGAACACTGAAATTCACCTGCGTACTCTTGTCCGTAACGATTTAGAGAAGTGATACTCGTACGGAATCCAGATGAGTGAAACGACCCTGTTTTAATAGAGTTTTAGCATTACTGGTGATAAAAAGTATGTCGTAGGACACTCCCAAGATTCATAGGGAGAAATTGGATTCAGAATGACGAATATAATGAGATAATTAATCCAGAAGTATGGATAAGACAAAGCAAGTATCTCATGATGATATGAAATTTGAATCATATAGTTATATACTATACCTGTTATATGGATAAGTATTATATTGTGCTTCTGATTATGATATGAACTGTTGTACTATTGATTATGATTGAGCGGTACAGTACCCCCTCTCACGGCAAGGCGGAAAACCCGGGTTAAAGGGTGTCTTGACCAATGAGTGTGGAGACAACGATTCCCTCAGTAGGGATATAGCCCGGATTGGTGATAAATCCGTGAGGCGCCCTAGCTAAGAGGATGAGGTTGTGCGTCATGGCGGAAAAATACAAAATTGGTGAGCCGGCCTGTGTGCGCTCTCCGGGATATATTGCCATTGACGAGTACTAGTATCGTTTGTTGAATTGGATGAAATTTTCTTGTATGTAATTTCTAACTATGTCTATTGGTTGAGCTTGAGCCTTCGGATATGCTTGCATGACTGGTGATGTATTTGAATTTTATTAACGCGAGGCCGATTTGCTCACTGAGTTTAAAAGCTCACACTGTTTGTACAAACTTTTTGTTCAGATCAGGTTGCCGCCGAAGTACATCCGCTAGAGGAGTAGATCACGTTGGACCTTCCAGCTGTCGGGTAGGCCCTTCTTTTGTTATACAGTATGTTGCTCTGTAACCGTCTAGGACATCTAGGTCAGGGGTTTGGTATTTGGCTTGTATTTCAGTATGATAATGTGTTTTGTACTGAGGATCTATTATTAATTAAGAAAATCTGATGTATTTTCTTTGTATTTATTAAGGAATGATATTTTGAGAATATAGAGATAATGACTAACAATTTTACTTGTGGGAAGAATTTATCGAAAGGCTTACAGTGATGGGATATTCATCATTGTGCCGGTCATGTGCCTAGAAAATAGGTCGTGACAAAGTTGGTATCAGAGGATAGGTTGTTAGGTCTCCTAGTGATTACAGAGCAAGGTGTCTTTAGTGGGCCTTCCCCTATTGTCGTGACTGCAGCACGACCATAGGATGAAGATCCACCAAAAGCCCTGTAGAGATTAAAATCCCTTTCTTTCGTGTCTTTACTTGAAGCATAATAGTAACGATATATATTATTCTTAATTGTAGAATAAGTTTAGATGGCACCAAGAAAATCAAACGCTTCTGGAATCCGCACAAGATCTGGCAGGGCCTTGGTCCCTCCAGCTGCTCAGTCAGCAAATGCAAGACTGGAGATGCCTAACCGTGCAGAAGATAACCATGCACAAAACAGAGAAATATCCACTGAAAACCCTAGAAGAAATGCTGGAGAACCATCACAAATCGACGCGACTGTAGTGATGGAAGCATTAGCTGCAATGCAGAACGAGGTGAATGGGCTAAAGGAACTTCTGATGGGACAGTCATCTGAAGATGGCTCACAGGCATCAGTACATGCTGCAAAAGTACAAGAGACAGACCAGATGCCACCTCCACCCCCTCCTCAGGATTGGGTAGGTACGGAGGTCAAAATCTCAGAATTTATGAAGCTGAATCCGCCAACCTTTGCAGGAGATGTTAATGAAAACCCACAACGTTTTCTAGATGACTGTGAGAAAATCCTTGACACGCTAGAATGTCCTGAACCTCGAAAAGTAACCCTTGTTACCTTTCAGTTAAGAGGTAAGGCCGACCGCTGGTGGCGAACATGGAAGAAGGGCATGGCCAGAAATGCCCCACCCATTAAATGGAATGACTTTAAAAGAATTTTTCGAGAACAATTTATTCCGGAGAGTATACGAGAAGCAAAGATGAATGAGTTTGAGGCACTTCGGCAAGGATCACGAACCGTCGATGAATACGACAATCTGTTTATAGAGTTGTCTGAATATGCTACTCACATGGTCCTAACTGAGAAAGAAAAGATCCGACGGTTTATTAAAGGCCTTCGAGAGTCTTTATTTGACAGGGTGGGATCGAAAATACGAGATTTTTCATTTTACACAGAAGTCGTCGACATCGCCCGTATGATGGAAGAAAGAGATATGCAAAAAGAAAAATGGAATAACAAAAGAAAGAGGAAGCAAGATGAGAAATCACGCTACCACGGAGAGAGTTCTGGACGTGCAGCCTCTACTGCTAGTGCACCACAGCGTCAACAAAGTGGTACAGGGGGTCAACAAAGGCCCTGGTGCTCTAAATGTGAAAGAAATCACTTCGGAGCTTGTTTTGTCAACAACAACACTAGGGTCTGTTACCAATGTGGTCAACAGGGCCACATCAAAAGAGATTGCCCCCAACTCTATACGAGATCTGGTCAAGGGTCAGTACGCCCTAATCAATCAGAGGCCACTGTTGCCAATAGAGCCCCTGTAACTGTAGGAGGCAATGGAATCGGAAGAGGTGCTGGCAGAGGACAAGGTGGTCGAGGGCAGACTTCAGCAGGCCGAGGGAACGCTCGAGTATTCGCTTTAACCCGTCAAGATGCTCAGGCGTCTAATACGGTGGTAGCAGGTACTCTTCTGATTGAATCAAATTTTGCACATGTTTTGTTTGACTCTGGCTCTACGCATTCCTATGTGTCACCATTCTTTGCTAAGAACTTTAAGCAAAAAGTTGTTAGATTAGAATGTCCGTTTTTAGTAACTACGCCTACTGGAGGCACCTTACTAATAGAACGAGGCTATCGAGCTTGCAAGGTAAGAGTCGGAGAAATAAATACAACAGTAGACCTAATGCTGTTAGATATGACAGACTTTGATGTCATATTGGGCATGGATTGGCTGGCATCTTGTCATGCCACCCTGGATTGCTATAATAAGATAGTTAAGTTCAATATTCCGGGGGAGCCTTCTTTCGTATTTCATGGTGAACGGAGTGAAATTTCTGGGAATCTTATATCTTTAATGTGTGCCCAACGTTTATTGCGAAAGGGCTGTAAAGGATACTTAGCATTCGTTAAAGATATTAAGAAAGAAGAACTAAAAGTAGAAGACGTTCCAGTAGTCCAGGAGTTTGTAGATGTCTTCCCAGATGATCTACCAGGTATACCCCCAGATCGAGAGATTGAGTTCCAGATAGAGTTAGCACCAGATACTCGTCCAATCTCCATACCCCCTTATAGAATGGCACCAACAGAATTAAAAGAGTTAAAAACTCAGTTACAGGATGTCACATCCCAAAAATTGAGCATGTGAAAAGATACTACTCATTTGATATAATTCTCAAACATACGTTATATACATATATTCTGTAAGGTTTTACATTCAACCTTAATCATTCATTCCACACTACAGAATTATATTCATCTGATAAGCAAATATAGACATACATAGTCTGATATTTCCATCTCATCGCAAGCCTAGGAGACCTATAGAAAATACAGAGCTTTTCTAATATCCACATTAATAAGTACTGGTGTCCCACCAGACAGAAATAGAGAATAAACCCAAGGGGCTTCTAATCTTCAAACGGATACTCTTGTTCTTTATTTTCTGTATCTGAAAAAAAATAATCATAGGGAGTGTGAGTTTATTTAAAAACTCAGTAAGTAAATAACTGTACTATATAAAATATCAAAAGTACAAATATCACATTTACTCATATAATTAATTATCTTATACATCGAGTAGTATGGGACTCTAACCCTTTCAAACTCATGAATAAGATTTCATAGATATACACCGAGTAGTATGGGACTCTAACCCTTTCAAACTCGTGAATAAGATCTCATAGGTATACGCCGAGTAGTATGGGACTTTAACCCTTTCAACTCGTGTATATGTTTCATAGATATGCACTGAGTAGTATGGGACTTTAACCCTTTCAAACTCGTGTATAAGATTTCTTAGATATACACCGAGTAGTATGGGACTTTAACCCTTTCACACTCGTGTATTAGATCCCGTAGATCTTTACTCATTAATAAAATAGTGAGAATTCATCACATAGTACAATTGTCATGAGATAAATAATTTCTTCATACTCTTATTTCTACTGATCATCATATACTCCCATATGAAAAATTAATTGCTTATTATCCAAATAATATTGTAAATGGGACTTATATTGTACTTTGACTAGTAATATCAAATTAGCTGAGCAAGGTTATTCACTCACCTTGATTTTTGTCCAAGTTTACCTTGTTTCACACTAGAATTTGTGTAGGAAAATTTCCTAGTAAAATATATTACAAGGAATCATAAGAAAGGAAACAAAATCACGAAAATACGTAAAATTTTCTGACTGCTACAGTAACGGGATGCTACAGTACGGTTTGCTACAGTAACGTTTTGCTACAGTGTCGGTTCGCTACAGTGCCGGTTCGCTACAGTAACGTTGACTGCTACAGTACCGTTGACTGCCGACACTACAGTACTGCTACAGTACTCGAAGAAAATTTTTCAGATTTTTTTCCCGAAATTTCTGGTCGCTACAGTAACTCGAAGAAAAATTTCAGATTTTCAGTTGCTACAGTACTTCGAATTTTGCAGAAAATCTTTCAAAAAAATTCATCCTTTCCTTTCTTTTGATTCAAAACCAGAATCTCAACTCTTTTAACCGATTATAACTCAAATATAACTTCTAAAACAACTGAGATTCATGAATTATCATCAAAATCTTCAAGAACAAAACCTCCTCTGATCTTGTATATAAACTGAAATTTAAGGAAAATAATCGGATTAAAGCTTACCTTTGATCCTTACAAAGCTTTTGAACCGAACAAATAATCAGAAATTCTGAAGATCAAAGAAATGATTTGAGAAGAAAATGAAGAACTGAGAGAGAAATCTTTTCTGCTTCCTTCGGCTGAGTGAAAAAGTGAGGGTTACTATTGAAACTTTATATTAAATATTTCTAATGGGTTATTCAATAACCCATGGGTATCCATAACCCAACATCCAAACCCATCCAGTCAATTTACAATAAATGGATTAATTGACCATTCTGAAACCACTTTTCCATGAATTTCACCATTCTTAGAATATATCCCTCATTGTGCAAATATTTAGTCCAGTCATTTAACTCAATTTTCATAAATAATATTCAAAGAGAACAATTAAATATGAAAATTAAAAATGACCAAAATCAATAACTAAAGTAACGTTGTAGAATTCTAAAATACTCTTAAGCGAATTATATTCTGAAATTAACGGGTATTACACAGGACTTGCTAGACAAAGGCTTTATAAGGCCAAGTTATTCACCTTGGGGAGCTCCTGTTCTGTTCGTGAAAAAGAAGGACGGATCGATGAGACTATGCATAGATTACAGGCAACTGAATAAGGTAACTATCAAAAATAAATACACGTTGCCTCGCATCGACGACCTTTTCGATCAACTTCAAGGAGCCAAGTGTTTTTCAAAGATTGACTTGAGGTCTGGTTATCACCAACTCAGGATCAAGGAGGAGGATGTGTCTAAAACAGCCTTCCGTACCAGATATGGGCACTACGAGTTCTTGGTGATGTCATTTGGATTAACGAATGCACCAGCTGCTTTCATGGATTTAATGAATAGGATTTTTAAATCCTTTTTAGACAAATTTGTCATTGTCTTCATAGACGACATTCTGGTGTACTCAAAGACTTCAGAAGAGCACGAACAACACCTTCGTGTTGTGTTGCAGACATTGAGGGATCATCAATTGTACGCCAAATTCTCTAAATGCGAGTTTTGGATTGATCGTGTAACTTTCTTGGGACATGTGATCTCCAAAGATGGCATCCAAGCAGACCCAAGCAAAGTAGAAGCGGTCAAAATGTGGCCTAGACCTACCTCCGTCACGGAGATTCGCAGCTTCTTGGGATTGGCAGGATATTATCGTCGTTTCATCCAAAATTTTTCCCAGTTAGCCGCCCCTCTCACACGACTGACTAGGAAAGGGGTAAAGTACCAATGGGATGATGCTTGTGAAGAAAGCTTCCAAGAACTCAAGAAAAGGTTAATCTCCGCACCTGTATTGGTCTTACCCTCAGGACCAGGAGGTTTTACAGTATACTGCGATGCATCAAGAGTAGGGTTGGGATGTGTTCTCATGCAGCATGGCCAGGTAGTGGCATATGCATCAAGACAACTTAAGAAACATGAACAAAACTACCCAACCCACGATCTGGAAATGGCAGCAGTAGTTTTCGCTTTAAAGATATGGCGACATTATCTATACGGAGAAACTTGCGAAATCTACACTGACCATAAAAGTCTAAAATATATTTTCGACCAAAAAGACTTAAACTTGAGGCAGAGGAGATGGGTAGAATTACTAAAAGATTATGATTGCAATATTCTTTACCACCCAGGCAAAGCGAACGTGGTAGCAAATGCCTTGTGTCGAAAATCTATGGGTAGTCTGGCCCATATAGCAGTAACAAAAAGACCCTTGATCCAAGAACTACAAGAGCTGAGAGCAAAAGGTGCTACTCTTGAGGTTACAAGGACAGGATCATTCTTAGCCCATATCAGGGCTAGATCTTCCCTTGTTGACCAGATACAGATATCTCAAATGGAGGATCCTGAGCTTGTCCAAATTATGGAAAAGGTGAAGATTGGTGAAGTGAATAGTTTCACACTCGACGATACAGGAGTCTTACATTTTGAACAACGGTTGTGTGTACCACATGTTGGAACTCTTAGACGAGACATCATGGAAGAAGGCCATCATGCTGCATATGCTGTACATCCAGGAGCCACCAAGATGTATCAGGATCTGAAACAGATCTACTGGTGGAAAGGAATGAAACAAGACATAGCAGAATTTGTGTCTCGTTGTTTAACATGTCAACAGGTTAAGGCTGAACATCTAAAGCCAGGAGGCTCGTTACAACGATTAGAGATTCCTGAATGGAAATGGGAACGAGTGACGATGGACTTTGTTGTTGGTCTACCTCGTTCCACAGGAGGTTATGACTCAGTTTGGGTCATTGTTGACCGACTAACCAAATCAGCACACTTCATTCCATTCAAAACCACTTATGGTGTAGTAACGTTGGCACAATTGTATATTAAAGAAATAGTAAAGTTGCATGGAGTACCTATATCTATCATTTCTGATAGAGGTCCTCAATTTACCTCTCGTTTCTGGAGAAGTTTTCAGGAGGCATTAGGTACTCGAGTGGACCTTAGTACCGCTTTTCACCCACAGACAGACGGACAGTCAGAGCGGACGATTCAGACGCTAGAGGATATGTTACGAGCTTGTATTCTAGATTTCAGTGGTAGCTGGGAAAAGCATTTGTATCTTGTAGAGTTCGCATATAACAACAGCTACCAGGCCACTATTGGGATGGCACCCTTTGAGGCCTTGTATGGGAGACGTTGCAGATCTCCGATCGGTTGGTTCGAGGTAGGTGAAGCGAAAGCATTAAGACCTGACTTGGCCCAGGATGCCCTAACCAAGGTTAAGATAATACAAGATAGGATGCGAGCAGCTCAAAGTAGACAAAAGGCATACGCTGACCACAGACGACGTGATTTGGAGTTCTCAGTCGGCGATATGGTATTCCTTAAGGTCTCTCCAATGAAAGGTGTGTTGAGATTTGGAAGGAAAGGAAAGTTGAGTCCTAGATAAATCGGGCCTTATGAGATTCTAGAACGAGTGGGAAAAGTGGCTTATCGGCTTGCCCTACCTATGGATCTGGAAGGGATTCACCCTGTTTTTCACGTATCCATGTTAAGGAAGTACCTTCATGACCCTTCTCACATACTTCACCCTTCTCAGAATGATTCTATCCTAGTAGATGAAAACTTGTCATACGAGGAGATACCGGTAGCTATCCTCGATAGTCAAGTAAAGAAACTCCGATCTAAGGAGATTCCATCCGTCAAGGTTTTGTGGAGGAATCAAACTCACGAAGAAGCCACATGGGAAGCCGAGGCCGACATGCGTTCTAGATATCCGCATCTTTTTACGACTTGAGGTAATTTAAATTCGGAGGACCGAATTTCTTAAAGGGGGTGATAATGTAATACCCATGAAAAATAAAATATAAATGCGTGTTTTCAAACTACTGTTACTATTTACGTATATGGTACTGTTCATTTATACAATCAAAATGTCAAATACTAGATGTGGTTTGGTCATAAGAGAAAACTAGAAAGAAGTTTGTAGGAGAAAATGACGTTTTATGTGTAAAAATACCCTCAGGGACTAAATTGAAAGGACTGAATTGAAAAGAAACTTAAAGGTTTAAGGTGAAAGGATATTTTTCCCTTTAAAGTTTTTAATAGTAAATAAACGACACAGTAACTGCATTATTAGAAATGTCGTTTTCATGAATAGTAAATTGAATATTTTATTAACGCATAGTATCAAATAGTACCCTTGACTTTTGCTATAAATAGGCCCTTCCATTTCACTTCTAAACTCACACCTTCAACTTCTCTTATTCCCTCCTTAAGTTTCTCTTGCTCCGACGCTAGGCTTCTGAGATTTTAGGCCTTTCCGTTTTTGGTTAGGTAAGGATACTATGCCCTTTCTATGTCTTTCAAATTTTAGAAGTTATTTTCTTAAGTATGCTCTGTGGTTGCGGCTTTGGCCGATCTTCCACATCAGAAAAAACTGTCGTTAGCTGTTATTTTGATTCTCTGATTACCGAAATAGAATATAATCTGTGGAGAATACATGTCTAGGAAAGTTCTGGCTAAGGAAAGACCTGGTTTTTAAGTGTGTCCAGTGTGACCCTCCACTCTTTCCTGGGAACTTACCTGGTGTACTCTTTTACAGATTGTATTCTGTATTTCTGGTATGAATAGTACCGTACGTATGAATAGTAACCGTATGAATAGTACCGTACGTATAAATAGTGACCGTATGAATAGTACCCGTACGTATGAACAGTATCTGTACGAAAACGATCTTAACGTATTTTCTGTAATCTTTCATGAAAATCTCTGTAGCGGAACACTGAAATTCACCTGCGTACTCTTGTCCGTAACGATTTAGAGAAGTGATACTCGTACGGAATCCAGATGAGTGAAACGACCCTGTTTTAATAGAGTTTTAGCATTACTGGTGATAAAAAGTATGTCGTAGGACACTCCCAAGATTCATAGGGAGAAATTGGATTCAGAATGACGAATATAATGAGATAATTAATCCAGAAGTATGGATAAGACAAAGCAAGTATCTCATGATGATATGAAATTTGAATCATATAGTTATATACTATACCTGTTATATGGATAAGTATTATATTGTGCTTCTGATTATGATATGAACTGTTGTACTATTGATTATGATTGAGCGGTACAGTACCCCCTCTCACGGCAAGGCGGAAAACCCGGGTTAAAGGGTGTCTTGACCAATGAGTGTGGAGACAACGATTCCCTCAGTAGGGATATAGCCCGGATTGGTGATAAATCCGTGAGGCGCCCTAGCTAAGAGGATGAGGTTGTGCGTCATGGCGGAAAAATACAAAATTGGTGAGCCGGCCTGTGTGCGCTCTCCGGGATATATTGCCATTGACGAGTACTAGTATCGTTTGTTGAATTGGATGAAATTTTCTTGTATGTAATTTCTAACTATGTCTATTGGTTGAGCTTGAGCCTTCGGATATGCTTGCATGACTGGTGATGTATTTGAATTTTATTAACGCGAGGCCGATTTGCTCACTGAGTTTAAAAGCTCACACTGTTTGTACAAACTTTTTGTTCAGATCAGGTTGCCGCCGAAGTACATCCGCTAGAGGAGTAGATCACGTTGGACCTTCCAGCTGTCGGGTAGGCCCTTCTTTTGTTATACAGTATGTTGCTCTGTAACCGTCTAGGACATCTAGGTCAGGGGTTTGGTATTTGGCTTGTATTTCAGTATGATAATGTGTTTTGTACTGAGGATCTATTATTAATTAAGAAAATCTGATGTATTTTCTTTGTATTTATTAAGGAATGATATTTTAAGAATATAGAGATAATGACTAACAATTTTACTTGTGGGAAGAATTTATCGAAAGGCTTACAGTGATGGGATATTCATCATTGTGCCGGTCATGTGCCTAGAAAATAGATTGTGACATTAATTTACTACGTTAGCTACTATACGTTAGTTACTATATGTAAGAATGGTTCTTATATAAAAATTAATTTTTATACAATAAATAATAATAAAATAATTAATTTACAATAAATATTAATAAAAAATAATAAATATTAAAATAATTAAAAATTATTTATGAGATTTATTTATAATTTCGTAAAAAATTTTCTTAAATAAAATTTATCTTTAAAAATGCTCTATTTCAAAACAATTTAATAATAAAAAAATCCCGCTCTTAAAAATTTGAATTTTATATAGATTTTTTCAATCAATATTTAGTTATTTACGTTGCAACAGTTTTCGTTGCGTTACGCTCGAAAGAGTAGAGACAGACAAAGAGGTTTATGCGGGGACGATGACATCATGAAATCGACCGTTGCCTTTTCTTTCTCTCCGTCCTTTTGGCCCTTCCATTTTTCGCTACTGTCAAAAGAATAAGAGTAGATTAATTTATTCTCCATTGATAAAATTAGAGTCTGTTTGGTTTGAGTATTTCCTATTTTCATTTTTACTGAAAACAGAAAATAAACTTGAAAATGCGTTTGGTTAAGTTAACTGAAAACGTTTTCATGAAAACATTTCTTAAAATAAGCCTAAATCTGAAAACACAAAAAAGATGTTTTCAGTGTTTTAGGAAATGCATTTCAGGAAATGAAGATTGAAAATGAAAACAGGAAATGTTTTCACAAACCAAACAGACCCTTAACTTTTTACATGTTCTTTTAAAAATAAAATTAAAATAAATTATTGATTATATTATAGCCATTTTGATTTCATTCTTAAAAAATTATAGCTGTTTTATTATAATTCTTTTACTTATTATAATTTTTTACAACAAAAAATTTGAGATTTAATAATTGTAGATTTTGAGATTTAACATAATTTTTTAAAAACTAAATTAAAATACTTAATTTTTGAAAGAGTAAATTGAGACAGTTATTATTTTTTAGAGTAAATTATTAATTTAGTCTTTAAAAAGTTACAATTGTTTCAATTTAATTCTTAAAATATCAAATGCCTCAATTCAATTTTTAGAATATTATATATGTCTTAATGGTCATTTTCGTTATTAAATCATAAAATCTATCATTATAATGTCTCAAAATTTTCATTATTAAAAGTCATTTTGATAAATAAAATGACCAAATTAAAACAAATACAATTTCTTATGTATTAAATTGAGATAACTATAATATTTTTGACAAGGACGGATTCACATTATAAGCTACGGGGACAATTGACCATACAAGAAATTTTTTAATAATAAATGTGATAATTTTTTTGACCCCACAAAAATTTAGATATTGTCTCTATATGGTATATTTACTCATTTTATTAAAAGTACCTCACTCAATAAATTTTTTTTAAATTGAATTTAAAAATTAGTTGTATCCCACTACAGTACTACCTAATAAGTTTATATCTTGTGTATTTTATATTTTTTTTGCTTATGCCTATTTATAATATTTTTTAGTAAAAATATTTATAGACTTTATTGTCTCCATTAATCAAAATTTCTAGAACCGTCCCTGATTTTAGAAACTAAATTAATAATTTACTCTATTTCTAAAAAAACTAAATCATTAATTTATTCATAAAACTACGTATTTCACTTATTTTATATTGCAAAATTATATTATATAAAAGTGCATTAATTTTAAGGAAAAGATAAACAGTAAGAAGAATTGAAGGACAAGTGTGTCTGTGTTTGAATGCTTTGGGGATGCTTATCCTTGATCTCACTCCAGTTGCTTCGGGAAGGATCATGAATGATGATGAATAAAGTAGGATCATCTCTGCCTTTCGATTATCCATTCTCTTCTCTCTCTAAAATTAAGTGGGAGTGCATTGAGATTTTGATCTTTTGAAAAGTTAAATTTTTTTACTGTTAAATTATTTTAAAATTTGTATAAAATATTATTATTATTATTATTATTATTATTATTATTATATATAAAGATTTCCAAGTAATCCAACGATAAAAGATTACAATCAACTTTTCCAGTTAAATGTGGGCCTAATGCTTAAGAGCTCCACCACATCAGCATAAGTATTATTCTTTAGACAGCAATGCTGGACAGCTCACTCTCATGGGATACTGTGTTTGGTAATGTAACTCACATGCAAGCATGCAGGCATGCAGGCATCTGTCCCCACCTGGCCACCTTCCTCTGCTACTCAAAGCCCTTTCATCTTCATTGCCTGCTACACAGCCTTACCTTCCTTTTAGGTTATAGTAAAAGCAACAAAAATGTCTGTTTCTTTCCAATAACAACAAAATAATTGAATAGTAAGAACCAAACTATCTCCTTCATCCATCGTCAGCCCTCGCTTCTTGCCTCTTCAATTGTACCAAAGGCTCCATTTCAAGTTTCAGTCTTGTGTGATGTGCAAGTGTTGCCAAGGTATTTTACTTACAAATGATTTTTTTATATATATAGAAATTGGAAACTGAAAAGAAAAAAAATTAACTCCTAGAAAAATTATAGAGGCACAATCTGTGGGCTAGTCTACTTTTTTGGGGTTCTTCCCAAATGTAAATGCTGGCATCTTTATGAAAATTTAATTTGGCTAAATTATCTGTAATACCCAAGAAAAATAAAATATAAATATTTGTTTACAAACTACTGTTACTATTTCAGTATACAGTACTATTCACCTGTATAATATTATTTACGTATATGATACTGTTCATTTATACAATCGAAATGTCAAGTACTAGATGTTGTTTGGTCATAAGAGAAAACTAGAAAGAAGTTCGTAGGAGAAACTGACGTTTTATGTGTGAAAATACCCTTAGAGACTAAAGTGAAAGGACTGAATTGAAAAGAAACTTAAAGGTTTAAGGTGAAAGGATATTTTTCCCTTTTAAGTTTCCAATAGTAATAACACATTATTAGAAATGTCATTTTCATGAATAGTAAATTGAATATTTTATTAACGCATAGTGTCAAATAGTACCCTTGACTTTTGCTATAAATAGGCCCTTCCATTTCACTTCTAAACTCACACCTTTAACTTCTCTTATTCTCTCCTTAAGTTTCTCTTACTCCAAAGCTAGGCCTCTGAGATTTTGGGCCTTTCCTTTTCAGCTTAGGTAAGGATACTATGCCCTTTCTATGTCTTTCAAATTTTAGAAGTTAATTTCTTAAGTATGCTCTGTGGTTGCGTCCTTGGCTGATCTTCCACATCAGAAAAATTGTCCTTAGCTGTTTATATGTTATTTTGATTCTCTGATTACCGAAATAGAATGTAAACTGTGAAGAATACATGTTTAGGAAAGTTCTGGCTAAGGAAAGACCTGATTTTTAAGTGTGTCCAGTGTGACCCTCCACTCTTTCCTGGGAACTTACCTGGTGTACTCTTTTACAGATTGTATTCTCTATTTCTGGTATAAATAGTGACCGTATGTATGAATAGTAACCGTACATATAAATAGTGATCGTATGAATAGTAACCGTATATATGAACAGTATCTGTACGAAAACAATCCTGACGTATTTTCTCTAATCTTTCATGAAAATCTCCGTAGCAGAACACCGAAATTCACCTGAGAACTCTTGTCTGTAATTACTTAGAGAAGCGATGTTCGTACGGAATCCAGGTGAGTGAAACGACCCCGTTTTAATAGAGTTTTAGCATTACTGGTGATAAAAAGTATGTCGTAGGACACTCCCAAGATTCATAGGGGGAAATTGGATTCAGAATGACGAATCTAAATGAGATAATTAATCCATAAGTATGGATAAAATGAAATAAATATCTTATGATGATGTGAAGTTTGAATGTTTTCAAAAATGGATTAATTGTTATCTTGATATGTGGTTTATAAATCCATAATATAGTAATATACTATACCTGTTATATGGATGAATATTATATTGAGCTTCTGATTATGATATGAAATGCTATTGATTGTGATTGAGCGGGACAGTACCCCCTCTCACGGCAAGGCGAAAAACCCGGTTGACAGGGTGTCTTGACCAATGAGTGTGGAGACAACGATTCCCTCAGTAGGGATATAGCCCGGATTGGTGATAAATCCGTGAGGCGCCCTAGCTAAGAGGATGAGGTTGTGCGTCATGGCGGAAATATACATAATTGGTGAGCCGGCCTGTGTGCGCTCTCCGGAATATATTGCCATTGACGAGTACTAGTAACGTTTGTTGAATTGGATGAATTTTTATCTTGTATGTAAGAGGATGATGTTGTGCGTCATGGCGAAAATATACATAATTGGTGAGCCGGCCTGTGTGCGCTCTCCGGGATATATTGCCATTGACGAGTACTAGTAACATTTGTTGAATTGGATAAATTTTTATCTTCTGTCTATTGGTTGAGTATGAGCCTTTGGATATGCTTGCATGACTGGTAATGTATTTGAATTTTATTAATGCGAGGCCGATTCGCTCATTGAGTTTAAAAACTCACATTGTTTGTACAACCTTTTTGTTCAGATCAGGTTGCCATCGAAGAATATCTGCTAGAGGAGTAGATCACTTTGGACCTTCCCGTTGTCGGGTAGACCTCTCTTCTGTTATAGATTATGTTGCTCTGTAATCGTCTAGGACATCTAGTTCAGGGGTTCGACATTTGGCTTGTATGTCAGTATAATAATGTATTTTAAATTGATAATCTATGATTTTCAGATAAGAAAATTTGATATATTTATCGGAAGGCTTACAGTGATGAGAGATTCATCATTGTGCCAGTCATGTGCCCAGAAAACGGGTCGTGACATTATCAATGTATTGATTCGCTTATCTAAAAATGTGAGTAATTTGAAAATTAGTATGGTCTCTAGGAATTCTTCAAATATTCTCAATGATCATACTTGAAAGATAGGTGGATGCATCTCATTTTTAATAAAATTAAGGGCCAATTTAGAAGAGTTTATGTTGAATTTATCTAGCTTATCTTATGTCATAAATACCTATGTACGTATTTGAGAGATTTTATAGAAATAGTTTATGTCATGTCAATAAGTTATTTTCAACTTATTTTCATAAACTTTTTAGAATATCTTATGAAAATAAGTTGAAAATAACTTATGTGAAGTTTGGCTTTATAAATTCTTTAATTATAAAAATAACTTATATATAAGCTCTTATATGATAAATATTTATTTTATAAGTATTTAAATAAGTTGTTTATCCAAATAAGATCTAAGGCCATATCTTATAGCAACAATGCCAAGACTCAACATAATTATTGGAGGTGAAACCTTTAAGACTTGAAAAGTTAGTAATCTATCTCTCAACTCTTTCACAAATAAGACCCTCGGTCCCTGCTAAAATATGTTATCAAAGATTACTACAACTTTTTACTATAACTATAACAACATTTTTATGTTGAGGAAAAAATAGTAAAAAATTATTTAAAGTGGTTTAGTTATGTTTAAATAAAACAGTTAGAGGTGCTAGTAAGGAGGGTTAAGTAGATAGTATGAAGCCTTGTGAAAAAAGAACAAGGAAGACCAAGAAAGATATTTAAAAAAGTCATTGTACGAAATTTTTTAATTAATGTAATACTTAAAAAGTTGTTATCAATAGAGTTCAATGACGTCGTACGATCCATATAACTGATTCCACTTAGTGAGATAAGACTTATTGTTGTTGCTGTATAACAACATTTTCATAATCACCCTGTGCCAAGTCAAAAGTTGTACTTAGTAAGAAATGGCAAATAAATTAGTCATATATTAATTAAGATTCAAAAAATTGAACTGATTATTAAACCAATGATATTTAAAATATATTAAAATATTAAAATATAATATATATATATAATATTAAAATATTTTAAATATATTACAAATATATATTTATATTAATCATAAATATTTTTTTAATAGTTTAAATTTTTTTAAAATATATAAAATATATTTAATAAAAAATAAAAAATTTAAAAAAATATACCAATTGAAATAATCAATTTTATCAATCCGATTAATTTTTTATCAATTTAAACAACCAGTACTTTATTATCCAAAACGACCGGCTCTCTGAACGGTAATAACTAATATTAAGTTTAACAGACACAAGTGATTACTCCAATATAGTGCATTGCCCACGTACGGTGAATCAATTTGCTTCTCGTCGGTTTCTTTCTGGCTTTCATTCTGTTCCACGAGGCAATACTCCGTGGCATGCTGCGAAATCATAATGCAAATTGTCTCATGCTTCTATATGCCTCTTCCCCAGTTTTTGTCCACATATACCACGTGCACTTTACAGAGACTTTTATGCTGACGTAGGTTAAGTTGGATAAGCATTCAAGCTAGTTGGATTTTTTTTTAAAAAAAAAAATAATAATAAATAAAACTGTACTACGACGACAGACATTTTTATTTTAAAAAAATTCTAACTTTTATTTCCACGACCAAACCCAATTGATATATCCAGACTAGTACTATTCTTTTCTTTCCTTTTTTCTTTTTCTCTTTTGGCTTCATGCCTTCATTTGAAGAGGATTGATCTCACACAACACTGTGAAGCTGAGGTTTTGAGAGGCTAATTAATAATCATACACTGAGTACAGTACTTAGAGGTCAAAGTTACATTATCATTCATGGTTTAAATCTTCACCGTAGTGGAGCCTTATATGTTGGCAGGGCCGCTCCGGTTCTCCTCTTGTCCACAGAATTCTTAGATCCCCTCGCTTATGCCCGAGGGACAGAATGCTTCCTGCATCAATGCATGAAACCGTGAGCACATAATTGTATCTATAAGCTGTTTGAAAATTTCTTATATAATTTCGAATTATTTCTTTTTCTCCACAGAAACTACCGAGGGTGAACGGCACAATGTAAAGCAGTGCTGGTTGGCCTTGCCCATCCATCAAGTTTAGGGCCACGTATGTAACTAGAAGACCTGTTAAAAATAAAATTACTTTTTCACTCGGCCATCAAAAAGATTATTTCCATTGTTTGGAGGACAGTTAGCTCAGTCAACAACAGACAAAGTGGTTGCTAGTGAGCCTCACCAAAGCCATATGCAATCATTGTCCACAAAAAGTACCCATCTCGAAGAGTCTTATTTGCCAGCCAATCATACCTGCTTGAATGGCCCAAACTGTTTATCAATCAGGAAAAGCTTTTCTTCCACTTGCTTAAAGCAGGGAAAATTACTATGATAATTTTTCTTGGGGCACTTGGAAAATGACATCACTCTTCTTTTTCAGTTCCCCCGCCCCCAAAAACAAAATCTCTCTCTCTCAAAGGACATTGTCTGAAAACGCATTGATAGAAAAATAACATCTGGAGAGAAGCCAAAACCTGAGTGAGAACGCTACCAGCAGTCCTGGTAAAAGGATATCTCCAAATCCTATGATGCTGTAACCACCCCATGGATCAAATATGCGTGGAAACTTCAGCAGCATTGGGATACCATCTTCTCCACTATTACCACCTTGGGCTACCTATTGGATTAAATATCAGCAATTAAATTACTGACATAGGGTGTGAGTGATTGTCATGATTTAAAATGAAGTATAAAATGACTAACCATAACCATTACACTTTCATTGAACAACTTCTTTGAGACAAACACCCAAAAGAGGTCGTACATAAACGCACAACTGAGAAGAACAGTACCAACCTAATTCACAAAGCATTCAGATGAGTATCTTATTATTCGTAAAAGGAACATGTTCAAATCTACACAAACTCCAACATAACAAATTAGATGTATGAGTGTATACTGACAATGAGAATATATAATATATTCATTCTCAACAAAATGATCCTAAAAACAACTTAAATCTTACGGCTCTTAGTATAATATTAATTTGGATGGCAAAATACCTCTGCTATTGGTAATTTACTAATTCGTACCTTCAGTATGGTATCCCAGATGCGTAAAAGCTAACCATAAGCAAACTCAGTATTACCAGTATTTATGGCACCAAAATATTGGTTACAAGGCTTATTAGTAGAGTTACCAACAACATAGACAGAACAAAATCAAATGTGTAAACCATATTCCTCATCTTTGCACATTTTTGGAATAGAGAGAATGTGTCAGATATTCAGATCTAGATATCATAAAAGTAGCAATACTAATATTCCTGCACTCTTCATACCAGCTATTTGCAGATTCAATTTTCTAGATTAACTATGAAACAGGACTGGCTAGATGGAAGTAATGAAACAACATATACACTGTAAATACATGAATATCGTGATTGTCTTTTAGGAGATGCACCCTAAAATTATCAAAACACTAAGTACACATATCAAAATCCTTCATACTATGGTTATTACTGGAGATAATTCTGCTAATGACCATTGATAACAATTAAAGAATAATTTCACATATTTGAGATAAAGCCACTACTCAATGATAATAGAGTGAGCTGAAATTACCTTGAGATTAGGAATATGCACAATCTGGAGAACTGTGATCATCAGTGCAATTCCCTGTTCGAATGACCAATGCAAGAGAAAAGGTGATTAAATCATGCTGCCTGATAAGCAAGTGCATGATAGCTTCCCCTGAACTCAGTATCAGCACAAAATATGATGCTCAGTAGACTAGAGAGACAAAGGTTTCTTACTAGTATATCTTGACCAATCCAAGCAAGGTAGACATCGCGATAAACTGCCCAGAGAAATGAAAATGTTATGCAGAACGGAGAAATAGCCAAAGTCAGGTATGAGGTAGCTCCAAAGAAAGGTACTTTAACATATGACTCGCCAGCAGATTTGAACCACCTGCATGGGAAAGCATTCAAGTCTCTGATAACAACGGGGTTTAGTATTTTTTTCTGATCAAAGGATGCTAACTCTATGAGATCCAATCTGAACTTACCAAATAAAGACACACGAAACAAAAAACTAATGCATGGTAATGTTACTAGATAGATGCCAAGACCCAGTTCATAATTCCCCAGAAAAAATATCTTAATAAAATATGAACAATTCACACCTTGACAACAAAGAAACCAAGCAAGTTTGCAAGCCCTGCAGAAACAATAAACTACAAGGTTAGAACTAATTGAAGAACATAAGGGCAAAAGAAACAAAGACACAACATATGCACAAAATTTGAATATGATGATGGAGATGACCTAATATTTCTTTGTGAAGAACACTCATGCATTGTGATAGATGTTCTCTTTCTTTCTTTCTCTCTCTCTTTTCTTTTTTTCTTGGCATGGATATAGCATTTAGAATTTTAGAAAGTTCAGCTTCATGTACCTCTGTCCCTCCAATACAGAAGAGAACAACCAAAACCTTAATGAACCACAATGACAATGGCATAAGCTTGTATATTATAAATAGGAAACATGAAGCAGCTACAACAAAGAGAACTGCATCCTTTGTATTGATGTTTACAACACCACTAATGCCTTCATCTCCAGTGCTTAGCATCTCCTCTGCAGCATCCTACGGAAATAACATTTGACAGCAAGCAGTAAGATCAGCAACCATTCAAAAGTACCAAGGGAATAAACAATCCTGCTTAAGGAAAGGCTATAATTACATTTAAAACAGTTGAGAAGACTGACCTTTAATAGCTTGTCCTGTTCCATAGCTGCTTGTCTGGCTCTCCATGCTGACCAGTAAGATGCACAAAATATGGTACCAACAGCCATCAACCATAGAAATACTTCTGCTAAATCAACTACTGGCCGAAGTGGAGAGTACAGCTGCACAAACACTGCAAAAAGGAAAAAGCTTTCAAAAGCTACCCAAGAGTATAGGGAAAGGAATGGAGGATTAAACGCTGACTTTTTTATCCCTTTGTTAAAGAAGAGAAATAAAATGCAGAGACAACTGAAAACGAAAATTAAACAATTAAAGTATGATCTTAATAATTTTCCCTTAAGGAAATAAATTAACATTATTACATATTGAACTAAGCTATCATTCCATCAATTCGAAATTAATTCTTCAGAACAACAAAAAAAGCCAATAACTTCTATTCCTAATATCACAAATTCACATTATATAGTTATCAAAAAAAATCTTAAAGAATAGTTATAAAAACAGTTATAACAAAACATTATATAGTTATAAAATAAAAATATCAACAGAATCATGAATCCATCACTGCCCCTATATTGATCTCATAATTAATTGCACAATGACAAAAAAAAAAAAAGGAAAATACATTCCTCAATCTTATACTGTCTTTGAGTTATCAACCTAGTAGGGCATACAGTATAGTAAAATAAAATTTGCTTTAAATCAGATGAATGCCACAAGCATATGTCTTTTTGTAAGAAAACAAAGTTTCTTATTTCTACTCAATGTCAGGGTTTCCTTGTGAAAATAATGTATTCACTATTCAGAAAGGCTACAAAACAAGAAGTTGAAATTTTCAACAGAACTACTTTTTTTCTTTTTTCTTAAAGAACCAAGGAAGAACATGAGCATTGATTTTAAAAAAACATTTCATCAACAACACCCAATAAACTCACCATAACCAAGTCATGAACTAGACCGTCAAGTGTTCTGCGAACCTTGATTGAGTACAATACCTAAGGTTAGTGGTGCCACCTTGAAATTTTTAAATATTTTTAATGATATATTAGTAAGCTAGACATCTCTCCTTTTAAAACCTCCCAAATTGAACAAATAGAAAAACAATGGGATTGAAGGGTTTTAGGGGACTAGTGGTAGCATTTTTATTTTCCTGCCCCCTTGAAAAGTTCCAAACAAACTGAAAACCTCTCCTTTCCCTCCATTTTCTTCCATCCAAATGAACCTACATGTAATATTGAGAATTCACCTCCCCACATCTCCCCTCAGAGAAAGTCACAATGGAATTAAAGCATCTGTACATTAAATGTTAAAGATTCTGCCACCATCAAATAGCCAATAAAACTAAATCGAAACTACTGGAAAGCCACATAGGATGACTAATACTGGTTAAATATTATAAAAGAAAGCTCACCAGATGAAGAATTCATCAGCATTTTCTCTAACCTCGTCCCTGCATCTATTGGTAGCATGACAGCAGGAATGTGTATGTCCAAATTGGTTTCATTATCTGCGCAAACCATCTTGTAAAGTTCTGCAAACAACAGAAAAAGAAAATCAATATGGAAATGTTGACTGGAAGCAGACCTTAGCATCTTAACCTGCCTTGGAATTCTATATGCAAATTGTTCTATCAACCTAATCATCCCAAATTTTGCATAATAAAACAAAACAAGTCAGGTCCTCATATATGGCATAAAACCAACAGTCTATTTTATAGATATAACCCACACAACATGCTTAAGAAGCACCTCCTTTGACATGGTGCACCATTGTTTCTATATAGCCTTCAGCACAACAGTTAAGTTATTGAAAAGAAATATCTCCTAGTGGCTAAGGGGTCCTCCTAGCTTAGTAAAAAGGGTATGCTTGATAGAAGGCTCTTCTCTCATAAAATGAGCGCTACCCTGGCATCCAAGGAGCATCGCCCCCTGGCATCATCCAAGAAGGAGTTCTCCCTAGTGTCCAAGGAAGAGCACTCCTCCTGGCATCCAAAGAGGAGCGCCCCATGGCATCCAAGGAGAAGCACCTCCTGGCGTCCAAGAAGGAGCTCCACCCGAAGTCCAAAGTAGATGTCCTCGTAGAAACCCAAGAAAGAGCACCATCTTTCTTAAGAAAGGGGAACACCCCTAAAGTACCTCACCAACAAGAGATAATTAAGAAAGAGGGGTCCCCCCTCTCTTCAAGCACACCTAGTGAATCCATCCACTAGACAATAAACATACATAAACATCAAACACTCAAAGCGTGTCAAGTGTGCCAAGCCTTCTTAAAATCAAGTACTTTGGTACCGAGACACCCTTGACGCTTGATCTCCTTTTTAGTGACATACTTTACTAAGTTAAATACTTCAGAGTTCTCAATGATTTGTCTCTTATATAGTAAACTAAGTACCTCACTCTTCACCTTTTAAGAAACGAGGTAAAGGAGAGTGTGATGGGGATGCCCCTTCCCTCAGAGTCAATACAATATTGATATGAAAAACACCATATCAAGGCCACTCTAACTTCGCTTGCAAGCAACACTCTCTGAATGCGTTTGGTGTAATCAAAGAGCCATCAGCGGCACCCAATTTGGAAAAAGTTGGGAACATATGAAGGAGTATTCTTCACCCTCATTTTCCAAGAGCAATCTTAAGAAGTGGCTTAGTAGAATTTGAGTAAAGGGTTTTCATGCCATGCACAATCACCTTAAGTAAACTAGATAAGGGTCTATTTCTTAATAAAATAAGATAAATTGTTTCATTAAGCTCATTTTCTCACTTTGCCACCCTAATAAACTATCGTACCCATGATCACATATTTCCCCTTTTTAAGCCATTTAGTAAACATGATCTCACCACTGCCATGAATTCAACCCCTTTTTTAGGGCACTACCCATAGTTGTCAAACATATCTGTCATGTCATTCAACTGACATATCAACCCTCTATTATAAATACCCCCCAAAGATCATTCAAAGGAGACAGATTCTGGCATACTAAAATTCTGAGAGATTTCCTTTACTCTGCAACTTATTTTCTTCGAAAGATTGAGCTCATAAAAGCCAGTTTTTATTTTCCTAAGTTGTATTCCCTCTTATCTTACTTAACCTTTACCCAGTGTGTTTTACTTCTCCTTCTATCAGAAATTCCCAGAGATTGGCCCATCTATTACTCTGTGCCTCCTAAGTTCGAACCCCCTTTCCAGGAAAACCATCAAAGAAAAAAGGCCAGAGAGTAAAGGGTTTAATCTTGATCCACAGTTTGCTTAAACAGTATTACAATACCACCTTACTGCATCATATGAGGTGCTGCCTTCTTGTTAGTGTATAAAGTTGCATAAGGCCATAAGTAGATGAAATTAACCTTTGTGGCTATTTACGATGAGGATAGCTGAAGCATTAACAGCTTGTGCTCTAGTTGCCTTTTCTGTGAATTTGCAGTTTCCTCGATATACCATGATCACATCTCCAGCAAACTAGCAGGACCCAGATCATACACAGAGTTATCTTAAAAGCATTTATTACTTTGCTATTGACGTGACCAAAGTACAAATGACCATATTATATATGAACAAATAACCTTATTCTTTGGCGGACTGCAACAATCCCGAGGATCTGAAAGAGTAAGGGGGGCTTTTGGAGCCTTTTTCTTTTCTGACTCAATTGTTCTGCCAAATCTGGCACCGATACCAACGAACTCAGCATCATCAATGCCATCGACCCAAGTTTGCACTTTTACCTGATAAAAGCAAAGATACAATAAGGTTTTCATAATCACTGCTTGAACTTGAAATTAGTCTGGAAAGAACAGTTGATCTCAAATATCCGATTGGACATGCTAGAAAAGTGTCATCACACGAAAAAGCTATTGGTCAATGCAGAATGCAGAAAAGCGAATTAAAGAAAGCAGAATTATAACAGAAGCTACCCAAACACAGGGAAAGAATCAGAGGAAGCGAGAGAGGGGACACGGAATTGCAAGGTTAACACTTCTACACAGAATTGCAAGGTTAACACTTCTAACTCAAAAAACAACATCAGGTACACTACACGAACTGGATTGGAAGTAATTCCATGCTTGTTTCCATTCCATCTCACCGACCACAACTTGAATGTAGAGCTAAAAATGGTAGCTCATCTCCCACCGCATGAACTGGGATTTTGCATTGCAAAAGATTTTTGTTTCAGTAACCTTGTTGTGCTCCAGTCCATAGTCTACTTGTCGTACTCGTAGAAGTAATATTTGCTACTTAAGATCATTATCACAATATCTCCAACAAAAAAGAATATGAAACCCACAAAACATTTAAAGAAAAATCAGAAAGGGTGGAAGAGGGAAAGGTGGCATGGAAATACGAGAACAAACTGGTTGTCGCAACCGGAGTTCTTGGGAGTGGAATCGTCGTCGTGAATTATGTCCCCAGCTATCACGGAACAAGTGTCACGAAGCAGCAAGAATACAGCAGAAACTACAAAAATCCAGCAAATCTTCTCGAAAGCCATGTACCACGATTTACGAATCCGCTGCCGGCTCAGAGCTCAATGAGAGAAACAAGGTACAACGTCCAATCAAGAAAAACTCATTATTTTCTAATAAACAATTTTCTGTGCACCTATGGATTTCCTTAGTTCTATCGAAGGTTGATAGAATATTAATAAAATGCAAAAAAGACAACAACAGAATAATGCAGCGAAGCCACGGCGGTGAAGGAGAAGCATGTTGCTCCGACACGGCGTCCATATATAAATTTAAACTATTTTTCAGTGTTCTTGTTAACGTGTTCGTGCTGCACTCGTTATTTGATTTATCGGTGCTTGTAATCAAAACATGCTTTCCCGTTATTTGATATTAAAGTTGTCGACACCTCAGAGGTTATTTGTATGTATTATTAATTATTCATTTAAAATGATAATAATTTATTATAAAGTTGTCAGTCATCTTAAGATCCCATAACATTATACAATTATGAAGAAGTTTTTTAGAAAAGGGGAAAAAATAACAAGCTACTGTACGAGTTATGCTCCTAAACTTATTTCAAATATAATGGAAATGAGAACTCTTTAAATTAAACGTAGAATTTAAAGACGAACTTCATCAATTGTCATCATCGATTTCACTCAAACCGTCGAATTTATTTATCCGAATCCTTGGAAATTATTCCGAGTTCCTCAGGCTTGTTTACTTCCTCCAAATCAACGACGTACGCGGGTTGCAGCTCATTCAAGTCCTTCAACGACCTCATTACGCTTCAGTGATGAAGTTGGATTTGGGAGATTAAGAATGTGGAAGAGAAAGAGATGTCACAGGCACGCATGATGCAGATGCTGAACATTGCCCAATGAAGCGAACAAGTGACTGGGAATTAGGAAAAAAGATTGGTTTTAGCTGTGGAGAAGATATGGGTTTGAACTTTTAAGTTGAAATCATCTCGTGACCATGGTGATCGCGGGGTCGCGCGCGACTAACAGCTATAATTTTACAAAAAAAAAAAAAGAAAAGAATGAAAAAAAATCGATTATTAATTATTTATATTCTTAAAATTAAAAATTACTTTCTTAAATTTTTCAAATTTAAAAGATAAGTCATTTTATTTAATTTTTTAATGCAAATCGATCTTCCTAATAAACTTTTTTAATAAAATTAACAAAAATTGAGTTTAACGAGAGAGATTAATTTTCAACAATATAGTGAATTTAAGATTCAATTTTTGTTAAGAAATGTATTTATATTTAATATTTAATAATGTTTAGATTTATCTTTAATAAAAAATATTTATCAAAAACGAAAAAAAAAATTGTGAACAAATACTGAACAGACTTTTCAAATCTTGACTAGTATTTATTTCTAGAATAAATTATTGATTTAGTCATTAAAAAATTATAACTATTTCAATTTAATTTTTAAAAAATTAAAAATATTTCAATTTAGTATTTAAAAATTTATAATTTTTTTGATTTTGCCTTTATGCAATGAGACAAATTTAATTTTTTAAAAACTAAATTAAAGAATTTAATCTTTAAAAAATTAAATTAAAATTAATACATATAAATTAAATTCCTCACATCAGATGCAGGTGTTTTCTTTTTGGACCAAATGATGCAGATGTTATAGGGCTTACAACATAGGAGATACAGCTTGGGCCCGGTCTTCTGTTACCGCTCATCCAGTCTTATTTTTGGACAAATGCTTATCATATAACTTCAGAGTTCTTTCTTTGTTCTTATTTTGGGCTTAGGCCCATCTTGTTCACCCATATATGAAAGAAGAACCCCAACAAAATTAAACCCAAGTGAGGGTCCTGTGTAGTTTGTTGTCAAAAGAAAAAATTTATATAAAGTTTTTATATTTTTATTATTATGTTTTTCATTAAAATCAATATATATATAAAAAGTTTTGAAAAATGAACTATGCAGTGATAAGTTTAAAAAATATAAAATTATTTTTTAAAGATCATACACTTGTCTTATTCTAATTAAATAATCATATACTTATCATAATTTAATTAAAAAAATTTAATAACAAATATATAAAGAATAGCCCTTAAGTTTTCTTTTTGCGGTGAAAATATTTAAAAATTAAAAGCGTGCAACTTACTCCAGCCGATGCTATTCCAATTCTTTGATTAATCAAATATTAGAAAACAAAAAGATCACTTATTTTAGTATATCTTGTTTTGTGTCTGATTCAAACTACAATTTCGTCGACCTAACCTAGGATTGAAATGCCACCAAATGATTTCATTTTTCATTTTTTTTAAGGCAGATCTTAACTTTTTAAAACGGTGGAATCGCTATGTATCTAAAGCTGAGATCATCTATGGCTTATTTGTTTATTTCTAGAACATGTTTGTTGAATAACGAAAATAAGGACGGTTGGGAGTTGGGACCGCCCAAAACAACTAAAGTGCAATGAAACAATACAAGTTTATAATGTAACAGACAGGCGACGCAAAATGTCAAGCATCATAATTCATAACAATGCACTTAACGTATCTTATTCAAATATTAAAATTAGTAACTTTTCAATTTAAAGAGGAGTATATAAAACATTTAGAATATGATGGAACACCAGTGTAAGAGTTAGAGACAATGGGAAATTGACAACTTGGGCGCTGTTTTTAATTGAATAAATCTTTTATATAATTATTTATATTTTTACTATTACATTTTCTAATTAAAATTCAACAAATGTATAATGTTATATATACACTTTACAATATACAATTATATGATAGAATTTGATAACAAAAATATAAAAAATTATATATAAATCTAAAAATATTAAGTATATTTTCTTATATTTTTAGTATTAAATGTCTTCCGTTAAAACGTGACAAATAACATTTTCAAAGGAACATGAAACGCAGGATTTGGATTCGAGTGTGGAGACAAAGTATCTGAGAAAGAGGGGAGTGAAACGCAAGATTAATCATATTCAGAGGGAATATTGAAGTCCTTAAAGCAAATGTCCCCGAGAAACTTCCATATGCATTGGACTTTAAGCATCCCTTTAGCTCTGATTCTAGCACAAAAGATTGAGATGTAGGTGTATCTTGAGTGACAGTGAAGGTTATAAGAATGTACATCTCTTGGATCTGTTGAATTGCCACAAAACGAGCTAGGACAAATTTAATTTCTACATTTATATGTGTGTGTGTGTGTGTGTGTGTGTGTGTGTGTGTGTGTGTGTGTGTGTGTGTGTGTGTGTGTGTGTGTGTGTGTGTGTGTGTGTGTGTGTGTGTGTGTGTGTGTGTGTGTGTGTGTGTGTGTGTGTGTGTGTGCGCGCGCGCGTGTGTTTGTGTGTGTTAAGTGCTAACAATTTTATTTGAGTGGACTTACATATTAATTAGTATATATGTATACAAATATTGTGACATATATGTTATTATTTATAATTAATTCAAATTATTGATCTTTATAAAATATATTTTATACTAAACCTATTTGTTATATTAAAATTAGTTTAAGGTGTTTGTGAATTAATATTATAATATGTGTAAATACCTAATCCAAATTAATAATGATGATGCAACGTTAATAATAAATAAAGTCAACTCATTGAGCCAACTTATTGGGCATAATAAGTTGGTTATAATTCTCAGGATTATAAGGATTATATTTTTAGATTTTGAGAAAATCTAAAAATATGTGAGTATGTGACCTAATATCAACACATAAAACTTAATTTGTAAAAACTCATCCATACTAATCTCGAAGAACCTATCATTTCTAGAGATTAATTATTATGAATCAAGGTACGATCTTCTCTATTATTCAATGAATTATTATTATTAACTTATTATTATCAATTTGCGTATCAAAATCTTTTAAACAATCAAATCATGATCATAGTGTTAAATTTGTGATTTCAATCATTTTTCATATTTAGAATTAATCATGAGTAAATAATTATTTATGATTATAATTTGTGTTATAGCCTACAAAATGTGGCAGTGACCTTCATTGGTTGCTCGAACTACAAAAGTATTATCAATGAGCTTCCATCAGTAAATGACATCATTTTGTCTCCTCCAAATCTCGTTCAAAGTGACTATGATGAGTGTTAAATGTTCATACCAAGTTGATTTATCTAAAATCTATTTCTTTATTTAACACAGAAAAACATTATCTAAACCGGTGAATATATTGACATTAAAACAACAACAATTAAATAACTATATATTTTTATTTACCATTATTTGACTAGTGTAGTAGCGCATGTGATACAGATTAAAAATTTATATATTTATTTATTTTAACAAAAATTATTAAAAATTTCTTTGTATACTACATTAGATGTTGTAATAATAGAATTATCATCTTTGTCAATTATTAAAATTTTCAAACCATTTATATTTCTCACTATTGAAATTGCCACATATAGTTGTCCATGTATAAAGACTGAACTTGCTAGAGACAAATCAACTGTAGAAAGTGATTGACCTTGACTTTTGTTAATTGTCATTGCAAAGTATAATATTATTAGAAATTGTCGTCTTCTAAATTGAAAAGACAATCTTGAAGCTGGTGGAGTAATTATCATCATGTGAATCATAATTTTTTCTCCATTATGTGTAACGCAAAGTATAATGTTATTAGAAATTGTTGTCTTCTAAATTGAAAAAACAATCTTGAAGCTGGTGGAGTAATTATCATCATGTGAATCATAATTTTTTCTCCATTATGTGTAAAGACTGGGTTTTCTTCACCAACACTAATGATCCAGTCAAAAAATAACTTGACTTGTTCAGCATTAACTATTGATTCAGATGTCTTGAGTCACATGTTCTAAATTAAATACATTACTTTGCAATGGTTCCAAATGTATGAGAAATTAATTGTGGAGAACACAATCTCTTGTCTACTTACTTTTAGTATGATTAACAATATTTGTCTAAAGTCTCCACCAAAGACAATAACTTTGCTATCAAAAGGTTAAATAGAACTCTGATTATTAGAAAATCTCATCAAATCCCTTAGAGTTCTATTAAGAGATCCAAAACACATTTTATTTATCATGGGTATCTTATCCTATATAATTAATTTTGTCTTAATAATATGCTTTGCAAAGTCACTCCCTTGTTTAATATTACAATTTGAGTGTTCAGTAATTTGTAAGGGAATGTGGAATCGAGAATAAGCAGTTTTTCTATTAGGAAGGAAAAGAGATGCTAAGTCACTTGATGCAACATTTAAGACAATAATTCATTTTGATCTAAGTATAACTGATGATGTTTTCCATATAAATGTTTTTCCAGTACCTCTATATCCATATAAGAAAAAATGGCCTTATTGTCTGCATTAAACAGCAGTCATGACTTCTGTATATAACTATAATTCATTTTTCTTTAACATTTTAACTAAATCAAGATGTTCTTTCTCTATAAGAGATCGATTATATGACATTTCATCATATATAAGTTTATTTCTATATTCATGACTTCCGACTATCTCTGAAAATGACATAGGTGCAAATTTATTAAGACATCTTCCATTACTTAGGAATATGTTTTTAATCTCGATTAAAGCATAGTTTCTCAATTGATTATCAATCAGTTGCAAATTTGTTTCAAAATTAACAATTATAAGAACAAAACACTAAAATGATATAACATGAAAATTTTTGTCTATATTTATAATATAATTTTCATAAAACTTAGAATATGGTTACCTCTATGACATAATAATGTTTTTTGTCTATATAATATGTCATCAGATAAAAGTTGTCATGTTTCATCCCAAACAAATTCAGGGATTGAAATTGTATTTAATAATAGTATAGTTGCAAACAATCTTCTTAAGTACTTTGTTGTTGCCCACTTACTTGCTTTAATGATTCTATTAACATATTTTTTGACATCATCAAGCAATCATAAAGCATAACATGTATCATTAAATGTGTGATGAAGAACTTCATTAATTGTTCTAATATCTTCAAAAGAAGTTGGATCTTTAACTACATTAAGCAAAGTCTTAACCAAAAAATGTACTTCACCACTTCCAGGAGGAGTATAGTACAACCTTCCAACTAAGAAACTAACTTTTTTACAGAGACTATTCTTTAATGTCACTTTTGCAAAGGAATTTCATTGGGAACTCGACATATGTTACTCTATCATGTCCCTTATTGATATATTTAAACAAATATTTTATGTACTTAAGTTGATTACATTTTTCAACATTAATGTGGACTTGATATCTTGTTAACAATGTTGGATTGTATGATATAAAATATCTGTGAAAAAAAATAAATATCATAATGAAATAATCTCAAATCAGCTAATATAAATTCATTCAATCAAGTAAATTATTGATAGTCACCTATTATCTAAATGAATTCCTTTTTTTTTCAATTGTCACATCGTTGTCCAATATTGGATACCAAGGATAATTGTCTTCATCGATAATTGTTAAGCCATTGAAGACTTTTGGAAAATGCTTTGTGCATCTATCATCTATCACACAAGGTGGATTATAATTGGCACTTCCACAAGGCTCATGCATTATAAAATTTCTCATTACATTGTACAGGTTTGAAAACAGTTGATTGTTTGTGATTTCTGTTGATATAATTTTGTCAATATCAGCTAGGCTGGAAAATTTATCATCTAGATGTAGGAAAAGTAATATATACGCACGTGGTAAGTCACACTTTTAGAACTCAATGGTATATAAATGACTGAAAATCATATAAACAAATAAAAACAAACATTACATTATAAGATTACTCACTCACACATTAGATTATAAGAGTACTCAAGAACAAGCAAATTCCAAATTGGCCACTCACTCACTCTCTCTCTCTCTTACACACACACACACACTCACAAAATTAGGTAATCCTTATAAGCCTAAATGTTAGCCCTAATGTATTATGGTATAAGTTTTGATGATGACAAATATGTGAGAATTATAGTATGATTTAATCTTCTTGGCCCAATGTATGATTTAATCTTTCTTAGCCCAAATAGTATGATTTAATTTTCTTGGCCCAAATGTATGATTTAATCTTATTGGCCCAAATGCATGATTCAATTTTTCTTGGCCCAAATATATTTAATGCTTTATATATTTATATATAGTAATATAAATTGATTTTTGATAAAGTTTATTGGGTGTTGTAATATAATTTGAAAAAGAATATCTTTTACTGTAGCACTTTTGAAAAAGAAATTTGATTGTTGAAAAAGTATGATAAAGTTTATTGGGTGTTGTAATATAATTTGAAAAAGAATATTTTTTACTGTAGCACTTTTGAAAAAGAAATTTGATTGTTGAAAAAGTATGATAAAGTTTATTGGGTGTTGTAATATAATTTGAAAAAGAATATCTTTTACTGTAGTACTTTTGAAAAAGAATTTTGATTGTTGAAAAAGTATGATAAAGTTTATTGGTTGTTGTAATAAACTTTGAAAAAGAATACTTTTTACTGTAGCAAATTTGAAAAAGAATATTGATTGTTGAAAAAGATTGATAAAGTTTTTTTGTTGTTGTAGAAAGGTTAAAAATGATGATGAAGCTTACTGTAACAATTTTGACTAAAGCAGTCACTGTAGCAGCAAGGTTTCACTATATAAAGGAGACTTCACAACACCATTTACATCAAGCTTCAATTGTTCATTTCTCATATTATCTTGAGTTTCATTCTCTCTAAATTGCTAGAGAAATATTCTAAGCTTAATTTTTGCGTTATCTACACTTTGAGAGTGTCCACCATTATTTTCCTTAAGCCTTCAAATTTAGTTGCTCAAGGATTGGTTCCTTGAGTTAGTGTTTGAGAGAAAACACATTGTAAGGGGGAGAGACACCCTTGAGCAAGAAAAGATCTCTATGTTGTAGTGGCTTACAAGTGCCCAATTGCATAAACTTGTGGTCTATAGTGAAACACTCAAGAAGTTATCTTGAGGACTGGATGTAGGCTTGGTTTAAGCCGAACCAGTATAAATCTCGCTGTTTGATTTTCTCTTCCCTTGCTCTTTAATTATTTATATGTTCTTTACTTTCTTGCATTTTATATTCATTCATCTCTTTAATTGTTTTTGATTAATTGTACTCTATATTTATTCATCTTGATCATACTTATTTTACTTTCATAAAAAGCTTGGCATTGTTTTTAAAACTTCTTAAACTTCCATCAAGTCTGCGCAATTTTTTTTAAAACCCAATTCACCCCCCTCTTGGGTGCTAGCCATTTCTATCAATTGGTATCAGAGCTTGGGCTCTTGATCAAAGACTTAATCGTCTAAGAGTTGAAATATGGCTGGCTTTGGTGATTGTGTTTTACCTGAAGGAAGTTCCTTTACAAAACCCCCTGGTTTTAATGGAAACCATTACACTTATTGGAAGTCTAAGATGAGAATGTTTTTCGATGCGGTAGACCTTGATCTTTGGGATGTTGTGGAAAAAGGTCCTTATACTCCTACTAAGGAGGTTGAAGGGAATGTTATTCCAAAACCCAAAAGTGAATGGAATGATACCGAAAAGAAACTTGTCCATCTTAATGCCAAAGCAAAAATGATCATAGTTAGTGCTTTAAACCAAGATGAATATTTTAGAGTTTCTAGCTGTGCAAGTGCTAAAGAAATGTGGGATACTTTAGAAATTGCACATGAAGGAACTCTTGGAGTCAAAGAGTCAAAAATAAGTACTCTCACCAATGAATATGAAAATTTCAAAATGAAAAGTGATGAGAGTATTAGTGAAATGCAATTAAGATTCACTCATATTACTAACCATTTGAAAGCTCTTGGTGTTTCTTATTCAGAAAAATCACAAACCACCAAGATTCTAAGATGTCTTACCCCGGAGTGGGAGGCAAAGAGGACTGCGATTATGGAAGTAAGAGGAGAGTCAATGAATTCCCTCACAGCCTTGTTTGGGAACCTCCAAAACTATGAGTCCAAAATAATAGAGATGAGGCAAGAGGAAGAAACCAAGAAAAAGAAGACTCTCTCCCTTAAATCATCTTCTTCCAAGAGGGTGGAAATCGATAGTGATGAGGGAGAAGAGGAACTTGAAATCAATGATGAAGACATTGGTCTCTTGGTCAAAAAATTTAGTAAATTCCTAAAAAGGAAGAATACAAGAAGATGGCGAAGAGACCAAGATAGTAACAAGGAAGGTCCCACTTGTTATGAATGCAAAAAGGTTGGACACATCAAATGGGATTGTCCACAATTCATCAAGAAGCAAGAAGGAAAGAAAAGCTATGACAAAGTAAAAAAGAAAGCATATATTTCTTCTGTATGGGGAGAAAGTGAATCCGATGAAGAAGAAAATGAAGAAGCCAACCTTTGCCTTATGGCAAGAAAAGATGAAGAGGTGTGCCTCAAGACAAAGAGTGAAAAATGGTACTTAGATAGTGGTTGCTCAAAGCACATGACCGGCGACCAATCAAAATTTCTCTCTTTGACACCAAGAGGAGGCAAAGTGACCTTTGGAGGAAATAACAAAGGTCTAATCAAGGGAATAGGTAAAGTGGGTAAAAATTTCTCAACTTCTATTGAAAATGTCTTATTTGTTGAAGGCCTCAATCATAATTTACTTAGCATTAGTCAACTATGTGACAAAGGCAATAGAGTGATTTTTGATTCAAATCATTGCATAGTTGAAAATATTAATGATAA
This sequence comes from Biancaea sappan, assembly GCA_037074585.1. Taxonomy (NCBI): domain Eukaryota; kingdom Viridiplantae; phylum Streptophyta; class Magnoliopsida; order Fabales; family Fabaceae; genus Biancaea; species Biancaea sappan. Next base: position 26,143,219 of record CM073500.1, read on the forward strand.
GCAAGTTAAGATTGTCGGTCAAAGGATCAATAATGTTTACGTTATAAATCTCGATGAAGATCCTTCTATAGACTCTACATGTTTAATTAGTGTTAGTAATGAAAGTTGGTTATGGCATAGAAGACTAGCTCATGCTAGTATGAATCTTTTGGATAAACTAGTCAAGAAAGAACTTGTAATTGGCTTACCCAAAATTAATTTTGAAAAAGATAAGCTTTGCGGTACTTGTCAAATGACAAAGCAAGTTAAAAGCTCTTTCAAGACTAAGGATATTGTTTCTACAACTAAGCCTTTGCAATTACTTCATATGGACCTTGTAGGACCATCTAGGACAAAAAGCCTTGGAGGTAACTCCTATATACTAGTTGTTGTAGATGACTACTCAAGGTACATATGGACTCTCTTTCTAGCTCATAAAGATCAAGCTTTTAAATCTTTTCTAAAACTTGCAAAGTTTATTCAAAAAGAGCAAAGCTTGACCATTGTGAGGATTAGGAGTGATCATGGTGGAGAATTTGATAACCATGACTTTATGGAATTCTGTGATGAAAATGGCATTGAGCATACCTTCTCATCTCCTAGAACTCCTCAACAAAATGGTGTTGTTGAGAGGAAAAATAGAACTTTAGAGGAGATGGCTAGAGCTATGCTTAATGAAGGGAAACTTCCTCAATATTTTTGGGCGGATGCGGTTAATACTGCTTGTTATGTAATGAATAGAGCCTTGATAAGACCAATTTTAAATAAAACCCCATATGAGCTATATAGAGGAAGAAAGCCCAACATTTCTCATCTCCATGTGTTTTGTTGCAAATGCTTTGTTTTAAACAATGGAAAAGATAATTTGGGAAAATTTGATGCCAAAGCTGATGAAGCCATTTTTCTTGGATATTCTAGTACTAGTAAAGCATATAGAGTCTATAACAAAAGAACTTTACTTGTTGAAGAATCTATGCATGTTGTTTTTGATGAATCTAACAATTTCCTTAAAGATTGTGATGATCAACATGAAGTGTTAGATTACTTCAAAGACCTTTCATTAGATGATGAAATGAGAAAGAAGCAAGAAATAATACCAAAAAATGATGATGATCATGATGAGGGTGCTAAATTGCCACAAGAAGAGGAGAAGCCTCAAGAAAAAGAAAAGCAACAAGAAGAAGAGAAACCACAAGAGGAACCAACAAGAAACAATGATGATCTTCCAAAGGATTGGAGGTATGCAAAAAGTCATCCTAAGGAGCTCATCATTGGAGATGCCTCTCAAAAGGTAATAACACGAAATTCTCTTAGGAATGTTTGTAACCACTTAGCCTTCCTTTCTCAAGTTGAACCAAAAAATATTGATGATGCAATTATAGATGAACATTGGATCTTAGCTATGCAAGAAGAACTAAATCAATTTGAAAGAAACCAAGTTTGGGAATTAGTTCCTAGACCCAATGATCATCCAATAATTGACACAAAATGGGTTTTTAGAAACAAACTTGATGAAAATGGAATAGTGGTTAGAAATAAGGCTAGACTTGTCGCAAAAGGTTACAACCAAGAAGAAGGCATTGATTATGATGAAACTTTTGCACCCGTAGCTAGACTTGAAGCTATTAGAATGTTATTGGCATTTGCATGCATAAATAATTTTAAACTATTTCAAATGGATGTGAAAAGTGCCTTTCTAAATGGCTATATCATGGAGGAAGTTTATGTTGAACAACCTCCCGGTTTTGAAAATCATGATAAGCCAAATGATGTTTTTAAATTGAAAAAGGCTTTATATGGTCTCAAACAAGCTCCTAGAGCTTGGTATGAGAGATTGAGTTCATTTCTTTTAAATAATGGATTTTCAAGAGGAAAGGTCGATACAACCTTGTTCTTCAAAAATAAAAAGCATGATTTAATTATAGTGCAAATATATGTTGACGATATAATATTTGGTGCTACTAATGAAAGTTTGTGTAAAGAGTTTGCTAAGATCATGCAAGGTGAGTTTGAAATGTCAATGATGGGAGAACTCAACTTCTTCCTTGGGCTCCAAATCAAACAAATGGATAATGGAATATTTGTTAGCCAAACCAAGTATGCAAAAGAGTTGCTCAAAAAGTTTGACATGGAGAATGCAAAACCAATTGCTACTCCCATGAGTACCTCAACAAACTTGGACAAGGATGAAAGAGGTCAACCATTTGATGTGACAAAATATAGAGGTATGATTGGCTCTCTACTATACTTAACCGCTAGTAGACCCGATATTATGTTTAGTGTATGCATGTGTGCACGATTTCAAACTAACCCCAAGGAATCTCATTTTAAGGCTGTGAAAAGAATTTTTAGATACTTGGTTGGCACATCTCAAATGGGTTTATGGTATCCTAAAGGATCCTCTAATTTTTTTAATTGGCTACTCTGATGCGGATTTTGCGGGTAGCAAAACAGACAGAAAAAGTACAAGTGGAACTTGCCAATTCTTTGGTAGTTCTCTTGTCTCTTGGTTTAGTAAAAAGCAAAACAGTGTTGCTTTATCCACAGCTGAAGCTGAATACATTTCAGCTGGGAGTTGTTGTGCCCAAATCTTGTGGATGAAACAACAACTAGAGGATCTTGGTGTATTTCTTAAAAACATACCCATTAGATGTGATAACACAAGTGCCATATGCTTATCTAAAAATCCTGTCATGCACTCAAGAACCAAACATATTGAAATAAGACATCATTTTATAAGAGATCATGTTCAAAAGAAAGATGTCTCTCTTGAATTTGTGCAAACGGATTTTCAGTTAGCTGACATTTTCACGAAGCCTCTTGCTGAAGATAGATTCAACTTTATTAGGAGAGAACTTGGGATGGCAAATCCAAATGAACTTTAAAAATTATTTTTTTTAATTGCATGATTTTTAAATCTTTCATTTAATCTTTGATTTACATTACTAACTTAAGCATCGGAGTGGTTGTCAAAATTTTTGCAGGTGCTCATCCTCAAGATACATATATGAATACATCTTGAAAATTACATTTGTTTAATATGCATTGATTGAGGGGGAGCCTAACCTATAATTAAATCCTCTATATCTTTAAGGTCACTTTATCTGAGATGCAATATTTTCCTTAATTATATATTTTTGACATATCAATGATAAGTTTTGATGAAATTTTACCCCATGACGTCATATGATATTCTTGCTTAAAGAAGGAATACGCTTTAGCCTTTATATATTGCCTTCCTTATACCTTTTTGTTGATGTCAAATAGGGGGAGAAGGATATGGAAAGAAAAATATGTGTATATTGTATAATGATTATTACATTGTAACATATTTTTCTTTGGTGATTTGTCATCATCAAAAAGGGGGAGATTGTTAGCCCTAATGTATTATGCTATAAGTTTTGATGATGACAAATATGTGAGAATTATAGTATGATTTAATCTTCTTGGCCCAATGTATGATTTAATCTTTCTTAGCCCAAATAGTATGATTTAATTTTCTTAGCCCAAATGTATGATTTAATCTTATTGGCCCAAATGCATGATTCAATTTTTCTTGGCCCAAATATATTTAATGCTTTATATATTTATATATAATAATATAAATTGATTTTTGATAAAGTTTATTGGGTGTTGTAATATAATTTGAAAAAGAATATCTTTTACTGTAGCACTTTTGAAAAAGAAATTTGATTGTTGAAAAAGTATGATAAAGTTTATTGGGTGTTGTAATATAATTTGAAAAAGAATATTTTTTACTGTAGCACTTTTGAAAAAGAAATTTGATTGTTGAAAAAGTATGATAAAGTTTATTGGGTGTTGTAATATAATTTGAAAAAGAATATCTTTTACTGTAGCACTTTTGAAAAAGAATTTTGATTGTTGAAAAAGTATGATAAAGTTTATTGGTTGTTGTAATAAACTTTGAAAAAGAATACTTTTTACTGTAGCAAATTTGAAAAAGAATATTGATTGTTGAAAAAGATTGATAAAGTTTTTTGGTTGTTGTAGAAAGGTTAAAAATGATGATGAAGCTTACTGTAACAATTTTGACTAAAGCAGTCACTGTAGCAGCAAGGTTTCACTATATAAAGGAGACTTCACAACACCATTTACATCAAGCTTCAATTGTTCATTTCTCATATTATCTTGAGTTTCATTCTCTCTAAATTGCTAGAGAAATATTCTAAGCTTAATTTTTGCGTTATCTACACTTTGAGAGTGTCCACCATTATTTTCCTTAAGCCTTCAAATTTAGTTGCTCAAGGATTGGTTCCTTGAGTTAGTGTTTGAGAGAAAACACATTGTAAGGGGGAGAGACACCCTTGAGCAAGAAAAGATCTCTATGTTGTAGTGGCTTACAAGTGCCCAATTGCATAAACTTGTGGTCTATAGTGAAACACTCAAGAAGTTATCTTGAGGACTGGATGTAGGCTTGGTTTAAGCCGAACCAGTATAAATCTCGCTGTTTGATTTTCTCTTCCCTTGCTCTTTAATTATTTATATGTTCTTTACTTTCTTGCATTTTATATTCATTCATCTCTTTAATTGTTTTTGATTAATTGTACTCTATATTTATTCATTTTGATCATACTTATTTTACTTTCATAAAAAGCTTGGCATTGTTTTTAAAACTTCTTAAACTTCCATCAAGTCTGCGCAATTTTTTTTTAAAACCCAATTCACCCCCCTCTTGGGTGCTAGCCATTTCTATCACTAAATGCACACACACTTCCCCATTTGGCCAAAACACCCAATTATACACATGACTCAAGAGTATTCACACACACATATCCATATGCCTAACCTTACTTTCACTTTACATCCTTTTAGATTCTCGAAGCAACATCTCACCAACACAATTGAAGAACAAGGTAAGACTCTTGTGCTACTTTTCCATCCAGGTCTTGAATTTTGAAAATTAAAACTTAAGTTAGAAAGAACAAACCCTAACATTATCTTCTATTTTTAAAACATAATTTTGTAGCATCACTAAATTCACATTCACATATCCAGAAAGATCATTTGGGATATGAAAAGTAGTTGTTGGAATCTAGGTGAGTGAATCAGCCTCACTTTAATATCATCTTAGCGTTAAAGTAATAAAGTGGAAAGGTAGGTAAACTCATGGTTTGTAGGAAAGGGTGAATTCAATTAAAAGTTCAGGAGATTAATTTGAGAGAATATGAATTCAAGGTATTGATGTAATTTGCTAACGGTGAAACGTTAGGGGAAAGATAATCGTGTAGTATGTTGTGAATATCTCATACATTTTGAGTTAACATCGTTTTGAATTTTTGCTTGGATTTGAATAATGTGATCAATGGCTATGATGTTGCCTAGAGTGTTGGTTTCATGACTTATATTTGAGTGGGATAGTATTCCCTTTCATATCAAGGCGGGAAACTAGGGTGATAGGGTGTCCTGACCTCTGAGAGTGGAGAGAATAACTCCCTTGGTAGGGAGATAAGCTTAGGTATGCGAGTGGGACCTGTGAGGCGCCTTGACTGTAGTGGACGAGGTTATACGTCATGGCGGGGTTGATGATTGGTGAACCGGCCTATGTGCGCTCCTGGGTATATTAGCCATCAACGAGTACTAATTTCGTTGGTTGGTTTAATTTAACTTGAATTGGATTCTCTCTTGTATGTCTCTTTCCTCTGTGATTTCATGATAAAGGCCTTTGGTAGGCTTTATTATTCTTTTAACGTATTGAGATTTTATTAGGGCGGGAATTGACTCGCTCACTGAAATTTTTATCTCATGCTCATTGTTATTTTATTTTCATATCAAGAAGTAGACGAGGACTTTCAGCTAGAGGAGTAGTTGTCGTGGACTCTTCTCGTTTGTTGGGTGTCTCCCATGTCGTAGCTTTATTTATTCCAATTTAAGATGCTTTATGGTCAACTAGGATATCTAAGGAGTCTTGGACGAATCATTTATTTTATTTGATATTGTAATTAATTTAACTGGCTATTTAAAATTAATTTGTAAGATATTATGGATTGATTTCATTGAAATGAAGCAAGACGTAATCATGTTTGTTTAAATTTAAATGTTAATATTTAAATTGCGAGAGATTGCAAGAAATCTGAGTAAGTTCCCTTCTTTCCTTGTGTGCATACATTGAATGTGATTACTGGTTTACTTGGAGTCCAGTTACATCCCCTATAACCCTCCTATATGGTTTATTATATATATGCGTTTGTTTTGTTTTTTAAAAAAAAATTGAGATGTGGAATAAAAATATGGATAATTGAACCTGTTTAAATTAAAACATGTAATAATGTTAGAATGCATGAACAAAAACGGTTTTGGCTAGGAAAGACTTGGTATTTAATAAGTCTATTATGACTCACTTTTCTTTCCTATGAACCTACCTGGTGTACCACTTATATTATTTCACGTCTTTTTGATAATTAAAATTTTGAAAATAACATTCAGCCCAAAAAAGGCTTTGGGAATTTGTTTCTGTCATATGCGTCTTATGTGTTGATTTCTTAGTAAATTTTAAATTAACTTAAATAAGCATGATATCTCCTAATTACAAAATGAATGATGTATGCTAAGGAATATACATAATTAATAAAAAAGTTAGATTAAGTGTGATTGGTGTAATACCCGTGATTTTCGGGTATTAACTTTTTTTGATTTTAAAGGAATAATGGGAGTATGGAGAAAATTTTTATGGTTATATTGTAATACCCAAGAAAAATAAAATATAAATATTTGTTTACAAACTACTGTTACTATTTCAGTATACGGTACTATTCACCCGTATAATACTATTTACATATACGATACTGTTCATTTATACAATCGAAATGTCAAGTACTAGATGTGGTTTGGTCATAAGAGAAAACTAGAAAGAAGTTCGTGGGAGAAAATAACGTTTTATGTGTAAAAATACCCTCAGGGACTAAAGTAAAAGGACTGAATTAAAAAAAAAACTTAAAGGTTTAAGGTGAAAGGATAGTTTTCCTTTTAAGTTTCCAATAGTAATAACAGAAAAATTTTCCATCGTACTCGTGAGGTGCACAGTAACTGCATTATTAGAAATGTCATTTTCATAAATAGTAAATTGAATATTTTATTAGCGTATAGTGTCAAATAGTACCCTTGACTTTTGCTATAAATATGCTCTTCCATTTCACTTCTAAACTCACACCTTCAACTTCTCTTCTTCTCTCCTTAAGTTTCTCTTACTCCAAAGCTAGGCCTCTGAGATTTTGGGCCTTTCCTTTTCAGCTTAGGTAAAGATACTATGCTCTTTCTATGTCTTTCAAATTTTAGAAGTTATTTTCTTAAGTATGCTCTGTGGTTGCGGCTTTGGCTGATCTTCCACATCAGAAAAACTGTCCTTAGCTGCTTACATATTATTTTGATTCTCTGATTACCGAAATAGAATGTAAACTGTGAAGAATACATGTCTAGGAAAGTTCTGGCTAAGGAAAGACCTAGTTTTTAAGTGTGTCCAGTGTGACCCTCCACTCTTTCCTGGGAACTTACCTGGTGTACTCTTTTACAGATTGTATTCTCTATTTCTGGTATAAACAGTCTCCGTACGTATGAATAGTAATCATACGTATGAATAGTAATCTATACGTATGAATAGTGACTGTACATATAAACGGAATCTCTAATCATACGTATGAAGTTGTGCGTCATGGCGGAAATATACATAATTGGTGAGCCGGCCTGTGTGCGCTCTCCGGGATATATTGCCATTGACTAGTACTAGTAACGTTTGTTGAATTGGATGAATTTTTATCTTCTTGTATGTAAGAGGATGATGTTGTGCGTCATGGCGGAAATATACATAATTGGTGAGCCGGCTTGTGTGCGCTCTCTGGGATATATTGCCATTGACGAGTACTCGTAACGTTTGTTGAATTGGATGAATTTTTATCTTCTGTCTATTGGTTAAGTATGAGCCTTTGGATATGTTTGCATGACTGGTAATGTATTTGAATTTTATTAACGCGAGGCCGATTCGCTCATTGAGTTTAAAAGCTCACATTGTTTGTACAACCTTTTTGTTCAGATCAGGTTGCCAGCGAAGAATATCTGCTAGAGGAGTAGATCACTTTGGACCTTCCCGTTGTCGGGTAGACCCCTCTTTTGTTATAGATTATGTTGCTCTGTAATCGTCTAGGACATCTAGGTCAGGGTTTGGTATTTGGCTTGTATTTCAGTACAATAATGTATTTTATGTTGAGGATCTATTATTACATGCAAATCATCTCTATGATTTTCAGATAAGAAAATTTGATATATTTATCGGAAGGCTTACAGTGATGAGAGATTCATCATTGTGCCGGTCATGTGCCCAGAAAACGGGTCGTGACATATATGTTAAGAAAAGTGAGGTTAGAGGAAGCAACTCGGGAAGTGGTTAGGGAATGAGGAATTGAGATAGAGTAGTTATAAAGTGTTGAGGGCACCAGATATCTACCGGGTCCAGAAAAAGGGACTAAAATGAAATAAGGAATGAGGGTGGCACCTAGCCCAAATTGGAAAAATTAAGGATTTGCCACTACTGAAGTTGATTGGGGGTTGACTTGGGACAAGTAGTAATTTCTATGGGCAGATATATATATAGGTGGCCTCCACTCTTTTTCTTCATTTTCTCACTTTCTCCCTCTTTACTCACTTTCTTTTCTCTCCTCCATCTCTCTACCTTCTCCACCCAAAACCACCCCCCAAGCTCTAGTGAGTGATTCTCCGACGACAGGGCAAGTCTCTGGCAACCAAACAACATCGGGAAAACAAAGAATCGAGATAGATATTCCAATTTCTCAAATTTTTCTCTATTTTTGGATTTTAGGGCTTTTGGGGTAAATTTTGAGATTAGGGCTTGGATTGTTAGTTAAAATTGGAGGTTTTGATGTCTAAATACTTCTTAGATACCAAGGATGAAAACCCATGAAAGAAATCATGAGAAAATGTATGGTTGAATTTGAGCCAAAAATTGAGGTTGCAACCGTGGCACCTAGGCATTAGGTGTGGCGCCCAGGCGTCAAGTTTCAAAAGGGATTGGGGAAGAAGGTCGTGGTGCCCAGGCGTCAAGTGTGTGTGGTGCCTAAGCGCCAAGCGTGCTAATGTCATGCCAACGTCAGACTACAATATTTAATTAGACCTTTTTTCAAATGACCATAACTCTTTCATCTGAACTCCATTTTTAGCAAATTTTATAGCATCAGAAAGCTTTTTGAGTTTAGTTTTCAATGGTTAAGCTTCATTTGAAATTTTTTTACTAATTAAGATTTATGACCAAAGGAGTGAGCAAAGGTCGAGTTAGTGGTAGGAAATTTCTCTATCTTGTAACTTTCACATGATTTTTACATGGTTACTTGATAGAGATGATTTCTTTGGTATATATTCCATACCTTTGGGATGCAGTGGCAAACGTGGAATCCAAGTGAGGAATCTAGCTCTCCTCTGCATGAATGTGTACATATACATATGTATATTTACATTTAGGATTTATCTTCCTAAAGTATTTTATATACATTTAATTATTAAATGTATTATGCGTGATGTGCATAGTAGAGATTGTTTGGGATCTAGTTGGCACGATCGAGGATGGTATGAGTATTACTATTTCATTCGTATACCAACTATAAATTTCGGGGAATGTATACATCTCATAATTCTATTTACCTGTAGGTATATAATATGTCTAACGTACATATTATAAACGAAGGGGAGTTCTAGGGCACAAATGGAAATGGTGTAGGTGCTACCATTTTTCATATAGTGTCCCAGGTGAAATACCATTACATATTATAATATGTACTCAAGCAAGGGACGTAGTGGGAACTAGCACAAAGGGGTTGTGCAGCTTGTATTATTTTTTGTATGTGTAATACATGTTATGGTTGAGGGCATAACCCGAAAGACCGAATACATGTTATGACTAAGGGCATGACCCGAGAGGCCAAACACATGTTATGGTTATAGTTCTAACCCAAGAGACCGGACACTTGGTTGGATTTCCCATGGGAATGTAGACCTATAAGGATAAGGTTTCATGGTACACTCTTAGGGCCAAGATGGTGGTTGCCATGGTGTGGCATAAGCCAGAGTTCAGAATGGGAGTCACACCATAGGAACAATGGAAATAGCGTCCACGGGATAGTTCATGGAGACATAGATCCATGGGAGGATATATAGGCAACAAATTCGTGGGAACACAAACCTATATCAATAAAGCCTTGAGAACTGAAATATGAGATTCATACTTATATAGTGAAATCCCTATGGGGATATTTAGTCCGTGGGAATGTAGACCCACATGACAATATGTCTTGAGTGATAATCCATGGGAACGTAGACTTGCATTGATGAAGCTCTTGAGATGTGGCCTCTTGGGACTGTAGACCCAAAAGGAGGGATTTGTGCATTTAGTGTGTGCTGTGTATGTGTATGTTTGGGGGACTATATGATGGGATGTGATACGTGGTGGCATCCAGGGTATGTTCTACGAGAGCCAGGGACATGATACCATATGTCTGCCTTCTGACGGCTTGGTGTTGTATGGGATTTGATGCGTGGTGGCATCCAAGGTATGTTTTATGAGAGTCAGGGATGTGAAGCGGCTTAGTGTTGCATGGGATTGGTTTTCTAAGGGTATTTATATATATATATATATATATATATATATATATATATATATATATTACATATCTATATAGAGTATGGTTAGTTTGGGTAAGTCCGTGGTTTAGACTCAGCCCCTCACAATTGTAAATTCGGAAGGATAATTAGACTGAGGACTTACGGGTAAAGGATGTCTCCCTATTGTTCGAGGTAAGGTAATTTCTTTTGTTTTAAATTATTTCTCTGGTATGTTCTATAATCAAATGGGCCACCTAGGTTAAATGAGAAGAAAGATCTAGGTTTGCGATGATGTGTTCCACATTCGTCCACCCCGATCACAATTTCGACTCTGGGTGTGATAAAAATCCTAGCCTCGGTTTCAAGTCGTGATAATTGGGTAGGCTTAATGTGGCACATGGCTCATGATAGATAACAAATTATTAGACACGTATAAGTCATTATTAATCTATATAATAGATTAAAACAATTTCACTCTAAAGTATTAATTACATAGATGTCATTAAATAACATATAATAAAATTAATAAATTAAAATTAAAATTAAATGAATAAATTATGCAAATGAATAAATTCATTCCTATTAATGACACGACATTAAATTCATTTTAAGCAACCCTTTTGAGATATATTGTAGGGCTCTCTTTTAAATTATATGAATATTACAATATATTAAATGCAAATTAGTGTAATTAATTCTATAATACATTCAAATGAATTTGAAAAATTTGCATTGAAATGAATTCAAATTATCCTTTTTAAAACTATGAATTGTCGTAAATTTAATTAATAATTAAATAATTACAATATATTAAATGCAAATTGATGTGATTGAATATATAATTGCATTCAAATGAATTTGAAAATTTTTCATTCAAATGAATTCAAACCATCCTTTTTAAAACTATGAATCATCGTAAAATTTGAATGTTTGGAGCTTAGAATTCTGTGTTTGGAGAATTTATATCAGTTGCCTCTGTGTCGATTTGAAGCACGATCTCAAGCTAATACAGTGCGTTTCAAACTTTAAAAATAACCGAATGTTGAGTGTCATGCGTTGAATTGAGAAGCACCAATAGAGGAATGAGCGGATGGCTCCCGTATCAATTTCAGAGTGAATTTCCCGCTACGACTACAGAGAAGTAGCTCCCATCTGTCTCTATTCTATTTTCACTCAAACTCGGTATAATCTTCTTAGTCATGGCAACCATAAAAGTTTACGAAAGTACCTTCTGGATGGCCACCATGTAGGTTACTACTTGCCTTTTCGAGAAACAGCTTGAATTCGAGTTTGTTGTCATTAACATGAAAGAGGGTGAACACAAAAAGAAACCTTTCATTTCTTTTAATGTAAGTGTTAGAAAAATTTACGGATTACTTGTCTCTAAGTTTCAGTTCAACTAACTTTCGCTTCTTTTGATGTAGACATTCGGCCAAGTTCCAACCTTTGAAGACGGCGATCTAAAGCTATTTGATAAGTATTAAGTATACATCTCCAACAAGCACACCCATATATCATTAAATTATCATTTTTAAAATTATTTATCAAAATCATTTCAATACACAGAATCAAGAACAATCACGCAATATATCATCTATGAGTATGCTAAAAAAGGGACCCAACTAATAAGCAAAGAGTTCAAGAATATGGCGATTACAGGAAAAGGTAAACTCCTCGGATCCAGTGTTTTTTTCCCCTTTTTAATTTGTTTATTCTTTGATTTAATATAGTTCTTTTGTTTGAATCCACTTTACATCTTGGAGTTAATCAAATTTTATGGTGTTCTTTATTTTTCATTTTGTCTCTAATGTTGTAGGGCCCCGAGATTTGAACTAGATTTCTGAAGGATAGTAATCTTATTAAATTAAAACAAGGTCAGGAAATAACCATATCAACTGACTATAGCATAAAGGGATATAAGAATACAATCTGTATGAGCTACAAAAAGTTGGCTGAGGATGTGAACCTTTGTCGTGTAATACTGTACTCAGATGGAATTATCTCATTTACGGTCTTATCATGTGACAAAAAATTAGGTTTGGTTTGATATCGCTATGAGAACTTGACAGTTCTTGATGAGAGAAATAATGTTAATCTTTTTGGAGTGGTAGTGGATCTCCCTACGCTGACAGAGAAAGACAAGGCAGATATCTTGAAATAGGGAGTTCCTAACAAAATTGATTTGATTTTTTTTTTCTTTTATTCGAAAAAGTTCAGACTTGGTGAAAGTTCAAAAAGTACTGGGATAGTATGCAAAGAACATTCACCTCATGTCAAAGGTATGGTCTTTCTTCATAATATAATATGGTCGTTTATTATCATAAATTTTTTATTAAAATTTATAATTCATATTTGTATAAATAATTAAAATTTATATTAGAATATTTACATTTTAAAATTTATATGTCATAACTCATAAGTCTCATAAGTTTCACAAATTTATAAATTATAGTATTATTATCAGAATATATTATGTGGATTCCAATGTATTTAATATATTATGTAAGTTATTGTTAAAGTAAATAGCATAATATATTTTTATCAGAATATATTATCATAATTATTAATTAGTGTAATTAGTGAAATTAATAATCAGTGAATTTCATTATTTTATTAGATTTGAATGAATAAATTAGGTAAATTAATAAATTTGGTAAATTAATGACATCACATAAGATTAATTATTTGATTTAAATTGATTAAAAAGATTTAAATTGAAATTAAAAAATAATTACCTTTATTATTTGACCATTGTAGGATAATTAATGACATCACATTAAATGAATTATTTAATTTGAATTGATTTGAATTGAAATTAAAAAACTATTACCTTTATTATTTGATTTGAATTGAAATATATAGATAATAAATTATTGAAATATACATACACGAGGATCAAGACATATTGAAATTAATTATTGATCATATGTATAAAATTTCTTTACAGTTCATTATGCTAAATTCCATATGAACATTTTAATTTGATTATTATTTTTTTGTAAATAATTTTAAATTAAAACTTTTTTATTGATTACACATACATCTTATTATTTTATTCTATTTGATGATTTATTCTACATCATAATATAATGTGATCATTTATTATCATAATTTTTTATTAAAATTTATAATTTATAATTGTATAAATAATCAAAATTTATATTAGAATATTTACGTTTAAAAAATATATTTCATAACTCATAAATCTTATAAGTTTTATAAATTTCACAAATTTACAAATTATAGTATTATTATTAGAATATATTATGTGGATCCCAATATATTTAATATATTATGTGGGTTAATTAAAGTAAATAGTAGAATATATTTTTATTATAATATATTATAATAATTATTAATAAGTGAAATTAATAATTAGTAAATTTTGTTATTTTATTTAATTTGAATTAATTTGAATAAATAAATAAATTAGGTAAACCAATAAATTTGATAAATTAATGACTCACATAATATTAATTATTTGATTTAAATTTATTTAAATGATTTGAATTGAAATTAAAAAAAATTACTTTTCTTATTTGATCATTGTAGTGTCTTAGAGGATTTTTTTAGTAGGTAAAATAAATTTGATTATGGTATTCACATGTGAATTAAAAATTTTACTTTATTTGACTTTATTTTGATTTTCTTCCAAAATAGTTTTTAATTTAATAGAAATCAAAGTTTGAGATATGAATCTTTAAATTATTATCCCTTTACTGAAAAAAGAGATAAAAATCAAATTATTGAAAGACGAAATCTAAGGCCTAGAGATCTAATCCAAATGTAGTAGCAACCTTCAATGTTTTTTTTTTCTATAGATCCGATTGAAACAAAAAATGATACATTCAAAAGTAAAAATGAAATCAATATTCAATTAATCACCGATCTATACAACAAATAATTTATAACAAAATAACAAATAATCCAAAAATTAACAAATTAATTAATTTACATGTTTTATTCATTTAAATTTATTTTATTAAATAAATAAATCAATTCAAATCAAAGTTAGAGTAGGTAAAATAAATTTGATTATGGAACTAGTAAATCAATTAAAAATATTTAGTTATTTACGTATAAAAAGTATATGCCATAACTCATAAGTTTCATATAAATCAATTATAATTATTACTATTTTTATAAATTACAAAAGTTTTTACAGTTATAATTTAACCGTGCATCGCACGTGTTACAATACTAGTTACATTAATTACAAGGATGACGTTTTTCTGAAGATTTCAACCATTTTGCATTTAATGTGAATTAATATTAATATTCACATTGTATTCTAAAATAGAATTTTCGGATACTGTAAAAGACATTTAACTACATTTAATATAGAAAAACATTTAATTGAAAAGTAGGAATAAGGAAAAAAATTATTAGGCATGTAAAGACCATTACTAATTACATTAATTACAAGATTGGCAAATCTGTAAATATTTTCAATATTATGCATTAAATATGAATTAATATTAATTTATTCACACTATAATAGAATTTTCAATTACCGTAAGAGATATTTAATTACAGATAATTTGAAAGTTGCAATAGATAACAAGTTATTAGGCACATATAGACCATTATTAATTGCATTAATTTCAATGTTGACAAATTTGTGAAGATTTTCAATTTTTTCATTAAATATGAACTAATATTAATTTATTTATATTGTATTCTAAATTATAATTTTTGATTACCGTAAGAGGTATGTGTACATATTGTTATTTTTCATTTTGTTTGTTTTATTCAAAATTTGGCTGATACTTGATATATTCTTTAGCTAGTCAAATTATTTACATTTAATATAGAAGAAAACTTTTAATTGAAAATTTTAAATGGGCAACAAGTTATTTGGTAGTCATAAGGCATTGTTAATTACCTTAATTACATTATCAACTCATATGTGAAAATTTTCAATATTATGCATTAAATATGTATTAATATTAATTTATTTATAACCATATGAATATTTGTTTCCACTATAGTGACTTCATATTAAATAAAAATTAATGTTAATTTATTGTAGCCATAAGAATGCTATGCGTTTAATGCTGCTTGAAAAATGAAATGATATCATAATCATTAATTAATTAGATTTTAATATTATATTATTGGAAAGAGGTAAATATGTACATTGTAGATTATATAATATATTTATATATACATATGAAATAGATATTATATAATGTTATTAATATGTTTATATTTTTAATGATTTCTATATAACTTAATTAAAAGAAAAGAAAAAGTCGAAGCATTTAATTTGAAGGACATACTCTCATAAAATAAATTTAAACATAATCCATGATGTAACATTAATAGATGTTCAAAAGAAATATTAATCCTAAACAATATTCTAACATACGATACCAACTCTTAACTCAAACCACTTAACATATTAAAAAACAGTCACGAACACACTAATTATTATCTTCAACCACTTTCTTCCCACCACTATCGCTTGCAACAACATCAATCTCAACTTAAAAATATTTAGCGAACATGTTTTGTATTTGAATATTGTCACTCTGGCCAACTAGAAACAAATAATTAAAATCAAGTCCACTAATGAGTAAAAATCAAACCCATCTCAATTCACGTATTAAACATGTAATCAAATTAATATTACATTATTAACCAATTTTGTTTTTTTGATGTAATATTATATCATTAATTAGTACATTAAATATTTAGAGGTGAATTTATTTTAGTCTATTATATAGATTATTTTAAGAAGATAGAAAAGGAAATGGGAAAGCCATTCACATGCTTGCTTTGGTATAAAAAAATTTGTGTAGAAATAGAAAGAAGTAACGAGTAAATATAAAGCGAAAAAATTAAATAAACATTATATAAATTGAATAACATTGTTAAAGAGCTTAAACAAAAATAATTTTTTATTTCTCTTTATTTCTAAAAAACAAAAAAGTAACCCTCACATCCATAACTTTTTTATGTCCTAATAATATAATGAATATACAATTTTTTAATATATTATACACTAACATATTTTCAAATTTAATGTTGAATACATTGAGATATATATATAATTTTTTTAATTTTTATAAGAATACCATAATAAAATATCTTCTCATAAGTAAGAAAATACTCATTTCCTGATTTGCTCACATGAGCATTACTAAAAGAATAATTCAATAATCAAACATAAAAATAACGACCATTACCATTGCTTTTTTTCAATTTCTAGCTACAAAATGTCACATTAGTCTCTAGTCATCTTAATTACAAAAAAAAAAAAAGCCAACCTCCATAGTATTAAAGGTGGAAACAATGGAATTGTGTAGGAGCGATGACCACATTTCGAAAGGCTGTGACAGGCGAGGGAAAGGGACAAAGAATGAGGATGAGAGGAACATGGACGGATGTTATTGCACCAAAGTCCAAAAGCAACAGAATTGACATTATTTGCCTCGCCTACACGTTAAGCACAAATTCATCGTAGCCCTAAAATCCCACCCCCCAACGACACCGTTTTGGTGGGTCAGAGACTCAGAATCGAATAGAGGACGAGATAGAAGTTAAGGACAGATGATGTGGAATTGCAGGGAGCTGAGGGAATTAAAGACGGGAAAGCAACTCAACTTCGCTTCAAATGGAAGCTTTCCTATACCAAATTCTTTATTTTGCAATTTACAATTCTTTGTCAGATAAAATTAATATTTATATATTGTCCCAATCTTAATGGATCCATCCCATTATACATATCATATCCCCTCTTTCTGTTCCTGTTCTCGTTCTTTATATCCGGCTTTGCTATACATGATTGTACCTTCAACTTCAACGTCTTCGATCGCGGTGCTTTAAGCTTTTCAGCTGCACACGTCAGTGCAGAATGGTGCAGTTCTCTAGTGTTTCAAGTTTGCTTTCCTTCTCTCGCACCTCGAATCTTAGGTTAATTCAGGTACGCACCATTGCTTTGTTCTCAACATTGAAGCTCGAATTAATCTGTCTGGTAGATCTAATCGGGATCGGAGTGGAATTAATTTTGGGATAAAATTAACGTGAAGCGGGTGTGATTTGTGAGGGTTAGTTGTTGTAGTGTTTGTGCATGTAAATGCTGATTATTTGGCAAGGAGAGGTCTTTTGGGATTTAGAAATGATTTGGATGGTACTTATGAGAGTTGAGATGCCTCTGGGTGTGACCCACCTTCTTCTTGGGGTCGCCCACTCTGTTCAGTGATTAGTCGCATCGGAATTTGAGAAAGTAAGCTGGGTTCTTTTCAACAGGTGGATTTTTTTTGTTGTTATATTTTATATTGTAAAGAAAAGTAAAAACTTTTTTTATCCTAAGGATTACTTTGAATTTCAATTTAGTCCCTCATTTTTTTTTTACCAGTTTTATCTTATATATATTTTTTATTTCAATTTTTTTCCCAGACTAATGTCATTAACAAAGTTGACGAAAAATGATGATATGAGTTCCATCAAATAACATGTGTACTATCATGTGGTACATCAATCAATTAATATAACACATTAGTAGTCGACATATCACATGGAGAAGTCTGCATCAATATTTTTTGTTAACTATATTAACAAAATTAGACTTAGGGATGAAATCGAAACAAAAAAAAATATGTGAGATAAAATTTGTACAAAAAGTTGTTAGGGACAATTGAAATTTGAGGTAAACGATAGAGATAAAAAAAATATATTTGTAAAAAAAAACTATCGTAAAAAAATGTAACAAGTACTTTTTTTTTTTTGCAACATTTTTAGTCATAAAATATCATCATTCATTTATGAAAGAAAAAATTAAAAACAATTTTTATACTTTGTTATCAAAATTTTTAATTATAACACAATAAATATATAGTCTTGAAAAGTAATTTTATGTTTTTTTAACTTAATATTGTATAATTAGTTTCTTCAAAAAAATATTTATGTATACTTTATTTTTTATTCAAGAACTTGATAATAAAAATATAAAAAAGTTAAATATAAATCTAGTCCTTTATAAAAATATTCTTTAATCTTTATACCTTCATTTTTTTTCTTAATTTTCTTTCTTTTATGATATATAACTTGTGTTAATTTTATATATAATTTTGTGTACTTTTTTTTTTGCAATAATTGAAAGAGTAAGATGCTATGTTTTAAAATTCAATTTCAATATTATAATTAGGTACTAGAGGATTATACATAGTTTTTTTCTTTCTTTAAGGGCATGATTTTTATTATGTGAAAGAAAATGAAAGAGGATAAAGAAAAAGGAACGATAATAAACAGTTGTCTAAATTATCTTTCTTGAAAGGTCTATGCTTTCTCTTGTTCTTTTTTTTTTTAAGTTATAGTACTTTAGTAAATTATTTTTTTTCATTTTCATTTTCATTTTCTTTTCTTTTATGTGTGCCAAATGTATTATAATTCTTTTTGCACCACTGTCACTACCATCTCCTCTTATTTTAATCATATATATATTGGTCGATCTTAAAATTTTTTTGAGAGTTATGAATATATATTATTAAGGCAAAAATGATATTTTATTGCTCTGTTTATTTTAGATTTTAATTTAATTTTTTTATGTTTCAAAAGTTTTATATTGATTCTTTATATTTCAAAAACTTCTATGCTAGTATTTCTTTATTAAAACTGTTAATTATATAATAAATTTAACACATCATTTTTTGACTGATTTATATAGAGTAGTAATATGAAATTTTTAAAACATGGAGGATAAAAATATTACTTTTGTCTATTATCAATTAGTGGGTAATTCTTATTATTCGTGTGGATATCATTATTATCTTCTAACTCTAGACTAACCCTCCATTTTTTCATGCACAGTACGGACAGTACTTGTTCTCAGACTGTAACACTGTTTTCAGTTAAAATTGACGAAGGAACACCGACAATAGCTGGAAACGAGCTTCTCTGTCTACAATGGCGAGAAGATCTCCAAAAGATCTCGATGTTAGCCCAATGTACGATATAGGTTGCAGTTGGCGACTGTACAGGATCTTCCATTTTCGCGAACGTCAAGCTAAAAGAAGATTGGTTTCCAATAGGAGCCGTTCCAACGTACACGCCATTGGTACAGTCCCTAGATTATAATGCATATGCTTTTTGCACTCTGAATTTTTCATTTTAGTTCAACTAGTTTGAGACCAGTGAATCTTTTGGAGTTGCAGAAAATGGAAGTGCAAGAAGTAGGCCCGATGTTGTTACCACAGACGATGAAAAGCACCCTCACACTCACATTGATGTAAGTTCGTCACACTTCGTCACTTCAAATGGGACGTCTACTCTCATTTCCACCACCGAAAAATGAGAAAAATTTATTCTTAAAAAGTGTTTGGACCCAAAAAATGAAAGTTCATTCCACAATTTCAACGTTTGTTTTCTTTCATTACACAAGGAAAAAATCAATTTTCGTAACACTTATAATTTGTTTGGTTTGTGTTTTGCATTTAAATTTCAAACCACATTTGTTTAAAATATCGTAAGATCTAGAGAGGTTTATTTGCTTTTGTGTTGACATTATTTAAAATTACTTTTTAAATAAGAATTTCCAAACATGAATTATGGTCATGCAAACTCACTTATAACTAAAATCAAGTTTGAAAATTAATTTAATCCAAAGTCAGGTCCAATTCCAATTCAAACACACATAAGAATTAGAGGTTCTTTTATACTGTTACTGGTTCAATTAGCTGTAGGAATATCTGCAGTCAAAGAGTTAATGTTAAATCAACGTTCAAACAGATTTTACTAGTCATCTCTTTCTGAACGATGGAGCATGCTGCATGCGGAAGAAACCATTTTCCTTTTCATGAGCCCCTTATTCTGGGACATAAAAATGGAAAATGAATGACTTGCCATGTAGTGTAGGCTAAAATAAGTACGTAATCTTGGTCTAAAGATCTTATTAATACACTAGAACCTGGAAAAGGCTCATAGGATATTTTGTTATTTTGTCATGCATAGTTGAATATGGCATTAACGAAAGAATTCTGAGTACAGGTAAATTCCAAGAGAAGAAGAGACTATGGTTGTAAGAGTATAAGCTGCGTGCAGAATAATGAGGTAGCAGCAGTTCAGAGAAACAAAGCAACAAACATGGTTGTTGGTCAGAATTTCATCAATACGAAATATTTATGCAAAGATGGAGCAGTCTCTCAGCCTCATCAATTCTTCGATGCTTTACAGATTATGTACTCAAACAAGGAACTTTTCCTGAAACTTCTTCGAGACCCAGACTCCCTACTAGTGAAACAGATTTACGACTTAGAGATTCCTCAATTTAAAGAACAGAATCAAGCAGGGCCCAATATGTCAACCAGGCCTGCCTATGAATCTAAATGGATCCACTCTCAAAAACGTAATGCAACACAAACTGTGAAGCCTTCCCTTTTTCCTTTTTCTCATATAAAGAGAAAGTTGAGGAAGGCCATGGGATTGAGGCCTGGTGGTGATAAAGTGATAGGATTGGAGAGTGTTGAAAGGAACTCACAAAATGGTGACCATTCTGGTTTTGCAAAAGGGGGTAAGTCATCAGTTGATTTGAAGAAGAGAGAAAAGATGAGGAAGATGAAGGATTTTACATTATGTATTGGACAGGGTGCTGTTTCAGTTGGTGAAAGTTGTGGTAGGAACATGACTCGAAATTCAGTTAGTCCTTCTGAGCAAAATATAGAAAACACACATGTTGAAGCTACAGAAAATCTGGCCAAGATTTTAAATTGCACATTTGAGGAGCAGAACATTAATGACAGTAATCTTTATCTTCCTACAGGTATTATATAATGTTTTTCCAACCTTCTATGTGCACAAACATTGACATATATTTCTCATCCATGTAACCCATCAATTCTTAAGCAGGGTCTGTGAAAATCGTACAATCTAGTCATGATTTACATCCAAAAGAAATCAGATATATGGATGTGCCTTTTGAAGAAGATAGCAGACATATGGACATTCCTAGTCAGAGCTCAGATATGGATGTTACAACTGAAGAAACTGAATCTGTTATGGTAATTAAATTGTTAATTGATTTTCTCCTCAAATGACACAGAAACCCTCCCTGGATCTAGATCCTCTCATGTTTCACCACCAACATTACCCTCATATTCTTCCGTCATATTATTTTTTGACCCCATGAGTTTTATTTTTTACTTTTACTTTCATTCTTGATTATCCAATCCAAAACAGACAGCTAAGATAGAAGAACATGAAAGGATTTGGATCTATTTATTTTTTGTAATGCCTTTTGTTTTGTTCTGCTCCTTAATGTGAATCAAAAAAATTTGGAGCTGTATAGGATTCACCTCACGAGATGCAGGATCCGAGCTTCTCACCAGAAGTTGCTTCATCAACCTCTACATCTTGTCAGAGTGTAGATGATCCTCATGCAGCTGAGTTTCCAGTTCAGGCAGTGCATGATAAATTTGAAAATCACCATGTTGGTGATCTTGTAAGATCCTCTTCCGATCCAATGAACTGTTTAATTACCTCAATGGAGACACCAGAGTCACACTCTATTAAAGAAATTATACAGGTGATAAGCCTGAAATGGGATGAACTGGTGATGAAGTATGAGCCACCAGACCAACTAACAGATCCATCCACCTTTGAAGAACGCAAGAGGCTAACAAACCAACCATGTGACAGTACATATACAGTCTTCTTTGATTATGTCAAAGAAGTCTTCACAGAGACATACCAGAACTTCATTAGATCCCTGTATCAATGTTCAGTCATAAATTCAGAAGTCCAAGCATATGTCTTCAAGAGGATGATGGTTAATGAGGTTAAAGAAGTTATTAACTTGCTTCACTGCCAGCACCAATCAGCAAAAACACTAAATGAGCTTGTTGAGAAGGACTTAGCTAGACATGAGTCATGGCTGAATGTTCAAGTTGATGCTGAAGATATTGCAGTAGAGGTGGAGGAAGATGTTCTGCAAGAACTGATACTGGAAATCGTTTCTGAGATGCATATCAGAAGTTTGATACATAGCTATATATGAACCTTTGTTATTAAGCAGCTTAAAGGGTTTACAAGCATGGTTTCTATGTTATTCTCAAGATGTTGCTCTTGCTTCTTTTTAAGAATAATTTTTTCTCATTTTTCGGTGGTGGAAATCTGTTTTTGCATTATTGATGTTTTGTTTCACAAATTATATAAGCTGCCCGTTGGAAATCATTTTCCATTTTGCTGACAGGGTCTTTTTCATTGTTTGTTAATATGAAGTTAATGCAAACGTCAATGTAATTAATCTCCAGGAAAAAGAAAATTGTGATTAAATTTTGAAGATGAATAACCTTGGAAGAATGGGGATTATCCTATAGTAAAGGACCTAACTAATATTTAGAGTTGATATGATTCATGCTATGAGTAGTTATATACAAATCAAGGATTAACTCATTAACTAAACCCTAAAATACTTTTTATTTTTATTTCCTTTATGGTCTAAAGCATGCACTATAATATCCATTATATTTTTAAGTTATAAGTATTTAAAAATTTCGATAAATTTATTTGGAGAAAATAAATTCCCTATCTATTTAATTTTTATATACTTGTTTATGCATATTGTTAAAAATACAGATTTTTATTTATAGATTGTATAAACTGTGGGATATAATAAATATTATGATATGAAATTTATCCATTGGATGAAATATAGCTTGAGCATAAGAGGATCTGAAAGAAACTGAGAAAAAATAATGTTTTATGTGAGAAAATCCCTTTAGGGACTAAAGTGGAAAGAAACTTAAAAGTTTAAGAGAAAGATAATTTTTCCTTTAGTTTCTAATAGTAACGACTAACTTAGCCGCCTCGTGATCGCACAGTAAACTGAATTATTAGAAATCTCATTTTCATAAATAATAAATTGAATATTTTATTAGCGCATAGTATCAAATAGTACCCTTGACTTTTCCTATAAATAGGCCCTTCCATTTCACTTCTAAACTCACACCTTCAGCTTCAATTCTCTTCTCTCCTTAAACTATTTTAATTCTGGTGCTAAGATTATGGGTTATTATAAAAGTCCTCTTCTATAGCTTGGATTCGAGGTGAGGGAATATTCTACTATGCTCTTTTAAATTCTTACAATAATTTAGAGGTTAAATTCTTAGTATGCTCTGTGGTTGCGGCTTGTCACGTCCCAAAATCTGAGCACGTGACCGGCACGGAAAGTGAATTTCATTTCACCTCCGTAAGCCTATCTTTCTCTTAAAAATCATACAATTCTTTTTCATGCAACCAAACCGAGTTCTCTATACATACTACAATTATTCACATTACATCACTGAATGAACCTACCCGATTACAGAGATTTCTAGATTTATACAACTTAGAATAAGACTTAACTATTATACCTTTATCCTGAACAAATGAAAAGGTAATCATGGACTAAGGATCCATAATTCCTTGTTCTGATATTTACCTTCAGCTGTCAACTCTGAAAAAAAATATCAATAGGAGGGGTATGAGCAAACCACGTGTCCAGTGAGTAGATAACACAACACTATGACAAAAAAATATCATGCATCATAATGATAACATGCACCAATCATACGTAAATCGATCCTCATATGATATAATATTATTCATAATACTTCACAACAATATCCAAGTAAATCAAATACATTTCAACATAATTCAAAATTCACAACAGCAATCAGTGAAATCAATTTCACACACATTTCCCGTACCAACCGGGTCGTCCAGAATACCTGTGAATCGTTGCCCGCGGCCCCCGCCGCATCCACCCTTATCGCTCCATTTATAATCTCCACCCTTATAACTTCACATAAATTTCTCCATGGGGTGCACCACCATGCCTTTCCTTTCCAGTCAAACACAATCACAATCACATATAAAAACATCCTCAATCATAATCTTGAGCCACATACACAACTCAGTCATTTACAATTCAAGCCACAACATAATCAATGTGGTTCCAGCAACATAGCATGTATACAACATAACCCATAATATAGAACAATTATTCACCAATAACATACTTCAACCATCCGCATATGAATGAACTCAACAATCAGAGTATGATACATTTCAACTCAGTTCACATGTCATTCACAATCCATCATATAACCTCCATTCATGAGAAACTAAGAAAATATAATTATATACATCACCTGGTACGTTCCACAATTGTTTATGTCTCATCGTCCCACATCATTCTCTTCAAACTTGGATATTCAACATATTTTCACTATGATGCAAAAAGTCAATAACAAAGATATTTAATCATAGCAAGTATTAACCCACTCACCTAGATTTCACGCTCTCGGCACTTCCACCTTGCACCTTGACCATTCCTATTGTAACCAGATAAAAACCATCAGGGTTACGAAATAGAGAAATTCCTTACCACTACTCCTGACCTTCATCCACTTCTCAAATCATAACTCCTAACTGGTAATGAATATCCAGATGAAACTTATACCATTAGAAACTAGACTCAAAGAGCTTTTCAACGATATTTTAAAAAAAAAACTGATGCTACAGTAACGGTCAACGGTCAACGCAACTACAGTAACGTTGACCGAGTCAATGCTACAGTAACGTTGACCGAGTCAACGCTACAGTAACGTTGACCGAGTCAACGCTACAGTAACGTTGACCGAGTCAACGCTACAGTAACGAGAAAATCTGAAAAAATTTTCTCAGTGAACAGTAATTTCTGGGGAAAATTTTTGATGTTCTTCGTGTTCTTCATCCAAAAATCCAAAAATCATATCTAAAACAACATTTCTTTTGATTTCTTCCATGGGTTTTCATCCTTAATGTCTAAGGAGTGTTTTAACACCAAAACCCCCAATTTCTACCAACAATCCAAGCTCAAATCTCAAATTTTCATCAATAACACTAATTTTTTTCAAATATCCAAATTCAACGAATTTCTCCTAGTTTTCTCCAAATTTCTTGTTCTAATAACATCATAAACCACCTAGTAATGTTTTAGATTAACATCCACACTTAAATTCATCCATTAAAATATTCTACAAAAAATTTTGCAAAATGATAACCAAGGATTTGGTCTTGTAATAAGAGGAAGAAGAAGAAGAAAATCAACTTACCAATCATCCTAACTTTCATAGCTTCCTTCCCCGTGCAAAAATTGCATAAATGATTGATGAAGAAATTCCTTTGCAAGCATAATCGAGAGAGAGAGAAAGTGAGGAAGCATACGGGAGAAATGAGAGAAAGAAAAGAATAAGAGGAAATGTATACGCGTGGGCCCCACCAATTTCTTTTTCGATAAAATCGCTCATAGCCACCTTAGCTTATAAGATTTGTTCACTTTAATCCCTCTCGATGTCTCAAATACCACTTTAACCTCGAATCCATCATCTTTTCGGTACCGGACTCATAATTCATTCTCATAAGCTTTATTCTTCCTCTCAGGTTCCTATTTAGTCATTTCTCAAAAGTCCTCTATACTTTCTTTTTCTTTTCACTTTAGTCCTTGAGAATTTGTAAAAATTTCCTAAATTAAAAATTAAAATTTCTATTTCTATATTTTCTTCACTAATTCAAAAAGTAAATTTTCCACGTAATTAAATTTTTTCACTAAACTTCAAAATAGGCTTTAAATATTCATATAAATTCTTGGGATATTACAGGCTTTAGCCGATCTTCCATATTAGAAAAGAACTAACTTCGATTGTTTAAAAATTATTTATTGATTTCTAAGATACTGTGAGGGTACGATATTTTTACAAGTACATGTATGATAAATTCTTAGTATGCTCTGTGGTTGCGGCCTTAGTCGATCCTCCACATCAGAAAGGAATTATCCTCAGTTACTTGAAAATTTATTTCTAATTGTTGTATATATATAAACAGTACCGTACCGTATTTATGAACAGTATCATACCATACATATGAATAGTATCGTACCATACATATAAATAATACCTTATCATATATATGTATAGTACTATATTTATGAACAGTACTATATGTATATATGAATAGTCCATATACAAATCGTGTTCGTACGTATAAATAGTACTCATACGTATAATTATATGGTATATGTGAACAGTGAATAGTACTATATACATTACTATATATATATATGAAACACATCACATACATGTGTAGTATTCATATGTAAAGTTGAATTATTGTTATGCTTGTGATTGATGGAAAATGTTATGGGGACGGGTCCTTGTGTAGGAGTAAAAAGGAAGGAGCAGGAGATAATATGGGCGGCAAATCATTTGTTCCAATACAAAAAGTATTGAAAATAGGAGTGAAATAAGGGAGGCATTTATAAAAGTAGTAATAAGAGAGGATGCGGCGAGGGCCGCGGAACAACGACCACCTTATGTGGACGGGACTCGAAAAATGTTTGGGAATTTAATTTTGAACTATGTGATATATTTTGTGATTTTCTATGTTAATGTGATAAAAATAATATATTTCCTCATTGAGTAAAATATACTCATGTCATTCCTCCCCTCATAGATTTTCAAGAAGAAATAGAGGCATATCCAACTAATCGATCGAGTCCTCAACCCCATTGATCGGGATAAATATTTGTTATTATGTAAAACTTTATCCAAAGTATTCTAGTAGTAGCTCTGTAATTTGGGTAGGTAAATCTTGGACGAATAATGCTTGTTGAGAATATTACTTATTAATGAATAAATGAATATATTTGAAACATTTATTGTCTTTAAAAAGAAATAGGAGAAACTGTACTCTCTTAAATGAGATAATATTTATATTTAAATATGTATCATTTTGGTATGGAATTAGGCTTACGGTGATGAAATAAAAACTCATATATCGTGCCGATTACATGTGTAAGTTGGAGGCGTGACATGCACTATTTCTTTCATGGCCTAAAGTATGCCTTTTAGTTGTCATTATAAACTTTTGAATAAATTATTGATTTAGTCTTTAAAATATTACACCTTTATCATTTTAATCATTGAAAGACTAAGTATCTTAATTTAGTCTTTAAAAATTACATTTGTCTCAAACTCTTAATTTGATCTTTTTTATTGTTAAATTACAAAATTTATTATTGTTAAATTTTAAAAATTTTTACCACTAAAAATAATCCTGACAAAAATATAAACCAAATTGATATAAACACAATATTTCAAAAACTTAAAAAACTGTAATTTTTTGAAAACAAAAGTCATAATTTACTCTAAACTTTTAGTTTGACACTTTTCATTTAGCTTTGGTGTGAAATAAAATATTATTTATTGCTAGGCATTCGGCGGAAGAATATACTTTACGGGCTTGTTTGTAAGGTTTGTCATTGCTAACGCAATAATTTTTTTCCTGATTAAAAAAAAAAAGCATTAAACATGCCATGGTAGTGCTAGGGACAATCTTGAAGAGAGCTTAAAAATCTGAAAAGCTTTTTACTGCCACAACCTGTTAGGGTAACATGTCAATGAATTGCAAACCTCGTCTTTAATTATATTCATAACTATAAATATTTTATATGTCAATATTATTGGTGATGTGAAAGAATGAATGATGTGTCCCCTTTTTTGTATATTTAAATAATATATTTTTTATGATTTTTCAAACAGAATATTACAGGATTAGTAACCAGTAATACAAACTTCACTTAATATATTTTGCACTGCGCGAGTCTATAATTTATTTTAAAAAAGAAAAATTATTTGGCTGCTTGTGCATCTATTTTTTTAAATGGGAAATGTATTGTCTTCTTATCATCCGTTTCATTTACATATGACTATATGAGCTGTTTGTCATTTTGAAATATCAATGGACGGTTCAGAACTCCAGATTGAAAACTACCTTTTTCTTTTTCGTGCGTGAATAGAAAATAATCATTTTTCTATTACATAATGGGGTTTGGCACAACGAATAATAATAATAATAATAATAATAATAATAATATCTAACCGGGACGGTCGTTATACAGCCAATCGGGTTCACGGACGAACCCATGCCATTTGTTCCCGCCAAACCTAAAACCCTAATTTTTTTAGTTCTCTTTCGTTGCAGAAGCATAAACCCTTGCCATCATAGTCGACGAGGGCAAAACCCTAGCTACCACCGAAGCTCTTCAGGCATGGATCGCAAAGTCGTGAAATCAGACCTTGTTCTGATTTTGGACTATGGTTCCCAATACACTCACCTCATCACTCGCCGAATCAGAAGCCTCTCCGTTTTCTCTCTCTGCATTTCTGGCACTTCGCCTCTAAAATCCATAACTGACCTCAATCCTAGCGTCGTAATTCTATCCGGCGGCCCCCACTCTGTCCACACCCCTGACTCTCCCTGTTTTCCTGATGGTTTCATTGAATGGGCTGAGTCGAATGGCGTGTACGTGCTGGGCATTTGCTATGGACTCCAGTTGTTGGTGCAGAATCTGGGCGGTGAGGTGAATGTTGGACAGAAGCAAGAGTATGGCAGGATGGAAATTCATGTGGAGAAGCCTTCTGGGCTTTTCGGGTCGAAGGTCGTTGGCTCTAAACAGGTCGTCTGGATGAGCCATGGTGACGAGGCTGCAAGGTTGCCTGATGGGTTTGAAGTGGTGGCACGAAGCGAGCAGGGGTCTGTAGCGGCCATAGAGAATCCATCAAGGAAGTTTTATGGTCTCCAATATCACCCCGAGGTAAGTAGTTCTATTCCGGTTTCTGCTTCATTTTTGTTCTCTTGTTGGTTCTGTTCTGACTCTTTGCAATCTATCCGCGTTTGATATATTTTAGTTCATTTTGTGAACTTTTGCGTGTTGCTTTTCAATTTTAGTCTTGTGACGTGTAAAATATGTTCGTTTTACCAAAATAATTATCGATAAAATCAGTTTGCGCTTAAAACGTTGATGCTCGTTTGCCTTGTAAATGACGAATAGCAGCATCTTCATGAACGAAATTTATATTTCTCTTTGTTAAGTAGCTTTCTTTTACATTTTTTTTTTCTCTGTGATCATATATTAAGATTGCTAGTCTTTTATAGGTGACACATACCCCAGAAGGAATGGAAACGCTACGGTATTTTCTCTTTGAGGTTTGTAGAGTTGCGGCAGGCTGGAAGATGGAAAATGTTTTGGATGAAGAAATAAAAGTTATCAAAGATACAGTGGGGCCTGAAGAACATGTCATATGTGCTTTGTCAGGGGGTGTCGATTCCACGGTTGCCGCTACTATTGTCCATAAAGCAATTGGAGACAGGCTTCACTGCATATTTGTTGACAATGGCTTACTTAGGTGAGCAAATCAGTTTCTTCCTAGGAAAAGCGCTCTTGAATGTCATTTGAAGATCGTGAATTTGTAAAATACCAATGCTGGATTTGTGCATCTATGTTGCTTCCATCATAAGCCTTATTCTTCTTGTAATCTTGTTTTATACAGGTATAAAGAGAGGGAACGTGTGATGGAAACATTTGAAAAGGACCTACATTTACCAGTTACATGTGTTGATGCTACAGAACAGTTTCTTAGTAAGTTGAAAGGTGTAACAGATCCAGAGATGAAGAGGAAAATTATTGGAAAAGAGTTTATCTGCATCTTTGATGATTTTGCTCAAGATTTAGAGCGTAAATTGGGAAGGAAACCTTCGTACTTGGTGCAAGGAACTCTGTATCCAGATGTGATTGAGTCCTGCCCACCGCCTGGCAGTGGAAGAACCCACTCCCATACTATTAAGAGCCATCATAATGTTGGAGGCCTTCCCAAGGACATGAAATTGAAGCTTATTGAACCACTCAAACTTCTATTCAAGGATGAGGTTTCAGTTCTTACCTATTTACTTTCTCTGTGTGCTTAAATTCTAAGGATATACATTCTTGTGTGCATGTCTATGTATATATTATTATTTTAATTTTGTTATTTCATTGCCATTTAAGGTTCGTCAATTAGGGAGGATCATGGATGTTCCTGAGGGATTTCTAAAACGCCATCCATTCCCTGGGCCAGGTCTTGCAGTACGAGTCTTAGGTGATGTAACAGAAGGCAATGCCTTAGATATTCTCCGTCAGGTATATGATGCTTTTTAAGATTGTGTGATCGCAATCTTGATTCACCTCTAGTGCTTAACTGTGAAGATTATTTTTCCAGGTTGATGAGATTTTCATTCAATCAATCAAGGATGCTGGGCTTTACGATACAATTTGGCAAGCTTTTGCAGTTTTCTTGCCAGTGAGATCTGTTGGAGTGCAAGGTGATCAAAGAACACATTCCCATGTTGTTGCTCTCAGAGCTGTTACAAGTCAAGATGGGATGACAGCAGACTGGTAAGCTTTTAACTGTAGTCAGGGCTGCACTTGCTAGATGGCTTGTTTTCCTAATTATCTGTTTAATAATTTGTAACCCCCAGATGGTCATTTTCTCCTAGGAAACTGAATTGAATAAAAGAAATGGAGTTTGATAACCACATTACACGTTTCCTCACAAGGTTTAGAAAATTGAACCAGTTGAGTTATCGGTTCAATGGTCAATGGTCGAACTGTGTTTGAGCCATTGTCGGTACTTAATTATATTAAAATATTAAAATATATAATATTCAAATATTCAAAGCATGTTACAGATATATCAGTATTAAATCTTTTCCTAATAGCTTAAATTTTTAGAAATTTGTTAAAAGTACATAATAATATTGAGTAAAAATTCAAAAAAAATTCAAAAATTTAGAAAAAAAATGAACCGGTTTTACCGATTCAATTAGTTTTTCACCAATTTAAATTCTCATCGGTTTTTAAGTCTAAACTAGATTGGAGACTTGACATTTTCCGGTCAAATCGGTAGGTTTGGTCTAGTTCTCTGAACCATGGTTCTTCATCAATGATGGGAAATTTTGCTTGTCAACAATATTATTGATTGCATGAATATTTGATTGGGGGAATTATCTATAGTTGTCAATACTGACGCTGGTAAAACAGTGTGAACTTCCAATCTCTTCTTAGTAAACTTGCTCGAGGGTTTAGAAACTGGGCACTGTATAAGAGAACTCTTGTATACTTGAGAAATTTTTTGGAATTTTTTGGAGGAAGTAGTGTTTCATAGCCACATGTCTTTATTATACTATTAGTATCATCCTAACTAAATACTTGATCTTTTGTGGCATGAACCCCATTTTGAAAGTAGATATCAGTTTTCATGGGCATTTCTGTTGTCATTATGTCATGCATGTTCTTCTAAATTATTCTTTTGGTTTAGAATCTCACTTTCTTAGAAATTGAAGTATATTTACTTATCTTTCTCTGCACTTCACAATATTTATATGAAAAAATGAATAAATTTCAGGTACTACTTTGAGCACAAGTTTCTCGATGATGTTGCACGGAAGATTTGCAATAGTGTTCGTGGTGTAAACCGTGTTGTGCAAGACATTACCTCAAAGCCTCCATCAACAATTGAATGGGAATAATGCCCCGTTTACTGTGTTTTCCCGACAAAAAGTGGTGATTTATTATAAAGTTGTATATTCGCAAAGGGTATTGGGTGTATTCTATTTTTCTTGCCTTCTATTTTAGAGCTTGGAAGAAAAAATGAAATTCAGGCTGAGCAGGAAAATTTTTAAGTGATTCGGATGATTTTTGAGATGGAATAGCATGAGATGAGAGGATCATAACCGATGTTACATGATACTGATATTTTTCCCACTTATGTCTCACTGCTGTATTCCTTTATGTGGGTCGGGTTGCCTCATGTCTCTGCGGGTCAGTTAAAGGAATTAGACATTGTCACAGCTTCTAGCCACGCCGATAGGATCATGACTGATTTATCATTTGTCTCTGTTTGATTCCTTGGAGGAAAACATTAAACGTTCCTTTGTGGTAATACGATGTTGAAATTACCTTTGTGCGATTGCAAGTGTTATGGCCCACCGTGACATATGTAATGTTTATTTCTGATTAAGTTACATGTGAAACTATTATTTGCACGAAATTGAGTTGATTTTTAACTCACGGGAGGGTGGGAGATAGTGCGGGACGGAGCAGTAGGTGAGAAATTAGAATGTAGATATGTTGAGTTGTAAGAATGTTATATACAATGTCCAGCTCGTTGGAAGGTGGTATGTTATCTGATGGACTGATGACATATTCTGTCGTAATTTAATTTGGTGTCGCAGCGAAGCTTTTGAAAATGGAGATAAATCATTCACCAAGTCACAATTACCAGCTTTAGAAAATGACTAATAATGGGCCGCTGCAGTCAACGTATAATTGCCACCTAGCATCAGCTGTCACGTACAGATTACGCAGTGAAAAGGTTTGAATTTTGATTTGAAAGGAGTCATTCTGTCCATAATAATACACGTTCTCTCTACCTCTTATATTCTGTCCGCAATGTCATTTAGCATTTTTCTTTTTTTAATTTTATTTCCCTTTCTCACTATACTGCAGACTTTTAAATGACTTTTAGCAAACGATAAAGCATTGGCGCATCACACAAGTCATCAGTCTATGAGAGATTGAGAGGTTTATATGCATTCCCCCTGATAGCAATCTATTAGGGCTTTGTAATTGTATGCGTTCCCCCTGATGGTGCGGTTATGCTTAAATAGCACCAATTAAATTAAAAAGTACTTTTAAATCGGTACCGTATCCGTACGTTCAAATATCTAACACCAAACTTCATTTGACCGAAACTAAGAAAATATTTACAGAATAAATAAATCAAACTGATAAAGAGCGCTTAGTAGACTGCTTTTCTGGTTGAGCTTCGGTAGATTCCTCGTACTCTGGTATCACAGGCAAGGTGTGGCTTTGCCGAGGAATAGGATGCATTGATGGAAAAGGGGAGATACGCACAACAAACATACAATGATACAAGTAATTGACGGCGAAGGGGAGATATGCACAACAAACATACAAGTGAGACTATAGATTTAGCCAGGAAATGTAAATAATTAGTTTCCTTCTTTATAATTCTCATGGAAAACATCTTTAAGGGTTCACTGTAAATTTTGAATGTGCAGGCAATAAACCCCGGCTTTCATTTTCCCCCCTCTTCGGGGACTTAATATACATAATTAAGAATGTAGGGTTCTCTACAAACATTCAAGCCATTGGTCAAAGCTGGTGTACGTTATAGCAGTTAAAATTACATAAATTCTAGTCAACTAAGCTCTACTTCTGATTTGTAACAGCTCGGGAAGAATTCCACATTTCATCACGAAAACATGCCAAACAACTATGTTTTCCTTTTCTTAGACATCTTCCTACAAAATCCTCACAAGCTTGTGACTCCAACAATGTAAATCACCCCTTGTTACACGGAGGAGCAGACCAATGCAAAATTCAACACTTCCAAGCCGCCTTGAGGAGTGCTTGTTTGATCTTTTCTGTTGAGGCAAACGCTGGTCCTCTTAACTGCACATCAAAGGGTACTCAAATTAAGACAAAAGCAAAATAGGGACTTTAGACTTTACCAGGGAATCACTTAAGGAATGATCATGTTTGCGTGCATTTTTATATGCTAATCTCACCCGACAATTGTAAATGAGAGTAAATACAAAACAAGAACAATCAAACATGTTCGGTTGAGAGATGAATTGTCTCCTTTTTTATGGAAAAATAATAGTTTATTTTGTGATTTGAGCTGTCTATTTTCTTTTATTTCACAACAGACAATCTAAATTGAAAAAATGAAATTTAAAAGAAAAAAAAAAAAAGCAAATCAATCTTGACCCTTTGATACGAAATGAAGATAAACTTACAGCCCAATCGTGAAATGGACTTCCATTTTCCCACTAGAAAAGAAGACAATCCATTTCCATTCTGTTGGAAGATCTGGCTTACCTTCGATTTCATAGTAAGATAAAGGTTCCCATCAGCTTCTGATGACTGAACTGAATGAGAATCTAAGTGGAGACTGCTGACTGCTTCCATTATTTCCAGCAGAACTCCTTCCCTCCAAGGACACTTCATTTCAATCAAAACCTCATTTCTGCGCATGCTAACAGTAACATCATTAGAATGATCTTTTAGAGGAACTGCATCAATCTCTCTCTCTATCTCTTCAATGTCACAAGCCTTCCTCTTGTTTACCACTGGCTTCTTGCCATTACCAGTTCTGTTATTGTTACAGTAATTATCACATGTCCTCTCCACCACATCTTGAGGTGCTCTTTTAGTTCTATTCCCTAAATCTTTCAACTCCTTTCGAGCTTCTAACTCTCTCACCTTTTTCTCCAGCCTTTTAAGATATTCTATTGCCTCGTCCAGAATTGAAACTTTGTCATCCTGCAGGATTGTTATGCATACAAATACAGACAGTTAATTTGAACAGTGAAAATCAAGTGGGTAACTATGGAGAATAAAATAAAAATTACCTTAGTAATTGAAGGGACCATTGATCTAAGGGTTAAAAACCTTTCATTTAGTTTTGCCCTTCTCCTTCTTTCTGACAATACATGGTTCATGCCAATTTCATCAGCCTCAGGTCTCGCTCCCTCTTTATAGTCATTTTCTTCTTGAAACTCAAGCAGCCAATCTATGTGCATCCGAGGAACTTCAAACAATATCTTCTTCAATACATTTTGTTGGATTCCTCCTCTTGGCCATTGACAACCCATTGATCCTACTTTCTTGCAACTAACAAAGCTGGATTCGCGATGAGAACTTTGAAAATGCACTCCCATACTTAGCTGGTCCGAGCTTTTAAGAAGAGCAGAAAGAACGCTCTGATAATGCCAATCATCACTTCGAACGTCCACTAGGGTCGTTTTTGTGTTTTTGCACTCTTGAAGATCTTGCCCACAATGGCTATTACCCTTGGGAACAGAAGCATTCTTTTCAGGACCAGCAAAAGTTTGAGATATGCAGTCACTAGTATTCATGGAGTTAAGGACACAATTACACAGTTCATCCTCCATCACTTGCCAAGCACCGCCACTGATCCTTTCAACCATGAATGTCTCGTCCGCTGGTTGATTGGCTTGAAGTGCATTTGAGCTACTACTGGGAGAAGTTGGATTTGCTTCTTCATATCCTAATGCTGGAGTTAATTTTCCATCAAAAGCATTGGGATCAAATACTTCCCAAGCAACATCTTTGTGGTTTTTTGTATTTAATGCAACTCCAGACTTCTCGTGAACTTTCGGGTCTAAAATATCCAAGAAAGAAGTTCTGAGGCGCTGAATTAGACTGAGGTCTTCTGGGACCTTCACCAATAGAAAAAGGTGACATGATTTTTGTTCTCAACAGCAATGTAAAGGTTATGATCAAGGGAACTTACCAGATCAGTTGTACCAAGCTCAAGAACACCTTGCAGAAAAGGAAAGCACACCACTGTCTGAGAGTTAAGAAGGAAGTAAGAATTAAATTGTGCTTTGATCAGATTTCTTATAATAAATTTGAATTAGGTCTTCATGGTCTTGGATGAGGAAAGTCAGTTCCTTGGGTGGAGAAACCATAACAGTATATATTATAAACCAAGGTAGAATGTCATTTTCATTTCTCTTGTACCTGGTATAATTTGAAAGCGTACTGTTATGCAAGTGCCCAAAACCAAACAGTACACTGAAATTACTTTAAAAAGCAAGACTTGTTTGTCCTAACATGTCTAGACTTCTTTTCATACGTTTCAACAATACTAAGTTGACTGTTAATAACTAGGTAATTTATACAGGAATAGTTAAGGAAGAAGAAATCAGAATGTCACCTGAATGGATGCACTCTGATCATGAGAGGAGACGATTGCCACAGGTACAGTTATGGAACAAAAACCAAACGAAGAAGACACTTTTCAGAGTTTATGTCATTGCAAGTCTGTCAAGAATAGATACAACAAAAGACATTGCATTCACAAGGACAAGAACAAGTTAAGGCAATAACCTTTGCCAGCAGGGAGCGACTAAAAATTCTACTATCAGCAAAATGGGCACTGTACAGCCAAATGGGTTGGCCATTCATTAGAGTTCTTCCCGGTAACCTACCAAACCATGGCAATAAATTATGATAGTCACGGTACAAAGTGATGCTTCGCAGTTCAGTTGATTGAAAAGAAAAGAAGAAAATTTACCCTTGGCCAATGTTGAACATGAAAGACATGCAGACCAAGTAATACCACTCTGTATCAGTGAGATCTTCGGGGGATAGTGCAGCCGAAGGCCTTTTAGTTTGAGGACTAGACTCTGCAATTGCGAGAGACTCGTATAGATCTCTAAGCTGTTCGCTTCTCTGCAAACCTATTTTATCAGAGTTAAGTTCTACTGCTTGGCTTGTTTTCCTGGTCTTTATGTCCCCATTGTAATAACCTTCACCCCACTCCAACACCCTGCATCATTCACAGCAAATGAAATATGTTTATGAACATAAAGGTTTCTTGACAACGACCAAATAAGCAGTAATATCAGAATATTAAACAGTATGAATATATGGTTGGGTATTCAGAGAGGAAACTGCCACATTATCTTGAGCAATAGAGATAGGAAGCAAATTACTTGGACGAAAAACTACCCAGAGAAGAATAACTCAATATAAAATCTTCCGAAGTACTGAAAGAAGGGCAAATTTAAGATGGATAAATCCAATATATATATATATATATATATATAATGGGCAATAAAATTTTTAGGTACCCGGGTTGGCTAGCTGAACCAGACCAGTGGATTGCGTAGCTCCATTGAATGCTTCTCACAGCCAAAGCAAGTTGTTTCTTCAGGTTCTCTGGTACCATTTCCTGGTTTTTCCAAGCCAGCAGCCACAAATTATACTGAAGATCGAAATTTCAAAATTAACATACGCTGCACTCTGTTGGACTCCAGCAAATGAGAATTAAGGAAAAAAAATAAAAATAAATAACAACAACATAAAAAAGGCTTGTCTGACTTAATTTTTCTATAGACCAGACCCAGCTTCTTATTCTGTGATGCTAGAGAATTGGTCCTTAAGTAGCAACAAAAGCAAGCGTCTAGCTGAATTTCTAGATTCCCAGAATCGCAGAGTCCAAAACAAGTATCCTATTACGCAGGTCTCGAGATTTTTGGTTCATGAATGAATTAAATTATCTGGCAGGAACATGTTGACTTAAACCCAAGACAAGCGATTATGGTAATGCTCGTCTTCAAATAGCAGCGAGAAACAAAGAGCTGACAAGATTAAGAAATATAAACTGATAGCCATCAGTGATGATGAGACGACTCTATATTGTAAAATTTTCACTTTCTAACCAAAAACATGACATTGATTACTTGAAAGAGCAGAAAAAAGGTGGTGGAAACTTGTATATG
The DNA here is from genome assembly GCA_037074585.1 of Biancaea sappan. Taxonomy (NCBI): domain Eukaryota; kingdom Viridiplantae; phylum Streptophyta; class Magnoliopsida; order Fabales; family Fabaceae; genus Biancaea; species Biancaea sappan. The sequence continues at coordinate 26,180,995 of CM073500.1, forward strand.
ATCACTCAATACGTTCAAGCAAGCTATGATCCTTTTCATACCATTGGCTTTAAAAAGTCGAACGTCAGAAACCTTTAGTGGTGGCCTGATGTGAAGACGTGGAGAATATCATCACCAACTTAATCAAGAATCGTCTCCTGTTCTTGATTCCGCAAAAAACTAAGTGAAATTCACACAATAAACTATCTGGATTTTATTGATACCTGGGACCTACAAGACTGCCACAAAAAAAAAAAATTCAAACAAAACCTCGATAATGTGAAGAACTGAAGATTGAAGACATATGACTAACGCTTTCGTAATTTATACAGGTTGTGACGAGAATGTCTGCGTCAGGTTCTAACTTTGTAAGAATCATGGTAGAAATTAATTTCTTACCGCAAGATTTTCAGAGCGAGAGTTTGCGCCAAGAGAAAATAGAATGGACAAAAGGACGAGTAGGGCCGTCGTGTGGAGTCGATGGTGGAGTTTGGTGAAAATTAATAAGAAAAGAAACAAAAATGATTATTGATGTCAGATTAGAAATATAATAAGAAAAAAGCAAAAATAAATAATGAGCTATCTTCTCTTGTGTGTTCTGTTCTGCATTTTTAATTAATGGTGTCTGCATTATCATCGTTGAATTCAATGATCGAGAATAATTAACAAGAATTTTTTTAAATTAATGTTTGGTAAAAACTCGCAAGCAGTCCATTATGGCTTCATTTTCTGGTCACAATCACTGGTTATAACAGGCGGAGAATGAAAATGTGCTTGTTAAGACTTTTTCTTTTTCAAGTTGAAATGTTTCAATCATTGGTATTCAATTATTCTCTTGGTTTTTATAATTTATAAATTTATAGTTGAGTCTTTATAATTTTATGACTTTTTAATTTAATTTCTTATTACTAAATTTTTATCAGTGTTTCATTATTTTTTGATGACATGATTAACTATGTGTATTTTTTTAATATGTTGAATGGAGTAAGAATTTGAATTTATTATTATTTGCTAAACTAATCATATCCCTCATATTAGACAATCGTTTAGTGACCTAACTATGTGCATATCATTACTCTGACTATACGTATGATTTATGTCAATATTAAAGAAAAAGTATATAATTAAGTAAAATTAACTCATATATATATATATATATATATATATAACATGTAATGCAATTTGTATTAAATAATTTGTATAAATCAGAGCATCACTGGAAATTTATTTACTTTTAATAAATTTTTGATTTGGTCATTAAAAATTATGATTGTCTTAAATCTTAATTTAATTCTTGAAAAAATAAATGTATTAATTTAAATTTTGAAAGATTATGTTTATATTAATTTATCTTTTTATTTGTTAAAATGACTTTTGATAACATAAAATTTAGATTTTAGCAATGTAAATTTCATTATTTAACAACATAAATAATTCTATTAATACAAATACAATCTTTTAGAAATTTGATGGAAACACTTAATTTTTTTTAAATTAAATTAGAAAATATAATTCACGGATCCTGTTTGGAGCTGCATGACTAGGATTGATGAAATTCGCACTCTCTTGCTAATTTAATATAAATATAGCATCACTCGAATTTGAACCAAGCTTGTTTGGTAACAAAAAAGCTCATCGATCACCATAATATGATTTGTGACAGCATTCATACAATTTATCGAATATATATATATATATGTATAAGACGTCATAATAATAATAAAAAAAATTAAATTCGGCTTTCATAATGTCCTTTTTCAAAACCCATAACCAATAATATTTCAATAGCAATTATTGAGAACCAAAAAAGGAGAATAAATTAGTCACATCTGATTTGTCAATCTTAAAGGTATGTGATGCAAAATAAAAAGAGGAATAAGACTCTCAAAATAAAAAATAAAAGAAGAAAAAAAACTGACTCTTATTTTGAGTCATCAATTTTTAAAATTAACAACATAAAATAGAGAAATAAAACATTGTTGTTCTGTATAGGAACAGCAACGATCCCTTTCCCCAGTCAAGTGTCACACTCTCACCACACCAAACATCACATCATCTATATTATTATACAAAATAACTCACATTAATATTTTAAATTTTAATTACATTATATTTGATATTTTATAATTTAGGAATTAAATTAATTTTTAACATTAAATTGTTCTTTTACATAATATATATTTGTTGTAATAATAAAATTATTTAACTATTTTATTATGATATTAAAAAATGAAAAATATAATTTCATACAAAATTTTAACATCAATTTAAACATTTACTATTATATTAAAAATAGTATTACACTTTTTTGTTGTATAAAAAATATAGCATATTTAATAAAATATGAACCAGAATAGAATTTTCTGTAAAAAGCATCAAAATATTAAAAAAATTACTTAAAATAAACTATATAATATAATTTAACCAAACATTGTGAAAATTTAATATAATTTACTCTAATATATATATATATATATATATATATATATATGTATAATTTGAGGCTTTTTTATCAACTTTCAAGGTCATATAATATTATAGATAGATAAAATATTAAATAAAATTTAATATAAAAATCATTAACATGTATTTTAATGCATGTCGAGCTATTAATAGTTGATAATAAATTTAGATACTACGAATAAGTTTTATTTTATTTTATTTATATCATTAAAAAATATTATATATTTTAAAATGATAATTTAAATTTGAATAATAAATCAATTAAACCCACTATTCATACTGCAAAGCCGTACCATAAGAGTTATCAGTGATTAGTAGAAAGATTTTGTGAGAAATAAATCTTTTTAACGTATAATGTTTTTCATTCACTAAAACTAATTTTATTCAAAGTATTGCCAGCATTAAATATGAATATTTATTTCAATAAGATCTAAATCTTTACTTTGTAAAAGATTAATTTTTTTTTTGCAAGACTCAACTGCATTTAATTATTATATTTTAATTAAAGAATTAAATAATCAAAATACAAGAATTATACTTAAAATTTTCTTTGTAAAAAATTTATTCATATAATAATGAGAACTTCTAGAAACCCCGTACATGTTTCATGTGAATGCCCTTTCTCAGTGTCCTTTTCTTTCTTTCTTTCTTTTTTTTCTGAATTATACAGAACAGTCATGATAAAAGCACAGAAGAACACAACTACAAACCATTCAATTGGTCAGTGTCCGAAACCATATCAATGAGTGCAAATTTTCAAATTGGCAACTGATAGGGATATCACTCCACATTTTACTATGTTTCACAATTTTGTCATTTTTGTAAGTTCCCTTTGCGCTAATTTTTTTTTTAAATTTTTGGTGAACATTTTGTGTGTGTGTATATATATATATATATATATATGAAAGCATGGTTTTTAATTTTTTTTCTTGTAAATAAGATAAATTCGTGATCTCCACGGTAAAAGGGCATTAATTAAAAAAAAATTAACTTAATTTAAATCGTTTTATTGTAAGGGGGGATATGTGGAGTATGTCAGCTTTCTCTGTCAGCCCTCTCCCTCGGCCGTCCTATAAGGTAAGCTAGTATCCTTTACTTATTTATTTATTTATTCTATACATTCTTAAGTTTTATTTTAATTTTAGAAGTTAATGTTACGTTAAGCACTAATGACTAATCTCTAATAACGATAATGTTTTATTTTTATTTTTTCTTTTTGAACCAGAATAATGAGAGAGTAGTTTTTTCAGATCTATCAGTACCTGAATATTTTAAATTTCGATTAATTTAACTCTAATAACATCATACAAAAAATGTATGTAATTATTTTAATATTAATTTTTTATAAGATTTAAACTTAAATTTTTATTTAAAAGAAAAAGGTATAATTAATGTATAAAAGTCCAAAAAGCGTAAAAGGATATTTGTTGCTTAGTTCTGTACCTCACTTTGTTGTTCGGTACCTACCCGTCAAACCACGCGCACTAATCTAAATTGCAATCATTTATGTTTAATTCAATTATGTTTAATATTTCCTTTGAGATAACTATAATTACTTTTTTTATTTTTAATTCGTTGTGACCTGATTTACGTTTTTGGAAAATAAATTTTCAATATAAAAATAATATTTCAGTTTTATGTTAAAGAGTTACGATAACTTAATTGTTGTTATTGTCATATTTAAAATAAACTTTTAATTGTATATTGTAAAACAAATAAAAATGTTTTACAACACGTACAAATTTAGTCAAACACCATTATAAAACTATATTTTATCTAATTTAATTTTGCCATCCATATTAAGCTTAAACTCGAGCGCACCACGTGTAAGTTTAATACTGGCTAAGAGAATATTCTAGGATCTCTAATGGTATCTATTTACAGCAACCAAAACGTACACTAACACTCTTTTACAAAGATAGGACTTTAGTCAAACATGTCCAACTCTTATTCTCTTTTAGTTGCAATTTTTGCAAGTCTTATCGAACAATCTTAATTCATTTGTTCGACCAATAGATTATTCCAGAATAAAAAGTTAAATATAATTTCACAAAAAAAAAATATTATGATGGCGTAAGTGATTAAACATAAAGACACACATAGTACAATTTTGAATACTTATGCTGCGCAAAGCACAAGAAGATAGATCAACTCCTTTAAGGACGTGAAGCCATCAATACTGCTGACACAGTAGCCAGTCGCCATATTTCTCAGTCAATCATAAAAGATGGATACAAGTACTGAATACCTGAGGCAGGCGATTGTTAAACACATTGATCAGAATACATAAAAACAAATCAATGACATTTCGATTTTATTATTTTGACAGTATTTTTATCCATGTTTATTTTAAAATTTATTTTAGTCTTTTATATTCAAAAGTGTTCCATTGGTATTTTATGTTTTAAAATTTTACTATGTTGAATTATTTTTCATTAGTGCTATTGGTCTATATAATATTATTGATACATTATTCTTTAAATACTGACTTAGTCTATTTATATTATTGTTAATTAAATATTAAATATTTTATGTGTAAATTTTAAAATATTCAAAATATCCTTATATTTTATTGTTGATGTTGTGCATTAAGCATTTTTTGACATTTTAAAAATTACACATACAATTACCAAATAAATACATCATGTTAATATTTAGAATATAATATGTTAATATTATTATATAAATTAACAATACAAATAAAAAATTGAAACAAAATTTAAAATATAAACGACTGAAATTAAATTTAAAATCAACATAAAAAATAAAAATGATATATAAAATAAATATAGAAGAAAAAAAATTATCTATTATTTTAATATGAATGTCGGGATTGGCACATTTATAATACTATTAATCCAAAACTCACAGTGTTTAAAGTGACATGACCAAAAACCCCATTAGGTGATATGACTCACAATCAATGAATACGCTATCATTTATGTCTTTCTTAATCAACTTTACCCAATGTCTTGACTTTGCGGCCACCTAAAGCCAGATAGTCATTGCTTGTAGACATTTTCGTATGATAGATGCTAATGATAATTTGACATCGTTTTAATTGTAATTTATATATGTTTAATTAATTTTAATTATTTCATAAACCTAACGTTATTTAAATATTTAATAATATATATTTATGTAATATTTTATTTTGTATATGTTAATATTAAATCATCAATTTTTGTATGTGCATGTCATATGCGAATATAAAATGACCAAATTAATCTTATGAACTTTTATTAATGGCAAAAAGAATGAGCAATTTTATGGGGTTTACAAAGTCATTTTGATCATTATTTGAAGTTGAACATTTATGGTTGATGATTTAACATTGATGTGTGTAAAATAGAATGTCATGTGAGCATCTGTTATTAAATATTTTAGCAGCCTTGGGATGAAGGTTATAATCAAAATTAATTGAAAACATATGGGTCATAATTGACATAAAATAAATTTATATGTTATAATTATGTAATACCCATGAAAAATAAAATATAAATGCGTATTTACAAACTACTGTTACTATTTCAGTATACGATACTATTCACCCGTATAATACTATTTACATATATAGTACTGTTCATTTATACAATCAAAATGTCAAGTACTAGATGTGGTTTGGTTATAAGAGAAAACTATAAAGAAGTTTGTAGGAGAAAATGACGTTTTATGTGTAAAAATACTCTCAGGGACTAAATTGAAAGGACTGATTTGAAAAAAAACTTAAAGGTTTAAAGTGAAAGGATAGTTTTTTCTTTAAGTTTCCAATAGTAATAAAAGAAAAAAAATTTCAGCTTAAGGTGCACAGTAAATTGCATTGAAATACCATTTTCATGAATAGTAAATTGAATATTTTATTAGCGTATAGTGTCAAATAGTACCCTTGACTTTTCCTATAAATAGGCTCTTCCATTTCACTTATAAACTCACACCTTCAACTTCTCTTCTTCTCTCCTTAAGTTTCTCTTGTTCCGACGCTAGGCTTCTGAGATTTTGGACCTTTCCTTTTCTGTTTAGGTAATGATACTATGCCATTTCTATGTCTTTCAAATTTTAGAAGTTATTTTTTTAAGTATGCTCTGTGGTTGCGGCTTTGGCCGATCTTCCACATCAGAAAAACTGTTCTTAGTTGTTTATATGTTATTTTGATTCTCTGATTACCGAAATAGAATGTAAACTGTGAAGAATACATGTCTAGGAAAGTTCTGGCTAAGGAAATACCTGGTTTTTAAGTGTGTCCAGTGTGACCCTCTACTCTTTCCTGGGAACTTACCTGGTGTACTCTTTTACAGATTGTATTCTCTATTTCTGGTATGAATAGTACCCGTACGTATGAATAGTAACCGTATGAATAGTAACCGTACGTATGAACAGTATCTTTACGAAAACAATCTTAACGTATTTTCTCTAATATTTCATGAAAATCTCCGTAACAGAACACTAAAATTCACCTGTGTACTCTTGTCCGTAACGACTTAAAGAAGTGATACTCGTACGGAATCCAGGTGAGTGAAACGACCCCGTTTTAATAGAGTTTTAGCATTACTAGTGATAAAAAGTATGTCGTAGGACACTCCCAAGATTCATAGGGGGAAATTGGATTTAGAATGACGAATATAATGAGATAATTAATCCAGAAGTATGGATAAGACGAAGCAAGTATCTCATGATGATGTGAAATTTGAATCATATAATTATATACTATACCTGTTATAAGGATGAATATTATATTGTGCTTCTGATTATGATGTGAAATACTGTACTATTGATTGTGATTGAGCGGTACAGTACCCCCTCTCACGGCAAGGCGGAAAACCCGGTTTAAAGGGTGTCTTGACCAATGAGTGTGGAGACAACGATTCCCTCAGTAGGGATATAGCCCGGATTGGTGATAAATCCGTGAGGCGCCCTAGCTAAGAGGATGAGGTTGTGCGTCTTGGCGTGTCACATCCCAAAAATTGAACATGTGAAAAGATATTACTCATTTGATAAAATTCTCAAACATACGTTATTTACATATATTCTGTAAGGTTTTACATTCAACCTTAATCATTCATTCCACACTACAGAATTATATTCATCTGATAAGCAAATATAGACATACATAGTCTGATATTTCTATCTCATCGCAAGCCTAGGAGACCTATAGAAAGTACAGAGCGTTTCTAGTATCCACATTAATAAGTACTGGTATCCCACCAGACAGAAATAGAGAATAATCCCAAGGGGCTTCTAATCTTCAAACGGATACTCTTTTTCTTTGTTTTCTGTATCTAAAAAAAATAATCATAGGGAGTGTGAGTTTATTTAAAAACTCAGTAAGTAAATAACTGTACTATATAAAATATCAAAAGTACAAATACCACATTTACTCATATAATTAATTGTCTTATACATCGAGTAGTATGAGACTCTAACCCTTTCAAACTCATGAATAAGATTTCTTAGGTATACACCGAGTAGTATGAGACTCTAACCCTTTCAAACTCGTGAATAAGATCTCATAGGTATACACCGAGTAGTATGAGACTCTAACCCTTTCAAACTCGTGAATAAGATTTCTTAGATATACGCCGAGTAGTATGGGATTCTAACCCTTTCAACTCGTGTATAGGTTTCATAGATATGCACTGAGTAGTATGGGACTTTAACCCTTTCAAACTCGTGTATTAGATTCCGTAGATCTTTACTCATTAATAAGATAGTGAGAATTTATCACATAGTACAATTGCCATGAAATAAAATAATTTCTACATACTCTTATTTCTACCGATTATCATATACTCCCATATGAAAAATTGATTTGCTTATTATCCAAATAATATTGTAAATGGGACTTATATTATACTTTGACTAGTAATATCAAATTAGCTTAGCAAGGTTATTTACTCACCTTGATGTTTGTCCAATTTTACCTTGTTCCACACTAGAATTTGTGTAAGAAAATTTTCTAGTAAAATATATTACAAGGAAACATAAGAAAGGAAACAAAATCACGAAAATACGCAAAATTTTCTGATTGCTACAGTACGGTTCGCTACAGTGCGGTTCGCTACAGTAACGTTGACTACCGACACTACAATAACTGCTACAGTACTCGAAGAAAAATTTCCAGGTTTTCCAGTTGCTACAGTACTTCGAATTTTGCAGAAAATCTTTCAAAAATTTCATCTTATAATTCCTTGTTTCTAAACCAAAATTTCATCTCTTCTAACTTACTTAACTCAGTCTTAACTCAAAAACTTCCAAAAACAACTCAAATCTATGAATTATTATCAAAATTTTCAAGAACTGAAATTTCCTCCAATCTTCCATATAAACTTAGATTTAAGGAAAATAATGAGATTAAAGCTTACCTTTGATCCTTACAAAGCTTTTGAACCGAACAAATAATCGAAATTCTGAAGATCAAGGAAAGGATTTGAGAAGATGATGAAGAAACGAGAGAAAATGAAGTTACTGTTCCTTTCAACCCTTTTGCTTCAGACGCGAAATGAGAAATGAGAGGTACTATTGAAGCTTTATATTAAATATTTCTAATGGGTTATTGAATAACCCATGGGTATCAATAACCCAACATTCAAACACATCCAGTCAATTTACAATAAATGGACTAATTGACCATTCTTAAACCACTTTTCCATGAATTTCACCATTTTTAAAATATATCCCACATGGTGCAAATATTCAGTCCAGTCATTTAACTCAATTTTCATAAATAATATTCAAAGAGAACAATTAAATATGAAAATTAAAAATGACCAAAATAAATAACTAAAGTAACGTTGTAAAATTCTAAAATACTCTTAGGCGAATTATATTCCAAAATTAACGGGTATTACATGACGGAAATATACAAAATTGGTGAGCCGGCCTGTGTGCGCTCTCCGGGATATATTGTCATTGATGAGTACTAGTAATGTTTGTTGAATTGGATGAATTTTTGTCTTCTTGTATGTAATTTCTAACTATGTCTATTGGTTGAGCTTGAACCTTCAGATATGCTTGCATGACTGGTGATGTATTTGAATTTTATTAACGCAAGGCTGATTTGCTCACTGAGTTTAAAAGCTCACACTCTCTGTACAAATTTTTTGTTCAGATCAGGTTGCCACCGAAAAACATCCGTTAGAGGAGTAGATCACCTTGGACCTTCCCGCTGTCGGGTAGGCCATTCTTTTGTTATAGAATATGTTGCTCTATAATCGTCTATGGCATCTAGGTCAGGGGATTAATATTTGGCTTGTATTTCAATATAATAATGTATTTTGTATTGAGGATCTATTATTTTTAATTAAGAAAATTTGATGTATTTTCTTGGTATTTATTAAAGAATGGTATTTCAAGAATATAGAGATAATGACTAATAATTTTACTTGTGAGTAGAATTTATCGAAAGGTTTACAATGATGGGATATTCATCATTGTGCCGGTCATGTGCCTAGAAAATGAGTCGTGACAAATTAATACATCAGTCAAAGTGCAAAAACATAAATAATATTTTGTCTAACTTTTTTATATTTTTAAAAACAATTTATATATAGTGAAAACTTATTTATAATTTCTCACAAAGCTTTATTGACATGTGGAGAGCAATTAAGTAAATAAAGAAATGATTGATTTAGCTTTTTAAAAAATTATGACTGTCTTAAATTGGATTATAATAGATTAAGTGTTCTAATTTATTTTCTAAATATTATATTGGTCTAAATTTTTTAATTATTAAATTGTCAAATTTATTGTTGTTGAATATTAAAAATTTTATTGTTAAAAATTATTTTAACAAATTAATGAACAAAATTAAGACAAATAATTTCTTTTCATAAACTAAAGATGCTTGATTTTTGTAAATTACATTGAGATAAGAATATTTTTTGAGGGCCAAATTAATAATTTACATCTCCATACATTAATAAAGTGGTACATTAAAGTTTTTAACTAATAATCTATTTAAAATTTTCTCCATCAGTAACCATCAATCACTAGTCTTTGAGACTTACGAGTTTCACAATTTCACTACTTACACTTTTTCTTTTTGCTTTTTTCATAGAGAATAAATGCTAAACATTTTTTGACACGATAGAAACACCCAATGAGCACAATCAATACGAGTGAAGAAGTCATAATTGATGAAGCCTTAATTTTCCTTTTTCTTATTTTTGAATATCTTAACACTCAAGATTTGTACTTCCAAACTATTAAAAAAAAAATTAGTATATTTGAATTATATATTTAATAGTAAAAAATATAAAATAAAATTGAAATCTAAACTATTTAACCATCAAATAAGTGGTTATAATTAAATGAATAAAAAAATTATTTTTAAAATATTAATTTTTTATAATTAAACGATTGAATTTGTCACGGTATATATATCATCCGTTGATCCTCCGGTTACTGGTGGGAGTACTGTTGTGTACATCTTGGCTTCCCGTGAGTGAGCGCAACAAATAGAGACGAATTTCTATTTCATAGTAGCTTTTCTCGTGTCCGGCGCAAATCTAATTTGTCAATCAACTTTCTTCCATCCAGTGGACCCCTACACAATCCTTTCACACTTTTTAAAATCTCACTAAAAGAAGTTAATCGCGGTTTGAAAAACTACATACTTCATTTAACTGGTGGTAAAGATATTAATTTAAAAACTAATAATTTAATTATAGTCATAATTAAATTGATCTATTTTAAAATGTTAAAATATATATATATACCCACACATAATTAAAAATTATAAATATAAATTTAATTAAAAAATAATTTGATATTAAATTACATATAATAATATTCACAATCAAAAGTTTATTATAAAAATTGATCAAATAATTAATAAATATAATATACATTTATATTATATTCATAAAATATCAATATGTTGACATATTCACTAAAATTGACTGATTTGTATAAATTTATTTATTATTTGATTATAGAATAAAAAAATTAAAAAAATCCAAGTAGACAATTTTAACTGGTTCTTATCTGTTCGACTAATTCTTGGCCGGTTTAATCACTAACTAATTTTAGAAATTATTCTGAACCAATCTCCTAGTTGATTTTGGTCTAATCGACTAATCCAGTCCAATTCTGATAAGTCTTCTTTTTCAAAAATATAAGATTAAAAAACATTGCCGCCACAATTAACTGGAATGGATCAACAAGCAAAGTAAATAAGAGTTTTCTGTAATATTTATATTAAATGTTACGAAATAATATTTGTGAAGTTGAAAGAACATGAGGCGTAGTTTAATCAAAATTTATGCAAAATTCGTATAAATTTACTCCAAATATTATTATTATATTTATCTATTCGAGAGTTCAGTTTGATTGGGATTCATATTTCAACCGAAAAGGTCCAAAACCCTAAGACCTGCCTTAGGATGGGAACTTTATCTTAAGCTCAGGCCCAACTACAGAATTGGAAGGCTTTTTACATTTGAAATTTTGAAAATTTTCATTTTACTTTTTTTCTCCCTCCTCAATTCATGAATTGATTGGTTTTAATGCTAAAATTACTAGTTTGAAATGAATTGATTGGTTTCAATGCTAAAATTATTAATTTTTCAAACTAATGGTCAAACGATTGGCTTAGAAAACTAATGATTTCAATACTGAAACCAATTTGATTTTCCCAAAAACTAGGCATCATGGATAAGAACTGACAATTAATTAACAAGTAATTAATAATTTCTTATAAACCACATTTAAGGAACAATGCATTATCCATCCCAATCCCCAGACTGAATTTCAATTTCAAAGTTTGCAATCACAGGGGAGATGTCAGGATTATTGCTATCTAAATGAAATAAAAATACTTACTAACTACAAATAAATACAAAAGACATATCTCATATAGTCTTTGATTCTTTGGCACTAAACCGATATTTCAACGGATAATTTTATGAAGAATAATATTTCTTTAGAGGTCAATTTTTTTTATTATTAAACTACCACAAAAATATTTTTTTCTTATTACATATACAAATTTTAAAATAATTTAACGACAACAAAATTTAGTCTCTTAAAAAATTAACTTTTTATAAACTTGCTTTCCTTTTACTCCATATTCTCACTCGCCATCCCCAATTCTGAAATATCAACTCTCACTCTCTCAGTGAAACATATGTAGTGCATCTGTTTGGTTAAAAGATCTATAACATGTCAGGCATTATTATCCTTCTTTATCTTTATGTGGTACAATTATAACCAATGTGGGACATAGGATCAATTTTTGAATTAGCGCCATTGGCTTTTTTGGATTTGTCCAGAAAAAAAAAGAAAATAAAAAACAAAAATTTAAAAAAAAGTAAATTATTGGTTATATAAATTAACGGTTTAAATAAAACATAATCCTCTTAGGAGAGGATCTTACTCCGCCAGACATATAGGTATAATTTTTTTAACTAATATAGAAAACATACCGTTTCAAATAAAAGTATATTACCATAGAAATTTGGTTAAATTATATTTAATATTTTTTAACTTTAAATATTATACTCAAATTTTTGACACTTTGATATATATTCTATAGGTTGAATTATTCTTTTGGTCCTTATAGTATTGCTTGATTTTTAATTTAGTCTCTATAGTTTAAAAATTTATAATTTAATCCTTATAGTTTCACATATTTTTATTTTTGTCATTGTTATTAAACTATTATTGATATGTCATTAAAAATTGTTTACGTGACTCACATATGCACATTAATGCTATAAACATATGTGATTGATGCCAACCAAAAGGAAAAAAAAATAATTAAGTGATATTTACTAATATGTATATGACATGTAATATAATTTATATTAAATAATTAGGACAAATTAACTTAAGTCATGTATATTCCAAATGTTAATATAGTATATATATATCGGTAGTGTTACTACAATTTAAATAAATATTGACAAAATTTTAATAATATGGATTAAATTAGAAAAATATAAAATTATAAGGACTTATTTACAAAATTTTAAATTATAGGAACCAAATTAAAAATTGAGTTAAACTATAAGGACTAAGAACATAATTTAACCTATTCTAACTACTTTCCATCTAGTTCATTTTTTAAAAATTAATTAACTTTTTACACAATACAAGATTATAAATTTGTTTTTGAACATGACACTAACAACAATTAAATTTGTATTAGCATCTAATATGAAATTATGCTTTTATTTTTAATATGTTAGTAAAAATTGTTAAGAAATTTTATTATTTAAAGAAATAAAATTGTGTAAGAAATTAATTCTAATGAAAAATAAATAAATAAAAAATGATTCAAATGTAATATTTGAAACCAACAAAATGTTAAGTGTAATTTAGCCAAACTTCAAAGGAAATTATATAATTTACTCTGCAAAAATTTTAAATCACGAGACTATTGTTTTTTTCCACTTATTTCTTTTATCTTTTTGCACTTTCACTGCATTATTGCCCTCGTTGTTCGCTTCTCTTGCTACATCAATTATTTTCACTCAAAACTTGAACCGTAATATCTGCTAGAAAAATCTCGTAATTATTTTGACGCTAACTATGTCGTATTGAAGCAGAATATTGATTTTTTATTTTTATTTTTTCCCTGTAAGCAGAAGCAAACTTCATCACTTGTCTATTCCTATACTATATTGAACTTCATCACTTTGTCTATTCCTGTACTAAAAGAGAGCAAACTCTGTTGCTTATTTTGCAATGCACTGTCTCACAACATACTATGATATATGTAAACAAAACTGAAAGCTTCACTCATTGAGAAAATAAATCGACAGATCAAGTTCGATTTACTTATGGGACATGAATAGCTCTAATCATAGGTCCGAAAATTTTTTAGGTTCGAGAATGTTAAAAGAAGACTCAATAAAAAGATTTAAAAAAAAAAAAAGGTCCGACTATGACTTTTTAAAGCCTGGCCCAAGTTTAATAAGTCCAAATTAGTTATATATATATATATATAAATATAATAAAGTACATATTTAAATAATAAAATATATGTTATAGTATTTAAAGTATTCTATATACATGTGTAATATTAAAATATATAATATATATAATATATATATATATAATATATATCTTTTACTTTAAATTAATATATAATATATAATATATAAATATTTGTTATATTCAACTTAATATTTAATTGTTTACTATATATTTCATGTTATAATTATATAATGTAATTATTGAAGTATTTTATTCCACACACAAAAGTAATATATATATATATATATATATATATATTGATAAAAAATTAATTTTTTATAAATATAAAAAGAAAATATGTAAAATATGGGCCCCAATAAAAAGTCCAATTTTCTTCAAAAAGCCATTTTTTTTAATTTTAAATGAGGATGACTCGTTTTACTTTATAACAACGCGACCCGATCTTAAACTAGTTCGGCTCATGTTTAGGTCTAGACATGAAGAAACTTGTTCATAGGTGATTTCACATTGTTATAATCAAACACTTATTATTAGATCAAAAATCATAATTATTAGCCAAGACAATTTTATTTTTTTAGTCTAGATCAACTATAACTTGACACATCATATGAACCTTCGCTGCTGCAGTACAATTGCTATCACACTTTATTTAACTAATATAACTTTTCAGGTTTTTTTATTCAAAATGATACCTCGTACATGAAATCATATACCAATTTCCATTGTGAAAAAAATCACAATAAACTCCAAAAAAAAAATGCCGAGAATGATTTCCACCTCCAAAAATGCCATCTATATAATATTTACTATGGACCAAACTAAAGAACTACAAAGCCACTCTTACAGAAACATATTACTTTGCCCAGTTTGCTGTACCCAATAATTCTTACTTGGATGTGTAAAAAAGTATAAATATACAATTACATGTTTTTTTTTTGTAAATGGTGGTCTCATTTTTTATTTTTTTATTTAAATTTTCAGTAAAAAACAATTTTAATTTCTTTTATTAAGAATAATAAATAAATTTTAATTATTCATATTATCATTTCATTTTTTTAATATCAATTAGGTGAGCAAAACATAATTAATTATTAAGCCCGAGCATATATGAATCTAGATAAAATTGGTTATGCCAATTTTGCTAATTACCAAATGCAGCAAAAGAATGAACAAAGGTTTCTGGTATTATATATCCAAGTCTGAATTCATCTTCACTATCTGAATCTAATTGATTTTTTTTATTTAAATTATGTTTCTAATATTCATAAGTACAAAACTATCCTATATGTAAAACATTCAACATTTACAAAATATTAGAAAGTATATCCACTGTTGGCGGGTCACTAAAATAATAACCTTTTGAATTTTATGAATGACAAATGCTCTATGCTTAATAAGCAAGGTCGGGTGAAAAACTTTTCTACTTAATAAATTTGAAAAAAAAATTAATTTTATAATTGATACTTTGGAGGTTGGAGAACAGTTTTTTTTTTAATAAAATAAACAGAGGTTATAGAGTGTTAGATTGTAGAGAAGGGATTGATCCTTGAAGATGGAACAACAAGGAATATATGGTGTCAAATGAGTTTGGATTCTCTCCGTTATAATGTGAAATTGAGAGTGTATTTCTTCAATTCTAAAACTTCATTTTGATTTTGATTGAATAATCACAATTGAAAAAATTTAAAAAAATCAAATCGTATATGGTATTTTCTTTTTTTTGGCGATAATCATTTAATTTAAAATGAATTGTTGTAATTGGAAAAAAACACACTATTTGTTCACTAGAAATATAGAGTATTCAATTTAAATTTAGTTCAAAGAAAAAATATCTTATGAAATCTTTTTTTTTTTTCAAGAATCATGTTTCTACCACATACTTGAGAGAGTTTATTTTTCCATTTAGCACCCAACTAGATGCAAACGAATTTTTTACTAAACGCCGTATGCCCAGCACCGTCCCATTGAACGGGATAGGTAGGACTCACGTCCAAATAAATTATCTAACATAACAGGAAAGATTAGTGATAAATTAGCCTTTACTTTATGGTATAAACTGAGGTTGTGGGGACCTTGCATGCGTTTAACGCAATCGGGACCGTTGAAGCAAAGTCAGCGCGCGCATCACCTCCAAAAACTGGGCCCTACCTTCCCCTGAACAAGTTCTATAAATTGCTTTTTCGTGGGAATTGCTTTATGTATTACTTTATTTTCGCCACTAAACGGGGTCCGGCGGGAAATCCATTCCAAAACTTGCTGATGTCAAATTTACAAATTCAATGAAATTCGGAATCTCTCTCTCTCTCTCTTAGCTTGAAAGTTTGAAATTCCATTCCACAACCAGTTCAATTTTCCGGTCCCCGACGTTATCCCTTCAACAACAATCAATTGAAAATCAAGCCTCCTCTCTCTCTCTCTCTGCTTTTTGGCCTAATACTTGCGGTTTTTCCAGATATTATTTTCTTAAAAAAAGTTTTTGCGTTTAGATAAAACCTGTTAGTTTCATCTGTTAGTTTTTAGCAGATATCCGAAGCATGGCACTTGGCTGATGGCTCCCCGTTCCCTAGGTTCGTCCCACATTTATGAAGCAACAGAGGTTGGCGCCGATCTATGGGTTTATATCCTTTTTTTTTTTTGGTAATTTTCAGAGTTTAGTCTTTCAGTGCATTTATAGTACATGGTAATTAGTAGTGCAGCTGGAATTCGGAGTTATATATGACTCATGAATGGTTAAGAGTCTTTTTTCTTTCTTTTCTTTTTTTTGTCCTCCTCGAATTGAAGTCTACATTTTCTTCTCCAAATTGTACACTTATTGGTTCCTGAGAAAGTAGAGGTTTGGGAGTCAAAAATAAAATTGTTTAAATCATTATCACCGAATTTTTAGGAGAAATAAAAATGAATTCACTTACAGTGCCATCGAGCGTACTATTTTATTGTATTGTACCTTGTAAGCTCCTGGTTTACTGGGGAGTAAACCTTGAACTCTGGAGAAGGGAAGAACTGTTAGGTGACTTCAGTTGTCAGTTTTCCTGTTCATATAATAGTATTATAACATTCATTGAACTAATATTTTTCTGACGTCCTTGGCCTAATTTTTCGTCAAATTACTGTTCTCTTTGGTCAAATTTCTTTTCAACATAAGCTTGCAAATTTTGTATGTCTGTGTAAACAATGCTTACCGAAATGTTTTCTCCAAGGAATGTAGGCATAGTTAACCAAAAGGAAGAGAAATCTCAGACTGTCTGAAACAAACAATGCAGTTGGAAAAGGAGGAACGCGGAAAAGGAGAAACTGGCAACTTAAGTCGAGACGTTAATCAAATAGAAGCTTTAGGAGGCATGCTTGAAGGTAATCAAACTGCTGGCTTCTGCATTTCTCGTGATGATTTGTATTGCTCGCCAACTCTTGGAACAATAAATTTAGATTTCCTTTCAGGTAGCCTGCTGGCATCTCTGGTGAAGTGGATAAATAGTGTAATTCCTCACTTAAATCTGCCTCCGGAAACCTCAAAGGAGGAATTGAGAGCGTTGCTGAGTGATGGATCTACATTATGCTTAATTTTGGACAAGCTGGTTCCTGGTTTTGTGGAAATTGTAGGAATGTCTTTCATTGCGTTATAAAGTTTTATACTGCTCGTTTTCTTTTTGGAATAAAAACCTGCTTTGTGTTTCATGACTATGTGCAGCTAAATTTGTTTGTTTTCTGATTGCAATGACAAGTTAGAGTATGGCTTGGTTTTTGGTGTTCTGTTTCTTCTAAGAATCTACCGTTTTAACTTCAGGGAAGTGATTCTCCAGATGAGCCTGTGGACGTCAAAAAATTTCTGGCAGCTATGGATGAATTGGGATTGCCTAGGTTAAAATTTTCAGATCTAGAGCAGGTATAAGAAGTTAAATATGCACAATTTATTTCTGAAACAATCGCAAAAATAACTTGGGTTGGTTGAAAACGAGAGACTGCAGACCCAACTGCGCTTTGGATCTCTTTGCTTATGCTTGAATGAAGGCTTAGCTTGATAACACGTCGTTTCTTTTACTCTGTTTCACCTTTTGACACACATGAAGACGAATCACTGAACAACTTGTATTTTACAGTTAGAAGAATTAGTCCAGTTGGTTTATCTTGCCTTGGATTATAAAATTAATATTTTGATTTATTTAAACTTAATCTGGATTTTGTCTAAAAAATTTGGGCAGCACTGTCCATAATATGAAACAAAAATTCCATATTTCTCTACTACACATTTACGTTTGTAAGTTCTCTCTTAATCATTCTATTTTGTGATCTGAGATTATATGCAGGGATCTGTGGTGCCTGTGTTGCCAAAGCACATTCAAAGTTCTTCCCGAAAGAGATGGGACTCATCAGGCATAGGATCCTTGGAGGAAACTGATTGTTGTCTCAAGGATGCTTCAAAATTTACAGATGCATCCGGAAATGAAGAGAGACTAAAAATTTCGGTTTTCCAACATTTTAGTGAGGGTTCTATCTTATCAGGTATTAGTATCTATATCTTTCAGAACAAGAAATTAGGTTGCACCTCAGGAACTAAGACGCTTCCATTACCTTGAAGCGCATCTTTTGCAAATTTAAAATTATGCTTGTAGATTCTCTATTATTTCCAATTACTGATCATATTTTGATTAGCAGGATTACGTTTGAATTTGTTAATTTTTTTTTTGAGTGACATTTATGTTTGAAGTAACTCGTGTTCATGCTTACATTTAAACTCTTGGCAAGTTGCCTGACTTTACTTGTCATGATTGGTTCCCAACTTGGTCCAGAATGAGTGAGTTTCAATTGAATACGAAATTCTGATTAGAACTTTGTTGGGACAGAAATTGATGCTGTGTGTATGTCTCATCATGTGAACTGGGGCATTTGATCTTTAGAGATCATATGGTTACTGTATGCTGAAGGTTCATATATTTGGCTTTGTTAAAGATAGATTTAGTGTATTTTTGGCAAAAATAGCGTATAAGCTAGATGAAAGCTTATAAGCTAATTTTTAGTTCAAAACTGATAACTTATAAGTTAGCTTATTAAATTAGAAGTGTTTGGTAAAAGTAGTTGAAAAATATAAAAATGTAAAATAACATAAAATGATATATATTTTATAATTCTAAAACAATGCAAATAAACATATTATTTTTTGTTTTTTAATTAAAATAATTTAAATTATTATATATATATATATATGTATATATAATGATGAGAGAGAAATGTAAATAAATATATTATTTTTTGTTTTTTAATTAAATTAATTTAAATTATTATATATATAAAATTAATTATATATATATAATGTATGTGAGATAAGGTATAATGAATATTTTTATAAAATAATAATGGTAAAAATGAAAGAAACATATAAAAGCTATAAGTTATATACTGTTGAAATAAGCTCGTTTACTAAACATTGTTAACAAATTTATAAATTAGCTTATTTGACTTGCCAAACATAGCCCATTAAAAAGGATGACATAAAAAGATTGTCTGATATGAACCAAAGCATGTTCTAAGTTCTAACTGTATGCTATTCACTGGAAACTGATCTTAATTTTGGAGTTGAACTCTTAAGTAGGACTCAAAATTTGCTGCGTTTCCGTATAACAATTGATTTAGAGTGCAAAATTGTACTTATGTCCAAAATAAGTTTGGTCCTTTATTAGAGTGTAAATGTGACAACACAAGTACCACTTTGGAGATCATGCATGCAGATTTCTGCAGTATCTTGATAGCTAGTTATTGCATCTGATGCATATGAACTTTAGAAAGCACAGAAAATAGGGGGAAAAAGAAAACACGGTAGTGTTGAGGTTAATTATGCTGGTCCTATTTGTCTTTCTAGATGCAGGTTCTTCTGTAAATCATATTGGAAGTAAGTCTAATGAACTGTTCCAGTTGAAGCAAGGATCACATGTGGACCTTTATTATGCTAAAGTAAAGGAATTACCATCGAACAGTTTGGATGTAAGCCAATGAGCGATTACTTATTTTTGTCTTTCTCTCTATTCCTCTCTTTTGTGCTTATTGCTGATCATTGATAATTAGTATACTATATATGATGGACGTCTTTGCTTTGTGTTTTCACTTTTGACTCATATGATCCCTATGCATAATTGAAATCTTTTTTGCAGAGTGCCTCAACTCAATCGCTTTTCTACATAGGAAATAGGATTCTGGGCGACATCTTTGAAAGAAAGAATGGAGATGTACCTCATGTAAGAGGACTGCATAACTTCTACATTAGTTCACAGTACTGCTTCTTTTTTTATTTGAGCATAATTAAATATCGTGGTTTCACTTAGCATAGGTTCTCTTTTCCTTTCAACTGATGTGTTTCTAGTCTCAGCGTGCAGCATGCCTATTGAGTAAAATTCTGCAAGTGATTCAGTGGCGCTTCTCAAATCAAGCAGAGAGCCTGAAAAATGTAAAATAATAATTTTTTATGCATTTTTTATAGAGACAAGATTTTTCTCAGTTGTTCTTGAAGTATTTACATTTTTGCATGCTTGCAGCAAAACAATCTTCTCAAGGCTCGTGAGGGGAAGTATCAATCAAGAATAAATGCACTTGAAACCCTCGTGGTAGGGACAACTGAGGAGAACAAGGTATATTCTTTTTTAATGGATTTGGATGTATCCTTAGTATTTTTTGTTATTATTTGCAAAACTAATATTAAAGTTACCTCTGCTTTCTGCAGGTTGTTACAAGTTGGTTTCAGCAGTTGAAGGTGCAAACCAATCTGTTGCCCTTTTTTATTTGAAGATGATGCTGTTAGAAACAAACTATGACAACAAATTCTTGGTTTTTGTTAATTTTTTTAGTGTTATTTTCATTAATTTTTGGGAGTTGCTTTTTTGTGCTCTATCTTACAAGTTCTTTTATAATCAAGAGTGAAAGTTTTAATTTTGGTTGAGCAACTTGTTAGAGATATTAATAAAATGAAAAATCAATAATGAGTCTTTATTTAACAACTTAAACTTTCGAGTCGAAATGGTTCTTGACATAATTAATAAATATTATGACTCAATAGTTGAAACTGAAAAGCATTTTGCCTATAATGTTAATCATCTAATACAGCAAAGCGAGGCCATTGATCAAGAACTATTCTTGTACTCCTATCACCATATCATGAAATTCAAAAGACAAAAATTATATATGTGATTATTGTGGAAAGTCAAAGAACAACAATTTTACACTTCAAATTTTATTTAGATGATATGAGCAGTCTTTTCAACTTGTTATAATGACCTATATCTTTTTCTTGCTTTACAGCTTGAGAAAATTAAATTGGAGAAGAGGAAATTTGAGGAACAGGATGTTGCTCGACTAAAGAGTGACAAAATTCGCAATGAACTTGAGATTTCCTCATTGAAGCAAGAATTAGAAACAGCTAAAAGGGCACATGAAGAGCATTGTTCACAATTAGAATTGGATATTAATGAGTCTAAAGCTGATTATGAGAAGAAAATAGGGGAACTTGAGTGTCATCTTGCTAATGCAAGGAAGCAAGTGAAGGAACTGAAGGCCTTTTTGAAATCGAGATCTTCCAAATGGAAGGACAAGGAGCATACCTACAGGGGTTTCTTAAATGACCAATTTGGAGCCTTCCAGGTTTGCCTCGTTGTCCACTCTATTTACATTGTTATTTTTCAATTTCTTCCTTGACCTATAAGATTTTATATTTTATGTTGTGCAGGAAGTAAGAGCTGTAATGGAGTCTGTAAAAGAAGAATTATTAAAAACAAAGAGAAGCTACTCAGAGGAATTTAAGTACTTGGGTAGGACACATTGTTCTACACTTTTCTTGGTTTATCACTTTTATACTGATGGATTTGATGCATTTACAAGGCGCGTGTACCTTATTTAGGAATGAAGCTCAAAGGTGTAGCTGAAGCTGCTGAAAATTATCATGGAGTTCTTAAGGAAAATCGAAAATTGTATAATGAAGTTCAAGACTTAAAAGGTTACCTAACAAAGTTTGTGTTGAGGTCTATACTAAAGGTATTGTTTATGGATTTTCTAAATTGCCAGCTGACTATCTCTTTTTTTTTTTTTTTTGGTTTTCATTTTTTAATAGGGAATATTAGAGTATATTGTCGAATCAGACCATTTCTTCCAGGGCAAAGCCAAAGCCATACGACAATTGAGTTTATTGGTGATAACGGTGAATTAATTGTTAGCAATCCTCTCAAACAAGGGAAAGAGAGAAAGCTTTTTAAGTTTAACGAGGTTTTTGGTCCAGCAGCAAGTCAAGGTAGTTCATTCTTCATGCTTTCTATGACATAATCGTTTTAAGATTTTGATTGTTGTGGACTGTTTGAAATGATCTATCGATATTGCATGCTTGCAGAAGAAGTATACATGGACACCCAACCGCTAATACGTTCAGTTCTTGATGGGTACAGTGTTTGTATATTTGCTTATGGTCAAACTGGTTCGGGAAAGACATACACAATGGTATGAATTTGTGTACATTAATTGTTATGCAAGTGGTAATGGTTTAAAAGTGCACTTCATTTTACTTGTTTGATTGCTTTTTCACAAGAGTGGACCTAGCCTAGCATCAAAATCAGATTGGGGAGTCAACTATCGAGCACTTCATGACCTTTTTCAAATGTCCCAGAGCAGGAGAGGTTCTATTATTTATGAAGTTGGTGTTCAAATGGTTGAAATTTATAATGAGCAAGTTCGTGACTTGTTATCAAGCAATGGTCCTCAAAAGAGATATCCTTTCCTTTCTTTTTTCTCCAAAATATTTTTCCTGTAATAAGGCTCTGCGACTCTCGGTGCAGTTAGAGATTTGCATGCCTGTACACCTATGTTGACATAAATGTACAGGTGGTTCATAACTGTTCACATGCACTTTAAGATTTTACATTTTATTGCTCATCCATTTACTTCATGCTTCTTTATTGGCAATCTTATTTGACAATGTCATAAAATTTAGGCATAACATGGTCAATCATTGGTTCATTTTCTTATTGAAGGAAGAATAAATTTAAGTATGATTTCCCTTGACTTCCCCACAATAGGGATTTGGAATGCTTCCCAGCCAAATGGGTTGGCAGTCCCTGATGCAAGCATGTATTCTGTGAATTCAATGACAGATGTCTTAGAGTTGTTGAATATTGGGATGATGAACCGAGCTACTAGTGACACAGCTTTGAACGAAAGAAGTAGCAGATCACATAGGTTGTGTTCACAGTTCTGAATTTTTTTTCTAATGCTCATTCTTCCAACTGTTAAGTGTGTGAAATTCATTTTCTGTGTAATCATGTGATAGTGTTGTCACTGTTCATGCCCGTGGCAAGGATTTGAAGGCCAATGCTCTGTTGCGTGGTTGTCTGCATCTTGTAGATCTTGCAGGAAGTGAAAGAGTGAACCGTTCTGAAGCCACCGGGGATAGGCTTAAGGAGGCACAACATATAAACAAATCCCTATCAGCACTAGGAGATGTGATTTTTGCACTTGCGCAAAAGAGTCGGCATGTGCCATATAGAAATAGCAAATTAACTCAACTTCTTCAAAGTTCATTAGGTAAAATCATTCTTCAAATTTAAACAATTTTCCATTATTGGCGTTTTTAAGCATAGATCCACTAAATTGTGCTTTCTTCCTCCTGTTTTCTAGGTGGTCAGGCAAAAACCCTTATGTTTGTGCAGCTTAATCCTGACGCTGCTTCATATCCTGAAACAATAAGCACCTTGGAGTTTGCTAAGAGGGTTTCTGGTGTTGAGTTAGGTGCAGCTCGTAGCAACAAAGAAGGGAAGCATGTCAGACAACTCATGGAGCAGGTTACATATGTTCCTTTTGCGTTTCACAGAGATTTCAGTTGATGGAAATGATCTTGTTCTTATCTTATCATCAAAGCACCTAACTTTAGGATGCCAAGCTTATCAAACAACCGGAATCTAATTAAGTATTAGAATCTTATAAGAACTGAGCTGTATTATGGAATAACATATCCTTAAGCCTAAACACCTTTTATGAAATTCCTAATTAATATTATATAAACTCTAACCCCTCAGTTTAATAATTACATCATATATTAGAAAAGAAATAAACTTTCTAAGCTTATCATTTACTTAGCCCCTTCTAGTGCCTCCAATGGACAAGTAAAAAAGGAGACGGTTTCAGCCTATGCTGTCCATTAATTCTATTTTTGTTGCAGAGGAACTGTTTGACTTAAATATTTAAGGAGTGAAAATAGCTGGCTGAAACTAATATTTCGCAATCATTTATTAGTGGCAATTGAATTAAATATTTTTCTTGCAGTTGACATCTCTCAAGGATGCAATTGCAAGAAAGGATGAAGAGATTGAGCGGTTGCAGCTGCTCAACGCAAATCACGATATCTCAAAGCATAGTATGATCTCACTGGATAACTGCTCAGAGTATAATGAGAAGCATCCAGAGCCAGGTTCTACTTATCCAATGGATGATTGCAGGAACAAGACCGGTTCCCTACAGTTACAACTAGCCAGAGATGATATCAGTCAGAATCCCAATGAAGTCGAACTGTTAGGAATTAGAGATGCAAATTCTGAGAAGAGACTAAGTGACATCTCTGATGGTGAACTTTCATTGGGTACTGAAACTGCCGGTTCAATCAACAGTATCGTGGAGTACACTCTTTTCCCTGAAGTGGAGAAACCAGCTGAAGTTACACCAGCTAAAATCGCAACAGAGAACACTCCAGCTGAGAACACACATAAGTGAGTATCTTACTATATATTTATTATGCCTGTTAAAGCTACAAGGTTCTTGTATAAAACAGTATGAATAAACGCATTCTTTATAGGCACCTGATATCAGTTTATGTTTAACCGGATGCAGATTTATTATGACATTGCCATCCAAAATCTCCAAAGCCCCGCAAGTTCCACAAAAAGTGCAGATGAAATCATCGAGGTTGTCATTGAACAGAAGCTCCTCCAAGGCTTCCTCAAGTATGTTTATCTAATTATATTTAGTAATTTTATTCTGTTAGATTTCCTCATTATAAATCTCGAGTGGTGACTGCCTATTCTACCCTCTCCCTTATTTTGTTTCTTATTTCTTGTCCTGCGTATAGGTGTAAGGAAAACCACAGCTGGTAGCTCTTCTTCATTGAAGCCACCTAATCGATAGCAAACAGCTAGGATGTTGCCTGAATGCTGTAGATTTCAATAGTAATAGCAACTTTTCGTTCTGTAATCCAGTTCTAAGTTACTAACTTATTGCCGCTTCATCTGTCATTGGATGAGGCAATTGCAAACTTCAGCTTGTAACTAGTTCGTATGTAAGCATCACAGGTTATTAGCTTAGCTTAGCTTAGCTTGCTAACTTATGGGAGTTACTAATTTGTATCTAAGCATCTGGTGTATTATCTTGCAAACTCTAATCACTTTATTGCATTCACTATTTAATTTTCAGTAGTGTTTATTTTCAGAGTTTTGGAAACTGACAGCCATTCATGTGCTCATCCAGTCATCAAAGTCCCAACCAACGATGTACGTCTCATTTGAACAATTAAAAGCAAAAATAAAAAAGAAAAAAGAAACAGAACACTAAGACGGTGCAGGAAAAACATTAATGAAAAGAAAAGAGAGATGGAAAGGAAAAGAAAAAAGAAAAGAAAAAGTGAAATATTTTTTTTATTTGATATGAAATAGAAAGGAATGAAAAAATATGATATATTATCAATATTTTTTTTGGTATGTTTTTTTAAGAAGAAGAAAAATAAATATTTGAAATAAATTTACAAAATTACTCCTAAAGTAAAATATGTACGGCTAATCAACTCGGTATTGTTTCGTCTTTTGTATAATAAAGACTAAAGAGTCCGTATTAAGAGACGATAATTAGTTATAAAATACTTATTTTTGGAAGATGTTTAAATTATGACTTTTTATCCGAAAAAATTATATTCTTCCTTTCAAAAATTTAAGAAGTGCATAACACTTTCTATCAATAAAAAAAATAAATTATAATTATTAAACACAAATAACGTATCTACAAAATAATTTTTAAAGTCAATCAGTTGGAAGTAATTTCAATACTAATATATGTGGTAAATATACATCAATAAAAATAAGTATTGTGATAAATTTAATAACATTTTACAATAAATTGGTTTTATGATTTTTAACCCAAAATAAATAACAAAAAACGTTCAAAAAATATTTTTTTTAATAACTGATATTTCAGTAAACAATTAGTATTATTTTAGAAAAGATAATGCTCTAGAAGTTGTTATGAAAATCACGTAGTCTAAAATAAATATAATTTTTAATCCCCGGAGTACAACGATTTATGGGGTCTGGGTGGTGTAGTTGGTTATCACGCTAGTCTCACACACTAGAGGTCCCCGGTTCGAACCCGGGCTCAGACATTTTGTTTTGTTTTTTATTTTTTGTTTTTGTTTTTTACATTTTGTTTTGTTTTTTATTTTTTTGTTTTTTTTAAAAAAATTTTTGGTATTTTTTAAACACTATTACGGCAGAACGCTCTATAACCTCTCCCTCGCTCCTTCCTTAAACCCTCTCGATCTCATCCTGATTGCTGAATAGTTCTCCAAAAGATGGATTTCAGGAACACAGAGCTGCTCCTTATGGCTTCTCAACTAACGTTCACATCAAGGTTTTGCTTTTCTATTATTTCTTGTTCATCTCTTTCTCCGTTATCATTATCTGTGTAGTTATGGGAAAACGGAATGTCTGTAAAATACTGCATTGGCTTCGGAGCTTGCATTGCTCTAATTGTATTTTCACGCTTAAGTATGAGGTAATGGACATGAGATACAGTCCCTTTCTTATGCATATATATTTCTCAACTTTCGAAAATTGTATCCTTTTGGAGGATTTTTATATCCTACACAAAACTCGTGGTTTTCCTCTTGCTGATTGAAAATTGGGGTATACAGAAATCATAGCTTGAAAGTCTCAATCAAAAGACAAGTTGTTAGATGCACACTTTGAAGAGTTCAAAATTAGAGGTTACTCTTTGATTTAAGCATCTCGCAGTGAATATGGTAGATAAATTCTGTCATATTTGTTTATATTTCACAGCCTCCGTAATTTTAAATGAAGTGAGTTTCTATGGGATGCTATCTTAAGGTGGGCATGAAGTCATTAGCTGAAGAAGCCGATTATTGTCTGACTTAGGGCCTTCTCTTTGCTGCAGAGGAACTCATTCGTATAACTTGATCTCCACCCAATATGGGGGAAAATTTGATCTGGTTGCCATTCTCTTAATTCCTTTATGACAGATATCAGAAGGATTTGACAGGTAAATACTGTATCTTGAATTTTGTGCATTTTTCTTATTTTAGATGTATATCACATGCTTGACAATGTCCATCATTACGAAGAAGATAGGTAAGGATCAGGTAGCCAGAGCTTTAATCTAACATTGTTTCTTGAACTAATGGGGAAACCAAAATGCTTGTCTGATAGCACCAATACCAACTTGGTTAATCATGAGTCATGGGACGTCTCTCTTTGTACATACAGTGCCATTTAAAGCCATGATAGTCCGATATTACTCTAGCGTATTTTTGTAATTTACTGGCCACTGAACTCTTGTGTGTTTTCTGCTCCTTCTAATTAATTTTGAAGTGGAGAATTTCATAATTCTGTAGTTAATGTTGTTGCACTTGTTTGAAATCACTTTTTTGGACCTACATTTTGCTGCTCTATTTCCATCTTGTAGACAGTGTCAAACATGATAGATGTATTATTTATTATTTTTTTTTTTTGCATCATTTGATGCCGCTCATATTCATACTTTCTTCTTTTTTGTTGAATAATTAAAAATTATATAGTTTTAAAAGATTAATTACATGATGCAATATGTTGCATGTGGCAGTTTCCTTTTCTATCAAGATCTTGTCATGCTATCTGCTTGTTCAAGGAGATAAGAAATATTTGAGAATGTCTGGACGCAATAATTCACCTAAAAGTGATCGGAATTCGATCAAGTATAATAGAAATCAACAAAGGGGGGCATCCTTTGAAGCTGACCTTTCTTGTGTAAATTTTAAGCCCAGTCTTTCCAATAACGAGAATCGGGAATGCTACGAAAGTTCTGACCTGAAATCCCCTAAGATTCTGACCACAGCTCAGGTCATCTCTGCTATAGGCCATATATGGGATTCTGCAAGTCAATCACTTTCATGTTTTGCCCCAAGGGAAAGTGTGAATCAAGATAATAAAGGCTTCCAGAAAGAGAAAGTTATTGATAACTTTGGTGAGAAAATAAATGGCAGGGTATATACTTCAAATGATACTAATTTCAGTCCTGTTGATTTGAGGGCTACTAGCTATTTTTCATCAACTATGCATGCAAACATAGATTTTCCTACGGTAACGCAGAAAATGTTTGCATTTGAATCTTGTAACGGAAGTCAAGTTTATATTCATTCTTTAGTCCATAAATTTTTGCAGAGCAGTGTAAACATTTCAGATGAATCTTGGAAAGCAAAGGAAATTGTCAATGAGGAAATCTCATTTAAATTGGGAAATATACTTTGGTGGAACAGTGGAAATGCTTCTAAAGGACTAAAGTTTCCTGTCAAGGTTTCTGAGCTGGAGAATAGGAAAACTGCTGATCCAGTGCCTGGGGGCAGCATTTCAGTAGATGCAAGCTACCCTGAATTAGCCAATGAGGATGATGGGTGCAATCCTAACATAATCATATATGATGATCCACCACCATCTAGTGATTCAGTTCTGGACGCAAGAAAAGATACATCCCTGTCTTTAGACTATTATCCTAGAGCTATGCATGATACTACGTTGGAAGTTGGTGTTACTCAGACTCTATCTTCTAGCATGTGTTCAGATAATCATATTAACTCTTTAGCTACATGTGATAATGCTTCCGTGGGGTGCCAACCTGTGATTGATGATAATGAACTGATGGAGACCAAGCAAAGACATTTCTCAGATATGTTAACGTATGATGAATCTAAGGCTGAGGTCTCCTCAGCAAATGAGAAACCTAATTATTCCCTTCTCAAGCAAGAACATGCATTTTCTGGGGCATTGGCTGGTGTATGTGTCAGCCTTTGTCTACATCCTGTTGACACAATTAAGACGGTCATTCAATCATGCCGTGCTGAAAAGAAGTCCATTTTTTACATTGGCAAATCAATTGTTTCTGATCGAGGTTGGTCTTTTTAAGGGAAATAATGCCCTTGCTTGAATCCTGTGTAGCTTATTTGCCTTGTCTCATTTAGAATTCTTTCTCTTTTAATTTAAGTTCTCAATTAGATTCTTTCTTCTCAGAGTGACATGGACTGATTTCAGGTTTTTCTGGACTTTATCGTGGAATTACTACAAGCATGGCCTGTTCAGCTCCAATTTCTGCAGTTTATACTTTCACCTATGAATCAGTAAAAGCAGCTTTGCTTCCTTATCTCCCAAAGGTAGTATCTTTGTTTGTGTCTCAAGTCTCGACTCAAATAAGTGGTCGCACTTAAATGTTGGCTTCTCCTGCTGGCTTGCGCTGGCCCATTCTTACATTTCTTTATATCTACATCAGGTCCCTTCTAGGGGAGAGAACCTGTTAGGAACCCAATTCTCAGTAAAAACCAGAAAACAGAATTTATTAAAGAAGAAACAAGGTTACAGACTCTTTTAAAAGAAAATGCAGAAATTAAAGAAATCTAACCACAGAAATTAAAGACTCAAAGGACCCATATCAATCTGATGAGTAATTAACAGATTGATCCCAGAGCTAAGCTCCTATACCGCTAGCCTCCAGACTAGGCAGCATCCAGACACAAGATTAATAAAATTCTCCATGATGCTCACTCTCGCCCTCTCCCCCTCCTTTTATAGCACTTGCCCCAGACAGAAATTCCTTCTCTACCCTCTAACAAAAAACCATGCTTACCCCACACACCTTTTTCCCACTTCCCAAAGTATAACAGAATAACAAATATCCCATATACCCAGTACCTAACATACCCACCCCTCAAGAACAGCCTTGTCCCCAAGGCTGAATGTTTTATTTATTTATTTATATATTTATATATATATTTTGGTGGTACCAGATAGTACCAAGGCTGAAAGACACTCATCCTATTCCCTTAGCACTACCCAGAATGTTTCCGCAACCAGAATTCATTTGAGCCACTGAGTTCGTTCCTTGCAACACCGTAGGAAGATCCCCCGAGGTTGCAGAAGATAGATGAGAAGCAGTAGACAACCCAAGCTTTGTGTCTCCTAGATGATTCTCCTCAGAGCCCTCCGTCGGCATTGTCTGTGCTGCCGCCGGCGTCGTCGGACCTCTGGCGTTGCTGCCCGATGATGTCAACTCTTGATTCCCTTCGCTGACTTTATTTTGCATCCACGACCCAGTTGATGAACTAAAAAATTGGGTCAACCCGAATTCCACTTAAACCCACTCGTGGCCTGTAATATTGAGCCCAGTCCACTCTTAAACTGTCAACCCGGTCCAGTAGCCCAAGTCTTTGTTTGGCTCCTCTTGTCTTTATTATTAACCGCATCCACGTAGTATTTTTCGGAGAACACCATCCCCGTCACTATGTTGTGCTCCACCCTACCTTCATCGTCTTCATCTACTTCGATGGCTAGCACTTCACCTTCATCTTTCTCATCATCTTCCACGATAACCAAACGCAATACCTTCTCAGCGCAGAGATGCAGAGGGAGATACTTCTCTCTGCAACGGAAACACTGACCCCGCGACTTCCTCTCCATGAGTTGAGAGTACGTAAGGCGCCGAATTCCTCTGCTCTTGTCTTGCAATGATGGACGACGCTCGAGCTCTGGCCTCTTCGCAGTGGTGAAGGATGAAAATGCTATAGCAGAAGCACTTTTCCTCACAGACCCTTCCGGGCCCAACGTGAGATCCATTGTATGAGTTCGGGTCCGATTATGCTCTAATCTCACTCCCATCCTAACCCATCGAAGACTCTATCTAATTCATCACCGTTTCCTGAATTACCATCACCGGCGTTGGTCCTCTGCCATTGTTCGCCTGCGACGAAAAAGCAACCATCGAAGCTTCTCCTCCATACGAGCGTGATTTTGCTGTAGTAATCGTCGACACACTCAGATCGATCGTGGAGGATAGTCCCCCTTCTCCTTCTTCTTCATTTTTCTGGATTTCTTTCACTGGCTCCCCTCCGAGAAGATGCCTTATCTCAGCCAGGATAGATTGTTCCATCTCTATCATTTTTTTTTCCAGTTTTAGATTCAGATCCTCCATTCTTTTCTCCACTCGGTCTAATCTCTCCTCAACACCTTCAATCTAGTTTGACATTTTGGGTGGCGTAGAACAACCCTATGTCACTGGCTCTCTCTCTCGATGATGATCCGGCAGGTTGGACCAATGTTAGGAACCCAATTCTCAGTAAAAACCAGAAAACAGAATTTATTAAAGAAGAAACAAGGTTACAGACTCTTTTAAAAGAAAATGCAGAAATTAAAGAAATCTAACCACAGAAATTAAAGACTCAAAGGACCCATATCAATCTGATGAGTAATTAACAGATTGGTCCCAGAGCTAAGCTCCTATACTGCTAGCCTCCAGACTACACAGCATCCAGACACAAGATTAATAAAATTCTCCATGATGCTCACTCTCGCCCTCTCCCCCTCCTTTTATAGCACTTGCCCCAGACAGAAATTCCTTCTCTACCCTCTAACAGAAAACCATGCTTACCCCACACACCTTTTTCCCACTGCCCAAAGTATAACAGAATAACAAATATGCCATATACCCAGTACCTAACATAACCTAGGGAAGTTAAACAGGGCTGTCAACATATTAGTGTTAGATATCTATGCTGAGCTAGATTCTTACTGAAATTCTAATGCTTGTGAACATCGATGAGATTTCAACCATCTTTATGTGCAGGAGTATTATTCTTTTGCCCATTGTGTGGCAGGTGGTTGTGCAAGCATTGCCACCTCTTCTATTTTCACTCCTAGTGAGCAAATAAAGCAGCAGATGCAGATTGGTTCTCGTTATTGCAACTGCTGGTATGCCCAAGTTCCTTGTATCATCTGTAACAATTATACAATCCAAAATTGCTAGTAACTAGTAAGTATGCACTGGTTTTGCTCCTTTAAGAATTATATTAAATCAGTGGGATTACTGTTAGCCATTAAAAAATGCAAATTTTTAGTATCTTCTTTCTGTCTGTAATTTAAATGCCACAAGTCACATCACGTTGAGTGGTCCTGATCATTACTCTGTGGTAGTTCATAGCTTTCAACTTTTGCAATTGAATATATCTCTCATGGCCCATGCAAGAGCCATGTGATTGTACTAATTTTACACTACTATGCATTCTATGAATTCATTTTTGCAGGAATGCATTGGTTGAAATAATCAGGAAGGGTGGTTTTCATGCCCTATATGCTGGTTGGGGAGCTGTACTGTGCCGGAATGTCCCACATTCAATTGTCAAGGTTAGTGAATGTTTCAACATTCAGTACAGGGTCTATCAATTACGTCCAGCAGGTGATATAGCTATAAATATCCTGCCCATCCAAAGGTGCAAAGGTTATGTATGTTGGGAATTTAATAGTGTATGCCCTAAAGCTCAGTATGCTAAAATTTATTATTTAACTGTCAATTTTAAAATCTATCAGTTTTCATATCATAATATGGTCAGAGTCAGCCTTTTATGATTAATGATGGTTTAACCTCAAAACTGTTGTTCCTTTATGGTTGATGATCTGTATTCTTTGGAAACTAATTTTTTATATGGCTATTGTCTGTGACCTTTCGCAGTTTTACACCTACGAAAAGTTGAAGCAAGTGATTTCATCATTGCCATATAGTGTAAGACCTAACACATTTCAGACTGTAAGTTTGTTCGCAATCCTTGCTCTCTCTTCAGTTTTTATACTCCATATTGTATTGGGCCCCAATCTGCCTGCTTTTGGCAACCATTGTTTTCTTAAAATACATTGACAGAGAAGTTTGTTTTCATAATTTCATTTAAAGGGGTGTCTTTTGTAAATGTTTATAGGGATTGGAAGGCTTTGTTGTATTAGCCCTGTTTAGAGGCTTTGTGGGTTGGTTTTGTTTCAGTTTTGTCTTTTTCTAGGAGGATCTCTTCTCCTCCTTTTTTCTTTTTGGTTTTCTCTTTCTTTTGTATCTCTCTCCCTTCAGTAATAATTTTTCTTTTTCTATAAAAAAAAAAAAATTCATTCACTGCTCCCTTGAGTTTTATTATTTTATTTATATATTTTTTCTGATGTAGTATTATTCCACAATCCCCTCCTTTTGACATTTGTTTTCATATTACTATTTACTATGATGAAGGACAGCTATGATGATTATGCATATTTTTACAGTTGATTTGTGGAGGATTAGCCGGATCTACTGCTGCCTTTGTCACGACCCCTTTCGATGTGATTAAGACAAGATTGCAGACACAGGTTTGTTATAAATGAACCCTTCTATGGTATTAGTTCCTGCTCCTGCTCAATTTGTCTGCAGTAGAAAACCAATATGGAATTACGGATGATAAGGCTTTTGATTTATAGATCTGGTACAGCCATCCATCCATGGTGAAACTGATGCTGTAATTTATTCAGATCAAGCTGTAATGGAACATAAGATTTTAATTGGGGTTGCAAAATTACATACACTTCCAATGCTAACTTCTGCAGTTCCTTTATACATGTTTATTGATGCGGTCAAAAATAAAGCTGGCCAGACTCCTGTGTATATAATTTGTCCTGATATTGTAATTAAAACTAACATGTTCTTTTAGCATTTTACATTGTTGTCATGGATTGGTTACTCGTCTGACAAAATGAGTATACTGCAGGTTCCTGGATCTGTAAATCAGTATCATGGTGTGTTTCATGCCCTTTGCAAAATAGGCAAGAATGAAGGTGTGAGGGGCTTGTACAGGTATTATTTGCTGAGTCTATCCAGTTTTTATAAAAAGAATAGGAATCAGTGCCATACTTGGTGTCTTCGGAGCTCTATTCAGGTGCAAATTGCATGATGACTTTCTTATTATTCTTCTTTATGCTTGTTATCAGGGGATTAACTCCAAGGTTGATTATTTACATGTCTCAAGGATCGCTGTTCTTTGCTTCGTATGAATTTTTCAAGAGGCTATTTTCTTTAGAAGCGCAACATCCCACTGCCTTGCAAGTCCAGGATGGAGATGAAAGAAAAATATAAGGATTTACAGGTCCATCAGTATCACCAAATGGAGGTCTTCAAAGTTAGCATTCTTGACAACCTGAGGGCTAGGTGAGAAGTTTGGCAGCCCAGGATCAGCAAGGTGGTTCCTAAACTCTGCTGCATGCATCTATTATTGGCCCCTAAGTGGCTCGCTGGCCCTGGCAGGCAGCTCAATGCAAGAGGAAAATGATCTTACGTCAATAGCTTACATGGGAAAAAACGACTCGCTTGTGCACGCTGCTTCTTATTGCAGCCTATTCCGTACGCCATACTGTTTCTGGCGCCCAAGCACCAGTAAATCAGAGAAGTGGTGCCTTGGCGCCAGCCACACAGTGGCAACCAGGGACCCGGTGTCTAGGCGCCCAGACGCAGCCTCTGGGTTGTTTTCAGCATTTGTTTTCATTCTTTTTTTTAATTTATTTTTGTAATTTCAGACTTTGTTATGTTTTAAATGTGTTTTATTTCAAATAGGGAGTTATTAGGAGTAGTTCATATTATGGTTAGGGATTCTGCCGTATCCTTAATTTTAGTGGAAGTTATGTCTCTCTTTGGTTGTAATTAAAATTCTCTCAGAATTAATGAAAATATATAGCATTTTCTCTAGGAACAAGTTCTCTTTAAAGAATTTGCATCATGGGTAGATGGCAAAAAACTTAATCTTATCAGATTAGATCTTAGGAGCAAAAAACTCCAATTATATATATATATATATATATATATATTATAGAAAAGGCTTATAATATATCACTTTTAATCAATTGAGGAGCATCTTATTACAAAGAAATTTCGTTTCTAAACGAATGCAGAGGCAAGGTTGTCCCCAGTCCCCACCTGTATTGTTCATGAGATATCGAGAAAAAAAAGCAGAAAGCAAGAGAAGTTGACATAAATAACCTTGAGTAATATCTTTTTATATTTTTCAAGTTCGTACTTGTAGCGGATATGGGAAAAGAAAAAGGTTTATACATCGTTCATTATATTTTATTATCCAGATTTTGACTAAAACTATAATATGACCATCCACTTGTGTTTTAATTAAAAAACTCTACAATAAAAATATGACATACAAATCAAAACTATTCTTTTTTTTTTTGTAAAAAAAAAAAGTGTACGAGGTGCAGTGTAACTAAAATAGTCTATTCTGTATAAAACATTATTAGAATAGGAAAACTTTATGATAATGAAAAAAAATGAGAAAATTAGCCCAACAGGTTGGTTTTCATTTACTTAATATTTTTCTCTGAATAACTTAGAGGGGGTGTGGGGGAAATAAAAAATAAAAAACCATGGAAGATATCGCTCTCAGATTCTCTTTGGGCTTACACATTATATAAATGATACTCAACCATCTCACCAAGAATGTCGTTGTAGTATAGTGGTGAGTATTCCCGCCTGTCACGCGGGCGACCTGGGTTCGATCCCCGGCAACGGCGTTAGCACTTTTTTTTCTTCCCCCGCCGAGCGGCAAGAATATAACAGCCATTACGCTGTTTCGTTTAAAGTTTTCAACCAACACCATCATTTATTTATCTCATTATATAAGTAACGACTAACCACCAATTTTGCGATGAATTTTATCCATTTCTGTTTCTCATCAGTTATCATTCTAGACTCGAGACAACTATCTCCTAATGGTCCTAAAACACATGCTCTTCTGTAATTACCCAGATATATTATGAGCAGTAAACAATACTGGGTTCTATTCTATTCCATGCAATTTTACCCAAAGAATGATTCTGGCATCTCTAATGTGATATCCCTATTTGCTTTGCAGGAACTACCAACAAGCCATGTTCATTTCTCTCGAGACTTCAAGGGTCAGATTCAGCTTCTTCAATAGTTAATTAGGCCATTTTGTGCACCAAATGAGAACTTTTGACATCCCGAGTAATACACCAGTCCAAATACAGGAGCTCCAATTATGGTTTCTCCAACTAGCATTAGTAGTAACTCAAAATATGAGCTCAAAGCTAGTGGAACCATAGAGATAAGATAGATATTTCATATTTGTCCACTGAAGAGTCTCCAAGCAGGTTCTACATTACACTTTTGGACTGGCTTTTGTTGAACAATCATCTTCTGAGCGAGACAGCAAGTGAGAGACTTTCATCTTACCAGAGAATGACTTGTGCAATGCATGAACTGCATCTTTATCACTTCTCACATTTGAATTTATACAATCTCTCCCTACACTGGAAAATCTATCACTGACATCTGACTTTATGCAAATGTCAATAAAGCCATGGGGCCTCATGAGCCGATGATGCAGAAACAGATGGTGAATCTTAGTTTGAATTTTTGCGTACAACTAAAGATCTCTTTCTGGTACCTTCATCATCAGAACTACGTAAAAATTCAACAACGTTACCCTAAAATGAGGCGTCACTGCTACGCAGTGGCGGAGCCACATATAGTTGAGGGGGTGCAGCTGCACCCCCTGGATTTTACATAACCATATATAAAAAAAAAAATTCATTTTGCCCCCCCTCTTGGTTTTTTTTTGAACCCCCTTAGTATTTTTTTGAACCCTTTCAGTGACTTAGTCCCTCTCTACTACTTACAGTCATGAGACCCCCACTCCCCAGAGTCACAATTTTTTTTTGATGATGGTTAATTTCTCATTCTATTATTAGGGACTTCTTTGTAAAAGCTTGAAATTTGGTGTTTTTGTGCATCGGTCTAATTATATTAAATTGGTTAATTGATTATGTAATTAAGATCATGAGTAACATTTGTGAAGTCAATTTTATGAATTTTTTTTTATGATGGTTAATTTCTTATTCCATTGTTAGGGACCTCTTTGTAAAAGTTTGAAATTTGATATTTTTTGTACATAGGTTTAATTTTATCAAATTGGTTAATTGATTATGTAATTAGAATCATGAGTAACGTATTTGTAAAGTCAATTTTATAAAATTTTTTCCTAATGATGATTAATTTCTCATTTGATTGTTAGGGACCTTTTTGTAAAAGCTTGAAATTTGGAGTTTTTGTGCATAAATATAATTCTATCAAATTGGTTAATTGATTATGTAATTAGAATCATGAGTAACATATTTGTGAAGTCAATTTTATGAAATTTTTTCTTGATAATAGTTAATTTCTCATTTGATTGTTAGGGACCTCTTTGTAAAAAGTTTAAAATTTGAAATTTTTGTACATAGGTCTAATTCCATCAAATTGGTTGATTGATTATACAATTAGGATCATGAGTAACATATTTGTGAAGTGAATTTTATGAAATTTTTTCTTGATGATGGTTAATTTATTATTTCATTGTTAGGGACCTCTTTGTAAAAGCATAAAATTTGGAGGTTTTGTACATAGGTCTAAATTTATCAAATTGGTTGATTGATTATGCAATTAGGATTTAGAAGAAGAAAATTTTTTTTGTAATGAAAATATTTTTTGAGGAAATTACTATTAGATCTAAAAAAGTGAATGAAATTTTTGTCCCCCTGATCGAGAAGTCTTGAATACGCCACTGCTGCTACGTGAAATCTCTATTTTCTTTTTCTCCTTTCCTTCATGTAGTTTACCTCCTCAGAACTTTGATACTTGGAACCTTGCCTCCTTTCTGTATTAACATCCAGGCCAGAATGTTGTAACCGTTATCATAGTCTCTTTGAGGATCATTTGATAAGCAAGCACACCCACCAATGATCCCAAAGCTAGAGACTGCAGAAATAGCTTAAAAAGCCCAGTCTTGATTCCGAACAGGCGAAGAAATCCTATGAGATCTTCTGCTTTTGAAATTTTAAAAAAGAAAAAAGAAAGAGAGAACACTATATGTTCTCAATAATGCCCAAATAGGAGTAAAGAGACAACAATGTGAGTTGCATAAATGTGATAATCATTAAAAAAACAAAAATAAAGTAGAGTTTGACACCAGACCATACACAAGGGAAAATGCAAAAATGGCCATGTTATTGAAGCCGTATATGGGGCAGGGGTTCCTTTTTCCTAATAATTATTACCTATCATTATTATTCACCCTTGTTTTGGTCTCACTCGAGACCAGTGATTAATCAGAAGGATAATTGATTCAAGTATTGTTGTTTTTATTTTAAGTAAGGTCTTAAGTAATAAAAAAAATAGAGTTAAGAAAGGAACAAGAGGAATAAGGTAAAAATATAAATAGTTGCATGTGATTGGATTGGTGAGGCGGGAAACACAGGTTTTCATGATCAAAATCACCCAAATCAACATCTTCAACTACGGTTTATTAATGTTCAGGCTGAGCTTGATCATTATATTATTGTTATATAGTGTCCGAAGATAGGTTTTTTTCCCTCTTAGATTTTTTTTCATATTATTAAATTTAAACATTATTGTACCATTTTTTTCATTACCCAAAAAATTAGGGTCTGTTTAGTTTTAAAAAATATTTTTATTTTATTTTTATTTTCAGTTTATATTTTCTAAAATGTATTTTTTGAAATACTAAAAATATCTTTTTTGTACTTTTAGATTTGAGAAACATTTTTATTAAATTCAACCAATCATATTTTTAAGCCCATTTTTTATTTTCAGTAAAAATAAAAACAAAAAATGCATAAACCAAAACCCTTATTTTTTTAGGAAATAAATTGAAAAAGGTCCTTGAGGCAGTTATCACTGAAAATCAGAATGCATTTGTCTCCAATTGAGTGTCAGATGATATAATCTTAGGTGGGGAACTTTTTCACTGTTTCCTGAGTCGCTTAATATTGTCTCTGATCTCATCACTATCCGCACTAATCAATGAGTCTTGATCTCTTGCATTCCATTTAGATTTGGCCTCCTTCACACACTGCTCTTTCTATCACCCTTATTTTGTCAAAATCTAATTCAGGACTTCACTCTTCCTAGGTTGGCTATCGATTACTCACTAACCACCAACAAACACTCACCCAAGATTCCATAAATCTATGGGACAATCGTTGGAAAAGGTGTGTCCCACCTAGATTTGCTACTTTTATTTGAGAAGTTCTTCGGAATGTTGTACCATTGCAGTAGTGACTTCATGCTTGACATGTCC
The DNA here is from genome assembly GCA_037074585.1 of Biancaea sappan. Taxonomy (NCBI): domain Eukaryota; kingdom Viridiplantae; phylum Streptophyta; class Magnoliopsida; order Fabales; family Fabaceae; genus Biancaea; species Biancaea sappan. Next base: position 26,220,572 of record CM073500.1, read on the forward strand.
CTCTTAAACCCTTCTTTTGCCAATTTGGCTCCTCAGATGTTGAATTACCTGATCACCTATTTATTGAATGCCGGGTTGCTCAAGCAATTTGGTTTGGCTTAGATCTTACCATTGGAGTTCCTAAGCTCAGTCCGCAGTGAATACAATAGTGGTTTTAGGTCCTCATTACATCTTGGGCTTCCGCTGCCTCTGCTAAAGCAAAATTCTTTTTGAGATAACTCTACTTTACTGCTATATTTATATGCCAGCCATCGGCATTCGCAGTTTCTGGCAGTAAAAAGAGGGATTCTTGACACACAAGAAAGGTTACTTTGCTGCTCAATGGTTTTATCACAACGGACTCCTGGCTTGGTTTCCATTGGTTCCACTATCATATTCATCCCTCGCCAACAACTAATCCTGACAAGTTAGAGGGGTTTATTGAAATGCATTTTATCTTTGGGCATTGACCATTGTCAGATCCCATTCCCCTCGCACCATTATACTAAGCTTCGTTTTGGCCGTTACCTTCAAGCAACAAGCCGCACTATCTGAGGATATTTCTCATCTTTCTAAATGCTTTATGAAATATTATCAGATTAAGTACAATACTGACATCCCGTTAGATGGTACAATCAAGTCTATTATTCACATGTATCCTTCTGGCTTGGACTTTATGTAATACAATGTCTTATATTTAATGCCAAAAAAAAAAAGGATTGCAATGTGTAACAATAAGTATACCATATATCTTTTCAGTTTGCATTTATGATATACTCGGTATAGAAGTTCAACGCAAGTCACATAGGAGTTATTCATGAGCCGTAATCCATCTGACATTTTCCAAATAAAAATTTTCCATAAAACCCAAAATCTCGCAGACAAATCTAAAGGGATACGACGGAAAACTTGGTCTAGATCCATAACATTTAGGGGAGATCAAACTGCTAACTACATGCGTACCCTACGTGACTGTACGAGGTAACGTCTATAGCTCGGTTAAAACTACCTACAAAACCCAACGACTTTCTAGTATGTACAATCAAACCGGAACAGAACTATACACAAGTAAGCTGTTGCTACAACTAGAGGGGCTAGAAAATTTCCTAATCAGCGTGTCTGGTAATCTCTGTATTCTCATCCTTCTTGGATTTTCCAAACGACTTCTGGGCTTCCAAAACAGGCATATAAGCTTCACTCGTCTTCTTGAAAACGTCATTGCCTGACTTGTCAGATTCACGGGGACTCACCAACTTCTTCTCAACATCTTCAAATTTGGCAGTCGCCCATGGTGCCGTGCCTACACTTCTGGTAGAATCCGATCCATCTAAAGTCAGCAAAGACACCTCATCCCGAGAGGCATACCAGAAATTACCACAGGCGATACATTCCAGCTGAAACAGCAGAATCCCAATCAAATCAAGGCCATAAAAGGTGCAGATTATGATTTTGGTATTCTGGAATATATAGTAAAAAAGGAGAAACCTGATAACGATCGCCATGTCCAGCATGAATAATATCCCTCACTCCCACCTTACATTCCATGCATCTTGAGCAGCGGGCATCAGTCATCTGTTTCAAAGGGTGGAAAAGCTGATAGTCAGCAACTATATTCACAGTATTTAATAGATAACATTAAATTGTGGGTGTTATTTTTGGGTTTTTGTGGTGGGGGGACGAGGGGGAAGGAAGGGGTTGACCTGCATGTGCTGTGATTCATCAGGTTCCTTCTTGGATTTTTCCTCAGCCGTCAAACCCTCCTGAAGTTCATAAGTTAGAAAACAAATAATCACACAATCAGTAATTTAAAAGCTGCTTTTAAAAATACCACCTGAGGCTAGCTTCCGTGATTAAATGAATGGGGATTTAGGTATTTTTCTTGATTGATGGAGAATGATATTACAAGAGAGAAGGAACTAGATGAAAGAAAAAAGACGAAAGGTGATAAGCTAGAGAGGATGTGATTACACAATTCCCATGCAAGTAGATCCAAAGTAAAACCTCCCAAAGAGCGTCCTTGAAGGATGAATAGGGGGTTTAGGTAAAGTTATGAAGGTGCTTGTTATCAAGTTCTTCAATAAAAATAAAACATGTAAATTTTTTCTCTTTTTTGAAAAGCTCAATCATGTAATATTGAGCTGTAAATAACATCCACTTTTTTCCCCCTTTTTTTGGGTACATTTTAGGATTTCAACCCTTGATGCTCCACATATGTCCACCTCAACCTTACCAGCTAGGATACCCCTGGTTAGCCACTTGTCATAATTTTATTAGAGAACCTAATGGCAAATGCTGCACCTCAACCAATGTATGCAGCCTCACCCCCGTAAAGTGGAAAATACAAGTTCGAATCTTAGGAAACACACTTGTTCAGAGGACTTTAACCGTAAACGCTCCTGGCTCGATAGAGATTAATCTCAAGTCCAATGTAGCTTGGGGATACTTTGGATTCTCACCACACAAAGGAAAAAAAAAAAAAAAGCACCAAAGTTTTGTCCTTAAGTAGATCTATCCTCTTCTTGTACCAAAAACAAAAAACTGCGTTTAAAAATTAATGATAGAAGTTGCAAAGTAAACATTCAAGGGAATTTCTAGTCATTTTACATAGTTTTATTTATCAGGTATGTTTAGTATTTGAAATGCAAAAGACATAAATAGTTTTTATAAACATCACCCACCATGTTTCTACAAGCATCCCCAAAAAGCATGAGATTTGGAAATAGATCTAATTAAGGATTACCAAACAATTATACTTATAATTTATGCTGCCTACAACAAGCAATCCCAAACTGAATAAATGCAATAGGACCAAAGTTTCCATGTCCGCAATTTCTCAAAGGTCACCAAGAGCACTTACCACTAGGCCAAAAGCTTAAACTGTTAATCAAAGCCCAACTCTTAACATATACACCCTGCATCTAATGCGAGACCTTCCCTATTTAAGTCATTGAGCACGCGAGCCCTTTCCTATTTAAGCCATTGGATGTGAGCCACCAGATCGATCGAACTCGAGTCATGAGAACCGACACATTCCCCCTCGCGACCCTAAGGGCATATCAGAATATACTGGTATTTGTTTGCTCAAGAACATAAGAACTCTACATCTTACATTGGATTCTAATTGTTATTTGAACAATGGGCCCACCATTTCACTCTCCACTTCTTTTCTTCTAACACATCAAAATTCTACAGGCACTACATCTTACTCCCAAGACTTAATTACTAAACATGAACTTTAAAACATAACAAACTCCAAAAAAAAAAAAACACCAAACACTGCTTCAGGGGGAGCTATTCTGTTACATTTTGATGTTCATCGATCAATTTTTTAATAAAGTCACCGTTCTGGGAAGTAAAATGTAGTTTCCCCAAAATTTTAACTTAATCCAATTTTTTTGCACAAAGAAAATATCACCAAGCCTTATATAATTAATGACCTCCTACCAGACATCAGGACTGTACCTCAGAAAACTACGATAAAATCCATGGCAGAATTATATTTTCTCTCATTAGTTATTAGGATTAAGAAATTGGGCCACATGGACACAATATGATCAAAATCACTATTGTAGCACAACTATTTAAAAAAAAGAAAAGAAAAGAAAAGAAAAAAGGGGATAAAAATATCAGATACCTTCAATTCACTCGGTGACATATTCAGTATTTTTGAAGGATCCAGCTCTCCATTTAACAGTCGGCGAGCTAGCCTACCAGTGTTCTGCAAAAACAAAAACAAGGGTAAATGGCGATACAAGAAAATCATCACTGTAATTGCACAAAAAACATATACATAGACATTCATATTTGTTTCTCAAGTCAAAGGTCACAAGAACATTGGTATTGGTGAAGGTGATGATATGAATAAATATGCAGATTTTGATGCTCATAAATTTTCCAAACCCAAACAAACAAGTAGGTTCAGATGCTCATAAACAACAAGAGCAGCTTCAGACCCTGAGATTAAACACCATTTGCCTTAATTTTTGGTTATACTTCTGAAAATCTGAGGAAAGGGCATCGTGTGAAGCTTTTTCCAGGGCAACTACAGCTGGAACAGCAGCATCTGGCCAAATAAAAGTCTCTGAACCCTGTAGAGCACAGAAAAAAAATAGTAAATCCAAATAACCCAAGGAAATAGGGAAATAGAGACAATGGGTACCCAATGACATTTAAACAAAAATATTACTAGATACCTTCTGATCCTGGTCTTGACAGTCATTTGCTGCACCTGAACTTCCATTGTTACTTCCATGGTTAATTGCATCAGAATTGTCCTTTGCTTTGTCATCCTTCTGTGTATTGTCATCAGACTTACACATATACTGAACATGTTGAAGCAACCTCTCCAACCATCTGTCGCGATGGGTATCTCCAGTTAGTACATTGAATTTTACTAATATTTTATAATGCTCTGATGGAGTAGTGACACCGCTTCCTGGAGTTTCTGGTTTCAGATTTTCATTCTTCAGAGTCGCATCATCCTCCCTTGAGACATCAAGAGGTGAAACGTTCCTTCTCCTGAAGCTTCTTTTATTCTTCATCTGATCTTCCTGATCCGCAGGGGCTTCTTCATTCTCAATGTCAGGTAGATCAACAATACGTCTTAAAGTTTTTTGAACAAGATCATCAATTTCTTGCTGTTTATTATCCTCATAGTCCTTATCGGTTAGCTTCCAGAGTTTTCTCTCGACAGTGTCATACACCTTTTGCACAATAAACCCAGGATGCTGTTTACGATTTGGAAGCTGTTTGTGTATGGGTACAAAATGAACCACACATTTGTGCATAACAGATTCTGCAGGAACCTCATCACGGTGAAAACTGTAAAATAGCTCCCTTGTATCACGTGATTGCCAGCTTCCACCACCTTTTCTTTCAGCTTCTTCAGGACGATAAAACCACTGCCCTGTCACCATCATGCCATTTTGGGACTGTGCAATGTCCTAAGAAAATGAACCTTATACATCAGGAGAGGGAGAAAGAAATAAAATGCCCCATTTTTTGTACTAGATAGAAAGGAATAACAATGCAGCCTTGATTACTTGAAAAAATCATGTTGTATATAGACGACGACAACAACAACAAAGCCTTATCCCACTAGGTGGGGTCGGCTATATGAATCAAACAACGCCATTGAGTTTTATCTATGACCACTCTTTAGATATCTCATTTATCAAAAGATCTCGTTCAATGACTTCTCCAAGTGTCATTCTTGGTCTTTCTCAGCCTTTTTTTCAATGTTGTATATAGACACTAAAAGAAAATTTGAAAACCTAGATGACTTGTGATAGAATAAAATATTTGGCATTGACCAGGATAATACCTTGATAATTGCCACATATGGCTTTTGGTCTTTATCCTCAGGCACGAGAAGTACAGGATCCTCCTGGTGAAAAAAGACATCATTACAGACTGTCGCAGGATCAAAACAAAATTGCAACAGATTTCACACTTCCATATAAAAAGAAAGTAAGGACCCAATTTCAAGTAACAAACACCAACCACCATTTACAATAATTATAAATCAGCACAAACAATGCCCAAGACATTGTCATGACTCAAACTATGATTCAGATGCAATAAACAAGAAAGAGCAGCAGTCACAAAATCCAGTGGACAAGCAGTATGGACTACAGAGAGATGCACCGTCACAACTTGAGGTGTATCCATTGCGAAAGGAGTAAGCATTTTGAAAGACTGAAAATTGCTTGCCGGGAAAAGATAAAGAAGAATCAAGAATGAATTACTTCCACACTACAAAGACTATGTGTATTATATAATATTCGGCTTAGACACATGCTGAACATCGCTTGAGCATGGATGACCCAAATTTTAAAAAAAGGAAAAGACCAAAAAAAGAGTAGAATGAAAAGATTGGAGAACCTATGTTGATGAGATTATTGATTTTTTTTTTAGAAAATAATAGTGTAAAATACTTATAATATAGGAATACACTGATTGTGTTTATTTTTCCTTTGAGTACATAACCCAGAAAGTTTTAAAATAGAATATGCCTTAGAAGTTTGAAGTTTAACATACCTCATAGCTACCAAATCATTGTTTTCCTGGTGAATTGGTCGAAGGTTCATCTTAGATTTTGACTATCAGTTGTCTTCGTTAAAATTACTATCGGCAATAACAAGTAACAGACCTAACCTAAATGATATATTTGTACGTTTGTTGCATATAGGAGAATCAACTTCTTTCCCCAGTTCTTCTAATGATATTTTCTGCCGGCCCGTCATTTAATCGAGGCTATATTGAAGCTCACTTAGTTATCGCTTATTACTCAGAATCCTTGAAAAGATGAAATTATTGTCATTCATGAATCCTAATAACGTAATAGAAATGAGTCCGGAAATCTAGATACTCTATTTTCCCCCAAATTGCTCCTAAGTTTATCCAAAGCGAAGAGCTCATCTAACAATTAATCAGGCAAGACACAGAAACATAAATTGGTAATAGTAAAACATACAAGTGTATATTGGTTCCCATCAAACTCAAAGGACTCGTAATACTTCCTCCTCCATCTTCCTTTTCCTGAAACCCTAATGACCTCGCCAATCGGTTTGGCGTCTTCTTGTGGCTGTTCCACTTCTTCGTCAACACTCTGCGACCCCTCTTCTTCCTTGCCCTTATGCTTCCTCTTCTTCTTCTTGTCCTCCTCGTCCTCGTCCTCATCTTCTTCATCCTGAAGCTTCATCCTCTTCCTCTTGCGCTGCTTCGACCGGTTCTCCTCCGAAGCGGAAGATTGTTGCTGTTGTTGTCGTTGCTGCTGCGGACGGGTTGGCGCTTCGTCCTCATCGTCGCTGGTAGCGACCTGAGTGAACCGTCGATTCCCCATTCTGTAACGCTCCTCTTCTCTGCAATGCCGAATTTGCTATCACTGCGATCTTCTGAGCGGAACTCCCCCGCCAAGCGGTGCAGTCAGGGGATCTTATGAGGGAAGGTATATGTAAGAAGTTGGGGCCTGACTTTGTTCAAAATAACGGATTTGCCATGCCAAGAGATTTGCCTTTTGTACCATCACTTTCGGACTGGTTTTTTCTTCTAGTCATCAGATTGTAAACTCTACTGCATCGTTATTTTTAAATTTGGACTCTTTTTAATATTTTTTTATAATTGTTAACAACCATTAGATGACTTGATATCATATTAGATCTAATAAAACCTTCACTCATCCAATGACTATAAAACTGAGTCCCATCATAGAGAGAATCCTCTCCTATCACTTTCACGTTTCCCCATTCTGTGCGTCGGGGCAATATGGGTCTTTCAAAAATAAATTTGTCAAGCCCGAAGAAATAATATTCAACGTCATTTCTGCATTTATTTTGTACGTATTTTTATAATTAAGTTGATGTACACGGAACACCGATAAAGTTTGGAGTTATTGGACATTTTTCTTTCAATTAAAATGAAACTTTAACATTGGTCTTTACTCTTTAAATTCATAATATACAATTTATTACTTCAACTACAAGTTTGATAGTATTTTTTATTTATTCAACAGTTCAATCCATTACAATTACATAAACAGTTAAATTATAAGATTTACACCGATTTAATATTTAGATTGCTGTTTCCACTTAAATCAGTTTGTGTCTTGAAATTATGCAATAAACAAGCGATAAATATACCAATTTTTTTAAAGAGATGTAAGCATATCATGTTTGACTGTTGAGTTTTAAAAAAAAATCTCAGAGCAAACATTTATAAAATGTATATTTTAAATTGTTTTTATAACAAAAGAGCTCAAATCCTATCATCTAATTTATAATATTTAAATTTTATGTCAGTTGAATTACAAATTCAGTACTATATGTATATTTAGATTAAATTTTATTCAAATAAAAAATGAATTATCATGCAGTGCCTATCAAACTGATAGTTTAAAATAATTACTCGTAAATTATTTTTTATAAATATATGTATATATAGTAAAATATCATAAATCAGATGATATACAAATACGATGGAAATTTTGTGCCATAAATGTAGCACAAATCTTGAATTAAATATAAATTAAATTATCTTAATGATTAAAAAGCTGTGGCTATACCTTAAAAACAATTTTATTGTTTGGATATTTTTTATAATATATGAATTTAACATTTTAGAAATTTTGAAATTGTTACAAATACGGTGTGAGAAAAAAATAAAATCACTATTCATAAAATTTTTTTCAGTTTTTTCTATAGTTTCTTGTTAACTATGACTATTGTTCAAATTTTCTTGCAATAATATACCAATTCATTTTTTATTATCAAATTTCTTTTTATTTTTATCTACTAAGATATATCTCTTTTTTGTTGCGTTGATTTTTTTTTTTAATCTTGCCTATGCTTGTATGTCAGTCGCTAGCTTTATGCCCCACATCTGCTTTTTTCTTTTTTTGTCCGCTCATCATATATTCTTATATTCCGCTTCACTTTGTCCGTTAGTGGTCTTTTTTTCCTAACCATCATCTTCCCAACATTTTTTTTTAGAGATGTAATTTCTTTTATATTTTTGTTTGTTACATTTTCATAAAGGTAAAAATGTCTTTTTCTTCTCTAACATTATGGAATGTTTCAATTTCGTCTCAAAAATTTTGTTTTGTCCTAATTTAGTTCCACATCTTTTATTTTTGTTTCAGTTTTGTCTTTTTGGCTAATACATGAATGCACTCACAAAATCGGATGAAATTAATTTAATAAAAACCTAGAGCTATTAATCCTCCTTTTCTGTCTTACAAATTGCTAAACTCTCTTTAGTACTTGTGATTCTAATCAATTATACACATTAATCTTAGGTTTTTTAATGGCTTAAAATAATTCTCCTGAATCTAAATTAAGCTACTCAACTCTAAAACAATCCTTTATGTGAGTTAAGCTTAATAAGCAACAACTTAATTTGATTAAACGAGATTAACTAATATTCATATGAGTTAATAAGTAAAAATCCCTAAGGTTCAAACACTCACCTTATTCACTTAATGTTCTACAAATACCTCCTTAGCCAATATTTAGTAAAAGCAACACGCAAGTAATAAAGTTATCAGATTTAAAGCAAGCACAAGATAGATGAATAATAAGAATATATTAATTCAAAAGAAATTACGAGTGTAGAGAGATATACAACTCCTACTTTGAAATTAGGTTCATAGTAACCATAGAACATAAATTTAGCTACTCATGGCTACGGAATTTCAGAAAACAGTAGAAAAATGATAAAACTCCATGAAACCTCAGCGCCTCTCCTTCTTTCTTGTGCTCAGAATACTCTAAAACATCTTCCCCTTTTTCCTATTTAAATCTCCAGTAGAAACCAGTAAAAATCGATCTGCTGCTATAGTGATACAATCTCACTGCTATAGAGTAGCTCACATATTACAAATCTGTAGTGGAGCATGAACTGCTATAGCGATACAAGCCCACTATTATAGTGGTTAGAGGCAAATAGGAGCTTCGAAAACTCTTTGGTCCAGGAGTTACCGTTATAGCAGTGGTTGGCAGAGAGAAGAACATCAACATAAGTTGCTTCAGTAGCCATCACTATGGTTGTGAGGAACCACTGCTATAGTAGTAAGTAGCAGAAAATGGTTATTTGATCCATATAGAGATGTTAGTGTGTTATTCATAGTTGCGTATTTTTCTCATGTTTATTTATATGGACCAGTCGCAAATGCTTTTTTGTTGGATCTCAGTATTATGGAGTTGAACATGCAAGTGATGTCATCCCTTGTTTTAAAACATAATCTTGTAAATGATATTGGACATACTGCCTTACGTGTAGCTGTTGGTCTTTTGACTCTCCACAAACATGAAAGAGTGAAACAACTTATGCAATGCCCAACAGAAAGCTTTATTTTTGCGTTATATTCATGAATGTTTCATTTTTTTTCCTTGGTGATATTTTATGTTCCTTTCCCTCTGCTAAACCACACATTAGTCTTCTCTCTTTGTAATGCACAAACTCCTCAATAACTCAACCTACATCAACAAAATAGCCATTACTAGTAGCATAGAGTCATGAAATCACTCAATTAACTAAAAATTCTAGAAATCCTAAACTAATCTAAACTATTCAAAACATGAGTTAAAAAATACAAGTCTAAGCAAGAAACATATCGAAAGAGAGGGTAATTAGCACAAAAATGGTGCTACATCGAGAACTTAACAAGTGTTAAATTGATAGGCGAAAAATACTAACAAGGTCATCCATATGTGTAGCCACGTTAGATTAGAATTTATAATTTCAATTTTGCCCCTTATTTCATCCTCTTTTCAAAACTTAAAAAAAAAAGAAATTGAAAGACAAATTTGCCCTTTTATTCATCATCATCATCATCATCCTCTCTTTCTCTCTGCACAAGAGAAGAAGATTGTTAGCACTAGCATTTAACAACCATGAAAAACCTCCTTTGGAGTTGTTGAAATTGAATAGAACCTTAACTTTATTCATCATATAGATATTTCAATACATGACTTGTTTGACTTTCTTAATCTTACCCCCAGGATCTAACACAATGAGATTGTGAAATAGAGATTCAAGCTTCTTGGATAGATCAAGTAGAAACCTTGGATGATGAGCTTTTATTTTCAAGGATTCAATTGATTTCAGCTTTTGAAGTGCAAGTGGACACTTTAGCATTTTTGTTAATTGTTATTTTGTGACCCTTCAACGTCGGCATTGTCACATTCCAAATCCGGTACGTGACCAGAATGGTAGGTGAGTCTTGCCTCACCTCTGTAAGCCTAACTCCACTATCTACCTTCACACATTTCATGTTCAACCACATCAAATACGTGTGTGTGTGTGTATAACACATGTGAGATAAGTACATAATTATTTCATTATCAAAATCAATTATTTACATTGTCAATATTTTATAGATTCATTCATATTTTCATGTACACGCAAGTATATCCATACATAATCAAAATCCGTCAATTACTTCATTCTCATCTTAGGACTACCTACACGATTACAAAGCCAATCTAGATTATAAAAGAAAGGTTTACAAGAATATCATACCCCGATCAATAGGGTGTCGACTCTGATGAACTATTTGGTGAGCTAATCTTTCTTCTGTACCTAGAGGAGAGGGAAAATATGGGGATGAGTTTACTAATTCAATGAGAAAACCTTTACCCTACCACAACTACAAATTGAATATATATATATATATATAAGCCCAGTTCGTGAGATTTCGTGTGTGTGTATATATATATATATATATATGCATATGTACATTTCTCCATACACAATTCAAGAGGTACTTAGAGGTATATATATACACACATACACATTTCTTAAATACCTTCGCAAAAATTGGTATGAATATATATATATATACACACACACACACACACAAACACACACACACACACACACACACACAGATATATATATATATATATATATATATATATATATATATATATACACGTATATTTAAAGAAACACACACGCATAACTATCCATAACAATATAACCCAATAAGTCATAAAGAATTATTCCTTAGCCGAAGCCTTCACTAATCATTCATGGATAGCATATTACCTCATTATTCATAGACACATAAGATTACAATATGGATCAAGCATCCATATGCATTACACTTTTTCTAAGAGCTCTAAAGTGAAAACAAGCAACCAAGTATGGTAGAAATTCTATCACCTTGAGTCCAAACTAATATTCTTACTCGTTCACCCAACAAGAGGATAATGATAAGAAGATGGAAAGTTTCTCACAAGAAAATGAAACAAAGGATGAGATTTAAAGTTGCAAGAAGGTTTAGGGGTCTAATCTTACACGCCTAGGTGTGGAGAGCATCTTTGCTCTTTGCCTTGGGCATGCCTAGGTGTGCATATGCACACCTAACCCTCTTTGCCAGGCATGCACCTAAGTAGACAAATGCATGCTTAGGCAGGCACAATGCAGAGTGTGTGCTCTGCTCTGTGTTCTAACCCCAAAAACTTATCTATTCTCATCCCAAGACTCCCAGTCTTCCTGCAACACTTTTGAACCATCAAAGGTGCATCAAAACCATCCAAAATAGCATCCATAACCATTTGAAATCATGCCCAATTGCCAATCTTAACATATGAACCCAAAATCCTAATTTTTCTGATTTAACCCCAAACATTAACCAAATCCAACATTTTTCTACCATTTCCTTCGAATTCCAAGTTTCAAAAGATTCAAGCCACATAGAGGAAAGTAGGGAAACATGATCCAATCAATAATTTCGTGATTTTTGCCAAAAGCTAACTTAGGGTTTGCCATGGACAAAATTTCAAAGAGATTTGGGAAAAATTATAATACTTACCTCAAACCCAAATTTTTCGGTGAGTATTGGTTGCCAGAGGAGTGAAACTATGCCAGAGACTCAAGGGATGATGGTTTTGGGGAAGATTCTTGAAGAAGAAGAGAGGAACGTCAACAGAGAGATTTCTAAAGACGTAGGTAGTGTGCAAGGGAAGACTAAGGGCGTGAGATGGTCTTTTTTGTGTGTGTGTGTATGTGTATTACATATGGACCAATTTTCCCTTTAAGGAAAAGAAGGAAATGGCTAGGAGAAAGGGCAAAATGGAAAATTCACAATCTGATCATTTTCCTTCACAGACAATGCAACACACCACATCCACTCCTCAGCTCCCTCTTACGACAACCTTTTAATCTCATATTTATTTATTTTCTCCCTTGCTACATGAGGCAACACAAGATTACTTTTCTTTCATGTAGTCCTTCCAATGACCCATCGCATTTATAGTCTCTCTCGACACATATAGCTTGTTATTCACCTACCATTTCATCTAACCATGCATAATGCCATGCCTATGCATGAACATTTATCCATTATTAAGGAAAAATTTTCCTCACAATAGTACACATACATTGAGGCCCAACAATGCTAGTACCTCAAAATCCTTGGGTATTATAGGCATCCTGAGCCCTCACTTTCTTCATCTTCATCCTCTTGCTACGATGGAATTTTGATCTTCAACCCACAGTGACACAATGTCGTTTCGCCTCATTCTCTTCTCACTCACTTCCTCTTTAAATTCCATGTCATTAAGATCTTTTTCGAAGAGAAATTGCTCAGAATTCGAGATTCTCATGAGGGACAACATAAAATCAAAAGTAGAATTGAAGTGAGACAAAGGGGAATTCAAAATGGGGCAGAAAGAATCAATAAGTGGAAATGGACAAGGGATGAATAGAATTAATTAAAGGAGACAATAGTGGATGAAATTGGTTGTACTTGTAAGAGGCTAGTAAGGTAGGAATGCACATATAAACATGTTAGTGTAGATGTTACACAAGCAGAGGGGGTTGAATTGTGTATCAAAAATTTTCTCTTTTTTCTTTTCAAAAGAAAGTTTTAGTTTCAAGAACATATAAATAAAACCTTTGAGAAAAAAATTTGGATAAGGATAAAGAGTAGAGATGAAGATGACACACATGATTTTCAGATCCAATGACTTAGATCCTACATCCTTTCTCTAAGTATAAAGCAAAGGAATTTATATTAACTTAGGTAAGAAATCAGAGTTTTACAATGATACTCCTCAGGGAAAAGCCTCCAAAACTTTTAGTATTTAAGACTCACTGAACCTTTACCTAAAACAAATCTTAAATGGAAATTACAACCTTTAAATCAGATTTAGCTTACATAGCTTTTATGACCCTTTTAGACAAGACAACCTCTTAAAAAATAAGACACACAATAAATGAATGAAGAACTTTATACAGTAAATTAACTCTCATAACTCAGCTTACACATAGCATATAAATGAAGAAGGAACACACAGATTATATGAGAATATTCTCTTTGTAATAACTCTCAAATATCTTCGTTTTTAAGGACCAAGGAAAGACACTTCAGAGCTTTGAATATGCGAGCGGAAGAAGTAGCTATTGGCCACTAATTTTTCTCAATGAATACAGCCTTTAATGCGATGAACATCTTTTCTTTCTCCTACAAATGCTTTACACAAAGAATAAGAAGGTATAACCAGAAAGGGGAGGGAAAATGTGCTTCTCAAGGACAGACGCAACAACTTAAGACCTAACATACTACCTTTTTACCTCGTATTCTATTGACCTATAGATAATGTTGTGTTGTTCAACAAATTTTATAATGGTTCCTTTAAAGCATAGAAGCACAATCAAGAAAGTCAGGTAAACTGCATTTCATACTAGGCTAATAGATTATAATGAGATGGGCTAAGAAGATATTTTGAATATGCAAACTTGGGCCCAATAGTGTAAATGAGTGATATGATTAAAAAATCTTTGGGCTTAGAATATACTACTTCAATGAAACAAATAACAAGTGCTTTATTATGAGGGATCTTTTCAAGTTCGTTTGGATTTTAGCTCTGGAACCGATTTTTATGTGTGTATTACCTTATGAGTCATCATGATTTACGAGAGAATAGAGAATAAGTGGCTCAATTTTGTTCTTCTTCTCCTATGTGGGGAGAGAGAGATCAGATAGAGTTAGAGGAGAGAATGCGAGATGAGAGAGATGAGAGAAGAAGATGAATATAAGAGCAAAATTATCTTTTTATTTCTTTCTTTTTTTAAAGTTTTGAAAATAGGATAAAATGAAGGGAAGATTAGAATTAAAAATTTTAATCTAATGTGGCTACACATGTGGACAATTTTGTTAGTACTTTTCGTCTATCACTTTAACACCGTTAGCCAAAAGGACAAAAATGCAGATGTGAGACTAGATTAGGATACAAAAAACTTTTAGGATAAAATTGGAATCTTGTGTAAGCTTGTAGGATCTTGTAAAAAAAATAGAAAATAACCTTGCGGGATGGAAGAGCTTTCTCCTCTCCTAAGTTAAAAGGTTGAAATTGGTCAATTCAATTTATTAGTCTATTCTGATGTATCACTTCTATCCATAAGTTTCCAGAGGTCGTCATAAAAAAATATTGACTCTATTTATAGCAATTTCTTTTGGAAGGCAATGATGAGAAGAAGAGCATTCATTTACTTCATAAGGATGTCCTTCGTTCTCCCAAACATCTTGGAGGTCTTGCTAGAGGATAGGGATCTTTAACCAAGCCCTGCATGGCAATCAGCTTTGGAAGATTATCTCTAGCAATCCCTCTTTTGCTAGTTAGTGGATTTCAAGCAGATGTGGTATTAGAGAAAAGCCTTTTTTGTTATTGTAGCCAAACAATGCTTCCAGCTACTGGAAAACCCTAGTGAGAAATAAAAAAACTTGTTCTTGATAAGCTTAAGTGGCAATTTGAAAGTGGTAAACAAATTTCCCTTCATAACGAGGGCCTTTAGTTTAGTCCTACAAGTCATCCCAAAGGACTCAATCTTATCTCGGATCTTATCAATTATGAAGATCTTACTTGGAAAAGGAGGCTTGTTAAACAACTCTTTGATCCCCTAACTGCTTGTGAAATCCTAAACATAAAGATCTCAGAGTTAACTAATGGCATTCTTATTTAGAGTGGCTCTCCCTCTGGTGATCTCACTTCCTCCAATCTTTATGCAACCGTATTTAACTTTCCTGACCTAAGAAAATTGTGTACGCAGCTTGACTCTTTCCTTGGACTAAATTCTAGAAACTCAAAGTCCTTATGTGTCTTCCAGTGCTTGATTCGAGAATCAAATTGCAAGTTATTCATTTATGGGGAAGTCCCCAAATCTCATCATTTGAATGTGGATAGTTTTGTCCTATATGTGGTGATCCTTTTGAAACCGTTGATCATATTTTCCTACTTTACCCTTTAGCCAGAAGTTTATGGCTTGGATTAGACTTAACTAGCAGACTTGAATTCAATATGGAAAAATCCATTTGCAAATCGCTAGACATCTAGTTTCAAATTTGGAAGAAATATAAAAAAAAGTTGAATGATCTTACTGCCCTTTTTTGATCACTTTTAACAGCATTTGGCAGACAAGAAATGTTGCGAAGCACAAGGATTCCCTAATTGATAACATATTAGTTCTTTTATCCACCAAAGCTAAATTGTGTGATTATTGTAGAACTTGGTGCATGGATTATCCTTGTGAGGTTAAGATCAGAGATCCTAGTCATTTCATTTAGGAAGGAACTTTAGACCTTCTCAAGTTTTCATGTTGGCTTGCTTGCTAGTCTGTAGTTGACAAACATGATCATTTTATTCTTTCGCTAGCTTAGAGGGGTATGGAATATAAATGTTGCAGAATTATGAGAATACAAGGCTGTAAGAATGAGAAATATCCCTGCCTCAATTTTATGCTTAACTTTATAAACCAGTCCCTAAAATTCTGTCAAAAAATTTCTTACAGTCTACACATTCTATTTGTCTCGTATAAAAGAATTGCTGCTATGCTCCAAAAAGCCTTCCAACAGGTCAAACCATGAAGCACTAAATTTAACTAAAGACATAAAATCAAGACTTCCAGCTAACTCCTCCTTGACTTTCTTGACTATGGGACAATCTCCTTTATAGTTGGGGCACTAATATCTTATCTCTGTTGCCTTTGCATTTACCTATCTTTTCTAATTTAACCTATATTCTCCTTCCTTAAACCCTATTTTGTTTGTACCAAAAAAAGTTGGTGACACTAAATGCCCAAGCTTAATAGATGTAAGAATTTACGTTTGTACTTTCTCCTATGCTTCTTTATTCAAAATATTAGAATGTTGCACTCCAGTATCATTTCATTTCACTCAATGGAGTTTAAATTTGATTAATTCTTATTTTAAGTATTTATTTACTATAAATATATCTTATTTAGTCATATCTCATGGAAGTCTTAAAAGTTTTATAATATTAATTGGTTTGATTATATCTTTTACTGGCATGTATTTAATATACAAATATTACAAAAACAAATAATCTTATTTATTTAGCATTTAGATTTAATATAATATCTTAATAATTAAATATATTGAGATTAAGTTACTTAAAATGAAATAAGTTACTTAAAAATTGAGATTAAAGAACTCAAAAGATAACAAAAATTACATTCTTTATTAATTGCACAAATTCAAACTAAAAAGGAACCTAGCCCCAAGTTAGAAAACAATGAAAATGATGAAGAAATTTCAGAACCATTTTTAAACCTGACATTTAGAATAACGGTACAAAAAGACATGTATTCGTTAAGATAATTGTTAACATGAATTTGTTTTAGACACCATAGTCTTATTTGACTTCGGAGCAGACCTAAACTATATACAATAAGGCCCAATACAAACAAAAATTTTGAAAAAAAAATAGAAAGACTTAACTTCACTAATGGTTTAAAAATACAAATTAGTTACAAACTATCAAATGTGATTTTTGAGATGTGTATATATATATATATAAGTCTAGACTATTTAATCTTAGAAAAAGAGAAAAACAAATTGGCCTTCAGATGTTCAAATTCAATTAAGAATTTTGTTGAGCACATGTTACATGTATAATTTTTTGGTTTTCCACATATATCTTCTAACAGAAGCAATTATATTTGAGACATTGTCAGAAATTAAATGTGAACATCTCCTTCATTAGAGATTTGAATCTAGTTCACCACCTTGTGAAGAACTACTTCATTTTACTAGACTTATCCCCATTGGTGTATTACAGGTTAAAATATATTTTTAATCCCTATAGTTTTATCCAACATCGAATTTAGTCCCTATAGCCTTGAATTTAGTTCCTAAAGTTTCCAAAATTATTCAAGATGGTCCCTAGTATTAGTAAATCATTATATGTGCACATGTGTCATTGACTATAATTCTTCACTTAGTATCTAAATCCACATCAATCTTACTCAATTGTCACATCATGCCTCTCTCTCTCCCCTCCTTCTCCCTCTCCCACTCCCACAAAGAGAGCAAGAGATCACGCTTGAACTATATATAATAATAATTTTTTTAAAAAAAGATGACTAGGCATGGCGTAGTAGGTGAGTAAGACTGATGTGATATCTAATGTAGATTTAAATGTTAAGTGAAGAGTTCTAGTCAATATCACATGTGTACATATAACGGTTAACTAACACCAGTGACAAAATTTAATGATTTTGGAAAGTATAGGGACTAAATTCAAGATTTTTAAACTCTAAGGACTAAATTCAATTTTAAATAAAACTATAAGGACCAAAAATATATTTTAATCTATATATATATATATATATATATATATATATATATAACAAAATGGACGATCAATTAGCCATAAAAAGACAAAACGGTAGTCAGGTTTGAATGTTAATATTCACAAGCATCTAAAACAGTTTTACCAAATCAATGGCAATTCATAATTAGCGTATAAGGTGATGATTGTATAAATCATGGTAAGGAATCACAATATGCGAAAATAAAAAATTCAGTATTAACAAATTAACGATTAAACAGCTTCGTAAACCAAAGGAAAAAGAAAAAAAAATTTACATAATTGAAAATTAGGGATTCAAATTCCAAGCGTGGACGGTAGGTGCTGGGCACTAAGTTGGCAATTCATACATGTTGAATGAGTAAGAGTATTTACAGTGGTGGTTCTTATAGAGTTCTTAAATTTAAGAATCAGTTCTTATTTCTATTCACTATTGTAGTTCACCACGTTAGCTGCCAAGCGTAAGAACAATTTTTATATAAGAACTGGTTCTTATACAAAAAAATGATAATAAAATAATTAATTCACAGTAAATGTTAGTGAAGTTAGTGGATGGTAATAAATATTAAAGTAGTGAAAAGTTAATTGTGGAACCCATTTGTAGGTTCTTAAGAGGTTCACCAGTGGAGTGAAGAGTTATTTAAAGTGGTAGAGAGTTACTTAAACTGATATGACATTATGAGATCCATAATAAAAATCAAAATAAAGTTTACCATTGTAGATACTCTAAATAACATGATCAAACACCTTTTCAAAAAAAAAAAACTAACGTGGCCTAACGACATGTCGTGGTATCCTTAGATTATATTAGTAGGAAAGAAAAGAATATAGGCTTGACCTTCTAGAATATGGATACATGGAAGGATCTTCATGACAGCAAGGACCACTAATCCTATCCTTATGCTTGGGGTCTATGGCTACGCCAAACATCTCTCACTGTACGCGTCTCTGCAAAATCAAGGAAAAATAAATAAATAAATAAAATAAACTGAATTTATTGTATTTGGTTGCTGAATTAATTCGATGTCTCACTTCTTTCAAGAGTTGTATTTTTTCCTTGCAATTGTAGTACAGTTCTTCAATGCTTATTTAGGCAATAGTTACGTTAAGAATAGAGTAAATTATTAGTTACTTAAATATTTAATTCTCTCAATTTAATTCTAAAAAAATTATGGACACATTTTTTTTAAAGATTAAGATGTTTAAATTTTAATACACATCTGAATATTAAAATATTATTTTTGAATCTAAATATTGAATGATTAAGATTATTTGTTTTATTTTAAATTTGAACATAATAAAATTGATTATTTAGTAAAAAAAATAATATTTAAATAAACTAATAATTGAACATATATTATGAAATAATTGATAAAAATCAAAATTAAAAGATAGAATTATATATTAAATAAAAAAATTTAAAACTTAACAAATAAGTATTGGTTGTTATTCTAATTAATAAAATATTTAACAAAATGATTGTTTTGTAAAGATTGTAAATTTGAGGACGTTATTTATAAGTTTTAAAGTTTATGTGAGATATGTAGACATTATCAGTATTTTAATTATGTGTTCCAGTTAAGCAGTGAGTATACTTAGTTTTTCCACATCAGCAGTCTACTGTACAAAATATAGTTAGATTGTAATTGTTAGTTAGAAGTTTGTTTGTTTTTAGTTGTGTTCAATTTACTTGATTTGACTCATATGTATTTTGTATATATACTTGTACTGTTGTAAATATCAGAGATATGAGAACATACTTTTATGATTTCTAGTTGTAATATGGTATCAGAGCCTCGAAAAGTAAGTGTTTCATCTCTATTTTCCTGGAAGACGTGTAATCGCTTCTTGCGATTTTTTCTTGAATCCTTTGGTCTCGCATCTTCTTCTTCATTCTCTTCCTATATCTCCAATTTCGTGGTTTTTTCTTCCAATCGCATGGTTCTTTTTCTCCATGGCAAGTTCTGAAAGTAGGCAAGAGGAACAGCAGAGCAGATCTACCAATGCTGCTAATTCAAGTATTTTTTAGCTCGGGAATAATGATCACCCAGGCATCTCGATTGTCACTTCGCCATTCTCAGGGAGTAACAATTTGACTTGGAGTACTGTGATCCAAACTGCATTGGGTGCAAAGGACAAGGTTGTGTTTTTAGACGGTACTGTTGCGAAACCAGATGAAGGGAGTAGCGATTATCATAAATGGCAGAAAGCTGATTTCATGGTACGTTCTTAGATATTAGGATCAATATCCAAGGATTTAGCAAAGACATTTGTCTACTGCTCTACTGCCAAGCTTCTTTGGGATGAATTACAGGAAAGATTTAGGGAAGGTAATGGTCCTCAAATCTATAAGCTACAACGTGAAATTGCTTCGATTCAGCAAGGGAATAGTATCCTTGTAAGCTATTTCAACAAATTAAAGAAATTATGGGATGACCTCATCAAACTTAGGCCATTGCTATTCTGTCAATGCAGTGGATGTTTGTGTGGTCTTTCTAAGAAATTGGCTGAGAGAGATTCATCTATTCAGACAATATAGTTTTTAATGGGATTGAATGAGGTATTTGAAGGAGCAAAGAATCAAATCCTCATGCAAGATCCCTTACCTAGTTCTAACAAAGCATACTCCATGTTATTAAATATGGAATCACAAAAATCTGTATACAAGACTTTCCAAGATACATTGGAAGCGAATGCTATACTAGTTAAAATGCAGAATAGTGGCAAATCTGCAAATAACAAGGCAGGTTTTAGAAGAAGAGATTCTGAAAGAAAGGAGGACCGTGTGTGTGAGCATTGCAAAGGACAGGGTCACTTGAAGGAAAATTGCTTCAAGTTAATTGGATATCATAACTGGTACGTGGAAATGATGAAAAATAAGAAAGATAAGAAGGCACCTAAGCAAGTGAATATGGTAGAATCAAAAGCTAATCAGGAGACACTTGTGCACAATGGTCAGCATGGCTGGATATTAGATTTGATTAAACAAGAAGTCGACAAGGCACTTAAAGCAACAAGAATCGGAAATAAAGGCAGTAACAGTGTCAATCTTATACATACATCTGATTATGTAGATATGGCTAATCTTTCAGTAATGAATCACAGTCATAAAGGTTCATGGATTATAGATACCGGTGCATCAAGCCATATTTGTGTCAATTCTGAGTATTTCGATGATATAGCTACATTGAATAGTCCTATTTTTATTCACCTTCCTAATGGAAATATTACAAAGGTTAACCAGATTGGCAGTGTTACCATAAATGGATTAAGCCTTAAAGATACTTTACTGGTGCCCGAATTTGCACATAATCTGTTGTCTGTAAACAAGCTCACTCTCCCTAATCAAGTTGCTTGTTCCTTCTTTCCAAAATTCTGTTTGATGGAGGACCAGAGGAATGACAAAATTTTGGCAGTTGCCAAAGTTGTTGGCCATTTATATTACCTTGATGCTTCTTCTTTTTCACCTGAATTGTTGCAAATTTTTAGTGAGTCCCATTCTATAAAACAATGTATCACAGATAGCTACTCGGGCAAATTTGATTTGTTTTCATTATACAATGTTGTATCTTGTAATGATTTGATGCTTTAGCATTCAAGGCTTGGTCATCCTAGTGACCAAGTTTTGCATCATTTTCCTTTTTTGTCATTTGCTAAGTGTAAGTCAGATAATAATCCTTGTTTCAGTGTGTCCTATGGCAAAACAATCTAGGACTCCTTTTCCTCGAAGTTTTATACAAACTACCCAACCTTTTGAATTGTTGCATGTTGACATTTGGTGGCCATACAGTACAGAAACTCTGAATGGAGTGTCTTATTTTTTAACTATAGTGGATGACTATACTAGGAGTACTTGGACTTACTTGATGGCATATAAAAATCAGACCACTGCTATATTAAGAAGATTTGTTAGTTTGGTTAGAACATAGTTTCATGCTAATATTCAAACCATTAGAACAGACAATGGTTTAGAATTCATGAGCGCAAAATGTCAGACTCTTGTTAATGATCTTGGTATTGTACATCATAGAACATGTCCACACACTCCACAACAGAACGGAGTGGTGGAAAGGAAACATCGTCATCTTTTACAGGTTACACGAGCCCTGTTACTTCAGCCTGGATTACATAAATGTTTTTGGGGAGAAGCTCTTCTTCATGCTACTTTTCTAATTAATCGATTACCAACCAAACTTTTGTCTTGGAAGACTTCATATGATGTTGTTTGGGAAGGAACCAAATTATCTTTGTCTCAAGGTATTTGGCAGTCTTTGTTTTGCTACTAATACGAAGCCTCATAAAGACAAGCTAGCTCCTAGAGCTCATCCGTGTGTTTTTCTTGGCTTCAAGGATGGTGTTAAAGCATATAAAGTATATGATTTTATTTCACAAAGGATCATTGTGACCAAAGATGTCACATTTTATGAATCTAAGCTTCCTTGTCTTGATAATACACATTACGATACTTCTGAATCCAATGACCCTTCTTTGCCCATTCCTTATGACTTGCAGGATGAATGTATTTTTCAACCATTTGCTGACTTGTACCTGATGTTCTTGAAGTTGTACCTATTGTTCCTACACCTGCTCCACATATTTCTTCTCAATATCATGTTGATAATTGTCACGACCCGTTTTCTGGGCACATGACCGGCACAATGATGAATCTCTCATCACTGTAAACCTTCCGATAAATATATCAAATTTTCTTATCTGAAAATCATAGATTATCAATTTAAAATACATTATTATACTGACATACAAGCCAAATGTCGAACCCCTGAACTAGATGTCCTAGACGATTACAGAGCAACATAATCTATAGCAGAAGAGAGGTCTACCCGACAACGGGAAGGTCCAAAGTGATCTACTCCTCTAGCAGATATTCTTCGATGGCAACCTGATCTAAACAAAAAGGTTGTACAAACAATGTGAGCTTTTAAACTCAATGAGCGAATCGGCCTCGCATTAATAAAATTCAAATACATTACCAGTCATGCAAGCATATCCAAAGGCTCATACTCAACCAATAGACAGAAGATAAAAATTCATCCAATTCAACAAACGTTACTAGTACTCGTCAATGGCAATATATCCCAGAGAGCGCACACAGGCCAGCTCACCAATTATGTATATTTCCGCCATGACGCATAACATCATCCTTTTACATACAAGAAGATAAAAATTCATCCAATTCAACAAACGTTACTAGTACTCGTCAATGGCAATATATCCCGGAGAGCGCACACAGGCCGACTCACCAATTATGTATATTTTCGCCATGACGCACAACCTCATCCTCTTAGTTAGGGCGCCTCACGGATTTATCACCAATCCGGGCTATATCCTTACTGAGGGAATCGTTGTCTCCACACTCATTGGTCAAGACACCCTGTCAACCGGGTTTTCCGCCTTGCCGTGAGAGGGGGTACTGTCCCACTCAATCACAATCAATAGCATTTCATATCATAATCAGAAGCTCAATATAATATTCATCCATATAACAGGTATAGTATATTACTATATTATGGATTTATAAACCACATATCAAGATAACAATTAATCCATTTTTGAAAACATTCAAACTTCACATCATCATAAGATACTTATTTCATTTTATCCATACTTATGGATTAATTATCTCATTTAGATTCGTCATTCTGAATCCAATTTCCCCCTATGAATCTTGGGAGTGTCCTACGACATACTTTTTATCACCAGTAATGCTAAAACTCTATTAAAACGGGGTCGTTCCACTCACCTGGATTCCGTACGAACATCGCTTCTCTAAGTCATTACAGACAAGAGTTCTCAGGTGAATTTCGGTGTTCTGCTACGGAGATTTTCATGAAAGATTAGAGAAAATACGTCAGGATTGTTTTCGTACAGATACTGTTCATATGTACGGTTATTGTTCAAATATACTGTTACTATTCATACGGTCACTATTCATACGTACAGTCACTATTCATACCAGAAATAGAGAATACAATCTGTAAAAGAGTACACCAGGTAAGTTCCCAGGAAAGAGTGGATGGTCACACTGGACACACTTAAAAACTAGGTCTTTCCTTAGCCAGAACTTTCCTAGACATGTATTCTTCACAGTTTACATTCTATTTCGGTAATCAAAATAACATATAAACAGCTAAGGACAATTTTTCTGATGTGGAAGATCAGCCAAGGCCGCAACCACAGAGCATACTTAAGAAATTAACTTCTAAAATTTGAAAGACATAGAAAGGGCATAGTATCCTTACCTAAGCTGAAAAGGAAAGGCCCAAAATCTCAGAGGCCTAGCTTTGGAGTAAGAGAAACTTAAGGAGAGAAGAACAGAAGTTGAAGGTGTGAGTTTAGAAGTGAAATGAAAGCGCCTATTTATAGCAAAAGTCAAAGGTACTATTTGATACTATGCGCTAATAAAATATTCAATTTACTATTCATGAAAATGACATTTCTAATAATGCAGTTACTGTGCACCTCACGCAGGAAAATTTTTTCTGTTATTACTATTGGAAACTTAAAAGGAAAACTATCCTTTCACCTTAAACCTTTAAGTTTCTTTTCAATTCAGTCCTTTCACTTTAGTCCTTGAGGGTATTTTCACACATAAAACGTCAGTTTCTCCTACGAACTTCTTTCTAGTTTTCTCTTATGACCAAACAACATCTAGTACTTGACATTTCGATTGTATAAATGAACAGTATCGTATACGTAAATAGTATTATACAGGTGAATAGTACTGTATACTGAAATAGTAACAGTAGTTTGTAAACAAATATTTATATTTTATTTTTCTTGGGTATTACATTATTACCCCCTTAAGAGAATTCGGTCCCCCGAATTCAAAACTCATCTCAAGACTGAAATAAATGTGATTACTTCGTCCATATCTCATTCTTTGCATCTCTTTCTTCCAAAACCTCATCACACCCTTGGTGAGATTTACAATAACATTATACCATTGACTGTGAACTCTAAACCGCATTATCAATAATTTGCATAAGACTTTTGCCTTTTCTAAACAGCAAGTAATCTCTTCCTTATCAGTTTAATCTTCTCCACAACCTTTTGTACCATAAAGTGTCTCATCCTCATAACCTTTACCAAACTCAAACCACCTAATCAGAGACGAACTCTGTCTCTATGTAAAACCTCAAATAGGTGCCTTCTCAACAGTGGCACGTGGTCTTTCCAGTTTATACTGAATATCAGAACACAAGCTACCATACACATAGCTTATAACTTTTACGAATACAAGTACCCTACCCGAAGGCATCATTTTGGCCATAGGTAATACTCTTGCCCGAAAGCGATCCTTCTACCTTAAGGCGATACTCTCAGCTGAATGCGTCATATAAAAGGAAAAATCACGTAAAATTATTACATAAATATCTAGGAAGAACAATCCCAGAAAATGTGTTAAGTAAATAACATACTCCTCATGCATAATTATATATATGGAAATTCCTCTCACCTCAATGACTCATATAGAGTCGCATCCCTTCAATGCTTAGGGCAAACCCATAGTTCTCTATACATAGGTTCATAAAATACTTATTCAGCATTCCTCCATAGCTCAGAAGTGCAATGAAATATCATTTAGTAACTTTGCTCAGTCAAAAAGATATTACCATACTATGCTTTAGAATTAAGTATGAAATATAACAAGTCCAACATCTTCTCATTCCTCAAGTTCTTTCAGTAAAATGAATCACTTCAACAAAGAAGATCTAGATACTAACTTAAATTTTATTTCTAGTACATAGATAATTTTAATACGTGAAGCTTACACCAAATGTAGCTTTAGGTACAAACAAAAGAAAAATAAATTAAGGACGAGGAGGCTTTTGAAATGTAAAAGGTGCTCCAGGTCTAGAAGAGGAAGGTGCTTCAGACCTTAAGGAGTAAGCTAATCTTTGTAGCCTAGAAAGGGTTTCTGGAGGAAGCGCCTGAGAAATTTGGCGAAGAGCAAAAGTTACTCCGTTCATACAGTCAATACACCTTGCTTGTTGGTCACGAAAATTTTGAGTTGCAAACATTGAATGTCTATCAACTCGATTAGCCAGTTCCCCGAAACGACGATTTATCAATTTCTCTTGGTTTTCAAAGAGACGACTTATTAGTCGCTTCTGGTCCTCTATCTTGTATTCCAGGCTCTCTATCTTACGTTCCAGGAATGCAAGCTTATTTTCTGAGGATGTTGCAGTACTGTCCTCCTCCAACTCTATTACATCCCTCTTTCTCTTCTTAATTTCTGGTGACCTGTCTACAGGTCTCTTCCCTTTGTTGTTTCCGAGACTTAGATTTAAATCAAGCTCTACATTGCCAGTCTCAAAATTCAAGTTGAAAGACTTATTATCGGCCATTGCTCTAGGGATCTCAGAAATAACTTCGAATGAGAAAGGAATGGAGATTGAGAAATAGGTATGTAATGAAAGAAGTAGGTTTGCTTGGTGCGATGAGTAGGGTAACGGGCATACAAGATTTATAGACAACCCGAAGCCCCTGGAGCTAAAGCCACCACAACCTACACGCCGCTTGCTATAAGGTTTACATATCACATATGTTGCAATGCCAGCAATTAATGTCGGACATGCAGATAAATAGTAAATGCAATTAACATAAGTCAAAGATTTCCTCAAAAAATTTTCGGCTAATCTTGACCTTTCTCAAACTTTTGACTAACTACGCTCTTCAGTATGAGATTTTCTCCCTCTAACTTGTTTTATCCTGTAATCCCATATCACGATGTCCCTCTATGATCGGGTAGTCTCATATTAGCCTCATCTTAGATTCAAATGGGTGTCTTTACTCTGGATTTACACATAATATATATGTAAATATATATATATATTTTAAAACAAAGTTAACTGCTTTCGGTCGCATGCATTAAGCATTATCATGATGTAAGGAAATCACTGCCTTTCATTTGCCCACGAGAGCATTATATGTAAGTATATGTAACCATGAAGATATATCATCATCTACACATTTTATTCTATCCAAGTCATTTTGATTTCACATCTCTATGAGTATATGTAGGATCATCACATATTCTCCTTGATCATAGCCTTCACTCATTATGCATGAATAACATACATAAATGTAATTACAATATGATTCAATCAATTATGTATATTATACTCAACTGAAGGCTCTTAAGAACAACACAATAAAACGGAGAAATGTATTTCAGTTCATCATAAAAGCATCCAAGGCAATCTTTGATGGCTATGTTATCAACTTCTTTGAATTTCGGAAAATGCCAACGGGAGAAATGGGAAAACCGAGTAAAATCGGCCGCAAATCCACCGAATACTGACTTTCGTGGTTTTGGCATTAATGCGACGCATTGTTGGTGTGCACGCCTACCCTAGACTTCTGGCTTCCAGCTTGCAGAAATCCATAGGTTGATCGTGTAGGGGTGCGGTGAAGAGATATCTTCTTTGTCTCTTAGTCCAAATTTTTCTCTATAAAAACCTTCTCAGCGTTCTCAGTTACCACACCACAAAAAGTAATAATCTCCGAGCCTACAATCCCCCAGTATTCCTCTCGCCTCATACTCTTACAAAAATTTCTAAATTTTTTCAAATCATGGCCTCAAGGAAGTACATTGATCTCACAGTAGAGGCTAAGGAAGAAGAGCTCGACTTAAACTTAAGTCTTGGCAAAGACAAGGGCAAAAGACCTTTTGAGGGGTCTCCAGAGAAGCAGAAGGAGAAGAAAATGAAGAAGATCGAGGAAGCTGAGGAGACTAGCACGGGCCATACCTCGGAGGACAAAATCGCCTGTCTAGAGCAGGAGGTGAAAAATCTGAAAAAGATGATAGGAGAACTGGAGAAGTTAACTAAACGCAATCATGCAGAAATGACTTCAAGAATAGACAGGTTCTTCTATTGGTCTACCCAGTGCTTCTGCAATCAACAACAAAGAAGTGTTGATTGTATGAATGGAATTTACACTACCCTCCGTGACATTGCTCTGTCTCTCGCTCCAAGGAATGGTCGAGGGGTGATGATACAATACAACCCTCCTTATCCAAGACCACCTCGCTTTTAGATTACTCATGCATGAGTAAACTTCTTCTTTTTTGCAATGTAATCCTTCAGTTTTTTTGTTTTTAATGCGAGTGGTTTCTTTTATTGGCTGGTACCCTAAAATAATATAGCTACACAAAATCAATCATGAATTCAGCTTATAAAATCCACCATATAAAAATTTGATCCGACAACAACGGAATCAAAATAAGTAATAACCTTTCCTTTACTAAGTTCAAAAGTGTGGCCACATCTGTCTAAAACTAAAACTGAGAACATAATTCCTAAGAAGAGATAAGTCTCGGAGGGAAAGGAAATGGAAACATCCTACAGGACCTTCAGTAGAGCCGTCTCTCTATAATTGTGCCCGGGTTCACAACGATAGAGGAGGTCCTACTAAGGTTACCTTGCTCTGTAATCACTAGGAGACCTAACAACCTTTGCTCTGATACCAACTTTGTCACGACCCGTTTTCTGGGCACATGACCGGCACAATGATGAATCTCTCATCACTGTAAACCTTCCGATAAATATATCAAATTTTCTTATCTGAAAATCATAGATTATCAATTTAAAATACATTATTATACTGACATACAAGCCAAATGTCGAACCCCTGAACTAGATGTCCTAGACGATTACAGAGCAACATAATCTATAACAGAAGAGAGGTCTACCCGACAACGGGAAGGTCCAAAGTGATCTACTCCTCTAGCAGATATTCTTCGATGGCAACCTGATCTAAACAAAAAGGTTGTACAAACAATGTGAGCTTTTAAACTCAATGAGCGAATCGGCCTCGCATTAATAAAATTCAAATACATTACCAGTCATGCAAGCATATCCAAAGGCTCATACTCAACCAATAGACAGAAGATAAAAATTCATCCAATTCAACAAACGTTACTAGTACTCGTCAATGGCAATATATCCCAGAGAGCGCACACAGGCCGGCTCACCAATTATGTATATTTCCGCCATGACGCATAACATCATCCTTTTACATACAAGAAGATAAAAATTCATCCAATTCAACAAACGTTACTAGTACTCGTCAATGGCAATATATCCCGGAGAGCGCACACAGGCCGGCTCACCAATTATGTATATTTTCACCATGACGCACAACCTCATCCTCTTAGTTAGGGCGCCTCACGGATTTATCACCAATCCGGGCTATATCCCTACTGAGGGAATCGTTGTCTCCACACTCATTGGTCAAGACACCCTGTCAACCGGGTTTTCCGCCTTGCCGTGAGAGGGGGTACTGTCCCGCTCAATCACAATCAATAGCATTTCATATCATAATCAGAAGCTCAATATAATATTCATCCATATAACAGGTATAGTATATTACTATATTATGGATTTATAAACCACATATCAAGATAACAATTAATCCATTTTTGAAAACATTCAAACTTCACATCATCATAAGATACTTATTTCATTTTATCCATACTTATGGATTAATTATCTCATTTAGATTCGTTATTCTGAATCCAATTTCCCCCTATGAATCTTGGGAGTGTCCTACGACATACTTTTTATCACCAGTAATGCTAAAACTCTATTAAAACGGGGTCATTCCACTCACCTGGATTCCGTACGAACATCGCTTCTCTAAGTCATTACAGACAAGAGTTCTCAGGTGAATTTTGGTGTTCTGCTACGGAGATTTTCATGAAAGATTAGAGAAAATACGTCAGGATTGTTTTCGTACAGATACTGTTCATATGTACGGTTACTATTCATACGGTCACTATTCATACGTACGGTCACTATTCATACCAGAAATAGAGAATACAATCTGTAAAAGAGTACACCAGGTAAGTTCCCAGGAAAGAGTGGAGGGTCACACTGGACACACTTAAAAACCAGGTCTTTCCTTAGCCAGAACTTTCCTAGACATGTATTCTTCACAGTTTACATTCTATTTCGGTAATCAAAATAACATATAAACAGCTAAGGACAGTTTTTCTGATGTGGAAGATCAGCCAAGGCCGCAACCACAGAGTATACTTAAGAAATTAACTTCTAAAATTTGAAAGACATAGAAAGGGCATAGTATCCTTACCTAAGCTGAAAAGGAAAGGCCCAAAATCTCAGAGGCCTAACTTTGGAGTAAGAGAAACTTAAGGAGAGAAGAACAGAAGTTGAAGGTGTGAGTTTAGAAGTGAAATGAAAGCGCCTATTTATAGCAAAAGTCAAAGGTACTATTTGATACTATGCGCTAACAAAATATTCAATTTACTATTCATGAAAATAACATTTCTAATAATGCAGTTACTGTGCACCTCACGCGCGTACGATGGAAAATTTTTTCTGTTATTACTATTGGAAACTTAAAAGGAAAACTATCCTTTCACCTTAAACCTTTAAGTTTCTTTTCAATTCAGTCCTTTCACTTTAGTCCCTGAGGGTATTTTCACACATAAAACGTCAGTTTCTCCTACGAACTTCTTTCTAGTTTTCTCTTATGACCAAACAACATCTAGTACTTGACATTTCGATTGTATAAATGAACAATATCGTATACGTAAATAGTATTATATAGGTGAATAGTACCGTATACTGAAATAGTAATAGTAGTTTGTAAACAAATATTTATATTTTATTTTTCTTGGGTATTACAATAATGAAGATGACGTTTCTCTGCACCCAACATCTTCCTCATCGATTGATCACCAACGGTCCACGCTTATTAGGCGCAGTGACAAAACAAAGAGGCCTCCCACATGGATGAATGATTTTGTCAATAATAATGTTTTTACTATCAAAGATTCTGATTTGCTTAGCATTGATTCCTTATATTTCACTATTTCTTACACTAATTTCCTTGAGAAGTTTTCTAATGTTTATGAACCACATAGATATTCTCAAGCTTATCAAGATCCGCACTGGATTCAAGCTATGAAGGAGGAGTTGGATGCTTTGGAGAGAAATCAAACTTGGGAAATCACCAAGTTACCACCAGGAAAAAAGGCTATTGGGTCAAAGTAGGTCTATAAAGTGAAGGTCAAGGTGGATGGAACTGTCGAATGTTTCAAGGCATGTTTGTTGCCAGGGGTTTTAACCAAGTAAAAGGTATTGATTTCAATGATAGTTTTTCTCCAGTGGTGAAGTCTGTTACTGTTAGACTTTTTTTTATTTCTAGCAGCACAGAAAAATTGGTCTTTACATCAAGTCGACATAAATAATGCCTTCCTCCATGGTTTTTTGGATGAGCAAATTTACATGGATCCACCCGAGGGCTATGATAAGGCACAGCCGGGTCAGGTTTGCAAGCTTCGAAGGTCACTATATGGCCTCAAGCAGGCTTCTCGTCAGTGGAATTTAGAGTTTACAAAGCACTTGTTTTCTTTTGGGTTTAAGCATTCTCAAGCTGATCACTATCTTTTCACTTATAGTTATAACAGAGGCTCCCTTTTTTTGGTTGTATATGTTGATGACCTCTTAATTACTAGTTCTTTAGAATCATTAATTTCTGATTTTAAGCAGTACCTACATGCAACTTTCACCATCAAAGACCTTGGTTATGCAAAATTTTTTCTAGGTCTTGAAATTGCTCATTCTCTAGTAGGTATATATGTTAATCAGAAAAAATATATTTCTAATATTATTGCAGATACTGGATTGCAGTATGCTAAGGAGGCTTCCACACCTTTACCAAAAAGAATTAACTTACGAAGTGCTGAGGGTGAAATGATGTCTGACCCCTCTCAGTTTCGAAGATTGATAGGCAGACTCTTGTATTTGGGGTTCACAAGACCTGATATCATGTACTCAGTCCATTTACTTAGTCAATTTATTCAGGACCCTCGGCAAATTCATTGGTTTACGGCTCTTTATTTTGTTCGTTATCTGAAGCATACCCTAACTGCAGGATTATTTTTTTCATCCACATCTCCTTCAGTTTTAACAACCGTTTGTGAAGCGAATTGGGCAGCGTGTAAGGATACGCGATGTTCAACCACTGGTTTTTGCATATATTTGGGTTCCACGCCTATTTTGTGGAGGTCTAAGAAGCAGGTTACTGTATCTAGATCTTCAACTGAAGCTGAATATCGCAGTATGGCAGCCACGGTATGCAAGCTTCAATGGATTTCTTATCTTCTGCAGGATTCTTGCATGTCTCTGCCTCTTCCTATTAAGATTAATTGTGATAGTTAGGTTGCTCTGCATATTTCCAAGAATGCTTATTTTCATGAGCGAACAAAACACCTCGAGATCGATTGTCATGTAGTTCGTGACAAGCTTAAGGCCGATTTTATTCAACCTCTGCACATTTCTTCTAAGGATCAAGTGGCAGATATGTTTACAAAAATTCTTCCCCCTTCTATGTTTTGTCACATTTTCTCCAAGTTGGGCTTGGTTCAAATCACCATAGTTCCAACTTTAGGGGGGCTGTAGACATTATCAATATTTTAATTATGTGTTCCAGCCCAGCAGTGAGTATACTTAGTTTTTCCACATCAGCAGTTTACTGTACAGAATATAGTTAGATTGTAATTGTTAGTTAGAAGTTAGTTTGTTTTTAGTTGTGTTCATTTTATTTGATTTGACTCATATGTATTTTGTATATATACTTGTACTGTTGTAAATATCAGAGATATGAGAACATACTTTTTTGATTTCCAACTGTAATAAGATAAAATGTTCGTAAGGCAAATTTTATAAGGATAAAGTGCTAAGCACTTTAAAAAAAAACAAATACACTTATTGTCTAAGTTTAAATAAATCACATTCAGACATTTATTAAGTGCAAATAGACGAACCCTAAGAGTTTTAATTTCATCATTAAAAAATATATATTGATCTTAATTTAATTCTTTTATCAGTAAATTATAAAATTTGTCATGGTTAAATTTTAAAATTTTTATTGTCAAATGTCACTTTGACAAATAAATAAATTAAATTAAGACAAATACAATTAGAACTTAGGGTTTAGAATTTTTGTATCTCTCTATTTCATCTGTTGACTTTGAGTATGTTTAATATATGGAAAGGGAACAGAAATGAAAAGGGAAAAAGAATAAAAAAAATATATTTTACTAAAACATTCTAACTTTTAAAAAATATAAAAAAATAAACTTCTTGTTCTTAAAAAGGATAATTTAGATAATTTATTCCTATCTTTCTATTTCCTTCACAGATTCTAACCTTCCCACATTTGGTACCATTTTTCTGATTTTTCGCTGAGCAAGTCCAATCTATATTTGGAATAGCCAATTATTGCTTCCTACCACAGTTTACCGAACTCGTACTAGTTATTGACTTAGAAAAAGCTCTGGTTTAATGATTTATCAGTTTAAATACTGAGTTAACCGATTCAAAATGATATCTTTGACTTTCTTTTATTATTTATAAAGATATCATATTTATTTATCCTCATAATCACATCATTTGATCATATTTTAATTAGATTAGGATTGATTAGTTCATTTAATTTTACACTTATTTTTTTTAATAAGATATGAAGTTCGAATATAGTTTATAAAAAAATTGAATATTAAAAAAACTTGACAATTTAGTAATTTGACATAGTTTAAACTATATTAATACAAATTTAGTGAATTTCTAAATATTAATATTTTTAATCAAAAATTAATTTTGATTACTGTTTTTTAACTAAAATCCATCGATTTAATCTGATTTAAAAACGGATTCACGTGTAAAAGAAAGTACAAATAGAAACCTAAATCAATTTGAACTCTGATTCCAACGGTTCGGCCATCTACTCTTGATGGGTCCAGTCCAGAATTTATAACCACGTTTTGTAAACTGATTCAAAGAATAAGTCAAAGAAAATGACATTATTTAAAAGGAAAATTACGACATATGTTTCTGCGTAAATGTTGCCTAGGCGTTCACTGAACAAGTAAAGAAGAAGAAAGAAAAGAAAGGAAAAGAAATAAGAAGAAAGATTGAAGAAATGCACTCGCAAGAAAAATAAAAATAAACTCAGCTATTTTATTTTTCTTTAGTATCGCAGTTAGATAGATTCGATTCAATTTTATCATATAAATCTTAAATTATTCACTATTTTTTAATGCAATCAAAAAGCGTCAATTTCCTTGAAACTTTTTTCAATTATTTGTTTTGCCGTGCAATTAATAAGAGCTGAAGATTATCTTTTTGACAAATCTTGAGATATATCTTTCTAATCTTGTTTTTCTTTGGTTAAATTATAATTTTGATCCATATAGTTTCACTAAAATTATAATTGGTCCTTATACTTTATTTTCATGTAAAATAATATTTATAATTTTTAC
Source organism: Biancaea sappan (assembly GCA_037074585.1). Lineage (NCBI taxonomy): Eukaryota > Viridiplantae > Streptophyta > Magnoliopsida > Fabales > Fabaceae > Biancaea > Biancaea sappan. The sequence continues at coordinate 26,254,979 of CM073500.1, forward strand.
ATCCATTTAAATTAGTCTACGCCGTCAGTATGATTAATTTTGTTATTAAAATAGTCATACATGATAGCTAATGTATATATTTTAAACATGTTAGCATACTTAGTTATTAAATTTTTTGTAACTCAATCGTCATATAAACAAAATTCAATATAGACGTTAGGTTAAAGAAATTAAAAATTAAGAGTAAAATGATAATTTTGTTGATATAACAGATGAGTTGCACAAAATTTAATAACTCATAATACTGACATGTTCAAAAAAGTGCATATCAACTATCATGTAGAATCATTTTAACTGCTAAATTAACCATATCGATGATAGAGACTAATTTATATAGATAAAAAATTATAAGGACTATTTTACATAGAAATAAAGTATAAGAACCAATTTATAAATTTGATGAAACTATAAAAACTAAAATTATAATTTAACTTTTTTCTTTTTTATAAAGGATAATGTGTTGGATACAAATATTGATATTTTTACTTTATAGTGAAGGAAAGTATGTGAATAACGCTATTAATGCAATCATGTATATTAAATTGCTGTCTCATAATTAAAAGATTTAATAGACTTCTATATCCAACATTTTACTTTTACTTAGTTTTTAAAAAGCCTGTACTTCCCATGTGTTACTATAGTTTATTTTATATACTTATTTATACTAATTACAAAGAAAAAAAACAGATTTAATTTTCAAAATTGATTATAGATAACTTGAATTCTCTACTATATCTTATTAGGTCACTATAAACTGTCGGATTGACCCATGACATCCAATCAAAAGGTGATTTATGTTTTCAAACATAATTTTGCAAACTTTTATCTAAGATATTTTTAAACAAAATAATTTTTTTACAAAATTACCTTTTTAACAGCAAAACCTTAATTTAGAAGTCTGCCAACACGTTTTCAAATTCGGACCCGTTACATTAGCTAATTACATGTGAAACTTGTCACTTCCTTCAAATCAACAATTTCATATGAAAATAAAAAAAAACATTTGCATAGGACCACAATACCGACAATTGCTATTGAAGAATATAAAATGCCTTAATTTTGTTTTTCATTGGTTTTATTTTATTATTATTATTATTATTATTATTATTATTATTATTATTATTTATTTCAAACAGCTGTTGAATGGCGTGACTGAAAATACCTATACTGTTTAAGCGCTAACCGAGTAACGCGTTTTATCGGTTTTTATCTCGAAAAGCGAAAGAAAGTAAATGAAGAAAATAAGATATCATCACAGTCAGTCACCGTGAACGGAAGCCACAACTGCATTTCTGACCGACACGTGTGAATTACCGCGAACGATTTATAAACCACACTTTCGCCCGAAAATCAGGAAGGAAATGAGAGAAAAATAAGAGAAGGAAACGTGCACAAATCATCTTCTCTGAAACGAGAAGTAGAGAGATTCATTTATTCTTCACCCAGAAGAATCTGGTCATCTCTCGGTTCTCTCCTCCTCTCCGCGTGCGATCATCAGCTGATTTCTCTGAGGTTTTTATTTGTCCGTTGTTTCTCTTTCCATATGCATATGCAATACCTTCCAGTCGTTTTTCTTGATTATATATTGTAATATCTAGATTGGTTGGTTATGAGCGAATCTTGGTTGATTCGAGGTATAGATATTCTATTACTAGTTTGGTCTCTTGCCATTTGGTGTTTCTTTATGCGTCTTTCAAGTGATTCGTTTGCTAATTTTGCAATTTGAGTAATGGGTGAGCTTGTTTTTTCTTGAAGGAAATTTTGCGGTGGTTCGTGACGCCAAATTTGGGATTTAGCCGGGAGAAGTGTGCTATCGTTTCTTGTCGAATATGGCGACATCTTCGAATTTGTAGTTTCTCGCTGCACTTTGTTCTGGGAATCGCAAAACTCGGTGAGAAAGGTTGCACTTCAGCACTGAATCTTTTCTCAGATTGGTTTTGATTGGAGTTAAATTGGCCAAGTTGGCTATTCTTGTACAATTCATTGCGACCCAAAAGGGGTCTGTGCCATTAAGGAGGGATACTAAGTCAATTCTAATTGTTTAGTTACATCGTTTCTATTGAAAATGGTTGAATCAATTGCTGCAATTTCACTTCTGGGCCATCGCCCTGTCTGTGGAGGAAATTTAATCAGAGATGTATCTAGCAAACGTAGATCTCTGAATAGTTGTCGATTCCCAGTAACAGATTTCCTTGGTGGAAGGATTATTATTTCTTTACCTTCCCCTAAAGTAAAAACGGTTCGCTTCTTCTCATCATCAATCAAGGCTCTGGCTATGGAGCTTACAAAAGAGGCATATGCGTACAGAGAAGAGAGAATACCCAAGAAAGAAAATAACAAGATTGATAGCGGCTTTGAAGGAAGACCAAATTTGTGGCCCCCAGTTAACAGAGCAGATAAGCCTTCGCTTCACAATCCTTTACTCCGACAAGAAAGGATGGGATGTGGCTGGTTGGGTGCCATATTTGAGTGGGAAGGGGTTCTCGTTGAAGATAACCCTGATCTCGAGAAGCAAGCATGGTTAGCCCTTTCTGAAGAAGAAGGAAAGTCCCCTCCTCCTGCATTTATTCTTAAGAGAATAGAAGGGATGAAGAATGAACAAGCAATATCTGAAGTTCTATGCTGGTCCAGGGACCCAGCAGAGTTAAGAAGAATGGCTAATAGAAAGGAAGAAATTTACCAGGCTTTGCAAGGTGGGATATATAGGGTAAGGGCTGGATCAAAAGAGTTCGTCAGTGTTTTGATGCATTATAAAATACCAATGGCATTGGTTTCTACTCGTCCTAAAAAAACTCTCGAGTCTGCTGTAGGGACAATTGGTATTGAAGAGAATTTCAGTGTTATTGTTGCAGCAGAGGATGTTTATAGGGGAAAGCCTGATCCAGAAATGTTTGTGTATGCCGCACAGCTTTTAAACTTTATACCTGAGAGATGCATCGTATTTGGGAACTCAAATCAGACAGTGGAGGCTGCACATGATGCACGGATGAAGTGTGTGGCTGTTGCTAGCAAGCATCCTGTCTATGAGCTGGGGGCTGCAGACTTGGTTGTAAGGCGCCTTGATGAGCTTTCAGTGGTTGATTTGAAGAATCTGGCAGACATTGAATCTGCTGAATTTGCGTCTGTGGAGCCTGAGTTGGAGTTGGAGGAGCATGAAGATCTACATATATCATCTGTTGACGACAGTTTCTGGTAGCCCGATAAATGTACAGTTAATTGACCTTCATCTGATTCTTGATGATAATAGTTACAGATTAGTCACTTGTGTATATGAAAAACAATTTAAAAAAAAATGATAGGTGGTCTGCATTGAACAATGTTGATGTACCTGTATTTTCTGTACTGTACTATATACATGCTCAGGATTTTCAGAATTGATAGGGTATTCCTGTGCTATAACCCTTAGATTGGATGAATTGTTTTCTTTTCTCTGTTACTGAATGAAATTAGAAAGAAGGAAACTTGAGAGTAATTGAGATTTGAAATGTGTATCATAGCTAACTGGGAGTAGGTTTGGCCTGAAGAGTCATCTTCCATAACGAGTTTCAACTTTCAAGGAATATTTGGGTCTTATTGTATTTTGCACGACTCTATATGGGAATTCATGAGGTATAAAAGATATTTAAGTTTCAAGAGTAGGTTTGGCCTGAAGAGTCATCTTCCATAACGAGTTTCAACTTTCAAGGAATATTTGGGTCTTATTGTATTTTGCACGACTCTATATGGGAATTCATGAGGTACAAAAGATATTTAAGTTTCAAGAGTCATGAAGACATTCATAGGTGATGGTAGCCTAATGACTCTCGTCTAACACATGGTGCCTTTCCTAGCGTCCTCTATTCTTTATCCTACATTTATACAAATAGCACCTTTATAAGAAACAAAGATATTCAGTCTAGTTTGGAATCAAGTGCAATGTTTCACTAATTCTTTTGATTGTAGAACATGGTTGGTCTTATGTCATTTCTGAAGGAGGTTGCATTTCGCAATGTTTAAATATAGGGTTGGGCAAAATTATGAAGGAGGTGTGCTTGGCGTCCTCCTTGCTCTGTCTTTTTCTATCACCCCTTTTCCACCTTTTTCCAAGTGTAACTTGATTGAACATCAAAGCGGTGTACTTTGTACTACATCTGCAAGAAACAAAGACAAAACAACACCAGAACATCTGCAAGAAAAAGAAACAAGTCAGAAGTACATCAAAGCGGTGTACTTTGTACTACATCATCCCACTCTGTGATGGCATCCTCAGCCAAGATAGAAGAATGGGCATGTAAAACTTAAAAGAATTCAAAATAATAATGGGTTTAAGTTATACAAGATTCATTGAAATCTTATATCCCTTTTAGTAAGGCACTCCTTAGAGGTTACGTGTTGAATATACAATACCAAGAATAGATTTTCATTGATTGCCTTAAGGCAAAAAAAAAAAAGATTGTTACCGTCACTGATTAGATATCTGGAGTTTAAAAACTATTGTTATGCTAAAAACATCACAAACGTCAATATTAATTATGAAAAGTAGGAAGCGAAAGAAAAGAAAAGTTGAAGGAATCAGTTTTCTGAGTTTAGGTCCAGCTTAACTTACTGATGAAATTGTGATAATTTTAAAACTACAATGATCAATAATCGACTCAAGGCAAGGAAAGGAATATATAAGCATTGGGTGAAGAGACATGTCATATGGAGGACACGTGGAGAACGACCAACAATTGTGGCTGTACAATATTAAACCAGCATTCAATTGGCACTTTATCCACAACAAATACAAGCGTAAAGAATAGTCTCTCTCATTCTGATGGATTTTTTATCCTTGCATAGGCAGATTTATGCACTGTCATATGTATCCTGCAAAATATAGCATTTTTTTAAGGCTAATGTTCATGCAAACGTACTAATGTGATGAAGAAGCTTCTCAAATCCGATTTGCTGATTCATTATGGGTCAGAAACTTGACTATGGGTCTTTACATCGAATTTCTAGATGTGTTTGCACTTTGTTTTCTTGTATTCCTTTCAAATTGAACATCTCTAAGTCGCCTGATCAATATTTATGGAATTACTTGTTCCAGATGATTTGTATCAACATGCTTTACCTAACTTTTATACGTTGTTTTTAGATAGAAACAGAACACGAGGAGTATGGAACTTTGCGTCCTACAGAATAGTAACAAATAGCAGCATTGGAATTGAATAGGAGGAGTAATTGCCATCTTTTCATGTTTGTAGTAGGAACAGAACTCTGTTTTTTATCACAATTGTTTATTTTAGATTAGATAGTTTCGATTAAAGAGAAAGATTTAAGAAAAAGTACATTATAGGTCTCAAAAAGCTAAAGTCTTTTTCTTTATGAAAATTGTTCCTTGTATATTGGATTTCTGGAATCGAGTTTGCTATCTGTATAATCTCTAATGTTAATATGGAACAACTCTACTTGAAATTTAAGTTACTTTCTATTAAATTTTCAAAGATGTCTTAAATTGGTGTTTCAAATATACTTACTTATGGATAGATTGAATATTATCTGGAGGATCAGATGAGTGAATTGAGAAGCTGAAACAATCGGTAAAACTTGCAAGCAATGCAAACAGGAGAGAAGGTTTCCCATTTGCACATCTGATACTTAAGTTAGTGATAAACAAAATGTAGAGAGGAAGCTATTACTTGAAAGAGAATCTATTTATGTCGAGGTTGATATGTAGACTATTTATAATGGACTAATCGTACTAGAAGGTGAAACATGATTTTCTAGTCATGATGGCTGCTTGGTTAGTTAGTGGCTAGTGGGCCGCCCAGCCTCTGTTGGGCATATTCAGTCGAAGTTCCATGTTTTTAGAAGAATAAACGTTTCGGCTGTTTGGTGAAATACCGTTCAATGCATCTAAAATATTCTTTTAATCAAATATTAAGCTTGTGTATAGTGATTTTGAGCTTCATTGATTTTCTGGTGTAAGCACAGGTTTGTGGAGTAGGTTGATTTTGGTGATGATGTGCCAATGATACTCGTGTCTCGCATGCTGAGCATCATATTGTGGGAATCATTAACAAATGTGTTTATGTTAACTAATATGCAGGACTTCATGGGAGGTAATGTTGGTAATTTTTTAATTAATGGGCTCACATTTATTTAATTTGTACATAGGCTTGATATCAAATTAGAGAACCCCATTTATAGGATCTTAATAAAGTCTTAAATTCAAATGGGCTTGCTAAAATATTAAGCTAATTAGGGTTGAGCTCATTATGTGTAGAAAGTAGACCATTTTAACCCTTAATTTGCTTTTAGTTGGCCAATATCTGAAGTAAGTTCCTTCTACTTTTCTATTCTGGCAATCATTGTTTATTGATCTACAGAGAATTCAGAAAGTTATTTTATTGTAATTGTGAAGAGTGTGAATTGCTAAGGAGAGAATGCAGAGAAAGAGGCAAAATAGAGTGCTAGAGAGAAAATAAATATGAGAATTTATATTAGAACCAACTAGGGCTTTAGCAGATCGGACAATTGATCATGCTTTGATTGGGCTGAAATCTGATGGGCTTGCTGATACACATTGTGCTTCATATCCAACGGTCAGATTTTCAATTGGAAGTATTTTGGTCAGCATTTCATGCCTCTCAAGTTCTGCATGTTTGTTTGCTTAAATTTTCTCTTAGCACTATTTTGTGTTTAATCAAGTGGGCATTTGTTGAATAAGGTCAGGCATGAATTATATACGCTTTAGAAGTATGCCAAATGCTAATTTTATTACCTTAGATACTTGAAAAATTCATTATTATAATAACTTTCTGGTTAAAATATATTTGAGATCTCTATAAGTTTATTGAACAATGATTGTAGTCCTTATAATTTGAAAATAATAAATTTAGTTTTATAGTTTTCAAAATTATGAAATAGGTTCCCGAATTTAATTTTTGGTTAGTCAACATTGACTGGGATGCTGATGTCAATATTAAAATCTATGTTAGCACTGATTGTGCACCACTTATGATGACATGGACTAATCACTTGGACTCCCTTAAAAAGAAGTTTCAGTTTATTCACTTAGGTCTATGGTCAAAATTTTTCTTTTATCCAATTTTTTATATAAATTCATATTCTACTTCGTCTAGGTCTCTAGTTTAAAAATATTTTTTTCTGTCAAAGTCATCCCCTACAAATTTTCATTTTATTCACTTTAGTCCTTGTTCTTCACTTTCAAGTTTTTTTTTTACTTTTTGATCCTCAAAATCAGTCCATAATTTCATTTTTTAATTATGATATGATGTAGTTTATCATTTTTACCCAAAAACAATATAATAAATGAATTAAAATTCAAATTTCAAAGCTTACCTTTTATTCACTTAGGTCCTTAGTCAAAATTTTCCTTTTGTCCAATATTTGATATAAACTAGTTTTCTACTTCGTCTAAGTCCTTAGTTTAAGAATATATTTCTTTTTGTCAAAATCATCCCCTACAAACTTTTCAATTTGTTCACTTTAGTTCTTATTCTTCACTTTCATGCTTTTTTCTCACTGTTTGGTCCTCCAAATCATTCCATAATTTCATTTTTAGTCATGATATGATTCAATCTATTATTCATACATAAGAACAGTATAAAAAATGCATTAAAATTCAAGTTTCAAAGTTTACCTTTTATTTACTTAGGTATAAATGATAGATTGAATGATAGATTATATATTTTTTGGGCAGAAATGATAGATTTAATCATATTATGACTAAAAATGAAATTATGGACTGATTTGGAGGACCAAACCGTGAGAAAAAAGTATAAAAGTAAAGAATAGGGACTAAAGTGAATAAACTAAAAAGTTTGTAGGGGATATTTTGACAAAAAATATATTCTTAAACTAGGGTCCTAGACGAAGTAGAAGACTAGTTTATATAAAAAATTGGACAAAATGAATATTTTGACCAAGGACCTAAGTGAATAAAAGGTAAGTTTTGAAATTTGAATTTTAATTCATTTCTTGTATCATTTTTAGGTAGGAATGATATATTAAATCATATCATGACTAAAAATGAAATTATAGACTAATTGGGAGGACCAAACAGTGAGAAAAAAGCATAAAGTGAAGAATAGGGATTAAAATGAACAAATTGAAAAGTTTTTAAGAGATATTTTGACAAAGAAAAAATATATTCTTAAACTAGGGATCTAGACGAAGTAGAAGACGGATTTATATAAAAAATTAGATAAAATAAAAATTTTGACCAAGGATTTAAGTGAATAAATTGAAATATTTTTTTAAAGGAGTCCATATCAGCATAAGTGGTACACAGTCAGTACTAACATATATTAATACTGACATCAACATCTTAGTCAACATTAACTAACGGTTGACTAACCAAAAACTAATCCCAAGGACCTATTTCATGGTTTTGAAAACAACATGGACTAAATTTATTGTTTTCAAACTATATAGACTAAAATCATTTTTTAATGAAACTATAGGGATCTTAGGTATATTTTAACCTAATTTTCTTCTATCAAACTTGTGGATTAAAATATAGGTTAGCCTCTTGTAGATTTAAAAGAGATTTGTCAATAAACACATTTATATTTCTCTAAATTGTTACAATTAAATTATATTTATTGGGCATTTTGACGGAAAGATTACACTTTCTCATCCCTTGCGCTTCTATCCAACAGTAGTAAATAAATGTCCCAGCCAAAGAGTATCTATTTAATGGACAAAACTCATACGCTGGAGAAATGCATTGTTTTGTTGTGAAAAATTGAATATTTCCAAAAGAGTATTTTAAATTATTGTGAAAAAATATTTATGAAATATTTTCATGAAAATATTTTATGCTTCAATCTGACAATTATGATATAATAATATTTTACTGATTTCTAATTATCTTAATTTCAAAATCATTGCAATTAAATATATTTATTTGACTGTTTTCATAACTGCCTTAATCTTCTAAATATTCTAGTGTAACCTCTCTATTCTTCCAATAATTATTCTAATCAGTTTTTTTAAAGGTTGATATTATCATTTTAAATGAATTTAAATCCTTCCTTCATAAACAAAATTGGGAGAGACTACTATAATTTTCAAGGTTACATCTTCATTACTTTTCATTCTTGTTGTTATGATATCTAGAGAACTCCCAAAAGATTTGTTTACTCTTGGAGGATATTTGCTTTGCTATTATCTCAGAGTGATAATGTAATATCCATAAATTTTGTATGTGTATATCTACTATTTGACTTGTATGCATGTGTACTCACATATAAGAATACATTTTTTTTATGATAAATGATTATTTGATGAAATGAAATATGATGTATATCATGGTGATAATATGGACTTTGTGATAACTAGATGAATTTGTTAGAATTTTATATAAATTTAACTATAAACCTTAACTTATGTCATTTCATGATCAGAAATATGAAACTGGAAGCGTACTTGATGAATCTATGGAGTCACGAAGAACAAGTAACGGAATCAATCTTTCAATTGTAACTTTTGTCTTTGTCACGTCCCAAAATTTGAGCACGTGACCGGCACGGAAAGTGAATTTCATTTCACCTCCGTAAGCCTATCTTTCTCTTAAAAATCATACAATTCTTTTTCATGCAACCAAAACGAGTTCTCGATACATACTACCATTACTCACATTACATCACTGAATGAACCTACCCGATTACAGAGATTTCTAGATTTATACAACTTAGAATAAAACTTAACTATTATACCTTTATCCTGAACAAATGAAAAGGTAATTATGGACTAAGGATCCATAATTCCTTGTTCCGATATTTACCTTCAGCTGTCAACTCTGAAAAAAATATCAATAAGAGGGGTATGAGCAAACCACGTGCCCAGTGAGTAGATAACACAATACTATGACAAAATAAAAAATCATGCATCATAATGATAACATGCAGCAATCATACTTAGATCGATCATCATATGATATAATATTATTCATAATACTTCACAACAATATCCAAGTGAATCAAATGCATTTCAACAAAATTCAAAATTCACAACAGCAATCGATGAAATCAATTTCACACACAATTCCCGTACCAACCGGGTCGTCCAGAATACCTCTGGATCGTTGCCCGCGGCCCCCGCCGCATCCACCCTTATCGCTCCATTTATATTCTCCACCCTTATAGCTTCACATAGATTTCTCCATGGGGTGCACCACCATGCCTTTCCTTTCCAGTCAAACACAATCACAATCACACATAAAAACATTCTCAATCATAATCTTGAGCCACATACACAACTCAGTCATTTACAATTCAAGCCACAACATAATCAATGTGGTTCCAGCAACATAGCATGTATATAACATAACCCATAATATAGAACAATTATTCAACTCGGTTCACATGCCATTCACAATCCATCATATAACCTCCATTCATGGGAAAATAAGAAAATATAATTATATACATTACCAGACACGTTCCACATTTGTTTATGCCTCATCGTTCCACATCATCCTCTTCAAACTTGGATATACAACATATTTCCACTATGATGCAAAAAGTCAATAACAGATATTTAATCATAGCAAGTATTAACCCACTCACCTGAATTTCACGCTCTCGGCACTCCCACTTTGCACTTTGACCATTCCTATTGTAACCAGACAAAAACTATCAGAGTTACGAAAATAGAGAAATTTCCTACCACTACTCTCGACCTTTACTTACTTCTCGAATCATAACTCCTAACTGGTAATGAATATTCAAATGAAAATTATACCATTGGAAACTAGACTTAAAGAGCTTTCCAATGATATAAAGTTTGCCCAAAACGGAGTTCGGATGAAGAAGTTATGGCCGATTGAAAAATAAACTAAAATTTTCCGGTACACCTGGCGCCTGGGCGCCACCCATGCCTGGCGCCTAGGCGCCACACGTGGCGCCTGGGCGCCAATTCCTTCTTCTTCCCATCTCACCTTGGCGCCTGGGCGCCACGATCGCGACCCCTTCGCGATTTCTCTCGGTTTTGGCCCAAATCTGGCCAAATCTTCACCGTTTTTCATGATTTCTTCCATGGGATCTCACCCTTAATGTCTAAGGAGCATTTAGACACCAAAATCACCAATTTTAATCGATAAACGAAGCCGGAATCTCGATTTTACCTCAAACACTCTTAAAACTAGAAAATAGGGAAAAGCTTAAGAAATAGAAATTTCTACCTCGATTCCTTGCTTTCCCTATGTTGCTTGGCTCCTAGAGGCTCGCCCCGTAGCCCGAGATCCACCCTCTAAAGCCCGGTTGTAGAGTTGGAGTGTAGAGAGAGAAATTAGAGAGAAGGAGAGGAGAGAAAGTGAAGAGAGAGAGAGGAAAGGAGAAAAATGAATAAAAAATAGGTAAGGCCACCTATATACTCGCTCGGGGTGAAATTATCACTTGCTCTGCAATTGACCCTCAGTCAAGACTAGCAAAAGTAAATTCATAAAATCTCACTTCAGGTGTTTCTAAATCCTCGGTGCCCCACAAATTTCCTTATTCACTTTAGTCCCTCTCAATATCTCAAACTCCACTTTAACCTCGAATCCATCATCTTTTCGGTACCGGACTCATAATTCATTCCCATAAGCTCTATTCTTCTTCTCGGGTTCCTACTTGGTCATTTCTCAAAAGTCCTCTATACTTTCTTTTCTTTTCACTTTAGTCCTTGAGAATTTGTAAAAATTTCCTAAATTAAAAATAAAAATTTCTATTCCCACATTTTCTTCACTAATTCAAAAAGAAAATTTTCCACATAATTAAATTTTTCACTAAACTTCAAATCAGACTTTAAATATTCATAAAAATTCTTGGGATATTACATTCTTCCCCCCTTAAAAGAATTCGGTCCTCCGAATTCAAAACTTACCTCAAGATTGAAACAAATGCAGATATTTTATCTATATCTCATTCTCTCTCTTAGAATTTTCACAATCAAGTACAAAATATAACAAGTTCAACATATTTTTATTTCTAATACATAAGTTACAGGCAACAAGCTGAACTTGATTTACAAAACAGATAATTTTAATACGTAAATATTAGATCAAACATCAGCTTTAGGTACAAACAAAAGAAAAGATAAATTAAGAACGAGGAGGCTTTTGAAATGCAGAAGGTGCTCCAGGTCTAGAAGAAGAAGGTGCTTCAGACCTTAAGGAGGAAGTTAATCGTTGCAGCCTAGAAAGAGTTTCTGGAGGAAACGTCTGGGAAATTTGGCGAAGTGCAGAAGTCACTCCATTCATACAGTCAATACATCTCGCTTGTTGGTCACGAAAATTTTGAGTTGCAAACATCGAATGTCTATCAACTCTATTCGCCAATTCCCTAAAATGACGGTTCAAAAGCTTCTCTTGTTCTGTAAAGAGACGATTTATCAATCTCCCCTGGTCCTCAAAGTGGCGGTTTATCAGTCTTTCCAAGTCCTCCATCTTTTGTCTCATAAGCGCAAGCTCATTATTAGAAGATGTTGCTGTGCTAACATCCTCTAACTCTACTACATCCCTTTTTCTTTTCTTAGCCTCTGGTGACTCTTCCATGGATCTTTTATTCTTATAATTCTCCAGGCTAAGATTTAGATCCAGCTCTACCTTGCCAGCCTCAAAGTTTAAATTGAAAGATTTATTGCCGGTCATATTTTTCTTAGCTATAAAGGTTGTACAGAAGGAGAAGTTTGATGCTAGAAAGCTTATAGATATAAACTCTTAGTGTAGTGAGCAGCGTAATGGGGCATCCATTATATATAGATGAAATTTAGGGCTACAAAACCTTTACATCATACTCTAAAGATGGCCTATAGACCTCATCCGATGCAATGCCAACGGTCTCTGATAAGCATGCCAGAAAATAACAAAATATAATCAAATACAAAAGATTTCCTCAAAAATTTCGGCTAACTTTTGACTCTTGCTCAAATTATTAAACTAATCGCCGCTTCAATTTATGGCTTCTTAACTCTGTATTTGTCTTATCCAATAATCCTAAATCGAGATATTACTCCATGAACGGGTAGCTTCATACTAGCCTTATCTAGGTTTCTAATTCACGGCTTTGCCCTCAGCTTACACATTTTTAAACATACATACATATCATATGTATTTAGATACATATAATCACAGTATAATTCAATCAATCAGGTATATTATACTTAACTGAAGGCTTTCAAGAACAATACAAGAAAGCATAGAAATACATTTTAGTTCATCGTGAAAACATCCAAGACACTCTGTAATGGCTACATTGTCGACTTCCTTCAATTTCAGAAAATGCCAACGAGAGAAATGGAAAAACTAAGTGTAAATCGGCTGCAAATCCACCGAATATTGACTTTCGTGGTTTTGCCATTAATGCGACGCGTTGTTGGTGTGCATGCCTACCCTAGACTCCTAGCTTCCAGCTTGCAGAAATCCATAGGTTAAGCGTGTAGGGTGCGGCAAAGAGATATCTTCTTTGTCTCTAAGTTCAAATTTTTCCTCTATAAAAACTGTCTCAACGTTCTCAGTTACCACACCATAAAGAGTAATCATCTCTGAGCCTACAACTTCCCAGCATTCCTCTCTTCTCATACTCCCACATAAATTTCTAAATTTTTCAAATCATGGCCACAAGGAAGTACATTGATCTCACAGTGGATGCCAAGAGAGAAGAGCTCGACTTAAACTTAAGTCTGGGCAAACACAAGGGCAAAAGACCTTTTGAAGGGTCTTTAGAGAAGCATATGGAGAAGAAAATGAAGAAGAACGAGGAAGCTGATGAGACTAGCACGGCCCATACCTCGGAGGACAAAATCGCCTGTCTAGAGCAGGAGGTGAAAAATCTGAAAAAGATGATAGGAGACCTGGAGAAGTTAACTAAACGCAATCATGCAGAAATGACTTCAAGAATAGACAGGTTCTTCTATTGGTCTACCCAGTGCTTCTGCAATCAACAACAAAGAAGTGTTGATTGTATGAATGGGATTTACACTACCCTCCGCGACATTGCTCTGTCTCTCGCTCCAAGGAATGGTCGAGGGGTGATGATACAGTACAACCCTCCTAATCTGAGACCACCTCGCTTTTAGATTACTCATGCATGAGTAATTTTTTTTTTTGCAATGTAATCATTCTGCTTTTAATGCCAGTGGTTTCTTTTATGGGATGGTACTCCAAAAATAGTAATAATAAAATTAAGAAGGATAAAAGAAATCAGTCACACAAAATCAATCATGAATGTAACATATAAAGCCCCATACATACAATTTGATCCGACAGCAACTGAATCAAACAAATAATAACCTTTCCTTTACCAAGTTCAAAAGTATAGCCATATCTGTCTAAAACTAAAACTAAAACATAATTCATAAGAAAAGACAAGTCTTGGAGGAAAAGGAAATGAAAACATCCTACAGGACCTTCAATGGAGCCATCTCTCTATAGTCGTGCCCGGGTTCACCACGATAGAGGAGATCCCACTAAGGTTACCTTACTCTGTAATCGGTAGGAGACCTAATCCCAAAGCTCTGATACCAACTTGTCACGTCCCAAAATTTGAGCACGTGACCGGCACGGAAAGTGAATTTCATTTCACCTCCGTAAGCCTATCTTTCTCTTAAAAATCATACAATTCTTTTTCATGCAACCAAAACGAGTTCTCGATACATACTACCATTACTCACATTACATCACTGAATGAACCTACCCGATTACAGAGATTTCTAGATTTATACAACTTAGAATAAAACTTAACTATTATACCTTTATCCTGAACAAATGAAAAGGTAATTATGGACTAAAGATCCATAATTCCTTGTTCCGATATTTACCTTCAGCTGTCAACTCTGAAAAAAATATCAATAAGAGGGGTATGAGCAAACCACGTGCTCAGTGAGTAGATAACACAATACTATGACAAAATAAAAAATCATGCATCATAATGATAACATGCAGCAATCATACTTAGATCGATCATCATATAATATAATATTATTCATAATACTTCACAACAATATCCAAGTGAATCAAATGCATTTCAACAAAATTCAAAATTCACAACAGCAATCGATGAAATCAATTTCACACACAATTCCCGTACCAACCGGGTCGTCCAGAATACCTCTGGATCGTTGCCTGCGGCCCCCGCCGCATCCACCCTTATCGCTCCATTTATATTCTCCACCCTTATAGCTTCACATAGATTTCTCCATGGGGTGCACCACCATGCCTTTCCTTTCCAGTCAAACACAATCACAATCACACATAAAAACATCCTCAATCATAATCTTGAGCCACATACACAACTCAGTCATTTACAATTCAAGCCACAACATAATCAATGTGGTTCCAGCAACATAGCATGTATATAACATAACCCATAATATAGAACAATTATTCAACTCGGTTCACATGCCATTCACAATCCATCATATAACCTCCATTCATGGAAAAATAAGAAAATATAATTATATACATTACCAGACACGTTCCACATTTGTTTATGCCTCATCGTTCCACATCATCCTCTTCAAACTTGGATATACAACATATTTCCACTATGATGCAAAAAGTCAATAACAGATATTTAATCATAGCAAGTATTAACCCACTCACCTGAATTTCACGCTCTCGGCACTCCCACTTTGCACTTTGACCATTCCTATTGTAACCAAACAAAAACCATCAGAGTTACGAAAATAGAGAAATTTCCTACCACTACTCTCGACCTTTACTTACTTCTTGAATCATAACTCCTAACTGGTAATGAATATTCAAATGAAAATTTACCATTGGAAACTAGACTTAAAGAGCTTCCAACGATATAAAGTTTGCCCAAAACGGAGTTCGGATGAAGAAGTTATGGCCGATTGAAAAATAAACTAAAATTTTTCGATACACCTGGTGCCTGGGCGCCACCCATGCCTGGCGCCTAGGCGCCACACGTGGCACCTGGGCGCCAATTCCTTCTTCTTCCCATCTCACCTTGGCGCCTAGGCGCCACACATGGCGCCTGGGCGCCACGATCGCGACCCCTTCGCGATTTCTCTCGGTTTTGGCCCAAATCTAGCCAAATCTTCACCGTTTTTCATGATTTCTTCCATGGGATCTCACCCTTAATGTCTATGGAGCATTTAGACACCAAAATCACCAATTTTAATCGAGAAACAAAGCCGGAATCTCGATTTTACCTCAAACACTCTTAAAACTAGAAAATAGGGAAAAGCTTAAGAAATAGAAATTTCTACCTCGATTCCTTGCTTTCCCTATGTTGCTTGGCTCCTAGAGGCTCGCCCCGTAGCCCGAGATCCACCCTCCAAAGCCCGGTTGTAGAGTTGGAGTGTAGAGAGAGAAATTAGAGAGAAGGAGAGGAGAGAAAGTGAAGAGAGAGAGAGGAAAGGAGAAAAATGAATAAAAAATAGGTGAGACCACCTATATACTCGCCCGGGGTGAAATTATCACTTGCTCTGCAATTGACCCTCAGTCAAGACTAGCAAAAGTAAATTCATAAAATCTCACCTCAGGTGTTTCTAAATCCTCGGTGCCCCACAAATTTCCTTATTCACTTTAGTCCCTCTCAATATCTCAAACTCCACTTTAACCTCGAATCCATCATCTTTTCGGTACCGGACTCATAATTCATTCCCATAAGTTCTATTCTTCTTCTCGGGTTCCTACTTGGTCATTTCTCAAAAGTCCTCTATACTTTCTTTTCTTTTCACTTTAGTCCTTGAGAATTTGTAAAAATTTCCTAAATTAAAAATAAAAATTTCTATTCCCACATTTTCTTCACTAATTCAAAAAGAAAATTTTCCACATAATTAAATTTTTCACTAAACTTCAAATCAGACTTTAAATATTCATAAAAATTCTTGGGATATTACAGTCTTAAGTTTCCTTTTGATTCTCTTTGATGGGGAAGAAGAAAATGAGAATCATCTTATGTTATAATTGGGGACCATAATCCCTTTTAAGTAATTAATAAATTTAGTTACTTTTCAAGTTTGTGTAATTTCTAATTCTGCCCCTCATCAAATTAGAAATTGCACTCTAGTACCTGCATTTATATATTTAATGACAATTATGCCCTTAAACAAAATTTATTCTTGATTAGATTACTTTTAGTTTTTGCTTATTTACATGGTGACCCAACACATTTTAATATTACATATGGGCCTCAGCTAGATAAATAATCTAACAATCTCTCACTTGACCACATATGTATCCTTATAAATGTGTTAAACCTTATGAGCTCAAAATTTTGTTATTATATCTACAGGGCATATCTAAACAATCTCATCCATTAGATGTGTCAATATAGGACCAAAGAAGTTTTCGCTAAATTAATTTTAGCTAAACCTATCAATGATCACTAATACTAATACAACTAAATGATATAGATTAATCATGAAATGTGCAGCATGAAAATCACATGAATGTGATTTGTACATGTCGATTTTCAACTGGTCCTACTTTACTTTAGTGAGATCATCAAATAACTTTATTGAACAAAGTGTAATAAACTGAAAACCAAACTTTATATTAAAGCAGAAATAATCAAGTAAAACGTATGTGTATATAACCAAACATAAAACATAAAATACATGAATGACAAACTCCCACTAAACTGAAGAATCCTCATATTGTAATACATCTATGTGAGCAGTGTGCTCATGAAAGACCCTGGGTGGTAGACCCTTTGTAAGAAGGTCTACAATCATGAGATTTGTCCCTAAATGTTCTATAGAAACTTGTCCACTTTGTACCATCTCCTTCACAACTAGAAACTTGATATCAATATGCTTTGACTTGGTCGAGCTCTTATTGTTGTTGAAGTATAAAACGACTGACTTGTTGTTACAATATATCTTTAGTGGTCTTTCAATTCCTATTGCAATTTGTAGCCCAATGATAAAATTTCTCAGCCAAATCTCATGGTTAGATGTCTCATAACATGCCACAAATTCTACAGCCATGGTGGAAGAAGTAATAAGTGTTTGCCTGACACTACGCCAAGAAATAGCTCTACTAGCTAACAAATAGATATAGCCTAAAGTATATCTCCTACTATCTAGGCATCCAATAAAGTCGGAGTCAGAATACCTAATGATCTCCAAATGGTCTGACCTCCTATATGTGAGCATATAATCCATTGTTTTCTTCAAATATCTCATTACCCTTTTGTCTGCTTTCCAGTGATCAATACATGAGTTGCTTAAATATCTACCTAGCATGCCAACTATGTACGCTATATTCGGATGCGTTCAAACTTGAAGGTACATTAGACTCCCTACAGCTAATGAATAGGGAATCTTTTGTATTTCCTAAATCTCAAAATTACTTTTAGGGCATTGATTGAGACTAAATTTGCCTCCCTTAGTGACAGGGGTGTCAACTAGTTTACAATCTTGCATGCCAAATCTTTTAAGGACCTCATCAATGTAACTTTTTTGTGTCAATCCTAGAATACCTTGAGAACAATCTCGATGTATCTGGATTCCTAATTCAAATGAGGCATCACCAAGATCTTTTATCTCAAAATTTTTCGATGAAAATCTCTTGGTTTCATGCATCATATCGTTATCATTAGTGGCTAATAGTATGTCATCAATAAAAAAGACCAGGAAAATATACCTACTCCCACTGAATTTGTGATACACATAATCATCAACAAGATTTATCTCAAAACCAAATGAGATAATTACTTGATGAAATTTGTGGTACCACTGACAGGATGCTTGTTTGATAGATTTTGTCAATTTGCAAACCATCTTCTATGGGTCTCCAACCACAAAGTTGTCACGTTCCAAAATCTGAGCACGTGACCGGCACGAAAAGTGAATTTCATTTCACCTCCGTAAGCCTATCTTTCTCTTAAGCATCATACCATTCTTTTAAATACAATTAATCTAAATTACATAATTTAGAATTAAAATAAGAGAATTATTCATCTTTTCACAAAAGATAAGAAAATACGGCTAAACCGAGTTCTCTATACACACTACAGTTATTCACATTACATCACTGAATGAACCTACCCGATTATAGAGATTTTCTAGATTTATACAACTTAGAATAAGACCTAAACATTATACCTTTACCCTGAACAAATGAAAAGGTAATCATGGGCTAAGGATCCATAACTCTTTGTATAGATATTTACCTTCAACTGTCAACTCTGAAAAAAATGTTAATAAGAGGGGTATGAGCAAACCACGTGCCCCAGTGAGCAGACAACACAACACTATGACAAAAAAAATATCATGTATCAAAATGATAACATGCAGTAATCATACATAATCGATCATAATATAATATAATATAATTCATAATACTTCACAACAATATCCAAGTAAATCAAATATATTTCAATTTAATTCAAATAATTCACAACAGCAAACAGTGAAATCAATTTCACACATTTCCCGTACCAATCGGGTCGTCCAAGGTACCTCTGGATCATTGCCCGTGGCCCCCGCCGCATCCACCCTTATCGCTCCATTTATATTCTCCACCCTTATAGCTTCACATAGATTTCTCCATGGGGTGCACCACCATGCCTTTCCTTTCTAGTCAAACACAATCACAATCACATTTAAGAGCATTCTCAATCATAATCATGAGCCACATACACAACTCAGTCATTTACAATTCAAGTCACAACATAATCTGTAATACCCGTTAATTTCAGAATATAATTCGCTTAAGAGTATTTTAGAATTCTACAACGTTACTTTAGTTATTTATTTTGGTCATTTTTAATTTTCATATTTAATTGTTCTCTTTGAATATTATTTATGAAAATTGAGTTAAATGACTGGACTAAATATTTGCACAATGAGGGATATATTCTAAGAATGGTGAAATTCATGGAAAAGTGGTTGCAGAATGGTCAATTAATCCATTTATTGTAAATTGACTGGATGGGTTTGGATGTTGGGTTATGGATACCCATGGGTTATTGAATAACCCATTAGAAATATTTAATATAAAGTTTCAATAGTAACCTCATATTTTTCACTCAGCCGAAGGAAGCAGAAAAGATTCTTTCTCAGTTCTTCATTTTCTTCTCAAATCCTTTCCTTGATCTTCAGAAGTTCGATTATTTGTTCGGTTCAAAAGCTTTGTAAGGATCAAAGGTAAGCTTTAATCCGATTATTTTCCTTAAATTTCAGTTTATGTAGAAGATCAGAGGAGGTTTTGTTCTTGAAGATTTTCATGATAATTCATGAATCTCAGTTGTTTTAGAAGTTATATTTGAGTTATAATCGGTTAAAAGAGTTGAAATTCTGGTTTTGAAACAAGAAAGGAAAGGATGAATTTTTGAAAGATTTTTCTGCAAAACCGAGTTACTGTAGCGACCAGGGATTTCGAAACAAAATCTGGAAAATTTTCTTCGGGGTACTGTAGCAGTACTGTAGTGTCGGCAGTCAACGGTACTGTAGCAGTCAACGTTACTGTAGTGAACCATTACTGTAGCGAACCGACACTGTAGCGAACCGTACTGTAGCAAGCAGTACTGTAGCAACCCGTTACTGTAGCAGTCAGAAAATTTTACGTATTTTCGTGATTTTGTTTCCTTTCTTATGATTCCTTGTAATATATTTTACTAGGAAATTTTCCTACACAAATTCTAGTGTGGAACAAGGTAAACTTGGACAAACATCAAGGTGAGTGAATAACCTTGCTCAGCTACTTTGATATTACTAGTCAAAGTACAATATAAGTCCCATTTACAATATTATTTGGATAATAAGCAATTAATTTTTCATATGGGAGTATATGATGATCAGTAGAAATAAGAGTATGAAGAAACTATTTATTTCATGACAATTGTACTATGTGATGAATTCTCACTATTTTATTAATGAGTAAAGATCTACGGGATCTAATACACGAGTGTGAAAGGGTTAAAGTCCCATACTACTCGGTGTATATCTAAGAAATCTTATACACGAGTGTGAAAGGGTTAAAGTCCCATACTACTCAGTGCATATCTATGAAATCTATACACGAGTTGAAAGGGTTAAAGTCCCATACTACTCGGTGTATATCTATGAAATCTTATTCATGAGTTTGAAAGGGTTAGAGTCCCATACTACTCGATGTATAAGATAATTAATTATATGAGTAAATGTGGTATTTGTACTTTTGATATTTTATATAGTACAGTTATTTACTTACTGAGTTTTTAAATAAACTCACACTCCCTATGATTATTTTTTTTCAGATACAGAAAACAGAGAAGAAGAGAATTGTTTGAAGATTAGAAGCCCCTTGGGATTATTCTCTATTTCTGTCTGGTGGGACACCAGTACTTATTAATGTGGATATTAGAAAAGCTCTGTATTTTCTATAGGTCTCCTAGGCTTGCGATGAGATAGAAATATCAGACTATGTATGTCTATATTTGCTTATCAGATGAATATAATTCTGTAGTGTGGAATGAATGATTAAGGTTGAATGTAAAACCTTACAGAATATATGTATATAACGTATGTTTGAGAATTATATCAAATGAGTAGTATCTTTTCACATACTCAATTTTTGGGATGTGACAAATTTGGTATCAGAGGAAAGGTTTTATAGGTCCCCTATAGAGTACAGAGCAAAGTGATCTTTGTGGGCCCTTCCCTATTGTCATGAGCCGCGGCATGACCATAGGATTAGGTTCCATAAAAGACCTTGTAGAGTATAACGTCATTTTATAGATAACTTCTCAGTGGGGCTAGTAAATGATATTTTGTTTATGTCTGAAAATTGTTTGTTATGTGTGTAGATCTGTGACAGATCAATGTCAGAAGGATCTTCTAATAATAATGAGCATATGGGTCCAAGGAGGGCCATAAATCCACCAGTACATGTGCAAGATGATCCTAACCGTGGTGATATTTACATGCTCAAAGTACTGAGGGCGCAACTAGTGAGCAAGCAAGAAGAGTCGAACCTGATGCTCATGTCGGTAATGTAACTATTGCACATGTGATTCATTTGATGAATGAACGATTTGACCGATTTGAGGCTGAAATGAGAGGTCGAGCTGCACAAGCTAACCTGCCAGTGGATCCTCCTATTGTTGAAGCTGAAAATGTACCACCAGCTCCGTTAGCGGGAGGAGTTAATGTAAGAGAGGTAAGAATATCTGAATTCCAGAAAATGAGGCCTCCTACTTTTTCAGGGGAAGATCCCAAAGAGGACCCACAATGTTTTCTTGAAGATTGTGAAGCAATCTGTGATGCTATAGGGTGTTCTCCTACTCAAAAGGTAGAATTCACTTCCTTTCAGTTAAAAGGTAGGGCTGGTAAATGGTGGAGGAACTGGAAGAAAGCTAGAATTCAAGGCGCACCGCCAGTTATGTGGATAGAATTTTACAGATTGGTTATGGATGAATTTCTTCCGGCAAGTGAACGATCATCCAGGGCCAGAGATTTTCTGTATCTACGGCAGGGAACCATGACTGTTGATGAATATTCAGCTCAGTTTGTTAAATTATCTGAATATGCCCCTGAAATCATTCCTTCTGAAAGGAAGAAAATAGAAAAGTTTGTGGAAGGGCTTCGTGATGCCTTATATGATCAAGTGGGTTCTAATATGAATGATTACTATTCGTACTCAGAAGCTGTTGATGTGGCCCGAAGAATGGAAAGGAGGTCAAAGAATAAAGAAGAATATCGTCAAAAGAAGAAGGCCAGATATAGGAGATCTTTTAATCAAGGGGAAGACTCAGGGACTTTTACTGCACCACAACATGCTCCAGCCACTCCTACTAAGTCATCTTATTCTATAGCCAGTGTGGCTAAGCCTCGTTCAGAGAGCAGGGGTGGTTTTAGCTCTTCTAGTAGAGGAGGTACTCAAGGTAGAAGGGAAAAACCTCAATGTCCTGAATGTGGAAAGTTTCACTTCGGAGAATGCAGGTTAAACACTGTTGGTACAGGCTGTTTTCACTGTGGACAAAAAGGACATTTTATAAGGGAATGCCCTCAGCTCATGACAAGACCAGGTCAAGGGTCTACTTTGCCACCTCGACCACAATCTATTACTCAAACACCAACCCCTTCAACAGGGGGTAGTATGGGAAGAGGTTCTGGAAGAGGCCAAGGTGACCGTGGAAAACAAGCTGCTGGCAGAGGAAATGCAAGAATATATGCTCTAACCCGACAGGATGCTCAAACATCCAATGCTGTAGTTACAGGTATATTATCTGTTAATACTTTTGCTGCACGTATTTTGTTTGACCCCGGTTCTACTCACTCATATGTGTCACCCCTATTTGCCAAGAGATTTGCAATTGATTCGATTATTCTTAAAGAACCATTCTTGGTTTCCACACCGATGAGAGAGACTTTGATGGTTAAAACATGTTATCGTTCTTGTAAAATAATCGTTGGAGGCATGGAAACTGAGATAGATCTTATGGTTCTCAATATGTTAGATTTTGATGTGATTCTAGGGATGGACTGGCTATCTTCTTGTCATGCTACTATAAATTGTCGTGACAAAGTTATTTCCTTTAATATACCGGGGAGGAGTAATTTTGTGTTTCAAGGAGATCGAAGTGATGTACCTTGCAACATGATATCTATGTTAAGTGCCCAGCGTATGTTGCGAAAGGGATGTCAGGGATTTCTAGCTTTTATCAAAGATTTAGAAAAGAAAGAACAGAAGTTAGAAGACATTCATGTGGTTAATGAATTCCCAGATATGTTCCCAGAAGATTTACCTGGATTACCGCCAGAAAGAGATATTGAGTTCAGTATTGATTTGGTCCCAGACACAAGACCAATTTCTATTCCACCTTATCGTATGGCTCCTGTTGAGCTAAAAGAACTTAAAGAACAATTGGAAGATTTATTAAACAAAGGGTTCATTCGCCCAAGTTTTTCACCTTGGGGTGCTCCTGTTCTTTTTGTGAAAAAGAAAGATGGTTCTATGAGATTATGTATAGATTATCGTCAACTGAATAAAGTCACAGTGAAGAATAAGTATCCTTTACCAAGGATAGATGATTTGTTTGATCAGCTTCAAGGAGCAAAATACTTCTCAAAGATTGATCTAAGGTCTGGATATCATCAGTTACGAATTAAGAGTGATGATATACCTAAGACTGCTTTTCGTACACGGTATGGACATTATGAGTTTCTTGTGATGTCTTTTGGGTTGACAAATGCACCAGCAGCATTTATGGATTTAATGAACAGAGTGTTCAAATCATTCCTTGATAAGTTTGTAATTGTGTTTATTGATGATATTTTGGTATATTCAAAGAGTCATGAAGAACATACTGAACATTTGAGAAAAGTGCTTCAGACTTTGAGAGAGCATCAGTTGTACGCAAAGCTCTCAAAATGTGAATTCTGGATGAGTCATGTAACATTTTTGGGACATGTTATTTCCCAAGAAGGTATTCATGTAGATCCAAGTAAAATTGAAGCAGTAAAACAATGGCCTCGACCAACAACTGTGTCTGAAGTACGTAGTTTCCTTGGCTTAGCAGGGTATTACCGTCGCTTTGTCAAAGATTTCTCTAAGACGGCTCTTCCATTAAATAAGTTAACCCGAAAGAATGTTAAATACATTTGGGATGATTCATGTGAACAAAGTTTCACCCAATTGAAAGAGTGTTTAACTTCTGCACCAGTCTTAATTTTACCATCAGGACCAGGGGGTTACTCTGTATTCTGTGATGCCTCAAAGATAGGCTTAGGGTGTGTGTTGATGCAACATGGTAAAGTCATAGCTTATGGCTCACGTCAGCTTAAAAAGCATGAATTGAATTACCCCACTCATGATTTGGAAATGGCAGCTGTAGTGTTTGCCCTAAAGATATGGAGACATTACTTGTATGGGGAAACTTGTAAAATTTTTACAGATCACAAAAGCCTTAAGTACATTTTTGAGCAGAGAGATCTCAATCTAAGGCAACGAAGGTGGATGGAACTTCTGAAAGATTATGATTGTACCATCCTTTACCATCCAGGTAAAGCAAATGTAGTGGCTGATGCTCTAAGTCGAAAGTCTATGGGAAGTTTAGCTCACATTGCCACTATAAGGAGGTCTCTAATACATGAACTACAAGAATTGGAAGCTGATGGAGTATTCTTCGAGATCACTGAGTCAGGTACATTTCTGGCTCATTTAACAGTTAGATCATCCCTTGTTGAAAAAGTAAAAGCAACTTTAGAAGGTGACATTGATATGGTCAAAATAAGAGATAAGGCAAGGCAAGGTCTAGCACCAAGTTTCTTGGTAGATGAAGAAGGAGTCTTATGGTTTAATGGTAGACTCTGTGTTCCCAACATTGAATCTTTGAAGCATGAAATCTTAATGGAAGCTCATGGTTCACCCTACGTTGTACATCCTGGTGCTGTGAAAATGTATCAGGACTTGAAACAAGTTTATTGGTGGGAGGGCATGAAGCGAGACGTGACTGACTTTGTAGCTCGATGTTTGACTTGTCAGCAAGTTAAAGCTGAACATCGACGACCACCTGGATTGATGCAAAAACTAGATATTCCCGAATGGAAGTGGGAAAGGATCACCATGGATTTTGTAGTAGGTTTACCTCGGTCAACAAAAGGAAATGATTCAATATGGGTCATAGTGGATCGACTTACTAAGTCAGCACATTTTCTTCCTGTTCATACCACTTTCAGTGTAGCAAAACTTGCTCGACTTTATGTTAAAGAAATAGTGAAACTTCATGGTGTACCAATATCCATTATATCAGACCGAGGACCTCAGTTTACTTCTCGGTTCTGGAAAGTCTTTCAAGAGGCTTTGGGTACCAAAGTGAATCTTAGCACAGCATTCCATCCTCAGACTGATGGACAGTCCGAAAGGACAATTCAGACTTTAGAGGATATGCTAAGAGCTTGTGTGATGGATTTCAGTGGAAGTTGGGAAGATCATTTGTCTCTTATTGAATTTGCTTATAATAACAGTTACCAAGCCAGTATTCAGATGGCACCTTTTGAGGCTTTGTATGGGAGACGGTGTCGATCTCCTATAGGTTGGTTTGAACTTGGTGAAACCAAAATATTTGGACCTGAGATGATACAGGAAGATATAAATAAAGTTAAACTGATCAGAGAGAAGTTGTTAACTGCTCAGAGTAGACAGAAGTCTTATGCGGACAACCGACGACGTGACCTTGAATTTGCAATAGGTGATATGGTTTTCTTACGAATCTCACCTATGAAAGGAGTAATGAGATTCGGGAAGAAAGGCAAGCTTAGTCCGAGGTATGTTGGCCCATATGAGGTTGTAGACAGAGTGGGTAATGTGGCATATCGCCTAGACCTACCTTCCAACCTAGAGGGAGTTCATCCAATATTTCATGTGTCCATGCTACGGAAGTATCTTCTTGATCCTTCTCATGTCATTCAACCCCAAGAAGTTCATTTTGATGAAACTCTCACCTACGAAGAGGTACCAGTAGCTATCCTTGATAGAAAAGTCAAGAAATTGCGTACCAAAGAAATTCCTACTGTCAAGGTTCTTTGGAGAAATCATTCTCGCGAGGAAGCTACGTGGGAGGCAGAAGATGAGATGTGGAAAAACTATCCACATTTATTTGAAACTTGAGGTAAGATTTTAATTCGGAGGACCGAATTCTTTTAAGGGGGGTAGAATGTAATACCCGTTAATTTCAGAATATAATTCGCTTAAGAGTATTTTAGAATTCTACAACGTTACTTTAGTTATTTATTTTGGTCATTTTTAATTTTCATATTTAATTGTTCTCTTTGAATATTATTTATGAAAATTGAGTTAAATGACTGGACTAAATATTTGCACAATGAGGGATATATTCTAAGAATGGTGAAATTCATGGAAAAGTGGTTGCAGAATGGTCAATTAATCCATTTATTGTAAATTGACTGGATGGGTTTGGATGTTGGGTTATGGATACCCATGGGTTATTGAATAACCCATTAGAAATATTTAATATAAAGTTTCAATAGTAACCTCATATTTTTCACTCAGCCGAAGGAAGCAGAAAAGATTCTTTCTCAGTTCTTCATTTTCTTCTCAAATCCTTTCCTTGATCTTCAGAAGTTCGATTATTTGTTCGGTTCAAAAGCTTTGTAAGGATCAAAGGTAAGCTTTAATCCGATTATTTTCCTTAAATTTCAGTTTATGTAGAAGATCAGAGGAGGTTTTGTTCTTGAAGATTTTCATGATAATTCATGAATCTCAGTTGTTTTAGAAGTTATATTTGAGTTATAATCGGTTAAAAGAGTTGAAATTCTGGTTTTGAAACAAGAAAGGAAAGGATGAATTTTTGAAAGATTTTTCTGCAAAACCGAGTTACTGTAGCGACCAGGGATTTCGAAACAAAATCTGGAAAATTTTCTTCGGGGTACTGTAGCAGTACTGTAGTGTCGGCAGTCAACGGTACTGTAGCAGTCAACGTTACTGTAGCGAACCGGTACTGTAGTGAACCGTTACTGTAGCGAACCGACACTGTAGCAAACCGTACTGTAGCAAACAGTACTGTAGCAACCCGTTACTGTAGCAGTCAGAAAATTTTACGTATTTTCGTGATTTTGTTTCCTTTCTTATGATTCCTTGTAATATATTTTACTAGGAAATTTTCCTACACAAATTCTAGTGTGGAACAAGGTAAACTTGGACAAACATCAAGGTGAGTGAATAACCTTGCTCAGCTACTTTGATATTACTAGTCAAAGTACAATATAAGTCCCATTTACAATATTATTTGGATAATAAGCAATTAATTTTTCATATGGGAGTATATGATGATCAGTAGAAATAAGAGTATGAAGAAACTATTTATTTCATGACAATTATACTATGTGATGAATTCTCACTATTTTATTAATGAGTAAAGATCTACGGGATCTAATACACGAGTGTGAAAGGGTTAAAGTCCCATACTACTCGGTGTATATCTAAGAAATCTTATACACGAGTGTGAAAGGGTTAAAGTCCCATACTACTCAGTGCATATCTATGAAATCTATACACGAGTTGAAAGGGTTAAAGTCCCATACTACTCGGTGTATATCTATGAAATCTTATTCATGAGTTTGAAAGGGTTAGAGTCCCATACTACTCGATGTATAAGATAATTAATTATATGAGTAAATGTGGTATTTGTACTTTTGATATTTTATATAGTACAGTTATTTACTTACTGAGTTTTTAAATAAACTCACACTCCCTATGATTATTTTTTTTCAGATACAGAAAACAGAGAAGAAGAGAATCTGTTTGAAGATTAGAAGCCCCTTGGGATTATTCTCTATTTCTGTCTGGTGGGACACCAGTACTTATTAATGTGGATATTAGAAAAGCTCTGTATTTTCTATAGGTCTCCTAGGCTTGCGATGAGATAGAAATATCAGACTATGTATGTCTATATTTGCTTATCAGATGAATATAATTCTGTAGTGTGGAATGAATGATTAAGGTTGAATGTAAAACCTTACAGAATATATGTATATAACGTATGTTTGAGAATTATATCAAATGAGTAGTATCTTTTCACATACTCAATTTTTGGGATGTGACATAATCAATATGGTTCCAGCAACATAGCATGTATACAACATAACCCATAATATAGAACAATTATTCAACAATAACATACTTCAACTATCCGCATATGAATGAACTCAACAATTAGAGTATGATACATTTTAACTTAGTTCACATGCCATTCACAATCCATCATATAACCTCCATTCATG
This sequence comes from Biancaea sappan, assembly GCA_037074585.1. Taxonomy (NCBI): domain Eukaryota; kingdom Viridiplantae; phylum Streptophyta; class Magnoliopsida; order Fabales; family Fabaceae; genus Biancaea; species Biancaea sappan. The sequence continues at coordinate 26,283,653 of CM073500.1, forward strand.
AGAAAATAAGAAAATATAATTATATACATTACCAGGCAAGTTCCACAATTGTTTATGTCTCATCGTCCCACATCATCCTCTTCAAACTTGGATATACAACATATTTTCAATATGATACAAAAAAAGTCAATAACAAAGATATTTAATCATAGTAAGTATTAACCCACTCACCTGGATTTCATGCTCTCGGCACTCCCACCTTGCGCCTTGATTATTCCTATTGTAACCAGATAAAAACCATCAGGGCTATGAAATAGAGAAATTTCCTACCATTATTTCCGACCTTCACTCACTTCTCAAATCATAACTCCTAACTGGTAATGAATATCCAGATGAAACTTATACCATTGGAAACTAGACTCAAAGAGCTTTTCAACGATATAAGTTTCACTCAAAATAGAGTCCGGATGAAAGAGTTATGAACATTTAAAACTGATGCTACCGTAACGGTCAACGGTCAACGCAGCTACAGTATCGTTGACTAAGTCAATGCTACAGTAACGTGACCGAGTCAATGCTACAGTAATGTTGACCGAGTCAATGCTACAGTAATGTTGACCGAGTCAATGCTACAGTACGAGAAAATCTGAAAAAATTTTCTCGATGAACAGTATTTTCTGGAAAATTTCCAGAATGAACAGTGACGTTCTTCGTGTTCTTCATCCAAAAATCATAAAATCACATCTAAAACAACATTTCTTTTGATTTCTTCCATGAGTTTTCATCCTTAATGTGTAAGGAGTATTTTAACACCAAAATCCCCAATTTTTACCAACAATCCAAGCTCAAATCACAAATTTTCATCAAGAACACTAACTTTTTTCAAATATCCAAATTCTACGAATTTCTCCTAGTTTTCTCCAAATTTCTTGTTCTAATAACATCATAAACCACCTAGGAATGTTTTAGATTAACATCCACACTTAAATTCATCCATTAAAACTCAAAATCTTAATTTTCTTCCATAGGTCCGAAAATGGAGAAAAAGAGAAATAGAGCGGATAAAACTTACCTCTTTGCCTCTAAAACTCCTAAGAATCGGAAGTATGGTTAGAAAATATCAGATCACCGGAAAAACTTAAAGAAAGGATTGAAGGAGATGGAAATGATAGATGAAGAAGAAGTGGAGTCTCGGGAGGAAGAAGGAGAAGAGAAACTAATAATTGTACGTGTGGGCCCCACTAATTTTTTTTTCGATAAAATCGCTCATAGCCACCTTAGCTTATAAGATTTGTTCACTTAAGTCCTTGAGAATTTGTAAAAATTTCCTAAATTAAAAATTAAAATTTCTATTCCCAGATTTTCTTCACTAATTCAAAAAGCACATTTTCCACGTAATTAAATTTTTCACTAAACTTCAAAATAGATTTTAAATATTAATACAAATTATTGGGGTATTACAAAAGTATTCAGGTTGCACCATATAAATTGTTTCATCAATGTCTCCATTGGGAAACGCCGTCTTGACATCCATTTAATTAAGCTCTAAAAATTATAATGTGCAAAAAAGGCTATGACTGTCCTAAAAAAGTCCTTCGATGAAATCGGAGAGAATGTCTTTTTAAAGTCAATCCTTTCCTTTTGAGTATAGTCTTTAGCTATAAGACGTGCCTTATACTTCTCTATATTGCCTTTCGAATCCTATTTGGTCTTAAATATACAATTGCAACCAATGAGTTTTGCTCCTTCTAGTAACGGGATAAGCTCCCAAACTTTATTGTCTTGCATAGACTTATACTCTTCATTCATTGCTTCAATCCACTTTTCCAAATTGGAACTTTGTATGGCTTGAAGGATGTTGACAAGATCATCCTCCATCATACTACCATTTTCCTCATGTTCCTGAAGAAACACCATATAATCATCCGAAATAGCATTTCTTCTTTCTTTAGCGGATCGCCGTAAAGGCACTTGTTCTTGTTGCACATGCTCTTGAGGATGTTGAGTTTGCTCCTCAAGTTGCTCCTCTAGAACAACTATCTCATCTAGAATAGGGGTTTGAACAACAATGTTGCTTCATCAGAAACAACTATATGAATTGGTTCAGGAATTGAAATAGATTCATCCTCAAAGACAAAAGTCTCTAATCTTATTTCTCCCCTTAAACTCAATATCCTCGAAGAATATAATAATATCTATCTCAAAAATTGTCTTGGATTTAGGATCATAAAATTTATACCCCTAGATCACTCAGAGTAGCCAATAAAGTAACTGCTTACTATTTTAGGTTCCAATTTCCTTTCATTTGGCCTATAAGGCCTTGCCTCAGCTGGACAACTCTAAACATAAAAATGCCTTAGACTAGGCTTTCATCCCACCCAACGCTCATAAGGTGTTTTTAATAGTTGCTTTAGTTGGCACTCTGTTAAGAATATAAGTTGCAGTTTTTATTGTCTCACCCTAGAGGGACTCTGGTAAAGTTAAATGACATATCATGCTCTTTACCATGTCCTTAAGAGTTTGGTTTCGTTGCTCAGCTACACCATTCATGTAGGTGATCTTGGCATGGTGTGTTGTGGAATTATCCCACATTCCTCTAGGTATTTGGAAAAAGGCCCCAGACATTGTTCACCTGAACAGTCAAACCTACCATAGTATTCACCACCACGATCATATCTGACACTCTTAATCCTTTTGTTGAGTTGACTCTCAACTTCTACCTTAAATGTTTTGAACATGTCCAAAATTTAGAATTTTTCAGGAATTAGAAATAGGTACATATATTTAGAGTAATCGTTTATGAATGATACAAAATATTGTTGATCATTCCAAAAAGGTGTAGGAAATGATCCACAAATGTCCATATGTATCAATTCTAATATGTCAGAAGCTATATATGTACCTAATTTATTCTGTTTGGTCTGTTTTCCCTTAATGCACTTAATATATACATTAAAATATGTAAAATCAATAGAATCTAAGATCTCATTTGACACAAAACGTTCAACTCTATTTCTAGAGATGTGGCCTAGGCATTTGTGCCATAGTGCTCCTAAATCTATATTATCAATCTTTTGCTTAGACCATGAGATTCAACATACCGGATTTCATGATAAGAAGTTATTGTTTCAAGCAAATAAATATTGTCATAAACTGTAAGTGTACCAGTTCTAACCACATTTGAATTTAAAGACAAAATAACTGAATTGTTTCCAAAATTACAAAAATATCTTGATTTGTCCAAATAGGAAACTAAAACTAAATTCCATTTGAAAGACAATACAACAAAAGTGTCTAGTAAATCCAAATAATATTCAGTACATAATAATAATATAAAAAGCCCAATAGCTTCTACCTCCACTGACTCACTATCTCACATATAGATGCGTCTTTCAGCATTAGTTGGCCTTCGTTAGCTCAAGTAATCCTGCATTGAAACACTGATGTTAGTAATAGTAGCAGAATCTAACCACCAAGTGTTTCTAGGCACTAAAGCTAAATTAATCTCAAAACAGACTAAAGGGAGAAATGTACCTTTCTTAGCATGTCATGCATCCATGGTTATCAAGTTCTAAAACCTGGCTCGTAAGTTCATATAAGTTTTAGAACTTGATAACAAAATATTACTGGTTTGTGAGTAAGTTCTAATTTGATCAAGTTCGAACAAGTTCTAGAACTGGCTCATAGGTTTGTAGGTTAGTAAGAACCTATACAAACCTATGCTGTCCTGCCAACATCAAATTTTGTTTTAATGTTTTTCTTGTGTTTATTTGCAAAAAACCTTTATTTTTTTCTTTTTCTTGAGAAATCGAGTGCCTTTGTTCTTCAAAGTTTGACTTCGATATCTTGTTCTTCAAGCTTCATCTTTGTAATTGTTCTTCAAACCTCTGTACTCTGTAGTATGTTCTTATTCTTCAAACGTCTATTCTATACATCTACATCAGTACATGGCTTGAGAAACTGAGAACCTCTATTTTTTTTTCAATCTTTGTGAATCACTGAACTGTAATTACTGATTACTAATTTATTGTCATGCAAAAGCTGTGAAATGTGAATTTTGATTGTTGTAATGCTGTGTTTGATCAAGAACCTTTGCTCTCTTTGAATTTTTTATCTTTATGACTTTTAGAGATGTAATTTATGGTAAATTTTTATTATTTTTGCAATGTATGCCATATATGATATGTTCTATGGAAGAACTTTTTATATTTTTGCAATTTTAGTACCTATATATATATATATATATATATTAATTTACTTATGAAATTTTACAAGATCTTACGAACCTCGATTCGATCTTATGATCTCGATCTTTCCACCACCCTTCCGAGCCTATGCAAGTTCTAGAACTTAATAACCTTGCATGCATGATGTTTTGTACAATCCTTCTTCACATGTCTAGACTTATTACAAAAAAAGCAATTGTTTTCACCCTTATTTTTCTTCTTTTGTGCTAGACTCTTAGCAGCTTCACTCTTTTTCTCAATATGGTTCCATTTGCCCTTTCCCTTAGAGGTGCTAGTCAAATGAGCACTTTCAGTCTTATCTTGTTTTAATCAACTTTCCTCTTGCAAACAAAATGAAATGAACTCATTTAGAGACCATTTCTCTTCTTGGCAGTTATAATTGACCTTAAACTGATTAAATTATGCAAGAAAAGAATTCAAGACTAGATGTACAAGACATCTTTTGATAAATCAATCTTTAAGGTCTTGAGTTTTGAAACAAGATGAGACATTTCTATAATGTACTCCCTTATATTTCCTTGGCCTTTATACCTTATGGAAGTTAAGCCATGCAAAAGCATGCTTATTTCCGCTTTATCGCATTTAAAAAAGCATTTCTCAATTTTAGCAAAGAAATCATTAGTATTAATGATGTCTTCAGACATCATACCTTTAAAAGATTCTAGAATGTTGCGTTTCATGATTATTAGATTCATGCGATTTGAACAGTCCTACTTCTCGTAATATCCCCTTTGATTAGGGGTACTTGTGTAATACCCTAGTCTTTTCCATTGGTGAGAGAATGTACTTACTGTAGGGTTCTTAAATTCTTGTTTGATAATTATTCCATTTATGTGGCATATGTGGTAATGTTATGCTTGGGTTGGAATACTGTGATTGTATGATTGTTAAGTAAGTTGAATCAAACAAGCTATTGTAGTTGTGGGATACATAACATATTAGGTATTTTATTAGTTATGGGGTCCCAATTACCAATTAATATATTTTAGCTTTACTCAAGTTATTTATGTTTTATTTTCATAGGAGGGGACAAGATGGGGATTAATCTTATTGTGCTTCTTGGTAAACCTCATACTTGTCATCTTTTCTTCCTCATTTTCCCCCTTACCCAATTTGTCCATCTTTCTCTCTCTTTCGACCCTATACCCTTGCAAATCACAAAGACACTCATACTCACATTGTAAGCTTGGCAATCTCCTCCCTTCATCCCCTCTTGTATGCTTGAACCACCTTCCATTCAAGGTATGATTTCTCTTCTCTTTCTTTTATGTTGGTCCTCTCAAACCCTAGAGAAATTTAGGGGTTTTTCGAGTAGGGCCTTATGGGTATGTTTGGAGATTGCTCTAAACTCTTTCGACTTTGAATAACACCCTAAAGGAATGAACATTTGATGAAACCCAAGAATTTTGGTCCGGATTCAAGATTGAAGGAGGGGTATGTCTTCTTGTGGTAGGGGAAAAATTTTTAGGAAATGATAAAAAGTTATATTTAGAAGTTACTTTGGGTTTTGAATTGAATACATGCCCTCTTTGAACTCTTTTTCTATCTAGAAGAAGCTCTGATACTTAATGGATTATTGAATTAGACTTTTTAGTGTAATATCCCAGATTTTTTTTAGTGGTGTAGTGGAACTTTAAAATTAAAAAGAGAAAATTTTGGAATTGAGTGTAAATTTTAATTTTTACATAAAGTGAAGGGGCTTAAACGAATTTCTTAATCTAAGGGGGAGTTGTTGTGTAATTTATACAAAAAGGAAAGAGCTTATGGCAGCATCAGAATTAACCACGTGCTCCTCTTATATCCACACACAAAAAAAAAAAAAAGAGAAGCTCCTGGATTCTTAAAAACACATGTACATCTCTTTCGACTATTTCAATTCCATGATCCCATCGGGACTGTTCTGGACTCTGAATTGTCTCTCAGTGCCGATGTCGCTGGTTGCGGTGGTTCTTCACCATGAAAGGTGCTGGAGCAGTGGGTCTCGACAGCGAAACCATCTAGCAAGGGGTAAGGGCGAATAGAAACTGGTTTTGTCTGGGATTTTCTTTCTTTTTCATGCTATAGCACGTGTGCCAAGAGGAGTTCAGTTCTCTTTCTTTTAATTTGTGTCTTGGGTTGATAGAGGATGTGTTGAAGTTGGGTGAAGGTCTATAACAGAAGTTTTAGCAGAAAGAAAAATAAGAAGAAAAGAAGATAAAGATTGAGAGGAGAGGAGCTGCCACATTTCTTCTTTTTTTTAATTGTTCCCCTGATTCTAACTTGCTCCTAATCTGTTAAGTAGTGGGGAATATAATTATTTTTAGACTTGGCTGAATGATTCTAAGTGGTGGAATGTAGCTCTGACCGAGGGAAAATTAGAGTAAGTATGTGAAGAGAGAAATTAAGAAAAGGATAGTGGAAATTGAATCATGTTTGTTGTCACTTACTGCTGTTAATGTTTTTGACTGTTTGTGGTATGAAATTTGCTCAGATGATCGTGAAATTTGGTATCCTAGTTGAAATGGTGTCCAAGAGTGTGTCCAAATTATTTTGGAATTTTCTAGGTTGATTTGGTATCCCTAATGCACCAAAAACAGTAGCTGAAGTTTGATGAATATAAAAATGAGACTGTTATGGCATGCTGCCGTTTTTGTGAATTTTGGATAACTAAATCAACTCCTAAAATCATGAAATTTTTGTGAGAAATTCTTAATATAGTGGCAGTGTGATCTGGAAAGTTTCATGGTCATTAAAATTGATTTGCTTGGTCAAATAGGCATGGAAACAGCACTTGTTCAGTGTAGAGTAAAGTTTGGGCAATTTAGGAAATTGGTTTGGTCTTGGTAGCTAAACATCTCTTTTTGATCTGAAGTTTTTATGGTATTTAGCTAAGACATGAAACCAATGATATACAAAATGTCATTGCATTTGGATATGGTTAGGATGGTCTTTCAAACAAAAACGTAGAACCTATAGCATAAGTAAGCAGTTCTGATGTAATGGTACTAAAGTGATGATTTGAAGGGCCAAATGGTGGATTTTTGGGCTGAAATTGTTATCCTATCATATTAACACATGAATAAAGATATATGTCAAGTATCATGAATTTTAGAGCTATGAATTGGTACCAATAATTTTGTAAAGTTTAGTACAGAATTTAGCAGAAAAACAGAACAATGTTGAGTGCTTGGTGCATTAAATTCTAAAATGGTGTTTTTTCTTTTTTAGTTTATTTTCTAGGCCTCTTATAAGGTTTTTGGCATCTTTCTCCAATTTGAAGAGTACAACTTAGCTAGGAATTAAGGTGAGTGGGTTAATACTTGCTATGATTAAATATCTGTTATTGACTTTTTGCATCATAGTGGAAATATGTTGTATATCCAAGTTTGAGAGGATGATGTGGAACGATGAGGCATAAACAATTGTGGAACGTGTCTGGTAATGTATATAATTATATTTTCTTATTTTCTCATGAATGGAGGTTATATGATGGTTTGTCAATGGCATGTGAACTGAGTTGAAATATATCATACTTTGATTGTTGAGTTCGTTCATATGCGGATAGTTGAAGTATGTTATTGTTGAATAATTGTTCTATATTATGGATTATGTTGTATACATACTATGTTGCTGGAACCATATTGATTATGTTGTGACTTGAATTATAAATGACTGAGTTGTGTGTGTGGCTCAAGATTATGATTGAGCATGTTCTTGGATGTGATTGTGATTATGTTTGACTAGAAAGGAAAGGCATGGTGGTGCACCCCATGGAGAAAATTTATGTGAAGTTAAAAGGGTGGAGAATATAAATGGAGCGATAAGGTGGATGCGACGGGGGCCGCGGGCAACGATCCAGAGGTATTCTGGACGACCCGGTTGGTACGGGAAATGTGTGTGAAATTGATTTCACCGATTGCTGTTGTGAATTATTTGAAATGTATTTAATTTACTTAGATATTGTTGTGAGGTATTATGAATAATATTATATTATATGATGATCGATTTATGTATGATTGCTGCATGTTATCATTATGATGCATGATATTTTTTTTGTCATAGTGTTGTGTTGTCTACTCACTGGGCACGTGGTTTGCTCATACCCCTCCTATTGACATTTTTTTCAGAGTTGACAGCTGAAGGTAAATATCGGTACAAGGAATTATGGATCCTTAGTCCATGATTACCTTTCATTTGTTCAGGATAAAGGTATAATAGTTAAGTCTTATTCTAAGTTGTATAAATCTAGAAATCTCTGTAATCGGGTAGGTTCATTCAGTGATGTAATGTGAATAATTGTAGTATGTATAGAGAACTCGGTTTGGTTGCATGAAAAAGAATTGTATGATTTTTAAGAGAAAGATAGGCTTACGGAGGTGAAATGAAATTCACTTTCCGTGCCGGTCACGTGCTTAGATTTTGGGACGTGACATTTAGGGTCCTTGTGCTATTAGTCGAAGCATCCATAGCTGCCCAACCATGGGCGCCCAGACGCTTGCCTAGCAGCCATGTGATGAGCTACCTGAGAGTTGGGTAGTTGGCGCCTCTGGGCGCTAGCTCCCCTGAGCCTACCTGAGATTTTTGAGACTGGCGCCTATAGGCACCAGCCTCCTGTGACTTCCTCCTATCATAAAATGTTCTTTTTAAAAAAACCTTTCTTCCTTGTACTCTTGTCCAGAGATTTGGGGCATCTGACTTATATGCACCTCTTCTTCTTCACGTTAGCCGACAAAATTAATTTGATTCAAGGGTATTGGTAAGATGATACTAAACTAAGGTGAGGGTAACCAAATTTCTTCTTATTAAATTTTGTTAAATTCTATTATCTTGAGATGTTGGGAAATTCCGGTAATATTGTGACGTTTATTGTAATACCCGTTAATTTTGGAATATAATTCGCCTAAGAGTATTTTAAAATTTTACAACGTTACTTTAGTTATTTATTTTGGTCATTTTGTTAATTTTCATATTTAATTGTTCTCTTTGAATATTATTTATGAAAATTGAGTTAAATGACTGGACTGAATATTTGCACCATGTGGGATATATTCTAAGAATGGTGAAATTCATGGAAAAGTGGTTTAAGAATGGTCAATTAGTCCATTTATTGTAAATTGACTGGATGGGTTTGGATGTTAGGTTATGGATACCCATGGGTTATTCAATAACCCATTAGAAATATTTAAAATAAAACTTCAATAGTACCCTCTCATTTTCACGCAGAAGGAAAAAACTGAAAATTGAACAGTGGAAGTTTCGCTCGTTTCTTCATCCTCTTCTCAAATCCTTACCTTGATCTTCAGAATTTCGATTATTTGTTCGGTTCAAAAGCTTTGTAAGGATCAAAGGTAAGCTTTAATCTCATTATTTTCCTTAAATCTAAGTTTATATGGAAGATTAGAGGAGGTTTTGTTCTTGAAGATTTTGATGATAATTCATGAATCTTAGTTGTTTTAGAAGTTATATTTGAGTTAGGATTGAGTTATAGTCAGTTAAAAGAATTGAGATTCTGGTTTTGAATCAAGAAAGGAAATGATGAAAATTCTCTGGGAAGTTTCTGCAAACTCGAAGTTACTGTAGCGACCAGAAAGTTTGGGAAAATTGTTCGAGTTACTGTAGCAGTCACTGTAGTGTCGACAGTCAATGGTACTGTAGCAGTCAACGTTACTGTAGCGAACCGTACTGTAGCAAACCGTTACTGTAGCAATCAGAAATTTTTGCATATTTTCGTGATTTTGTTTCCTTTCTTATGTTTACTTGTAATATATTTTACTAGGAAATTTTTCTACACCAATTCTAGTGTGGAACAAGGTAAACTTGGACAAACATCAAGGTAAGTGAATAACCTTGCTAAGCTAATTTGATATTACTAGTCAAAGTACAATATAAGTCCCATTTACAATATTATTTGTATATTAATCAATCAATTTTTCATATGACAGTATATGATGATTGGTATATTTTTACAGAAATTCAAAGGAACAAGAGTATGTATAAATTATTTTGTTTCATGGAAATTGTACTATGTGATAAATTCTCATTATTTTATTAATGAGTAAAGATCTACAGGTTCTAATACATGAGTTTGAAAGGGTTAAAGTCCCATACTACTCGGTGTATACCTATGAAATCTTATTCACGAGTTTGAAAGAGTTAGAGTCTCATACTACTCGGTGTATACCTATGAAATCTTATTTACGAGTTTGAAAGGGTTAGAGTCTCATACTACTCGGTGTATACCTATGAAATTTTATTCACGAGTTTGAAAGGGTTAGAGTCCCATACTACTCGGTGTATACCTATGAAATCTTATTTACGAGTTTGAAAGGGTTAGAGTCCCATACTACTCGGTGTATACCTATGAAATCTTATTTACGAGTTTGAAAGGGTTAGAGTCCCATACTACTCGATGTATACCTATGAAATCTTATTCACGAGTTTGAAAGGGTTAGAGTCCCATACTACTCGATGTATAAGACAATTAATTATATGAGTAAATGTGGTATTTGTACTTTTGATATTTTATGTAGTACAGTTATTTACTTACTGAGTTTTTAAATAAACTCACACTCTCTATGATTATCTTTTCAGATACAAAAAACAAGGAAGAAGAGTATCCGTTTGAAGAATAGAAGTCCCTTGGAATTATCCTCTATTTCTGTCTGGTGGGATACCAGTACTTATTAATGTGGATACTAGGAACGCTCTGTACTTTCTATAGGTCTCCTAGGTTTGCGATGAGATAGAAACATCAAATTATGTATGTCTATATTTGCTTATCAGATGAATATAATTCTGTAGTGTGGAATGAATGATTAAGGTTGAATGTAAAACCTTACAGAATATATGTAAATAACTTATGTTTGAGAATTTTATCAAATGAGTAGTATCTTTTCACATGTTCAATTTTTGGGATGTGACATTTATGATTTTATAGCATATGTTCAAAAGATCTTAATTGATTATGATATAAATATGATGTAAGTATATAAGTTAGAAATGTGGTTGAATTATGTATGAATGATCATAAAATATCTAGTTTGATTACTATGTGAATATGTATGTGTTGTGATGGATTATGGTTGGGCTTCGGTGTCCCTAGTCTCATGTTGCTGCACGCATAGTATGGGCCCGTGCGTTGTGGTTGTGAGTTGCTTAAGAATCGATTGGCTTCTAACCAGCATTCATATTATGCGTTATGGATTAGGCACATTGGCTTCGGTATCCCTAGTCTCACGTTGCTGCACCCACAATATGGGCTAGTGCGTTGTGGTCGTGAGTTGCTTGGGAATCGATTGGCTTTCATCCTACATGTGAAATGAATTGCTTATATGTTTTCTCTTGTTTATTTATTAATTATAAATTGCTATATTACCCTTACTGAGACATCCATTCTCATTTTCCATTTCTCGCAACATTTTAGATTTAGAGACCCTTGGAGAAGGCATCCTTGGTGAAGTGTGATTTGTGTCAGCACCACATTGATCAAGGTATCGTATATTTTGGTTCCCCACTGTTCTTTTGTAAAAACTCTAGTTGTTCTCTGTAAATTGGATAGGTGAGGATTGGGATGTAACCCTTATAAGGGTTGTTATTCTTGGGTGCTTAAGCTTTTGTTTAGATCTAATTGTTGTATTCTTGGCATGTAGTTGTAGAATGCAAACAATTAGATACTTGAAACCTTAGAATGTAATAGATGGTGAACTTTCATTTATGATATCTTGTTCAATTTTATACCTACATAATGATTGTATCTTGTGCATATTCTCCTTGAGTTTGATCTTTAGTTTTCCATCAAGGCTTACGATGGGTCGTGGTGACTCCAGCGTGTTGGTCGTGCACATGTATGTGGGTCGTGACAACTTGCATCCGTAAGTGAAGAGAGTTGTTGTTCCCTGAGTGCAAGGTCTAGATCTATGCAACCAAAAACGATAAGAATGTTCTCTTTCCAATCCTTAAAGTTGGTACCATTACTGGAACTGAATTCAAGTTAACAGATATTATTGCAATAGTTGATAAAGAGAACAAAATAAACATAATAAATATATGCTCACATCAATAACCAAAAAATTCAATCAACAAATTCAACATAAAAGGCATTACTCATCTCAAGATACCTAGTGCAACATTAACATCACGTCTTTGGAGAATAATATTAACTGCTAGTGGTACTCTTATTGGAATGATCAAACATTGATAATAATGCATGTCAAATAATAAAGTCATCTTTGGATATAATTTAATAATTTATTATTCACATGTACAACCTTATAATTATCATGTATTTACCATCACAAGTGCACATGTAGCCAAACATTAACCTTCTTTTAGGTCGATTAATACCTACATGGATTTACATATACACAAAACATTTAACATTTTTCACAAGCTACTTACATAAGATAGGTCACTTTGGTGACTTCTTCCTTCAATTAACTCAACAAAATGTTAAACAGCCTTATATTTGAATTTTTTATTTAAATAAAATTAATTCCAATTTTTTTAATGTCCATGTATATTCATATATATATATATATATATATATATATATATATATATATATATCCAAAAAAAATTCTTGAATTTAAACTAAATGCTCAATATACATGTTTACAAATTAATTGTGTAATTAACATTAAAAAAACAACCCATACTGATTATATATAATCAAAATATTTAATCAATATTAATTGACACAAACAATTGTATTTATAAATAAATATTGATTATAAATTTAACAATATTTTGATGATATATAGATGAATATTAAATATTGAATCAAAATATTCCTCATCAAAATATCCATCAAAAGAAATTAATATATATATATATATATATATATATATATATATATATATATAAATAATAATGAGAGATTCATGGGAAACATATACTGCAATTTAATTATGCCATATATATATAGATATGGATGAAGAAACATATTCAAATGACGATGGAGTATACAATCTTCAATTTAATGACGCCACGGGAATATGGACGTTACCCACGGTTACTCTACGGTTGTACAGTTTTTTTTTTTAAGAACTCCAAAAATCAATATTTATCCAAAGAGATTTTAATTTAAAATAATAATAATAATAATTAAAATAAGCCCATATATGTGGCATCACCAAACCAAGTGTGGCGGGAGAACCATGTTGTTATCCTGAAATATGAACCATGACATGGGTGGAGAGTGAATCACGGTCATGGGTAGAATGATACCAACTTTGATTATGTTGGCATAACTTGAAAACCGGGTATACCAATTGAAACTAATTTAAACGGCGGGTACGCCACTTGTTATTTATTTATTTGTTTGTTTTGAAAACTTCAATTACTGTTGAATTTTGTGTAATACCCATGAAAAATAAAATATACATGCGTATTTATAAATTATGGTTACTATGCTAGTATACGGTACTGTTTACCTATATAATACTATTTACGTATATGATACTGTTCACTTATACAATTGAAATGTCAAGTACTAGATGTGATTTGGTCATAAGAGAAAATTAGAAAGAAGTTCGTAGGAAAAAATGACGTTTTATGTGTAAAAATACCCTCAGGGACTAAAATGAAAGGACTGATTTGAAAAGAAACTTAAAGGTTTAAGGTGAAATGACAGTTTTTCCCTTTAAGTTTTAAATAGTAACAAAACAATTCTAAGCTTTCCGCGTTTTGCACAGTAAATTGTATTATTAGAAATCTCATTTTCACGAATAGTAAGTTAAATATTTTATTAACGTATAGTATCAAATAGTACCTTTGACTTTTCCTATAAATAGCCCTTTTCATTTCACTTCTAAACTCACACCTTCAACTTCTCTTCTTCTCTCCTTAAGTTTCTCTTACTCCAATGCTAGGTCTTTGAGATTTTGGACCTTTCCTTTTCAGCTTAGGTAAGGATACTATGCCCTTTGTATGTCTTTCAATTTCAGAAGTTATTTTCTTAAGTATGTTCTGTGGTTGCGGCTTTGGCTGATCTTCCACATCAGAAAAACTGTCCTTAGCTGCTTACATATTATTTTGATTCTCTGATTACCGAAATAGAATGTAAACTGTGAAGAATACATGTCTAGGAAAGTTCTGGCTAAGGAAAGACCTGGTTTTTAAGTGTGTCCATTGTGACCATCCACTCTTTCCTGGGAACTTACCTGGTGTACTCTTTTACAGATTGTATTCTCTATTTCTGGTATAAACAGTCTCCGTATGTACGAATAGTGACTGTACGTATGAATAGTGACCGTACGTATGAATAGTGACCATATGTATGAACAGTGTCTGTATGAAAACAATCTTAACTTGTTTTCTCTAATCTTTCATGAAAATCTCTGTAGCGGAATACTGAAATTCATCTGTGTACTCTTGTCCATAACGAATTAGAGAAGTGATACTCGTACGGAATCCAAGTGAGTGAAACGACCCCGTTTTAATAGAGTTTTAGCATTACTGGTGATAAAAAGTATGTCGTAGGACACTCCCAAGATTCATAGGGGGAAATTGGATTCAGAATGACGAATTTAAGGAGATAATTAATCCAGAAGTACGGATAAGACAAAACAAGTATTTCATGATGATGTGAAGTCTGAATCTTTCAAAAACAGTTTAATGGTTATCTTGATTTGTGGTTTATAAATCTATAATATAGTTATATACTATACCTGTTATATGGATGAATATTATATTGTATTTCTAATTATGATATAAAATATTGTACTATTGATTGTGATTGAGCGGGACAGTACCCCCTTTCACGGCAAGACGGAAAACCCGGTTAAAAGGGTGTCTTGACCAATGAGTGTGGAGACAACGATTCCCTCAGTAGGGATATAGCCCGCATTGGTGATAAATCCGTGAGGCGCCTTAGCTAAGAGGATGAGGTTTGCGTCATGGCGGAAATATACAGAATTGGTGAGCTGGCCTGTGTGCGCTCTCCGGGATATATTGCCATTGATGAGTACTAGTAACGTTTGTTGAATTGGTTGTGCGTCATGGCAGAAATATACAGAATAGGTGAGCTGGCCTGTGTGCGCTCTCCGGGATATATTGCCATTGATGAGTACTAGTAACGTTTGTTGAATTTGATGAATTTTTATCTTCTTGTATGTAATTTCTAAATATGTCTATTGGTTGAGTATGAGCCTTCGGATATACTTGCATGAC
Organism: Biancaea sappan; assembly: GCA_037074585.1. Taxonomy (NCBI): domain Eukaryota; kingdom Viridiplantae; phylum Streptophyta; class Magnoliopsida; order Fabales; family Fabaceae; genus Biancaea; species Biancaea sappan. The sequence continues at coordinate 26,298,988 of CM073500.1, forward strand.
TGGTAATGTATTTGAATTTTATTAACGCGAGGCCGATTCGCTCACAGAGTTTAAAAGCTCACACTCTCTGTACAATTTTTTTTTGTTCAGATCAGGTTGCTAGCGAAGAACATCCGCTAGAGGAGTAGATCACTTTGGACCTTCCCGCTGTCCGGTAGGCCCCTCTTTTGTTATAGATTATGTTGCTCTGTAATCGTCTAGGACATCTAGGTCAGGGGTTTGGTATTTGGCTTGTATTTCAGTACAATAATGTATTTTATGTTGAGAATATATTATTATATGCAAATAATCTGTATGAATTTCAAATAAGAAAATTTGATATATTTTCTTCATGAATAGTTATTTTGATAATATAGAGATAATGACTAATAATTTAACTCATGGGTAGAATTTATCGAAAGGCTTACAGTGATGGGATATTCATTATTATACCGGTCATGTGCCCAAAAAACGGGTCTTGACATTTTACGTCATCAATCTGGGTGTAACTTGATGAATATGAAAATGAATATTATGTCCATACATGTTTATTCATTTCCGAAGGGAATAACTAACGAATTGCAAAAAGAAACTGACAATCACATACTTGAGATTAAAGTATGAGAGAGGAATCATATGTAGATTCATTAAAATCTAAAGTGCAGACCGAACTTGCTTTGCAAATACACAATAAAATAAACATCCTTGATCGATCATGAATTAAGTATGATAACTTTGATACCAATTATTAGAATTTTATGTAAATTTTATTGTAAACCTTAACCCATGTCAATTTATGATGAGAAACATGAAATAAAAATCGTACATGATGAATCTATAGAATCATGAAGAATGGGTAATGAGATCAATCTTTCAATTATAACTTTTGCTTTAAGTTTCCTTTTAGTTGTTTTTTTTGATGGAGAAAAAGAGAATGAAATCATCTTATATTACAATTGAGGACCATAATCCCTTTTAAGTAACTAATAAATTTAGTTACTTTTTAAATTTGTGTATTTTTAATTTTATCCCCTTATCAAATTAGAAATTGCACTCTATTATCTAATTGCACTTCGGTATCTGTATTTATATATTTTATGAAAATTATGCACTTAAACAAAATTTATTCTATGTTAAATCACTTTTAATTTTTATTTATTTAAATAATGACCTAATACATTTTAATATTATATATGGGAGATAAATAATCTAACAAATTTACATAAAAAATAATATTTTATGTGAAAAAGTCAAAGAATAAAGTAAAAAAATTATTTAATATAAAACTTGAAATTTTATGAGATAAAAATAGTTTTTCCTCCTTCATAACAAACACTGCAAGTAGTGACTTTTCTCGTGAATGAACAATAGTGAACAGTTTCATATTATATCATATTATGGCCAATGACTAATCTATGGCAAGCTTGACCCCAAGTAACAAGCTTTTAGTAATGTTATTTTTGTTGTTAAATTATAAAAATTATTTTTGTTAAATTTTAAATATTTTATTGTCAAAAATTGTTTTGACTTATAAAAAGATTAAATTAAAATAAATATAAATTTTTAAAAATTAAAAAAAAATTCAATGTTTCAAAGACTAAATTAAAATAATTATAATATTTTGAAAATCATATTAATAATACATACTTCCTTGTCGTCAATTAAGTGGACCCTGTTCAATAAAATTTGACTCTTTTCATCAATAAATTAGTTTTAGATTCACTATCCCAATTTAGGTAGCTGAAAATATTATAATTCCACTTCTAAAATTAATGTTAATAAATGTAATTTCACATGTTATGACGTGGACACACAAGTAAAAAAGGGAGAAATATCGAAAAGAATGCACAATGAGAATACTACAAAGTCGAATCTAAATTGTTTATTGTAACTCTTTGTAATTTTTATTAGAATTACAAAATTGTTTATTTTAAATTGAACGAGTTAAATAAAACATTATAAAAAAAATAAATCTTTTGAGATATTTTTTCTTTAATTTAAACTGTATAATTTAAAATGTATAAGATTGAACTTTGTAGTTTTCATAAGAATTATAGAGAATTCAAACTTTAAAAATATCCTACTTCATTAGAGCTAGAGATGCACAATAAAAATAAATAAATGGAGATCACATTCACATGATGGTTCCACTTTCATGTTCCCACAAAACAAAGTGCTTGTGATTTTTAATATGAAAAATGAGAGAGTACTGTTCCAAAAAATAACAACTGACTTGGAAGTGCACCTCGAGGATCTTCTAAGATGATCTCGGCTTTTGTTAATATATCGTAATTAATTTTAATTTTGTCCAAGAAAGCTACCAAAGAAAAACGACCGCTTGTGATGGATTTAAAAAAAAAAATAGAAAATTTGAAGTTTGTCATAGAATAAAACGAATGTGTTTGTCGTTTTCTTCTCTCAAACGGCTTAGTGAGTAGTGACCCAGGGCCAGGGAGGGATTCCACCAAGGGTGGATCACAATCCTGAGGATAATTAATTATGTGTGTGTTGGATCTAAAGCTTTGTTTGGGAATTTTAAAATGAAAGAAAAGGCTTAAATCAAGAGAGAGAGAGGGAAAGAAAAGATGGATCAAAGCACAAAGACTTTGGAAATTGGAACCGGAGAGAAGAGTGTTTTCTACTTCACTTTATTTTTGCATCTTCAATTGCTCCCAAAGTCCCAAACAACGCCTTAAGGTTAATGAATAGTGAGTTTGGTTTGAGATTTGTGAGGCAAAAAAAACCATTTATTTTTTCAAAACTTAACTTAAGGTGTTGTTTGGTTTTTTTTTTTCAAAATTTAATTCAATTTATAGACTAAATTTCATTTCATTACGTTTCATATTTTACAACATTAAATTTGATCAATTTAGATATAAAAAATTTTGTGATTTTTCAAAATGAATATAAAAATTTCAAATGTATATATAACATAGTTGATTTAAAAAAAAAGAGGTTATTGCTAGTTTAAAAATTGCTAAAGAAATACTATTTTACAAGTATAAATTATCTTTTAATAAAAATTATTAAAGATTTCCACTAAAAAAATTAATATTTAATTAGTTAAATAATAATAATAATAATAACCTGCAAACTAATCAATTACGCATTAAGACCTGTGGGGCATGTGGTTAGGTTTGGACATAAAAAACTTGCTCGTTTGGAGGCCATGCGACAAGTTTGAGCATAAAAAATTAACCTATTTAATAAATGGGGCAAGCTAACCTATTTATGTGACTAGCTTTATAACGAACGGATGTTTACCTATTTGACATTATTAGATTTGATAATTAGTTTTAAGGTTGGATCTATTTTTGTCTTTTAAACTCTCATTTAAAATAAAATATTTTTTTTTATCTATTTCTGTGAAAACGGTAAAATTTTAAAAGGCGGCTATTAAACCAAGTACACCATAAAATATGAAAAGTGAAAAGAAAAGATAAGTTTAATATTGGGATTCATGTATAAGGATATATTTAGGAAGTTGGGAATCATTAGTTTAACTGCAATCATGAAAGGTATGTAATCTTTGATAATTTATCGCCTCCTTTGCTGACTGCCACTTGGTCAGGTTCAGTGTAATCATATATGTAAACATCAAAGTTTGTCATTGCTCACCTCAGAATTGGACTGATCTGATCAAACTAAGTGAGAGTTAGTTATTGATCTGATTTAGTGATTTAGTTGATCTAAAAAATTGATTAACTAAAATATTGATTAAAATAAAAATGATAAATTAGTAAAGTAATTTTTATTTTTTGAAAAAAACAAAAGTCACTATTTACAACACAATTATTTATCACGTAGAATTTAGCAAACTTCAATTATTATTTTAATTTTTTTATCAAGTTATATTTTTTCTTTTTCTTCTTCTTAATTTTTATAATAATATTATTTGTGTCAAAAAAATAAGAAATAGAATAAGAAAAACAATAAAAAAACAATTACACACATATATGATAAATATAAGTTTATTAAGATTAAGTATGAAGACATTTATTAATTTATTTTATTATATATTTTTAATATAAAATTTATAAATATATATTTAATTATTATTAATTTGATTTTAGTTCAATCACGGTTAAACTAATAAATAATGAATCAATATTTTTATTTGCTTAATAATCAATCGAATTATTAAAATATTATTTTTAAAGATAATATGAATTTCTTTAATTATTTATATCTAAGACTTATTGAAAGATATCCTTGAAGTTTCATTTCAGTGTTATTTATTATGTTGTATAAATTATAAATTTAACTTATTATGAATTTTGAAAATTGTTTTTGTATTAATTATATATATATATATATATGGATATTTAATATTAATTAAATAATAAATATAAAGATATTTTAATTTTTATATTACAAATAAGGTCAATATGGCGTATATTTAGATTATAAAAATAGGAGTATAATTTTTTTAAAATAAAATAGAGGCCTATATAATCCAAACATCTCTAAAAAGAGAAGAGTATAATTACTTTTTTATAAAAAAAGTTCTCAACGTTCAATATCAAAAGCTATATTGAAGAATGATTCTCTCGATATTATGTTTAAATTCGAAATATGACTTTTTTTAAAAAATGGAATGCTACTATTAATAAATTCGCATTGTCAAATTCAAGAGACAAGAATCAAATGGGGAATAATAAGTACAGCATAATTATTATGAAACTGCAGTATGGTGTTAGCTACCACTAACCACTTTGGGAGGGGTTCTCCCCTTTTTATATGACTGAAAAAGGCAATTTTTGATAGGAGAAAGTATAGAATTAGAACGGGTCCGGATTTGCTGCTGTTCAATGTTTGCTTTTGTTGCTTTTCATTTTTAGCAACGGTTTTTACCGTTGCTAAAAGTTATGACAGCAGTTATTGCCAAAACTTTCAGCAACGGTAAAAACCGTTGCTGAAAGTGAAAAGCAGCAAATGCAAGGACTTCGAGCAGCAGCAAATTCGGATTCGAATTAGAACCCCACTATTGATGGGAAACGAAACGGTACTGGCTGCTTCAACTCTACCGCGTTTGTGATAAATAAATTTGAAAAGAATTAGTTATTTATTTAATTACGTAAAAATTTTTTTAGTAATACAAAATAAATTATATAATTAAAAAAAAAATTAAATTATTAATTTAATTCTAAAAAAATACAATTATTTTATTTGGTTTCCAAAAATTAATAAATTTAATTTTTAGAAATTTTTGTTTATTATATTTTACTTATGTTTATTAAAGTAAATTTTATCGATAAAAAATTAAAATTTGACAATAATTAATTTTAAAATTTAATAATAAAAAATAAATTAAACAAATATAGTTTTTAAGAATTAAACTAAGGTATTTAATTTTTTAAATAATAAATTAAAATAATTATAATTTTTTGAATTCTCGCTGAGCTGACGTGTCGTCGACCGGCTCGAAAGTGCATCGCACAGTAACATCAGGATGCCCTTATAAACACCTCTTTCTCGAACATTTTCGTTTAATTGCAGCGGAAACAAAGAGCAGAGTACTTCGCAGTTTTGCTACCGTCCCCTGCCTTTGCTTCTGCCTCTACTTACTGGTATTCCTACTTATCATTTTTGGAAAGGAATTTTTGATTTCGGCTTCACTTTGTTTATTTTTTTTTGGTTACTTTAATTCTCATGGAGCGCACTTGAGAATTGTTTCTTGCTTTCGTGTTTACGTGTTATCTTATGTAATTCTCATGTTTTAAGTCTGAATTTCCGATTCTATTTCTAATATTGAAACATTCTTGCAATTCTTTTTTTGCTCTGTCTTTGGTTTGATTTCTCTCGGGTATTATATTTTTATTTTCTTTTGTTCCATTTGTTTTCTTTCCTGTTTCTGAACGTATCAGTAACACACAGAGGAAACCAATTTTTTTGTCGAAGGTGATGACATTGATCATTATTTTTAACTTTAATCTAGTCAGTGGATTCGCTTTTAAATCTGAAAACTGAGCTACTCCTGCAAGTTCGAGGAATTGTGAATTATATACGAGAAACCTGTGTTTGTATCTGTAGATACCTGGTAAAGTGGATTCATTAAAGCTATTCTTTTTCTATTGACATATAGAGCATAATTACAATTTACATGTCAAATTTGTTTTAAGTTATTTATTTTCACAATTGACTGTGGGTAATTTTTCTTTGAAATCTGACACTGAAAGTTGGCATATGCATCGTTTTCAGGAGAGTACCATGGTATATATTTCCCGGACGGGTTCATCTAACTGTATGCGCAGTGAGATGATACGATGCAAAGTTGGGAATAATGCGGTTTTTAGCACAAGACACAAGTTTGATGCATCACGTGTAAAGAAAACTTCTGTTGGTTTCTCTTCCTTATCATGTGACTCTGCTGGGATGATTCAGATATCACTGAAGAGGAATTTTGCTGTAGCTGGATTTAAACGGGGTCATACAGTGATTGTTGCCGCCAGTCCTCCAACAGATGATACTGTAGTTGTTACTGAGCCACTTACAAAGAAGGATCTTGTGGAGTACCTTGCCTCCGGTTGTAAGCCAAAAGAAAAATGGAGGTGGCTTTTTTATTTCGTTCTCATTTGTTTCCTTGTGTCACATATTATCATACATCTTATTTTTGATAAATTTTTTTCTTCTGAGCTTTACGTTCATGATATCTTTATTTCTCCTTGCCAAGGTTCTTGTGCATTCAAGAATTTTTATTTCATTAGGCATACTGCATAGGGTCTTTTCCTTTAGTAAAAAAATTATCTGGTTTTACATGGTTTATTTGTGTGTTTCCTTTTTTGCATTGGAAATTATGATATTTGGGTTAGTACCCTTTGGATTATCAATCAAATCTTCCAAGGTTCTCATGTTCATTTCTCACGAGGTGTTAATTTCCATGTTGTATTTTGTCTCAGTTTGTCTCTTCAGCAAATTAGTATGGCACATCAGTTGGATGCCTTCAAGTTATAATAACTGAAAGATTTCTTATGTTAAAACTAGCTTATGTAGCTATAGGTAGTTAATTTAATCATGTGGGCCTGCAGAATAGGTACTGAACATGAGAAGTTTGGTTTTGAGTTTGGAGGCCTACGTCCTATGAAGTATGAACAAATAGCAGAGTTATTGAATGGCATTGCCGAGAGATTTGAATGGGACAAAGTAATGGAAGGTGATTATATTATTGGACTTAAACAGGTAAAATAGTTATCTCTGTATGAACAACCTTAAAACACTCTTTCGGAAGAATCTATGTTTCCAACCTTTTTTATTGGAGTCCTTCCTGAATCAAGAATCTAATTTTTCCCACCCTCACATCATGTGGACCAGGGGAAGCAAAGCATATCATTAGAGCCTGGTGGTCAATTTGAGCTTAGTGGGGCCCCTCTGGAAACTTTGCATCAGACCTGTGCTGAAGTTAACTCACATCTCTATCAGGTCAGTTGAATAATTGTCCGTAGGTTTATGCATAGCCATGGATAACCCAAAATAATTTGCCATTAGGTTAATCGAATTTAAATTTTGTTTTTAATCATTCCATTCAAAAAAAATTTTTTTAACCATAATTATAGTCAGCTTAGCTTCTCTTTAGATTTTGTGACATCTACACATCTACAAGTTAATTGAGTTTTCTTTTTCTTGGTGAGACACCTCGATATATATTTTTTGTCAAATTTATTTATAATCACTGTAAATTTCTTTTGGTAGGTTAAAGCTGTTGCTGAGGAAATGGGAATTGGATTTTTGGGAATTGGTTTCCAGCCAAAGTGGGGACTCAAAGACATACCTATAATGCCAAAGGTCTCTCTCTCTCTCTCTCTCCCTCCCCATTGTGCAAGACTTCCTTGCTGAACATGCGCAAATTATCAATTTATACAAGAAATTAAATGTCATGGAGATGCCACATGCTGAACTCACCACTTGCAATTCAGCTTTTATGTAAATAGAGAAAAACAGGGTCTGTCCTTGGGCACTGTGCCACTGAATTTGGCTCGATTTCCTGAAATTAGGATTAAATAACAGTGAAATTTCAGAGTCAGGCCTATTTAATAACTATGATGACCTACGGAATTGGAGCATGCTGATTTTATTGTCTTTAGCTAGGCTTGAGTTCATGATGGGAAAGGTGTGAAAAATAGATAGTTGCTTGTGAAAACTACTGATGTCATTTTTAAGAGAACGGGTCTGTTAGGCTTCATATCTTAGGTTGTGATTGAATAAACAAGTATCCAGTTTCTGAGATTTAAAGATAAAAAAGAATCGCGGCGGGGGGGGGGGGGGGGGGCGGAAGTCAGCTAGTTATGCTAGCACAAGTCTCTACGTATTTTACATCTGATACATTGACTATGCTTTTTATTTCCTTTTTACCTATGGTAGCTCTTGTCATAAAACTGCCAATTTCCACTGTTGTTCAGTTTGATATACGTTATTGGAGATTCATAGTAAGTTAAGCTTTTTGGTTAATTGGTAGTTCTGCAGCATAAACATGTTGTGCAATAGTTTACTGCTTATTTGTTGTTTGCAACTCTTGATAAGGGATAGCACCCTTTTTTAATAGTGTGGCAATGGTCTCTCTGTCTGTGGTTTTGTTTATTTGCTTTGTGGTCTGCATGCAAGTGACATGAGGGGAGGTGAGATAGTTAGACCTGATTGGCTAATTCCGCTCAATAACTGCACAGTGACAATGGCCTTTGGTGGTTCTATTACTTGCTTTCTGATATGGGTGTTTTGGCTCAGGGAAGATATGAGATAATGAGGAATTACATGCCGAAAGTTGGTTCCCTTGGACTTGACATGATGTTCAGAACATGCACTGTACAGGTGAAAATTTTGATACTTTGAGAGCTCATTATTCGTTAAGGGAACATAACCATTAATTTAAACATGGTGTAAATAAAATCTTCCGAAACAAAAATATAACCATCTCTCATACTGGATATTGATATATTTCAGGCTTTACTTTTATAGGTCAATCTGGATTTCAGTTCTGAAGCAGACATGATCAGGAAATTTCGTGCTGGTCTAGCCTTGCAGCCTGTAAGAAACATTGATCTTTTGTTGCAATTAGAAATTTGTGGCATGATATGCGATATAACAAGTATTATGTACCAAACAGATAGCAACAGCTCTATTTGCGAATTCACCCTTCACAGAAGGGAAGCCAAATGGTTTTGTCAGTATGAGAAGGTACCCAGAAATTCTCATTTGGTTGTTACCTTCCGTACGATGCAGTTTGCATTCTTGATATATCTGAATCAGTTTCCATACATTTTGGAACAGCCATATATGGACTGATACTGATAATGACCGCACAGGGATGCTGCCATTTGTTTTTGATGACTGCTTTGGGTAAGTTTGATAATTTTAGATAATTTGGTTGTGAAGAGTGACTGTTACTGCTAAGTAACATGACTCTAGGCTTCCCTGATTTTCTTGAAATTTAAAACAAGGGATGAAAAACACAATTGAGTTGTTAATTGTGTGAGATCTTTCAAGTCTTTGGCTGATCCTTCATATTGATTGGCCAAATCCGAATTACATTTATTTGAAATATACATATACTGGATAGCAGAATGCATGCATTGCATCAACTTTTGGAATGCTTGACCACAAAATCGACTTAATATCAAAGTCAGGATTTGGCATTCTCAAACTTTTCTTTAGTTACTTTTCACTAGTTCTAAATGGACAGTTTTGATGTGAATTTAAGTTGTGGACCTTTTTACTGCTTAGGTGGATAATGTGAATGTTGCACATGGAGATTGCCTTCATAGTACTTTTCCAATGCATACCTATTTCAACTTGTTCCTTGAGTTCTGGAGTCTCCATGTTTGTCCCTCAGTTCCAATGATCCAGAGTGTTTCCATCATATTTAGATTCATGACTGGAACATTTTAAAGGCTAAACACAATGTTAGAAACATAAATGATGTCACTTCAATGACTTTTTTTTAAATAAATAAAGGGAAACAAATTATCTTCGAAGACCCCTTGCTGGGGATTATTTAAATTTCTCTTTAGGAAGTTGCATCCATATGCAATTAGAATTTAGACAAATTTCTAATGTTTTTATAATCAGTTTGTTGGAATAATTATTTTATTTTATTTTTTTATGTGTCATCTTGGAAGGTCACTAAAAGCTTATCAATATATTTTTTATGTATTGAGTTTCTGGTTCTTTTTTCACTTTTTTGGGAAATTATATTCATGTGCAGTTAGACAATGGATTAATTTGTGTTATTAACATAAATTCTTCTAGATGAAGACTTGAAATAAAATATTGATATGATAATATTGTCATCTTCAGTGACTATTTTTCTTTCTTACTCTTAATTTGTGTTATTAACATAATATGCTTCATGCATCATCATTTCTTTTCAACTCTTTGATTGCAGGTTTGAGCAGTATGTTGATTATGCTCTAGATGTTCCTATGTATTTTGTCTATCGGAAAGGGAAATATATCAACTGTACTGGAATGACCTTCAGGGTTTCCATCTATCTTTGATATTCTTGTAATCTAAGGCTATCTTACGTAGCCCCAACATACTGTGTTTTGGAATTTGTTTCCTTGACCACTTAATTTATTTTCAAGCATTGATTTGTTCAGGGATATAATTGGTAAGTCTATAACATTGCAGGACTTTATGGCAGGAAAGCTTCCGTGTATTCCTGGTGAATTGCCAACCCTCAATGATTGGGAGAATCACTTAACAACAATATTTCCTGAGGTTTGCTCTGGCTGGTTTTGCAATTTGACCTTCATCTGATGCTTTTTTTGCAGCATCTATGCAGTTGCGCTAGTTTGCAATTTATTATTATTATTATTATTATTATTATTGCTACTCTTTCCTCAGGTCAGGCTGAAGAGGTATTTGGAAATGAGAGGTGCTGATGGAGGGCCCTGGAGAAGGTTATGTGCTTTACCAGCTTTTTGGGTGGGTGGCATTTTACTACGTCTGCAACTTATTTCTTATTTCCTACCTCTGACAATCAGATAGCCTTATCTTGGAGGCCACATCATGCAACCATTTAATGACCTATCATCTTAACATAGCAAAAGTGATGGCATCACTATTACTTGCAACTTGCAAACTTCATCTTTAATTTACATTTCTTTTATGATATTTAAGCCATTAATCTCTGCTTGCACGCAGCAGAATTTTTTCTTCATTTATCAACCAATTAAGTTGCTTCTCTCTCTCTCTCTCTCTCTCTCTCTTGGCCAGAACTTGTCAATTGCTTCAATTCAATAGCAGATACTCATTGTGATTTTCATCGCTATGTCAGGTAGGGTTAATGTATGATGAGGTGTCCCTACAAAATATTTTAGATATGACAGCTGATTGGACCCCAGAAGAAAGACAGATGCTAAGGAACAAGGTAATGTTAAGTCATTTAACAAAGTTTAGTAAAAGGGAAAAGGAGTGCTATATGGAGTGGAGGACCTTTACTTGCATGGAATTGACATGAATTTTTACCAAACATATTAGAGAATTAATAAATTTTTATATTTAAAGATGAGTGCTGTTCCACATGTTCTTTTATAAGAATCTTAAACTTTAGTGGGCTAAATATCAGTTGAAACTTGGATGTTGAAATAATTGTTCCTTTTCTGGTTTTACTATCTTGCTGTCACACACAAACACACAGGATCTTTCAGCCCTTGAAATGTTCCTCCACTTTGTTCATAAGGACTGACACGAGGCATTACATCCAGTGTTCATGATTTTATTAATTCATTTACATATATGTCAGATTTTCTTCCTTTGATAGTCACTATCTATTCTAGATTTTGATTCTGAGTTCTAACCATTTGTCTTTATCTGGTAGGTACCCAAAACAGGTCTAAAGACGCCATTTCGAGATGGTTTAGTGAAGCATATTGCTGAAGATGTTCTGAAGTTTGCGAAGGCAAGTTGTCATTTTTATGTTATTTCTGTTATCATCATTGTTCTTAAGAACGTCTATTTATATTTCTATAGGATGGTTTGGAAAGAAGAGGCTTTAAGGAAACAGGATTTTTGAATGAGGTAGCTGAGGTGGTTAGAACAGGTAACTGATTTAGCTGAGGTAGTTTTTTTTTTTTTTTTAATATTTTTGTTGCTTTGTTTAGTGTTGTGTATTTCAATCTTTGTGGTGGCAGGTGTTACTCCTGCTGAAAAGCTTTTGGATTTGTATCATGGAAAGTGGGGGCAATCTGTGGATCCTGTATTTGAGGAATTGCTTTACTGAGGAGTATTGAACTAGTTACTTCTTATGACAGTTCAGTGGGAGCCTTTATATATCAGTTGCAGTGCTGGTTGTCTCTGCTGTGAGCCGCTTGTTGATTGTTGATGACACAGGAAATAATTTCTTATGTAAATTTTGTGATGAGGCTTCTCATGTCATTTTTCATTTAAAACCATGATCTGATCAAACTGCTGTTGATCACATGTCATAAATGTGAAAAGCTATTCAGCTTAATCATCTTATCAAATGTTGATCAATGTTAATGGCAGGAACTAGGTACCACCATTGCTTTAAAAGCTGTTCCCCTCTAATTCTAAACACAAGACTATCTCAAATATGAATGCCGAGTTTTTTGTTTTTAGTAATATTGTTCTCCTGACAGGGCTACCAAAAATAAACTTGGGTGAAGATATGACATTGAGAATGTGAAATTTCCCCAAGCACTTCTTGTTGTATACTTGAGTCTGGAGTAGGTGGTTGCTGTGGATTAAACATTCCAACTCAGTCACTATGACTAGAAAACCGTTGATCCAACAGTATAACTCCCTAGGTAAATCCCAAAACCTTTGTTGTTTCACCAGATAGCAAATATCTTTGGACACTCTGGTATTTGATTCCTGTAGCCATGAGAAAGACGGAATAAATATAATTTCCTTGGGAGAAAGAACAACTTAGGATTCCCTCTCCAGTCATCACTCACTGTCTAGTGTCTTTATTGGGTGCGAAAATAGTTGTCCTGAGAAGGAGACAGGCTGCCATGTAACACTGATGATTCCAATAATTGAGTCCAAATTCTCTTTCTACATACTGGCCTTGTATCACTAGGTACATATATAAACTTATCTCTACACTCTAGTCCCACCTATAATTTGCGGGGGAATTATTGTTTGCTTTCTTCTAACCTGACATGGCTTAACCGTGCTTTTTGGATTAATAGGGAATCTAGATTCTCTTATTTTTAGGTGTTAAATAGTATCTATTTCGTGAATCATGATATTTCAAAATTGATAGTTACGGCTGAACAATAAATAAATAAATAAATGGTGTGTTTTGCCTTTTTTTTTTCTTTTAATGGTGGTCATTCATTCTAAAACAATGGTTACGATTCGTGAAATGAATTTTCTATTTTAAGTCAAAAGAAAAAAAAAAGAAAATTTAGAATTTTAAAATCTACTTTGTTTGAGGTAAAATTGATTACATGCTTATCAGAACATGCAAGGTACCTGTGATTTGAACCTCCCCCAGCAAAAGCATTGAAAATTTTGAAGTAAAAGGAGGCTTATTAAATTTCCAATCCATATATTGGTACAAAGAAACTTCAACTAGACTCTTCTTCTTCTTCTTTTTTTTTTTTTTTGAAATTCACAGTATCAGTTATTTTTAACACTGCTCTAACCTATTCACCAACCTGTGAAAGAAGTACACTCTTGCCATTGCTATCAAGGAAATGAGGTAAGAATTCTTTGTCCAGTCACAGTGGAAAAGCAGGATGACCAAACCAGGAAATGGACAAATTGGAATCCCATTGACAGATGGGGCATCAAACGGTAGGACGGACTGATAATTCAGATAGCTAGCATGAGGCCATAGGAACTTTCATGCAACTTGATTGTCGCCTTCCATATCCAGCTCATTAGTCCCCTTGGACTTTGACATGGCCTCCTCCTAACACACCCACATGAACTTATTAATTGAACTTTTACCAAATCTTCTTTTCCTTTTGACATAAAGACAAAATCCCATTACCTCCATCCTCCTGCATCTACAAAACCCCCCCTCCCCTGCATTGCTCCAACGCTCTTCCCCTCTCATCTTCTGCTCTAATATCTGATTCTGTCAATTCCCACAAGCTTTTTCCATATTTCACCATGAGAGAAATCCTGCACATCCAAGCTGGTCAATGTGGCAACCAAATTGGAGGTAAGTTTTGGGAGGTTATGTGCGATGAACATGGCATAGATCCCACCGGAAATTATGTGGGAAATTCCCATCTTCAACTCGAGAGGGTTAACGTTTACTACAACGAAGCAAGTGGTGGTCGCTATGTTCCTCGAGCCGTGCTGATGGACCTTGAACCAGGGACCATGGACAGCCTGCGTTCTGGTCCTTATGGAAGAATCTTCAGGCCTGACAACTTCGTGTTCGGCCAAAATGGAGCTGGAAACAACTGGGCTAAAGGCCATTACACTGAGGGGGCAGAGCTCATTGATGCCGTTCTTGATGTTGTTCGTAAAGAAGCAGAGAATTGTGATTGCTTGCAGGGTACTATATCCTATATGTTTCACTAGTTCAATTTTCTAAGTTTGCAAAAGCATCATTTTAGTTTTTAAACTTTGACTTAAATTTCAATTTCATTTCAAGACTTTATTTTGTATTAATTTTGTCTTGTATCTTTTTAATTAATTTTAATTTAGTTCTTGAGTTCTACGCCATCTAAATTACTAACAATCGATTGTAATGTAGCCACTTTTATCTCGTTCAACTAGACGTTCCTATCATATATTTTCTTGAAATAACAAAATTATCTTTTATTATTCACTTTGCTCTTTTGATTCTTTTGAATAATGAAAGGTAATTTTGTCATTTCAAGAGAATATTTAATGTGAAATATACTTAGCAAGACGAGATAGCGATGACGCGTGCAATAGAGGTGACTATGTCAATATCTATTGTTAAGAATTTAGACGACACAAAGCTTATGGCAAATTTGAAACTAATAAAAAAGATGTAAGACAAAATTAAAACTGAGTTAGAAGTTTATGAACGAAAATGGTAGTTGGAAGTTTGACTGAGGGCTATATATGATTTGGTGTATGACTTTGCAGGTTTCCAGGTTTGTCATTCGTTGGGAGGTGGAACTGGGTCTGGAATGGGGACCTTGTTGATATCAAAGATCAGAGAAGAGTATCCTGATAGGATGATGATGACTTTCTCAGTCTTCCCGTCTCCTAAGGTCTCTGACACAGTTGTTGAACCTTACAATGCCACCCTCTCTGTTCATCAACTTGTTGAAAATGCAGATGAATGCATGGTCCTCGACAATGAGGCTCTTTATGACATCTGTTTCAGAACTCTCAAGCTCACTAATCCAAGTTGTATGTTTCCCAATTCTACCTATCTTTCCTATTTGCACATCCCACAACATTAACATTAATTAGTTATGGACAAAACTTTGGCATAAGTTTTAAATAGGCAAAAATAGTATCTTCGTTCTTAAATTTTGACTAAATTTCAATATCATTTTAAAAGTTTATTTTATATTAATATTATCTCATATCTTTTTAATTAATTTTAATTTTATATTTCGAGCATGAAGAATAATTTTGTTATTTTAAAATAATATCTTATTTGATACGTGTTTAATTTGACGAGTTAGTATTAATATATATATTAAAAGCAGCCACATGAAGAACAAAATAGAAATTAATTGAAAAAAATGTGAAATAAAATTTACACTGTAAAATTTTGAAACAAAATTGAAACTTACATTAGGACACAAAATTAACTTGACCCGAGTCTTATACTATTGTGGGGTATGCGTAATAATGGCCATGTTTGTGTTGCAGTTGGTGATCTCAACCATTTGATCTCAACAACAATGAGTGGAGTAACATGTTGCCTTCGGTTTCCGGGACAACTCAACTCCGATCTTCGCAAACTAGCCGTTAACCTCATCCCCTTCCCTCGCCTTCACTTCTTCATGGTGGGTTTCGCGCCCTTAACATCTCGAGGATCCCAAGAATACAGAGCCCTCACCATCCCCGAGCTCACTCAACAGATGTGGGACGCCAGAAACATGATGTGTGCAGCAGACCCCCGACATGGCAGGTACCTGACAGCCTCGGCCATGTTCCGAGGTAGAATGAGCACCAAGGAGGTGGACGAACAGATGATCAACGTGCAGAACAAGAACTCCTCGTACTTTGTCGAATGGATCCCAAACAATGTGAAGTCAAGTGTGTGCGACATCCCTCCAACTGGGTTGTCCATGTCGTCGACGTTCATGGGGAATTCGACCTCCATTCAGGAGATGTTCAGGCGGGTTTCGGAGCAGTTCACGGTGATGTTCAAGAGGAAGGCGTTCTTGCATTGGTACACTGGGGAGGGTATGGATGAGATGGAGTTCACTGAGGCTGAGAGTAATATGAATGATTTGGTGGCAGAGTATCAGCAGTATCAGGATGCTGCAGCAGATGAAGAAGATGAGGTTGAGGAGGAAGAGGAAGGTGTGCGTGAATGAGAGCACAAGATGGAGAAGGTGTTGCTTGCTTGGTTTTGTGTGTTCTGTGCTATGAAAGTGGATATATTATATATTTATATATATATATATATATATATATGTGATTTCTGAACTGTTGGGGTTTTTATTTTATTTTACCATGTTGTGGATATTCATATTGTGCGTGTCATCTGGTTTAAAGAATTCTTGCTTTTTGGAACTTGTTAAATTAATGTCATACGGCTTTCCTTTTTGTTCCTGCACCTTCAACAAGTTTCTTTCACTGCTTAAATTTTCATTTATGGTTCAGATTGTGGCAAGAATTCTCCCGCCTAAGCCTTTAAAGATTGGAAGCGGATCCGGGTTTTTTTTTAATATTTAATAATAATATTAAATATATTTTTATTTAATAAAATATAAAAATTGAATTTTATGTTTAATAAAATATCATTCTAAAATTAAAAAATATTTATGTATAAGCAAATATAAGTTAGTAGAAATATGTTACATTTATATTTTCTCTCAATCCAAATATAAGTAAGTAGAAGTATGTTTCAATTTTAAAAAAACGTGTAAATTTTTTAAACAAAAGAAAGATTGCATCAGTTTTTATATATAAATATTTCTTAATTTTGGAATGATATTTTATTAAATATAAAATTCAGTTTTCATTTTTTTCAGTAAATAAAAATATGTTTTATATTTTTATCCCCGGAGCTGATCCGCATCCTCAATGATTTGGGTGTGAAATACCTGAACTGCTATACATATTAAATGAAGAACAAGAGGATAAAGATTGAAAGAATTTATTATATTGGAGATCAATGAGTAGAGAAATGGCCTATTTCAGGTTTACTAAATATAATAGGAACAAGTTTTTTGGTAAGTATTTTCGTACCCTTAATACTTTGCAGCATGTTTGTTAATGCAAGGATTTTTATAAGTGAAAGTTTGATTAATTTAATCATTTTGAATTTGGAAAAAATTATATTGTTAAGGACATTTATGAGTTCTATAAATTAGATTTTAAAATATAGGCATATGATGTATCGAATTTTTGAGTTGCTAATTTCTTAGATTATGTTTTAAATTAAAGCTTAAGTTCTAAATTCCTATTGATTATTGGGCTCTAGATTAAATGTGATCATATTTTGTTTTAGAACTTGTTTGGGCTTTTGAATGTTTTTTAGCCTCACTATCTATCTTAATATTTTAATCTACTGAAATTAGTTAAATCTATTAAATTGAATGCTTCTTTGGTCTATCTTATTTCATTTGTTTTTCACCGAAATATGCCTATCATGGATCTTATTTGGTTATGATAAGATTCATTTATGTGTAGAAAAAAGATATTATTATCTTTGAATAGAATACACAACGGACAAAATCTTGAACAAGTGAACAAAACTAAAGTGTTTTTATTCCTTCAAGTCAAACATGATGAACTTCATTCTTTTCCTTCCAAAAGCTACAAAGTGCATAAGTGAGAGAAGAAAAATCAACATTGATAGTAGCAAAAGCAGAATTGTAAACTACTTTTTCTAAAAAGTGAACTGTTGTTTCTGAAAAGTGAAGAACAAAAGAGTTGAAACAAAAAACTAGTGAGTAAAAGTATATATTCTCAACTTCTTTAAATCAAAGACTATAATCAGAACGTCTTCTCCCTCAGTAACCTATGAGTTGCGATAGGAAAAAAAAAAGACCTTGCATTTATTGAAAGCTAAAACTATAGAAGATCATAATGGAAGAAGATTGTTAGATTCAAATGAAGGAGCCTCCTCTCTCCCACAACTAGTTGCTTGAATTTGGACTATTTAAAGCTTCTCCAACTTCTCTCAACATAATTAAATGTTTGGAAAATATATTGCAGGTTTTAAAAGATTCTAAAATTATTGAGAAGAAAGAGAGCTTTTATAGTGATATTTTGCTTTGTGAGTTTTCTCTCATCTTATTTATGTGATAAAAGAAAGAGCATTTATTTTTTTATTTTTCTTTGTGAGATTCTCTCTCTTGTATCATACTCTTAGTGAGTTACTACACATCTTGTTGTATCTGTGATTTAAGAATCCTAGTCAAAGGACTAATAGTTTAAGTTTCTAATAATCTAATACAAATTCTAGGGTTCGGTATAAAACTTAGTTAGACTAATCTTTTAAGTAGAAGAGATTGTAAAAGATTAGAGTAGGTCTATCAAGTTAAGTTTGCTAAGATTTTGTATAAAATTAGTGAGTTGTTGGCGTAAAAGCAAGGAGCTGATTTTCAAGAGTTGATGTTGTAGTAATTTCCTTTTTTATAAAATTCTCTTGCTGTATACTTGGGGAGAAGATGTTAGAGCTTTTTTCTAGAAATACTTAAAGTACTATATCTCAAGGCATCTTGTTTTTCTTGTTTTTGTTTTTCAATTTATTTTAGAAACTTGCTTATCCTTAATATCACAGTTTCACTGAGTTTCTTGAAACCTAAATTGGTTCTTAGCAAACAGAAATATTTTTAGTGCACTCTATCTTAACAAAGGATAAAATTAATTTTCAAACAGTCCTTCAATCTTTTACCTTATAAGAAGTTAGCCAATAGTTTTCTAAATTTATATCTTTCAGGATATTGTTTTATTAAAAAAAAAGTATAAACAAAATGCAAGAAGTTTCTGAAAATCTTTCACATTCAATTTAACTCTCCTTCTTGAAAATATTATTTGACTAGCAATGTTCCTTAAATTATTTTTTATTCATTTATATTCAGGTGGTACTGTCAATACTTGCCACGTGATGATTTATTGTTGATATGGGTTGTCTACAACATCGAAGTGCAAATAAGGTGCTGACTAAATTAAGCCAATCAAATTAAAAGTATTACAGCATTCATTTTCCAGTCCCTTTGTGACATTTTCTTTTAACTCTCAACTATCAGCATCACTAAATATTCTAATCATTAATTTCCAATAGTGCATTAGGTCATACTTGTTATCCACAAACTTCCTGCGTAATGAACTTTAATAAAGATGCACAATCTATCCCTCCAACAGATGGTGCACCATCAAATTAACAGAATAAAATTGCATAAACCCTAAATTACAATAGCATGGCGAAACAATAATACCGAAGTACAACAAAAGCCACAAAAATACCACAATAAATATTCTATCCCTCCCCTATGGGAAACACATGACTCTTCAATTTCATTCTTGGTTTGTATTAAGATGAAATCAAACTTTAGATTTTCACTATTTTGACAAAATGATCAATAATATTTTTATAATTTCACAAATGAAAATTTCACGATATTCATGATCATGTTAAATGATAGTTATAGCTATTTATGTAAATTTAAGCTAATTTATTATTTGGTACACAAAGATAAATCTATTTTAATTTTATAAAAATAAAGGTGTGTTTGGTATACATTAAAAATTTAAAGAAAAGAAAATGAAAAAAAAATAAGAGTAAAAAAATGCTCTTGATATAACATGAAAACAAATGAAGACAAGAGACCACTACAAAAAAAATGTAAAATCTGAAACAAAATTTTTTTCGTCTAAAATTCTTTGTAATTATGTCTCACATTTTGCCTCTAATTTTTTATGTTTTAAAAAAATTAAAATTTGAGATAGCTTTTGACATAAAATTTGAGAGAATTTTTGTTGGTTTCAAAATCCATCTTAAATTTTGTCTATAATTTTTTTTAAATTAAAAATTAAAACCTAAGGCAAAATTTGAGAAAAAAATTTTCTGCCTCAAAATTCATTTTAAATTTCACCTCTAATTTTTACATAAAATTAAAATTTAAAATTTAAAACAGATTTTATAAATGAAAAAATGCTCCATCTCGAAATTTAACTTTTTACATATATATTAATTTACATTTTATAATAATAAATTACTTGTAAAGTAGTGGTAAGGTGTGTTATCAACAATAAAAAGTCATGAGTTTAAATCAGAGATTAATTTTTTTTAATAATAAAAGAATTTAAGTTAATTTTACCAAAATATCCGTAGCTAAAATATAATTGAAAAAAAATATGTAATTAAAAAAATATACTTTATCCATATGAATTTTTTCCATTATGCTGATTATCCTTATGGTTTATAAAACTTGACACATTATCTATCTAAAATTTTCATTTCATGCAAAAAAGTTCTTCAATCAATTAAAAAATTAGCCAAATTAACAATCAACACTAAATAGGATAAAAAACTGTCATGTTAGTTTCCAATTAAACACTTGTTGACTTGGTTAAGATAAGTTCATATCATCTTAACCCAAACACATGGCCCGTAACCCGACCACATGACCCGACCCGGTATAACACAATCCGATTTTGCCCACCGCGCCTGTTTTTTCCTCCATCCCTGTTTTTCCATGAGAGCAGCCCAGTCGCTTGGAGGCACGTTTTCTTTGGGCAAAATCTTTGGGTTAGTGTCTTTCCTTCACTCAACCGTGGGATTTCTTTGGATTTAGGTTAGAATCACTAATTTTTTGCTGTTTAGGCTTCGAGGAGCAAATTTTTGTCGATCAGCTCATTTCCGCCGCCAGCAACCAGCTACCTCCTCTGCCGCAGCAGTAAGCAGCCATCGCATTCAGAGGTATTGTTATATGAGTTGAAATGATTCTCTTTTGTTAGGTTTAAAATGGAAGTGAATATGAGGTTTTTAGAGGTTGTTTTATATGGTATTATTCTGTGAGATTGGAAAAAGGAAGTGGAGTAATGTATAAGCTTATTGACTTGCTGTGTTTCTGTTTTCGGAGGTAATCTCTATAGTAGAAGCTATGGTTCTAGAAGTAGGAGGTATTTGGAGTTCTTTTTTCTTTTATTTTTTGGCTGTTGCTGACTTGCTGATGTCTTCATAGTTGATGGCTTTACGCAGTGTTTTTATAATATATAAATTTCTATTCAATCACCAATAGAATCTTCCCCAAATTCATCACCTAAAAAAAATACCACCAGGAGAAATCTGTACCAATTTTTGTTATTTGAATAATTTGTATATATGTAATATATAAAAAAGTTTTTCTTTTAATTTATTGGTTCAACCAGATTGATTAATGACCTAATGGCTCTACTTGTGAGCCACGGACCCGAGCCCTTCACCAGGTCATTGACTGGTTTGGGTCCAAAACTATGCTTGTTATGGCTCCAGTGATATTGCAATGACAACTGATTTGCTCTACTGCATCTTCAAAATCAAAAGGGTAAGATTCATAACCTGTTGCTGTCTTGCTTTTCTTCTCAAGCTTTAGTTCTCCAAAGCTTCTGTAACTATTACTTTGCTTCTTCACATATAAGAGGTACTTGTCAATCAAGTGTTTGTTGAAATGCTGCATAGAACTTCATGAACCCGCAACATGTCGTTAACCTTACATTTTGGGTCCACATTCAATGATTATTTCCATGAAATTACAGTGTTAGCTTTATTGCGACCTATTTTTAAATTCTTACGCATTACAAGATATGCAGTATTGTTATCCCACTTGTTGCCTGTTTTGAGGTGAGTTAATAAATTTCACGGCTTACATTTTTCATTGTTTGGACTTCCTTAGATGAGGCTTGTGAAACCTTTCCAATTGTTTCTTGATGTTATGAAGACAACTGAGGGAAAACGAGGACGGTTACTCGGTTTAGATGTTGGCGTTAAATATGTTGGGATATCTGTCTCAGACATTGATAATAAAGTTGCTTCTCCTGTGAGGTAGAAAATCTCATACCCATGTCTTACAATCCATCTTAGTTTGGTATTATCTGATTTCAGAGATCAGTTAATCAAATGAATTGGAGAATTTATGTTGAGACATTTCAAATTTATAGCAAAAATGATAAAAAAAAAACCACAAATACCTTGAAGAGAGTGAAATTTGAAAACCCCTCAGGGTTTGTTATATTTACCAGGATTACTTAGGTATTTCATATCAATTTGTGTTGATGTTATTGGGCAAATCATCAATGTCTTCATTTCTCTTGGTTTGAATTACATTTGTATGGACATACAGAAGACTAGTTTCAATAACTGCATGCTTCTCATTCTCTATGCTGCCAGAGTTATTTGAGTATATGACATATGAAGTAGTAATTTCAGCTGTCTCTCTTTGAAGTTAAAAGTCTATTCTGTATATTGTTTAGCTTAATATGTTGTCTAAGTAGGACATGTTTCTGAATTTTCCTGGAGTTTTGGGTTAATGAAGATAAAGGAAATCCAAAAATAGAGTACTGAGAGATGAAGTACATTCTCTCTAGTATCTACCAGCTGCTACTTTATTACCGTGATCACCATGACATGCTGCCCCTACGTCTGCACCACTTTGATTTGGCACTATCAGTCTCATCATAACTATCATTGGTACTTGCTTCGCAATCCCGTAAACTATCACTACCCTAATCATCTCTATCAATATTACTCTTTACTCATCATTAGCAATTACCTAGTGTCATCATCACCACATGTCACTGCCACTACCTTCCAATACCCTTTATAGGTTAGGAGTTATCCTTCCTTTACAAACACCAACAAACTTTAATAATACAATTGTTGCTCATTTAATTCTGGCTTGGGAATAATCACTTGTGACATTTTACCCTTAAGGAACATCTATAAAGAGCATCGACTTCATAATAGGTAAATTACTGTATCATACTACATAGGATTTTCTTATTTAATATATGAATCAGTTTTAACAGCTAGACAAGCCATTTTATTCTTCTATAGCACTTGGCATGCAGTGTTTGGTTCTCCCGCCTTGACATTGATTCACGTTCTTGTTTTGCATACTCTGTGTAAGTTTTCCTTTCTACTTTTGCCATATTTTCTGTGAATAATGTGTTATTTTCAATGCCAGTGTTCTGGTCAGGACAAAGACCAATATTGATTTAATGGCCTCTGATTTTATTGAACTGGTGAGCTTGTTTTATCTCTTGCATTGGATTACATTTACACTGTCTTCCTAAATTTGTAGGAAGTATTTCTTGCCTTGAATGTGATAATAAATCATGTGGAAATGACTATAATTTGAAGAAATGAACAATGTCACCAATATTTTATTCTCTACTTTGTAATTAAAAACCCAATTACCTGAAAGGTACTCTTGTTATCAGCTCCTTGTTAAATTCCTTTGCTTTCTCATGTCTGTACTTGTCAATAATGAGATTATATGTGTGTTTATTAATACAGTTTGCTTTATTGTTGAGAATGATCCTTTGCTTCTTTTATTTGACCCATCAATTGTGCTTATTTCCTTACTGTCTGGGTTTTGTGGTTTCTCCGCTATGTCATGCCAGAGGTAATGTAAGGTTCCTACTTGATAAGCTTGATCTTTATGCCATTTAACACACTTCATTTCATCAACCTGTTATGCAGCATTATAGCAGTTCGCATTCTCTATTGACATGTCTTGAGACTATGCTCATTCAAACTTTAAATAAGTCTAAAATTCAAATCACAATGATATGTTGGGGACATTGCATGTTATACTAACATTCATTTCCATCTAAGTGAAGAATTTCTTTGTCACTGAGAAAATATCTTTTGCTTTCATGTCGCAAGCAGCTTTTGACTCTTGGAAACTCCTTCAGAATTGGGTCACAATCATTGTCTTAGGATTTTTATTGTGATAAAACTGTTTCTGTTTCAGCAAAGGCTTGGGCCTATATAAGTCTTCATCCTTGAGAAGCCTAAGGCCCTTTTCCTATCCTTCTTGTTCTCCTTATTTCAATTTTATGATGCTCAATTTTTTCCCCGTTAAGCACTTATATTTCTCCTCACATATTATGTCGCTTCCCTTTTCATAGACATTCTATTAATCATGAGCAGTCATTCTTTTGGGACTAGGCACAAAATCATGCTATGAAGTGTGAACATTTAATGTTTTCACTTTTCACATGCATCATATTTTTCTTTCAATGTTAATGAACTCTTAATTTCAGTTCATTTGCGGTATCTGTTATGCAGCTTCTAGAGAATTGAGACATAATGATTATGAGTCATGCCTTACCATCCGGTGTTTTAACGCAGATCTCTAAACTTTCTTTGAAGGGCTTTGTTGTTGGTGCCTCTATTGATAGACAACGATCTTCTTCCGATGTGGGTTTTATTTTTTCAAAATATTCTGGTTCTATAGATTACTGCTCTTCCCCCACTTATAATTTATTTTTACTTCAGGCTCTTGTTGTGAAGTCTTTCATTTATGACCTCTGTGACACAGGAAGGCTTGAAGGTCTACAATATACATATTGGAATGAATGCTTCACGTCAAAGGTGAATCCATGTGACTGCTATATTAGTGTGAGATAAATATTGTAAATTTTAGAGAAGGCGTTTAATACAGTGTGAAATCCATGTAACATTATTTTGTGATTTAGCAACGAAAATGATTTAATTGAGACAATACAAATATTTCAAGAACTAAACTAAAACACTTGATTTTTTAAAAACCAAATTAAGAAAACTATAATATTTAAGGGGCTAAGTCAGTAACTTACTCTACTTTTATAATGTAGAAAATTACACTAAACCTGAAGTTGAATTTTGTTTGTAGAATGTGGATGTGCTTCTAAAGGATTTAAACATACCAGCAGTTCATTTCAAGACTATCCGTGACAAGTTTGCTGCTGTTGGAATACTTCAGGTAAAGTTCTTTGATAAGAAATATATGGACTACAAAAAGTGCAGTAAGAGCATTAGACTAAAGCAACTAGCAAAAAACAATCTAGTTTTTGCTGACTTCTGATTCTTTTTTACCTGAAATTTATAATTTCAAGTTGTTGGTAAAGCCTTTTACCTTTAGTTAACTGTCTTAACTTAATACTTATGCGGTTTTGATATCCTAAGTTGCATGTTGATATGTTTAAAGATGTGACCTACGTTGCTGGGTTATAGCTAACGTCCACTTATAAGTTGGTAATTTGCAGGCGTACCTCGATTATGTTAACCGAAAAATGAAGCAGGCAGCCGCAGAAGAACTCTCCAAATAATGCAAGTGTTACCAAGCTTTTTCAATCTTTATTGCGCTAAAAAATTTGATTCTATATGATTGTAACTAGTCAAACTCTTTTTTGTATGTACATTTGTGTAAGTTTTGTTGAGTAAATTAATGATTTAATTTCCAAAATATTATATTTGTCTCAGCTAAGTCTTTGACGAATCAAATGTCTCAATTTAGTTTTTGAAAAATTATGTGTTTTAATTTGATCTCTTTGTTTGTGAAAATGAAAATTTTGAAATTTAATATTATATTTTGTAATTTAGCAATGAAAATGACTAAGTTGAGACATATAATTTTTCAAGAATTAATTGAGATAGTTATTTTTCAACAATCAAATTGAAAAAATTATAATATTTTAGATACTAAAATAATATTTTTTTTAAGTTTGCAATTCTAAGTGCAGAGGCATGCCACCAAAACTGCTCATAAAAACTTGCAATTGCATGGGTTTTATTTTTAATATTTATGCAGTACTGAATGATTGTATACTACAATTCATATTGTCACATAATTTGTAATGATTTTTTATAAAATTCACATAATTTAATTTTAAATAATAGTTGAGTTGGATTTTAAATTTAGGATAAAAATTACTTGCTTGTCAAAGTATGAACTAAGTTTTTTTTTTATTTTTTCATTTCAGTACTGCGTAAATATTTCTGCCTGCATTGCATGGCAGCTAGCTTCCTACACATGCGTTACGTAATAGAAATGGAAATGGAATTAATGTTGTAATAGGCCATTCCGCTCATTGTCTAATAATACAATATAAACTAATTTATATGAGCAATTTGGCTTACATTTGAAATACGGCTTAATGTATCTTGTAACCATTTACAGTTTAATTGAACCAGTCATAGTGTAGCAATAGCATCAAGTACGCAATTAGTAAATATGTTAATTTTAAACTTTGGTCTATATTTTAATTGTAATATAACTTTATTTTATGTCAATTATATCTCATATTTTTTTAATTAATTTTTATTATATGCCCCCGGTATACCTTTATTAACATATTAACGATAAATACTAATGTGACATTTCATCTTGTACCGTGCACACATAAGTATATATTAATCTACATTAACTTTGTCTAATGAGATTAGAATTTATAGTGACCAAAATGTCACTGTACATTCAATATTAATATAATGAGACAAAAGTATACTTCTGTCCCTAACATTTATATTGGGTTTCTGTAATATTTGCGGTTCTCAGGTATTAGTTTAAATTAAATTTTTAAGGGATAATTCGGGCGCGAGAGAATTTTTTCGATTGTTTAGTAAAGGAATGCGAGGTTAGAGGTGGTACCCCGGAGAGAATCATTAGTGACTAGGGACTGAAGAGGTGTGCACATGGCATTGAGGTTGCCAGATAATTACTAAGTCTAAGGAGGGACTAAATGCAATAAGAAAAATGCGGGATACCTAGGATATGAGGAATACCTAGTTGGAGATATTACAAGTTTGTCACTACTAGAGTTGATCGAGGGTTGATCGGATCGGGGGTATATATATATGAGTGACCACCCATTTCTCTCATTTTTCTTCTCACTACCTAAACTCTCCCTCTCCTTTCTCTCCATCTTCTCTCAACTCTCTCCACCCAAACTCAAGGTCTAGGCCTTAGACAAGCATCCTCCAATGACGAGGCGGGTCTCTGGTGACCAACTACTACCTGAAAAGTAAGGAAATGAGGTAGGTATCCTATTTTTCCCATTTTCTCTCTATTTTTGGATCTAAGGGGTTTTGAGTAGAAATTAGGATTGTTAGAGAGTTTTGAAGTTTGGAATAGTTTCTAAAACAAATCCTAGGTGCTTATTAATGAGATTAGAATCAAGAATTTGTAGGGGAAACAAGATTAGGGATGAGAATTAGAGATTAAAACCTAGAATGGAAAAGTTAAGGTTTTTAACAAAGATTTGAGGATTGAGACTTGGATTGTTGGAAATAATTAAAACATCCACAGGAAACCTTCTGACACAGAAGGAACAACTCAACAACTTTTACACTAAAACAATGAGATACCTCACTAGGTTCTTTCAACCTGCCCACACACAGATAGAGTATACAAAATACAAAAGAAGTTCTTACAGTTCACAACGAACTCACAAAGAGCAACTATAGAACAGTACACTTCTCTCTCATTCAAAATATAATGAGATACAGAATAAGTATTAATGCATGTGAAAACTCTTTGTAAGCTCCAGTGGTTGAAAGATGTTTGTGTCTTCATCCTTTATACTTTTGCTAAAACTAGCCATTGGCACTTTAACGCTCCATAATTAAAGAGGGAATGAAACTAATTGAATCTAGAGATTGCTTCCATATCTGGTACCTTGTTTCGAATAAATAGTCATGAGATTAGTAGATGTTTATTCCAGATTAAGTGTAGACTGATCCTTTCCTTTTGCAATTTAAAACTCATCATTAATCACGGATATGCTTGTTAAAGCACGATTGAGTTAACTTAAGATGACAGCAGATTTTGTTCCTCAATTTGTGACTTGACTTAAGCTGAATGTGTCTGCCAGTATTAATTATTCCTTAGGTGCATGGTTCCTTGTGATTTCTATAAATACCTCGTGGATTCCAGAATCAAAAAACTTGATCCGTCATTCTCCCTCTTTTTATTCTTGGCAATCCATGATACTCCCCCATAATGAGTGCATGGATATGTTTGTTAACTCCCCCATACTCAATGCCAGGGAACTTGAAAAAGAACCTGAAACTTAGACTTTCTCATAGATCAAGTGATTAGATATTATGAAATCAACAATATGAGATAACTATAATAATTTAATGCTGAGAGAAAAAAGACACAAGATAAAACATCATAACATGTATTGATTTTCATTCAGAAGATAACATCAACTTGCATACATAACAACTAGACTTCATAGAGCATACTTTCTCCCCCATTGTCATACAACTAAAAAGGGGCCACAAACAAAAACCAAGATAACAAAATATAGGATGCAGAGAAATAACACAGAACCATCGAATCCAGAGAGCAACAACGGAAAGGCCTAAACCTAGATGGACACACAGAATATAGGGGCTGAGCATAGATAGCAGTTGATGCAAGCATGTCATGAACTATGTTAACCTTGGCTTTTGCAAGTTGTAAACTAGTCTCAACCGATCTTAAGCAGCCAGATATTTCATCATTCATCTTCTTACAATTTCTTCAGCCACGAAAGAATACAAGGCATTCACAGATTCACGGATGTCGATAAGAAAAGTTTCAGCTTTATAAGGTGGTAGAGAAGATGGTGTAGGAACATCTGCAAGTTTCTCAGGAGCATCTTTAGAAGCTGATTTCACAAGATCATCTTGTGAGGAAGTATCATCAACCTTAACTGGGGCAGCAGGTGGGGATTCAATATCAATTGGATCAACAACTGGTGAAACATCGCCAACATCAACATTTACATTAATATGGGCAACAAGTGGTGGAGCAATTTCAAAGGTGGTAACAGGTGGATTGATCATCTTCCAAGAGGAAAGAGAAACTTTTTGTGTTTCGTCAGCGATGGCACTGGTAGGTGATAGTTCAGCATAAATAGGAACATTAGAGGTAGGATTAACATTTTTAGAACTCGAAGATTCAAGTTTCTCTAGAGATATAGGAGAAGGAGTTATCCAATAGCCGGATACTTTCTTAGACAGAGCAGGATCAGGAGATGATGTTGTAGGAGACACCTTTAGGGGTGAATTTTCTTTAGAGTATTTTGTAGACCCCTCATTTTCTTTTGGTACCTCTTCTAAATTCTCAAAACTGCTTTCCTTTTCAATCACTTTCGATGGCTGTTCTAGGCTTGCTGAACTCTCAGATAATTCAATTTCTTCAATCTTCTTAGCCTTGGCTCTTCCTTGAGTCACTCTAGCAGACTTCCCTGGAGGAAGTGATTTTTTAGAGCTAGTAGCCATTTCACGCTTTCCTTTATGGGCACTAGGACTTTTTTCTGAATTAGGGTCCTTGTCCTGGATCTAACCTTTACTGGTTTTCTTGAATCCTATATTCATTAATAACCTAATGTTGTAGGTTCCTTGTGGAGAACACAATGAGAGACATTACATTTGCTTATGTCCATGGGTCTCAAGTGACCTCCCATTAACCTCTTGTGGCTTTCTCCCTAGAATATCCTTCCAAAGAAATTTCTTTGTGACTACTGTAGCACTCAATACCCTTATCTAGTCATCTAATAATTTTAGCTATGAATTCTTAGGAGAGCTCAATCTTTCTCTCTTTCAGCATTGTGGTTGCTTTCATGTCATCTAGAAATTCCATATTCGCATAAAATTCTTTGACCATTTCAAGATAAACAGGTTTGCTGATTGAAAAGAATAAACGCCATACCATATCTGTAAATTTTTTGAAGTCAGTCTTTGCTCCAACAAAGAAATTGAAGTCGACTGTTCATACAGTAGAGCACTGCCTATACTGAAAGTCTAAAGAGTACCTTTTTTTCCATCTTCAAATATGAAGGTTTTCCTAGGTTGACAAGAGCCCATAGTAGCAACAGAAACATCAAAACTTTGTTTTCGCGTGGTGAGGCCATTGTTGCAAAGATAAGTGAGCTTTGAAGTTGAAGATGGAAGATGGTAGAAACTTTCTTATTTACTGAGTGTAGTGAGAAAAACAAGGACATATGTCTCCTTTATAACCAATGGTCCCAATGGTTACTTTCCAAAATCCACCAATGGCAAAGATGGCATTTACTGCCCGATTAAACATGGCACACGTTCCTAAGAAAGTAGCACATATAGGCTCAACCTTTTCTTGAGCCTCTGGACACATGGCAATGCAAGAATGTAATGAGGATATGAACAGATTTTATGAATAATGACAAAAAGAGAGAATATTTGAAAAATTAGTCATGATTGATTTTTAAAGATAGGGCACACATGGATGCAAGAAGGCACATGATAAATGCCATATAATAAGGAAATTTTAGATTTAAAGACAGAAGAACATACCTCATAAATTTTAGAGAAATTTGAGAAAAGAGTCTTTCGCTAGGGGTTTGGTGAAGATATCGGCTAATTGATTGTGTGTATCAACATAATCCACATATATATCACCCTTTTGCACATGGTATCTTAAGAAATGGTGTCTAATTTCTCTGTGCTTAGTTCGAGAATGTAAGATTGGGTTTTTTGAAATGTTGATTGCACTAGTGTTGTCACAAAATATGGGAATTTTGTCATGTTTTACATCATAATCTTGTAGCTACTGTTTGATCCACAGTACTTGTAAACAGTAGGAACCTAATGCCATATATTCCGTCTCAACAATAAACAAGGCAACAAATGATTGTTTCTTGCTATGCCAAGAGACAAGACAATGACCTAGAATTTGACAGGTACCACTAGTGCTTTTTTATCAATCCTACATCCTCCAAAATCACCATTAGAAAATGCAATTAGATTAAACATGCCATTCTTCGGATACTATAAGCTAAGGTTCATTGTACCTTCTAAGTACCTGAAGATTCTTTTGACAACCACCAAGTGAGATTCCTTAGGACCAGACTGGAACCTAGCACATAAGCATACGCTGAACATAATATCTGGGTAACTTGTTGTGAGACAGAGAAGAGATCCAATCATGCCCCTGAATTGTTTCTGATCCTTGCTCTTCCCAGACTCATCTTTGTCCAACTTATGTGCAGTAACCAAGTACCCATTGGGGTCCTAGCCTCTTTTACATTGTTCAAGCCAAACTTCTTTTGAATTTCTTTGGTATATTTTGCCTGGCTAATGAAGATCCCTTCTAAACTCTATTTTATTTGAAGCCCGAGGAAGAATGCTAGCTCCCCCATCATGCTCATTTCAAATTTGCTAGTCATGAGCTTAGAAAAGTTCTTGCATATATTTTCATTAGTAAAACCAAACATAATATCGTCTACATATATTTGAATAATAAGAATGTATTTTCCTTTAATCTTTGTAAAAAGAGATGTATCAATTTTTCCTCTTGTAAAATCATTTTCCAAAAGAAACTTACTTAACCTCCCATTCCATGCATGAGGAGCCTGTTTCAAACCATATAATGCTTTAGTAAGTTTAAACACATGATTTGGAAAACTAAGGTCTTCAAACCATGGAGTTTTTTTTACAAACACTTCTTCGTTTATAAAACCATTTAAAAATGCACTTTTTACGTCCATTTGATACAACTTGAAATTCTTAAAGCAAGTAAAAGCAATAAGGATTTGGATGGATTCTAACCTTGCCACGAGAGCAAATGTCTCTTCAAAATTGATACCATCATGCTGGTTATATCCTTGTGCTACTAGCCTTGCCTTATTGCAGACAATGTCTCCTTGTTCATCGATTTTTTTTTAAATACCCACTTGGTGCCTATTATTGATTTACCTTAGTGAGCAGGAACTAGATCCTATACTTTATTTCTTTTGAACTAATTCAGTTCTTCTTCCATGGCTACAATCCAAGAGTCATGCGCAAGAGCCTCATCAATGTTCTTTGGTTCAATTTGAGATATGAATGCCATATGGTTCATTTTTCGCATAGAGGATCTTGTCTTTCTTTCTTTTGTTGGATCACCAATGATGAAGTGGTGGATAGCTATTAGTTCCTTTCCATTCCTGTTGGACCTTTTTATGCTTTTTTTGAGATACATCATCAAGGTCCTGTTCAGGTTCCTAATGGATTTACATATTCTTGTTACTATGTTCTTTGTTAGTTTCTTTTATGATTAGTGCTTGTTCTATTTTTTCTTTTGTTCTCCAGACACAAGCTTGAGCTTAGATGGTTCATCATCTTTATCTATTCTATTCTTAATCTCAGTAGATTAATTAGTATCATCAAATTTCACATGAATAGATTCCTCAATATATTTAGATTTCGTGTTATATACATGATAAGCTTTACTGCTATTACAATAGCCAACAAAGATACCTTCTTCAGATTTAGGATCAAATTTTCTGAGGTTACCTTTAAGGTTTAAGATGTAGCCTTTGTAGCCGAAGGGATGAAAATAGTTAATGTTTGGTTTTCTTCCTTTCCACAGTTCATATGGTATCTTGTTTAGAAAAGGCCTTATAAGACACCTGTTTAGGACATAACACAAGCTATTGACAGCCTCAGCCTAAAGATTTTTTGGAAGGCTATTGTCACATAACAAGGTCCTTGCCATGTCTAGTAGGGACTTGTTCTTTCTTTCTGCAACGCCATTATGTTTAGGAGTGTCCTAGGGGTTGAGAAGTTATGTGATATTCCCTTTTCATTGCAAAAGTCCTCAAAAAGACAATTTTCAAATTTTGTTCCATGATTGCTTCTAATACTTGAAATTTAAAAACCTTTTTCATTTTTCACTTTTTGAAATATGTTCTAAAACTTTGGAAGTAATCACTTTTATTTGCAAGAAAGTAGACCCAAGTAAAATGGGAATAGTCATCAACTATCATAAGCTCATACAACTTCCCTCATAAACTGTGTGTTCTAATAGGACCAAAAAAATCCATATGAACCAACTGATGAGGCCGTGTGGTTCAAACATGTTCTTTTAGGGGAAATGGATTTTTAACTTGTTTTTCCTTTTGGCATATTGTTTTCCATTTTGGCATGCTTCACACACTTGGTTTTTCTCATAATGTATCTTAGGAAGACAACAACTAGATCATTCTTGGCAATTTTTGAAATAAGTTTCATATTAAGGTAGCCCATTCTCTTATGCCAAAGCCAACTTAGATCATTTGTTGTTTCAAGACACTTACTTGGAAAATAACATTTATCAGTCGAAGTATAGACATTTTCAAATCTGTGTCCTTCTATTAAGAACTTGTTTTCACCTTTGACACCGATAAAATATTTCTCGACTATAAATGTTACATCTACCCTCTATCATATTATTGGCTAGTACTAATCAGATTGTATTTTAAGCCTTCAACTAGAGAGACATTTTCAATACAGAAAGTATCATTTATACTTACTTTACCTAACCCGACAATCTTACCCTTTTGATTATTTACAAAGGATATGTTGCCAAGGTTCCTCTTCACCTCATATATATGTATATTTTTAAAGGGCCTGTGGCTACGGATTTGTGCCATGTGGCAACCCCTATGCAAAGAAAATAATAAGGAATGATAATAATTTTATGTTATTATAATTGATTAATTAATTAATTAATTAATTCTGCATAAGAAGACTTTTGACAAATATTAAAAATGGAAGGTTGTGGTGTGAATGGAGAGAGGAAGTAGCGTGATTTGATGGAATAAAGACAACAGGAAAGTTTAGTAAAGGAAAAAGGAAATAAAATCAGAGGGAATAAGAAAGTTTTCTCCCTCCCTTGTAGCACTTTCACGCCACCTATAGGAAGGAAACCCTAGCTCTTCATTCTTGAATCTTAGCTGCCACCCCTCCCTTATTCCTAACCCTAGCTCTTTAATTTTTGGCAATTCTATTAATACAAAAAAAAATAGAAACCTTTTTCCATTTGACCTACAGAGCTAGTTCTCTACCCCCTTTCCATTGTGCATGCTGTGACATCCACCCTTACACACATAAGAGCATTCTTGTTCCCTTGTTTCTGTGGTGCCTCCCAAAGAGTTTTCCCCGAAGAGAATTCACAGAATCACATAGAGTGATCTCAAATCTCATCTTGTTCAAATTTGTGCCTCTATCAACCCTGATTTGGAATTCAAAATCTTTTTTCTTCTCTTGATCTATTCATCTCTTGCTCTCAAGGAAAGAAGGATAGACCCCAACCATTGTTACAATTGGAAGTGTAAGGTAAGAACTTTCAAAATTCAAAGTTTTTGCATTTAATTTTCCTTTAAATTAAATCAACCATATCTTGCTATAGAAAATTCCAAAATTTTGACACCACTTATCCACAGAAAGATCTTTCTGTCTAGTTTCCAGAAAAACTAGATTCGTTTAAAAATTCCTTGTCATTTGAGAGTTTGACCAACGCAATGCATAGAGGTCAAAAACATAAACAAACAATTTTCTGTCTTTGGTTCTCTTAGTTTTAATTCCTCTTCTTTTTAAATAATGCTAGGAAATTCCAGCCCGTTATTAAAGAACTTGGGTATATTAAGTTAGGGTTAGGAAGAAACCCAAGTAAGTGGAATAAGCGTATCCTCTTAGTACCTAAATCTTATTCCTTTATTGCTTATCAAAATTATAGTGTTACCATGTCTTAGAAAACATTTGAATTTAAAAGAGAATTATTAAAATATGTTAATTGTATTATGATTCTTGTAAAGAAAGAACTAATTTAAATATAAAGTACATACAAATAATTGAATTTACAGATAAGTTGAATATGATGAAATTTTTGTTCAAATTTGAGAATAGGATGGATTAATTAACGATTTATGGTAAATTGCTCATTTACTGTAAAAGAGGTTTTGTATGGAAATTTCAAGAAATATTGAATAAGATTGAGTTAGAATTAATAATGTCACCTTGCTTATACAATAAACATAATGATCTTATACATTGCTTTTTTTTTTATTTGCTAAAGAGTGAGATGTATACCTCGTTGAACTATTTCATTATTCATTAATTTGTCTCATGCTAAGTTCTTACATATATTATGTGATAAGATTGTAAATACATGCACATTGTGGTGGTTCAAAATCACTTCCAATATGTATTAGTTTATTTGTATTGTTTAGTGCTGTTGGTACACACTCTCATGCTTGAGTCGGGGAGGTGGCCTGGGTAAGTATAACTCCCAATTAGCACCTTGACCCATGGGTAATGGTAAGCATCCCTTTTGACAAGGTGGGGAGGTGGCCTGGGTGAGCATAGCTCCTGATTGGTGCCCCGGTCCCTAAGGATGAGTCGTGTCATGGTAAGGAGGTAGCTTGGGTGAGTTAAACTCCCGATTGGCGCCTTATTATCGACATGTACCACTGGTTGATTGTTGTGATACTGTGTGACAAGGAGGTAGTCTGGGTGAGCTAGCTCCTATTTGACACCTTGTCATATTTGTTGCTTAATGTTGTGGATGCTGAGGTTCAGGTATGTTAATAAACCCTATCTCTAGTCGAGATGTGGACTTGGGATTTCATTATTGAATTACATTTTGTCACTTGCTTTCATATATGTTTGTTTTACTTACTGAGTTTCACAACTCACACTCGTCATTTTATTTGACTAGCGGATCAGGTTATTGAAAAGCACCCACCAGAGGAGTAACGGGAGCTTACGTGTGACCTTCTCATTGTCAAGTAGATCACCCTCTTTGGTGTCAATGTTAGGTTTCGCTCTATAGCTGTCTAGGGCACTTAGGAGGGGTCTTGGATTATCTAGTCATTTCTCTTTGAAACTATTAGGGCTTGTTTGGTTTGGGCATTTTCTGTTTTCATTTTCACTGAAAACAGAAAATAGACTTGAAAATGCGTTTGGTTGAGTTAATTGAAAACATTTTCTTGAAAACATTTCTTAAAATAAGCCTAAATTTGAAAACACCAAAAAGATGTTTTCAGTGTTTCAGGAAATACATTTTAGGAAATAAAGATTGAAAATGAAAACAGGAAATGTTTTCACAAACCAAACAGACCCTTAGTTTTCTTTTGATTACAATGGTGAATTGATGTTGGGAAATTTTGATCATGGATAATTAAGTTTGTCTTTTAACGATGTTTTAGGATTTTAGTTTATGATAACTCAAAGATTGATTAAAGGATATTTCATGGGAAGTTAGATTACATGCTCATTGACTGACTATGTTTGAGCTAGAATTATCCTGTGTGATGGAAGATATTCTTTGTACCACATTTACAGTACAGAGGAAGCAAGGAAATCAGGTATGATCCTTCTCATGTGAAATTTAACATGTAATAATTTGTCCTTGACTAGAAAGTAAACAAATGCTTAAGTGAATGGTGTTTACCATGCTATTGGGATTCATTGCATGATAATAATATGATTGTTCATGGCTTTCTTTGTACATATATTTGACGAGTAGTGTTTAAGGGTAAGGCTTACAATGTCGGGTGATGTCGTCACTATGCCGGTCATTCACCCGAATAGTGGGTTGTGACATTATTTTTTGTTTCCAGTCATATATCAGGAGCATCCAGAATCAAGAAATCAGCTCCCTTATTTTTGTTTTGTCCGAAGGCATATCTGCAAGAGATAAAATTTTAGGTACCTATTTTGTGGGTCCTCAGAAGGTCAGCTAGTACTTTCATGCCTGTTGGAACCCAAATTTTTTTTTTACACTTACTTTCTTTATGTTACTTATACAGTGGTAAGAAATATGACCTCTTTTCCTATAGTTATAACACGTCTTTGATGAAATTAAGGTTCTTCTTTTGAAAACTGATTTTGTTTTCTTATCTTTTCGAACATAGCCTATTCCTGCCTTATCAAGCGATTTCTTTTGATGTCCTAACATCAAGTCTAAGTTCTTTTGTCCTTGGACAAATCTACTTAGATCATATGTTAAGGCTTCGATCTTGGCCTTTAAGGCCTTATTATCAAAAATAAGGGATGAGAGAGATTGCTATTCTTCCAACCATTTTATTTTGGCTTTGATAAAAGTGTTTTTCACTAACAAGGTTTTCTAAATCTTTTAGAAGCTTGACATGGGCACATTTTAGATCATGATTTCTTTTTAAAACATGTTTTGAATCTTCCATCAATTCATCAAAGGTAAATGATAACTTATCGAAAGTACAAGGTGTATTTACCTCAGTTTCTTCATCATCTGACTCACTGTCTGCCATGAGACAGAGATTAGCTATGTTGGGGTCCTCTATGTCAGATTCACTTTCAAGAAGATCATCGTCGCTCCATGAAGCATTTTCTGCATTGTTTCTCCAATCTCTTTTATTTCTTGCTAACTTTGGACATTCAGCTCGTACATGTCTAGTTTTTTGTTTCATTGATACCTTGTTTTTGTTATTCTAGTATCATTTCTTGTAGTAATTGGCGAATCTTTTTGACATTAATGCTATGACTCTTCTCTAAACTTTGCTTTTAGGGCCACTCCTTTATCTGTCTTTTGTTGCAGCTATTCTGTTTCTTTTTGGAGATAAGTGACTTCATAGGCCATGAGTTTTCCTCGGAGTTCATCTACTGTCACTGTAGAAGTCTTTCTAGATTCCTCAATGGCTGTGGCTTTGATTCTCTAGGGTCTAGTTAAATTCTCTATAACCTTTTTGGAAATTTTCTCATGGCTATAGATTATTCCCATGAGATCAAGTTCATGAGTGATCTTTATGAGTCTTTGAAACATTTCTTCTATGGTTTCATTTTCTTTCATCTTTTAGTTATTGAATTGTTCTTCTAAACTATCGGTTCTGATTTTCTTGACATTCATGAGTTACACGAAGTTTCTCCCACATTTCTTTTGCTGAGCTACATCTTGAGAGTTTTTTAGACTCTTTTGAATTTACTGCACACAACAGATAGTTAATGGCTCTGAAGTTCAATTCATACTTACACTTTTCATTATTAGTCATTTCCTCTATTTTCTTTAGGACCTCCTTCTTGTCAATTTTATACATAGGTGTGCAGGGTCCTTTTGCAATTACCAGCCATACATCAACATTAAGAGATTTTAGGAAGATCACCATTTTGGTTCTCCAATATGTGTAGTTTGTTGAGTCAAAAAATAGGGGCCTATCAACACTTTGGCCCTGCGTACTAGGAACATGCATCATCATCAGTGTCTTGAGGATCTTTACTCTAGGATTTTAATCCCAAAATACTTACGACCTGCTCTGATACCAAATGTTAGTGCAACAGTATATGCTAGAGGGGATGAATAGAGTATATGTAAACTTTTTTGTAAAATAAACTTGGAACTTTAAACCTTTTTTAGTTCACTTATCTTTTTAAGAATAAGTTAATAGATACATACCTATTGTCGAGAGTAAAATAAAAGATTAGAAGGAAGAGATAACACCGAGATTTATAGTGGTTTGGTAGAATCATGAAGATTCACCTACATCCACTCTTTACAACACTGTTATGAGTATTTTATCCAAAGGGAAAATTCCCCAACACAAGAAACCAAACTAAGGCTCAACCTCCAGTTTTCTGTTACCAGGTAACAACCTTCAATCTGGGTTAGCAGATACCTACTTTTACTTTTAAGTAACTAAGGCTTCACACGTCCCTAGAAAATGTCCACAAGAAACCTTTTGACATAGAAGGAACAACTCAACAGCTTTCACACCTAAACAACAAGATACCTTGCCAAGTTCCTACAACCTATCCACACACGGACATAATAGACAAAATATAGAAGAAGTTCTTATAGTTCACACAGAACAACAATTGAGAGAAAAACTTAGTGTGTCCATTGTGACCCTCCACTCTTTCTTGGGAACTTACCTGGTGTATTCTTTTACAGATTGTATTCTCTATTTCTGGTATGAATAGTAACCGTACATATGAATAGTAACTGTATATATAAATAGTAATTGTATGTATGAACAGTAACCATATGTATGAATAGTATCTGTACGAAAACAATCCTAATATATTTTCTCTAATCTTTCATGAAAATCTCCGTAGCGGAACACTGAAATTCACCTAAGTACTCTTGTCTGTAACGACTTAGAGAAGCGATACTCGTACGGAATCTAGGTGAGTGAAACGATCCCGTTTTAATAGAGTTTTAGCATTACTGGTGATAAAAAGTATGTCGTAGGATACTCCCAAGATTCATAGGGGGAAATTGGATTCAGAATGACGAATCTAATGAGATAATTAATCCAGAAGTATGGATAAGACGAAGCAAGTATCTCATGATGATGTGAAGTTTGAATCTTTTCAAAAATCATTTAATTGTTATCTTGATTTGTGGTTTATAAATCTATAATATAGTTATATATTATACCTGTTATATAAATGAATATTACATTGTACTTCTAATTATGATATGAAATGCTGTACTATTGATTATGATTGAGCGAGACAGTACCCCCTCTCACGGCAAGGCGGAAAACCCGGTTGAGAGGGTGTCTTAACCAATGAGTGTGAAGACAACGATTCCCTCAATAGGGATATAGCCCGGATTGGTGATAAATCCGTGAGGCGCCCTAGCTATGAGGATGAGGTTGTGCGTCATGGCGAAAATATACAAAATTGGTGAGTTGGCCTGTGTGCGCTCTCCGGGATATATTGTCATTGATGAGTACTAGTAACGTTTGTTGAATTAGATGAATTTTTATCTTCTTGTATGTAGTTTCTAACTATGTCTATTGGTTGAGTATGAGCTTTCGGATATACTTGCATGACTGGTAATGTATTTGAATTTTATTAACGCGAGGCCGATTCGCTCACGGAGTTTAAAAGCTCACATTTTCTATAAAATTTTTTTTGTTCAGATCAGGTTGCCAACGAAGAATATCAGCTAGAGGAGTAGATCACTTTGGACCTTCCCGCTATCGGGTAGACCCCTCTATTGTTATAGATTATGCTGCTCTGTAATCGTCTAGGACATCTAGGTCAGGGGTTTGACATTTTGCTTGTATGTCAGTATAATAATGTATTTTAAATTGATAATCTATTATTACATGCAAAGCATCTCTATGATATTTTCTTCATATTTATTAAGAAATTGTTATTTTGATAACAAAGATAATTTAAACTCACAGGTAGAATTTATCGAAAGGCTTACAGTGATGAGAGATTCATCATTATGCCGGTCATGTATCCATAAAACGGGTCGTGACAACGAAAATCAGAATAATCTGACCACTCTTATTTAAAACTATGTTAGACTGTCCAATTGGTGAAGTTTTGCCTTGAAAATTTTATGTAAGGATGTCATAGCATAAATTATATGTCCGCCAAGTTTCATGAGATTTAGAATTGTTTTAGTGGTCAATACCTGTAAAGATCGTGACTGCAAAAGCTACAGAGGTAGTTTGGGCAGCAGCTGCATTTGAGTGGTTTTTAGGGGTAAATCAAAGTATTTCCTTTTGAAATTTTTATCTAAGATTCTAGACAATTAAGGATGTTTTCTACCATATTTCATGAATTTTGGACTTATGATGGCTGCCCAATAAATTCACAAAGTTCAGCATCCGAAATTTGGTCTTAAACAGATAATGTGGTGAATTAAAGAAATTTAATTGTTTTAAGGGAACTTACTTCTAATTATATAGGAAAAGTTAGATGATACATAAGGGGATAATCTCATGGCTTTTAGTTCCATAGTAGGTTCACCCAATGATATCTTAAGTGGACAATTTGAGCCTATTGAAGCAAGAATTGATCTTAATGAAAATTCTCCTTTTTCTTCAATCTTGAGAGGCAACCTTTAGTGCCTTGTTGATCCATTAAGGTAAGAATCTTGGTAACATTTGG
Source organism: Biancaea sappan (assembly GCA_037074585.1). Lineage (NCBI taxonomy): Eukaryota > Viridiplantae > Streptophyta > Magnoliopsida > Fabales > Fabaceae > Biancaea > Biancaea sappan. Next base: position 26,339,681 of record CM073500.1, read on the forward strand.
AAGTGTAAACATTGCTCCAGTGTGAGTAAGAATGATTATGTCACATCCCAAAAATTGAGCATGTGAAAAGATACTACTCATTTGATAAAATTCCCAAACATACGTTATTTACATATATTCTGTAAGGTTTTACATTCAACCTTAATCATTCATTCCATACTACAGAATTATACTCATCTGATAAACAAATATAGACATACATAGTCTGATATTTCTTTCTCATCGCAAGTCTAGGAGACCTATAGTAAGTACAGAGCGTTCCTAGTGTCCACATTAATAAGTACTGGTATCCCACCAGACAAGAATAGAGGATAATTCCAAGGGGCTTCTATTCTTCAAACGGATACTCTTGTTCTTTGTTTTCTGTATCTGAAAAAAATAATCATAGGGAGTGTGAGTTTATTTAAAAACTCAGTAAGTAAATAACTGTACTATATAAAATATCAAAAGTACAAATACCACATTTACTCATATATTTAATTGTCTTATACATCGAGTAGTATGGGACTCTAACCCTTTCAAACTCATGAATAAGATTTCATAGATATACACTGAGTAGTATGAGACTCTAACTCTTTCAACTCGTGTATAGGTTTCATAAATATGTACTGAGTAGTATGGGACTTTAACCCTTTCAAACTCGTGTATGAGCTTTCTTAGATATACACCGAGTAGTATGGGACTTTAACCCTTTCAACTCGTGTATTAGATCCCGTAGATCTTTATTCATTGACAAGATAGTGAAAATTTATCACATAATACAATTGTCATGAAATAAAATAATTTCTACATACTCTTATTTTTACCGATCATCATATACTCCCATATGAAAATTGATTGCTTATTATCCAAATAATATTGTAAATGGGACTTATATTGTACTTTGACTAGTAATATCAAATTAGCTGAGCAAGGTTATTCACTCACCTTGATGTTTGTCCAAGTTTACCTTGTTCCACACTAGAATTTGTGTAGGAAAATTTCCTAGTAAAATATATTACAAGGAAACATAAGAAAGGAAACAAAATCATGAAAATACGCAAAATTTTCTGACTGCTACAGTACGGTTCGCTACAGTGCCGGTTCGCTACAGTACCGTTGACTGCCGACACTACAGTACTGCTACAGTAACTTAAAGAAAATTTTTCAGAATTTTTTCGAAATCTCTGGTCGCTACAGTAACTCGAATTTTTGCAGAAAAATCTTTGAAAAATTCATCCTTTCCTTTCTTGTTTCAAAACCAGAATTTCAACTCTTTTAACCGATTATAACTCAAATATAACTTCTAAAACAACTGAGATTCATGAATTATCATCAAAATCTTCAAGAACAAAACCTCCTCTGATCTTCTACATAAACTGAAATTTAAGGAAAATAATCGGATTAAAGCTTACCTTTGATCCTTACAAAGCTTTTGAACCGAACAAATAATCGAAACTCTGAAGATCAAGGAAAGGATTTGAGAAGAGAAATGAAGAAAGGAGAGAAAACTTCATCAGCTGCGGTTGCGTGAGAAAAGTGAGGGGTACTATTAAAACTTTATATTAAATATTTCTAATGGGTTATTCAATAACTCATGGGTATCCATAACCCAACATCCAAACCCATCCAGTCAATTTACAATAAATGGACTAATTGACCATTCTGAAACCACTTTTCCATGAATTTCACCATTCTTAGAATATATCCCACATTGTGCAAATATTTAGTCCAGTCATTTAACTCAATTTTCATAAATAATATTCAAAGAGAACAATTAAATATGAAAATTAAATATGACCAAAATAAATAACTAAAGTAACGTTGTAAAATTCTAAAATACTCTTAAGCGAATTATATTCTGAAATTAACGGGTATTACAGATTAGTCCAAATATGATCATGTAATATGTTTCATTTATGTAGAATGGTGATTAATTTATATAAGAACATGTTGAGCCGTTTTGCTATTGTGTGTGGTGAAAAACAATTTAATTGAGACATGTGTAATCTTTTGTTAAACATTCATGTTCTTTCATGATTGGAGATGTGTAGGGCATGATCTTATATATGTATGTATGCACACACACACACACACACACACACACACACACACACACACACACACACACACACACACACATATATATATATATATGCATGTGTTAATTGAAATTCAGGGGAACTTAAAAGTGAGCATGTACACATACATTCTTTTATCCTTTTGGAAATATGAAATCTTGATAAGTGTAAGGAACCTAACTAAATTCTTATGTTAGAAATGGTAGATGAGTATGCAATATATCTAAGCATGTATGCATTGTGATTTGCTCTTTCAAAGGAGTTGATTAGATTTAGAGGGTTGGCCCCTCCTATGTGAATTAAAGGATTGGCCCCTCAAATGTGATTTAGAGGGTTAATCTGTCATATGTGATTTAAAGGGCTAGCCCCTCATATGTAATTTAGAGGGTTGGTCCCTCATTTGTGATTTAGAGAGTTGGTTCCTCATATATAATTTAGAGGGTTGACCTCTCATATATAATTTAGAGGGTTAGCCCTTCACATTCATAAAGTTTACCATAATATTATTATTTCTACATAATGGGATATCACATGGAGATGACTAAAGTTCATAAATTTTCTTATTGAGGTTATTGCTATGTATGCTTATGTGTGTATTGTAATACCCATGAAAAATAAAATATAAATGCGTATTTACAAAAACAGATTAATTGTTATCTTGATTTGTGGTTTATAAATCTATAATATAGTTATATACTATACCTGTTATATGGATGAATATTATATTGTGCTTCTAATTATGATATGAAATACTGTACTATTGAGTGTGATTGAGAGGGATAGTACCCCTTCTCAAGGCAAGGCGAAAAACCCGGTTTAAAGGGTGTCTTGACCAACGAGTGTGAAGACAACGATTCCCTCAGTAGGGATATAGCCCAGATCAGTAACGGATCCGTGAGGCGCCCTAGCTAAGAGGATGAGATTGTGCATCATGGCGGAAATATACAAAATTGGTGAGCCAGCCTGTGTGCGCTCTCCGGGATATATTGCTATTGATGAGTACTAGTAACGTTTGTTGAATTGGATGAATTTTTATCTTCCAGTATGTATTTTCTAACTATGTCTATTGGTTGAGTTTGAGCCTTCGGATATACTTGCATGACTGGTGATGTATTTGAATTTTATTAACGCGAGGCCGATTCACTCACTGAGTTTAAAAGCTCACACTCTCTGTACAATTTTTTTGTTCAGATCAGGTTGCCAATGAAGAACATCCGCTAGAGGAGTAGATCATTTTGGACCTTCCCGCTGTCGGGTAGGCCCATCTTTTGTTATAGATTATGTTGCTCTGTAACCGTCTAGGACATCTAGGTCAGGGGATTGGTATTTGGCTTGTATTTCAGTATGATAATGTATTTTTATTGAGAATCTATTATTTTTAATTAAAAAAATTTGATGTATTTTCTTTGTATTTATTAAGGAATGATATTTTGAGAATATAGAGATAATGACTAATAATTTTACTTGTAGGTAGAATTTATCGAAAGGCTTACAGTGATGGGATATTCATCATTGTACCTGTCATATGCCTAGAAAATGGATCGTGACATGTATGATAGGACACTTTACTCGACTTGCAGGTTATATGAGGTAAGTCATTGGTCGGATCCCTCTTTATGTCCCATTCCTATGAGCGGTACATAGGTCATATTTGAATTTATGGTTGTTTTTCCCTTACTGAGTATTCTTATACTCATTCCTTCCTTTGTGTACTCCTTGCTGGTTCTGTATTAGAAGGCGAGTCTCCGTATGAGGAGTAGTAGAGTCTCCGAGTCTGTGTTCCTCTATCTTGGAATGTTGTACGTTTAGTTTGTTGGGTGTCCAAGTTGCTCTGTAGTTAGATAGAACTCTTAAGAGATCTTGTGTTGGTTTTTTTTTAAAAAAAAAAACCCATATATGTTATATTTATTTCATGTGTTAATGGTTGAGGTTAGGCTTACGGCGGTGGACAGAGTCTACCTCCATGCCAGTCATATTCCTAAATTGGGGCGTGACACTTCACATGATACTTATCTTAGTTTAAGGTTTTATTAAGGTGTCACACTATCAATCACTAATTACTAATTAAATAACTAAATAATAAACTACTAACTAATTAGCAATTAATCAGTATTTACTAGTTAAATACCTATTTATTTAGATACTAATTACTTTTTCCATTAATTAATAATGTGTTAATAATTACTTAATAATTAATTAATAATTACTAATTAATCAATAATTAACTACTAATTACAATTAACAAATTAACATGACTTCAATTAACTCACACAGCCCAGACCATAAACCCACAACTTATAGTCAAAATGGCATAGACTAGAAAAAAAAAAAAGGCATTGCCTTCTTGGGTTGATGGGTCATAAAGGATCCAACTTCATGACCGTTGGATTTCGCATGACAGAGAGGCCACAATGCATTGTTTCGCCGGTCTAGGTCTTAGCTCCATTTGCACCTCTTCGACAGCCTAGACTATACAAAAACACGCAAAAATAGGAGAAAATGCAATGAAATAGTGACCATGGATTCACGCACAAAACAGGGATGAACATAGAAGAAACAAAGGACGTCATTTGAGGAAAGAAAACATACCAAAAAGCATAGGAAATAGACAAAAATCAAAGGAAAAGTGAGGGAAAAAGCTACTTACTACAATAAGGAGGAAACCAACACCATATGAAACAACGACCACTTTTTGAATGTGAATTAAAGCAAAGGGTCTTCTAGGGGAATTTGGTGGAATTTGAATTAAATGCACCATCAAACCACGTTTAATGATTTGCGAAGCAACTGGGGGGAGCATTGTGCTGAACCATGGTTCAAGCGGAAGCGTGGTGGGGTGGCAAAGCGTGAGGGTTCCCCAAATATCTTATTTATGTGCAAACCTCGTTTAATGAATGTGCAAACATGGTTAGGGAGAACATGACATATTTCCAAACATACACTAAGTGTGTGTTTGGGAGCTCGGTGGGTTAAACGTGAGTTGGATAAACAATGTTTGATTAAACGTAGTTGGAGAAAACCTAGATTTAGATGAACGTGATTTATGTTTGAAAGACATTTGGGCAAACGTGATTTAAAGCAAATAAACATAGTTTGGTACAGAACATGATGTTTGGATGCTGGTGTGCAAACGTGGTTTGAGATGTGTAATTACTAGAAAGGGTATAAATTTTATATTTCATTTTTTGATGTACTATTATTATTTATTGTCATTTATTTAAAGCTGAACCTCAATTTGGTTCTTATTGTAAGTCCTACAAAGTCACATAAGTTTAAGTAACTCCCCACCACTTTAAGCAACTTTCCACTCCAGTGGTGAACCTCTTAAAAGTCCACAAATATGTCTTACAATTAACTCTCCACTACTTTAGCATTTATTACTCTCAACTAATATTTGTTATAAATTAATTATTTTATTATTACTTTTTGCATAAGAACCGTTTTTACACGTAGTAGCCAACGTGGCGAACTACAGTGGTGAACTGAAATAAGAACCGATGCTTCAATTTAAGAACTCCTTAAGAACCACTACTGTAGATACTTTTAGTGAATATCAATGTTTTAAGTACACTAATTTTTTAATAAATAAATTATTGACTAATTTTTTTAATGATTCACTGTTAGCCCTAATGTATTATGCTATAAGTTTTGATGATGACAAATATGTGAGAATTATAGTATGATTTAATCTTCTTGGCCCAATGTATGATTTAATATTTCTTAGCCCAAATGTATGATTTAATCTTGGCCCAAATGTATGATTTAATCTTCTTGGCCCAAATGTATGATTTAATCTTCTTGATCCAAATGCATGATTCAATCTTTCTTGGCCCAAATATATTTAATGCTTTATATATTTAAATATAGTAGTATAAATTTATTTATGATAAAGTTTATTGGTTGTTGAAAAAGTATGATAAAGTTTATTGGGTGTTGTAATATAATTTGAAAAAGAATATCTTTTACTGTAGCACTTTTGAAAAAGAAATTTGATTGTTGAAAAAGTATGATAAAGTTTATTGGTTGTTGAAAAAGTATGATTGAGTGTTGTAATATAATTTAAAAAAGAATGCTTTTTTCTGTAGCACTTTTGAAAAAGAAATTTGATTATTGAAAAAGTATGATAAAGTTTATTGGTTGTTGAAAAAGTATGATAATGTTTATTGGGTGTTGTAATATAATTTGAAAAAGAATATCTTTTATTGTAGCACTTTTGAAAAAGAAATTTGATTATTGAAAAAGTGTGACAAAGTTTATTAGTTGTTGTAATAAACTTTGAAAAAGAATACTTTTTACTATACCAAATTTGAAAAAGAATATTGATTGTTGAAAAAAGTTGATAAAGTTTTTTGGTTGTTGTAGAAAGGTTGAAAAATAATAATGAAGCTTACTATAGCAATTATGACTAAAGCAGTCACTGTAGCAGCAAGGTTTCACTATATAAAGGGGACTTCATAACACCATTTGCATCAAGCTTCAATTATTCATTTCTCATATTATCTTGAGTTTCATTCTCTCTAAATTGCTAGAGAAATATTCTGAGCTTAATTTGTGCGTTATCTACACTTTGAGAGTGTCTACCATTATTTTCCTTAAGCCTTTAAATTTAGTTGCTTAAGGATTGGTTCCTTGAGTTAGTGTTTGAGATAAAAACACGTTGTAAAGGGGAGACACACCCTTGAGGGAGAAAAGATCTATGTTGTAGTGGTTTGCAAGTACCCGGATTAAACTTGCAATTATAGTGGAAATACTCAAGTGGTCTCTTGAGGACTGGATGTAGGCTTGAGATTAGCCGAACTAGTATAAATCTCCGAGTTTGCTTTCTCTATCCCTACTCTATTTACATTTGAAGTTAATTAATTAATGCTTTGAGTTTATATTTGATTTCTACCTCAAGTATTAATTAATTTGTGTAGATTTATATTTGCTCCTTAATTCCTTGCACTATAAAATTATTCATCTTGATAAACACTTTGATTTTCTGAATTAAATTATTATCTTTAACATTGTCCAATTTCACAAAATCATTTTAACTTCCAATTAAGTTTTGTGAAAATTTTTATAAAATCCAATTCAGCTCCCCCCTCTTGGGATCCAACCATTTCTTTCATTCACTAGTTTAAAGTGCTAATAAGTTATTAATAAATTGTTGAATTATAATTAAAGTGCTAATAACCATATTAATTAGTATTACTGTAAAGAATAGATTATATAAATATAAACCTATATAAATATTTACATAATAGTTTAAATAACTAATTTAATCAAAATTAATTAGTTTTCACTTGGTATTATAAGTTTTAAATTAAATATAAGTTCAGTCTGTCTTTATTCAGTCCACGTTTTTAATTCAAACCAAATTTTGCTTTAATTTCATCATTCACTTAAACATTTCTATTTATTTACTTAAGTCCTTGGTTAAAATTTTTCTTTTATCTTTCGCTTGATTTAAGATCATATTTAACTTCATCTAGGTCCTTAGTTCCAGAATATATTTTGTTTTAAATTTAAATCGACCTTGTAAACTTTTTAGTTTATTAAGTTAGGTCATAGATTAAAATTTTTCTTTTGTCTTTTGCTTAATTCAAGATCATATTTAACTTCATCTAGGTCCCTAGTTCCATAATATATTTTTTTTGAATTTAAATCAATCCATGTAAACTTTTTATTTTATGCAGTTTAGTCCTTATCAACAAATTTTTTCCTTTTGTTCTGTTCTTGATTTGAGCTTATATTTTACTTCATCTAGGTCTCTAGATTAAGAATATATATTGTTACGAAATTAAGTCAACCTTAGTAAACTTTTCAATAATTACAATTTAGTCTCTACTGCAACTTTTTTCTGGTTTTCTCTACTTTTCTCTTGGGTTTGGCTTCCAAATCAACCCAGATTTTCCTTTTTACTTATTTGAATATTCATTATATCATTTTAGACCAAAATCATGAAAGAAAATGAATCACAAATCAAGTTTTACAATTGAAAAACTCCCTTTCTCGTGCTTGCTCTGGTTTTTTATATTCACTCTCCTCCTTCTTAGTTTTGGCTTGGATTAGACTGAAACTTTAATCTTTTAGTCCCACAAACTACTCCTTAAATGCCCAGAAATTTTGAATACTCGCTGCTGTTTTTCCCCCATTGTTTTCTCTCTTTTTGTTTTGGAAAGTTTCCTCTATTCTTGAGTTGAGAAATAGAGAATGAAACTTATGTTAGTTGCTTCTTCTCTCCTTAGCAATAGGGTATTGGAGGAAATCAGGATTAATGTGAAGCCAACCACGTTCAACATGCCTCAGAAGCTATGTTGGATCACTTTGGCATCACGCACGGTCAGTGCTGCTCAACGTGGTTGGCTGTTCAACATTGTCCAGTTCATCGTGCTCCCAAACTATTCCAAAATTCCTTCAAACCATGTTTGCATGATAAATCTTGAGTAGAGGCAAATTCAACATGCTTCCAAACGTACCCTAAGACCTATACATATTAGAAATCAATAGAGATGTTAACATAACATCTTATCATTTTAGTAGTTAGTTGATGCGACCACATTACATATAAAATGGATATGACAAAAAAATTTACGTCATAACCCAAACCTCAACAGCCCATAAACTTATTAGTTACTACAGAACCCACATAGCACTGGCACATGCTATGCAAGAGAATGCAATTTATCGAGTCCAAATGAATTTTTTTGGACCTTTGCTTTATAAGTATCCCAAAAAAAAAAAGCTTTGGAAGAGAGTATGAAGGATGCAAATGCTATATTATGACCCTCTTATTTTGCCTCTAATAACCGAGATAATTTTTGAATTTGTGTAGGAAAAAGAATTGTGTTAGTTTGGTATCATTTTAAGGGTCAGAATTCTCTCTTATTGTTTTAGGAAGAGGAGTATCTTAATTTGGACTTTTAATTCTCATGATTATCAGTTTTTTAAAAAATAAATTTAAACGAAAAAAAAAGATATCAAAATGCACGTTTTTTTTTTTTTTGAGTTGTTGATCTTCAAGATCAACCGCCCATATGTTAAACAATACCCTCTAATTCCTTTTAAAACATTAGAGGTTCTTAATTTGTCATTATACATGCATATTGGTGCAGATCTGTTGGGAGTTATGAGAGGGTTTTAATTTGTCATTATACATGCATATTAGTGTTTCTCATGCCGCCAAGAAAATGTGTAGGTATCGTCTCCTGCGCAAGTTTCAGCCACGATTTTTATTTTAGTCACCATTAAAAATATATTTAGTCACAATTAATGGTGCACAGGACTTTCTTGTGCATTAGAGATGATCCGGATGCCAAGAAAATATGTTCTCTCATCAAAACTTTGAGTTTTTTTTGGGTGGCTAGTGATAACTTTGAATTGAATTGGTTGATAATAGTTAATAAGCCATCTTGTGGGTTGTATTAGGCCATTGCTGATTCAATGAAATAAGAACTTTGATTGAATTGGTTGATTAGTCTTTGTCGGAGGAAAAAATATAAAGTTTCTTATATTTTTATTAATTATTAAGTTTTTAAATAGAAACATAATATCTGTAAAAAGTTTTTTGAAAAATCCATAATGTAATAATAAGTTGTATAAAATATAAATTTTATTTAAAATTATACACTTGTCGTAATACATATTTATTATATTTTGATTAAAAAATTTGATGGTAGATATATAAAGAATTATACCTTTTTTTTTCTTTTTGTGAGAATAACCTGTTCACTTTTAGTTTCATTTCATCAATAATATGTTTAAGAGAGTTACCGAGACAAAAGAAAAGAAAAGAAAAGAGAGAAAATAATAAATATATAATCTAAGTAAATTTTAACATATGAATTAGATATTCAACATATGAATTAGATATTCAACATGCTATGATAGCATTTTTATAATTCTATTTAGTAGTGTTAAAATGGGGTCAAAACTCGCAGGTCGATTCGTGATTGCCTATAAATAAATTTTTTTGGACATGTCATGTTAAATTATTTTATAAATGGACTGACCCGTTTATTTTTTTTTATTTTGTTGATCTTTATTTTTTACATAAGTTATATTATTTAATATAAATAATCATACTTTATCACATTTTTATATTTTATAGTATTATATTTAATAAATATAATATTTTTTGATATGAAAATTTCTATAATTTTTAAAAATAAATATAAAATTTTTAAATTTAAATATAATATAATTAATTTTAAAAAATGTAAAAAATAAAATTATTAGTTATTTAAAAAATAATATTTTACATATATAAATTTTATTTTGATAAAAAATTATTTTACTAAAAAAATTTTAAAATTATATTATTTAAATATAAAATTATAAAAAAAATAGTGTGCAGACCAAAACAGACAATATTGATTTTTCATTAAAAAATGCAAACTAAATATATCAATTAGTTTAAACTCGTTTCTTTTTTAACCCTTGGATTAGTCTGTTTAACTTTGCTAATTCTATCAAATCTTACGGAACAACCTATAGTTGTCAAAACGGGTTGGCGGGCAGGGCCGGGTCAACCCGTTTATAAATAGGCTGACAAATTGGCAACCCGACCCACCTAGGTGCGGGCTGGTGGGCTAAACGGGCTAGCCCACCAGCCCGCACTAAATTTTTTTTATTTTTATAAAATTAGCTAGAAATTCCTTTTTTTTTTTACTTTTTTATTCAAATTTCAATATTCATTTGCTCATTTGTTATAACCAAAATACCAATCATTAGAAATTTTGATAATCAATGTATAATTAGATATCATTTTATGAAGAATAACAATTATCAAATAAAAAAATATAAAACACCTACAATTTCCCTATCTTAAACTATTATGTTACAAAATAACTTTTGGAAGATAGGAATGAAAATGACATTAAAGCACCAATTTATTTTGACATTTGACAAGTTTTTAAGGCTCTAATATTCCTATATTATAGAAAATGATAACACATTTTCATCGTTATAACAGAAAAATAGTAAATATATAAAGGGCCCGTTTGGAAGAGCTTATTTTGAGCTTATCTGACTTATCTTATGACATAAGCGCTTATGTACACGTTTGGAAGAGCTTATAGAAATAGCTTATGACATGAAAATAAGCTGTTTTTAGCTTATTTTCATAAGCTGCTCTGAATAGCTTATGAAAATAAGCTGAAAACAGCTTATATGAAGTTTGTTCTCGTAAATTCTTTAATTATAAAAATAGCTTACATATAAGCACTTATATGATAAGCGCTTATTCTATAAGCATTTAAATAAGCTGTTTACCCAAACAGGGCCAAAGTAAGACAATAAGTAATGTAATAATAGTATAGAATATAGATTATAGAATATTTGAAATTCTAAATAAGTGAATATGTTATATGTATTAAAAATATTTATTTAAAAATTTTTTTTAACTGGGTTAAACGGGTAATCCGCGGGTTATTCGAGTTGAACCCGCATAATCCACGGGTTGGCGGGCAAGGCCGCCTAGACCCGAATTTAAATGGGCTAAAAATTTATAAACCCAACCTTTCTTTTTAATGGGTTAAACGGGCTCGACCCAACAGAACGAGCTCGTTTTGACAGCTTTAGAACAACCAACGTAGATAAAATTTAAGACATTAATTAAGGAAGGAGACAAAAATATTTGAATGACTTTGTGTGTTCTGTGTAGTCTTACTCTAACCTAAATCTTATAATTTTAAAATTTGAAAAAGACGTCTGGGTTTGGTACTCTGGTAGGTCACACTGTCCCTCGAAACGCACTAGTCTGCCGCTCCGAGTCCTCATTTGTTCTGGTTTTTTCGCCTTCGTAGTCAGACACTTCCATCAGCCCCGCCCGGCTATTATACAAGCATTAAAGAAAGCGTCTTTTGCTAAATGCTCAGCTATCTCTTTCACTTTCACTTTCACACACACACAACGCACTCTTAAATCAAAAAGCTCATATTTTTATTTCTTTTTTCCTTCTCAACTCTCCGTCTTTTCCTTACTCTTTTTCCTTTTCCGCCTCCTGCATTCTCTTGTCAAAGCCCTAGATTTCAAATCTAGGGTTTTGTTTTCCCAATGTGTTTAAGCTTCATTTGGGAGCTGCCTCAGCTTGCTAGCTTGAGTTAAATCTGAGCTTCTGATTTTTCCACATTTTCCCCTAAATCAACTCCATTGACCGCTCATGACTGTCTAATGGTCGCACTATTTTAGCTCTGATATCCTTTTCTTTTATGTTCCTTTCTTCTCAGGCTCAGAAGTATCTTTTATGGGGTTTTTAGAGACAATCAAAACTCTTGGTTTAGCATATAGTTGATAAAATCTCTGAGCTTGCTCATTGAATATCTGGGGCTAGCTGGTTCTAGATCCCTTTCTTTTCTTCGTTGCTGTTGGGTTAAAAATTTATTCTTTTTATGACCGTTTAAGCCTCTAGATTAGAAGCACAAGGAAAAAACTTGCAAAGCCCCTGTTTTGTAAGTTTTGCTTTTCTAGTAGATTTGGGGTTGAAGAGGATCGTAAGTTCGTAGAGTTAAGAGTTTTGTCACAAATTTCTCAGTAAATGCATGGAAGGGAGAGAAGCCATGGCATTCTCTGGAAGTCCTGCTTCATATTACATACACAGAGGAGGCATTCCTGGGTCTGCCTCTGCAACACACACAGGGGGGTTCCAAGTACCTCCTGGGTTCAGACCAAACCTCGGCATTCCGACACAGTCAAATGTACGAGGTAGCTCTGTTGGTTCTACGTATTCAGAAGAGCCTGCGCGTGCCAATTACAGTCATGGCCATGGCCATGGCATTAGCACTGGTTCTTCTCCTGGAGTGCCTTCTTCAGGTGAGCCTGTGAAAAAGAAAAGAGGGAGGCCTCGTAAGTATGGTCCTGAAGGACCTGTTTCTTTGGGATTGTCTCCAATGTTGGCCACTGCTAATTCTGCTCCTGCCTCAACCACCATGCCGTTGGAGAAACGACGCAAAGGCCGACCACCTGGAAGTGGAAGGAAACAACAGCTAGCCAATCTAGGTATATTGTGTGAGAATAGTTGCTGTAATTTATGAGTGAATTGACCACTTAGTCTCAGAATTGTTAGCTTTATTTAGCTTTTAGTCCTCAAAATTGGTACATGTACCAGTTGGTGTTTGAAGGAGTCTGGATTTTTTCCATTTTGAATGTCAGATGGAGAGTCTATTTCGCTAATGGTGACTGTTTGTTTTGAAACTGGACAGTTATGATTAAAGTAAGTAAATTGGAGGGGTTGATTTTCCTTTTTTTTTTGTAATAATTTTCTTCCAATAGTGACCATTTTTTCCAAAATGGATGACCACAATTTGCGAAATGGACTCTTCATTTGTTGCCCAAAATGGAGAGAATCTAGACTCGAGGAGATAATTAATTTGATAACAGTTTGTCATCTTCGCATCTCCAAGTCAGTTGACAGGATATGCAATGAGTTTGCTGTTCAAAGATTGAGAAGTGCGCTCACTAATATTTGGGGACCAAAGCTGAATGAGTCAAATAATTTGGGACCAAATTGTTAGTTTACATTTAATATATCCAAGATGTAGTTTATTTATTTTTTTGATACATTTCTGATTTTTCATTTTGTTGTCATTATACTCATTTGAAGAAAAATGGCTGAACGGCTACCTTGTTATCTTGTTAAATATTACTTTTTAATACATTAACATTTTGCTGTCAATTTTCCAAGTCTTATACTGGTGATTTTTAGTTTTAATTGTGTTTATATATGCCTTTTATTTTTGTTGGTTAGCTAATGCCAGTTTTATTAGTATTCTACAATTCAGCACCTTTTGATGATGATACTTTTTAGTCATGAATTTTGTGAAATCCTAAGTAAACAGAATTGTAGTACATGGAGCTCCTGGACATGTAGAGGTCCTAGAAGACTGGTTGATTTGAGGCAATTTTAGGAAATAAGTAGCCATTTTCATTTTGACACTGAATTTTCAAAAATTTCCTTCCCTTTTTGATGAAATTGTTTCCTGATTATTTTGATGATAATTCCTGGCAATAACAGGCAATTTTATCCTTACTGTTCTTTTTTTGAGAAGTGTGGTTTTCTGAAATTTTTACTTCTGTGCTCCTAGGTGAATGGATGAACAGTTCAGCAGGACTGGCTTTTGCACCACATGTTGTCACTATTCAAGCCGGAGAGGTAGTTATATTCTTCCATTTTTGTAAAGGTTTATGTTTTGATTGTCCCTCTTTGAAAAACTGCTTACAGTGATTTGAGAGAAATTCAGGTAATTGCACCACCCTGAAGGCAAGCCTGCAGAAAAATAACAATCAATAAAGTTAATTCTGTGGTGTTCAATCATGACATGCAAGTCTCATGGATAATGTATATATTTGGAGATCTGGTTGGATAGATTACAAGGACTGAGTTCATAATTAGAATATAGACCTCAGAATATGGTCTTCCAAACATGTAACACAGTACATGCTATCGACACAATGGAAGCATTCTATTTCAATCTCAGTTTCGAATAATAAACAGTTATCTTATCCTCCATGGAAACATTGAGGATGTACTTTTTGAGACATTACTTTGGGAGTTCCTTAAATACTAGGTTTCCGTTGTTTCAGGACATTGTAGCAAAATTATTGTCAATTTCACAGCAGAGATCGAGGGCTCTGTGCATCTTGTCTGGCACTGGGACAGTTTCATCAGTTACTTTGCGTCAGCCGGCTTCCACTGTTGTCAGTGTCACTTTGGAGGTTAGGGCACAAAACCATACTACTTAACCTTTCTTCAACTGTTAAGATGTACTGTATGATTGTTGAGACATTTTGTATCTTCTACGGAATGCCTTATAATAAGTTCTTCTGTTTTTGTAACATAAAGGTATCTCCTTTACAAACATGGAGGTCCCTCTTGTAATTCATCATAACTTGGCCTTAATCCTAATTCCATGGTATAATCGTGTTCGTGTTCAACTAATCTGTACCCTCTCCTTTAGTTTTACTCCCTTTTATTTATTTAAGAGTAAATTACTGATTCTGTTCAGTGTTTGAAAGATTATAATTTTTTTAATTTGGTTTTTGAAATATCAAATGTTTCAATTCAATCATTGAAAGATTGCATTGTCTCAATTTGATCTTTTTCTTGGCTAAATCACAAAAGCTACTATTACTAAATTTCAAAATTTTCGTTGTTAAAAATCACTGTAACAAAAAGAGAGAGTAAATTAAAACAAATATAATATTTCATAGACTAAATTGAAGTGCTTGATCTTTCAAGGACTAAATTTAGACAATTATAATTTTTTGGAGATCAAATTAATAATACTTTGTTCTCTATATGTTATGATTGTTATGCACTGTGGTTAAACCTTCAGGTGGTAGGGAATCATGCATACATATTATTTGCCCGTTGCTAATATAAGTGGTAACTGCAAATGGCCATCTGCTATACTAAATGAACTAGTAAAGTGATGGTTCTATACCGATTCAAACTATCTTCAAACTCATCAACTCCATGTTGACTTGAGCATGTGAAGTTAAATTGCTTGAGGCTTTCATTTAGTTTATTCATACTACTTTCCAAGAGATGTTGTTATAAAGCCTGGCTAAACTTATTTCTTATTCAGGGCCGGTTTCAAATATTGTGCTTGTCTGGTTCTTACTTGGTTGCCGAAGACAGTGGAGTCCGCAGCAGAACGGGTGGCATGAGTGTTTCGCTTGCTAGTCCTGACGGTCAGGTTATTGGTGGTGGGGTTGCTATGCTTGTTGCTGCAAGCCCAGTTCAGGTACATTCTTGATCTTACGTGCTTTTAGATGCTGTTACTTTGGAATCATTAGTTCAAAAACTAGTATGTAAGAGAATAAATGCTAGTACTGTTTGGTGGGAAATGGGTTGTCTCATTTTCTCGCCAAAAAATGAGAGTGTATTTTGCGATCTAAGCCTTATTTAAAAAAAATAGGCGAACCAAGGAAAACGAGTGGCTCAAATCACAAAATAGACTCTCATTCCCTTGCTAGAAAAATGAGACAATCCTCCATTTGTGTGTTGGCGCGGTGTTAGCTGTTTAAGCATAATGTTATTTTCGTGTTTCATGTCACATTTAAACCAAAACAATGAAGCATTTGCATGAAGAGGAATACATGTTGCAGGTTGTAGTGTGCAGTTTTGTATATGGAGAGTTGAAGGCGAAGAGTAAGCAAGTGAGCACATCAAAGGATGAAAATGGCGAAGGTGAGGATGATGGTAGCAAGTTAGCAACTCCATCCAGTGCCCCACCTTCTCAAAACTACGCCCAATTCACGAGAGGCTCGTGGCCGTCGGATCTGAAATCCACTCACACCGGTATCGACTTGATGCGTGGATGAAATATTTATTTACTAAGACACATTCCAGTTTTTCTTATGTGTATATATAAATATAATTACAAATATATCTATTGTTGTATATGACTGAATTTGGGAGCAGTGTTAGGCCATCAAATTTGCACTAACGGCTGTTATAACAAACATGCCGATAGTTGAGTGGCATGTATGTTGTGTCTAAGCTGAATGCAAGTTCTGGCATTTTCGTAGTTGAGTTTGAAATGTGGGTTATTTAGCTGGCTAAGATCAATTATTCACCTTCATTGACATGCTCATTTCAAATATGTCCCTAAGTTATGTTGGATTATAACTTCATGGTATGGACTTCAAAATCTTAATTATTTGACTAAACTGGAGTTGAATCTTCAATGGTGGCACTTCTATTCAATTCTTTGCAGTTTGCAGCTTCAAGTTACCAAGTCTACTGTTCTGAAAACTAAACCAAGCTGGGTGGTTGGATTGAAAAATTGGTGACACAAACTATTTGACCAATCCTGGGAATTAGTCATTTAGAAAATCTGTCCAAAGAAAAAAACTTATAGAATCATGCTAGTGAATAATTAGTAAGTACTTATACTGTGTTTGGCATTGCTTTTCAGTCAGTTAATTTATAATTTATTTGATTAATTTATAAGACTAGATTAAAAATTTTGATAAATAAATTTATTTGAATAATTTATACTTTCTTATGAAATGCTATTTTAATTAGTTTATAATTTATAATTTTTATTTTTTTCTCTTTTTTTTCCCTCTTATTATTTTATTAAAATTCTTCTTTTCCTTTTATTCTTATTCCTCTCACTGCTTCATCTTCTGTCATCCCACTGGGTCTTCCGTCGTTCTAATCCCAAATTGCCAAACTTTTATTGCATTGTCCTCCATCGTTCGTCATCTTTGTTTCTGTTTTGTCTTCCTCCTCTTTTGTATTTATACAGGGCTTAGCTTTTATCTTAATATTTAATTAAAGTTTTTTTATCTTTAATTAAATTTATTTTAAACAAATTAATATATTTGCAAATAATTTTCATTTTTATTTTTAAATTTGTCTTTAAACAAAATATTATAATAGTTCAAATTAACTAAAAAATATAAAATTATAATTACCTAAAAATATATTTATTTTAAAATAAAAATTTATATAAAATATCATATAAATATGTCTTTTTATGTTATTTTATATTTATTAACTACTTCAATAATTAATTTTATCAAACACTTCAAATTCAAAAAGTTAATTTAATAATTTTTAGTTAAAAAATTAACTTTTAAGTTTTTAATTATTTTTATCTAACACATTCTAGATCAATAATTAGTTCTATTTTAAGGACATTGACTATTAAGAATTGTTTCAGAGAATGACTTGACCTTTCTATTAGATCAAATATATGCAACTCTTTTGTCACCTATTTCTCATTAATTCATTATTATCATTTGTCAATTACAATAACGTAATTAGCTTGTTATTAAAATCACATTTATAGTTTAATAACTGTTTTAAGACTAATATGGAGGGAGTGGGACAATAAGAATCTGCCAACCTGCCCAACAAAAATGACGATAACAGTGAAATCCTTAAAAAGATTTAGAATTATTCACTGAACGAATCTTTTCCCTTTATTCCATTTATTTATTTATAATTATAAAGTACTTCACCAACCTACTATCTACCTTCGCTTTGAGATATTCGTGACGCTCAACTTTGCGTTTCACGGTTTCACCAATCATATAAAGTATAAACACCTTCTTCTCGGCCCTTCCAGCCGCTCGTGGCATAATGCTATTTTCAATAAAATTTATATTATCAATAAGTAACGTAAGTTAACTGATAAAAATTTATTCTATATTAATTAAAAATATTGGTTTAATTCTTTAGAAATATAACTGATTAAAATTTGATAAAAATTTTTTT
Source organism: Biancaea sappan (assembly GCA_037074585.1). Classification (NCBI taxonomy): domain Eukaryota; kingdom Viridiplantae; phylum Streptophyta; class Magnoliopsida; order Fabales; family Fabaceae; genus Biancaea; species Biancaea sappan. Next base: position 26,357,954 of record CM073500.1, read on the forward strand.
ACTACCATTATAATCTTATTCAATTCAAATTTGAATTATTTGATATTTGTATGGTATTTTAATACTAGATGATGCAAATCATAAAATAAATAAAGATTCCATTCTCACATGGTAGACCCTGTTCCGCTATGAAAGTAGATTGATACCAATGTCTCCCCAAACCCATTTTGTAAAGATAATATATACTTCACTGAAATCTCCACCCATAAATTATCCCATCCTAGTTTTCAAATTTACACATACTCTCTCTCTACTTTCAAAATTTACTATCCTTCCATGTAACAATTAAATATATTACAATTTAATTCAATTATATATAAATATAATATTTTTCTCCAAAAAAAAATGCTACAAAATATATTTTTTTATATTTGATAACTTAATGTCACGTATCTTTTGACTAAAATATTTTTTTATTAACCTAAGAACATTAATTATACATATTGTGATACTTTTTTACTATTAATTCAAAATAAAATGTCGGAAGTAATTTTTTTTTTGTAAGAAAAAACTATCTAAAATGTACTTAAGTTAACCGACAGTATTTTAGTCCCCAAAACATATGTGATATTAAGTTAACAAACATCAAAAAATAGATTGTGACAAGTCCCTTTGAACAAAACTATAAAATTGGACTGAATTGTAACAATTTCATAATTTTTGGGGAGAAGAGTGTATATTTTAAAAATAGAGGAGACAGAAGTGTAATTTCAAAAATTCACGAGGGAGGAGAATGTAATTTATTCGATTATTTATAGCAACGGGATTTTAAGCGAAGAAGTCCTTAGCTACTATATAAGCATAATCTTGTTTCATAGAGTGACAAACACGTAAGTTTTCCAGTTAACCATAGACTTAATGCACATGATCCACAGAAAAGCCAAGAATTCACGGTCACATGAGATGCTTGACAATATACATTCACCATGTCGCTTCCAAAGTTGAATGCTCCTCCCATTCATAAAATACCCAGCAGCTTATTGATGTCTCGCTGCAACATAGAAGAGATGCCACAAGAATCAGAAGCAGCATATGCAGAATCCATGAGTCATGAAACTCAGGAATATCATGTGGAGAACACTGGGTTTGGTTTTACTTTTACCTCAAGGCTGAGAGGTGTAGTAGTGGGATAAAAGCGATCTACGGGTTGCCCAGTCTTGTCCACTAGAAACTTGGCGAAGTTCCACTGAATATCGTCCCCAATAATTCCCCATTTACCTGTCTTTAAGAACTTGTACAGTGGAGCAGCATTATCCCCATTCACTTCAATCTAACCCAGAAGCAAAGCACATGTTTATATACCCTTGTGCAGGTCCAGACATTAATTAACAAATAATGGGACTAATTCTCTACTCTTTTCAGTTAACTACAGCTAGTCAAATGGCATTTTAAGTTCCTAGTTAGTTGTGTGGGATGAAGCAGTTCAAAAACAATTAGAGTGATCTTAATGCATGAAACACAGCACAGGTTAGGGCAGAAACAGACAGTACAAAACATACCAACACATAGATCATGATTCATGCATATTATTTTTAGTTTTTTTTAAAGTAAATTACTGATTTAGTCCCTGACAAATTACAATTATCTCAATTTGATCTTTAACAGATTAAGTATCTCAATTTGACATTTGAAATATTGCATTTGTTTCAATTTAATCATTTTCATTGTTAAATTTCAAAATCTATTATGGCCAAATATCAAATTTTCCAATGCCAAAAGTCATTTGGATAAACAGAAACTAGGACAAAAATCATCTTCCAAGGACTAATTGTGACACTTTGTCTTTCATGGAGCAAATTGAGAACATTGTAATCTTTGAGGAAACAAACCAATAATTTACTCTCTTTTTGTCACTGTGAAAGAAAAAGATTAACTGACACGGGGAGTGGCAAAAACTCAATGTAACAAGCAAAGGCATGGATCTTAAGGCTTGATTCTTGAATGTGTCCTGAAAACAACTGGAATGAAAACATGACAATGAAATTTTAGACGTTGAAATGCTCAAGATTGTCGGCAAAGAAAGCTGTCCGAGATCAGTTGCATTGGAGTTGTATGTGTATCTACCTTATCAAAGACGGGGAATTCTGATTTGAAGCGAGTGCAGACAAACTCCATAATTTGATCATTGCTTCCAGGTTCCTCTTCGGCAAACTGATTACATGGAAATGCCAGAATCTCCATGCCTAAATAAACCGTTCCAACCCAGTCATTGGTGTTGATTAAATATATTCAAAAGCACAAGGTAAAGCACTAAAAAACAGTCTCCAAAACATGGCGACTCCTCCAGAGGTTAGAAAAGAGTGCCATAAAACCCCAGATCATACTTGTGACATTTAAGTGGACGTCCTAATTTCATAAATATTTTCTTTTTCTAAGATTCTTGGGTACGAGATATAAAGAAAAATGCAATATGCTGAAGTTGGTTATGGCATATCAAACACTAGCAGTTGGAATTTTCATAAATCTCTGCTCGATTAGGATTTCAGGTGCTCACGAAATTAGGTTGTTTGCCAATTCACCTACCACACTTCCACAGAGAAAGATCACTAACATAAACAGCATTCGTAGACTCTGAACTCAATAAACTCTTTCCTTTTCTATTATGCTAAAATTATGACATTTATGGTAAATGACACAGATGAAGCACTCAAAAGAGTTCAATCAACAAACCTTTATCTTTGTACTTCTCATACAATTGATTCAGCTCCGTATAATTTGAGTTGGTCATGCCACTGCCTCAATCCCAAACAATGAAAAAGAATAATTATTCTCGACATCAGTGGGAAGGGTTCAGAGTTTAGTTCATATATGAAAGGGATAACATCCCAGATTCCCTGTAAGAAGGAGGTTCCTGATGAACCAATTACCAATCTACTAGATTTAAGATTTAAAAGATTAGATATCACAGCTTCCAAAAAAAAAAGAAGGTAGGGCACAATCAGAAAGACATCAGGAGGAATCAAATGGTAATAAGTTAAGCACGCAGGCAAACCATTTGGAAGCAACATTGATGATTAGTAGGACTTTTCCCTTGTAAATGGAAAGATCAACATCATTGCCTTTAGCATCCTGCAAGCAAACATGAAGAATGGCAACAATCACAATTTTATATAATTTATTTTCCTATTATATACACAAACATCTTCAATCTAGTTACAGTTTCGTTATGTGCACATCTGCATGGAATGCTAATTTAAATATCCCTTGTGCACCCAAGAGGAACTTCAATTATTTCCATGGGAGCGAGACATGCTCTTACTTTGCTGCCATATTTGAATGACCTTTTAACCTTAAAACGGCTTCAGAAAGACAAAAAGGTCCAACAGACAGCCAGATTCTTTAATCAAGAAGACCATGAAAATTTTATCATTGAAATCCCAGAAATAAGTATGCTAGCATTCAAAATCTTTCCGTGGGACGCAGTAACAGTAAAGAAACGAATTTTGCAATTACATTTAACCTCCAGAAGCAAGAGGGCGTTCGCCCTGTAACTAAACCACAAGCAACACATGGTCCGCAAGATCATCATACACGTTGTGATACCCAGTACCATAACAAGGACGTAAAAGGAAACGAGACCCTAAGAAAGAGTTCCAATTTAAGAATACAAGATAAAACGGCTGGTCGATCCAGATACAGTGAAAGCATCAACAGTCACTATCAGTAAAACCACGATAAGAAGATTAAAAGACCAACCTTGACAATGAAATCGTATACGGATTCTGGATTAGTGGGTTGGGTAGTCATCGCATGCAGCCCAAGAACAGAAAAGTTGGAGAAAAACTCAACGACTATCAATCAGCTGAGGAATTAGGAGCATGAGTATTACTGAATTAGGGGCCTGAAGTAGAAATTAGAAACCTCTTGCAGTAACGAAGTCACACGTGGCGGGATTATTGGCTACGGCCTGCCCCAGCAAAATTCGCTCAGGTTCTGACTTTTGATAGTTGATCCCGTTCTTGGATATTATGCTTATTTTACATTTTACTACCCAAAAAGAGTAGTAAACGGCTTTTAAAGCTAAAACTGTCACTAAAGTGTACTTTGAGTTTTAATCTTATCCTTAATTTTTTTTTGTGTTGATTTGGTTTTACATATATTTTTTTAATTTTGATTTTGGCCCTAAGGCTAACAATATTAACATAGTTTATAGAAAATGTTGATATGAATTTATCTATACGATATGTCAATTATTAATGTGTTATATTAATTGTTTAATTTTTAATTTGTCCTAAACATTTGATTAAGTTTTAATTTTTTTTCAAATTATAATTTTTCATTTTTCTTTTTTTATCTCAAATTAGCATTTAAAGGTTAAGTGTGTTATTTAAAAGAGTCTACATGTCATTTGAAATAATTTACGTATCATTTGAAAGAATCTATGTCAGTATTTTTTGTCAACTTTATTAACGACATTAGTTTTAAGAATAAGAATGAAACAAAAAAAAACATGTAGAACAAAATTAGTTAAAAAAAATGTTTAAAAGATGAAATTAAAATTTAAGATAAATGCTGAGTACGAAAAATAATAGGTTTGTCAAATTTTACATTATGCTATCCTTATTTCTCTTGAATTCAATTAAATTATATCTGATATCAGATTTATTTTAAAATATTATCTGATTTTTTTTAATATACAAATTTCTTTTTCTCTTCTAACTTTGTTCTTAGTATGATTAAAAAAGATAACTATATCATTTTATTTTTGAAGAACATACATTGTTCAAAACAATCTAAGAGAAAGTAAATTAAAAGAAGTTTTTTATAATATGCATCAAATGTATTAAAAAAATCTAATAATATATTTTGGAATATATATATATATATATATTAAAATTTAGTTGCACTAAATGTAATGAATCTCTCGAATTATATTTAGTACATATATAAAGACATCACACAAAATGTCTCCTCCCTCTTTCTTGGTTTGGCTTTTGTATAAATGCAATGATCGAACAGTACTTTATGCTTTACTTTTGATTTTTTAATCACAACTTAAATTAATAATTTAAATAGCCAACACTGGTTTGCTTTAGCACTGATTATTTAGTTGGCCTTCAAATGCGTGCATTAGTTACGTCATCAGTATTTGACCAACAAGCAAGAAAATGTTATAAGCAAACAAAACAACTGCATCTCCATACAGCAGAAGCAACCAATCCCACTCCTACACAAAGCAATGGGACTATAAAGTCCGATTTCATCAACACAAACTAATGATCCAGATTTCAGAAATACATCAGCAACTGTTTCGATACATATAAGAAAGGAGGAAGCCATATACGGTAACATCTGCAGTAAATTTCTTATTCATGAACCATGGTGTTATTCATCTAGAAGCAGCTTCAGTCTGTCATTCATGCACCCAACAGTTTCCTTATGTCCTTCTGCAAATATCAGGAAAACGAAACATTCTATTAGTATAACCATTTCAAGCACTGTTAATGTAACATGACCGTTGCAGCCATTCTGCACTACTGTTTTACCTCAATGCTAAGAGGAGAAGTTGTGGGTGCGTAACGATCAATCACATTCCCTTCTTTATCTACAAGGAATTTGGAGAAATTCCATTTGATACCACTCCCAAAAATTCCGCCTTTGCTTGATTTTAGGAACTTGTATAATGGAGCAGCATTGTCCCCTTTCACATTTACCTATCTCAAAGGCGTGTGAACATAATTTTGAGTAATGAATACGCCTTCAACAGCATGGCGATGAAAACATAGGAAGGCATAATAACTGTTCTCTCTCCACTATGTTTAAAACAATACCAGAACTGTCTTGTAGTTTTTACCATATAAAACTAACCAATGTTGGATTGCATACTATTCAAAGATGGTTGTTTAAGTCAAGTCTGGAACTACAAGGTCAGTCCTAAAATTTAGACTGTCTATTTTAAATCAAACGGTCTAGATCATAAGAAAAAAATATCTCATGAAGTTTGACATTTTTCTTCTTTTTTGACGTAGACAATCTAATTTCGAATAGACAGTCTAGATTTAAAGATTAGACTTTGCAATTTCTACTAGAATTATATGCGATCCAGGTCATTTCAATAATATTTCAATTTCTGTATTTATTTCCCTTCACAGAATTTCCACTTTTTGTTCAGTTATCAGGTGGATGTCTATACCAGCCGTCCCAAGTAATTTACGAAGATAAAGACAAGATGGTGATCTTATCTCCACAATCTCTAATTCAACCTGACATCTTGAGACTTGATATGTTAAAAAAAGAGTCAGCGATATATAAGTAACACGGTGCTCCACTCCAGTAACCCAACCAACTGAAAGATTGAAACAGGTTTGGTTCTTGTTACATTTTTATTGAATGCTTGACTTAACAAACAAATTCATTCTCCAGTTAAAGTTCATGCTAATAAATCATAAGCCTGAAGTAACACTACTAATGTCCCATTCAGTACATGATCCAACCTACCTTCTCGAAAATGGGAAACTCGGCCCTAAAGCGAGTACAAGTGACCTCTAATATCTGTTCATTACTTCCAGGCTCCTGTGACCCAAATTGATTGCATGGGAATGCCAGAATTTCCAGACCTGCATAAAGGCAAGCAAATATTCAGAAGGAGACGAGGCAGAAAGGAGGAGGGATCCCACTGACCTCAGAAAAACATGGGAATTTAAGGTCGGCAAGTATGACACTAAATGTACACGCCTAGGCCGTGCAACAACTATAATTTGGAATTATCATGTGGAATATTTCGCTACAGATATTGGGAGTCTTTTTTAAATTAGCACCTCAATATGCTGCATGGAAGAAATATAACACCCAAAAAATAGACAAAACAGCAAGGACAAAAAGAACAAGAAAATGACAAGGAAGTAAATATGACAACGACAGAAGTAAAGATGACAAAAACAAACCTTTATCTTTGTACTTCTCATACAACTGATTCAGCTCTGTGTAGTTTGAATTAGACAAGCCACTGCACCGAACGCAGAACATAAGAATATGTAGAAAGACTACGGTTGGAAGCGACTTAAGGGCGAATCTAAGTCTTTGCACGAATTTCTTCTTGAATTTTAAAGTATGATATAAAAGGGGAGACCAAGGTAGATGTTGACTTTCTCTGTCTCATACACGCTTTTTACATATTGTATTATTGATAAAAAAAAAATTTATTCCAGAACACACCTATCAAAAAAAAATTTAGAGGTTAACCTCCCCATAAAATTTCCCATATAAAAGTATCATCTCTACCAACAAATTCACTTCACCAAAACTTTCCTCTCTAATACTAAATCAAAAAAAAAAAAAAAAGCAATGCAGACTTGCGAAGTACCATTGTGAGGCAACGTTGACAATGAGAAGGACCTTTCCTTTGTAATCGCCGAGATTGACATCATTTCCCTTGGCATCCTGCAAGAAAAGAGATAACAACATAAATCAAATACCTGGTGTTACCCATTTAACGAAGAGCTTTAACGAAGAGCCTCAACCCTTAGAAACGGAAATCAGAGGGACGCCTACGAGTTGACTTTTCAACTTCGAAACTAAAAATTACTTAAACTAACAGTCGTAATCAAATTGACGCCGTAGATGCGGAGTAACTTACTTTAACAGTGAAATCGTATATTGATCCATTCTTTGAAGAGGTAGCCATTGAATGATCTGATCTCACAATGAGTGACAAGGGCCTCGAAAACCTCACTATAACTGGAATACTAGACGACGAAACCTGAGAATGACGGAAGTGAGCTTTGGAAATGGATAAGAAGTGCTTTGACGAGTGACGCAGAAAGTGTCGGTGCTGTTGTGTTTCTGCCAAACAAGATGCGACTCGCAGAGCATTGAGAAGGAAACACAGCGATGAATCCAATTTTGTGGCGTCGTGGCTCTGCGTATAGTCGTGCTTTTGGGCCTATATGGATTGGCAAAGCAAATGTGTACGCGTGGCGAGAAATGCGCAAATTTCGCCGTCGGAAATGCAGTTGGATGGACGATTGTCATCATTTCCATTATGATTGAAGTAATAAATAGATTGGATAGGAGTGCGAAAGTGGCATGTGATGATCTGACATTACATGGGAGGCGAGGATACAAGATTTTGGATTCCATAAATGTCTTTGCCTCTGGATTGTATGAACATCATGGGTATATCCTCAATCTTCACACTGAATATTCTTCCAAAAGAATCAATAGGGAAATGAAGATGGAGATGGTGATGCCGTGGATTAAAAAACAAAGAAACGAGCCTTTGTTTGCTCGATCAAATATTTGATGCATTCAAAGCTTAGTCACGATACCCTAAGTCTTATAAAGGACCTTAAGAAAAACTAGGATTTAATTCCTAAAAATTTTAGAAAGAATTTATTAAGCTCCAAAGAAATTAATTTTTTCTTTCGATACTATAAGTTTACTCTCTCTCTTTGATACTCGTTCAGAAGAAGTATTTCATTTTTATTTCATTAATCAAGCATATTTAGTATGGAGATAAAATCATATTTCTATTCATGTTTGATATATAAAATTGACAAAGTAATTTTTACAATTTTTTTCATCCAAAAATAAATAGAAAATGATTACATTACATTAAAGTCATTGAATTCTCTTTCCTTCAAAATTAATTTTTCATACTAAACATAAAGATTTCTTTTTGCAGATACTCATAAAAATTATAATATCTTTTTCCTATTTTATCTTATTTTGAAATTGCTACCTAACATTAAAAAGTGCTTTACATACAGACTTGAAACAATTTATAATACAAAACAAGAGTGTGTTTATTTTGGTGTTTGAATTTCTTAAATTTTAATTTAAACTCCAAAACGTAATTTTAAATGCAAAAAAAAAAAATCAGTGGTTTATGTGTGTATTTCACTTAAATTATATTATATTTCTGAAATCTCCATTTTCTTGAAATAATTTTGACTTGTTTTTAATTAAAATAAAATTTAGAAATCGATTTTGTCCAACTTGCTTAGATGCAATGCCTGCCTTTGTAGTTTATTGCCATCAAGGTCATTCGTATCGTCGTTAGTCTACGTTGTTCAGATGCAATGGCCTAGCGTTATTTGTCGAGAATATATCTAATCACATATTAAGAAGAACACCGGTTTACAGCTACATAAAGCGTACATGCAAACAAAATCATCAACCTATGTTACAATATTTACAGCTTCACTACTTCAGCACACAATCTAACAACTGCCTGGGTTTATTTACAGAAACAAGTACAAGGAATTCATTCACAAAGCAACACCTTGAAGCGTTACTCGATGCTGATGCCCCGTATCTCAAGCTTGTCCAGTTTCTTGGGTCTCCTGTAATATTTCAACAACAGGGAGCAACAAACAACGCTCACAGAAGATGCCGCCATGGCAGCCCCGGCAATCCACGGTGGCAATCGGAATCCTGTGGAAGGGAACAGAGCACCGGCGGCGATTGGAATGCCGAGCAGATTATAACCCAAAGCCCAAATGTAATTGAGGCGGATACGAGAAAATGTTTTTCTGGAAAGGTCAATGGCAGTTATAACATCCTCCAAGTTGCTCTTCATCAGAACAATATCTGCAGCCTCAATGGCGATGTCTGTGCCAGCACCAATTGCCATTCCCACATCTGCTGCTACAAGTGCTGGTGAATCATTTATGCCATCTCCAACCATTGCCACTGTGTAGCCAGAAGCCTAAAAAAGCATTTAAAATTTGAGTAAACATACCAATTGTTCATTAAAATATCTATTTTTGTATTATTTAGCCCCCAAAAAATTTAAGTGTTAAATGAGTTAATTAAATTATAAACTCAAGACTATATTACTTATCTTTAATAAATTTCCTCAATAATAGTATATAACGATATCATAACATTTATGGATTAAATCATGTATAATTAAACTTTCAAAAAAGAAATAGTTGTATTTTTTAGGGAATAAATTATTAGAGTATTAGAAATACTAGCATAATTCTTAGGATCCATACTTATAACCACCCCCAAAAAGGAAAAAAAAAAAATGAAATTGTAACTTGTAGTCATGAGTACCTGCAACTCCTTCACTTTCTCTGCTTTCTGATCCGGTTTACTCTCAGCAATAACATCTTCAATGCCAACTTCCCTTGCGATGGAATTAGCGGTTCCCCAGTTGTCACCAGTCACCATGATGCTTCTAATGTTCATGGACTTGAGGATTGAAATGACTTCTTGAGCACCCGTTTTCAGCGGATCAGATATTGCTATAACCCCAGCCACTCGCCCATTAATGGACACTAAAATTCCAGTTTGAGCCATTCCCTCAGTTTCCGCCAATATATCTTCAGCATCTGCGGTAACTACAATATTGTGGTCAGACAGCAAGCTCTTGTTCCCAACAAGTATTTCCTTGTTCCGAACAGTGGCCTTCACTCCGTGCCCTGTAATAGAGACAAAATCTCGTGCTTCGGGCCAGGCAGGGCTCTCTTCATCTTTAAATTTTTTGGCATATTCAACAATGGCCTTGGCCAGTGGATGCTCACTATTCACCTGGCATAGGCAATTAAAATAACATTATTGACAATTACTTATTAGAGGCAAATGTAACTCTAATCCATAAATTTAAAAGCAGTTCAGCAATGTCAAAGAACTGGAAAACAGATTGCCGATAGCCTTGCCAATTGCTACAGTTTTATCACTCCAAAAAAAAAAATTGTAGCACTAACTGAATTAGAGGCTAAGGGCACGTACAGTCTGGAACTTTTTAGAAAACTTCAAAATTTCTTGCATTTTTTTAAAAAATATGTCAAAATGGATGCAGCCTAAGCTTTTCAGGAAAAGTAATTCCTACCTCAGCTGCGGCTATAAGTTCATAGAATTCTTGGAGTACCATATTTGTCAATAGTTTAGTGTTTACAACCACAGGCTTCCCATTGGTGAGAGTACCAGTCTTGTCAAAGACTATGCAGCTCACCTGCAAAAGAGCAATAAACAGATTAAGATTTCGAGGATTCAAAGGTAGCCATATATTAATTATATAAGAAAAACAATATGAGGTTCCACAACAAGAAAGCGTGAAAGCTTTCATAATTAATGACTAGTATAAAATAGATATGTAAAATAGTGGGAGGAGGGGGTGCTCAGTGCCTAGTGCCTACAACACTTCTGGTTGTGTAGCAGGAATGATCCCGATGAAACACTTCGAAATTGTTAGTTCTTTTGCTTTTATTCCTCTGATACTTCTAATCCTCTATCGTGTAACTATGGAAGCACCTTCAAAGTATAAAAGAAAACAGCAACATTGAAATGCTTCAAAAAGTAAGACTGGCGTCAAATGATAACCTTATGTGCACTTTCTAATGCTTGGCCTCCTTTGATCAGTACACCTTGAGATGCACCAACTCCAGTGCCAACCATAACAGCAGTTGGCGTGGCTAGACCTAAAGCACAAGGGCAAGCTATAACCATCACAGAGATGCCAAACTGCAAAGCAAGCTCAAAACTGTCCATGGAAGATGGTATCCAAGACTTTGGGTAAGCATAAAACCTTCCAGCTAAAAACCAGGCAAGAAAAGTTGTAAATGAGATCAAGATGACCTGCACACAGACACCCCTTTGGAGTAAGTCGTCTATAAACATGAAGAATTGATAAAAATGAACAGCTAGATGGGAGTCAAGAAAAGAAATAGCTCAGAGAATTCCTCTCATAAATACCAGAGGCACAAAGTATTTTGAAATGCGGTCAGCAAACTTCTGCACGGGAGCTTTGGCCAACTGTGCTGACTCAACAAGTCGAACAATCTGTGAGAGAGCACTCTCTGATCCAACTCTTGTTGCCCTGACATGCAACACCCCGTTCTCATTGACAGTTCCTCCAATAACGGTGTCGCCCTTCCTCTTTGCCACAGGACGTGCTTCTCCTGTTATCATGCTCTCATTGACGTGGCTCTGGCCCCAGATAACAGATCCATCTGAAGCTACTTTTGCGCCGGGAATAATTTTAATCATATCATTCTTTTGAATCAATCGGCTGTCTATTTCTTCTTCATTAATAGCGTTTCCTTCATCGTCCAAGGTTAACAACGTCGCTGTATCCGGGGTCAAGTTCATGAGCTTGGCAATTGCATTGGATGTCTTCCCCTTGGCAAAAACTTCGAGATACTTTCCGAGCAAAATAAATGAGATAAGCATAGCGCTAGTCTCAAAGAAATCTGTACCCTCAAAATGTGGAGAGGTAGCAGCTCTCAGGACAGAGTATACTGAATAGAAGTATGCTGCATTTGTTCCCAAGGCAATCAAAACATCCATGTTAGCAGAGCCACGGCGTAATGCTTTGTAAGAACCAGAGTAGAATCGCTGGCCAATAATGAATTGCACTGGTGTGGAAAGAACCCATCTTAAAAGCTGCCCCACATTAAGCATATTGACAACTTTGGTTTCTAATCCATGCTTAATTCCCGGGATATACATAAGCACCATAGACAATAGGAAGACTGGAACAGTAAAAACCAAACTCCATAGGAAAGATCTATAATATTGTTTGATTTCCTCCCGTCTATGAGTATCTCTTCGTCCCCCTTCTTGAGGAAATATTTTGGCCTTGAAACGCCCGGATCCAGTTCCCGCAATCACGTTGATGAAATTCCTGGGACCTGTTGTGTCTGGTTTAAAAGAAAGTGATATCTTATTGACCTCGGGAGATAGTTCTATACTTTGAACCCCTGGGAGAGCTTGAAGAGAATTTTCAATGATTCTCATTGAATGATCCGATCGTACACCCTCAACTTGGAGGTCTACCTTGCTCAGGTCTTCACCTGAACTGATAAGTGTGGCTTCAAATCCAGTGTCTTTTATGGCATCCAGAATCTGATTGCAGCTAAGAATGCTTGGGTTGTAGTGTACTTCTGCTTCTTCAGTTGCCAAAGCCACTTGAGCTTTCAGCACACCTGGAATTGCTTGCAGAGCTGATTCAACAGTTGAGGAGCAAGAAGTGCAAGTCATTCCAGCTATGGTTATGCGGCATACTTGAACGGATCTTTCATTCATCTCATCTTTGAGCAATGTAGCTTCGAACCCAGCATCTTCAATGGCCTCGCGGATAGTTTCCTCCTAAGGATGTCAGGAATGACGAGGTCAAGTACAAAACAGTAAAACTACTACCAGCCACTGGTAAAAAAGTAAAATTGAGAAACAAACACATGCAATGATGCAAGTGTATCAATGAGTAACCAACTTGACAACTTCCATGGTAGAAATCGTTCCAAAAAGTAAAATGTTGAAAATTAAAGGGGGCAAAAAAACATTTATGTATGTCAGACATTTCCATTTCAAAATAACCCCACTTTCCAGTTTCCATCAGTTGACAAAAAAGTGATGCTATACAAGACTTAACAAAAAAAGTCCGAAACCGAGAAATGGAGTAAACTAAACAAAGCATTTGAGACAGTCAGGCTGTATCTTCGATCCATAGATAATGTAGTTATATATTATAATACTATACAGTGAAAATGGTGTTCTAACTGAAGTTCAATCATAAGTGCAATTAGTATCCAGGAATTTTAGGCTAAGAGAAGATTCAGAATTTCAGCTTTAAAAAAAAAGCAAAAATAGCCAAAATCTACTCAACTATTTCTCCATAGCTATTAGAAACAATATTGTACAAAATTTTTGAAATTCCAATATTCGTATTGCACTTCACATACCAAGCAATGATTATCGACCGTAGACAGATTTTCTCCAGAGAGAAGACATACTCATATCATATAGTCACCTATCAACTAACCAGATCATTTAAACCGAAAAGACAGAAAGCGAGGCCAATAAAACGAACTACTTACGTTAACGTATGAAGGGTAGAAGTCGACCAAAGCTCGATTATTCAGAACATCGACGAGGGCCTCACGAATTCCAGGTAAGCGCTTGATCGCCTTCTCGACGGAGCCGGCGCAGGCAGAGCAAGTCATTCCGATGACGGAGAAAAGAGCCTTCACCTCTGATCCCTCGAAGCTGCTCCCTTCCGCCGCCACGCCCTTCGGGTACCTCGGCATCGACGGATAGTGAGGGCGTGGCGATAACTGACCCCATCCTGCACTACGGATGCAGGTTAACGCCAAGAACTTAGACGCCATGAGCGTTTCAGGCTTTGTGCTTTTTGCCGCAAAAGTTTTGAAAATATTGGTGCTACGCTAATTAGTAATTATAGCACCCACACTCGCACAACGAGACGCAATTGCTTAAATGGACGATTATGCCTTCGTATGGTATGAGTGGAGGATCCTACGGTGAGATCTGCTTTTGACCATATGAGTTCATAACGGAAGCTGGGTTTAATGGGGATTGTCGGTGGGTCCAGGGTTACGTGGGCTTAACGCAACCTTGGATTGAGTGGGCTATATGGGCCTGCTTTTGAACAAATCAAATGTCACATCTCTCTCTCCTTCCCATTTCCCATTTGCCATTTCCCACCAAAGTTGTAACAGAATTTTGAATATGAAGCATATGAGTACAAATACATAAAGTACAGGATAAATTATACTAACTTTTTAAAATTAAATAAATTATACTTAATACTTTTTTCAGATATTACAATTTTAACACTTTCATATATAATACATAAACCTTCCCTCCACTTTATCTTTTTTTCAAATCCATTAATTTATTACACAACAAAAGAATGTTATTTTATTTAAAACATGATAATAAAGACAATTAAATTAATATTAAGCTCTATTATAAAACTATGAATTTATTTTTAACAAGAAAGGAAAAAAAATTTAAATAATTTTATTATTAGAAAGAATATAAATTGTATAAAAAATTAATTTGGATGACAAAAATAAAATAAAATAACCAAGTGTAACTTTTAAAACATACAAAGTATTATTTAGACAAATCTTCTGCAAAGTTAGTATAATTTGCCTGAAGTATACCTATTCTTATGTTTCACCAGGTTGATGCTACCAGATGCAAAGAGAACTTTGCTTGAAAGTTTTGGTGCTTAAACCTGCAAGGCTTGAATTAGCAAACACTCCTGGTCCTAATTATACTATAAGCCACCTAACAGTTGAAATAAATATACATACATATATATATATATAACATTTAATAAACAGAACCTTCTCGATTATTCATACATACATATACATATATATATATATATATATATGTATGTATAGATCTGAATATTTTTCTAGCCTAACTGCAAGTGAAAATTAATGGATCACGGTGAATCAGTGAGGCAGAAAAAATTCATTTTGGAATTAACATGATTCGTTTATGTAAGAGGATTTTCTCCTCTATAGAGAACTTTGTTTTCTAAATGAAAACTATTGATTATCTAGAGAACATTGTTTTCTAAATGAAAACTATTGATTATCAAGACTGACAATTTTTTTGGTCATTTTTTTTTTATTTTTTAAATTTTATTTTATTTTTTTAAGATTAAAGTCTAATTATGAGTTATCAGTTTTTACAATGGTCACAATCCAACAAAATCCTTTTATTCCTATAAAAATTTCAGTCCATTCAATCACTGGCGTGATTCTCGTTGACTTTGCTTTATTTTAAAATGTGAACGTAAAACATTTTAAAGTAAAAGAACCCCCAAATGTATGGTAAAGTATTTATTAGAATTGGATTCTCCTAGCCAGGTACTAGTTGTTTTATTTTATGCTTTTTTTCAGTACTCACTGGATCTTGTCTTCTGGTTTATTTTATTTTATTTTTACTTACATGACTAGAGTTCACGCCAAAAGAGGTTGGTCTAAGTAACACTCCTCTAACAATTTAATAAAAAGAGCTCCTTTGGAGTTTTCCACTTGATGTTGTCTGGCTTCAATCAAACAAAATAGTGGAATACAAAAACGGCGTTATGGTGAAAGGTTAATGTGTACGCAGTCCAAAACGGCATGACGTTTGCAAAGCTAGCATCCGATAGCGTAACTCCAGAACTCGTACATCAAACACGTAACGCTATCGTATTTAAATTGGATGATGCCTGGAAACATATGATACCCAATGGGAAGATTGAATTGGGCCTTAAATTATTGGGCCTCAATAGAAAGCGTAGGATGAGACGTAAGGAATTGCGTGTAAGGGCTGGCAATCCAAATTTGACTTTCGGGCAGAAGGAAAGCCCATTTCTTATTCTTTCTATCAACGTCAGAATCTCCATTGGTCCATTGACCGTAGATTCTTCATTTCTTTGTATTATACCGTTATTAATTATTAAAAAATCATAATTTTTATCCATTTAAAATGGGCCGTGGTAGAAACATAGATGCTCGACGTCAGGGATTACGTATGAGGGCTGGCCATCCAAAGTTGACTTGGGGCATCAGAATACCCATTGGATAATTGAACACAGGCCCATTTGTTTATTTAGTTATTTTTAAAGATGGGCCTTTTCTTTTGACCGAAAAAGGAACGTATCTTATTTTGCTTTTTTTTTTTGGGGGCAAAGGGCCTTATCTTGTTATATGCTTTCGATCAATGGATACCCACCCAAGAACAAGCCGAATCAATGGACTGGCCCCAGCTAAGCAGGGTGCAAATAGGTTATCCCGACTCACCAAGGTTCAACGCATACGTTCACGGATTTGGATTCTTTGCATTACTAAAAAATAATGCAGAGTGTAATATTATTTTTAGCAATAATTTCTTTTGTTGTTAAAAATTTTAGCAACAAAAAATTTTATTGTTAAAACTTTTAGCAACAGAACAAACTGTTGCTATAAGTCCAAGAAAAAAAAAAGAAATGCAGACACTTCAAATCCTTCACATTCATTTATCACTTTAACTCAGCAATGGAATGTGTATGTTTGTTATTATTTTTAGAATATGTTATTTGAAATTATATATCGTTGTCTTATAAATTTAAGTTTATAATGTTTTTTATAATTTTTTAAATTAATTTATTTTATGTAATCTTAATTTGATGTTAATTTAATAGAATTGATATTTTGACCAAAAAAAAAACTTTGCAATGTTTTGAATAAATTATTAATTTGATCTTTTAAATATTATAATTATTTTAATTTAATTATTTAAAGATAAAATATCTTAACTAAGTGCATGAAAAATTATATATATTTTAATTTGATCAATATATTTGTCAAAATAAATTTTAAAAAATTAAAAAATTAAAATTTAATGATTATTTTAATAATTAAAATGATCAAATCAAAAGAATTATAATTTTTTAAAATTAAATTAGAGATTTATTTTTTATTGATTAAATTAATATAATTATAATTATAAGACTACATCAATAATTTATTCTAATACTTTTCACATGAGAGAGAGACCAAGTAATGTTATTTGTCAAGGAACCCGAAAAACAAAAAACCAAGGCGTCGTAGCAGTATAAAAAGTAAAAACTGCTCTTTTTATCACTTGTTGCATTTCTTTTTTTTTAAAATAAGGTTTTTGAGAGTTAAAAAAAAAAAGACACAAGAAGATTGAACTGAAATACATTTGGATCATACTTACGTTCAAATGGAATCCCCTTGAATTAAGATTTTTTTTTTCAGTTTTCATTCTGGCCTTTGATTACTATTTTTTTTCTTTTTTTTAAAAAAAAAGACAAAGAAAGAGGGATTGGGTTGGATTATTATGGGTATTGTTTTTAGACTTGAACCGATATGGTCGGGTTGACAAAAAAATTAGTAATTTGAAGTGTAGTTCGGTATGAATTGTTTTATTTGATTGGATTATAATTGGCCCATTTAAGATTCGGTTAATTCGATTGGATTTTGACTAGATTGACAATTCAGAGACTCATTTTGACCCAAGTTTATTTTTTTTTTCAGATTTCAACAAATAAAAAAACATGTATGAGGAAAAAAGCATCAAAAAATATAAAGTGTGCCGAAAAATTTTAACTATAATTTTAGAATAAAAACAATATTTTAACCATAGAAAAGCAAGTTATTATTATCATGTAAGTGGGCCAAAAAATATGTGGTACCCGTGGAAAAAAATTATTCTAGTATACAGAACTATTTACTTATATGGTATTGTTCACATATACAATAATTATGTCGAGTACTAAATGTAGATTGGGCATAAGAGGAAACTAAAAAGAATCTATAGGAAAAAATGATGTTTTATGTAAGAAAATCCCCTTGGAGACTAAAATGAAAATAATTAAAGTGAAAAGAAACTTAAAGATTTAGGAGAAAGAATAATTTTCTCTTTAGTTTCCAATAGCAACCTTATCAGCCGCAGCCCTGGTGAAAAACATTTGCGTACAATAAACTGAATTATTAAAGCACATAATAATTTAAATTATTTTAGAAGAAATGTCCTTTTTATAAATACTAAATTAAATATTTTATTAGCACATAGTATCAAATAGTACCCTTGACTTTTCTTATAAAGAGGTCTTTCCATTTCACTTTTAAACTTACACCTTCAGCACTAGGCCTCTGATTTTAAGCCTTTTTTCTTTAGCTTAGATCCAATGTGAAAATACTATGCTCTTTCAATTTCTTACAAATTATTTAGAGGTTAAATTCTTACTATACTTTTGGTTACGGTCTTAACTAATCTTCTATATTAAAAAATAACTATCCTCAATTGCTTGAGTATTATTTCAAATTTTGGTAATTAGAATGGAATGTAAACTGTGAAGAATACATTTCTAGAAAATGTTCTGGCTAAAGAAAGATTTTGTACTTAAGAATATCTATTATGACTCACTTCTCTTTCTTAAGAACTTATCTGATATATTATTTTACAACTTATATTCACTATTCTCGATATGAATAGTATTCATATAAATAGTAACCGTTCATATAAATAATATATATATATATATATATATATATATATATATATATTATAGTATATGTACATATGAATAGTACTCATACATATTATTGACTAGTATTCATACATATAAAAACGTTCGTGCATATCCGCGACAAAAACAACCATAACATTATCTTTTTGGCTTTTCATGAAACTCTTTGTAGCAACTTAGAAAAATGTTTCTCGTATAGAATCCAAGTGAGTGGACGGATCCTTAAATAATATGATCATAGCGTAATTTTATTATGATGTTGAACCAGGTCGATATCCCAAAGTTCATCGTTAAATAATAATAACGTTTTTAGCATGAATAATGTCCACATATGAAATTTTAGAAAAATATTTGAAAAAAGTATTTATATTATGATTATGTGATTTTAAAGTATAAATGTTCATGCTATGATTGAATCTTTGTGATTGAAAAAGCTATATGACATGCCGAGTAGTACCCTCTTTATGCGGAATGAGTTATACCGGTTATAAAACTCAATTGATAGAGGAGACGACATCTTACAGTAGAAGAATATAACCCGTGTAACATCCTGCTTTTTTATTTCCTTTAAAAAAATAATACTTTTTTCTCTAAATCAGTGTCACGTCCCAAAATTTGAGCACGTGACCGGCACGGAAAGTGAATTTCATTTCACCTCCGTAAGCCTATCTTTCTCTTAAAAATCATACAATTCTTTTTCATGCAACCAAAACGAGTTCTTTATACATACTACAATTACTCACATTACATCAGTGAATGAACCTACCCGATTACAGAGATTTCTAGATTTATACAACTTAGAATAAAACTTAACTATTATACCTTTATCCTGAACAAATGAAAAGGTAATCATGGACTAAGGATCCATAATTCCTTGTTCCGATATTTACCTTCAGCTGTCAACTCTGAAAAAAAATATCAATAAGAGGGGTATGAGCAAACCACGTGCCCAGTGAGTAGATAACACAACATTATGACAAAAAAAATATCATACATCATAATGATAACATGCAGCAATCATACGTAAATCGATCATCATATGATATGATATTATTCGTAGTACTTCACGACAATATCCAAATAAATCAAATACATTTCAACATAATTCAAAAGTTCACAACAACAATCGGTGAAATCAATTTCACACAAATTTCCCGTACCAACCGGGTCGTCCAGAATACCTCTGGATCGTTGCCCGCGGCCCCTGCCGCATCCACCCTTATCGCTCCATTTATAATCTCCACCCTTATAACTTCACATAAATTTCTCCATGGGGTGCACCACCATGCCTTTCCTTTCCAGTCAAACACAATCACAATCATATATAAAAACATCCTCAATCATAATCTTGAGCCACATACACAACTCAGTCATTTACAATTCAAGCCACAACATAATAAATGTGGTTCCAGCAACATAGCATGTATACAACATAACCCATAATATAGAACAATTATTCAACTCAGTTCACATGCCATTCACAATCCATTATATAACCTCCATTCATGGGAAAATAAGAAAATATAATTATATACATTACCAGACACGTTCCACAATTGTTTATGCTTCATCGTTCCACATCATCCTCTTCAAACTTGGATATACAACATATTTCCACTATGATGCAAAAAGTCAATAACAGATATTTAATCATAGCAAGTATTAACCCACTCACCTGGATTTCACGCTCTCGGCACTCCCACTTTGCACCTTGACCATTCCTATTGTAACCAGACAAAAACCATTAGGGTTACGAAATAGAGAAATTTCCTACCACTACTCTCGACCTTTACTCACATCTTAAGTCATAACTCCTAATCGGTAATGAATATCTAAATGAAACTTATACCATTGGAAACTAGACTCAAAGAGCTTTCCAACGATATAAAGTTTGCCCAAAACGGAGTCCGGATGAAGAAGTTATGGCCGATTGAAAATGAGCTAAGGTTTTCCGACACACCTGGCGCCTGGGCGCCACCTATGGCGCCTGGGCGCCACCCATGCCCGGCGCCTAGGCGCCCCACGTGGCGCCTGGGCGCCATGCCTTTCTCTTCCCACATGTCCTTGGCGCCTAGGCGCCACACATGGCGCCTGGGCGCCACGATCGCGACCCTTCGCGACTTTCTCTCGGTTTTGGCCCGAATCTGGCCAAATCTTCACCGTTTTTCATGATTTCTTCCATAGGATCTCACCCTTAATGTCTAAGGAGCATTTAGACACCAAAATCACCAATTTTAATCGAGAAACGAAGCCGGAATCTCGATTTTTCCTCAAACACTCTTAAAACTAGAAAATAGGGAAAAGCTTAATAAATAGAAATTTCTACCTCGATTCCTTGCTTTCCCTACGTTGCTTGGCTCCTAGAGGCTCGCCCCGTAGCCCGAGATCCGCCCTTCAAAGCCCGGTTGTAGAGTTGGAGAGTAGAGAGAGAAATTAGAGAGAAGAAAGAGAGAAGGAGAGGAGAGAAAGTGAAGAGAGAGAGAGGAAAGGAGAAAAATGAATAAAAAATAGGTGAGGCCACCTATATACTCGCCCGGGGTGAAATTATCACTTGCTCTGCAATTGACCCTCAGTCAAGACTAGCAAAAGCAAATTCATAAAATCTTACCTCAGGTGTTTCTAAATCCTCGGTGCCCCACAAATTTCCTTATTCACTTTAGTCCCTCTCAATATCTCAAACTCCACTTTAACCTCGAATCCATCATCTTTTCGGTACCGGACTCATAATTCATTCCCATAAGCTCTATTCTTCTTCTCGGGTTCCTACTTGGTCATTTCTCAAAAGTCCTCTATACTTTCTTTTCTTTTCACTTTAGTCCTTGAGAATTTGTAAAAATTTCCTAAATTAAAAATAAAAATTTCTATTTCCACATTTTCTTCACTAATTCAAAAAGAAAATTTTCCACATAATTAAATTTTTCACTAAACTTCAAATCAGACTTTAAATATTCATAAAAATTCTTGGGATATTACAATCAGTTTACTCAATAATTTGCGAATAAATTCCTTTCAAATAATTATGAATTTTACTATTCACAAATTTATTATTTATGTAAATAGTAACCTTGCAGAAAATTTGACAAGATTTTCACTAATTATGTCTAAGCTTGAATATATATACAAAAAATAATTTATATAATTTTTGGTATTCTCTTTACATAGTTGAATCATAAACTACCATAAAATATATTTTTACACTTTAATCTCATCATTAATATCATCAAAACCTTTCCTTTTTGCCCTTTTTCCTGAAATGATCAATTTTTTAAAAGTGAAATATAAAATATCCCAGTAGCTAGTCACTTTAAAAAAAATGTAAACACATGAGGAGATCATTTTAGCCATAAAAACATAACATCACACTGACAATAATTAAATTTCTCTTATTCACTATGTAGAACAGGATTTATAAATAAAATTTCTGTAAAAATTGATTATAAACATAAATATCATAAATCATAAATAATTATACTTTCATAGAAGACTAACTACATTATGAAGAACGAGTTTTAAATATAGATCTAAATCTCTTCTTCCTAGTCTTCTTTCTTCTTCTTCTTATTTTCTATTTCGTCTCTTCCTCTCTCTTTTTCTCTCTCTCTTGTTTTCTCTTTCTTTTCTCTTTCTCTTTCTCTCTCTCTTCTCTTTCTTTCTTCCTTCCCCACCGTGCACTCCTATAACACACACACACACACACACACACACACACACACACACACACACACACACACACACACACACACACACACACACACACATATTATCATCTTCATTACCCCACATATATATACATATATTTTTATTTCTCCCTATTTCCTCCACCGCACACCTCACACACATCACTTTCTCACTTTTTCTTTTGGTTAAAAATACTAAAAAACCTCAAATCTTTTTATTTTATTCAAATAGGTCTCTACTCAATGAATAAAATTCTATTTATATCTCTAAAAACTTTCTTAATAACTATTTTATCCTTATTTACTTGCTCATTTATTTATTTAGCCTTATTTTCTAAGGTAATTAAATTTAGGATATCATATTTTTTTCCCCTTAAAATGAATTTTGTCCCCAAAATTTAAGTTAATATATATATATATATACACATATGTAAATTACAACCATAACGTGCATGAAAATGTCCCAAATACCAACATCACACTTACTAGCATAGTCAATTTATCATTCATTTTTACACAATTGTAGTAATATATTTGTGTGAATTTGCGTATGATTTCTTGGGTGATCGAACCCTCAATCACTTTGTATTTGTACTGTAGATTTGCATATGATTTTTTGGGTGATCAATCCCTCAATCACTTTGCATTATGTGCCGTAGATACTTGCATCGAGTGACTTGAGAATTTAACCCTCAAACTCTTTGTGCATAAATTTTCATAGTTATACACTGAATAGTATGAGACTCTAACCCTTTCAAACTCGTGAATAAGATTTCAGATATGTACATCGAGTAGTATGGGATTGTAACCCTTTTAAACTCGTATTTATGATTTCATCTATATACACCGAATAGTATGGGACTCGAACCCTTTCAAACTCATGCATAAGATTTCATAGATATCCACTGAGCAGTATGAGACTCTAACACTGAGTAGTATGGGACTCTAACTGTAATACCCATGAAAAATAAAATATAAATGCGTGTTTACAAACTACTATTACTATTTCAGTATACAATACTATTCACCCATATAATACTACTTACGTATATGGTACTGTTCATCTATACAATCAAAATGTCAAGTACTAGATATGGTTTGATCATAAGAGAAAATTAGAAAGAAATTTGTAGGAGAAAATAACATTTTATATGAGAGAATTCCCTGAGGGACTAAATTAAAAGGAAACTAAATTAACAAATTGATTATACTAGTAGATGAGACTAGTAAGTGAGACTAGTAGATAAGACTAGTAAGTGAAACTAGTAGATGAGACTAGTAAGTGAAATTGGTAGATGAGACTAATAAGTGAAACTAGTAGATGAGACTAGTAAGTGAAATTGGTAGGTGAGACGGGGTAGATGGAATAGTACCCTTAAATTTTCCTATAAATAGACCCTTCCATTTCACTTTCAAAATCACACCTTCAACTTCTCTTCTTCTCTCCTTAAGATTTCTTGGTCCGACGCTAGACCTTTGAGATTTTGGGCCTTTCCTTTTCAGCTTAGGTAAGGATACTATACCCCTTCTATGTCTTTTAAATTTTAGAAGTTATTTTCTTAAGTATGCTCTGGGGTTGCGGCTTTGGCTGATCTTCCACATCAGAAAAACTGTCCTTAGCTGTCTATATGTTATTTTGATTACCGAAATAGGATGTAAACTGTGAAGAATACATGTCTAGGAAAGTTCTGGCTAAGGAAAGACCTGGTTTTTAAGTGTGTCCATTGTGACCCTCCACTCTTTCCTGGGAACTTACCTGGTGTACTCTTTTACAGATTGTATTCTCTATTTCTGGTATAAATAGTAACCATACGTATGAACAGTATTTGTACGAAAACAATCCTAACGTATTTTCTCTAATCTTTCATGAAAATCTCCGTAGCGGAACACTGAAATTCACCTGAGTACTCTTATCCGGAACGACTTAGAGAAACGATACTCGTATGGAATCCAGGTGAGTGAAACGACCCCGTTTTAATAGAGTTTTAGCATTACTGGTGATAAAAAGTATGTCGTAGGACACTCCCAAGATTCATAGGGGGAAATTAGATTCAGAATGACGAATCTAATGAGATAATTAATCCAAAAGTATGGATAAGACGAAGCAAGTATCTCATGATGATGTGAAGTTTGAATCTTTTCAAAAATCGTTTAATTGTTATCTTGATTTGTGATTTATAAATCTATAATATAGTTATATACTATACCTGTTATATGGATGAATATTCTATTGTATTCTATTGTACTTCTGATATTGATATGAACTGTTGCACTATTGATTGTGATTGAGCGGGACAGTACCCCCTCTCATAGCAAGGCGGAAAGCCCGGTTTAAAGGGTGTCTTGACTAATGAGTGTGGAGACAACGATTCCCTCAGTAGGGATATAGTCCGGATCGGTGACAGATCCATGAAGCGCCCTAGCTAAGAGGATGAGGTTGTGCGTCATGGCAGAAATATACATAATTGGTGAGCCAGCCTGTGTGCGCTCTCTGAGATACATTGCCATTGATGAGTACTAGTAACGTTTGTTGAATTGATGTATTTTTATTTTCTCGTATGTAATTTCTAACTATGTCTATTGGTTGAGTATGAGCCTTCTGGTATACTTGCATGACTGGTGATGTATTTGAATTTTATTAACACGAGGCCGATTCGCTCATTGAGTTTAAAAGCTCACACTCTCTGTACAATTTTTTTGTTCAGATCAGGTTGCCAGCGAAAAACATCCGCTAAAGGAATAGATTACTTTGGACCTTCCTGCTGTCGGGTAGGTCCCTCTTTTATTATAGATTATATTGCTCTGTAATCGTCCAGGACATCTAGGTCAGGGGTTTGGTATTTGACTTATATTTCAATATGATAATGTATTTTGTATTGAGAATCTATTATTTTTAATTAAGAAAATTTGATATATTTTCTTCGTATTTATTAAGAAATGGTTATTTTGAGAATATAGAGATAATGACTAATAATTTAACTCATGGGTAAGAATTTGTCGAAAGGCTTACAGTGATGGGATATTCATCATTGTGCCGGCCATGTGCCCAGAAAACGGGTCGTGACAAAGTTGGTATCAAAGCAAAGGTTGTTAGGTCTCCTAGTGATTACAGAGCAAGGTGTCTTTACTGGGCTTTCCCCTATTGTCGTGACTGCAGCACGACCATAGGATGAAGATCTACCAAAAACCCTATAGAGTTTAAAATCCTTTTCTTTCGTGTCTTTCCTTGAAGCATAATAGTGGCGATACACATTATTTTTAATTGTAGAATAAGTTTATATGGCACCAATAAAATCAAATGCTTCTAGAATCCGCACAAGATTTGGCAGGGCCCTGGTCCCTCCAGTTGCTCAGTCAGCAGATGCAAGGCTGGAGATGCCTAATCATGCAGAAGGTAACTATACACAAAATAGAGAGATACCCACTAAAAACCCTAAAAGAAGTGGTGGAGTACCATCACAAATTGACGTGACTGTAGTGATGGAAGCATTAGCTGCAATGCAGAACGAGGTAAATGGGCTGAAGGAACTTCTGATGGGACAGTCATCTGAAGGAGACTCACAGGCATCAGTACATGCTACAAGAGTGCAAGAGACAGACCAGATGCCACCCCCATCCCCTCCTCAAGATTGGGTAGGGATAGAGGTCAAGATCTCAGAATTTATGAAGCTGAATCCCCCAACCTTTGCAGGAGATGTTAATGAAGAACCACAATGTTTTCTAGATGACTGTGAGAAAATCCTTGACACGTTGGAGTGCCCTAAACCTCGAAGAGTGACTCTTGTTACCTTTCAATTAAGAGGTAAGGCGGACCGCTGGTGGCGAACGTGGAAGAAGGGCATGGCCAGAAATTTCCCACCCCTCAAATGGAAGGACTTTAAAAGAATTTTTCGAGAACAATTTATTCCGGAGAGTATACGAGAAGCAAAGATGAATGAGTTTGAGACACTCCGGCAAGGAGCACTAACTGTCGATGAATACGACAATCTGTTTGTGGAGTTGTCTGAATATGCTACTCACATGGTCCTAACTGAGAAAGAAAGGATCCGACAGTTTATTAAAGGCCTTCGAGAGTCTCTATTTGACAGGGTGAGATCAAAGATACGAGATTTTTCATCCTATACAGAAGCCGTCGACATCGCCCGTATGATGGAAGAAAGAGATATGCATAAAAAAAGATGGAATAACAAAAGAAAAAGGAAACAAGATGAAAAATCACGCTAACACGGAGAGAGTTCTGCATCCACTAAAACCACTGGACATGTAGCCTCTACCACTAGTGCACCACAGCGTCAACAAAGTGTCACAGGGGGTCAACAAAGGCCCTGATGCTCTAAATGTGAAAGAAACCACTTCGGAGCTTGTTTTACCAACAACAACACTAACGTCTGTTACCAATGTGGTCAACAGGGCCACATCAAAAGAGATTGCCCCCAACTCCACATGAGATCTGGCCAAGGATCAGTACGCCCTAATCAATCAGAGGCCACTGTTGCCAATAGAGCCCCTGTAACGGTAGAAGGCAATGGAATCGGAAGAGGTGCTGGCAGAGGACAAGGTGGTCGAGGTCAAGCTTCAGCAGGCCGAGGGACCGCTCGAGTATTCGCTTTAACCCGTCAAGATGCTCAAGCGTCTAATGCGGTGGTAGCAGGTACCCTTCTAATTGAATCAAATTTTGCGCATGTTTTGTTTGACTCTGGCTCCACGCATTCCTATGTGTTACCATTCTTTGCTAAGAACTTTAAACAAAAAGTTGTTAGATTAGAATGTCCGTTCTTAGTAACTACGCCTACTAGAGACACCCTACTAATAGAACGAGGTTACCAGGCTTGCAAGATAAGAGTCGGAGAAATAAATACAATAGTAGACCTAATGCTGTTGGATATGACAGACTTCGATGTCATCTTAGGCATGGATTGGCTAGCATCTTGTCATGCCACTATGGATTGCTATAATAAGATAGTTAAGTTCAATATTCCAGGGGAACCCTCCTTCGTATTTCATGGTGAACGGAGTGAGATTTCTGGAAATCTTAAATCATTAATGTGTGCCCAACGTTTATTGCGAAAGGGCTGTCAAGGATACTTGGCGTTTTTTAAAGATATTAAGAAAGAAGAACTAAAAGTAGAGGACGTCCCAGTAGTCCAGGAGTTTGTAGACGTCTTCCTGGATGATCTACCAGGTGTACCCCCAGATCGAGAGATTGAGTTTCAGATAGAGTTAGCTCCAGATACTTGCCCAATCTCCATACCCCCTTATAAGATGGCACCAACAGAATTAAAAGAGCTAAAGACTCAGTTACAAGACTTGCTAGATAAAGGCTTTATAAGGCCAAGTTATTCACCTTGGGGAGCTCCTGTTCTGTTCGTGAAAATGAAGGACGGATCGATGAGGCTATGCATAGATTACAGGCAATTGAATAAAGTAACTATCAAAAATAAATACCCGTTGCCTCGTATTGACGACCTCTTTGATCAACTTCAAGGAGCCAAGTGTTTTTCAAAGATTGACTTGAGGTCTGGTTATCACCAACTCAAGATCAAGGAGGAGGATGTGCCTAAAACAGCCTTCCGTACCAGATATGGGCACTACGAGTTCTTGGTAATGTCATTTGGACTAACAAATGCACTAGCTGCTTTCATGGATTTAATGAATAGGATTTTTAAATCCTTCTTAGATAAATTCGTTATTGTCTTCATAGACGACATTCTGGTGTACTCAAAGACTTCAGAAGAGCATGAACAACACTTTCGTATTGTGTTGCAGACATTGAGGAATCATCAATTGTACGCCAAATTTTCTAAATGCGAGTTTTGGATCGATCGCGTGACTTTCTTGGGACATGTGATCTCCAAGGATGGCATCCAAGCAGACCCAAGCAAAGTAGAAGCAGTCAAAATGTGGCCTAGACCTACCTCTGTCACGGAGATTCGCAGCTTCTTGGGATTGGCAGGATATTATCGTCGTTTCATCCAAAATTTTTCCCAGTTAGCCGCCCCTCTCACACGACTAACTAGGAAAGGAGTAAAGTACCAATGGGATGACGCTTGTGAAGAAAGCTTCCAAGAACTCAAGAAAAGGTTAATCTCTGCACCTGTATTGGTCTTACCCTCAGGACCTGGAGGTTTTACAGTGTACTGCGATACATCAAGAGTAGGGTTGGGATGCGTTCTCATGCAGCATGGCCAGGTAGTGGCATATGCATCAAGGCAGCTTAAGAAACATGAACAAAACTACCCCACGCATGATCTGGAGATGGCAGCAGTAATTTTCGCTCTAAAGATATGGCGACACTATCTATACGGAGAAACCTGCGAAATCTACACTGACCATAAAAAGTCTAAAATATATTTTCGACCAAAAGGACCTAAACTTGAGGTAAAGGAGATGGGTAGAATTACTAAAAGATTATGATTGCAATATTCTTTACCACCCAGGCAAAGCGAACGTGGTGGCACATGCTTTGAGTCGAAAATCTATGGGTAGTCTAGCCCATATAGCAGTGACAAGAAGACCATTGGTCAAAGAACTACAGGAGCTGAGAGCAAAAGGTGCTACTCTCGAGGTTACAAAGACAGGATCATTTTTAGCCCATATCAGGGCTAGATCTTTCCTTGTAGACCAGATACGGATATCCCAAATGGAGGATCCTGAGCTTGCCCAAATTATGGATAAGGCAAAGAATGATGAAGCGAATAGTTTCACACTCGACGATGCAGGAGCCTTGCGTTTTGGACAACGGTTGTACGTACCATATGTTGGAACTCTTAGACGAGACATCATGGAGGAAGGCCATAATGCTGCGTATGCTGTACATCCAGGGGCCACCAAGATGTATCAGGATCTGAAACAGATCTACTGGTGGAAAGGAATGAAACAAGATATAGCAGAATTTGTGTCTCGTTGTTTAACCTGTCAACAGGTTAAGGCTGAGCATCTAAAGCTAGGAGGCTCGTTACAGCAATTAGAGATTCCTAAATGGAAATGGGAACGAGTAACAATAAACTTTGTTGTTGGTCTACCTCGCTCCACAGGAGGTTATGACTCAGTTTGGGTCATTGTTGACCGACTAACTAAATCAGCACACTTTATTCCAGTCAAAACCACTTACGGTGTGGTGACGTTGGCACAATTGTATATTAAGGAAATAGTGAAGCTACATGGAGTACCCATATCTATTATTTCTGATAGAGGTCCTCAATTTACTTCTCTTTTCTGGAGAAGTTTTCAAGAAGCATTAGGTACTCGAGTGGACCTCAGTACTGCTTTTCACCCACAGATAGACGGACAGTTAGAGTGGACGATTCAGACGCTAGAGGACATATTACGAGCTTGTATCTTAGATTTCAGTGGTAGCTGGGAGAAGTATTTGTATCTCGTAGAGTTTGCATATAACAATAGCTACCAAGCCACTATTGGGATGGCACCCTTTGAGGCCTTGTACGGGAGACGTTGCAGATCTCCGATTGGTTGGTTCGAGGTAGGTGAAGCGAAAGCATTAGGACCTGACTTGGCCCAGGATGCCCTAACCAAGGTTAAAACAATACAGGATAGGATGCGAGCAGCTCAAAATAGACAAAAGGCATACGCTGACCACAGACGACGTGATTTGGAGTTCTCAGTCAGCGATATGGTATTCCTAAAAGTCTCTCCAATGAAAGGTGTGTTGAGATTTGGAAGGAAAGGAAAGTTGAGTCCTACATATATCGGGCCTTATGAGATTTTACAACGAGTGGAAAAAGTGGCTTATCGGCTCGCCCTACCTATGGAATTGGAAGAGATTCACCCTGTTTTTCACGTATCCATGTTGAGGAAGTACCTTCTTGACCCTTCTCACATACTTCACCCTTCTCACAATGATTCTATCATAGTAGATGAAAACTTGTCATACGAGGAGGTACCGGTGGCTATCCTCGATAGTCAAGTAAAGAAACTCTGATCTAAAGAGATACCATCAGTTAAGGTATTGTGGAGGAATCAAACTCATGAAGAAGCCACATAGGAAGCCGAAGCTGACATGCGTTCTAGATATCCGCATCTTTTCACGACTTGAGGTAATTTAAATTCGGAGGACCGAATTTCTTAAAGGGGGTGATAATGTAATACCCATGAAAAATAAAATATAAATGCGTGTTTACAAACTACTATTACTATTTCAGTATACAATACTATTCACCTATATAATACTACTTACGTATATGGTACTGTTTATCTATACAATCAAAATGTCAAGTACTAGATATAGTTTGGTCATAAGAGAAAATTAGAAAGAAATTGGTAGGAAAAAATAACATTTTATATGAGAGAATTCCCTGAGGGACTAAATTAAAAGGAAACTAAATTAGCAAATTGATTATACTAGTAGATGAGACTAGTAAGTGAGACTAGTAGATGAGACTAGTAAGTGAAACTAGTAGATGAGACTAGTAAGTGAAATGGTAGATGAGACTAATAAGTGAAACTAGTAGATGAGACTAGTAAGTGAAATTGGTAGGTGAGACGGGGTAGATGGAATAGTACCCTTAAATTTTCCTATAAATAGACCCTTCCATTTCACTTTCAAAATCACACCTTCAACTTCTCTTCTTCTCTCCTTAAGATTTCTTGGTCCGACGCTAGACCTTTGAGATTTTGGGCCTTTCCTTTTTAGCTTAGGTAAGGATACTATGCCCCTTCTATGTCTTTCAAATTTTAGAAGTTATTTTCTTAAGTATGCTCTGTGGTTGCGACTTTGGCTGATCTTCCACATCAGAAAAACTGTCCTTAGCTGTCTATATGTTATTTTGATTACCGAAATAAGATGTAAACTGTGAAGAATACATGTCTAGGAAAGTTTTGGCTAAGGAAAGACCTGGTTTTTAAGTGTGTCCATTGTGACCCTCCACTCTTTCCTGGGAACTTATCTGGTGTACTCTTTTACAGATTGTATTCTCTATTTTTGGTATAAATAGTAATCATACGTATGAACAGTATCTGTACGAAAATAATCCTAACGTATTTTCTCTAATCTTTCATGAAAATCTCCGTAGCAGAACACTGAAATTCACCTGAGTACTCTTATCCGTAACGACTTAGAGAAGCGATACTCGTACGGAATCCAGGTGAGTGAAACGACCCCGTTTTAATAGAGTTTTAGCATTACTGGTGATAAAAAGTAGGTCGTAGGACACTCCAAGATTCATAGGGGGAAATTGGATTCAGAATGACGAATCTAATGAGATAATTAATCCAGAAGTATGGATAAGACGAAGTAAGTATCTCATGATGATGTGAAGTTTGAATCTTTTCAAAAATCGTTTAATTGTTATCTTGATTTGTGATTTATAAATCTATAATATAGTTATATACTATACCTGTTATATGGATGAATATTCTATTGTACTTCTGATATAGACAGCTAAGGACAATTTTTCTGATGTGGAAGATCAGCCAAAGCCGCAACCACAGAGCATACTTAAGAAAATAACTTCTAAAATTTGAAAGACATAGAAAGGGCATAGTATCCTTACCTAAGATGAAAAGGAAAGGCCCAAAATCTCAAAGGTCTAGCGTCAGACCAAGAAATCTTAAGGAGAGAAGAAGAGAAGTTGAAGGTGTGATTTTGAAAGTGAAATGGAAGGGTCTATTTATAGGAAAATTTAAGGGTACTATTCCATCTACCCCGTCTCACCTACCAATTTCACTTACTAGTCTCATCTACTAGTTTCACTTATTAGTCTCATCTACCAATTTCACTTACTAGTCTCATCTACTAGTGTCACTTACTAGTCTCATCTACTAGTCTCACTTACTAGTCTCATCTACTAGTATAAGCAATTTGCTAATTTAGTTTCCTTTTAATTTAGTCCCTCAGGGAATTCTCTCATATAAAATATTATTTTCTCCTACAAATTTCTTTCTAATTTTCTCTTATGATCAAACCATATCTAGTACTTGACATTTTGATTGTATAGATGAACAGTACCATATACGTAAGTAGTATTATATGGGTAAATAGTATTATATACTGAAATAGTAATAGTAGTTTGTAAACACGCATTTATATTTTATTTTTCATGGGTATTACATTATCACCCCCTTTAAGAAATTCGGTCCTCCGAATTTAAATTACCTCAAGTCGTGAAAAGATGCGGATATCTAGAACGCATGTCGGCCTCGGCTTCCCATGTGGCTTCTTCATGAGTTTGATTCCTCCACAACACCTTGACTGATGGTATCTCTTTAGATTGAAGTTTCTTTACTTGACTATCAAGGATAGCCACCGGTACCTTCTCGTATGACAAGTTTTCATCTACTAGGATAGAATCATTGTGAGAAGGGTGAAGTATGTGAGAAGGGTCAGGAAGGTACTTCCTCAACATGGATACTTGAAAAACAGGGTGAATCCCTTCCAATTCCATAGGTAGGGCGAGTCGATAAGCCACTTTTCCCACTCATTCTAAAATCTCATAAGGCCCGATATATCTAGGACTCAACTTTCCTTTCCTTCCAAATCTCAACACACCTTTCATTGGAGAGACTTTTAGAAATACCATATCGCTGACTGAGAACTCCAAATCACGTCGTCTGTGGTCAGCGTATGCCTTTTGTCTACTTTGAGCTGCTCGCATCCTATCCTGTATTGTTTTAACCTTGGTTAGGGCATCCTGGGCCAAGTCAGGTCCTAATGCTTTCGCTTCACCTACCTCGAACCAACCGATCGGAGATCTGCAACGTCTCCCTTACAAGGCCTCAAAGGGTGCCATCCCAATAGTCGCTTGGTAGCTGTTGTTATATGCAAACTCTACGAGATACAAATGCTTCTCCCAGCTACCACTGAAATCTAGGATACAAGCTCGTAACATGTCCTCTAGCGTCTGAATCGTCCGCTCTGACTGTCCGTCTATCTGTGGGTGAAAAGCAGTACTGAGGTCCACTCGAGTACCTAATGCTTCTTGAAAACTTCTCCAGAAACGAGAAGTAAATTGAGGACCTCTATCAGAAATAATAGATATGGGTACTCCATGTAGCTTCACTATTTCCTTAATATACAATTGTGCCAACGTCACTACACCGTAAGTGGTTTTGACTGCAATAAAGTGTGCTGATTTGGTTAGTCGGTCAACAATGACCCAAACTGAGTCATAACCTCCTGTGGAGCGAGGTAGACTAACAACAAAGTCCATTGTTACTCGTTCCTATTTCCATTCAGGAATCTCTAATTGCTGTAACGAGCCTCTTGGCTTTAGATGCTCAGCCTTAACCTGTTGACAGGTTAAACAACGAGACACAAATTCTGCTATGTCTTGTTTCATTCCTTTCCACCAGTAGATCTGTTTCAGATCCTGATACATCTTAGTGGCCCCTGGATATACAGCATATGCAGCATTATGGCCTTCCTCCATGATGTCTCGTCTAAGAGTTCCAACATATGGTACGCACAACTGTTGTCCAAAACGTAAGGCTCCTGCATCGTCGAGTGTGAAACTATTAGCTTCATCATTCTTTGCCTTATCCATAATTTGGAGAAGCTTAGGATCCTCCATTTGGGATATCCGTATCTGGTCTACAAGGGAAGATCTAGCCCTGATATGGGCTAAACCTGCCTTTGTAACCTCGAGAGTAGCACCTTTTGCTCTCAGCTCCTGTAGTTCTTTGACCAATGGTCTTCTTGTCACTGCTATATGGGCTAGACTACCCATAGATTTTCGACTCAAAGCATGTGCCACCACGTTCGCTTTGCCTGGGTGGTAAAGAATATTGCAATCATAATCTTTTAGTAATTCTACCCATCTCCTTTACCTCAAGTTTAGGTCCTTTTGGTCGAAAATATATTTTAGACTTTTATTGTTAGTGTAGATTTCGCAGGTTTCTCCGTATAGATAGTGTCGCCATATCTTTAGAGCGAAAATTACTACTACCATCTCCAGATCATGCTTGGGGTAGTTTTGTTCATGTTTCTTAAGCTGCATTGATGCATATGCCACTACCTGGCCATGCTGCATGAGAACACATCCCAACCCTACTCTTGATGCATCGCAGTACACTGTAAAACCTCCAGGTCCTGAGGGTAAGACCAATACAGGTGCAGAGATTAACCTTTTCTTGAGTTCTTGGAAGCTTTCTTCACAAGCGTCATCCTATTGGTACTTTACTCCTTTCCTAGTTAGTCGTGTGAGAGGGGCGGTTAACTGGGAAAAATTTTAGATGAAACGACGATAATATCCTGCCAATCCCAAGAAGCTGCGAATCTCCATGACAGAGGTAGGTCTAGGCCACATTTTGACTGCTTCTACTTTGCTTGGGTCTGCTTGGATGCCATCCTTAGAGATCACATGTCCCAAGAAAGTCACGCAATCGATCCAAAACTCGCATTTAGAAAATTTGGCGTACAATTGATGATTCCTCAATGTCTGCAACACAATACGAAGGTGTTGTTCATGCTCTTCTAAAGTCTTTGAGTACACCAGAATGTCGTCTATGAAGACAATAACAAATTTGTCTAAGAAGGATTTAAAAATCCTATTCATTAAATCCATGAAAGCAGCTGGTGCATTTGTTAGTCCAAATGACATTACCAAGAACTCGTAGTGCCCATATCTGGTACGGAAGGCTGTTTTAGGCACATCCTCCTCCTTGATCTTGAGTTGGTGATAACCAGACCTCAAGTCAATCTTTGAAAAACACTTGGCTCCTTGAAGTTGATCAAGAGGTCGTCAATACGAGGCAACGGGTATTTATTTTTGATAGTTACTTTATTCAATTGCCTGTAATCTATGCATAGCCTCATCGATCCGTCCTTCATTTTCACGAACAGAACAGGAGCTCCCCAAGGTGAATAACTTAGCCTTATAAAGCCTTTATCTAGCAAGTCTTGTAACTGAGTCTTTAGCTCTTTTAATTCTGTTGGTGCCATCCTATAAAGGGGTATGGAGATTGGGCGAGTATCTGGAGCTAACTCTATCTGAAACTCAATCTCTCGATCTGGGGGTACACCTGGTAGATCATCCGGGAAGACGTCTACAAACTCCTGGACTACTGGGACGTCCTCTACTTTTAGTTCTTCTTTCTTAATATCTTTAAAAAACGCCAAGTATCCTTGACAGCCCTTTCGCAATAAACGTTGGGCACACTTTAATGATATAAGATTTCCAGAAATCTCACTCCGTTCACCATGAAATACGAAGGAGGGTTCCCTTGGAATATTGAACTTAACTATCTTATTATAGCAATCCATAGTGGCATGACAAGATGCTAGCCAATCCATGCCTAAGATGACATCGAAGTCTGTCATATCCAACAGCATTAGGTCTACTGTTGTATTTATTTCTCCGACTCTTATCTTGCAAGCCTGGTAGCCTCGTTCTATTAGTAGGGTGTCTCCAGTAGGCGTAGTTACTAAGAACGGACATTCTAATCTAACAACTTTTTGTTTAAAGTTCTTAGCAAAGAATGGTGACACATAGGAATGCGTGGAGCCAGAGTCAAACAAAACATGCGTAAAATTTGATTCAATCAGAAGGGTACCTGCTACTACCACATTAGACGCTTGAGCATCTTGACGGGTTAAAGCGAATACTCAAGCGGTCCCTCGGCCTGCTGAAGCTTGACCTCGACCACCTTGTCCTCTGCCAGTACCTCTTCTGATTCCATTGCCTCCTACCGTTACAGAGGCTCTGTTGGCAACAGTGGCCTCTGATTGATTAGGGCGTACTGATCCTTGGCCAGATCTCGTGTGGAGTTGGGGGCAATCTCTTTTGATGTGGCCCTGTTGACCACATTGGTAACAGACCTTAGTGTTGTTGTTGGTAAAACAAGCTCCGAAGTGGTTTCTTTCACATTTAGAGCACCAGGGCCTTTGTTGACCCCCTGTGCCACTTTGTTGACGCTGTGGTGCACTAGCGGTAGAAGCTACATGTCCAGTGGTTTTAGTGGGTGCAGAACTCTCTCCGTGGTAGTGTGATTTTTCATCTTGTTTCCTTTTTCTTTTGTTATTCCATCTTTCTTTATGCATATCTCTTTCTTCCATCATACGGGCGATGTCGAGGGCTTCTGTATAGGATGAAAAATCTCGTATCTTCGATCTCACCCTGTCAAATAGAGACTCTCGAGGCCTTTAATAAACCGTCGGATCCTTTCTTTCTCAGTTAGGACCATGTGAGTAGCATATTCAGATAACTCCACAAACAGATTGTCGTATTCATCGACAGTTAATGCTCCTTGCCAGAGTGTCTCAAACTCATTCATCTTTGCTTCTTGTATACTCTCCGGAATAAATTATTCTCAAAAAATTATTTTAAAGTCTTTCCATTTGAGGGGTGAGGAATTTCTAGCCATGCCCTTCTTCCACGTTCGCCACCAGCGGTCCGCCTTACCTCTTAATTGAAAGGTAACAAGAGTCACTCTTCGAGGTTCAGGGCACTCCAACGTGTCAAGGATTTTCTCACAGTCATCTAGAAAACGTTGTGGGTCTTTATTAACATCTCCTGCAAAGGTTGGCGGATTCAGCTTCATAAATTCTGAGATCTTGACCTCTGTCCCTACCCAATCTTGAGGAGGGGGTGGGGGTGGCATCTGGTCTGTCTCTTGCACTCTTGTAGCATGTACTGATGCCTGTGAGTCGCCTTCAGATGACTGTCCCATCAGAAGTTCCTTCAGCCCATTTACCTCGTTCTGCATTGCAGCTAATGCTTCCATCACTACAGTCGCGTCAATTTGTGATGGTACTCCATCACTTCTTTCAGGGTTTTTAGTGGGTATCTCTCTATTTTGTGTATGGTTACCTTCTGCACAATTAGGCATCTCCAGCCTTGCATCTGCTGACTGAGCAACTGGAAGGACCAAGGCCCTGCCAGATCTTGTGCGGATTCCAGAAGCATTTGATTTTATTGGTGCCATATAAACTTATTCTACAATTAAAAATAATGTGTATCGTCACTATTATGCTTTAAGGAAAGACACGAAAGAAAAGGATTTTAAACTCTATAGGGCTTTTGGTAGATCTTCATCCTATGGTCGTGCTGCAGTTACGACAATAGGGGAAGGCCCACTAAAGACACCTTGCTCTGTCAATAAAATAGCGACAATTTATTACAGTACAATTAACATGAAATAAATTAATTTATACATACTTTTATTCCTTTGAATTTCTATAAAAATATATCAATCATCATAAACTGTCATCTGGAAGATTGATTGCTTAATATCCAAATAATATTGTAAATGAGACTTATATTGTACTTTCACTAATAATATCAAACTAGCTTAGTAAGGTTATTCACTTACCTTGACTTTTGTCCAATTTTACCTTGAACCATCCTTGAAAATATGTAAGATAATGGAAAATGCATCACAAAAGCATTTAAGGCAATCTCTCTCTCTCTTTTTTTTTAGTTCTAATTTTATTTTCTTATAGAATTTAATTTCTATCATGAAACATATCTTCACTTGTTTCATAATACGTCTTAATCATATATACTTTCTTCTAACTCAAATTTTCTCTACAGGATTAAGAGTTATTACATAAATATAGATATGTTTATACTAATAACATATATAATCATAAATGTGGCATGGAATAAGAATTCCATATCATTTTTGTAGAATTCCATCTTCAAGAATACTTTTAAAGAGAGAACAAACACATGGATAATTCATATAATCATAGGAAATAAAAGTTTTATTTATAATTCAATGTATACTTCACTAGGTACTTAATTTTATAGAGATAAATATCTCTAATATGTTTATATAGATTATCACATTTAAAGTAAATTCTAATTCAACTTCGGGATACATTTTTTTTTTATGAATTTAAGCTATAATGATTTTTTATATGTGAAATATACTGGCTAGACGTACATTACAAATAAGACTCTATTATTTTCTTTATTCATCAAAAAATACTTGGTATGCCTTATTCATATTTAATCAATTCTCTATATGACTTACTTTTACTCAGATATTTTTCTAAATCTCACTTAATCATAACAAACATTCACAGCAACTCAAACACAAACATCATAAAAATAATACTTTTAACAAATCAAACAATTACATGTAAGTATTTTCCTTTCCATAAGATGGCAAGACCTGTTCCTTTGATACCATTTTGTAACATCTCGCCTTTTTATTTCCTTTAAAAAATAATACTTTTTTCTCTAAATCAGTTTACTCAATAATTTGCAAATAAATTCCTTTCAAATAATTATGAATTTTACTATTCATGTAAATAGTAACCTTACAGAAAATTTGACAAGATTTTCACTAATTATGTCTGAGCTTGAATATATATACAAAAATAATTTACATAGTTTTTAGTATTCTCTTTACATATTTGAATCATAAACTACCATAAAATATATTTCTACACTTCAATCTCATCATTAATATCATCAAAGCCTTCCATTTTTGCCCTTTTTCCTGAAATGATCAATTTTCTAAAAGTGAGATATAAAATATCTTAGTAGCTAGTCACTTTAAAAAAAATGTAAACACATGAGGAGATCATTTTAGCCATAAAAGTATAACAGCACACTGACAATAATTAAATTTCTCTTATTCACTATGTAGAACATGATTTATAAATAAAATTCTGTAAAAATTGATTATGAACATAGATATCATAAATCATAAATAATCATGCTTTCATAGAAGACTAATTACTTTATAAAGAACGAGCTTTAAATATGGATCTAAATCTCTTCTTCCTAGTCTCTTTCTTCTTCTTCTTATTTTCTATTTCGTCTCTTCTTCTCTCTTTTCTCTCTCTTTCTTGTTTTCTCTTTCTTTTCTCTTTCTCTCTCTCTTCTCTTTCTTTCTTCCTTCCCCACTCATTACCCCCCCTACACACACACACACACATATATCTATATATATATATATATATATTATTTCTCCCTCTTTCCTCCACTGCACACCTTACACACATCACTTTCTGACTTTTTCTTTTGGTTAAAAATATTAAAAAAACTCAAATCTTTTTATTTTATTCAAATAGGTCCCTACTCAATAAATAAAATTATATTTATATCTCTCAAAAATTTCTTAATAACTATTTTATCCTTATTTACTTACTCATTTATTTATTTAGTCTTATTTTCTAAAGTAATTAAATTTGGGATATCACAACTCGAGTAACTGAAAAACTCTTATGGTGCCCTATTGATGATGATGTTAAATGTAGGTGTCATTAAGGGTCTTAAGAGTTTTCCAAATGGACTCACCCGAGTAACGAGTACTAACTTGAATGTCATGTGGTTGATTGTTTTGATTGTGGAATTTAGCTTTATTACAATATGTTTTCTTTACTGTGTTCTGAATAGTATTTATAGCCTAAGTGTTTACTTTATAATTTACTGTGTATTTTGTTCTTATTATTGAGTGTTCATACATTCACTGAGATTTTCTCAAAAAACTTACCCTCATGTTTCTCTCTTTCTAGATCCAGTTGCAGACAAGGAACCCCCTCTAGAGGAGTAGCATGGTCTTTCGTTTTGTGAGGACTTTTCATTGCTAGGAAGGTCCGGTGTTTTTCATTTGAGGTTAAGATTTCATAGGTGCTTTGTGATCAGTATGACACTTAAGATCGACTGGAATTTGAAAAATTTTGATTTTCTAATTATAATATTAATTTAAATACTTCTGCACAATTGAATAAAGTGAAAAGAGTAATAAAAAATAAGAGGCTTATAGTAACGGGAGTATCGTTATTGTACTAGTCATGGGTCATGATTTGAGCCGTGAGATAATATATATAGGAATAATAATCGTATTTTAAAACATAAAATATTATTATTTTATATATATTATATCATTATATTATTTGAAATGTTTTTAATTCATAAAAAATTAACAATGTTATTATTCAATTTTATAATATCATATAAAATTAAAAAATTAACTAATCATCATATATTAAAAAATAAGTTAGTTTTAATTTTATTTTTACAATTTATTAATATAATTATAAAACATTTTATTTATTTATTAAATATAATATTTTTGTGCTAACAATACTTTAAAATACATTTTTTAAAATATTTTAATTATTAAATTTACATATAAATTATTTATTTACTTTATTTTGATATTTTTTTATGAGCATATATATATATATATATACATTTCAATTTAACAATTAACTTATTGATACAACAGCTGAACAAGTAACTTATTGACTCAAAAATTAATCCAAGTCAATGTCTAAACTGATAATTAAAACTATAATTATGAGCACTATGGTACGGGCAATGATAAAAAAATATAACAAAATAAATAATGATTGACCATTAGACACCAAGAAAATAATGATAAAGATTTATAACGCAGATATAATTAAAAAAAAAAAGGGAGAAGAATACTGCGTAGAAAGCAAAGGAGAACTGGGAACAACCAAAGCTGCCTGCGAGCCGCGTGAGATAGCTGCTTCCCCAGTCGAACTAGCAATAGCAAGCTTTCAGATTCGCCAACTAAGTGAGTTCTACAATTCATTCTCCAGATTTTCTTTTACTACTTGGAGTTTGTTCATCTTTTCAGATGACTCAATTTCTTTTTCTACTTTCTTCTGATTCTCAGTTTTAATGCGAAGGACTTATGTATTATAAACATATTAGGAAGCAGTAGCCCTTAACTTCTAGAAAGATGCTTGGGTTTGACCAGTGTCGGATTATCTGATCGCTGACCATTCCGTATGGTGCGTTCTAAAGTACAGTTAAACTCCACTACTAGATGATGTGTAGAAACTTAGTGCATTTCTACTCACTTCCTTTTAGACCCGCACGCCAAGTTGTAGAGTAACGTGCCTCTATCTGTGACTTAAATTGTAAATTTAGATACTAGCACTGACTTGGCTCATGACTGAACAGAAGCCACTGAGCAATTTCCCATCATTGGAGGCCAATGACTTTTGTCACATGGTCTCCTAAATTTAGTGTCAGAAAACGCCATTATAGATCCCATTATACCTTATTATTTAGAGGCACTGTACGAAATTTGTAATACCCCGAGGATTTATTAAAAAAAAAATAGTTAAAAATTTATTAAAAAAATTTATTACGTGAATTTTTTTAAAAAAAGAGAGAATTAAAAAAAAATAGAAATGTGAGGAATTATTTAAATTATATATATATATATATATATATATAACATAAAGATATGGTTAGCAATAATTTTGGAGGTATAAATACAATT
Organism: Biancaea sappan; assembly: GCA_037074585.1. Classification (NCBI taxonomy): domain Eukaryota; kingdom Viridiplantae; phylum Streptophyta; class Magnoliopsida; order Fabales; family Fabaceae; genus Biancaea; species Biancaea sappan. Next base: position 26,399,534 of record CM073500.1, read on the forward strand.
TTACCAATTGGACTATAGACCTTATTGAAAAAGCAAAAAGTTTGGGGAGGGTATTCTAACATTTCAACCAAATGAAATATTAGTGGCAGACAAACATGTGTATCCCACTCCTTATTGTTATCCCTTGTCGTGAGTCTAGCCAAAGAAAAAGAAGAAAATGAGAAAATGAAAGATGGAGAGATTGAAAATAAGAGAGAGACCATACTGTCAACAACTAATCTTCCTCCTTCCCTATCCTTCTCTAATTCTCTCCCCTGTTTCACGACGCAAGAACAAAGAAGCTGATTGTGGTGTGTTTCGTCTATTCCTTCTGCAATCCGTCTCTCCTATGAGGATCTATGGCAGCTGAGAGCTTCATATGGTGATCTGGTCTCCCTCATGGCTTTGCCATCATTTGCATATGTATGACCCTCCTCCAACATGGCTGGTCAGTAAAAAATCAAGGAATTACGACTGAGCTGTGGAGATGGATAAGGAAAAGCTATGTTAGCAAAATAGACCAATTAAAGGGTAAGGAACTAATTTGATATCTTTTATTCTGTATAATTTTCTTCATCTCTGAATGAAGAAATGGACTTAAGGGTGGAGTTGAGCTGTTTGGTTGTTCGAGTGTACTTTGGTTGGTCAGAATTATACTAGAACTGAACACAAATTGGAAACCATAAGATACAACCAATTAAGTTTAGATTATTTGATACTATTGAAGTTTTGGGACTGTTTGAGGCATTAAATGAGCTCCAATAGTCATGAATTTTGGTATATGACTAGAAATGGTGTCCAAGAATATACTTAAATTATTTCAGAATTTTCTGGGTTGGTTTGGTACCCCTAATATACCTAAAACTGTGACTAAAATTTGTAAAAGGCAGAATAAGACTGATCTGTTATGCTACTGGTTTTATGTGGTTTTGGATGACCAAATTAATTCCTAAAATCATGAATTTTTTTATAGGGAACTCCTAACATGTTATTAATCTTATCTGGAAAGTTTCAAGCTCATCAAAATTGGTTTGATTGGTCAAATAAACATGAAAACAATACTTTGTTCAGTGCAAAGCAAATCTGGCCAGTTTCAAAAATTAGTTCGGTTTTAATAGCTAAAGACCTCTTTTTAATCTGAAATTTTTATGGAACTTAGATAAGACATGAATCTAAGGATCTAGAAAATTTCACGGCGTTTGGACATGATTATCCAAGTCTAAAATGCACAACACCGTATCTATTTAAAATTTAGACAGCTCTGACCTTTAGTCACTAATAAGGTCTTTAGTAGGGTCTAACGATATAGTTAAATTCTGAAATTTTTATCCTAGTATGTTAACATACTAATAACGATTTTTACCAAATTTCATAATTTTTGGAGCTATAGTTTATTCCCAGAAATTTCTTAAAGATTAGTTCTGATTCTAACCTCAAAACATAATAAAGCTAAATGAATGATAGCCTATGTTCCAATTAAGTGTTATCTCTTTGCTTGGCTTGATCTTTAGGCCTTTGATGAGTTCCTTGGCATTTATCCTCTGATTTGAAGTGTAGAATTTTAGCTTGGAATCGAGGTAAGAGATCCTACCTTACCTTGTTTGCTTATTTAATGTATATATTAAAAGTATACTCTATATATATATATGTGACATGAAATTCATGCATTCATGTTATACATTTAAATGTGTAAATATGATTCTGTTGTGAACTTTTCCCGAAATGAGATGCATATGGTTGCCTATAATTGTGTAATGTGATTGTGTTTGATCTTGAGAGAAACGGAAATAAAGTTTATGGGATCCCATGGGATGAAATAAGGGTGGAACGAGATCACTATGGCCACGTGATATTGAATATGATATTCGTCCTTTAAGGACAGGGTGAAATAAGGTTGGATTACAGATTTGTCCCTTTGAGGACAGGGGTGAAATAAGGGAGGATACGTGTCACGACCCGTTTTCTGGGCACATGACCGGCACAATGATGAATATCCCATCACTGTAAGCCTTTCGATAAATTCTACCCATGAGTTTAGTCATTATCAAAATAACCATTCCTGAAGAAAATATATCAAATTTTCTTATTTGAAATTCATAGAGATGATTTGCACATAATAATAGATTTTCAATATAAAATACATTATTATACTGACATACAAGCCAAATGTCGAACCCCTGACCTAGATGTCCTAGACGATTATAGAGCAACATAATCTACAACAATAGAGGGGCCTACCCGATAGCGGGAGGGTCCAAAGTGATCTACTCTTCTAGCGGATATTCTTCATTGGCAACCTGATGTGAACAAAAAGGTTGTACAAACAATGTGAGCTTTTAAACTCAATGAGCGAATCGGCCTCGCGTTAATAAAATTCAAATACATCACCAGTCATGCAAGTATATCCAAAGGCTCATACTTAACCAATAAACATAGTTAGAAATTACATACAAAAAGATAAAAATTCATCTAATTCAACAAACATTACTAGTACTCGTCAATGGCAATATATCCCGGAGAGCGCACACAGGCCGACTCACCAATTATGTATATTTCCGCCATGACGCACAACCTCATCCTCTTACATACAAGAAGATAAAAATTCATCCAATTCAACAAACGTTACTAGTACTCATCAATGGCAATATATCCCGGAGAGCGCACACAGGCCGGCTCACCAATTATGTATATTTTCGCCATGACGCACAACCTCATCCTCTTAGCTAGGGCGCCTCACGGATTTATCACCAATCGGGGCTATATCCCTACTGAGGGAATCGTTGTCTCCACACTCATTGGTCAAGACACCCTGTCAACCGGGTTTTCTGCCTTGCCGTGAGAGGGGGTACTGTCCCGCTCAATCACAATCAATAGCATTTCATATCATAATCAGAAGCTCAATATAATATTCATCCATACAACAGGTATAGTATATAACTATATTATAGATTTATAGACCACAAATCAAGATAAAAATTAATCTGTTTTTGAAAAGATTCAAACTTCACATCATCATGAAATACTTGTTTCGTCTTATCCATACTTCTGGATTAATTATCTCATTAGATTCGTCATTCTGAATCCAATTTCCCCCTATGAATCTTGGGAGTGTCCTACAACATACTTTTTATCACCAGTAATGCTAAAACTCTATTAAAACGGGGTCGTTCCACTCACTTGGATTCCGTACGAATATCGCTTCTCTAAATCGTTACAGACAAGAGTACACAGATGAATTTCAGTATTCCGCTACAGAGATTTTCATGAAAGATTAGAGAAAACAAGTTAAGATTGTTTTCATACATATAATGTTCATACATACGGTACTATTTATATATATGGTCACTATTCATATGTACGGATACTATTTATACATACGGATAATATTCGTACATACGGTCACTATTCATACGTATGAATACTATTTTTACGTATAGATACTATTCATATGTACGGTTACTATTCATATTGTTACTATTCATATGTACGGGTACTATTTATACCAGAAATAGAGAATACAATCTGTAAAAGAGTACACCAGGTAAGTTCCCAGGAAAGAGTGGAGGGTCACACTGAACACACTTAAAAACCAGGTCTTTCCTTAGCCAGAACTTTCCTAGACATGTATTCTTCACAGTTTACATTCTATTTCGGTAATCAGAGAATCAAAATAACATATAAACAGCTAAGGACAGTTTTTCTGATGTGGAAGATCGGCCAAAGCCGCAACCACAGAGCATACTTAAGAAAATAACTTCTAGAATTTGAAAGACATAGAAAGGCATAGTATCCTTACCTAAGTAAAAAGGAAAGGCCCAAAATCTCAGAGGCCTAGCGTCGAAGCAAAAGAAACTTAAGGAGAGAAGAAGAGAAGTTGAAGGTGTGAGTTTAGAAGTGAAATGGAAGGGCCTATTTATAGCAAAAGTCAAGGGTACTATTTGACACTATACGCTAATAAAATATTCAATTTACTATTTATAAAAATGGCATTTCTAATAATGCAATTACTGTGCATCTTGATGGAAAATTTTTCTTTTATTTACTATTGGAAACTTAAAGAGAAAACTATCCTTTCACCTTAAACCTTTAAGTTTCTTTTCAATCCAGTCCTTTCAATTTAGTCCCTGAGGGTATTTTTACACATAAAACGTCATTTTCTCCTACAAATTTCTTTCTAGTTGTCTCTTATGACCAAACCACATCTAGTACTTGACATTTCGATTGTATAAGTGAATAGTATTATATACGTAAATAGTATTATACAGGTAAACAGTACCGTATACTAGCATAGTAACCATAGTTTGTAAATAAATATTTATATTTTATTTTTCATGGGTATTACATTATCACCCCCTTAAGAGAATTCGGTCCCCCGAATTCAAAACTCACCTCAAGACTAAAATAAGTGTGGTTACTTCGTCTATATCTCATCCTTTGCATCTCTTTCTTCCCAAACCTCTTCACATCCCTGGTAAGATTTACAAGAACACTATAGCATCAACTGTGAACTCTAGACCGCATTATCAATAATTTTCATAAGACTTTTTCCTTTTCTAAATAGCAAACAATCTCTTCCTCATCAGTTTGATCTTCTCCACAACCTTTTGTACCATAAAGTGTCTCATCCTCGTAACCTTTACCAAACTTAAACCATCTGATCAGAGACGAACTCTGTCTCTATGTAAAACCTCAAATAGGTGTCTTCTCAAAAGTGACACGTGGTCTTTCCAGTTTATACTGAATATCAGGACACAAGTTATCACACACATAACTTATAACTTTTACGAATACAAGCACCCCACCTGAAGGCATCATTTTGGCCATAGGTAATACTCTTGCCCAAAGGTGATCCTTCTACCTTAAGGCGACACTCTCAGCTGAAGACGTCATATAAAATGAAATCATTACATAAATCTCTAAGAAGAACAATTCTAGAAAATGTGTTAATAACATACTCCTCATGCATAATTATAAAATAAATATATATGGAAATTCCTCTCACCTCAATGACTCATATAGAGTCGTATCCCTTCAATGATTAGGGCAAACCCATAGTTCTCTATGTATAGGTGTTAGTCGATTTGGCAAGCGCACCAATCGCACAAGTAATATAGTAATTTGAGAGTAAAAGTATCGTTCCCACGAGGACTAAGCGACTAAGTACCCAAGAAATTTAATTGAATTAGTTGGACGAAACAATTGGATTGAAGATAGCTTTAGCCAATGAATGATGAAATAAAATCAATAACCGTAAATATTTATGAGTTTTCTTTTAATAACAGTAAACAATACAAAAACTGATGAAATAGTTTAATTAAAGCCTAGGGTCACTAATCCCTCTTCTTTATCTTAGAAATTACAAAACCCCTCTCACGTACTCGCAACTTATTCAACTCTATAAGTTAATCCTAGGTTATTCTAATAACTTAAAAGAATCCTCCCGAATCTCAATTAAGTTACTCAACTCCTACGCAATTCCTTGTGTGGGCTAAGCCTAATACAACCAACCTAGCTTTGATTAAACGAGATTAACTAACATTCCTATTAGCTAACAAGCGAAAACACTTAGTAAGGTTCACGCACTCGTCCTTCCTATTCAGTGTTCTACTCTCACCTCCCTCTCCCGAGTTCGAAGACAGCAACAAGCATACATATAGATTGATCAAGTCCATATAACGCAACAATTAAATGGATAGAAAGACTTATATTAATTGAAATAAGGTTGCAAATACATGAGAGAATGTAAAATCTATTCAAGAGTCAAGTTCATAGTAACCCTAGATAGAAAATCTAGCTACTCATAGAAAACAAACAGCAGAAAGCAGAAAAAGAGATGAAGTTGGCCATGAATCTGAGGTGGAATGATGGATTGAGCTCCCCAAGCCTTGAGAATCAGGTTCCCCTTGCTCCTCTCAGCCAAAACGGCGCCCCCCTTCAGTCTCTAACTCCAGAATACCCTAAAAATTTCATCTGAAGCCTTTTATATCAGTGCAGGATCGCGAACTACCGCTATAGCGGTAAGTTCCCACCGCTATAGCGGTAGGAGGCAGAGAAGAAGGCTTAAAATTGAGTTTTTTAAGGTTTTACCGCTATAGCGGTGAAGATCCACCGCTATAGCGGTGGCTGGCAGAGAAGAAGGCATCAAAATCTTTTTTTCAGCAATCCACCGCTATAGCTGTAAATTTTACCGCTATAGCTGTGGGAGACAGCAATCAAATTAGCATTTTCAGAATTTCAGCTCTAGCATTCCATCTTCTAACACGAACTTTTTACCAACTCCACCTACACCAAAAATAACAAATAAACTCATTAAATCGCATAAAAGAAACATGAAATCACTCCATTTATTAAAAGATCAAAGAAAACTAAAACTAATCTAAACTACTCAAAATATGAGCTAAGAATTACAAGACAACAAGAAAGAGATCAAAAGAGAGGGTATTTAACATCAAAATGGCACTAAATTGAGAACTCAACAATAGGTTCATAAAATACTTATTTAGCATTCCTCCATAGTTCAGAAGTGTAATGAAATATCATTTTAGTAACTCTGCTCAGTCAAAAGGATATTACCATACTCTGCTTTAGAATTTCCATAATCAAGTACGAAATATAAGTCCAACATCTTCTCATTCCCCAAGTTCTTTGAGTAAAAGGAATCACTTCAACAAAAAAGATCTAAATACTAACTTAAATTTTATTTCTAGTACATAGATAATTTTAATACACGAAGCGTAGACCAAATATAGCTTTAGGTACCAACAAAAGAAAGAATAAATTAAGGACGAGGAGGCTTTTGAAATGTAAAAGGTGCTCCGGGTCTAGAAGAGGAAGGTGCTTCAGACCTTAATGAGGAAGCTAATCGTTGCAGCCTAGAAAGGGTTTCTGGAGGAAGCGCCTGAGAAATTTGACGAAGAGCATAAGTCACTCCGTTCATACAGTCAATACACCTTGCTTGTTGGTCACGAAAATTTTGAGTTGCAAACATTGAATGTTTATCAACTCGATTGGCCAGTTCCCCGAAACGACGATTTATCAGTTTCTCTTGGTTTTCAAAGAGACGATTTATTAGTCGCTTCTGGTCCTCTGTCTTGTATTCCAGGCTCTCTATCTTACGCTCCAGATTTTCGATCTTACGCTCCAGGAATGCAAGCTTATTTTCTGAGGATGTTGCAGTACTGTCCTCCTCCAACTCTATTACATCCCTCTTTCTTTTCTTAATTTCTGGTGACATGTCTACAAGTCTCTTCCCTTTGTTGTCTCTGAGACTTAGATTTAAATCAAGCTCTACATTGCCAGTCTCAAAATTCAAGTTGAAAGACTTATTATCAGCCATTGCTCTAGGGATCTCAGAAATAACTTCGAATGAGAAAGGAATGGAGATTGAGAAGTAGGTATGTAATGAAAGAAGTAGATTTGCTTGGTGCGATGAGTAGGGTAACGGGCGTACAAGATTTATAGACAACCCGAAGTCCCTAGAGCTAAAGCCACCACAACCTATACGCCGCTCGCTAGGAGGTTTATAGATCTTATACGTCGCAATGCCAGCAATTAATGTCGGACATGCAAGTAAATAGTAAATATAATTTAATGCAATTAACATAAGTCAAAGATTTCCTCAAAAAAATTTTCGGCTAATCTTGACCTTTCTCAAAATTTTCGACTAATCGCCGTTTCAATCTATGATTTCCTCACTCTATACTTGTCTTATAGTGTAATCTCAGATCACGATATCACTCTATGATCGGTAGTCTCATATTGGCCGTATCTTAGATTCTAATCGGTGTCTTTATTCTAGATTTACACATAATATATGTATATCAATATATATATTTTAAAACAAAGTTAACTGCTTACGGTCGCATGCATTAAGCATTATCATGATGTAAGGAAATCACTGCCTTTCATTTGCCCACGAGAGCATTATATGTAAGTATGTGTAACCATGAAGATATATCATCCTCTATACATTTCATTCTATCCAAGTCATTTTGATTTCTCATTCTCTATGAGTATATGTAGGATCATCACATATTCTCCTTGATCGTAGCCTTCACTCATTATGCATGAATAACATACATACATGTAATTACAACATGATTCAATCAGCTATGTATATTATACTCAACTGAAGGCTCTCAAGAACAACACAATAAAACAGAGAAATGTATTTCAGTTTATCATAAAAGCATCCAAGGCAATCTTTAATGGCTATATCGTCAACTTCTTTGAATTTCGAAAAATGCCAACGGGAGAAATGGGAAAACCAAGTAAAATCGGCCGCAAATCCACCGAATACTGACTTTCGTGGTTTTGGCATTAATGCAACGCACTATCGGTGTGCACGCCTACCCTAGACTTCTGGCTTCCAGCTTGCAGAAATCCATAGGTTGATCGTGTAGGGGTGCGATGAAGAGATATCTTCTTTGTCTCTTAGTCCAAATTTTTTCTCTATAAAAACCTTCTCAACATTCTCAGTTACCACACCACAAAGAGTAATAATCTCTGAGCCTACAATCCCCCAGTATTCCTCTCGCCTCATACTCTTACAAAAATTTCTAAATTTTTCCAAATCATGGCCTCAAGGAAGTACATTGATCTCACAGTAGAGGCTAAGGAAGAAGAACTTGACTTAAACTTAAGTTTATGCAGGGACAAGGGCAAAAGACCTCTCGAGGGATCTCAAGAAAATCAAAAGGAGAAGAAGATGAAGAAGATTGAGGAGGCCGAGGAGATTAGTACAGGTCATAGCTCGGAGGACAAAATTGCCTGTTTAGAGCAGGAGGTGAAAAACCTCAAGAAGATGATAGAAGATCTGGAGAAGTTAACCAAACGCAATAACGCGGCAATGACTTCAAGAATAGATAGGTTCTTCTATTGGTCCACCCAGTGCTTCTGCAATCAACAGCAAAGAAGTGTTGATTGTATGAATGGAATTTATACTACCCTCCGCGACATTGCTCTGTCTCTTGCTCCAAGGAATGGTCGAGGGGTGATAATACAATACAACCCTCCTAATCCGAGACCACCTCGCTTTTAGATTACTCATGCATGAGTAAACTTCTCTTTTTTTTTTTTGCAATGTAATCCTTCAGTTTTTTTTGTTTTTAATGCAAGTGGTTCTTTTATTGGCTTGTACCCTAAAATAATATAGCTACACAAAATCAATCATGAATTCAGCTTATAAAATCCACCATATAAAATTTTGATCCGACAGCAACGGAATCAAAACAACTAATAACCTTTCCTTTACTAAGTTCAAAAGTGTAGCCATATCTGTCTAAAACTAAAACTGAGAACATAATTCCTAAGAAGAGATAAGTCTCGAAGGGAAAGGAAATGGAAACATCCTACAGGACCTTCAGTAGAGCCGTCTCTCTATAATTGTGCTCGGGTTCACAACGATAGAGGAGGTCCCACTAAGGTTACCTTGCTCTGTAATCACTAGGAGACCTAACAACCTTTGCTCTGATACCAACTTTGTCACGACCCGTTTTCTGGGCACATGACCGGCACAATGATGAATATCCCATCACTGTAAGCCTTTCGATAAATTCTACCCATGAGTTTAGTCATTATCAAAATAACAATTCCTGAAGAAAATATATCAAATTTTCTTATTTGAAATTCATAGAGATGATTTGCACATAATAATAGATTTTCAATATAATATACATTATTATACTGACATACAAGCCAAATGTCGAACCCCTAACCTAGATGTCCTAGACGATTACAGAGCAACATAATCTACAACAATAGAGGGGCCTACCCGATAGCGGGAGGGTCCAAAGTGATCTACTCTTCTAGCGGATATTCTTCATTGGCAACCTGATGTGAACAAAAAGGTTGTACAAACAATGTGAGCTTTTAAACTCAATGAGCGAATCGGCCTCGCGTTAATAAAATTCAAATACATCATCAGTCATGCAAGTATATCCAAAGGCTCATACTCAACCAATAAACATAGTTAGAAATTACATACAAAAAAGATAAAAATTCATCTAATTCAACAAACGTTACTAGTACTCGTCAATGGCAATATATCCCGGAGAGCGCACACAGGCCGGCTCACCAATTATGTATATTTCCGCCATGACGCACAACCTCATCCTCTTACATACAAGAAGATAAAAATTTATCTAATTCAACAAACGTTACTAGTACTCATCAATGGCAATATATCCCGGAGAGCGCACACAGGCCGGCTCACCAATTATGTATATTTCCGCCATGACGCACAACCTCATCCTCTTAGCTAGGGCGCCTCACGGATTTATCATCAATCCGGGCTATATCCCTACTGAGGGAATCGTTGTCTCCACACTCATTGGTCAAGACACCCTGTCAACCGGGTTTTCTGCCTTGCCGTGAGAGGGGGTCACTATTCATACATACAGATACTATTTATACATACGGATAATATTCGTACATACGGTCACTATTCATATATATGAATACTATTTTTATGTACGGATACTATTCATATGTACGGTTACTATTCATATTGTTACTATTCATACATACGGGTACTATTCATACCAGAAATAGAGAATACAATCTGTAAAATAGTACACCAGGTAAGTTCCCAGGAAAGAGTGGAGGGTCACACTGAACACACTTAAAAATCAGGTCTTTCCTTAGCCAGAACTTTCCTAGACATATATTCTTCACAGTTTACATTCTATTTCGGTAATCAGAGAATCAAAATAACATATAAACAACTAAGGACAGTTTTTCTGATGTGGAAGATCGGCCAAAGCCGCAACCACAGAGCATACTTAAGAAAATAACTTCTAGAATTTGAAAGACATAGAAAGGCATAGTATCCTTACCTAAGCAAAAAGGAAAGGCCCAAAATCTCAGAGGCCTAGCATCGAAGCAAGAGAAACTTAAGGAGAGAAGAAGAGAAGTTGAAGGTGTGAGTTTAGAAGTGAAATGGAAGGGCCTATTTATAGCAAAAGTCAAGGGTACTATTTGATACTATGCGCTAATAAAATATTTAATTTACTATTCATGAAAATGATATTTCTAATAATGCAATTACTGTGCATTTTGATGGAAAATTTTTTCGGAAACTTAAAGGGAAAACTATCATTTCACCTTAAACCTTTAAGTTTCTTTTCAATCCAGTCCTTTCAATTTAGTCCCTGAGGGTATTTTTACACATAAAACGTCATTTTCTCCTACAAACTTCTTTCTAGTTGTCTCTTATGACCAAACCACATCTAGTACTTGACATTTCGATTGTATAAGTGAACAGTATTGTATACGTAAATAGTATTATACAAGTAAACAGTACCGTATACTAGCATAGTAACCATAATTTGTAAATAAATATTTATATTTTATTTTTCATGGGTATTACAATACGGCAGGGGCCGTGGGGCAACGGTCACTTATTGTGGATGGGATCCGAAAAATGTCTGGGAACTTGATTTGGAATTGTATGAATTGTTTGAATTGTTTGAAATGTGATTTGGTTTGATCTTAAATATGTTGTTAATAATTGCAAGGTGATTTCAATGTGTGTGTCTTGATAAATATCTTGTACACCAAAACTTAGATGATTATACCGTTAGATCAATTATATATATCTGCATGTATATATGTATACCTATATTGTGTGTGAATGTGGTAGGATTCTCTCAAGTAGAAGCTGTTTTCAGTTTCAGGTATGGAAAACTTCCTAATCTGATGATGTTCACGCCAAGATTACTTTTTTTCATTTGTTTAGGATAAATGTATAATGTTTAGGATAAAGGTATAATGTTTAGGACTTATTCTAATGTATAAATCTAGAAAAGCTCTGTAATCGGGTAGGTTTGTTCTGCGGCGTAATGTGTATAATTGTAACGTGTATGAGAAACTCAGTTTAGCCATAATTTCTTATTATTTTGTGAGAAGAGAAATAGTTTTTTTTTATTTCTTAAATTATGTAATTTAAATTAATTGCATATAAAAGAATAACCAAAATAAGGTTTAGTATTGTGCTTAAGAGAAAGATAGGCTTACGGAGGTGAGGTGAAATTCACTTTCCGTACCGGTCACGTGCTCAGATTTTGGGACGTGACAAAATCCTTCTGGAAACAGTGCTTTCTATTTTTGTTTGCCAACTTGGCTTTAGTTCAACATTTTGTATTTGAGATAATTCAGTTGTATGTTCCATGTTCCATACATTGATAAATTTCGCTCATACCAAGTGTAATAGTAATTTCCTAAGTAGTGGGTTAATCATGTATATTTATTTACATGGAACAAATATCTTTTATAAACAGGATATCTCTTGATTATGATAGGACATGTTACGAAAACTGCTTGGTCTGTCTCCATATATTTATAAGATTTATTACTTAGATGGAAGTAGAGAGCCAAATGAGAAAGGAAAAATATGCTGCTGATATTTCCTCCATAAAGGAAGCAAATGCACGAATAAAACCATTGTTTCATAAAACACCAGTTCTGACCTCTGAATCTCTGAATGCTATGTCAGGAAGGCAGCTGTACTTTAAATGTGAATGTTTCCAGAAGGGGTGAGAAATTATGTTGTGATGCATTACAAAAATTTAGGGATGATATATTCCATAGCTTGCTTTTATTTTTCATTTTTCAGTTACTTCTGTACTTTAAATTCCCTTATGTGTCTCTAACTGAGAAAGAAGAAAATCAAAAAGCACAACAAGTCACTTCCTTCTATGTTTTATGGCAATCAGTGGAGTATTTAAGTTTAGAGGTGCTTCCAATGCTGTTTTCTCTCTTGATGATGATGATGCTTCTAAAGGGGTTGTAACACACAGCAGGTTAGCTATGTTCAGTTATTTCAAAAGTTGATATATTATCAGATTTTGTAGAATCCTGATGATTATATTCTCCAAAATTAGTGGTAACCATGCTGCAGCATTGGCTTTGGTGGCAAACTACGGGGCATCCCTGCATATATTGTTATTCCAAAAAATGCCTTCGCTTGCAAGGTTGAGAATGTAAAGAGTTATGGAGGTCAGATTATCTGGTCTGAGAACTCTGTTCAGTCGATGGAGGAGATTGCACAAAAAGTGTGGCATGAAACTGGTGCTGTTTTCATACATCCACAAAATGATGGACGCATTTTGAGGTACATTTTTGGTTCTTATCTATAATTAAATTCCCTGTCAGGGACTCTTTTGGTGTAACAAGGGAGTAAAGACATTTTCCTCCAAGCAATTCAGCAATTAGAGAATTTACTTTAATAAAAGTGGTCCTTGAAGTAGGGATATTATGTTTGCTTTGCAATTATACAGTGGCTACAAAAACAGGTTATTTTATATGTACTGAATTCATGAAAGTCTCACTTACAATCACATAACAAGCACTTCTGATAATATTTGTTAACTCTTTAGTCCTCATTATTATTATTTTTCTTTTTGTTGAGTTGATTGCTGAGGTATGAGATCTTTGGCATTACTGTCAATGTCTGTTTATGTAAAGTCAAAAACTTGAAATATAACATATGCAAATGCTAGGGGATAAATTTAATGTTGTCCTTCCTCATATTGGACTTTGGCATGTTTGATTGTTCTTGCAGTGGCCAGGGTACCATATCTTTGGAGCTTCTGGGACAAGCTCCACAAATAGACACACTAATAGTTTCCATAAGTGGTTTGTTCACTTTTTGGTGCCAAGTTGTCAAAATAGTATTTAGCTCTTTGTATTAATTTCAAGATCTGCTTCTTTTAGGTGGTGGTCTGATTTCAGGAGTGGCATTGGCTGCCAAGTCCATCAACCCTGGCATACGTATATTAGCTTCCGAACCTAAAGGGGCTGATGATGCTGCACAATCTAAAGCAGCTGGGAGGATAATAACCTTGCCTGAGACCAATACCATAGCTGATGGGCTTCGAGCTTTTCTTGGGGATTTAACCTGGTAAATTTAAGTATCTGCTGATCAAGGTTATGTACTAAAAGTAAGGTTTTGGGTGGAAATGAATTGTCTCATTTTCTGGTGGGAAAACAAGAGTCCATTTCGCAATCAAAGCTGTCCATTTTCTTCATTTCATAACAGATAGTCCATATTAATTTACCTTTTTTTCAAAAAAAAAAAATCCTTCCTTCAATTTGGACTATTTGTTATAAAATGAATGAAAACAGATAGTCCAGGTCATGAAATGGACTCTCATTTTCTTGTTAAAAAATGAGACAACTTATCTTCATTTTGGGTTCCCTTTTGTTTGACTATCATTCTGAATGCAGTACTTTTTTCTGGCAGGGAGGGGGTGCGATATATATTTTCAATGTCCATTTTGTCGTGTTGATTTTAATCCTATGTGCCCGTACTCATATGTGCAACATATTCCAGAGTCGTTGGTTAAGTTGCTTATATCTTTCATTGACATGTAATCATGGAGCAGGCCTGTGGTAAGAGATCTTGTTGAAGACATTATAACTATGGAAGACCATGAAATAATACAAGCTATAAAACTGTGTTTTGAGGTTCTTAAGGTTGTTGTGGAACCAAGTGGAGCAATTGGCCTTGCTGCTGTTCTGTCGGATGCTTTCCAGAAAAATCCTGCTTGGAAGGATTGCAAACATAAAGGAATTGTAGTTTCAGGAGGCAATGCTGATATGCGCTTTGGAATTCCTTTGACAAATCAAATTGAACTTTGTGAACTTTAATTTTTTTTTTTCTTTTTTTGGATGCATTTACTTTGACTGTTGATGGTCTTTTTTGTGTGTGTGTGTGTTGGGGGGGGGGGGGGTGTGGGTTGCTGATAGTAAACTTGTTGGTTTGATTTTTTGTCACGAGTTAGTCATCAAGCTAAAATTTTCTCTGCAATCTTAAATTATGTGTGACTTAATAAAATTAGTCTCTATAGTACGGTGGACCATATTAGTGAACTGAACTACCATATTAGTGAACTGAACTATCTATTTTCTTTCTGATAATTATATTAAATGAACATGGATATATTGAAGAATAGAATGCCGAGTGAAAATAGTCAAATACACGTATAGTAAATAAAGTGCTCCCATTCGCATTTGGAAGAATAGGAATAGAGAAACAAGCCTTGAATAAGGGGCTCACATCGTTTTTTTTTTTTTTAAAATTCTACCAAAGATATCCCTCCTTTTTCTTTTATTTATGAACAACGAACACTTTCAGAGACTCTTTCGAGATTTATAGTTAAACTAAGATAACTTTTTATCAGTTGACTTATGCTTCTCAAAATTGATATCTTCAACAATGAAATTTTTGTTATTCTTAAAGTTCAAGCAGACTCTATTGTTATGACTAATCAATGTTGGGCTTCACTTCTGCCTTTTTTAAGAAAATGTTAGCATGTTACCAGAAATTAACAAAGAAGCATAATATGAATATGTACAAGTGGATACACTGATGAATAATGAGGAGTAAAACAGAAAAACTTAAAATGCAATTTTAATATCTTTATTGTTAAGTTCTTTTGATCATAACTTAATTTAGTATTGCATGAGTAGTTTTTATAAGTTTTTTTTTACAAGTGTTCTTTTTTTAGTGAAAAATTTGATAATAAATATATAGATAACTACATAAAAGTCTAGTCTGTGTAAAATAAATAGGCCTGTACTTACCCCTTTAATTTCTCCCCCAACTTGTATTCTTTAACCACTATCTGTTTCCCCTCAAAGTGCCACCTCTCAAGACTCCTAGAAACAAGGATCTCCATTTGCTATTTTCTCGCCATGGTTTTCATTGAGTCTACTGCTCCCTTTTTCCATTCTGTATTCCTTCCCTTGCTCTTTTCCGTTTCATTCACATTTCGCAGGACGCTTCTTCCTCATTGCTGGCAAAATGGTATGCATGCTTCCTATCCCTTATCTATCTCGCCATTGCAGGGTTCTAGTTAATGATAATAGTTGTCGCTGTTGTCTGAATTTTCTCCAAGAATTGGGAAAATAAGACAATATATATAATCTCTCAGAAGTTATCATATTTATTTATTTTTGTTAATTTGGCTTCGATCAAAAATTGAACTTGAATCTTCTAGTCTTTTTTCATTGACATTCAAACATGGATGGTCACAGCTCAATTGTTTCCCTAGGTTATTTTTCTATGTGATTAAACATATAATGAATTGGGCTGGTTTTGGAGGTATGTACATGATACAGGAGTTTGTGAGATCATAAATTGAAACGAGTCGATAAGTAGGAGGAAAATCAAGAAAGAACATTAGTATAATTGGAATGTGTGTATCAGAAAGCAAATGATGGGAATGCATAATATGAATCGTGGAATTATTGAGACAGGCAAACGCAGCGTCGGGAATGGCCGTAGGCGATGAGTGCAAACTGAGGTTCCAAGAGCTAAAAGCAAAGAGGATCTATCGGTTCATAGTGTTCAAAATTGAGGATCAACAAATAGTGGTCGACAAATTAGGTGGTCCAAATCAAAGCTACGATGAGTTTACGGCCAGTTTGCCAGCCAATGAGTGTCGTTATGCCGTCTATGATTTTGATTACACAACCGAGGAGAATGTCCAGAAAAGCAAGATTTTCTTCATTGCATGGTACGTATCTTTGAATTTTCACTTGTGGGAGTGAATTTTAATAATCAGTTTGAATAAGTAGGTGATCTGTCAATGTATGATGTTAATTAGGTCCCCGGATGTATCAAAGGTAAGGATGAAGATGGTGTATGCAAGTTCCAAGGATAGGTTCAGGAGAGAACTGGACGGCGTTCAACTTGAACTGCAAGCAACAGATCCCAGTGAGATGAGCATGGACATTGTGAAGGAGCGAGCCTTCTAAACAAAACAGTAATTTTCTGACCTTTGGGGGCCATCTTGTTATAGCTTGGATTCAACAACTAGTCCAGATGGGGTGAACTTATCATAACGAATCGCTGTTGCTTGTTCAGATTTTTATTTTTTTCAGGGCTCTTGTTTAGTTTGAAGAACCATCCATCATCAATAGCTAATTCATGTTTTAGTAGTATCCATTGCCTAAGGTTGCTTCTCTGTAGAAGGAGGAAATTTATGTCCTAGGACATTCTCTTTATCTCCAATCCAAGTTTACAATCTAACCACTTGGTTTCACACTTACGGAGAACTTGATTTTTTTCTCTGCTCATTGCTGAAACGGGGATGAAATGCTGTTATTGTTCCCCACTTTTTTTTTTTTTTTATAGTTTATATATGCAAAACAGAAAGGTACCTGATTATTAACTTAAAATGAAACCATGAAAAATAAATGGATTTGCAAACCATAACATCTACCATTTACGATTCAAACCATAAACAAAGCAACAGAAGAAATAATATGATTCCCCTTTCTATTTACATCAATTTTATATCAATCATACAAGAAATGGCGGTTGATATATTTTCCAAATTGATATGGGGGTCTGCGGCCATGAAAGATCTCAAACCACCGACAGTTGCTACAATGGTTCCATGTATTATGTAGTCTCCCATATCCCATACTCCCATCTTAAAACTGGAAAGTAAAGGGAAATTACAGATTAAGCCCTCCCCATGATTACAAGGGAGACACTTATCTGCCACTAACAGTGCTATACAATGAGATTTTGTTGGGCATTAAGCCTTACATTCCCCAAGCGAGGAATCAGAAAAGCATTACTGCTATATTTATATCTTTGCTGTAAGGTATGTTAGTTTTGGGTGATCTACGATGCAAGTGCAAGTTCAGCCCAAGCCAATGATGATGACTTGAGCTCCAAGCTCATTGATGTGTCAATCCCGCTCTCCAGCATGCTACACAGTTCTCGCATGGAAGGACGCCTGGTGGGGTCTGGATTGATACAAAGAATTATTACCTCACATAATACTTTGAGATCATCATATTCAAAATGTGTCAACTCGGGATCCACCACATATGACATTACTTCTGGCATGTCAAGATAGTCCTTGGCCTGCACAGCAGATATGCACGTTTAACATTAACAACTTGATCAAAAGTAAAGTTCTTTCACATCGAAGTTTCAGGAAATTTTCTTACCCAATCCACCATGGACCCTTTTTCCTTGCAGTACGGATGTCTCCCGCTGATTATCTCCAATAGCAGTACGCCAAAAGCATATACGTTTCCTTGGGGATCAGTACGGCGTGCCTCCAGAGAATGTGGAAGAACACAAACAGCCCCTTGGCTTCCAACAGAATCAGAATTCTTTTCTGACCTTTCAAGAATTGTCTTCCAACTTTCAAAATCAACCAGCTGCAAATTTAAGGTTTTTTTACAATGAGAATCTTAAAACAGTTTTTTGGGGATGAATGACTCTAGTGATTCTTGACAGCAGTAAGATATTTAGCAGTCATAATAGATAAACGAGAAGATTTGAACTAGGTTGCAAGCACACCGTAGGGGAAAAATCTTCTGCAAGGTATACAGCACTAGAATTCAGCTCTGATATAGTGAATGGAGGGTCAACTTCTGTGTGTAGATACTTGAGTCCGCGTGCAATGCCTATGACAATTCTCATACGCCGTGTCCAAGATAAGTGGCATCCTTCTCCATCTACACAGCCATAATTGCATCTTTAAGGAATAAAAAAAAATGAAACACATAAAATCCAGAAACGAGATAAGTAACTTGACTCACAATGTAAGTTCTCATAAAGTGTCCCATTTGAAGCATACTCAAAAACCAGCATCCTCGTAAATGGAGTGCTCTCTCTACAATATCCCAGTAGTTTTCCTGTATTTTCATGATTTAACCTTGCCAAGTCTGCCACCTAAATGACATTAATAGTAAAATTATTAAGAGTCTTGTGTCGCTATTAATCTGTCAATTCTTGCATTCTATAGGCTATGCAATATTTTCAGTTACCTCTTTCTGAAAATAGAGCTCAAGATATCCTGTCCAATGCTCCTCCTTAATGCAGAGGGAAATCACAGCAACCTCAGGCCCATCTTTCATCGTGCCCTTGTAGACTACACTATCTGGTGAGGACCCAATGATGTTGCTAAAATCTTCACATGCCTCTTCAAGCTCTTGTCTGCTGTAGCTCCTCACATCCTTCAGCATCTCAGTGTCTACATGTTGATAATACCAATTATGTTAAATACAGTTCCAGAAGTTTAAAAAGTAATTAGGCAGAGGCAGTACAAAGTGAAGAAACCAAACCTATATATACTGTCATATGGTCCTTCTGGCTTGCAGATTTTTTCCAAGGATTAATTATAGATGATTTGTTGTTACACTTACACCTCTTCAAAGCAGTGAGAACAGCGACCAGAAAGAGAGAACCAACAATGGTTCCTGTCACTATTTCTAGAGCCAAAAGCCAGGAAGGTTTTGATGCTCCATGATGCTTGGACAAATATTCAGCAGGTTGGTGCTTTTGGTTTTGTTTAACCACTGGACCACTCTTGGCAAGTGAAGCACCAGCAGCTATAATATTAAGTACAAAATTAGCACATTGGAACTCCACGGAACGATTTTAAATTCAATTTTGTGGAATGTCATGAAGAGACATCCCAATTCATTTTATAAATCTCAAATGCTAGGAAAGTCATGTCTTACATACCACATTCCCTAGAAGATCGCTGCTTCGATCTTTTGCTCTGGAGACAGTTCCCTTGAAAGCTTAACCTATATGACAGAGTAGAAGTATTCTAACTATGGTGTTTGAGCAAAATGGCGATCTAATAAGAGTATTGGGAAATTACCTTGGTAGATACTCCAAGCAATTGGGTATGCTACCGACAAAGTAGTTATATGAAAAATCTGCAACTTTTAACTTTGATGAACGACAGACACCAGTTATGTTTGCATTTGAGGCATACCTGAAGAAATAATAGGAACCATAAGAGACGAGATACCAAAATCCAAACTATAATTCAAGTAATACTATTCTTCATGTTGAGGTTGACTTTGTTTTATACTAACAACAATTATAAGCTAAATTATAATGTAAAAGGTCGTCCATGTCTTCCTAACTACAATCATTGTAACCACTGAATGGTTCCCAAACAAAGACAATTTGGCATTTGCCATTAGTAGTAATAACTAATAAGTTAATCTATCCCATACTATGGCATGTAACTAAATTATTTCCTTCACAAGGTGCACAAAGATAGTGACAGAATCTAAAGCATGAATTATGTAAAATGATTTAAAAAAAAAAATTTTTTTTTGCTTTAATTGAGTAAAAGTAACATTCAGAAAAAAATAGTCATTGCAAGCTCAACATTTCAAATCAAATCAGTTGTATCTAGTCCCCAATTAAGCCTAATGCCTAAAAACTAACTCAATTTGACCATGACTATCTACAACAGAGTGACAGACATAAAAGATGCCTACATTCTATAGAAAAAAGAATTTGGTCAAGCAGATGAAAAGATAATTACATGAATTGAGATAACAAGACCTCTCAGGCCTAAGCAAACTATACTGAGACATGTACTACAGTTTAACTCACATTCCATGCATATCTGGAGAAAATTTTGAACTGCCACCTGCAGGAACAGGTCCTTGCAGCTTATTCCTGTCCAGCCTAAGTTCTTGAAGATATCTCAAATTTCCAAGCGCTGAAGGCAGAGTACCAGTCAACCCATTGGACTGCAGGCTTCTAGGAGAATACAAATAGAGTTGAACAAGTATGAGATTCAAAACTCTTTAAGAGTATATGAATTTCTCTATTCAATAGGAGCATATTGAATTTATTTATTTACATTTTCACAACATGTGCTAGATTTCCAATCTCTGGAGGAATTGGTCCAGATAGTCTATTCATCCCCAAATCCAAGACTTTGAGATTATTCAACATGCCCAATTCTTTAGGTATTGTTCCAATCAGATTGTTGCCATGCAAAATCCTACAAAAGTAACAACCAGAAATTAGCTTCATTCTTCGTATATTCATATTCCACAACTATAGCACATGGCAATAACAATGATAAAGAGAAAGGTTTTCAGGTTGACAAGTAAAATGGGAAAACAAAGAGCATACAGTTCTTGCAAGTAGGTGAGTTCTCCCAATTCTGCTGCGAGAAATCCCCTTAAAGATGATCCTGAAATGTTTCTGCAAAGAAAGATTCCAATCTGTGGTATTAGGATTGTGTAGCTCAGAAATGCAGTATGGAGATTGGGGGATGGTATCTTACAGCTTAATGACATGATCTCGAGCCATAGAGCATGAGACGCCAAAGCAGTTACAAGGATCTGAATCCAGCGTATCCCAGTTGGACAAGACTAGTTTTGGGTCTTCATACACAGCCTCTTTGAAAGCTGTAAGCGCCCAAACTGCACACATACAAATTTTACTATCAAGGAAATTTTCCGAACTGCGATTTTGGCCACGTTACTATATTAAAGAAGTCTCTCAACAGAGATAGCGCCCGCAAATACTTCGTTACTGTGAATAGCATGGTTCGGTGGTTCCATTTGGTAACTCAGACAAGAAGACAATGTGAATAAAAGGGAGACAGAAATACTAATCTTTGCTATTTAATGACACCATACGTATTAACTAAAAAAGCAATTAGAAAGCATGCTTGAATAAAACAAGATAATTACAACTAAAAATGAAATTTCTAGCTTCCAACGAAACAAATCGCAAGAGTAACCATATTGATCCTTTCTTGAACTTCTCCACGAGTCCAACAGAGGTTAACATAAATAAAGAGTGGAGATCTGTGAGAGAACGTGATTCTTTAGCGAAAACGTACCTTCCTTTGAGGGTACAGTATGGCAAGTCACGAAAGAGACCATGGAAATTAGACCGAGAAACAAGAACGAAGAACATAACTTCATCTTCTCCGCAAGACTTGCACACTCTGCTAGTCACTTCTCTTTAAGTAGCAAATACAAGAGAAGTCAGCAATTGGACTCTTTTCAAGAAAAGCAGAATCGAAAAGAAAAGAAATGAAAGATAGCAAATCCCGAGTTAGTGCGATTTATGAAGGCGAACTGGGAGGTTCTAGTTGTACGTACTACTGGAATGAGCAGAATTAGGTATATACAAAAGAAGAAAGAAGATGCATAACAGGAAAGGAAAAAAAAAGAAAAAAGAAAAAAAAGACAAATAGTTAAGCAAGAAGAGAGAGTTTAAATCCAAGATTTGGCAACTACCAGTGGAAAGAATCAGCAGGTGAGTGAGAGGCAAAGGAAAACTAAGTTTTGAAGGTGACACCAGACTGGTGTGTGAAGACAACGCTGAAACGGATTAAACGTGGATTCAAAGAGAGTTTAGCTTCCAGTTATAAAATTGCCAAAACGGATTTTGATGAAGAAATGTGATAACGAGACAATTGAGGTTTGAGGCTACAATGGAGCTTTTATTTTAGTTTATGTTAATTGTTAAAAATAAAACGGCGGTTTATGCATTTTTTTATATAAAAATTATTCTTTTTTATTTTTTATTTTTTTATTTTTTGTGTTTTGCCCCCCCCCAAAGGTTGGCTTCTTTAGTGATTACTTAGATTTGAGAGCTTTTGGATTATTCTGCTAATGATTGCATTTTTTGAATTTTTTATTAGAATAATAAAAATTTATTGATCTCTAACTTATTTAATTTAAATTAAATCAAACTCTAAATTAAAGATCAAAATTGTCTTAGCATTATTTGTCTCTGTTTATAATATTTGAATTAAAAATCTTATACAACAATTTTTTTTATATTTTGAGTATTTTGATTATTTAAATATCAGATATTTTGAATATAGATATTAAGAAAATAAATTCTTTCCGATTTGAATTAGATATAAGTATTGAATATTTCAAATAAATTCATAATCAAATATTAAAAAATATATATCAAATATCTATTAATATCCATTGCTAGTGTAGAATGACACAAGGAAAAAGGTCTACCTATTTGATTGGAAGTCTAAAGAAAAATTTAAGGGTGAGCATCAGACCCACCAATCTGTCCAACCTGCTCAACCCTTACAGTTGGATTAGTTTGGGTTGGGTAAAAAAAAAATTGAACCTGATCATCGGCGAGTCAGGTGACAGGTTAAAAATTTTTAACTCAACCCAATTTGATATGTATATATATATATATATATATATATATATATATATTTATTTATTTATTTAAAAAAAAATCTCACACATTCTCTTTCTCAGGCAACCTCACGTTCTCCCTCTCAGTCTCATTTTCAGTCTCATGCACAGCAATCCATCAAATTCTCCCTCTCAATCTCACTCTCATAGTCTCACGCACGGCACGGTAGTCCCCGCACTCGCAGCAAGTCCAGATTTGCGATACTCCTTCTCCTTCTCCACCATTTCATCTCTGTTGAATTCATCTTTGGCTCTTCCTCATCAGTCCTTCACTCAAATTCTCCAATCCCCATCTTCATCTCCGTCGACTTCACCATTAGTCCTTCACTCAGATTCTCCAATCTCCAGTCTCCATGAACCTTCAAATTTTTGCTGTAGAACATCTTCACTTTCCTGTTGAGTGTTGATTCTCCTTTGTGAATATAAGCCAAAATATGAACAGAGAAAGAAGAAGCAAAGGGCGAGAAAGAAGAAGAATCTATGAAGCGAAGGAGAGAGGGAGAATTGGTGAAAAAAATTATATATATTATCAACCCAACCCAAATCAAATCACTGGTCTGTGATTGGTTCGTGATGAGATTTACCCTCAACCCGAACCAACCCGACCTGTGCTAAGAGAAATTAAATGGTGTCCTATTTTTAATCTTGACTATTGACTTACTTTAAGTTAAGGTGTATATTTACCTTCATGTTTGGAGTCCAATCATGTGCCAACTAGTTAATCTCAATTTCTCTTTGGAATTCCATATATCTTAGTTTTTTTTTTGTTTTAATGAAGAAGGGGTTCAAACCCTGACTTTTAACTCACAATACCTCAAATTTATTTTATTTAAACTATAAGCCAATTGGTAAAATCTTAGAGTATGTTTGATTTTTTGTTTTGACTTTTTAAAAAGTTATTATAATATCTAAAATATAATTTTGGACACGTAAATAATTATTTGGTTTAACATTTATCTCTTTTTTCAAATTATATTTGACTTACTTTTAATTAAAATTAAGTTTAAAAATCAAATTAATTCAAAATCAAATTTGATCAACTCCAATCCAAACACAGAAATTTACAAAATTTTGCTTTTATAACATTCTTTTTAGTTGACGAATATGATATGATATGATATATATATATATATATATTTGGATTTACAAAATTTTGCTTTTATAACATTCTTTTTAGTTGCTTTTATAACATTCTTTTTAGTTGACGAATATGATATGATATATATATATATATATATATATATGTTTTATGATAGTCTCTTCTTCGATTTTTTTTTTAATATGACGAGAAACAAGTTACTTGATGTTAACCTCTACTATAAAATTATAATTTTATTTCACGTAATTTCATTTTAGAAAATATATATTATATAAACAATTAATTTTAATGATAAAAACTGAATTAAAAATAATAGTGTAAAATTTTTTCCACGTCATACCACAATAGGGCACCGGAATTACCTCCAAGGCTAGTTTCACTCGAATATTGTGGACTCTCCAATCTCCATGGATATATATATATATATATATTTTTTTTTTAAAAAAAAAGATGTGCAACTTGGTGTTTTATTATTAATTATTATTGTTTGTTGCTTTAGCTTCGCACATTTGATCACTTCTCCGTCTTTTCCTTTTCAGGGGATTATGCGGAAATTTAAAATTATTTCTCCCAATTATGATGTCATTAGCCTTAATCTGAAGGTTTTATTTTAGCCCGTCAACTTTGGTTTACTAACTAATTATTTCTTAATGCAATTAATTAAATGTTTAGTTGGGTAATAATATTATTTACAAAACTAAAGCAAAAGTGCTTTTTTGACTAAAGGCAGGAATTGCTTTCAGAATTCCACATTTTACAGTTGTTCTGCATAAGAAAACAAACAACATCAATCCGGATTTTAATGTATCACATATAACAACTCTTGATATTTTTTTAAACCATCAATATACAATATTTAATGGACTTCGAATAATCATTTGAGTTAGGTCAAATAAATTATAAAGGTGTAAATTTTTTAATTTTAATTCTTTTTTTAAAGTTACAATACTCGAATTCAAAACTTTACTTAAAATAAATTAGTGTACACGTCGTAGTTTGGATTTTTGAATATGAAATAATTGACTAATACTTAACAGAAACTGCATGCATCTGCGTTCTGAATTTAGATTATATAATATTGAAACATTTATCCCCATGTTCCTGTCCATATGTATTTGTTTACTTCCCTTTTTTAGGTATAAATATTGGCACTAATTAGTCATTATTGCTCAAACAAATTTAAATATTTACTAAGCCCATGTTGACTTATTTATGTTACTTTCATATTTGGATTATAGTCTCTGCTCTTTACGTGAAAGGACAGAGTTGAACGGAGAGTTTATTAATAACGTGGAGGCACTAATCATAATAATCATGATCTAGATCATGTTCATAAGATTATACAAGATCTAAATTTTGATAACAAAAATAAACAAGATCTTATGTAAGATCTTTTTTGTATTAGGATCTCTTAGGATATAGATCTTACATCTTAAGATCGTATAAGATCGTATAAGATCTTAACACTTAGTTTTTCTTTTTCTAATATTTTGATATTTAAATTTTTTTATGGAAATATGAGATATTTTATGGAAATATTTTGATATTTTAATAAATTATATTTATTTTTAAATATTTTTTATATTTATAAAATTATATAAATATTTTTTTATATTTATATTTTAAAATTACATAAGATCTTAAGTTCTTGCGATTCGATCATGTGATTCGATTTTATCGGCCTTTTCTATTCTTTACAAGATCTCGATTTTGATTATCTTGGTACTAATTACTATAATTAATAATTGATTAAATTATTAATTTAGTTTTTAAAAAATTATAATTTTTTTAATTTGGTCATTAAAAAATATAATTATTTTCATTGCTAAATTTAAAATTTTTTATTGCTAAAAATCAATTCGACAAAAAGAATAAAATATAATTTTTTTAAAAATTAAATTGAAACAACTATGATCTTTCAAAAACTAAATTAGTGACTCAATCTTAATAATATAATTTTCCACAAGACATTGTTTAAGAGTTCAAAAAGGATGAAACTAACATTATTTTTAAAAAATTATATCAAGCATATAAATTCAATCAAAAAATTGATGGACTATTCGTATCTACTATCTAGTGAAAAATTAATATAATCCATAAAAAAATTAGTGAAAACTAGATGCTTCAATGGTAAGCAATATCGAAAATGGTTTTTTCTGTTCACTTTTATAAGAGGTCCAATGCTCATCCATGTCTTTGGGAATTTCCTCTTTTTTCAGTTAGCATAAAGTGAAGTGAGACATCGTGCCTTCTCTATTAAGTGAAAATTAATTTTGCTCCATAGAGATTGCTTGCTTCAAATAATTTAATAGTGAATATTGGTTTTTCTCAAGTAAAGTCTTAAATTTGAGTATTGTAAACAGAAAAAATCAATCATTGAAATAGCTTTATATATTTATGAGGCATCGTTTGGATAAATAATTTATTTAAATGCTTATAGAAGAAGACTTTATATAAAAAAACTTTTAAATTAAGTTATTTAGTATTTGGATACTAACTTAAAGAAATGCTTTTAAATTATAATTGAGGAAGGAGGGAGATGAATGATTTGATTTTCATGAAATTTCAAATTATTATTAGGGATATAATTATCTTATAAAAGTGCAAAACAACTTCCTAATCATGTGAATTTGAATTTTTACACAAGACTTTTTCAAGAATCTTTAAAAAATTAGCTTTATAAAATAAGTTAAAAGTAACTTTTTAGAGATTAATAAATTACTTATTAAATTTATTCAAACACTATTTTTTTAATGTAAAAGCATTTATACAAGTAAAGAAGTTCTAATAAGCTGTAAGTTGTGCTATCCAAAGAGAATCATTAATCTGCCTCGAACTAAATTAATCAAAATCTAATAAAATTTTCAAATACTATCTCTAACCAAAAAAAGAAGAAGAAGAAGAAAATGTTACCCTAAAATCACCAACTCGCATACTTTCTCACTCTTTTCTTTGTTAAGCTTCAGTATCAGGCTATCAGCAACAAAGTTGCTCTTAATTAATTGTTACCCTCTATTTGAATTTATTAGTTGGCACTTAAAAATTTGTTGATATTCAACGTAACTAGCATTATTTAAAATATTTAGGTGTAATTTTACTCTCTTATTAAATAGTTATTATTTATCAATAAAGTTGAATCTAGCGAAAGAAATTAATAATTCATAAAATGATGAATTCAAGTTTGAATCCCTTGTTAAGAGAGGTGCCCATATTAGTGTTCGACGGTTTTTAATAAAATACTATTTACTCTTTCATATGATATTCATATTTTAAATATTATAATATTCAAAATATTATAAGTCGTGTTATAATGGTATGACAAACACCTTTTAATCTAAGTAGCTCTATAGTCCTATTATTATAGCATCTTTATCCTTTACTTTGCCTTTTAGAACAAATTTTCACAGCACCATGCCCTTCACAAAATACTAGTGAACAAGTTCATTTAACAAGCAAATAAAGTAATTTCTTATTTATAATGTTTTGAACTTAAATTTTATGAATTCAAAAAATTTACGATAAGAGAATATTATGCTTTTGTTGTATAATCTAACTCAAATTAAACTAGTTGAAACTCAATTAATTTTTAAATACAACTAGCTGTTCCTTAAAAAAAAATTAACTTTTGCATGGAAATTGACAATTCTTGGGAGAATTGTGGCAAGAAGAGGACAAGGCAATGGGGTCCTAGTGATATTCTATTGCCCTTTGACAATTTATTTGTGGCAAAAAAATCTTCCTTTTCGACATTATCATGTTTCCCAAAAAATACTAAGATGTGTGCAATTTAAGCGACAAATTGTATAAGATGTGTTGTTGGTTTCCTTTTGCCTTCAATCTTTCTTTTTTGCCAAACAACTTTGCATATAATCCTTAGAATACAAGTTAGTTAACGTGTCTGCTTCATAATCATACTCAATTTATGGGCAAGTCATTCCAGTGATAAAATAAAGATGATCACCAAATTTCTGGTTTAGTCCCAAAAAATATTATAATTATTTTAATTTAATTTTTAAAAGATCAAATATTTTAATTTAATTTTTAAAAATTATATTTATGTTAGTTTAATCTATTTGATTGTCAAAGTGATTATTAACAATACAAAATTTAAAATTTAGATATGATAAATTTTGTAAATTAGTAATAAAAAAAAGTTGAGATAAACATATTCAAACGTTAAATTAGACCACATAATTTTTTAAAAATGAAGTCGAGATAACTCTTAACTTTTTTAGGAATCATATTAATTATTTACTTAATATAAAATTGATGGCATGATTTCGTGAGCATCAACGTAAGTGGGGTATCACTGAATGCGATGCTTTGTATGATCCAAAGTTAATAATTTTCATACTTTCCAAAATGACATTGCAGATTGCTCTGCAACTAATTTTTAAATTGTCAAGATCACATTAAATAAATAAAATCATTAATTAGTGGACAATTGACGTATGTTAACGTAGCTGTTGAGAAAAGATATTAATACGACAAATATAGAATTATTCAATATCAATTTTTTTCTTGTGAAATAAAATAGAATTACAGAATAAATTATTTCAAGTAGTTTATATACACCCAGAAAATGTTGAATTTTAATATAATATATATATATATATATCCTATTTTGGATATGCATTAATCAATTATTAAAAATCATTAACATATTAACTATATTATTATAATATATAACCTTTAATATATGAATATTATAATTGTTTTATATTGTGAGTGGTCCGTGATGGGTTGGGCCAATCACATAGCCTGTTGAGAAGTCCTTGTTCTCGTCTGGTAATAAATAGACTGGCATTCCATTAATCAGTCTAACCCTAGACAGAACACTTATCAGACAGAGAGTAGTACCACTCTCACACAACCCTCAAAATTCCCTCTGTTCTATTGTTCGAGATGGATAGCGCAATAATATCAGGTACATGTTCTGTTCATCCCTTTTATGTTCTAATTATTTAATATGCTGTAGTTTGTATCTACACCGATCTAGGATTAGAAATTTAATCCTGTTAATTTCTTCAATGGTATCAGAAGCCTGGTTGTAGTACATACTATGGCTATTAATTAACTATTTTTTTTTCTGATTTTCGAAATTCCCTAAACCCTAATTTTAAAACAAATTTCGTTTGCCCTATTTTGTTAGATTAATCTTGAAATTGTTTTAGGGTTTCAATTCAACACTATAATACGAATCATATAAGTGAAAATCAGAGGGTTTGAAAAACGATTGAGGGAGATAAACAATTTTCGTTTTCGTTTTTCCCTAAGTTTTTTTCAATTTTGATTTCTCCCAAAACAACCAATGTTTTTCGAAATTGATTTGGGGCTTCTAACATATGTTATCATTCAAACAATATCTCTGAACCGAGGCGTTTTCATCGAGGGATTTGAGAGATCCAAAGTTTTTTTTAAACCATTTTTTCTCCCAAAATTTCGAACACCGAATCTCCAAATCTAGCCTCGTTTTTTCAAAATTGATTGAGGGCTTCTTTTTTTCGCAAGGTTTCGAACAAAAGCCCTCAAGAAAAACTGTTTTTCATGGCCGGATGTGGGAGAACGAACCGGGTCACGCTCGCGGGTCGCGCGACCCGGTTATAGGCCAGTCGGGTGAGGAAGAAGACCCCGACTGGTGAAGCCCACGCACGGGCCAGGCGCGTGAGCAGCCTTCCATGGACCAAATTTTTTTTATATTTTTATGAAAAATCAAATAATTAAATAATAGTAATTTTGGTAATTTTTTGAAAATTGTTTGGGACCCCTAAGTATTTTATTTCGTTTAATCCGAGATTATTTTCCTGTTTTAACTATTGTACTCTCGGATTTTTGGACTGAAATTTTTTGTGGTAGTTTCTCACTCTATTAGCAACATCTTGGTATGTTGTACGCTCCCCAGTAAGATATCCTAGTGATAGAATTAATTTCAGTGCATAAGAAAATTATTCCCTTTTATTATTTTGATTTTATGTTATTTATTTATTTACCTTTTTTCCCTCATTAATAATTATTTATTCTGTCGAATATAATTGCCTTTTGTTTTATATGATTGTGAACTCACCTATCGTGGGCACAGTTATGCAAAATCTTCGATTTAAATGATTAAAATTTTATTTATCTTATCTTTTTTTTAATCATTATTATTAGTCTAATTTATTACATTAATAATAATTATATCCTATCGGTATATTATTATTAATGTAATTTCTTATACAATACCATGTTAATCAATACCTCTATCAATTATTTTTGAATACCCTATCGGCATTCAAAATTTAGATGATGATATGAGGTCTAAAGTATTGTATTATTATATTTCTTGTTTATTTTGGTTCGGGACCCTTAGGCGGGACCAGGTAGATAAGAAATTCTCTCTAACAGGCTTGATTGGCTGTGCACATAGAAACATTTAATTCTCTTATAGCATAATGACATTATGCATATTAAATGTTTTCTTTTGTTGTTTTAATGCCAGCCTCCCTGCCTATGCAATTAACTTCTGTCAAAACACTAAATGGGACCAATTTTGAGGACTGGAAAGAATCTCTGGATTTGTATTTGGCCATCACTAATATGGACTTGGCCTTGAGAGAGGAAGAGCCCCCAGCTCTTACTACTGAGTCCACTGTTGCTGAAAGGGCTTCTCGTGAAAAATGAGAGCACTCCAACAGGGTGTGTCTCATGGTGATGAAATACACCATAGAGAAGTCTATTAGACAGAGCATTCCAGAGAGCAAGAATGCTAAGGATTTTCTGAAGTCCGTTGGTGAGAAATTCACCACTTTTGACAAAGCTCAGAAGGGCCAGTATCTCTCTCTGATTGAGAAGACTAAATATGATGGTGTTAGTGGAGTTCGTGAGCACATCATGAAGTTAGTCCACTATTTTAATAAATTGAAGTCTCTCAAGGTTGATCTTGGTGAGAGCTATCTAATCTGGCAAGTACTGGAGTCACTCCCTTCTCAGTTTAACGTTCTGAAAACCTCCTATAATACTCAGAAAACTGAATGGACGATTGATGAAATGATTGCCATTGTCTCTCAAGAAGAGGATTCCATAAAGAAAGGGAAAGCACACAGTGTTCAGTTTGCTGCTGCTTCTTTTTCTGGTGCTAAGTCTGAGAAAAGGAGAGGTCACAAAGGAAAGTTTCAACGTGACAAGAAGAAAGGGGGAAAAGTTTATCAACACTTAGAGCCAAAGAAGAATTTTTTCAAAGAAAACTGCAAGTATTGCAAGAAGTATGGCCATAAGGTGGATGATTGTTATACTCTCAAGAGGAAACTTGACAAGCAAGGTACACTCCTAGCTTTGGCTTGTTATGAATCAAATATGATTGATGTTGCTCCCAATACTTGGTGGTTTGACTCAGGTGCAACCATTCATGTTGTGAATTCTTTACAGGGGTTCACAAGCCTGAGGAAGCCAAGTGATGCTGAATCTAATATCATTGTGGGAGATTGAGTTAGAGTATCGGTGTAAGAAATAGGAGTAGTTACATTGCTTTTACCTTCTGGACATACTTTATTGTTAAAAGACGCTGTTTATGTACCTTCTATGAGAAAGAATTTGATTTCAATTTCAGCTTTGGATAAATATGGCTACACTTTTGAATTTAGTAATGGAAAAGTTTTTATTCGTTTTAATTCTGTTATTGTCGGTTCAGGAGTATTATGTGATGGGCTTTACATGCTGAATTTGAACAATATGTCTGTTAACTCTGTTGTTGGAAATAAGCGTAATAGGACTGATGAAAGTTCTTCTATGCTGTGGCATAGACGCTTAGGGCACATTTCTAGGCCCCGGATTGAAAGACTGATTAAGGAAGGTATTCTTCATGATCTCAATTTATCTGATCTTGACACTTGCATCGATTGCATTAAAGGCAAGCTCACTGCCAAGACTAGGAAGAAAGGAGCAAATAGGTGTGATGATGTGTTGCAGTTGATTCACACAAACATATGTAGACCTATTACACCCACTGCTATGGGTGGATATAGGTATTTCATTACCTTCATAGATGACTTCTCGAGATTTGGTTGGATAGATCTCCTCCAAGAAAAATCCAGTTCCTTGGATGCCTTCAGATCCTTCAAGGCTGCTATTAAATTAAAGACTGGAAAAAGGATTAAATGCGTGAAGTCCGACAGAGGAGGTGAGTATTATGGCAGATACAGTGAGACTGGGAGAAATCCAGGACCATTCGCCAAATTTCTCGGTGAATGTGGGATTGAAGCTCAATACACTATGCCTGGTACTCCTGAGCAGAATCGAGTTGCAGAGAGACGTAACCGAACACTCATGGATATGGTAAGATGCATGATGAGTCATACATCGTTACCAATTTTTCTTTGGGGAGATGCCTTAAAGACAGTTGTGTACATCCTTAATCAGGTACCTAGCAAATCTGTGCCGAAAACTCCCTACGAACTGATGAGTGGAAGGAAGCCGAGTTTGAAACACTTTCACATGTGGGGTTGTAAAGCAGAGGTTAGACCCTATAATCCTCAATTGAAGAAGCTTGATCTTAAAACTATTAGTGGTTTCTTCATCGGCTACTGCGTGGGCTCTAGAGGTTGCAGATTCTATTGCCCTTCTCATTCTACGCGAATCATTGAGTCTGACAGAGCGATATTCTTTGAGGATGATTTGGATAGTGGGAGTCATACACCACGAGTAATCACTCTCAAGGAAGATCGGACCACAGCTCCTGCGTCGCCTGTGTTTACTTCCCATGAATATTGTGGTTCCAGTCGCTCATGGTGATAATCAGACACTTCAAGGAGGACATGATGTAGTGGTACCACCTGCTATTGAATAGGAAACTGATGATACTACTGAAACAGGTGTAATGGCACCGCAAGATGCAGTGGCACCGCCAAATGACATTGCAGAAGCACCTCTATTGAGAAGATCTCAGAGAGTACGCAAGCCTTCTATACCAGTTGATTATGTGGTGTATCTTCAGGAGCATGAGTTTGATCTCCATAATGATGACGATCCTATCACTTTCCAGGAAGCTATCTCTAGTTCTCGTGCTTCTGATTGGCTGAATGCCATGCATGATGAATTAGCTTCTATGTCTCATAATGATGTTTGGGATCTTGTAGAATTGCCAGATGGTTGCAAACTGATTGGGTGCAAATGGGTCTTTAAGACCAAGCGTAGTCCAGATGGAAAAGTTGAGAGGTATAAAGCTAGACTAGTAGCGAAAGGATATAGTCAAAAGGAAGGCATCGATTATAAGGAGACATTCTCACCAGTTTCCACGAAAGATGCTTTTCGGGTTGTTATGGCTTTAGTAGCTCACTTTGATTTAGAACTTCACCAGATGGACGTAAAGACAGCCTTTCTGAATGGAGATCTAACCGAGGATGTCTACATGGTTCAGGCTGATGGTTTCATTGAACCAGGTAAAGAGCATTTGGTTTGCAAACTTAAAAAGTCCATTTATGGACTAAAGCAGGCATCCAGGCAATGGTACTTGAAATTTGATCGTGTTGTCACTTCTTTTAGCTTCAAGGAAAATGCTTCAGATCAGTGCATTTATTTGAAGACTAGTGGGAGTAATTTTATAATTCTTGTTTTATATGTCGACGACATTCTGCTTACAAGCAGTTATGTTAACCTTTTGACTGAGACAAAATTGATGTTAAATAACCACTTTGATATGAAGGACCTTGATGATGCTTCAGTTCTAGGCATCCAGATTTACCGTGATAGGTCACATGGCATTCTTGGACTGTCTCAGAGAGGATATATTGAAAAGATCCTCAAGCAGTTTAACATGCATTCTTGCTCCCCATGTGCTGCACCTGTTCAGAAAGGTGACAAACTATCTAAATCTCTATGTCCTCAAAACGATTCAGAGATATCTGAAATGAGAAAGGTCCCATATGCTTCCACTGTTGGCAGTTTAATGTATGCTCAAGTTTGTACTCGTCCCGATATCGCTTTTGCTGTTAATGCTTTAGGGAGATACTTGAGCAACCCAGGTTTGGGTCATTGGAAAGCCGTGAAGAAGGTCATGAGATATTTGCAGGGAACCAAGGATTACATGTTGACCTACAAGAAGTCTGATCAACTTCAGGTCATCGGTTATTCTAATTCTGATTTTGCAAGTTGCCCTGACCACAGTAAGTCTACTTCCGGCTCTATTTTTATGATGGCAGAAGGAGCTATCTCTTGGAAGAGTGTTAAACAGACTCTTACAGCTACTTCTACCATGGAGGCAGAGTATGTCGCTTGCTATGAGGCTACTTCTCAAGCCATGTGGCTGAAAAACTTAATCTCTGGTTTTCACATTGTTGAAAGCATTTCTAGGCCACTTGTGATATACTGCGACAACACTGCTGCTGTTCATTTTTCTCAAAATAACAGAAGCTCTTCTCAATCAAAGCACTTTGATATCAAATATCTGTTTGTTAGAGAGAAAATTCTGGAGTTTCAGACTCGCATTGAACATCTTGCTACAGAAAACATGTTGGCGGATCCACTAACTAAAGGCTTAACTGTTAAAGCCTTTCAGAATCATGTAACCCATATGAGATTAGTTAAGTCTTTTGATGTTTTGGGTTAGTGGGAGTTTGAAATTTTACATTTACTTGATTGTTATTCTTATGAGATATGTATGAGATGACGTCACTTTTGTTATCATATCTCTTGTAGCATTTTCAGATGCTTGGACTATTCTTGGATTGCATATTTCTTTTAATTAATTATGCTTATCCATATTCATTATTCTTTATATGAAATATGGGCTTTTACTTTGTATGATTTACTTCCTTATCGGATACTATTTCTGCATCGTTAAAGCTTATGTTTCTTGACATGTGCTATAAATATAGTTGGTATTTTAGCCTTAATGATTATTGCATTTTAATAATTGACTATTGCTATCTAAGTGGGAGAATTGTTGAATTTTAATATAATATATATATCCTATTTTGGATATGCATTAATCAATTATTAAAAATCATTAACATATTAACTATATTATTCTAATATATAGCCTTTAATATATGAATATTATAATTGGGCTTTTATATTGTGAGTGGCCCGTGATGGGTTGGACCAATCACATAGCCTGTTGAGAAGTCTCTGCTCTCGTCTGGTAATAAATAGACTGGCATCCCATTAATCAGTCTAACCCTAGACAGAACACTTATCAGACAGAGAGTAGTACCACTCTCATACAACCCTCAAAATTCCCTCTGTTCTACTGTTTGAGATGGATAGTGCAATAATGTCAGGTACATGTTCTGTTCATCCCTTTTATGTTCTAATTATTTAATATGCTGTAGTTTGTATCTACACCGATCTAGGATTAGAAATTTAATCCTGTTAATTCCTTCAGAAAATAGTCAGCACAACAACAAGAAAATAAATCAATAGATACACTAATTTTTAACATGAAAAACCCTCTATGTGAAATAAAGAACTACAGCACCTAGTTCAGCAAAAACTTTCACTAATAACAATTAATGGATATACCAAACTTCTTTCTAATCACACTAAGGATCACCAACAACACATAATTATTATAATAAAGTAGAAAAAAACACTTTTACATACACATCTTCACAAATAGATATTTTGAATATACTATAAGAGATGGAGAAACCATAAATAAAATATATCAAATGAAAGCTTTTGTCATCATGAACAAACATTGTCACATCCCAAATTTGAGCATGTGAGTAACTTCGTAAACTCAAGAGTATACCTCAATGGTATCCCATAAAATCTCTGATTAATACTAATGCATAACATAATTTTTCAAGAAAGATATTTATACATATAAAAAGTTCAGCATAGTGAAACAGAAACACAAGTCAAATATCATACAATATGATACAACTTTCCAAGCCTAGGTGACCTATAGAGATTACAGAGCATTCCTAAGCTTTTGGATTTATAAGCCCTCCAGATAAAAAGTATCCTCGAGGAATACTAATTCTCCTGCGGATTTTCTTCGTTGACATCCACTGTATCTAAAAAAAATGTTCATGGAGAGTGTGAGTTCATCAAAACTCAGTAACTAAATGACTGTGCAATAATAAATATATCACAAGTACAAATACCAGAATCATAATCACAATAACAACAGTTATTTTAATATTCAGGGTTTCTATACCTCTGTATTGAATGTTCAAGAATTCAGTCTCCACTTATAATCAATCATTACATGCATTGGTATCTTGGGAAATAAAGCCCTCAACCATTCCATGTGTAAAATTTTATGCATTGGTATCTTGGGTCAAGCCCTCAACCATTCCATGTGTATAATTCCATGCATTGGTATCTTGGGTCAAGCCCTCAACCATTCCATGTGTATTATATACTCAATTCATAATAATCTTAAATCAACAATAGATTTCATTATCTAGCAATCATCAATAAATATAGAATCTAATTGTGACATAAGATGGAGTTTATATTGTACTTGGAATAAAAGTAAATAAAGTCGGTTAGCAAGGTCATCCACTCACATAGATTCCGTATCCCAGTCACTTTTCCAAGTTGCTACAAAGAAGAGTACGTAGTTGGATTTCAGGTTCCGCTACGGAGATTTTCATAAAGATCAGATATAGAAAGTCAGGGTTGCTCTTGTACCAAAATACTATTCATACGTATAATCACTATTTATACTACAATCACTATTCATACATATGGATACTATTCATACATACGGATAATATTCACACGTACGGATACTATTCACACGTACGAGTACTATTTATACATACGAATACTATTCATGTATATGGTCACTATTCACACGTACGGTCACTATTCATACGTATGGGTACTATTCATACGTACATATACTATTCATACCAGAAATAGAGAATACAATCTGTAAAAGAGTACACCAGGTAAGTTCCCAGGAAAGAGTGGAGAGTCCCAATGGACACACTTAAGAACCATGTCTTTCCTTAGCCAGAACTTTCCTAGACATGTATTCTTCACAGTTTACATTCTATTTCTGTAATCAGAGAATCAAAACAACATTTAGGTAGCTAAGGACAATTTTTCTGATGTGGAAGATCAGCCAAAGCCGCAACCACAGAGCATACTTAAGGAAATAACTTTTAAAATCTGAATGGCATAGAAAAGGGGCATAGTATTCTTACCTTGGATCTAGGCTAAGGAAGAAAGACCTAGAATGTCAGAGCCCTAACGCCGGAACAAGAGAAGTTTTGATGAGAGGAGAGAAGAGAAACTGAAGGTGTGAGTTTTGAAGTGAAATGGAAGGACCTATTTATAGGAGAAGTTATGGTACTATTTGCTACTATTCCATCTACCGTTCTCCTTTACTATTTCATCTACCAGTTTCACTTACCAGTTTTCATCTACCAGTCTCACTTACCAGTTTTCATCTACCAGTCTCACTTACCAGTTTTCATCTACCAGTTTCACTTACCAGTTTTCATCTACCAGTTTCACTTTCAACTATTCATTCTAGATTTCACTTTTGAACTGTATTTTTACTTAATGGGATTAATTCCATATCGTATCATCCATTATATCCCACAATTTATAGAATCTATAAATAAAAATTTGTATTTTCAACAATATGCACAAACGAGTATACAAAAATTAAACCGATAGAGAATTTATTTTCTCCAAAATAAATTTATCGTAATTCTTGAAAAATATAATGGGTATTACATTCTACCCCCCTTAAAAAAAATTCGGTCCTCCGAATTCGAAAACTTACCTCATGATTCGAATAGGTGTGGATATTTTGTCCACATTTCATCTTCTGTTTCCCATGTAGCTTCCTCGTGAGTATGATTCCTCCACAGAACTTTAACAATGGGAATTTCCTTGGTACGAAGTTTCTTGACCTGCCTATCGAGGATAGCTACTGGCACCTCTTCATAAGCAAGAGTCTCATCAAATCGTACGTCTTGTGGCTGGATGACATGAGAGGGGTCAGGAAGATACTTACGTAGCATCGATACATGAAATACTGGATGTACTCCCTCTAGGTTCGAGGGTAAGGCTAGGCGATAAGCCACGTTACCCACTCTTTCCACAATCTCATAAGGATCAATATATCTTGGGCTGAGCTTCCCTTTCTTTCCGAATCTCATTACTCCTTTTATCGGTGAGATTCGTAAGAAGACCATATCACCAACAGAAAATTCTAAGTCACGTCGCCGATTGTCTGCATAGGACTTTTGCCTACTCTGAGCGGCTAATAACCTCTCCCTGATCAGTTTAATTTTATCCACAGCCTCCTGTATCATCTCGGGTCCCACCATTTTAGGTTCGCTTAGTTCAAACCAACCAATAGGAGATCGACATCGCCTCCCATATAATGCCTCGAAATGAGCCATCTTAATACTAGCTTGATAACTATTATTATAAGCAAATTCGATAAGCGACAAGTGGTCTTCCCATCTGCCACCAAAATCCATTACACATGCTCTCAGCATATCCTCTAAGGTCTGAATAGTTCTCTCAGACTGACCATCAGTTTGAGGATGAAAAGCTGTGCTCAAATCTACTCTAGTGCCTAGAGCTTTCTGAAAAGCTCCCCAAAATCGGGAAGTGAACTGGGGTCCTCGATCTGATATGATAGACACTGGTACGCCATGGAGCTTTACTATCTCATTCACGTATAGTTGACTAAGTTTTGCCACACTGTAGGTGGTATGAACAGGAAGGAAATGTGCCGATTTAGTAAGTCGATCCACAATAACCCATATAGAATCGTATCCATTCAAAGATCGGGGCAAACCCACCACAAAGTCCATAGTAATCCGTTCCCATTTCCACTCGGGAATCTCAAGCCTTTGCATTAACCCAGGTGGTCTCTGATGTTCGGATTTGACCTGCTGACATGTCAAGCATCGAGCGACAAAGTCAGTCACATCTCGCTTCATGCCCTCCCACCAATAAACTTGTTTCAAGTCCTGGTACATCTTGTTGGCACCAGGATGAACAACATAGGGTGCTCCGTGAGCTTCTTGTAAAATCTCTCGCTTCAAGGGTTCAATGTTCGGAATACACAATCTCCCGTTTAACCATAACACATCTTCTTCATCTACTGAGAAACCCTGTACTAAACCTACCTTCGCCTTCTCTCTAGTTTTAACCATTTCGGTGTCATTCTCCAATGTTGCCTTCACCCTTTCTATAAGGGAGGATTTAGTTGTCAAGTGAGCCAAGAAAGCACCTGACTTAGTAATCTCAAAGAATACTCCACTAGCCTCTAACTCATGTAATTCTTGAATCAAGGACCTCCTTACTGTGGTAATATGAGCTAGACTTCCCATCGACTTCCGACTAAGGGCATCTGCTACCACATTTGCCTTCCCTGGATGGTAGAGAATGGTACAGTCGTAGTCCTTTAGGAGTTCCATCCATCTCCGTTGCCTTAGATTGAGATCTTTCTGTTCAAAGATATATTTAAGGCTTTTGTGATCAGTAAAAATCTCACATGTCTCCCCATATAAGTAATGCCTCCAAATCTTTAAAGCAAACACTACTGCTACCATCTCTAGATCATGAGTAGGATAATTAAGTTCATGCTTTTTAAGCTGTCGAGAGCCATAAGCAATGACCTTACCGTGTTGCATTAACACGCATCCCAATCCTACCTTTGAGGCGTCGCAATATACAGTGTAACCCCCCGGTCCCAATGGTAGAACTAGAACTGGTGCTGAAGTTAGACACTCCTTCAACATAGAGAAACTTTGCTCACAAGCATCATCCCAAGTATACTTAGCGTTCTTCCTAGTCAACTTTGTCAGTGGAAGAGCCAACTTAGAGAAATTCTTGACAAAGCGACGATAATACCCCGCTAAGCCAAGGAAACTCCGAACTTCAAATACAGTTGTTGGTCTAGGCCACTGCTTCACTGCTTCGATCTTACTTGGATCTACATGAACACCTTCTTGAGAAATTACATGCCCCAGGAATGTTACTTGACTCATCCAGAATTCACATTTTGAGAACTTAGCGTATAACTAATGTTCCCTCAAAGTTTGCAGCACCGTTCTCAAATGTTCTACATGATCCTCCCGACTTTTGGAGTAAACCAGAATATCATCAATGAAGACGATCACGAATCTATCAAGGAAAGGTTTGAACACTCGGTTCATAAGGTCCATAAATGCTGCTGGCGCATTAGTCAATCCAAATGACATTACGAGAAATTCATAATGCCCATATCGCGTCCGAAAGGCGGTCTTGGGTATGTCTTCCTCCTTAATTTTCAGTTGATGATAACCAGATCTCAGATCTATTTTTGAGAAGCATTGTGCCCCCTGTAATTGGTCAAACAAATCATCAATTCTTAGTAAAGGATATTTATTCTTTACCGTGACCTTGTTTAACTGGTGGTAATCTATGCACAGTCTTAAAGAGCCATCTTTCTTTCTCACAAAGAGTACTGGGGCACCCCAAGGTGAGAAACTTGGGCGGATAAACCCCTTATCTAGCAGGTCTTGTAATTGCTCTTTAAGCTCTTTCAACTCAACGGGTGCCATGCGGTAAGGAGGAATTGAAATTGGTCTAGTGCCCGAAACCAATTCAATATTAAATTCAATATCCCTCTCTGGTGGTAAACCAGGTAAATTTTTTAGAAATACATCTGAAAATTTACTAACTACTGGTATTCGTTCAAGACTTCTTTCCTCCTTGTCTATATCTTTGACAAAGGCTAGAAATCCATGACACCCTTTTCGTAACATACGTCGGGCGGTTAACATGGATATTATGTTACAGGGAACCTCACTTCGGTCTCCTTGAAATATGAAATTATGCCCACCCGGTATACTAAAAGAAATGGTCTTGTCATGACAATTCAATGTAGCATGGCATGAGGATAGCCAGTCCATTCCTAAGATCACATCAAAATCTGTCATACTAAGCAGCATAAGATCTACCTCTGTCTCTATGTCCTTAACAGTTATCTTACAAGAACGATATCCAGATCTAACTACTAGGGCTTCCCCCATCGGTGTAGCTACCAGGAATGGTTCGTCCAGTATAACTGGCTCAGACTCAAACCTCTTGGCAAACAGAGGTGACACATACGAATGTGTGGAACCAGGGTCAAATAATACATGTGCAGCTAAAGCGCCAACTAATAAAGTACCTGTAATAACAGCATTGGATGCCTGGGCATCTTGTCGAGTCAAGGCATATACTCTGACAGTACCTCTACCACCTGCTTGCTGCCCACGACCTCCTTGGCCTCTACCTGATCCTCTCCCAAAGCTTCCTCCAGTAGAAGCGGTCGGTGTACGAGCGACTGGAGTAACTCTCGGTTGGGTGTGAGATGGAAGAACAGATACTTGACCAGATTCACAAGTAAGTTGAGGGCATTCCCTCCTGAAGTGCCCTTCTTGTCCGCAATGAAAACAAATTAATGTTCCCATCTTCCTGAGGCATTCTCCAAAATGAAATTTTCCACACTCAGGACATTGAGGCTTTCCTCTTCCTGCTTGAGAACCACCCATGTTCGAAGAACTGTAACCACCTTTATATTCTGAGCGAGGCTTAGCTGCACTAGCCGTGGAGAATGTGGGTTTAGATGATGCAATCGGAACATGCTGTGAAGTGATAGAAGGCTTTGAGGTTCCTGAGTTCCCACCTTGGTTAAAATACCTCCCATCTCTAGACCTCTTTTTATTTTTAAATTCTTCCTTTTTATTCCACCTCTTTTCCATTCTACGTGCAGTATCGACAGCGGCAGAGTAAGAGTTATAATTAACCATATTAGGACCCACCTGCGAATAAAGAGAATCGCGAAGACCCTCCACAAACTTCTCCACTTTAGCCTCTTCTATAGGCACCAATTGCGGAGCATATTCTGCCAACTTAATAAACTGGGCATTGTATTCGTCTACTGTCATGGATCCTTGTTTCAAATACAAAAAGTCTCTTACTCTAGATGATCGAACACTTTTTGGAAGGAATTCATTGATAATCATTTTTTGGAATTCCGCCCATGTAATTGGTGGTGCATCTTGAGTTCTCCCATTCTTCCAGGCCTTCCACCATTTACCGGCTCTCCCTTTTAGTTGAAAGGAGACAATCTCTACTCTTCGGGCATCAGAACACCCCAAAGCATCACAAATTGCCTCGCAATCATCCAGAAATCGTTGCGGGTCCTCATTAGGATCTTCGCCGGTGAAAATGGGTGGCATCATCTTTAGAAACTCAGACATTTTCACGTCCTTAACTGTGCCTTCTCCAGCCCGTTTGGTCTCAATAGCAAGAGGAACCTTTGGTGTATCAACATGTTTTGCTCGTTCTCCCTCTATATGATCTAACCGATCATTCACCAGGCTGAACATTTGCATGACAACAGCAGCGTCAATCTGTTGGGCGGCTCCAGCTCCCTCCGCCCGGCCACCAGTTGAACCATCAATATTCGGAACATGTGAACTATCTCCATGGTCAGAAGGGTTGTCCTGTGTATTAACTGGTGGAACTAAAGTCCTCCCTGAGCCTACATGCTCATTATGATTTGAAGATCCCTCTGACATCGTAGAGTTAAGTCTACACAGAGAACAAATACTTCTCAGATCAAACATGATTACCTCATATTAACCCACCAAGGAATAAGTTATAAAAACAAAAGGCACTATACTCTATAAGGTCTTTTATGAAACCTAATCCCATGGTCATGCCGCGGCTCACGACAATGGAGAAGGGCCCACAAAGAACACTTGCTCTGTAATCTATAGGGGACCTAAAACTGCCTCTGATACCAAAACTGTCACATCCCAAATTTGAGCATGTGAGTAACTTCGTAAACTCAAGAGTATACCTCAATGGTATCCCATAAAATCTCTGATTAATACTAATGCATAACATAATTTTTCAAGAAAGATATTTATACATATAAAAAGTTCAGCATAGTGAAACAGAAACACAAGTCAAATATCATACAATATGATACAACTTTCCAAGCCTAGGTGACCTATAGAGATTACAGAGCATTCCTAAGCTTTTGGATTTATAAGCCCTCCAGATAAAAAGTATCCTCGATGAATACTAATTCTCCTGCGGATTTTCTTCGTTGACATCCACTGTATCTAAAAAAAATGTTCATGGAGAGTGTGAGTTCATCAAAACTTAGTGACTAAATGACTGTGCAATAATAAATATATCACAAGTACAAATACCAGAATCATAATCACAATAACAACAGTTATTTTAATATTCAGGGTTTCTATACCTCTGTATTGAATGTTCAAGAATTCAGTCTCCACTTATAATCAATCATTACATGCATTGGTATCTTGGGAAATAAAGCCCTCAACCATTCCATGTGTAAAATTTCATGCATTGGTATCTTGGGTCAAGCCCTCAACCATTCCATGTGTATAATTCCATGCATTGGTATCTTGGGTTAAGCCCTCAACCATTCCATGTGTATTATATACTCAATTCATAATAATCTTAAATCAACAATAGATTTCATTATCTAGCAATCATCAATAAATATAGAATCTAATTGCGATATGAGATGGAGTTTATATTGTACTTGGAATAAAAGTAAATAAAGTCGGTTAGCAAGGTCATCCACTCACATAGATTCCGTATCCCAGTCACTTTTTCGAGTTGCTACAAAGAAGAGTACGTAGTTAGATTTCAGGTTCCGCTACGGAGATTTTCATAAACATCAGATAAAGAAAGTCAGGGTTGCTCTTGTACCAAAATACTATTCATACGTACAATCACTATTCATACGTATGGATACTATTCATACATACGGATAATATTCACACGTACGGATACTATTCACACGTACAGGTACTATTCATATGTATGAATACTATTCATGTATATGGTCACTATTCACACATACGATTACTATTCATACGTATGGATACTATTCATACGTACGGTCACTATTCACACATACGGTTACTATTCATACGTATGGGTACTATTCATACGTACATGTACTATTCATACCAGAAATAGAGAATACAATCTGTAAAAGAGTACACCAGGTAAGTTCCCAGAAAAGAGTGGAGAGTCCTAATGGACACACTTAAGAACTATGTCTTTCCTTAGCCAGAACTTTCCTAGACATGTATTCTTCACAGTTTACATTCTATTTCGGTAATCAGATAATCAAAACAACATTTAGGTAGTTAAGGACAATTTTTCTGATGTGGAAGATCAGCCAAAGCCGCAACCACAGAGCATACTTAAGGAAATAACTTTTAAAATCTGAATGGCATAGAAAAGGGGCATAGTATTCTTACCTTGGATCTAGGCTAAGGAAGAAAGACCTAGAATCTCAGAGCCCTAACGCCGGAACAAGAGAAGTTTTGAGGAGAGGAGAGAAGAGAAACTGAAGGTGTGAGTTTTGAAGTGAAATGGAAGGACCTATTTATAGGAGAAGTTATGGTATTATTTGCTACTATTCCATCTACCGTTCTCCTTTACTATTTCATCTACCAGTTTCACTTACCAGTTTTCATCTACCAGTCTCACTTACCAGTTTTCATCTACCAGTCTCACTTACCAGTTTTCATCTACCAGTCTCACTTACCAGTTTTCATCTACCAGTTTCACTTACCAGTTTTCATCTACCAGTTTCACTTTCAACTATTCATTCTAGATTCCACTTTTGAACTGTATTTTTACTTAATGGGATTAATTCCATATCGTATCATCCATTATATCCCACAATTTATAGAATCTATAAATAAAAATTTGTATTTTCAACAATATGCACAAACGAGTATAAAAAAATTAAACCGATAGAGAATTTATTTTCTCCAAAATAAATTTATCGTAATTCTTGAAAAATATAATGGGTATTACAAACATACTAAAATTTCA
Source organism: Biancaea sappan (assembly GCA_037074585.1). Lineage (NCBI taxonomy): Eukaryota > Viridiplantae > Streptophyta > Magnoliopsida > Fabales > Fabaceae > Biancaea > Biancaea sappan. The sequence continues at coordinate 26,444,421 of CM073500.1, forward strand.
TGAAAAACAAAGATAATATACTTATATGATGTGAGAAAAATAAAACTTTCTTTTTCTTCTTCTTCTTCTTCTTCTTCTCCAATGGCATCCCAGAGAGCTCTGCTTTATACCTCTATTTTTTTTTTCTTTTGAGTGTGCGTTGTGTTCACCATCACTAGTCCATAAATGTTCTTCTTCATTTAATGTTATCAAATATTTTCATTTAATGCTTTGATTTCTACTCTTCATTTTGCTGCAACATGCCTTAATGTTTCAATTTTTTTTTCTTTCAATTTATTAGAGGGATCCACGTGAGAGTAGCTTCATAAACTAATTTTTATTCGACAATGTACAACCAACAATCTTCATCAGAAGCAGAGTTTGTAACGCAATACACATAGTTGGCGCAGGCTGTTTGAAGATTACATGACAAAATCATTTAGTCAATATCAAGAACTTGTAACGAAGCTGATATGTGGTGCTGATTGATGATGAATAAATAATGGATTTTTTTTCAGTAACATTATTAATGGAATTATAGAGCGATTAAAAGATCAAACAAAGCTGAATCAAACATTACTATCTTGATCATTCAACTCTGTAAAACCATAACTAGCATCTTAAAAATGGCCAAAGTCCCTCCAATTCAAATTGATGGAGTCTCACATATGTCAATCTAAGAGATATTGGGATAAATTTTTCTCATAAATCAAGTTAACCGGTTTCAAAGCAATCCATTGCGGTATCAATTGCAACAATGAGGAGTAAACAATGAGTATTGCAGTGTTTGTTCAAGACTAGAAAATTAGCACAAAGTCAGTCTATGTGGGCATAAGAATTGTGAAATGTGATGGAACGTTTAAGACCAAAGGCTTGGGTCGTACCACAAATCTATTAGAGAGAATCATTGCTAGTTAGTTTAAATAGTTTGATATTAATTCTCTTTGAATAATGTTTTGAGTAATAGTTAGTCGCAGTGGTAATGATTCCTAAAACCGACAAATATGCAATCCTTGGAGAACCATTTTGGGGAGGGCTCAACCCTATGTTTTAAGTCTGAAAAAAATAAAACTATAAAGAAATTTTAATTTGAGTTTTATGAATAAAAAATTAATATTAAAAAGACTTTATTTTTATGGTCCAATTCGAATTAAATAAGTTAAAAACTAGTGAGCTTTTAACTGTTGGTATTTTTTTAAAAAAAAAAAAACCAGAGAATGAATAGTCACAGAAAATCTGCATCATCATTCAATTTGATCTGACACTTATACAGATTCATAGGTTTCAATTCATGGAATTGACATGAAACACATTGTGATTATCTTGATTCAAGAGGATAGGCTCAGCCTCAGCACGACAGGATTGGCCACGATGATGGTCCCAAACACTTCAGAGGTTGCCTCATTGAATGATACGGTTCTGGTCTCCGCCCGACTAATTATCAGTCGTATCGGTGGGAATTCAATTAATGGAATCCTGGTGACATTTTTTTGTCATTTACCTCTCTCAACCGGGGACTATTTTGTTATCTTTTTTTGCAAATCTGTCTACGTAATAAATACTTTTGGCTCTCTTGTTTAATGCTTGTGTTAACATCATTATTTGTTAACGACCAACATCAATTCTCAAAACTTTTAAACTTACAGATTCCTTGAAATTTAGTTGCTTCATGCATTGGAGCTAATTAATGTTGACTTTATTGGAACGTGTTTTCCATTTTGACTTTTGAACTTTGTTAATGAAAAAATTAGTGTTAAATTTTTTTTTATATATATTTTAGTGATCCAAACGTAAACAACACAGTTAGCAGACAAATTTATTGTTGTTTGGTGTATGAGAAATTTAATTGAAAGATAAAAATTTACGTTTGTTTTATATATCCTAAATATTATAGGGATGATTGTTCAGGCTTAAATTTTTAAAAACACGTTTTTAAATATTTAAAAAAAATTAAAATGTCTTTTTTTAAAAAAAATATATCCTAACATTTTTTTAAAAAAGCTTAATTGGGTTCATGTTTTCTCTCCCCTCATTTATTCGGTCCATTGTCCACTACGTTAACTGGACCATGTTTTCAATATATAAACACTACTAATGGGCCGAATAGGAAATGGGCCTGATTGCTTGGTCTTTTCATTGACTCATTAGTCGACAGGATGTTTGTCCAAAAAAAGCATACCGGGAAACAAATGAAGCCCAGCTTTCCTTCTTTTTTTAATGATTCTGCTTAAAAAACCCAAATAATAGGAAAAAAAGCCTATCCATAAGGAATTATGATTTTCTTCCAACCAAAAAAAAAAAAGAAATTAGATAGGAAATTAAGGATCCGCGGATTTGTTGTGTTCAGCGAAGAAAATTCTCATTTACCACTATTCATTGTCCATGTACTTTTATTTTTTAACAAATGAGGTACAAGACCTTATAAAAAGAAAGAGCGATCAAACTCAAAACTATCAAGAATCCTTAAAATTTGTATTTAAAGAAAGGATAAGATTTATGAAACTCTTTATATCTTTGTTATTAAGTTTTAAAATAGAAACACGACATATGTTCTATGAAAAATTAATTATATAATGATGAGTTGTAAAAAATATATGATTATTTTTTAAAGGCTATATATTTATTATATTCTAAATGAAAAATTACACATTTATTATATTTTAATTAGATAATTTGATAATAAATATATAATGAACTATATCTAATTTTTTTTCTTAAAAAAAATGTCACTTAAACTTAGGCCATAATGCACGTACTATAGTCAAACGTCAAAAGATTAAGTGTCCACCCAAGTCAAAGTCATTTAAAAATTAGGACAAGATACTCATTAGCCATGTATAGGCCAACGCGCAAAAGTTCACGCTTTTTTTTTTTATATATATAATGGCTAATAAGGCCAAAATTAGAACACATTAAAAAAAAATAAAAAATGTGCATTAATTAAATGGACTCCAAAAAAATGAAATAGAAAAATAAAAAAAAATTTATCAAATAAACTTTGAAACCTAACAAAAGATCTAGAAAAAAACATACAATGATTTACTAACTAAAAGAGGCAAATCAAGATATAAAGTTGAAACTTCTGAAGTCATTTCATCTATTTATTATTGGATCATATCGACAAGTGTTATCACATTTTGATTGATAATGTGTTCTGTCTTTTTCAAAATTACAGATAGACCCCAAGTTCTTTTAAAAGAATAAAAATTAAACAATAACAATTCGAAAAATAACAAGTGAAATAAAAAAAACTTATAAAAAAAAAGATCTAAATACATATCTGAAAATAAAAACCCAAAAAACAAAAAAAAATTACAAAAAGACAAGATTTGAAAACAAAAATTTTTATTAAAAAAAGATAAAAATTTTTATAATGAGAAAACAAAAAAACTCTCATAAAAAAATAAAAAAGAGAACAAAAAAAAAGAGAGAGGAAATAGAGGCTGCTCTCGTGTAACTCTCACCAAAAACACATAAAAAAAGAAGCAACGAGAAAAACTCTTTCTGGTGAACAATTTCTAGCGATAAAGTTCAAAATTTCTACGTAGTCAATATTCCAAAAGAAAACTTTTCAACTATATTTCGGCGTTTTGCCTTCAATGCAGCCTACTGCTTACGACTTTGATCGTGGTATGGATTAATGTTTCATAATATTAAAATTCCAAAAAAAAATTGACAGATGTAATATAAATAACTAATCCTCATCAGTATATAATATTTGCAGGTGGCACTTCAAAGTAAGCAATGTTTATGGGCAGTTACAAACGAAGAATAAAGAACATTTTAGTAATTTATTAATAGGTCAAAGAAATTATTTATTTCTGGGGATCCAACCCAGGAGACTGAAAATTATGATATGGTAAATTATGAATGATCTCAAAATTGGATTTGAATCGGCATTGATTCACATTTTATAATTAAATATTTACAGTTTAATTTTGTGTTAAATTATTCTTTTAGTTCTTATAAATGCATTCATTTTTAATTTTGGTTCCCATAGTTTAATAATTTATAATTGAGTCTTAATAATTTCACAAAATTTTTAATTTAATCCTTGCTATTAAACTTTTGTCCATATTTCATTAAATTTTACTAAAAGTGGGTAACCATATATTTATTAACACTTTAAATATATGATTTAGGCCAACAAAACAATAAAAAGTAGATAATTAAATTATATTAACTCATATATATGACATGTAATGAAACTTATGTTAAATAATTAGGACAAATTTATTTAAATCATGTATATTAATTCCCAATATTAAGATGGTATATAATTTGTTATATTACCAAAATTTAACAAAATATTGACAAAATTTTAACAATAGGGATTGAATTAAAAATTTTGAAACTATAAGGACTTAATTACAAATTTTTAAAATATAGGGATCAAATTAAAAATTGAGTAAATGACTAAATCCATGATTTAACCTTAATTTTATATATTAAAATATCCAATACAATAAATTAAATGTTTTTTTAATTTAAGTTTGACAAATTAACCATAGTCTAGACAAATTAATAAGCATTTGTGTACATATATATATATTTAATAATAAGAACAAATCTGAATAATATATAAATACAAAAAAAATTTGTCACAAAATATTTCATGAATTAACATTCATAGGTTAACACATTAGTGCTTATAAATATATAAAAAATTAAAAAAAAATTGTACAAAAAACCTAGACAAAATAAAAAAATAAATAAAATCAGTTCAACTATTAAAGCATGTGATATTATCAAAATTTTCAATAATTTTCTAATCACACTAGCTGATTGAGTCCCTTTTTTCAAAACAATGTGAGTATACATATATATTCCGGTGTTCCAAACTTTTGACATGCTCGAGAAGATGAACAGTATCTAACAAAATATGGTCAATTAATACCTTTATTACTATTAGAATTATATATGTCTATATAAAATTAATGGGTGTGTTTTTGGTGAGCGAGACCGGTCCAATATTGGTCTTCCCACTTCTCCACTCGCCTGATGGAAGCGAGCTTCTTCCCGTAAAAATCTCTGAGCGACGTGGGCCCAAACGGAGGAGGCAAGGCACACGGGGCCCTCGTCGAAGGACTCTTCACCAGTGACTCCATCATGAACTTCTTCTCCAACCCACTTCTTGGGCAACCCATGCTCTCTGCGCACACCTCCACTCCTCCTTCTGGCACTTTTGGCTCAAATTTCAGAAGCTTCGCGTATTCCTTTAGCATATGAAACATGTAGTCGTACACATTCTCCATCTTCAGATCTTCTTGCATGAACTTGCTCGCTGCTTTCCCTATTTCCTGCGCCTGTTTATCACATGAAACTAGTAACCTAATTTCTTTTATTTTTTTGGTCAAACTCGTGTAATATACTTTCAAATTATGCTAAAATCCTACAGAAATTTTGTGCATTTTACTCCACTTAACTTTCAAATTCAATTAAAAAAATAAAATAAAAAACTGCCTTAAGACTTTTTAGAACGTGCAAAGTGAATTCATTAATTTGACCATTAGTTAATTAACACTCACATCAACATATTCAATTTACTTGTAAAATAATGGTCCAATCGGTTGTTGACTTGGATTGTCACATGTTTTTTTTTTTCGAAAAAAGGATATTTCATATTAATAAAAAATAAATATGAAATTCCCAAATAAGCCAAATTAATAAAAGGGATTTGTTTAATTCTGTACATTAATTTGACAGATTTATTTCCTTATATTAATCTAAAATATCTTTTTTAGAAAAAAAAATGACTCGTCCTAATTATTAATCAACGAGATATTTTTTTGCGCATAAAACTAAACGTAATAATGTGTGCATTAACTAAGAGTCGAAATATCAAATTCGCTATGATTGAAATATGTAAGAGGGTGACCTTTTGATGGTTACTATTGCCCCAATCCACGGCATACTTGATGGATTTGCACTTGTTATTGTCTCGTATAGGCCAATAATGCTGGGTCGGCTGGAGACTTCTTAGGAAGAAATCATAGAAACGAGGGCTTACAAGCAGCGTCACAGAATCACAAGCCAGAATGTATTTCTCGCTCACAGACCATGCATATCCTTCAATATATATCTTGTATCTACATATATACGTATTGTGATTAAACCATTACAATTCACTATGTATAGAGAGTAATCTAATGTGCTAGTTTAGGCGGGGATGGAGAGTAAATTAACTACCTGTGTGTGCATTGGTTTGCCAGGTTGGAGTGATTAAAACCTTGCTGCGACTCTCGAATCCAATCCTGCATGTATGCTACAAAGTGTTATAAATTAATTAATATAAACCACATAATAAGATATCGTAATCAGAGTGTGTGTGTGTGTTACTTAATTATTACCTGTACGAATAAACGAGCATTCCAATCTTGGTTATCGGAGACATTACATTTAAGGAGGTCTTGCCTGGTTTCAGCAACAAAAGGATTCCCTTTCCAGTAAGCATATGGCTCTCTCTCCTTCCACTTAATTGCTTCGTTCCCTTCCCTCATCTCTTTCAGCAAATGCTCCCACGGCTTTATATTTATCTCAGCCCTTCAGTCCAACACAAACCAATCACGACATTAATTGCTCATTTTCAATCACCAGTGCACCTCAACTCAATGGTGAAATACCAGATTAAGCAAAACTGTTGTGAAATTATAGCATTTGGACGTCTATTCTACTGTCAATTTAAAAAATAAAATCACCCTCACGCTGACACTCTTGGGACTACTTCTAGTGTAAACCAGATAGGGGAAAGATTCTTATGATGGGCAAATATGGCAGAAAGTTTTTCTGAAACAAGCTGCAGATGGTGGGACCAACTGGAATTGAAGTAACAATGGGTAAAAAGCCAAAATTTTCCGAATTTTTTTAATTTCGTGGCACGACACTTTCCATTCCCTTAGACAGCCGCCACGAATAGTCAGCTTTATAGCTCTCTATTACCATTTCAAAATTCTTCGCCATGTGTGTGGCCTCATTAGAGTGGACCCACCATTGTCACGCCTTAATCATGAAATATAAAATAAAAATAAAAATAAAAATAAAAAAGAAGCTTGAAATTTAGGAGCGCACCAACCCCAGAAGGACCAATCAGGGAACACAATGTCCTCCGTCCACCGGTCACCGCAATACCGAAACAGAGGCGGTGGCGCCGTCAAATTGGATCGCCTGTATCGGCTTGCTCGGATGACCGGACGGTCATCACAGTCGAACATGAGCTCCAAGTCTGGTAGGTCATTGGGATACCTTCGCAGGAGCTGCAGAATTCCCCAAATGGTAAAAGCATCTCGCGTCTGTATCGATTTCCTGTACGTCTCCACATACAATCTTCCCTTCTTTATCACCAATCGGAAATTCGCCGTCCTCTTCGCTTCCTCCACCATCGCCCTCGTGATCCCCTGCGACCTCCATGGTCGAAGATCCTCGTGGATCCACCGGAAATACTCTGGACATATGTCGTCGTTTTGAGACAATGCTGTCGTTGTTGTTCCTGGGTAAGTGGTTGAACATCTTTGACTTTGGTTATTCCCAGAAGCACACTTTATGGCGACTTCAATTCTCCCCCTGTTGGGATTTTCGGAGTAGAGTGTGGTTTCGTTGTTCAGAGCTGCTTCATTATCCGAAGAAAATATCGTAGACTGCGAGAAATTCATATCACTGTAATAACAAAAATTAAGAAAATATATATATATATAGGAGACACAGGAATTAATTAAGAGAAGGCATACGTCGTCGTTTTGGATTGTTGTTGATGTTGCCGGGTACGGGGTTGAACATTTTTGAGTTTGGTTATTGCCAGAATCACACTTTGTAGGGACTTCAATTCCTCCCCTGTTCTGCTTTGGGGAAACGAGTATGGTTTGGTTTGCGACTGTTGCTTCATAATTTGAAGAAAATAGCGTAGACTGCAAGAAATTAAAGGAATTAATTAACAGAAATAGGAATTAATGAAGAGAATGAATAGTGATGAGAAACTAACAGTCCAGAGGGAGGCGATGAAAGCGGTGGTGACGAGAATGAGGAAGAAGAGGATAGCAGAGTAAGCAGGGGAGGGACCCCTTTTGAGGTTTAGAGGACGCCATGAGAAATGTTTATGTAAGGATGTTGATTTCTGAAACATGGATTCTGATTTTATGTGATGAAGCTTTTGGTGGGAATGTGGGCTGTGGAGTAATAAATTAAGAGACGAAATGAAGGAAAGAAGGTGTTTTGGGCTTCTTTCTTTGGGGAGATATGGTGAGGACACGACCTGACGCTTGGATTTTGCATTGGTTATCGGTTCTCTTGCGTAACGATGGGGCCAGGCAACGCTATACGGCGTACATAATACATATGTCTCGCATCCCCCATTAATCTTTGTTTCTCTTCAAAAAAATTAAACTAGGCATTGAATTTATTAAGAAATTGAATCAAGGGTTAATAATTGAGTTGGGTTAAATTTATAGTATTTAAAATATATAATTAATGATTAAAATATATAATATATAATATTAAAATATTTTAAACATGTTATAAATATATATTTATATTAATTTTATATCTTTTTTAATAGCTTAAATTTTTAAATTTTTTTAAAAATATACAATCATATTCAATAAAAATTTTAAAAAAATAAAAAAATTCAAAAAGTAAAAAAAATGTTGAATCGGTTTATTTTATTGATTTGACCTATTTTTTAACCGGTTCAATACATTCATTAATTTACTGATCTAAACTAAGTTGATTTCCTGATCGATTCATTAATTTTTTAATTGAACTAACCGATTTGATTCAATTTTTTGAGCACTATTAAAAATACAATTGAAATTTCAGGTACGCGAAAATTACACTCTCCTCCATAATTAAAATTACACTCTTCTTCTCTTTTCATCTATATTTAAAATAGGCAGTTTTTTTTAATAATTATGAAAGTATTATACTTTAATTAAATTTATATTTTTTATTCGGAGAAATTGATTTGAACATTTTTTTTGACATTTGATAATTTAATGACACCAATCTTTTGATTAAAATATCGTCTATAAATCTAAAAATATTAATTTTTACACATTATAATTTTTTTGTTATTAATTTATAATAAAATGTCACAAATATTTATTTTTTGTAAAAAAGTTAATAAATACTTAAATAATTAACGGATGATATTTTAGTTTAAAAAAATACGTAATATGAAGTTATGAAATGTCAAAAAGTAGACTGTAACAAACTTTGTTAAACGTAGAATATAAATTAAACTAAAGTACATCAATTTTATATAATTATAATAGTAGGGAGTGTATATTTTAAAAATAAAAGAGGTAGAAGAGTAAATTTCAAAACTTAAAAAAGATTAAAAAATAAAAAAAGAGAGAGTAAAATTTACTCTTCTAGTAATGGCGTTGATAATCAATGCCTAAACGGTGTTGCCTTACTTTGGATATTACATAACTATTAATTTATTGACTATTGTGTTTTAAAATTAAATGGATGGCTATTTGTTGCGTTAATTGGCCAGGGATGGATGGCGTGAAGGAAATAATGCAAAAATCTTGCCTCCTACGCCATTCTCATAATTGCCGACACCGATTAAAGTTCGGTGTACTGTGGAAGATAACAAACAAACAAAAATGATTGAATAATAATAAAATCGACAAATGATGGAGGTATTCTAGAGGAGACCTTATGGGTAGTGTGATCCTTTAAGTTTAATTGGTGAACTAACCATCTTTCACATCTAATAATTCTCAGTTCACGGGCCAAAAGTCATTTTATTTTCTATATATACACACACACTTCAGATTGATGTTTTGTTTTATCAAGTGTATTCTTCCACTCAATAAAATGAAAGTTTATTGAACATAAAAAGTAAAATATTTTGTATGATATTAGTTGATAGAAGCTCTTTGAATCCTAAAAACAAAAAGAATTTAATTTTTAAATATGTCAATGTAAAAAAGTTCTACCATTTATGCCAATAAATTTTTAAGAGATTAATTTTTTATTTTATCAAGAAAGATATACTTAGCTGAAAAAAAAAGAATATAATATTTTTCAAGTAAACATCTTTAGAAGTTGAATTATTACCATGGTCATTAACATGTATAATTATAGATTTTTTTTCTAAACTAATTACTCGGCCTTACATGAAATACAGGACATTCAAAATTGAACTAAATTGATCAATTTAAAACAAATTAAATTAAACCAGCAAAAAAATTGATCAAAATTAAAAAAAAAATAAATCAAATTTTAAAACGTGACAACTGAAAATCACCCAGCCAAACTATATATATATAAACTTATATTAAATATTATAAATAATATATTTTAAAAATCCTATACACTAATGCACTTATTTTATTTCTTATCATGATTTGATGTCGATTAGATATACTGTTACAAATTTATATATTAACATTAATGAGTTAAGATATCATTTGAATTATTAATAGATAGTCAATGGTGAAAAGGTTGAAGTTATGAAAAAAATAAAAAATAAGTGTTTATTATATTTATAAAATAACATGTTACAAAATAATTCTTTCAAGCACAATAATGAAAGACTTCAAATATTATAAAAGAATTTTTGGAATGGAAGGCGGAGAAGGAAGATGATGATGGAAGGGAAAGGAGGCCGCAATGATGTGTTGCCTGAGAAGAAGGGGTATTTTGGAATATCAAGTTTGAATTTACATGACAAATGATGTGTTGTTTAAGATTTACTATATGAACTACTTAGTCATTATTTTTTATTAGTGAAATAGACAATGTTAGTAAAAATGATATATTTAAAACAAAAATAAAATATGTAAGATATAACTTGTAAAAAAAAAAGTTAGGGATAAAATTGAAACTTAATATAAATATTAGAGATGTAAAAAATAATTTTATCTTTTTTTAAAAAAATGAAAAGTTGAGCACGTGTAGCATGTGCTTGACTCTCTTCAAATTAAAAACAAAATTAATAAGGGAGTGGGACACATCTTGCTCAACTCTCTTACTTTTTTTTTCTTAAAAAAAATATGTCAAGATCAAGATCTTATGTAGAATTAGAAATGGTAAATGATAGATTAAATCGTAAAATCGAAACAAGAATCGTAAGATTCTATCAAAAATATAAAATAATATATAAAAAATATATAATGATATAAATTCTGTAAATAATACAAAACCATCAAAGTCTCATTATATTTCAATAAAATAAGTTCAATGTTGGTCGTTCTGGCAAGTATACCAGTCGCACAAGTAATACAGTGATGAAATATGAGTATCATCTCCACAGGGACTAACGTGCTAATTACTCTAGAAGTTAAACGTATTATTTAGGCGAATCGATTTTTGAATTAAGGTAAATCTAATTGAAAGTAAATCAAAGGAAGTAAATCAAATAAAAGGCCTAGAGTCACTAATCCCCCCTCTTTCATCTTAGGAATTGCTAATTCTCCCTACACCTGTAACTAAGATCAATTATACACAATAATCTTAGGTTTTCTAATGACTTAAAGTAATTCTCCCGAACCTAGATTAAGCTACCCAACTCTACACAATCTCTTATGTGAGTTTGAGTCTAATTAAAGTTAACCTAATTTGATTAAATGAGGTTAATTAATATTCCTATTAATTAACAAGTAAAACCCCTAGGTTCTATTACTCGTCCTAATCATTCAGTGTTCTACCAACATCTTCCTCTCCCAAGTTCAATGAAGGCAACATACATATCATAAAATGGCCAATTTTATAATAAGTTCAGGAAGTATTGAATGGTAGGTATGTATAAATTGACAAGAATCACAAGTCTCAAGAGAACACAAATCATAGTCTGAAATTGGGTTCATAGGAACCCTAGAACAGAAAATTTATCCACTCATGGCTCTAAAACTACAGAAAGCAGTAGAAGAATGATAGAACTCCATGAATCCGGGGTTGGTTTGACAGAATTCAGGCTTGATTGGCTCCAAGGATGGATTCCTCTTTCTCCTCTAGCAAAAGTCGGTGCCTTCCTTCTGTCTCCAACTCATAATTGCCCTCAAAAAATTCTTCTGACGCGTTTTAAACCAGACCCTTATCGCGACCTACCGCTACAACGGTCACATACCACCGCTATAGCGATAGAAGACAGTATTAAATTCTCTTCAGCAAATTTGTGCAGGGCTCACCGCTATAGCGGTGGTAGACAGAGAGTGGGTCTTTTGATTCTTCAACTCCAGCAGCAGGCGATATAGCGGTAGTGGACAGAAGCAATTACCTGCATTGAGTTTAGCTCAAGGACTCACCGCTATAGCGGTGGTAGGCAAACAGGCATCCTCACAGCACCTCAGACCAGTACAATCTGTCGCTTTAGTTTCGTCCAGCTCACCCTACATCAGAGAGAATAAAATGGTGATTAATGGCATTCTGAGTCAAGGAATCATATGAAGCAGACTAAACTCTGAGAAATCCTAAACTAGACTAAATCAAACAAAAACAACGAAAAAAAATATACAAGCTAAGACAAGTAGGTAATAAAAAGGATCAAAGATTTAGCACCAAATGATACTAAATCTAGCACTTAACATTCAAATATCATATAATTAGTATAAAAAAATAGAGAGCAACCCATATTTTCTATTATATTTAGAAACTTTTTTTTATCACTAAATAGATATTTTCTTCTTCAAAACTTATAATACTTATCTCATTGTCAGTCTTCACTAAATTAAATTAAAAATTGAACAAATTATGAGTGGTAAGACTGTAATTGTATAATATCAATAAAAATTTAAGTTAGTTTAATAATTTTGTTAATTCCAATTGATCTAATAGATTATAAATAAATCAACAAATAATAAAATAATAAAAATTTAAAATGTTATACAATCATTAAAATTATAAAATCATAAGATTTTAATATTTAAATTGAGATCTTACTGGGATCCTAGCAGATTTAAATTTTACATAAAATAAAGATTGTTTAGGTTGTTTAAACTAATAAAATCTTAAGATTTAAATCGAAATTTTGACAATTATAGAGTCAAGCATATGATGAAAAAAAAAAAGAGGTTTGAGCGGACTTCACATGATACTGGGGAATAGTTTGAAAACCATAGGGATGGGAAAAATTAATTTTTTTAAACTTTAGATTGGTGGCAAATTAGATTTCGCCGACGGGTTATGGTTATACTCAGTCGTTACTGTTAGTATTTAACATGTCTCCTAAAAGTTTTAAGTAATGAATTATTTGTATATAATAATTATATTGAACTCTTACTATATTTTCTTTGTTAAATAGATATTAGTTACTTTGTATATCTTTTTCTTAATTAATTTCTACATTTTTATAAAAAATTACACGTTAAAGCTTTCGCTATTTGATAAAATTTATTGAATTACTGTTTTTAATTAAAGGAACATACTACACTAGGGTACTAGTTAAAAGAATTTGTATTGATTTCAATCTTTCAAAATATAACATACAATATTTATTGTTCTATATGTATTGATCTGTTAATTTCATTCATTTTTTATGAGAAAAAAAGTGTCATTTATCGAAAGCTAATAACAGATTTTCTTCTTAATTTAAATTATTCCATTAAGGAGAATTATTAAATGGTTTCTTTTTACTTATGATATATATGCACTAAATCAATACAAAGAAGCCAGGTATGAAAAAGTAAAGCTACTTTAAATATTATACTAAAATGACTACCCTTCATTAATTTAGCTTCACCAAATTAGCAAAAGCAATAAAAATGTTTCTGAAGTTTCACTCAATCTCTAGGTTGAATGTGATTTCAAGTATAGTTGTTAAGATTTTAATTTAAATTTTAAGATCTTACGATCTTACGATTTTAAATAACCCTAACGATTCTGATCCTATATAAGGTTTAAATCTGTTAGGATCTCGATTTAAAATTTAAAATTTTAAGATTTTATAATTTTATCGATTCTATAACATTTTAAATTTTTATCTTCTTTTTTTATTTGTTGATATGTTTCTAATTTATTAGGTCCATTAGGATACAAAAAATCATTAAAGTACCTTAAATCTTTATTAATATTATATAATTATCATCTTACCACTCATAATTTATTTAATTTTTAACTTAATTTAGTGAATACTGACAATGAAATAGTATTATAAATTTTAAAGAAGAAAATGTCTATTTGGTAAAAAAAAAGAGATTTCTAAATATAATAGAAAGTGGGGGTTATACTCTTTTTTTTTTTACTAATTGTATGATATTTGAACTTGTTTTATATATTAAAATATAATGAGACTTTGATGTTTTGATATCATTATAGGATTTTACGATCTTTAGTTCAATTCTACAATCTATATAATAGACTAAAACAATTCCACTTTAAGGCATGAATTGTCAGTAGATTATTAAATTATGTATAATAGAATAAATTTAAATGAATAAATTAGGTAAATTAATCGCATCACATTAAATGAATTTGAAAAAAATTAGGGTAAATTGCTATATAATTGATATATAATTGCTATGTAATCACATTAAATGAATTTAAAAAAATTAGGGTAAATTACTATATATAATTACTATATAATTGGTATATAATTGTTATTTAATTGATAAATTAGGTAAACTTTTCGATTGAAATATAATGTATTGTCTTTTGGTAAATTAGCATTTATTACATACAAATAATCAAATAATTAATTGTTATATACCTATCTTTAGAAGCGATAAACTATAGAGTTCTATTCTCCATCATGTATGTCTATTTTTCTTTTCTAAATTCACTGGTACAACTCGACAATGCTCTATCTCTCAACCATGCTCTTGCTGCTTATCTTTCGCCATTTGATCATATTCTTCCATCGATCATGAACCTAACTGACACCTGGTGATATGACTTCTTAAAGTTCCAACCTTTTTTCCCTGTAGGTACTTTTCTTCAATTCTTTTTTTTTTCATCCATATATATATATATATCTCAAAGAAAATGATCATGATACAATAGACTGATACTATTTCTCTGCCATCGTTTTTCTGAATTGAAGAAGAATATTATGGTTCAATGAACTAGCACTATTTCTATGGCACTGTGTTCCTCCATAGCTTTGGCAGACTATTCACTCAATCTTCATGCCTATTACTGCAACAATTTGTTTCCTCTAAGAGGTGCAAATTTTCCTGCAAGAAGAAGTTCAAAAGCATTAAGTTCTTTTGGTTTGTGTTGTAAGTCTGTTATCACTTCTCTTACACATTTTGTAAAACTTCTATTTTTTAACATGTATCCTTGCTCTATGAATTTTTTTTTTCACGTTTGCATAGGCTTCAATATTCTCAGAGACTCACCTCTATTTTCCTCAAAATCGTAGTAGTTCTTATTCCAAAATTCAAACATACTTTCCCATATATCTCAAATACAGGTGATTTTCGATTAGCAATAGTAAGAAGAGTGGTATTTATCACCAAGACAATCCCATTGAACTTTTTGAAGTATGTAAATTTTTATCTTCATCAGATCTTAATAGTTTTTTTTATCTAACTTTCATAGTAGATTCTTCTTGTACAATTGATCTCATATAAACTTGAACCTAATGCTATACTATTACACACAATATCCCTGAAATTATGTTTTGCAGTTGCATTGTCTGAACTGTGAGATAGTGGAAAACCTTGAATTAGAAATTGATACATGTGTCATAATTTTTTTGGTAAATTAATGACATCACATAATATTAATTATTTGATTTGAATTAAAATTAAAAAATAATTACCTTCATTATTTAATTTGAATTGATTTGAATTGAAATATATATATAATAAATTGTTGAAATATACATACACGAGGATCAAAGCATTTTGGCATTAATTCTTAATCATACATATCCTATATTCCATATGAATATTTTTAATTAAATTATTATTTTTTTGCAAAAAATTTTAAATTAAAAACTTTTTATTGATTACACATACATCTCTTTATTTTATTCCATTTGATAACTTATTTTATATCATAATATAATGTGGTTGTTTATTATCATAAATTTTATATTAAAATATATAATTTATATTTGTATAAATAATCAAAATTTATATGAAAATATTTATGTTTAAAAATTATATATCATGACTCATAAGTCTCATAAGTTTCATAAATTTATAAATTAAAGTATTATTATCATATTATGTGGGTCCCAATATATTTAATATATTATGCAGGTTGTTATTAAAGTGAATAGTAGAATATATTTTTATTATAATATATTATCATAATTATTAATTAGTGAAATTAATAATTAGTGAATTTCATTATTTCATTTGATTCGAATTGATTTGAATGAATAAATAAATTAGGTAAATTAATAAATTTGGTAAATTAATGACATCACATAATATTAATTATTTGATTTGAATTGTTTTAAATGATTTGAATTGAAATTTAAAAACAATTATCTTTATTATTTAACCACTATAGTGGCTTAGAGGATTTTTTTAGTAGGTAAAATAAATTTGATTATGGAATTGACATGTGGATTAAAAAATTTACTTTATTTGACTTTATTTTGATTTCTTTCCAAAATAGTTCTTAATTTAATAGAAATCAAAGTTCGAAATATAAATCTTTAAATCATAATCCCTAGACTAATGAAATAGATGAAAATCAGATTTTTGAAAGATGAAATCTTAGGCTTGGAGATCCATTTTAAACGTAGCAGCAATCTTTAGTGTCTTTCTTCTTTGGATCTAATTAAAACAAAAAAAGACTCATTCAAAAATAAAGATAAAATCAATATTCAATCAATTACCAATCTGTGCAACAAATAATTTATAACAAATAATAAATAATCAGTAAATTAACAAATTTACTTATTTTATTCATTTAAATTTATTCTATTAAATAAATAAATCAATTCAAATTAAAATTTAAGTAGGTAAATAGATTTAATTATAGAACTAATAAATCAATTCAGAATATTTGTGTTTAAAAGTATATGTCATAACTGATAAATTTTATATAAATTAATTGTAATTATTATTATTTTTTATAAGTTACGAAAATTTTTAAAATTGTGATTTATCCATGCATCGCAGGGTCACAACACTAGTTCAATATATTATATATTTATTTCGATCTTATATAAGATCTCAATCTTAACAACCATAATATTTTCAACCTTAATTACTACGTGCTCTCCATTTCTTCCTTTTCATGTCCTATTTTGACATCTGAGATAGCTTTTGTTTCTTTTTGGGCCAACAATATTTTAGATTTCCCTTTTGATATATTTCTCATAAAACTAACTATTCCAGCTCTTAACGTCATATAATTATTTGAATAACTATATAATTTATAATCTGGTCGAAAAGTTAACATCTAGCAAGTTATGAATTTTGAGAAATTCATTTGTATAACGGAACAGATCTAATTTTAACTAAAATATTAAGAAAATCTATCTTTTGTGGGTCAAATTATGTATTTAGTCCAATCATTTCCATGTTTGTCCCATTGCGTATTTTACAAGATATGATACAGTTATAGTGTTTTTTTTTTGTAAATATATCACAATAAAAGAGTTATCAATTTATGATCTTTTATTAAACTATTCACATTTCTCATTGTCTAAGTATCAGATACTTGTGGGGGTCACTTTTTTCCATTAGATTTTAAAAGCTTCGTCACAGTATCAATTAATAAGAAAGAGGCATGAAAATTAAAGGCAGTTCTCGATTAAACTAAGTCCCGTTCATATGTGTTTATTTGTGGCTTGGTACATTGTTCTACGTCAATTTCTTAAGGGGCTGAGACTGGTCGTATATATGTATACTTCTTCATTAATGTCTTCTTACTGTACGTACGGTATTTTTTAATTACATATAGTCCAGCTAGTTCAGTTATGGCTTCAGTTTGACCCTTTATGCAAGCAGAAAGTGGCGTTGACGATCATGACCATGTCTGATGACAAAACTAACAAAAAGGTGATGCAGCTGAATTTAAATTCGAGACAGATTTAGGGATTAAATTTTTTCGTCTCTTTTTAACCTTTGTCAATTCCGTTTCAAATACATCTCTAATTTATTTTAGTAAAAAAATGAGAAGTATATATATAAAATTTATTTTAGTAAAAAAATGAAAAGTATATAATGACAAATTATTAACGGAGTAATGATTAGAAGCGCTTGAAAACAAAAGAGAGGAGAATATAAAGAGAGCTTGTAGCTTCTACTATTGAATTATGAACACCAGGGTACAAAGAGAGAGTATTTGTAGATGAAGTCTAACTTCGAATAGATCCATCTAACATTCTGTTATGCAACTTTGTTTTGTTATATCATTTCTGTTACTCAACTGAAATACTCATATACTCTATTATTCACCCATTTACTCATTTCTCTCAAGAGAATTGCCTTCTTTCTTTGAGCCAATCTTCATGCTTCTTCTGCAAAATTATGCACCTTCAACTTGTTCCTCAAATTGCAAAAGCAAGTGTTTGACAAAGCTTTAGTCAAAACATTTTGCAATCTGGCTTTCTAAGGAAATGTGAAAGACTAAAATTTCTTTCTTCAACACTTTCTCTATAACATAAAACAGATCTAGCTCAATGCGTTTGGACCTCGTATGAAACACTGGATTAGCAGCTAGCCATTAACAATGTTGTTGTTATCACAATAAACAATAAGTTTACTGACTTAGTGATGGATTTGTGATGAAAATTTCTATCACAAATTTGTGATGGAACGGAAATTTCGGTCACAAGCTATTACTAAATCTCATATTTTGTCCTTTGATTTGTGTACTTGCTAGATTAATCAAAAGAGTTTCAACTAAATTTGTTTCTGTCCTTGTTTCTTGAGCTAACAGATGAGCTTTAATTTTACTCACTGTAAACATATTTGATCTTGTAGACACCAAAGTAACAAGTGCATCATAGTCATTAGAAAAACCATCAAGAATTGTCTCAACATGCTCATTTAGATGCACATCATATCCATTTTCTATTAGTGCATCAATGGTTGTTTTAATCTTTAAAAGATACTCATTCATCTTCATACTGCCTTTCTGAAGTTGCATCTTTAATTGCCTAATCTTTGCTCGCATATGATATGCAAAGTAATCTTAGAATTTGCCCATGCTTGCTTGGTAGATCTGCAGCCTACAACTCAAGTAAGCATGGAATCACTCATAGATGAAAGAAGCCAAGAGAGTAATAGCTGGTCTTGTTGATCCCTTTCCAAAAAGTGATCACTAATTTTGACTACTGCCTATTTGATTCATCCTCAAATCGTGGTAGTTTTTCTCCAGTAATGTATTTATGAAGTTTGTGTCCTTTGATTGTTGTTAAGACTTGCTACTTCTAAAGCAGGAAGTTATCTTCTCCAAGTTTCACAGAGAAAGCATGAGAAAAAGAAACAATTCCATTCTTCTGAAAAGTAGAAATGAGAGAGGTCATCGAACCTTCTATTAAGCTAGTATTTGCTAAACCATTTGCCAAACCATTCTCCATTTCATATTGCAGCTTTGATACCATGAAAACAAAAGAGAGAAGAATAGAAAGAGAGTTGATCGATAGTTTCTATTATTGAATACCAAAGTACAAAGAGAGATAAAATATTTAAAGATGAAGTCTAGCTTCTAATAGATCTAACTAACAGTCTATTATACAACTTATCTATTAGGGGTCATTTGGTACAAAGAATTTTATATTCCTAGGAATATTCACATTCCTGGGAATATTATTCCTAGGGATGTAATTTCTAGAAATGTATCATTCCCATGTTTGGTTTATTACAAATAGTCCTAGCAATATTTTGTATATTCCTGGGAGTCTGACATTCTATTTGGCAATTTTTTCTAATTATCACTATCAATGTTTAACACACACACACACACACACATATATACGGTGTTGTTAAAATTGGGCCAACTTGATAACATTTTGACCAAAAAAAAAGGTATTATTGATAACATATTTATTTGTGAGAGACCAAATTGAAAAATATAAATGTGAAGGATCAAATTGAAAAGATAATTTTATGAATGACTAAATTGAAAATATTTCATGAAAAGATAATTTTATGAGATACTAAATTGAGAAATGAAAGTAATGGTTGGAACCCAAGAGGGGGGGTGAATTGGGTTTTATAAATTTTTCACAAGAATTAATTGGAAGTTAAAATGATTTTCTGTAAAAGTACAATGCTTAGGATAATAAATACAATACAGAAAATCAATGTGCTGTCAAGATAAATAATTATAAAGATCAAGGAATTAAAGAATAGATATCAATATGCACAAATTAAAGAGTAAGGGATAGAGAAAGCAAACTCGGAGATTTATACTGGTTCGGCTAATCCAAGCCTACATCCAGTCCTCAAGAGACCACTTGAGTATTTCCACTATAATTGCAAGTTTAATCCGGGTACTTGCAAACCACTACAACCACGCAAATTCGATCCGGGTATTTGCGAAACCACAATGGAGAATTTATGAATCCGGGCTCCTCCTCAACCCAAAGCAAGTTCTTCCAACACCGGTACTTGCGAACCTCAACTCAGAATAATATAGGCTCAGAGATGAATACTCTTTGTGGTGTGGTAATTGAGAACTCTTGGGCAGTCTTTATAGAGAGAAAATTATGACTAAGAGCCAAAGAAGATATCTCTTCGCCGCACCCCTACACGCTCATCCTATGGATTTCTGCAAGCTGGAAGCCAGAAGTCTAGAGTACGCATGCACACCGATAACGCGTCACATTAATGGCAAAACCACGAAAGTCAATTTTCGGTGGATTTGCGGCTGATTTAATTTGTTTTGAAAAAGGACTTTAAAAATGCTTCTGTTATGTTAATATGTTTTATCATATGAAGCAACATTCTTTTTGAAAAAGAAAAAATTTTAAAGATCTCTTTTGTTGTAGATAACAAAAGGGATGAAAAATATTGATGTTTCATATATGGATTATGAACTATATGCTTGAATATATCTTATTACACTAATCCATATATATTGCTTCCTTAGATGAAACGTTTCTAAATTCCTTCGAAGCAAAATGTTTTAGAAAAATATCGTGAATCTCTTGAATTGCTTCCACAATGCTGAAATTGCTTTGCCATATTGAAGCATTATCTGTTTTGAAAAGAAAAGGATTTGAGTATCCTTATTTTAAATCACTTTTGCTATATGTTGAAATAATTTTATGCATATATGCAGAAATTGTTTTTCAGAAATCTTGAAAAATATTATTATTCGATTTATGGATTATGATTAATATTCTTGTTTATATCATGCTTTGCTAATCCATATATCATACTTCTGCTGTGTGCTGTAAATATTTCTATCATATGACAGCAAATGATGTTTTTTTTTCAAAGAGTTTAATTTTTCTGCTATTTACTAAAAATGCCTCTTCATAAACAAGTAGAAATCATTTTCAATGAAAATATTGCAGAAATTTCTTCAAAAATCTTACTTCAAAATTCTGCAATCAAAAACTGAATTTCCTTTATAATGATTTAGACAATCTTTTTCAAAGGAAAAATGTTATGAAATTCAGGGGGAGCTTTGTCTCACTTGAATGTATTTTTTTTTTGAAAAAGAATATATCTTGAAAAATTGGATATTCATTATTCATTATTCTTTTTCAAATTATGCAAGGTTTAAGGGGGAGCCTAAAACTCTTTCAAGTTTTATCTTTTGGCTCATTTCATTTGACATGAGAAAAATTTTTCTAAAATTTTCTTTTTACATATCAATGAAATCAATGATAAGTTTTGATGTATCCTTACCCCATACTATATTGACATCTTCTGACATCCTGACTTAAAGAAGGTATGTGCTTTAACTTCTATATATTGTGTTCCTTACACCTTTTTGTTGATGTCAAATAGGGGGAGAAGAAACAATAGAAAAATATGTATACGTGCTTATAACATTGCATTCATTATCTTGTGATACATATTTTTCTGTGGTGATTTGTCATCATCAAAAAGGGGGAGATTGTTGACCCTAAGGCTATATGCCATAAGTTTTGATGATGACAAATGTATTTGAATAGTAGCATTGATATATATAAAGATTAATTATCATATATATGCTACAAGTACTTAAGCATGATTATGTTATTTAATATGTATGTTGCATATATTGAATCATACTATTAAACTAACCATTGGGTTTGCAAGTAAGATATATTTTATAGGTTGGTTCAAAACAAGAAGAGTGAGCATTGTATTGAAGAACAAGGAAAAGCAATATCATGCTTCACTCAAGGAAAACAACATGCAAGGATGAAGCTCCAAGAAATGAAGAATTAGAAGATTTGAAGTCTTGGAAGCTTGGATGCATCAAGATAGCCTATGTGTTTACATTAGGTATATTTTATATAGGCTAGTATACTTGTGCAACTCAATGATTTAGATTTGCATACATTGGCTCAATTATTTTGAACAAAAAGATAGTGAGATATGAAATTTTACAAAAGTTAGTTTTTGACCTTTGGTTACTCTTTATATCATATCTCATAAACGAAAAATCATTTTTTCAAGTATCTTAATCTCATTTGATAGTAGACTCAAAGATCTTTCCAAAGGTATATTATTTATTGAAAACGGAGTCCAAATGAGAAATATATGACTATTTAAAATATAGTTTGAAAAACTGAAAGTTGATTATTCTGTTTTGACCTATAGTCAGTATTTTGATTATATCTTTTAAAAGAAAAATAATTTTTGAGTAAAACTTGGCTCATTTGAAACTAGACTCCAAGAGCTTTCCAACGGTATATTATTTGTTTAAAACGGAGTTCAAATGAGGGAGTTATGAATTTTTAAAGAAAGCTCAAAATCTGGACTGCACTATAAGTGCTATAACGGCTATATAACGGCTATATAACGGCTAGTTTTGTAAAATCTTATATATATATGACCTTAGATACACGATTTTGAGCAAGAACAAAGTCCTACAATGTGATATTAACTTCTTCTATCATCTTTGAGAGAAAGGAAAGCATTCTTGAGCCAAATCTTGCATATTCTCTATCATTAGAGTTATTAGAGCTTCATTTGTTTTCATCTACTCTTTAGAGAGAGTTTCTTTGTATTGTTGATTTTGATCAACACATATATTATTCTGAGTTGAGGTTCACAAGTACCGGTGTTGGAAGAACTTGCTTTGGGTTGAGGAGGAGTCCGGATTCATAAATTCTCCATTGTGGTTTCGCAAATACCCGGATCGAATTTGCGTGGTTGTAGTGGTTTGCAAGTACCCGGATTAAACTTGCAATTATAGTGGAAATACTCAAGTGGTCTCTTGAGGACTGGATGTAGGCTTGGATTAGCCGAACCAGTATAAATCTCCGAGTTTGCTTTCTCTATCCCTTACTCTTTAATTTGTGCATATTGATATCTATTCTTTAATTCCTTGATCTTTATAATTATTTATCTTGACAGCACATTGATTTTCTGTATTGTATTTATTATCCTAAGCATTGTACTTTTACAGAAAATCATTTTAACTTCCAATTAATTCTTGTGAAAAATTTATAAAACCCAATTCACCCCCCTCTTGGGTTCCAACCATTACTTTCAAGAAATACTTCATATATGAGGGACCAAGTTGAAAAATATCCATATGTGAAGGACCAATATGAAAAGATAATTTTATGAGTTGCTAAATTGAGAAATATTTCATGTGAGGGGACCAAATTGAAAAATATCTATATATGAAGGACTAAATTGAAAAAATAATTTTATGAGTGACTAAATTGAGAAATATCTAATTTGACAGACCAAATTGAAAAATATCTATATGTGAAGGACCAAATTGAAAAGATAATTTTATGAGTGGCTAAATTGGGAAATATTTCATATGTGATGGACTATATTGAAGACTATATTGAAAAATATCCATATGTGATGGACCATATGTGATAGACCGACCATATTGAAAAATATTCATATATGAAGACCAAATAGAAAAGATAATTTTATGAGCGATTAAATTGAAAATATTTCATATGTGAAGGACCAAATTGAAAAGCTAATTTTATAAGGGACCAATTGAGAAATATCCTATTTATGAAGGACCAACATAAGGTTTGTCTTTGATAATTAGAAGTACGAAATATGGATAAAGTAAAATTTTTATATTAGAAAAATATTTCCATCATATGGACATATTTCATTTCCACCTTACCTCATGGATTAAGTATGAGAATGAAACATTCTCATCAAATATTCTCGAGGATAGTTTAACATTCCCACGTACCAAATGACCTTATATCATTTATGTTACTCAATTGAATACTCATTTACTCTTGCGCTCACAAAGACCACAAGGTTACAAGTTCAATATGGCAAAAGACAATTTTATAAAAGTGATTGTAGACGGAATGCCTATGGACGGAGTGGTAGTACAAAGAACGACTAACAACGAAGCAGTTGAAAACAGAATGGCTGCAGCAGTTCAAAATCCCACTTTGGAAGAGACGATTAGTGATGGAAAATCTTTGGCGAAGAAATCCTTCAAAGAAGCTCTTGGCCTGGATACAAGTCACAAATCTCTGCAGGTTAGTGACTCTATCCCTTTTCAATAGATCTCAAATAAGGAAACTCTTTCAATTTCCATCTTTGATCAAATTTACTTATACTAGAAAGATGCCCTTATTATAAAAGCTATTGGCCGCCATCTTGATTCTCTTTATCTAAAAAAATGGCTCTTTAGTATGTGGAAATTGTTTGGAAATCAGAAACTTCAGTTTTTGGGGAAGTGTCATACATAATCTCCCTACTGATGATAGGGTTAGAATCATATCTTCAAATTCACTCCCTGAGCACTCTCATTGGCATTGGAAATCTCCTCGGGCGTACTATTGCTTTGGATGCTTCTCGATCTCTCTCTTTGGATTTATCTTCAACCACGATCTGTGTGGAAATAAACATTGTCCCAACCCCCTTAACTTTTATTCGCATTAATCAAGGTCATCAAGAGGTAATTTTGGAAAATTACTCTTTTTTTTGTCCATTTTCCATCCATCAGTTACTGTTTTGACAGCAAGAATTTATCCCGCTTCTCCTAAAAATATCTATTCGCCTAACTCTGATGACGGTCACCTTCTAAATTTGACGTTTTAAATGCCTTAAATGTTGTAACTTCAAATTCAAATTCTTCAATTAATGCCATCATAAATTCATACTGTATCTACTCTTAATCATCATAATCCCATCATAAATTGCCATTTGATTTCACCTTTCTCCTTTGTTCCTCAACACATACATATTAACTCCCCTTCACTTAACATATCAAATCCCTCTTTTATTACACCTATAGCTCAGCCATCATTGTCCCTAACCACCTCTAATAACCCATCATTTCCCTTCCACTGCTCCTTTCATCTGCCAAGAACATTAATCCTCACTCTTCTCTAGAAATCAAATCGCCCCCTTGAGCCCAAAAAAAAAATCATCATCATAATAAAAATCCCATCAACATTAATTTAGTAGTTGATTTTAGTAGCCTAATGGTGAACCTTAAAGAAAGAAAAGTCTTCTGCAAATGAACCACCTATCACTTTATCTTCCCTGTCTCTGAGCTCTAAGCCCTCAGCATATGAGTCCAGAGAATAGCCCTCTTCTCCCCCAGAGCTCTCTCCCATCAATCCTATCTTCAACTCCCCCTTCAAACTCTCC
This sequence comes from Biancaea sappan, assembly GCA_037074585.1. Classification (NCBI taxonomy): domain Eukaryota; kingdom Viridiplantae; phylum Streptophyta; class Magnoliopsida; order Fabales; family Fabaceae; genus Biancaea; species Biancaea sappan. The sequence goes on from CM073500.1 coordinate 26,470,013, forward strand.
AGCTATGACCACCACTGAAAGCTCTTTAGAGCAACAAAATCTCTCAAACACTTAGCTACTTTATCTAGTGATTCCTCTAAGAATCCCTCCCCTTCACGTTCGAGACATTGACAGCAGTCTAGTCATGGATGACAACACATTTTATCTCCTTTCAAACCTTTACGAGATTCATCTTCATTATCCAACTTCAACAACCAAGATCACTCTTTGCTAGATGAATCTGATGAAAGGTGTCTTGAACAATGCCTCTTGGACCCCTGTGTGGGTAGAACTCCTACACAATGTAGTGGCGAGCTCCCTGATAACCCAACAAGCAAGAACAATTATAAACAACCTTTTTTTTGAGGAATATCCTCATGAGCCCACCACTAGCAAACTATCTCCAAACTTAGCCCCACAATCGATTCCCTATCTACCCTATGCTAATAAGCCAGATAGTGAGAGTTGTTTCATCCCCTCTCCCAATATCACACATTTCGATGCATCGTCAAGGAACCATAGTAAACATTCACGGAATCAAAAGCATGACAACTCTATCAAGCCCTCCTCTAGGAATGTCTGAAATTGTGGTCTCTGTCACATGCTTTCTGAGATTAAAAATAGAGGCCATTGATTACCGTATGATGTCTATACCCATGGCCTATGTTTACACCTTTAGAAATCATAGATCTTCCTTTTTTTTTCTGCATCTGCTCCCTGTCATCCTGTTGCTATGAATATTTTAAGCTGGAATGTGAGACGTACTGCTAGTGTGACATTTGTAGGGTTTTTAGAGGGTTAATCTCAAATCATCATCCTGACTTTGTTATCCTGACCGAGACTAAAGTGAGTAGTGAAAGGCTTGACAGAATCATTACCTCTCTTGGCTTTGAAAGTTTCATTAAGGTGGACGCTATGGGCTTTGCTGGTGGCATTTGGGCCTTGTGGAACCCAAATGCTATCAGTATACATTTAATGGCCACTTCTTTCCAAGAGATATACCTAGAATGCCAGGTCAGTAATAAAACTTTTCTTTTAACTGGTATTTATGGTAGTCCTTTATTTGAAAGACGTAAATTATTATGGAAATCTTTTATGAATCTAGCCCCTTTGGTTCATATTCCTTGGTTAGTTATTGGTGATTATAATGACATTGCTTCCCCTAATGAAAAATTTGATGAAGGTCCCCTTGCTTTTTCTAAAATTAATTTCTTTAATCATTTTTTAAACTCTTGTGGCCTCATTGATCTGGGCTATGTTGGCCCCCCTTTTACTTGGACTAATAGTAGAAATAATCATCAGATTATCAGATCTTGGATTGATAGAGCTCATGCCACTATAGGTTGGATTTCTTCTTTCCTTAACAACAAAGTTTATCATCTTCCTAGAGTAAGTTCTGATCATTGCCCTATTCTCTTAAAAACTGATCACCTATCTTTCTCTAGAACCAAACCTTTCAGGTTTGAAACTGTGGTTAAACCATGATGACTTCCCAAATATAGTTAAAAACTCTTGGAGCCAAAATCGTTTAAATATTGAAGAAACCGTCACTACTTTTAAAGACTCCCTAATTTTTTGGAATATTCACACTTTCAACAATATTTTTAGGGAAAAACGTAGGCTTCTAGCTAGAATTTTGGGGATTCAAAATATTCATTGTACAAAGTTTGCTCTCAAATTGCTAAACTTGAAATTGATCTTCAAAATCAATTATTAAAAATTCTAAAATACGAAGAAGATTTCTGGTTTATCAAATCTAGGATTAACTGGCTTTTCTTGGGGGGATAAGAACACCAGCTTCTTCCATCAAAGTGTTCTAATTAAATGAAGAAAACAAAAAATTACTCAGTTGAAAGACAGCCATAGAACCTGGCTATCTGACCCCCAGCAGATTGGTTTTGAAATTAAACTTAGCCTTGAAACTCTTCTTTCATCTAATGTTAATGTGTCTCCCCCTAACTCTACTCCTTTATATTCTCTTCCCTTTCTCAGTAACTCTGAAAAATAAAATCCTTGTATTCAAACCAATGAAACTAAAATTAAAGCTGCTTTGTGGAATATTCATCCCTTCAAAATACTCTTTTACATTCTCTTCCCTTTCTCAGTAACTCTGAAAAATAAAATCTTTGTATGCAAACCAATGAAATTGAAATTAGAGCTGCTTTGTGGAATATTCATCCCTTCAAAATCTCAGGGGATGATGGCTTACATGCGGTCTTTTACCAGAAAAATTAGAAGATATTAAATTTATCCTCACTATTGATATGATGTCTATCTTTCATAAACGATTTATTGATCCAAGTTAGTGCAAAACTCTCCTCTGTCTTCTTCCTAAGCAAAATAACCATTTCAATATAGATCACTTTCGTCCTCTTGGTTTATGTACAACTCATTACAAGATTTTGGCAAAAATTTTGGTTAACAGAATCCGTCCCCTTCTTCAAAAACTTATTTCTTTTGCACAATGTGCCTACATTTTTACTACACTTCTGACCTATTTCTTCTTGCTCACAAAACTTTAACCACATGTCTAATTCTAAAAGTAAAATCGGTTGAATTATTCTTAAATTAGACATTAAAAAGGCTTTTGACACTGTCTCTTGGGATTTTATAAATAGCATGTTAAAAGCTTTTAATTTCCCCGTTGAATGGTTAAATCTAATAACTTCCTGCTTAAAAAATGGATAATTGCCCTATCCTTCATGGAAATAAATTTCCTTCTTTTAAACCTAAAAGGGGTATTAGACAAGGGAATCCTCTGTCCCCTTACCTCTTCAATCTTTCTATGAAATACTTAAGTATCCTAATAAATGATGCTGTTAGTAGAAAAAGCTTGGATGCCTTTTGCCTTCAAGAAAAATTCTTTTCAAGTGTCTCACATTCTTTTTGTTGATGATGTTTTGTTTTTTGCAACAGCAAATAAAAACTCAATTCTTGAAATTCAAAACATTATTTCTACCTTTTTCAAAGTCAGCAGCATGGAAGTTAATCTTGAAAAATCTAAGTTATGGCTTTCGCCAAATATTCCCAAAGACAAGAAAAATTTGATTTCAAAATTTCTCCAAATCTCTAATTCTAACAGCCTTAGCTCCCGTCTCGTTTATCAATCCAAATCTAAATATAGTTCAAATGACTTTATTGAGATTCTTTATAAAATTCAACAAAAACTTCAAAAATGGAAAGCAAATAAGCTTCCCTTTGCTGGTAGCTATCAACTTATCTCCTATACTCTCGGTCAAATTCCAAATTATTATGCTAAAGTTTTCCATCTTCCCTAAAAAATTCATAACAAAATTGATAAGATTACTAGAAGCTTTTTTTGGGGCTCAAAATGTAGAAGAAAAATAAAATTCACCTTATAAATTGGGATGCCATTACTAATCCTAAAAATCTAGGAGGTCTTAGCCTTAGGAAATCTAGTGACTCTAACGTTGTTCATTTAGGCAAACTCAAATGGCATCTTATCTCAATGGATAATAAACCCTAGACTACTCTATATAAATTAAAATATCCAAGCAAGGATAGGATCTACCCTGGATCTTCCTATACCTACAAAAGCTTACGTAAGGGTCCAAACCTCTTAGATAGAAACATCTCCTTTCTTATTTGCAATGGCAAAAATACTAATCTTTGGCTTGATCCGTGGCTCAACAATGAACACTTTGTTGTCAAATTACTGGTCCTCTTCCTGCTAATGAAACTCTAAAAATGGTCTCTAGTATAGTTAATGTCATGTCCCAAAATTTGAGCACGTGACCGGCACGGAAAGTGAATTTCATTTCACCTCCGTAAGCCTATCTTTCTCTTAAAAATCATACAATTCTTTTTCATGCAACCAAAACGAGTTCTCTATACATACTACAATTACTCACATTACATCACTGAATGAACCTACCCGATTACAAAGATTTCTAGATTTATACAACTTAGAATAAAACTTAACTATTATACCTTTATCCTGAACAAATGAAAAGGTAATTATGGACTAAGGATCCATAATTCCTTGTTCCGATATTTACCTTCAGCTGTCAACTCTGAAAAAAAATATCAATAAGAGGGGTATGAGCAAACCACGTGCCTAGTGAGTAGATAACACAATACTATGACAAAATAAAAATCATGCATCATAATGATAACATGCAGCAATCATACGTAGATCGATCATCATATGATATAATATTATTCATAATACTTCACAACAATATCCAAGTGAATCAAATGCATTTCAACAAAATTCAAAATTCACAACAGCAATCGATGAAATCAATTTCACACACAATTCCCGTACCAACCGGGTCGTCCAGAATACCTCTGGATCGTTGCCTGCGGCCCCCGCCGCATCCACCCTTATCGCTCCATTTATATTCTCCACCCTTATAGCTTCACATAGATTTCTCCATGGGGTGCACCACCATGCCTTTCCTTTCCAGTCAAACACAATCACAATCACATATAAAAACATCCTCAATCATAATCTTGAGCCACATACACAACTCAGTCATTTACAATTCAAGCCACAACATAATCAATGTGGTTCCAGCAACATAGCATGTATATAACATAACCCATAATATAGAACAATTATTCAACTCGGTTCACATGCCATTCACAATCCATCATATAACCTCCATTCATGGGAAAATAAGAAAATATAATTATATACATTACCAGACACGTTCCATATTTGTTTATACCTTATCGTTCCACATCATCCTCTTCAAACTTGGATATACAACATATTTCCACTATGATGCAAAAAGTCAATAACAGATATTTAATCATAGCAAGTATTAACCCACTCACCTAGATTTCACGCTCTCGGCACTCCCACTTTGCACTTTGACCATTCCTATTGTAACCAGACAAAAACCATCAGAGTTACGAAATAGAGAAATTTCCTACCACTACTCTCGACCTTCACTTACTTCTCGAATCATAACTCCTAACTGGTAATGAATATTCAAATGAAACTTATACCATTGGAAACTAGACTTAAAGAGCTTTCCAATAATATAAAGTTTGCCCAAAACGGAGTTCGGATGAAGAAGTTATGGCCGATTGAAAAATAAACTAAAATTTCCCAGTACACCTGGCGCCTGGGCGCCACCCATGCCTGGCGCCTGGGCGCCAATTCCTTCTTCTTCCCATCTCACCTTGGCGCCTAGGAGCCACACATGGCGCCTGGGCGCCACGATCGCGACCCCTTCGCGATTTCTCTCGATTTTGGCCCAAATCTGGCCAAATCTTCACCGTTTTTCATGATTTCTTCCATGGGATCTCACCCTTAATGTCTAAGGAGCATTTAGACACCAAAATCACCAATTTTAATCGAGAAACGAAGCCAGAATCTCGATTTTACCTCAAACACTCTTAAAACTAGAAAATAGAGAAAAGCTTAAGAAATAGAAATTTCTACCTCGATTCCTTGCTTTCCCTATGTTGCTTGGCTCCTAGAGGCTTGCCCCGTAGCCCGAGATCCACCCTCCAAAGCCCGGTTGTAGAGTTGGAGTGTAGAGAGAGAAATTAGAGAGAAGGAAGAGAGAAGGAGAGGAGAGAAAGTGAAGAGAGAGAGAGGAAAGGAGAAAAATGAATAAAAAATAGGTGAGGTCACCTATATACTCGCCCGGGGTGAAATTATCACTTGCTCTGCAATTGACCCTCAGTCAAGACTAGCAAAAGCAAATTCATAAAATCTCACCTCAGGTGTTTCTAAATCCTCGGTGCCCCACAAATTTTCTTATTCACTTTAGTCCCTCTCAATATCTCAAACTCCACTTTAACCTCGAATCCATCATCTTTTCGGTACCGGACTCATATTTCATTCCCATAAGCTCTATTCTTCTTCTCGGGTTCTTACTTGGTCATTTCTCAAAAGTCCTCTATACTTTCTTTTCTTTTCACTTTAGTCCTTGAGAATTTGTAAAAATTTCCTAAATTAAAAATAAAAATTTCTATTCCCACATTTTCTTCACTAATTCAAAAAGAAAATTTTCCACATAATTAAATTTTTCACTAAACTTCAAATCAGACTTTAAATATTCATAAAAATTCTTGGGATATTACATTCTTCCCCCCTTAAAAGAATTCGGTCCTCCGAATTCAAAACTTACCTCAAGATTGAAGCAAATGCCAATATTTTGTTTATATCTCATTCTCTCTCTTAGAATTTTCACAATCAAGTACAAAATATAACAAGTTCAACATATTTTTATTTCTAATACATAAGTTACAGGCAACAAGCTGAACTTGATTTACAAAACAGATAATTTTAATACGTAAACATTAGATCAAACATCAACTTTAGGTACAAACAAAAGAAAAGATAAATTAAGAACGAGTAGGCTTTTGAAATGCAGAAGGTGCTCCAGGTCTAGAAGAACAAGGTGCTTCAGACCTTAAGGAGGAAGTTAATCGTTGCAGCCTAGAAAGAGTTTCTGGAGGAAACGTCTGGGAAATTTGGCGAAGTGCAGAAGTCACTCCATTCATACAGTCAATACATCTCGCTTGTTGGTCACGAAAATTTTGAGTTGCAAACATCGAATGTCTATCAACTCTATTCGCCAATTCCCTAAAATGACGGTTCAAAAGCTTCTCTTGTTCTGTAAAGAGACGATTTATCAATCTCCCCTGGTCCTCAAAGTGGCGGTTTATCAGTCTTTCCAAGTCCTCCATCTTTTGTCTCATAAGCGCAAGCTCATTATTAGAAGATGTTGCTGTGCTAACATCCTCTAACTCTACTACATCCCTTTTTCTTTTCTTAGCCTCTGGTGACTCTTCCATGGATCTCTTATTCTTATAATTCTCCAGGCTAAGATTTAGATCCAGCTCTACCTTGCCAGCCTCAAAGTTTAAATTGAAAGATTTATTGCCGGCCATATTTTTCTGAGCTATAAAGGTTGTACAGAAGGAGAAGTTTGATGCTAGAAAGCTTATAGATATAAACTCTTAGTGTAATGGGCAGCGTAATGGGGCATCCATTATATATAGACGAAATTTAGGGCTACAAAACCTTTACATCATACTCTAAAGATGACCTACAGACCTTATCCGACGCAATGCCAACGGTCTCTGATAAGCATGCCAGAAAATAACAAAATATAATCAAATACAAAAGATTTCCTCAAAAATTTTGGCTAACTTTTGACTCTTGCTCAAATTATTAAACTAATCGCCGCTTCAATTTATGACTTCCTAACTCTGTATTTGTCATATCCAATAATTCTAAATCGAGATATTACTCCATGAACGGGTAGCTTCATATTAACCTTATCTAGGTTTCTAATCCGTGACTTTGCCCTAAGCTTACACATTTTCAAACATACATATTAAAATAAAAACTTCTCACATCTACACATCAAGCGTTCCATAAAGTGAGAGAAAAATTTTACCTTTCACTTGCCTCTACGAGCATATATGTATATATGTATAAACATAGAGATACATCATTATCTATATATATTTTCATCTATTCAAGTTCTTTTAAATTTCAGACTTCTCATTCTCTGAATGTATATAGAATCATTACATATTATTCCTGGCCATAACAAATAGCCTTCACTCTCTATGCATGAATAACATACATACATATCATATGTATTTAGATACATATAATCACAGTATAATTCAATCAATCATGTATATTATACTTAACTGAAGGCTTTCAAGAACAATACAAGAAAGCATAGAAATACATTTTAGTTCATCGTGAAAATATCCAAGACACTCTGTAATGGCTACATTGTCAACTTCCTTCAATTTTAGAAAATGCCAACGAGAGAAATGGAAAAACCAAGTGTAAATCGGCCGCAAATCCACCGAATATTGACTTTCGTGGTTTTGCCATTAATGCGACGCGTTGTTGGTGTGCATGCCTACCCTAGACTCCTAGCTTCCAGCTTGCAGAAATCCATAGGTTAAGCGTGTAGGGTGCGGCGAAGAGATATCTTCTTTGTCTCTAAGTTCAAATTTTTCCTCTATAAGAACTGTCCCAACGTTCTCAGTTACCACACCACAAAGAGTAATCATCTCTGAGCCTACAACTTCCCAGCGTTCCTCTCTTCTCATACTCCCACATAAATTTCTAAATTTTTCAAATCATGGCCACAAGGAAGTACATTGATCTCACAGTGGATGCCAAGAGAGAAGAGCTCGACTTAAACTTAAGTCTGGGCAAAGACAAGGGTAAAAGACCTTTTGAAGGGTCTTTAGAGAAGCATATGGAGAAGAAAATGAAGAAGAACGAGGAAGCTGAGGAGACTAGCACGGCCCATACCTCGGAGGACAAAATCGCCTGTCTAGAGCAGGAGGTGAAAAATCTGAAAAAGATGATAGGAGACCTGGAGAAGTTAACTAAACGTAATCATGCAGAAATGACTTCAAGAATAGACAGGTTCTTCTATTGGTCTACCCAGTGCTTGTGCAATCAACAACAAAGAAGTGTTGATTGTATGAATGGGATTTACACTACCCTTCGTGACATTGCTCTGTCTCTCGCTCCAAGGAATGGTCGAGGGGTGATGATACAGTACAACCCTCCTAATTCGAGACCACCTCGCTTTTAGATTACTCATGCATGAGTAATTTTTTTTTTTTGCAATGTAATCCTTCTGCTTTTAATGCCAGTGGTTTCTTTTATGGGATGGTACTCCAAAAATAGTAATAATAAAATTAAGAAGGATAAAAGAAATCAGTCACACAAAATCAATCATGAATGTAACATATAAAGCCCCATACATACAATTTGATCCGACAGCAACGGAATCAAACAAATAATAACCTTTCCTTTACCAAGTTCAAAAGTATAGCCATATCTGTCTAAAACTAAAACTAAAACATAATTCATAAGAAAAGACAAGTCTTGGAGGAAAAGGAAATGAAAACATCCTACAGGACCTTCAATGGAGCCATCTCTCTATAGTCGTGCCCGGGTTCACCACGATAGAGGAGATCCCACTAAGGTTACCTTACTCTGTAATCGGTAGGAGACCTAATCCCAAAGCTCTGATACCAACTTGTCACGTCCCAAAATTTGAGCACGTGACCGGCACGGAAAGTGAATTTCATTTCACCTCCGTAAGCCTATCTTTCTCTTAAAAATCATACAATTCTTTTTCATGCAACCAAAACGAGTTCTCTATACATACTACAATTACTCACATTACATCACTGAATGAACCTACCCGATTACAGAGATTTCTAGATTTATACAACTTAGAATAAAACTTAACTATTATACCTTTATCCTGAACAAATGAAAAGGTAATTATGGACTAAGGATCCATAATTCCTTGTTCCGATATTTACCTTCAGCTGTCAACTCTGAAAAAAAATATCAATAAGAGGGGTATGAGCAAACCACGTGCCTAGTGAGTAGATAACACAATACTATCACAAAATAAAAATCATGCATCATAATGATAACATGCAGCAATCATACGTAGATCGATCATCATATGATATAATATTATTCATAATACTTCACAACAATATCCAAGTGAATCAAATGCATTTCAACAAAATTCAAAATTCACAACAGCAATCGATGAAATCAATTTCACACACAATTCCCGTACCAACCAGGTCGTCCAGAATACCTCTGAATCGTTGCCCGCGGCCCCCGCCGCATCCACCCTTATCGCTCCATTTATATTCTCCACCCTTATAGCTTCACATAGATTTCTCCATGGGGTGCACCACCATGCCTTTCCTTTCCAGTCAAACACAATCACAATCACATATAAAAACATCCTCAATCATAATCTTGAGCCACATACACAACTCAGTCATTTACAATTCAAGCCACAACATAATCAATGTGGTTCCAGCAACATAGCATGTATATAACATAACCCATAATATAGAACAATTATTCAACTCGGTTCACATACTATTCACAATCCATCATATAACCTCCATTCATGGAAAAATAAGAAAATATAATTATATACATTACCAGACACGTTCCACATTTGTTTATACCTCATCGTTCCACATCATCCTCTTCAAACTTGGATATACAACATATTTCCACTATGATGCAAAAAGTCAATAACAGATATTTAATCATAGCAAGTATTAACCCACTCACCTGGATTTCACGCTCTCGGCACTCCCACTTTGCACTTTGACCATTCCTATTGTAACCAGACAAAAACCATCAGAGTTACGAAATAGAGAAATTTCCTACCACTACTCTCGACCTTCACTTACTTCTCGAATCATAACTCCTAACTGGTAATGAATATTCAAATGAAACTTATACCATTGGAAACTAGACTTAAAGAGCTTTCCAACGATATAAAGTTTGCCCAAAACGGAGTTTGGATGAAGAAGTTATGGCCGATTGAAAAATAAACTAAAATTTTCCAGTACACCTGGCGCTTGGGCGCCACCTATGGCGCCTGGGCGCCAATTCCTTCTTCTTCCCATCTCACCTTGGCGCCTGGGTGCCACGATCGCGACCCCTTCGCGATTTCTCTCGGTTTTGGCCCAAATCTGGCCAAATCTTCACCGTTTTTCATGATTTCTTCCATGGGATCTCACCCTTAATGTCTAAGGAGCATTTAGACACCAAAATCACCAATTTTAATCGAGAAACGAAGCCGGAATCTCGATTTTACCTCAAACACTCTTAAAACTAGAAAATAGAGAAAAGCTTAAGAAATAGAAATTTCTACCTCGATTCCTTGCTTTCCCTATGTTGCTTGGCTCCTAGAGGCTCGCCCCGTAGCCCGAGATCCACCCTCCAAAGCCCGGTTGTAGAGTTGGAGTGTAGAGAGAGAAATTAGAGAGAAGGAAGAGAGAAGGAGAGGAGAGAAAGTGAAGAGAGAGAGAGGAAAGGAGAAAAATGAATAAAAAATAGGTGAGGCCACCTATATACTCGCCCGGGGTGAAATTATCACTTGCTCTGCAATTGACCCTCAGTCAAGACTAGCAAAAGCAAATTCATAAAATCTCACCTCAGGTGTTTCTAAATCCTCGATGCCCCACAAATTTTCTTATTCACTTTAGTCCCTCTCAATATCTCAAACTCCACTTTAACCTCGAATCCATCATCTTTTCGGTACCGGACTCATATTTCATTCCCATAAGCTCTATTCTTCTTCTCGGGTTCTTACTTGGTCATTTCTCAAAAGTCCTCTATACTTTCTTTTCTTTTCACTTTAGTCCTTGAGAATTTGTAAAAATTTCCTAAATTAAAAATAAAAATTTCTATTCCCACATTTTCTTCACTAATTCAAAAAGAAAATTTTCCACATAATTAAATTTTTCACTAAACTTCAAATCAGACTTTAAATATTCATAAAAATTCTTGGGATATTACAATTAAGGTTAATGATCACTCTTTTGTTTGAGACTTTTCTTCCCTACCTTTCGTTCTCCCTTCTACACTCCAAAATCAAATTACTAGCATTAGCCTCTCCCTTCCCTCCTTGACAAAGGAAGATAACATTTATTGGAATAAAACTTCAAATGGAACTTTCACTACCTCTTCTACCTACAAATCTACCTTTAATATTCCTAATTCAAATACAAATCCTATTATAAACTATTCTTGGATTTGGAACTATCCCTGCAACAAAAGAGAAACTTTCTTCCTTTGGAAATGTTATAATAATGGTATTTCTATTAACAAAAACCTTTTTCATAGAAATAGCTCTTGCACTGATCTTTGCCCTCATTGTAAGTCCGTTGTTGAGTCAGTTGAACATGCCTTGAGAGATTGTTACTTTGCTTATGATATCTAGTTCCATTTTTCCTTAACTTCCATTTTCTTTCAAGATGAATTTCAAATATGGATCCATAAAAATGCTACATATAGTCGCCCTAATCTTTGTAATATTCCTTAGAATACTATTTTTGTTTATGTAATTCATTCCATCTAGATCTCTAGGAACCACTTTATCTTCAAAAATGAAAATGCTCCTTCTTTTATCACTTTCAATCTTGCCTTTGGAAAGGCAGTTAAAATCTGGTCAAATAAACCTGCTTCCATCTCCACCTCTGTCACTGACAGTTTAAATACTTCTTCTCCCTCCTTCTCTATCACAAATAGTTCTCTTCCAAAGCCTCTTTGGAAACCCCCACCTTCGTGCTGGATAAAACTCAATACTGATGGCTTCGTGACAACTTGGGGGCGGGATGATGCTTAAGAGACTCACATGGATTATGGTTAAAAGGTTTTGCTAAGTTTGTTGTTCAAGGCAATGTTCTTCAGTCTAATTAATGGGTAATTTTTTTAGGAATCAACCTGGCTGTAAAAATGGGCTTATCCAACATGGAAATTGAATCTAACTCTCTTCAAGTTGTTTCCTTACTTTTTTACAACAATGTACCCCTTATCATCCTTTGGATACCTTGATCTCTAATTACAGGTGTCTCCTTACAATCTTCCCTGAATTTCACATTTTGAAGATTAACAGATCGCAAAGCATGTGCGTTGATGCTCTGGCAAAGGATGCCTATAGAAGAAGAGTTCCTCTTATGGAGTTTTGCTAACCACCACCCTGCACCCTCTCTATCTACATGAATGAAGTCCGGGTTCCAATTCACTAACCTCTCGCTTCAGATGCCCTGACTTTTGTTTGCCATGTTCTATCTGTTAATCTTTATTCTAACCTTTGTTTTGCATTTATCTATTTTCTTTCTAGTTTTATTTCTCTGTTAGTCCTTTCTTTCCATTTTTTCTCTAGCTACTATGTTATGGCAATGTTGCTTTGTTTCTCCACTATTTCTTTTCTATGTTTGTTTCTTATGCTAACGATTATCTTATGAAGATAATCAACTCTATGTTTACCATCTTTTCTTAATATTATTCCTACTTTATTGGAAAATAAGACAATTTTATGCAATTTAGCTCATTAGTAGGCCATTGCCACTATATATTTTAATTTGTTTGGAAAATAAAAATCTAAGAACATTTCGTCAAATTTGAGATGTCAAATTTCGTCTCAAATTTTGAGACAAGATTTTTTATTTTTATTTTTTTGTCTCAAAGGTTAATTAGTACTCTTATTTTTAGAGATTAAAAAAATTTCATGGCTAATACATTATAAATAACTCACATCTCGACTACAACATATAGTCTTATACTTTTCCTCAAGCAATCACTCTCTCTTACTACTAACATTAAGCATCAAAGGCCCAAACGCGAAACTTTCTCTTCTTTTTTGCATTGCTTATAGGTCTTACCGATAATATTTGACTCATCATAAAACAGCAACTAGGGACCACTGCCAGAAAGCTCAAGGAATTGAAAAGGAAGACATTTGTATTAGTTGGGCCTTTTGAGGAATGCATACCATCTTATTATTAATGATGACATTGTCTAAACTAAAGCTACTATAGCCTAATTCCACAACTTATATAATAACGAGCCTCACGTAGTTATTTAATTAAGAAAATGAGTTAAAAGCTTCTCCAATGTTGGCATAATAACTTGATGCAGCATTGATGTCCTCCTTTTATTGAGAGAGAAATTAGTGTCCTGGAAAGAAAACAACTAAAGGTAAGTCTTCTAAATTAGACGTTTTATATATCCTCTCTAATTGATATTTGAAAATTGTATCATTTAGGTTCAGGCATCATGTGAATTATTAGTAAAGAATATTTATTAAACTTCAAGTAATGACGTGTACACAATTGACTTCGTTTTCCAAAATATCTGTTGAATATATATGCAGGATCAACACACCCATATATATGCACGATCAACACATCATGTGAATTCTTTTTTTTTTTTCTTTGGGTTCATTTTCCATGTCTCGTTGTATATGTTTCTTTGATGACAACTTGCCGATGAATTAAAAATTAAGGTTGTGTTTAGTGCGCGAGTTTATAGCTTATAATTTATTTGATTAGTTTATAAACTTGTTAAAAATGTTTGTTAAATAAACTTATTTTAGTACTTTATAACTTATTCTAATAAACTATTTTGAATAATTTATAACTTATAACTTATATACTTTTCTTGTCTTTTTACCCTTATTATTTTATGAAAATATCCATTATACACTTCACATTTATTATACCCTTATATATAAATATAATAAAATATGTAAATATATTTTATTATATATAATAATATATATAAATATATAAAATATAATAAAATATACAAATATATATTTTTAATGAATTATATATATATATATAATAATTTAAATTAACTTAATTAAAAAACAAAAATGATATATTTATTTATATTATTTTGAAATTAAAAAATATATACCCTTTTATATCACTTTATACTTTTCAACTACTTCAACAGTTATTTTTACAGAATACTTCTAATTCAAAAATTTACCTTATAAGCTATTAGCTATAAGCTATAAGTTATAAGCTAAAAATTAGCTTATAAGCTATCAGTTAGCTTATAAACTAATTTTGCCGAACGAAGCCTAAATGATTACTTCATGGTGGGATTTCAAAGTTCAGTTATGAGTTACTGATATTGAGGGGGGAAAAACGTAAGAACACATTCAATATAATATAAAGGGAATCATGGGAAACATGCGTTTCTAATTAAATCTGCATTTTATGGATGCAAAACGTACTGTTTGGTGTGGAAAACCTTCAAGGATTCCGTGGACTAAATAATTCTGCATCACAAGCTCTGTGATGATATGTGTACCCGTTTTCTCTAATTTATTACATTTCTGAAGCAACACTTGAAGAATATGAATAAGAGGCCCAACCCATCTTCCTCAAACAAACTAGCTAGCCAGCTTGTGCATCAATTATAATTTTTACACTCCAATAAAATTAAATGCTCAAACTCTAGCATTTGTTTTAATTACAGACATCTGTAAGCAAATGAAATTTACAGTCATCTTTCTTATAAGGTGATGCATACAAAATAGTTGTTGCCAATTGTTCTCTGATAAGTAACACTAGTTGTTGCTAATTGTTCTCTGATAAGTAACACTAGTCGTTGCTAATTGTTCTCTGATAAGTAACCCTAAGGACCTTGAGAAGGGACTTGTAAGTAAAGAGGATCTCATATTTGCACATTTGGTTCAGCCTGGTTCAGTGTTGGACTATTTAAAAAGACGTCATTAGCCATATGCATTAGCTGGCTTCGGATGCAAATCATGTGATGATAATGGTTGGTCTTCTAATGAAAAATAAAAGGAGGTTGGGCTTCGTGTTTAATTGAAGGACGTCTGATCTTATTATTAGAAGAGAGTTACTGTTAGTATGAGATGTTATGAGGTATTTGATATATTCTCTATAACAAATTAAACGTCATTATGGTGAATTATGATTTATCATAGATATTGATCATAAATTTAAAAAAGTGAGAGTTTAATTAATATTTGGGATTTCATCACTCACTAAAAATTAAAGGAGCCTAACTGGCTGCTGTGTACATTGTCATGCAAAATTGTCTCAAATGCTATATATTGTGTTTGTTGTAAAAAATCTGGATACTAGCACAAAAATAATCTGAGTCGCGTCTTTATAATTGACACTGTCATTAAGGAATTTATTCTGTGACCACAGCTAAAAATCTATGTCTATAAAACTCCCTCCAGGATTAAACAGATAAGGGGGAGTAGTCCTCCTTTTATAACTGTTGTACCATAATGAGGCAAACACAAATTATAAATAAAATTAAAATTCAATTTCAAAAATTAATGGATAGTTTCAGAAAATTAATGGGTAGTTTCGAAACATTAAAAAATATTTAAAACAAAATAATCAAAACTTTTAGCCCTTAATTTTCTGACATTAATCCAAGTTGATTTCGTAATAACTAAATTTGCCTCTATTCAAGTAAGCTAAAAATAAATTAATTTAAAAAATATTTCTGCAGAGAAAAACTAAGCGGGTCCAATTTATTACACGCATAGGGGGCAAATAAAATGATTTGTACTGCACTGGCTTGGGGTTGTGAGCACGCTAGCCCACCACTTCCCTTAGTTCTTTATTAGCCCACTAACACAAGTTAGTATATAAAGGCTCTTTTTCTCTTTGCTCCAAGCAATGTGGGACTTTAGTTTTCTCTTTTGAAATATAAAGCCTTTGAAAGACTATTTTCACAATAATCTCCCACATATTTCAAAAGATATTTAAAAAATTTTGGGTTACGTATATGGGTGTAGATGCATTAATCTAATGTCTCTTTTTAAACTATAAACCAGACTTAGACTAACACTACAAGAAAATTTACTTTCATTGGCGACTTTTTGGTGGCGACTTTAAAATTCACCACCAAAAGTCGACTTTTGGTGGCGACTAAATAACTCGCCACTAAAAGTTGACTTTTGGTGGCGACTCTTATAGTCGCCACTAAAAGTCGACTTTTATAGTCGCCACCAAAAGTTTTTTTTTAAAAAAATAAAAAAAAGTCAGATTTTTTAAAATAAAATAAACAATTAGACTTTTGGTGGCGACTATAGTCGCCACCAAAAGTTTTTTAAAAAAAAAATAAAAAAACTCAGATTTTTTAAAATAAAATAAAAAATTAGACTTTTGGTGGCGACTATAGTCGCCACCAAAAGTCTTTTTTTAAAAAAAATAAAAAAAAGTCAGATTTTTTAAAATAAAATAAAAAATTAGACTAGTATTTTTTAAAAAAAATAAAAAAAATCAGATTTTTTAAAAAAAATAAAAAAAAATCAGATTTTTTAAAATAAAATAAAAAATTAGACTTTTGGTGGCGACTATAGTCGCCACCAAAAGTCTTTTTTTAAAAAAAATAAAAAAAACGTCAGATTTTTTAAAATGAAATAAAAAATTAGACTTTTGGTGGCGACTAAGTCTAATTTTAAAAAAAAAATTAAAAAAGTCATTTTTTTACTTAAAAAATTCAATTTTTTTTATTTTTCTTAATTTTATTTAAAAGAAATTTAATTTCTTAAATTTTTAATTTTTTTAATTTTTTTAAAAAATTAGATTATCAGTGACGACTGAAGTCTATTTTTTTAAGTGAAATCGTTTTTTTTTTTATGAAATTAGTTGAATTTGGACTTTTGCGGTGACTCCAATAGTAATAATATATTTGTTTTTTGTTAATTTTAATATTATTTTATTTTTGTTTTATAATATTTTTGACCTAAAATATTTTTAACAGATTATATATATAGATATATATAATATTTTGCACTTACATAACACAAATGAAGCAGTGGCAGAATGGCAAGACACACATGGCTGCAAGCAAGGGACCCATGTTCGAATCTCAGGTATGCACATGTTTGGTTTAATTTCAAATAAACTTGAATATTGCACACAAAAAAATCGAGTCAGCTCGGGATAGCGAGTTATTGGATCGGCCAAGACCCGCACGAATCTAATGGATCTCGAGTCGACCTTCCGAGCCAATCCGGATCTAAAAAGATGACGAGTGACTTTTGGTGGCGACTAAAGTCGCCACCAAAGGTAGTTTTTGCTGACACCAAAAATCATTTTTTTCACGATTTTTTTTTTTGCAATAAAAATGACTTTTGGTGGCGACTTTGAAAGTCGCCACCAAAAGAATCAGCCACGGACTTACGCCAACAACTTTAGTCGCTACTAAAAGTCGCCACCAAAGACTTTTAGTGGCGACTTTTAGACTTTTGGTGGCGACTTTAGTCGCCACCAAAAGTCTTTTTTTTTGTAGTGTAATAAGATTTATCTTACTCTTAGTCGTAAGATAGTGACCTTAAGAGTCGCATCTCACCCCTCCACACATTTCTGCTATTAACATCGTTGTGCGCATTATTTCAGCCGTGTGCGTGCTTAGAATTCATGAGTGTTCTAGAGATTTTGCCACTATCTCATAGGAGCGGCCCCACTCCACACTTATATAAATGACTTTATCAAGTGTATTTACAATGAATATACCACCCATAATATAGGGCTATGAAGATCATGAAGAGCTTACGCTTAACCCACAAGTCAAGCATTCTAGCACTTTCACACTTAATACCATAGGAAATGGATTGAGAAAATAATGCTAGCAGAATTAACAGACGACTTATTATTACCCATATGAACCTTCTTTATGGGATCTCCAATCACAAAGGTTGGATTCCCGCCGTTGTTAATTTCTTATTAGCTTAAGTCCAATTCCTCTCAATGTCTTATTAATTACACTTCTACCCAAGGGTTTGGTCAAAAGATCAGCCAGGTTCATTTCTG
The DNA here is from genome assembly GCA_037074585.1 of Biancaea sappan. Taxonomy (NCBI): domain Eukaryota; kingdom Viridiplantae; phylum Streptophyta; class Magnoliopsida; order Fabales; family Fabaceae; genus Biancaea; species Biancaea sappan. The sequence goes on from CM073500.1 coordinate 26,488,121, forward strand.
ACCTTACATAATTGATCGATATAATTCCATCATTTAGCAATTGTTTAACTATATTGTGTCTCAAACGAATGTGCCTACTCTTTCATTATAAATTTTATTCTTCCTAATGGCTATTGCTGCTTGGCAATCACAATGCAAAGACACAGATGGTGTTGGTTTCATACTTAAAGGTATGTATGCCAAGAAGTTTCTCAACTACTCAGCCTCACTACCAGCCAACTCTATTGCTATAAACTCTGACTCCATGACACTACTCCACCACCAAGGGTGAACACATATCCACTAGTGGATTTTTATCTCATCTGAATTCAGAGATTCAGTAAACATCATTGTATTCTTCTAATACAATGGAAAATCCACTTTATATGATATCATAATTCATGATACCTCTTATCTCCTTTCATTAGGATTGTGTACATATAGATATTTATCTGACATACAACATACAATATGTCAGACTAGGTGAAGTTCATTAAATACAATAGACTCAACTCTATTTTTCTTAATGAATAGTTTAAAATCATAAGAGATTTTCTGTACTACCCGCTAATTTCAGAGTATAATTCATTTGAGAGTATTTTAGAATTTTACAACATTACTTTAGTTATTTATTTTAGTCACTTTTAATTTTCATATTTAATTGTTCTCTTTGAATATTATTTATGAAAATTGAGTTAAATGACTGGATTGGATATTTGTACCATGTGGGGTATATTCTTAAGAATGGTGAAATTTATGGAAAAGTGGTTTAAGAATGGTCAATTAGTCAATTAATTGTAATTTGACTGGATGTGTTTGGGTGTTGGGTCATATATACCCATGGGTTATTCATATAACCCATTAAAAACCCTTAACCTAAAACTTCAATAGTATCCTCTCATTTCTCATGCGTCTGAACAAAGGCAGAAATGAACAGTGAAGTTTTCTCTCAAATTTCTTCATCCTCCTCTCAAATCCTTTCCTTGATATTTAGAGTTTTGATTATTTGTTCGGTTCAACTGGTTAACAATAATCTAAGGTAAGCTTCAATCTCATTATTTTTCTCAAATTTCAGTTTATGTGGAAGATTAGAGGAGATTTTGTTCTTGAAGATTTTGATGATAATTCATGGATTGAGTTGTTTTAGAGGTTTTTGAGTTAAGATTGAGTTAAAGTAAGTTAGAAGAGATGAAATTTTGGTTTAGAAACAAAGAATTATAAGATGAAAAATTTTGGAAGATTTTCTGCAAATTTGAAGTTACTGTAGCAATTGGAAAATCTGGAAATTTTCGAGTTTACTGTAGCAGTTACTATAGTGTCGACAGTCAACAGTACTATAGCGGTCAACGTACTATAGCAAATCGTCACTGTAGTGAACCGTTACTGTAGCAGACCGTAATTGTAGTGAACCGTAACTGTATAAAATCGTCACTGTAGTGAACCGTTACTGTAGTTACATTGACCGTTGACTGTTACTGTAGCAATTAGAAAATATTGTACATCTTCATGATTTCGTTCACTTTCTTATTTTTCTTGTGATATCTTTTACTAGCAAATTTTACTACACAAATTCTAGTATAGAACAAGATAAATTTGGACAAATATCAAGGTAAGTGAATAACCTTGCTAAGCTAGTTTGATATTATTAGTCAAAGTACAATATAAGTCCCATTTACAATATTATTTGGATATTAAATAATCAATCTTTCAGATGACAATATATGATGATTGATATATTTTTTTTTACAGAAATTCAAAGGAATAAAAGTATGTACAAATTAATTTATTTCATGGTAATTGTACTATGTGATAAATTCAATTCTCACTATTTTATTAATGAACAAAGATCTACAGGATCTAATACATGAGTTTGAAAAGGTTAAAGTCTCATACTACTCAATGTATAACTATGAAAATCTATGCACGGTTTGAAAGGGTTAGAGTCTCATACTACTCGATGTATAAGACAATTGATTATATGAGTAAATGTGGTATTTGTATTTTGATATTTTATATAGTACAATTAGTTACTTACTAAGTTTTTAAATAAACTCACACTCCCTATGATTATCTTTTCAGATATAGTAAACAAGGAAGAAGAGTATCTGATTGAAGATTAGAAGCCCCTTAGAGTTATTCTCAATTTCTGTCGGTGGGATACCAGTATTTATTAATGTAAATAATAGGAATGATCTGTACTTTCTATAAGTCTCTTAGTGTCACGTCCCAAAATCTGAGCACGTGACCGGCACGGAAAGTGAATTTCATTTCACCTCCGTAAGCCTATCTTTCTCTTAAGCATCATATCATTCTTTTAAATATAATTAATCTAAATTACATAATTTAAGAACTAAAATAAAAGAATTATTCATCTTTTCACAAAAGATAAGAAAATACGGTTAAACCGAGTTCTCTATACATACTACAGTTATTCACATTACATCACTGAATGAACTTACCTGATTACAGAGATTTTCTAGATTTATACAACTTAGAATAAGACCTAAACATTATACCTTTACCCTGAACAAATGAAAAGGTAATCATGGGCTAGGGATCCATAACTCTTTGTATAGATATTTACCTTCAACTATCAACTCTGAAAAAAAATGTTAATAAGAGGAGTATGAGCAAACCACGTGCCCAGTGAGCAGACAACACAACACTATGACCAAAAAAAAAATATCATGCATCATAATGATAACATGCAGCAATCATACGTAATCGATCATAATATAATATAATATAATTCATAATACTTCACAACAATATCCAAGTAAATCAAATACATTTCAACATAATTCAAATAATTCACAACAGTAAATAGTGAAATCAATTTCACACATTTTCCGTACCAAACGGGTTGTCCAGGGTACTTCTGGATCGTTGCCCGTGGCCTCCGCCGCATCCACCCTTATCGCTCCATTTATATTCTCCATCCTTATAGCTTCACATAGATTTCTCCATGGGGTGCACCGCCATGCCTTTCCTTTCTAGTCAAACACAATCACAATCACATCTAAGAGCATTCTCAATCATAATCATGAGCCACATACACAGCTTAGTCATTTACAATTCAAGTCACAACATAATCAATATGGTTCTAGCAACATAGCATGTATACAACATAACCCATAATATAGAACAATTATTCAACAATAACATACTTCAATTATCCGCATATGAATGAACTCAATAATCAGAGTATGACACATTTCAACTCAGTTCATATGCCATTCACAATTCATCATATAACCTCAATTCATGAGAAAATAAGAAAATATAATTATATACATCACCAGACAAGTTCCACAATTGTTTATGTCTCATCGTCCCACATCATCCTCTTCAAACTTGGATATACAACATATTTTTACTATGATGAAAAAAGTCAATAACAAAGATATTTAATCATAGCAAATATTAACCCACTCACCTGGATTTCACGCTCTCGGCACTCCCACCTTGCGCTTTGACCATTCCTATTGTAACCAGATAAAAACCATCAGGGATACAAAATAGAGAAATTTCCTACCACTATTCCCGACCTTCACTTACTTCTCAAATCATAACTCCTAACTGGTAATGAATATCCAGATGAAACTTATACCATTGGAAACTAGACTCAAAGAGCTTTTCAACGATATAAAAAAAACTGATGCTACAGTAACGGTCAATGGTCAACACAGCTACAGTGTCGTTGACTAAGTAATGCTACAGTAACGTTGACCGAGTCAATGCTACAATAACGAGAAAATCTAAAAAAATTTTCTTGGTGAATAGTATTTTCTGGAAAATTTCCAGAATGAACAGTGACGTTCTTCGTGTTCTTCATCCAAAAATCCTAAAATCACATCTAAAACAATATTTCTTTTGATTTCTTCCATGGGTTTTCATCCTTAATGTCTAAGGAGTGTTTTAACACCAAAATCCCCAATTTTTAGCAACAATTCAAGCTCAAATTTCAAATTTTCATCAAGAACACTAACTTTTTTCAAATATCCAAATTCTACGAATTTCTCCTAGTTTTCTCCAAATTTCTTGTTCTAATAACATTATAAACCACCTAGGAATGTTTTAGATTAACATCCACACTTAAATTCATCTATTAAAATATTCTACAAAAATTTTACAAATTGATAACCAAGGATTTGGTCTTGTAATAAGAGGAAGAAGAAGAAGGACATCAACTTACCAATCCTCCTAACTTTCATGGCTTCCTTTCCCAAGCAAAAATTGCATGAATGATTGATGAAGAAATTCCCTTGGATGCATAATCGAGAGAGAGTGAAGAAGCTACTACGGGAGAATGAGAGAAAGAAAAGAATAAGAGAGAAATGTATACGTGTGGGCCCCACTACTCTTCTTGGAAAAATTTGCTCATAGCCACTCTAACTTTAACATTTGTTCATTTAAGTCCTTGAGAATTTGTAAAAATTTCCTAAATTAAAAATTAAAATTTCTATTCCCAGATTTTCTTCACTAATTCAAAAAGCACATTTTTCACATAATTAAATTTTTCACTAAACTTCAAAATAAACTTTAAATATTCATACAAATTATTGAGGTATTACACTTAGGCTTGCGATAAGATAAACGAATTAGATTATGTATGTCTATATTTGTTTATCAAATGATTATAATTCTGTTGTATGAAATGAATGATAAAGGTTGAATGTAAAACCTTACATAATATATGTGAATAACTTATGTTTGAGGTTTTCCCTAGAAATAATATTTTTTCATATGTTCAATTTTTGGGATGTGACATTTTCACTAGTTTGTCATCAAAATGATCAAACTTTTAAAACACTTTTGAACATGGAGTTCTTATGACAATAAATTGCTATCACCTTTCTTATGATTTTGACTCCCAACTCATATTTACTTCACCTATAACTTAAATATGTCAACAAATATCTAAATTAGATATAGACATTATTTTTTTTACCAATTAAAGTACTTTCTACAAAGTACAATTTTTTACATAGCTTTATAAAGCTCACAATAATATAGCCATAAAACTTATATTTTAAAAAAAATGCACAATAATATAACTATAAAATTTTATTTTAGAATTTTAAAAATTCCACAAATACAATTGTCAACATTTAAAATGTTGAATATTAACATATAAGCTTTATGAAAAGGATTATCAATAGTTATATTAGTAGAAATTTATGAGATATATTCAATATTCAAATCTATTAAACTCATAAAATTTTTTATTAAACCACAATATCTTTAACTATTGACCATAAAATATCTTTACCAAAATTAAATGTAAGTAGTTATTTGTCTTATGTATAACATTTATGCTACTACAAAAATTAACATGTCATACATATACAAACAAACATCTTACGCTTATCATCTATTGATCATGAATACACATATCCATATTAAAGGAGAGCCACAATTTAAGGCAAGTATGATACGACAACTTGTATGTATATGTACTTTTAATTTAGTGCATAACTAACTCATATAAAGTGTCAAATTATTATAGGTGGGCATCCAAACATATTATATATATATATATATGCACATATATATTCTTCCACCATATAATAACATTATATAAGAATATAATTACACATAATCATTTAGGAACTTCACAATTTCAAAATTTTTGTGACCAATAACTCAACACTATTGCACCTCTTTGTACAATAAAAATGTTGTAAGAAACTAACATTCACAAATGCTTACTCTAATGACATATCATCATCTCAATGAGATGGCACTGTCAATTTACAAATTGACTCAACATTTTCAAATTTATTGTATCTCTTTGTAAAAAGGTCAACAAAAATTAGCATTTGAAAATGTTTACTTCAATTTTTACATATAGCATATCATCATTTCAATGAGATAGTTTCCTCAATTTAGAAAATAACGGTATATCATCATTTCAATGAGATGGTTTTCTCGATTTCCAAATTGACCCAAAAATTTTATATGTCAATGTCCACATACAAGATTGGTCACAAACCCACAAAAAATTTGGTTCCAAAATGACAAATGTAATTTACAATTTATTTAACAACAATAACACTTTGAACATTTTAGGTGAAAACATTTTGTATTTGTAAAAATTCTATAACCCCACATTTATGGTTATAGTGCAATTTTCAAGAAATCCACAATTTCTTTCACCTAAAATATAATATTCATATGAGATTATTTATGTGAAATTTCTCAAAGGTCAAAATATATTTATACATATATTCTCTAAAATATTTCACAAGTACATAAATATTTATGCATTTTCCCAAAGCATAATTAAGTTTCACATAGCTTTTATATTTATAAATCTCATGCACATCAAGAAGCTTTTAATTTCAATATATTTACTTTTATCTAAAAGGATAAAAGCTATACATATGCAATAAAAAGCAAGTAAAAGATATGAAGGTAATTGTGCAACGTTCATAGAAAATAAAGCTATGAATGTCAATCATAAATACTCACAGTTAAATATGATTAATGCACAATTCATAATTCATGAGGGCCACGGTTTTCATAGCATTTTATTGCACTAGCCCAACATCAATATGAATGTGCATTAAGTCCCACAACAACAATTTTATATTTATTTTCATATTCAGATATATACTGCAACGCTCCACAACGTCTATATACATATATAAAGACACCAATTGATTGATCAAATAAAGCACCATGAATCACCATCATTAAAAAAATATTATCATAAAATTGAGTGTATACAACGTAAAACAATTGCATGCAATCATTTCACCAAGGCCAACGTATACAACATAAAAGTTGTGAATCCCATTAATTGAGAGAAACCAAATCAATGGTAAAAGACTCTGAAACCAAATTCAATAATAGAATATTATTAAAGAATTGCAATGCCCATATGATGATCCAACGTATGATATGAAGCACAAAAGTGTTATAAAGGTATTAATCACAAAAGAGGCAATGTATAAATTAATCATATTGGTCCCACAGTTAATATATAAATATATACATCAATGACCAACATATATATATATATATATATATATATATATATATATATATATTGATACATGTTGGGGCGTTTTGGCAAGTGCACCAGTCGCACAAGTAATAAAGTGATGAAATATGAGTTATCGTCTCCACAGGGACTAACGTGCTAAGTACTCCAGAAGTTTAAACATATTAGTTAAGCAAACCAATTTTTGATTTAAGAAAGCTGTAATTGAAAGTAAAATCAAATTGCAATAGAATCGAATGGAAATAATTCAAATAAAAGGTGTAGAGTTACTAATCCCCCTCTTTCATCCTACAAATTGCTAATTCTCCCTAACACTTGTAATTTCGATCAATTATACACAATAATTTTAGGTTTTCTAATGGCTCAAAGTGATTTTCCCAAACCTAAATTAAGCTACCCAACTCTACACAATCCCTTATGTGAGTTTGAGTCGAATTAATGTTAACCTAAATTGATTAAACGAGATTAATTAATATTCCTATTAATTAACAAGTAAAACCCCTAATTCTATCACTCGCCCTAATCATTCAGTGTTCTACCAACATCTCCCTCTCCCGAGTTCGACGAAAGCAACAAACAAGTCATAAAGTGGCCAATTTTATAACAAGTATAGTAAACATGAATGATAGGTATGTATTAAATTGAAAAGAATCACAAGTTTCAAGAGAAATACAAATCCTAATCTGAAATTGGGTTCATAGTAACCTTAGAACAGAAAATCAGCCACTCATGGCTTTAAAACTACAGAAAATAGTAAAAGAATGAGCAAACTCCATGAATCTGAGGTTAGGTTGACGGAATTCGGGCTTGATCGGCTTCGGGAATGGATTCCTCCTTCTCCTCTAGCAGAAATCGGCGCCTCCCCCTTGTCTCCAACTCAGAATTACCCTAGAAAATATGTTCTAACGCATTTAAATCAGTGCAGGATCGCGAACCACCGCTATAGCGGTGGGAGGCAGAGAAGAAAGCTTAAAAATGTGTTTTTCCAGGTTCTACCGCTATAACGGTGGCTGGCAGAGAAGAAGGCTCCAAAATCTTTTTTTCAACAATCCACCGCTATAGCGGTAGATTCTATCGCTATAGCTGTGGGAGACAGCAATCACATCAGCATTTTCAGAATTTCAGCTCTAGCATTCCATCTTCTAACACGAACTTTTTACCAACTCAACCTACACCAAAAATAGTAAATAAACCCATTAAATCGCATAAAAGAATCATGAAATCACTCCATTTATTAAAAGATCAAAGAAAAGTAAAACTAGTCTAAACTACTCAAAACATGAGTTAAGAATTACAAGACAACAAGAAAGAGATCAAAAGAGAGGATATTTAGCATCAAAATAACACTAAATTGAGAACTCAACAATACACCAAAAATTGAGGCCCACAATTTTTAAATAATTATAAATTACTAATTATAATTATAATGAAAAATAATGTCATATAATAAATCTCCAACATCATATATATATATATATATATATATATATATATATATATATATATATATATATATATATATATATATGTATGTAGCTAGCAAATTTGAAAAATCAAATTCCAAGGCAAAACACCATGTAACGAAAATTAACAAAGGTTAAGAAAAATATTACCGGCGTTCATTAAGAAAATAATCAAGGTACGATTGTAGTAGCATCGATATTTAAATTCCTTAAGATTGTTGTAAAAAATCTGAATACCAACACAAAAATAATCTGAGTCGAGTATTTATAATAGACATTATCCTTAAGGAATTTATTCCGCTATTACAGCTAAAAATCTGCATCTACAGAACTCCCTCCAGGATTAAACAAATTCTTCTGAAACACTCTCAGGCCACAAAACAGCAGAAATTTTAAATCGTAACCCAGAAAGTGAGAGAGAGGGAGAAGAAAGAAGTACATAATTGTTTCTAACTTAGTGTGTCAAATGAGGGAGAAGAGTCCTCCTTTTATAGATGTTGTACCATAATGAAGCAAACATAAATTATAAATAAAATTAAAATTCAGTTTCAAAAAATAATTGACAGTTTCAAAAAATTAACGGGCAGTTTTGAAATATTAAAAAATATTTAAAACAAAATAATCAAAACTGTCAGCCCTTAATTTTCTGACATTAACTCAAGTTGATTTCTTAATAACTAAATTTGTCTCTATTCAGGTAAGCTAAAAATAAATTAATTTAAAAAATATTTCTGCAAAGAAAAACTAAGCGGGTCTAATTTATTGCAAGCATAGGAGGGCAAATAAGATAATTTGTACTGCATTGGCCTGGGGTTGTGAGCGCTAACTCACTACTTTCCTTAGCTCTTTATTAGCCTACTAACACAAGTTAGTATATAAAAATTCTTTCTCTCCTTGCTCCAAGCAATGTGGGACTTTAGTTTTCTCTTTTGAAATACAAAGTGTTTGAAAGTCTATTTTCACAACAGTGTTTGCTTTGTCTAAGAGTTCATTTCTAGGTAGCCACAAAATTTAGGGATCTGAATTGTCTCCATCGCGCTTTTAGTCACGATTATAATCATAGTTAAAAGTACATTTAGTCACGGTTATAACTGTAGCTATAAATATTAGTAAAAACTATGGCTAAAAATATATTTAGTTTTAGTTATAACATTGATTAAATGTACTTTTAATCGTGACTAATTTAACTACGGTTAAAACAGTGACTAAAAATACACTGAACTCTCCAACGCCGCTTCCAAAATTTAGGGCGATCTTGGGTGTCCATCATTAAACCCCCTCTCTCTTTATTTAACTTATTATCACTTAATTAGTCACTTTTAGCTTTTAAGGTAGCCTATAGCTCTACTAGTATGTTTGGTACATAGAAAAAGAATGAAAATAAGAATAAGAGTACGTAGAGTATTTTAATATAATTTTACTAAAATGCCTTAACTTAAAAAAAAAATCACTGTAAGTACTTCTTAGAAAGGCAATTGATCAGAGAAACATTTTCGCTCTTATTTTTTCATGTTGTACCAAACACGCCGATTTGCAAATTCATTGCCTTCACTACCCAAACTAGCATATTTAATTACGCCTTAAGGTAACCAAACTATATTCATCTATCGAACAAAAATAAGAGTATAATGACCCATGATACACACATTAAAGCGTCTCGTCAAATTGGACTTTCAATAACCAATTTTCTACGTAACTCTGACTCATCATCCTAATTTCCTCATTTATTTTCATTTTTATTTTTTTGAAACAAATGAATATCAATTTTATTAAATTGACACCAACTCAGAGTTATATAAGATAAATCAGGCCTAAAAGTCATCAAATACATTACAAGTTTGAACTTATGAGAGAGCGATACATAATTTAAAATAATATATTTTAAAAATCAGTACCAAACATATACAGCAGAAATATTACGGAGGTAATACATCTATAACTCTAAATCTAACAGATTAAAAAATGGCAACACATTTCCTAACCATATATTAGAGCTAATCTTCTAAAATCCAAAGAAAAGATACAAGTTGACATATATGCCTGACATCCAAAGTGAACTGATAAAGTGCAGAAACCGTCCAAAAAATACAGGCGAAAAGAAAAAAATAAAATAAAAAACTAATCAGAACAGGGAGATGCATCTCGGCTTCCACACTAAATACGGCATCAATCATGGCTTCCACCCACACCTCTGCCGCATCGTGTCGGAGCTGCTCCCTAGCTGTCCCTGATAAAAGCCGCCTTAGAACTATCAATGTGCTCGACGCCATCTTTTTCTGCTTCTTTTCTTTCGCAACATTGCTTCACTCAACAGCCCTTTCTTCACCGGATCTTGTGTATGCATTTCGGTCCTGCTTTGATGGCATCGACAATAGCTTCTTCCGGTGAAGATGCATAAAGTTGGCTATTGTAAAACATCCCAACAGAGACGCAGACTGACACAAAGCACCTTTAAACCATGGCAAAGTAAAAAGACGTAAGTGTGAGACCGTGAGTATCACGGGCTCACACCCTTCATTATAAAGGGCCCATTAAATAATTTAAGTGGGCCGGCCTTCCATGAGGCCCATGCGCCCATTCTCATTGATGAGCTTTGGACACAAGTCATGCACGGAGCATATTCTTCAGCATATTTGGTAGGGATGATGTTTTAGGTAATGTAATATGAGAGAGAGTGTCACATCCCAAAAATTGAACATGTGAAAAGATACTACTCATTTGATAAAATTCTCAAACATACGTTATTTACATATATTCTGTAAGGTTTTACATTCAACCTTAATCATTCATTCCACACTACATAATTATATTCATCTGATAAGCAAACATAGACATACATAGTCTGATATTTCTATCTCATCGCAAGCCTAGGAGACCTATAGAAAGTACAGAGCGTTTCTAGTATCCACATTAATAAGTACTGGTATCCCACCAGACAAAAATAGAGAATAATCCCAAGGGGCTTCTAATCTTCAAACAGATACTCTTCTTCTTTGTTTTCTGTATCTGAAAAAAATAATCATAGGGAGTGTGAGTTTATTTAAAAACTCAGTAAGTAAATAACTGTACTATATAAAATATCAAAAGTACAAATACATTATTTACTCATATAATTAATTGTCTTATACATCGAGTAGTATGGGACTCTAACCCTTTCAAACTCATGAATAAGATTTCTTAGGTATACACCGAGTAGTATGGGACTCTAACCCTTTCAAACTCGTGAATAAGATCTCATAGGTATACACCGAGTAGTATGGGACTCTAAACCTTTCAAACTCGTGAATAAGATTTCTTAGATATACGCCGAGTAGTATGGGACTCTAACCCTTTCAACTCGTGTATAGGTTTCATAGATATGCACTGAGTAGTATGGGACTTTAACCCTTTCAAACTCGTATATTAGATTCCGTAGATCTTAACTCATTAATAAGATAGTGAGAATTTATCACATAGTACAATTGCCATGAAATAAAATAATTTCTACATACTCTTATTTCTACCGATCATCATATACTCCCATATGAAAAATTGATTTGCTTATTATCCAAATAATATTGTAAATGGGACTTATATTGTACTTTGACTAGTAATATCAAATTAGCTTAGCAAGGTTATTCACTCACCTTGATGTTTGTCCAAGTTTACCTTGTTCCACACTAGAATTTGTGTAGGAAAATTTCCTAGTAAAATATATTACAAGGAAACATAAGAAAGGAAACAAAATCACGAAAATACGCAAAATTTTCTGATTGCTACAGTAACGGTTTGCTACAGTACGGTTCGCTACAGTGAAGGTTCGCTACAGTGACGTTGACTGCTACAGTACGTTGACTGCCGACACTACAGTAACTGCTACAGTAACTCGAAGAAAAATTTCCAGATTTTCCAGTTGCTACAGTACTTCGAATTTTGCAGAAAATCTTTCAAAAATTTCATCTTATAATTCCTTGTTTCTAAACCAAAATTTCATCTCTTCTAACTTACTTAACTCAGTCTTAACTCAAAAACTTCCAAAAACAACTCAAATCTATGAATTATTATCAAAATTTTCAAGAATTAAAATTTCCTCCAATCTTCCATATAAACTTAGATTTAAGGAAAATAATGAGATTACCTTTGATACTTACAAAGCTTTTGAACCGAACAAATAATCGAAATTCTGAAGATCAAGGAAAGGATTTGAGAAGAGAATGAAGAAACGAGAGAAAATGAAGTTACTGTTCCTTTCAACCCTTTTGCTTCATACGCGAAATGAGAAATGAGAGGTACTATTGAAGCTTTATATTAAATATTTCTAATGGGTTATTGAATAACCCATGGGTATCCATAACCCAACATCCAAACCTATCCAGTCAATTTACAATAAATGGACTAATTGACCATTGTTAAACCACTTTTCCATGAATTTCACCATTATTAGAATATATCCCACATGGTGTAAATATTCAATCCAGTCATTTAACTCAATTTTCATAAATAATATTCAAAGAGAACAATTAAATATGAAAATTAAAAATGACCAAAATAAATAACTAAAGTAACGTTGTAAAATTCTAAAATACTCTTAGGCGAATTATATTCCAAAATTAACGGGTATTACAGAGAGAGAGAGAGAAAAAAAAAGATAGTGAAATTTTTTTTTCAAATTATCCTTTTAAAAAATACTCTTTTTCTTTAAAGTTAGAATCTTTAAATAAAATACTCCATTCTTATTCTTATTCCCTTTTCCTTTTTAATTTCCATCCCCTTTTATACCAAACACAACCTTTGTTATTCTATTTTTGCTATGTAATCACTAATCTCAGCCTTTTAAAATTTTCTTAAGAAAATAATAATTATACAGTTACCTTTTCTTTATCATCAACATATTCTAAGGATAAAGTCTTGTTCGTTGTGCGACGGTGCTTCGTCCCATCCAAACCAACATTTATAAATAATGGTAAAATAAAATATATTTTATCATTCAATTTAAATACTAAAAACATTTGGAGTTATTTTTATATATTATATATATTTATTATTTATTTTATAAATAACTATTAACGCTAATAAATATTTGTGTGGACGGACATATTAATTATTGTATATGTCAATATATTTTTGGAGTATATAATTTAATGCTATCGTAATTAGGTCTATTATAAAATTTTCATTAATTTGTGTTCAGGGACCTATTTGATATATGTTTTATTTGATCTGCGGTATTAGTAAAAATATTAAATTTGTAGATGTCTGACCCTAAATAATAACAGTGATGAGGTATTATTATAAATGGGATCAATCTATGGGTCGACCTAGATAAATATAGATAGTGGTTCCTTGATTTATATGGGTTGGTCTCACTTTTAGAACATACGGTTTATTTGTGTTTTTTCATCAAAAAAAAGTGAGAGAGAGAGCCAACACCATATCTTCCTAGAAGAGCCTATTCTCATTCGATTCGTGTTCGAGTTAACGATGAATCAAGGTACGCTCTTTATGTTGTTTCTTTTGTATTTTTATTATTTATCACAATCTACAAACAGTATATTATGGATTTAAGAAATTTTTCGCATTTGAATTTTTTATGAATTTATCTGTTTGGTTTGTGATTATGTAAAATAATCTTAACAAGAACTAGCTAGGATTACAATTCAGTAAAACAAGCGCGTGAAGAAAATTAGGAAACCTTTGAGAAAAAAATTGAAATAATAGTATTTTAAAGCTCTTACAAAAATAAAGTTTTTATACTATGTCAAAATAATTATTAAAATAGTCTCAAATTATGAAAAATGATAAAAAAAAAAAAAGAGTAAAAAATTTGAGCTCCAAAATAGGTTTAAGTTCAACCGAGTTATATTCTAGCTGTCATATTGTTGGGCTCAAAAAGAAGTTTATGTGGACATATTATAATGCCTAAAAGTTATGTTTTTTGAGAATCAAATCGTTTATTTAGACTTCTTCTTAATATTTTTTTATATCAATTCACTCCATGTGATCATCCAGAATCGGGCATCAAATTCAGTCATTGGATTTTCTAAAACTGTTGAATTTGAATATATACAGGGAGCTATATATATTGAATTTAAGTAGTTTCCACACACGTGCGTGATGAGGTACAAGGAATCCACCTTAGTTTTACGTGTAAGAACATCACTGACATGCAAATGGTAAAGGTTAAGATGAAGGTACTGCTGTGAAAAACGTGTCAAAAGGACGAGGTTGCATCAGCAATAATTAAAAATATTTTGAAGCTAGCACACCATGAGCCACCTATTATTTATATGAATATCACGTTTTATTTTTACAATATATATACAAGCAAGTTTCCGCTGCTCATATATATCATATATATGATTTAGTTGTGTTTGGATTTGTTTTCCTACTTGATCCTTATCAAGTGATTTGGCATTCATTGTCCTTTTATTCACAAAAACTGAAGAGTTCCATTACTAGGGGCCTTACCCAACGAAAAAGGGCTTCCATTCTAAGTATCACCAATCTCTTATTATTATTTAATTTAAATCATACATCAGAGAGAGTGTCTGATCTATTTGTTGTTTTGCATTAAGCATTATATATATATATATATATATAGCTACGTACATGACTGCAATACATGGATCCATGATCATGAACGTTCTTCGGAACTGTTAATATCCTCGTTCACTCCGTGACCTGTTAATTGTTACATTTTTTTTTATCTCTTGCCAAAAAGGAGTATCAAAGGTATGAATGAATCAAGATTCGATTTATTATTTGTCTCAATTATTTGCCACCTAATTATTATGTAGTTATTGGCTTCAAATCCTTTTAACCAGATTAAGATAATTCGTTTTTATTGATTCGGTGGAACATGGCTAAAGTACAATACTCAATAGTCAATACTTGCACCCTCAGAATAACAGATATGCCCAGCGTCGGTGTAGGCGTGCATCGATTTGATTGTTTTATGTTAATTATATGCATTTTAGCTTTATTGTATTTATTTATTTTTTGCTTTACATACATAGGCATGTGCATTTACGATTCTTGTGGATATTTTAAATGGTTTTGTTTGTAAAATCTCTTGCATAAATCGTCTGGGATGGGATAAATCGATCTCACTTTTGATATGGGGAGAGGGTTTAAGATTATAGAAGAAGTAGAGTGACAATAAAAATTAAAATAGAGAAATTAGAAAAATATAAACTTATGATTCATGTGGCATAATTAAGGTAAGATTTGTCAAATATCGATTTTTTTTCTCAAATTTGAAGTTATTAAGTCATATTCAAAATGAGTTTTAATTCTAATTTTAAAACATAATCTACGTACGCGTGCTTGCTTATCAGATCATTTTGTGCTTTGATTTAATTTAATTTAATTGTGAAGTAGAGTTTACACTGATGGAACTTCATTTTAAATTGGTTGAATAATTAAGTTATCATGAAATATTCATAATTAATTGAATTAGACATAATCAAGATTCCAGAATAACATATATATAACAAGATATTTCACACACACACACACACACATATATATATATAATCATTCCAATTATAATTAAGGTTGATAATTTAATCACGTGGGCAAAAAGCCCAAATAGCTAGCTTTAATTAAGTAGTCCTAATTATACCCTATCCTTTCTCGGTTAAATTGTGTTTCGAAATTAATTATGTATATCAACCAAATATTATTTATTAAGTATATGAAAAATAATCCATGACTACGGATGTGGTAGAATGCTAAAAAATAAAGTCACTTTAGAGCATGACATCAGCGGTCCCCACCAACCTTTTTTATTTTTTGACTTAGATAACTATGCATGCACTTGTGTGATCTACTCTACAAGACATCAACAGCCACCACTTAAAAATATTGGAAAATAAACTAATTAGGTTACATATTGTAAACAGTTGTTCTATATTTTTTTTATTTTTCTTGTTACAATATATACCATTATCATTGTCCTAGCTTGTACGGCCCCAATTAACGCCGCCCACCAACACGACGGCTTTATGAAGGAATATGTTTAATTTATAGAATTTCAGAAAAACACAAAGTCAGCCTCTGCTTTATATATATATATATATATTTAGTTATATACTCATTAAAGTTGACATAAACGTGCATTAATGGGAAATGACCACTCTCTCCACTTTCTCTATAGAGTACAGACAAACACAACGACGAAACCCTACCCACCTCACCCAATCACGTTGAAACACATCAGAAAATGGGGGACAGTTTCTTTAAAATTTAATTAGGATTAGTGCATGTGCTTCGTTTTATCCATGGGGTGATGTAACAGCCAAACTAAGATTTAACTAGATAATTATAAATAATTACGGGATTTCTTTCTTGGGTTATATCCTATGCATCCGCATGCATTCCTCGAGTGCTCTATATATTCAAAGCCTAATGTACGCATATAAATAAGCTGCTCTAGACCTCTCTTCCTTTCACAGACATAGGCACAGCATATATAATTATTCTCTTGTGGAAGCACTAAGAAGAATTAATGGCGAAGGTGTACCCTCATCATCATCAGGATCCCAATTCGTGTAGCAGCAGGAAAAGAGAAACATATACAGTGTGGATGAAGTCACTGGTGTTCCACTCCAATGGTTGCACCGTGTACGATTCAAAGGGTGACATCGTTTATCGCGTTGATAACTATGACAGAAAGGGTACCACTAAGGTCAACCTCATGGATCTCCGAGGCACAGTCCTCTGTACCATTCACAAGGTACGTACATGGGATTTGAATCTGACTAATCATTAATTTGACTATATATCCATATCTTTCATGATCAGTGCTAGAGCACAACCTCTAGTGAGTTATTGATGATGGATGTTAATGGTTTTGCAGAGAAAACTAGGGTTTGGATGTTGGGATGGATACAGATATTGCAGCAGAAGGGAGGAGATGAGGTGGTTTCAAGTGAGAAAATGTGTGAAATCAATGGTGAAGGCAAAAGTAGAGTGTGAGATGAGAGTAGGGAAGCAAAAGTACTGCATAGTCAGAATGAGTGGGAAAGCAGCATTTAGGATTGTAACCTCAGAAGAACATAATATTGTCGCCGAGGTAACTCTCTTTCTCTGCATAAAGCAAGCATTCTTTTATTATCATATACAAATTTTAGTGACATCTGACAATGAAACAGCTCGATCGATCTAGCTCTCCAGATTAATTAATTCTTGTGATGTGTGACTGTTATTAACGAATTTATGGAACATGTCATACGTACAGATAAAGCAAAAGCAGACATCGTCAGGAGTGGCACTTGGGGACGACGTCGTAACGTTGGAAGTGGAGGCCAACACGGATCATTCCCTTATGGTGGCTTTCGTCACGGTGTACGGATTAATCTGCGGCCGGATGTAGATGATTATTGCCTCTTCCCCAATTCTTTGGTTCTCTCTTCTATTGCAATTGCAAGTTGCAACAGTCTCCGAATCTACGTCGTTATATATTTTTCTCATTTTTCGGAATAGATCTTTTTGTGTTTGGCTCAGTTTGTAGTTGTATAGACTATAGAGAAAAGACGGTACTATACAGTAAATTCTCTTTGGTGCATTCAATTTCCAAAAGCTGAATATACTAACTAATAAATAAACAGCGTCATTATCATGTGATGTTAATTATATAAGACATAAATAAGTTTTAGAGATTATACAATTTAGGAAACTTATTACTTAAATATAAAAGTTGCACATAAATTTTCTCCTTTAATAAATACCTGATTAATTACCGCGTTTGATTAATGGAAACAAGCATAATGACATTCCCGAAGTTAATTTCATCCATCCACTGCGACATGCATGTGTCTATGATAAATATTATTACAACGAAAAAAAATAGTATCCAACATATTCTCTTATTTAAAAAGTTTTTCTTTTTTTTTAATGAAAAGATAACATTAATATAGTTGTCAAACTCACAATTTAACTCTTAAACTCGTCTAATTTTACGATCTTAGGTATCCAAATCGAATAAACTCAGTCCTAAACATAGAAATAGGTCAAACTTGGTGTAAATTCGGTCAAAATCATTCAAAATCGCCAAATTTGACTGAGTTGACCGAGTTTGCATAGTACTACCCAATTTAAACACTCAATTTTTTTTTATTTGGACTCTATTTTAAGCAAATGATTAAGGTTTGAAAGATCTCTGAGTCTATATTCAAATGAAACAAGTTTCATTTAAAAACTCTTTTTATTGAAGAGATATAATCAAAAGAGTGATCAAATGTCAGAAATAGTTGACTTTCGAATGCTACTAGACGACTTGCATTTTTTAATTTTATTTTAAATAATCATAACTTTATCATTTGAACTTCATTTTAAACAAAATAGATCATTGTAAAGATCTTTGAGTTTAGTTTCAATTAAGGCAAGTTTTATTAAAAAAAATTTTACCGTTTAGGAGATATGACCAAAACAAAGACTTTCGGGTGCTACTAATCAATTTGTAATTTTTAGATTTATTTTAAATATTTATAACTTTGTTATTTAATGTAATACCCATTATTATTATTATTATTATTTTAAGTTATAAGTATTTAAGAATTTCGATAAATTTATTTTGAAGAAAATAAATTCCCTATCAGTTGAATTTTTGCATACTCGTTTGTGCATATTGTTGAAAATATAAATTTTTAATTATAGATTCTATAAATTATGGGATATAATGGATGATATGATATGGAATTAATCCCATTAAGTAAATATACAGTTCAAAAGTGGAATCTAGAATGAAAACTGGTAAGTGAGACTAGTAGATGAAATAGTATAGGAGAATGGTAGATGAAAACTGGTAAGTGAAACTGGTAGATGAAATAGTATAGGAGAATGGTAGATGAAAACTGGTAAGTGAAACTGGTAGATGAAATAGTATAGGAGAATGGTAGATGGAATAGTGGCAAATAGTACCATAATTTCTCCTATAAATAGGCCCTTCCATTTCAATTCAAAACACACACCTTCAGTTTCTCTTCTCTCCTTTCCTCAAAACTTCTCTTACTCCGGCGTTAGGGCTCTGAGATTCTAGGTCTTTCTTCCTTAGCCTAGATCCAAGGTAAGAATACTATGCTCCTTTTCTGTGCCATTCAGATTTTTAAAAGTTATTTTCTTAAGTATGCTCTGTGGTTGCGGCTTTGGCCGATCTTCCACATCAGAAAAACTGTCCTTAGCTACCTATATGTTGTTTTGATTCTCTGATTACCGAAATAGAATGTAAACTGTGAAGAATACATGTCTAAGAAAGTTCTGGCTAAGGAAAGACATGGTTGTTAAGTGTGTCCATTGGGACTCTCCACTCTTTCCTGGGAACTTACCTGGTGTACTCTTTTACAGATTATATTCTCTATTTCTGGTATGAATAGTACTTGTACGTATGAATAGTACTTGTACGTATGAATAGTAACCGTACGTATAAATAGTAACCGTACGTATGAATAGTAATCGTACGTATGAATAGTAACTGTATATTTAAATAGTAACCGTATATTTGAATAGTAACTATACGTATAAATGAATAGTAACTATATATAAATAGTATTTATATGTATTTTTAAATAGTACATATACGTGTACATTTTTATATGTATTTTTAAATAGTACATATACGTGTATTAAAGAATTATATTAATTGAATCCATTAAATGTAATTGTGTAGATTTAAAGAAGATATAGTAACTTGGATTTCAGGTGAGTAGCTAACCTACTTGGATACTTATTTAATTATATGAATAGTCCAAGTAATTTACATATTCAGAGTATATCTACTATTACCTTTGACTGAATATTTTAATTAATATGGCTGTGTGCCGAATATGATTATGGTCATATGCTATGGCTGTGTGCCGAATGTGAATATGGCTGTGTGCCGAATATGATTATGGTCATATTTATGGCTGTGTGCCGAATGTGAAGATGGCTGTGTGCCGAATATGAATATGGCTGTGTGCCAAATATGATTATGGTCATATGCTATGGCTGTATGCCAAATGTGGAGATAGCTGTGTGCCGAATATGATTATGGTCATATTCTATGGCTGTTTGTCGATTATAAGTATGATATGATTTTACTTATGCATTTTATACATATACTTGTGTATTGTTAATCACTTGATGATTATCTGTAATTAAGTTTCTATCCTTGTAACGTTATCTATTCATTGAGATTATTATCTCATATTGTGGTGGATATATTTTTTTCAGATCCTGAGATTAACGAAAAACATCTGTCTGAGGAGTAGCGCAAGTTCAATATCCTAACCCTCTTTGCTTCAAGGGTTGGTGTTTATTAAAGCTGTTTCTTCAGTTTTAAATTCTAGAAAGCTCTGCAGTCAAATAGGACATCTAGGAGGAAGTGGTTATTGTACATATTTATGTTATTACAGTACTTTAAGTTTACTGTATGTTTTGTAAGATTGTAGCTTATTAAGCAAAATCGGAGTATTTAACTAAGATAAGTCTTTGTTATATTATTACTCTCACATTTTAGAATGATTATTATATGGAGCTAAAAGCATTAGGCTTACAACTAGAGAGTATCTCTAAGTTGTGCCGGTCACGTACCATTTTGAGGGTCGTGACATTTAAACTATATTTTAAGTAAATTTTAATCTATATGTATAAAAACTAAAATATTAAATGATCACTAATGACTCTTAATGTCTATTTCTATGAGCTTTCTTATTTGTCTGTATACAGAGTTAGTAGCTTTTTTCAATTATTTTATTTTTAAGGAGAATGAGCAAGTTGATACCTAATTGATATAATATTTAAAATTTGTTTAAGAACTAGGATCCTAGTATACTCTATTTGTTACTTCAATTTTGTTGTGTTAGAACTATATATATATATATATATATATATATATATATATATATATATATATATTTATTAGTAACATATTGAAGGAAAATTTATATACAAACTCTTACAAATTTACGTTCTGAATTTACTTCCTTTCTTTAAATTTAGATAAACTCTCGAGTTTGATAAACTTGAACATGAGGGAACTTCAGCTTAATAGTTGTTCTCTCTGGAAATGCAGCCAAACTGAAATGGAAAGTGGTCACATCCAGATTTCTCAATGAACCTTCCACGAAAGAAGGTTAACATATAAATTTGTAGTCTTGTTAATTAATATTCGTCATGTTCAATTCTTTTAATTTTTGAATATTCCAAACAAATTAAAGTAGAGGTAGCGTTTAAAATGATAACTCCGGAGATGATATTGATCTTTGTTCACTGTTCAACTTCATGGCCAGCGCTTTGTGTACGCAGTTAGGAGATAAACGAAAGACTAGCTAGTGGAATGCATTAACTAAAAAGCACTTTTTAATACTTAACAATCATTATTACATATACAAGTTATAAAATTATCAAAAAATAATATCAATTTTTCAGTACTAGAAAGATAAACATTTTTCGAAGAGTTGAAAAGATGACCCAAAATTAAATCCAACCCAAGTGTTAACACAACACATGTTGCTCTCCTTCTGCACTCGATTGCAGCAGCCGCACCTCAAGAGTCTAGTCCTCCTTTAGAAATTAGAATGGTCCTTAATTTAAATTCAAGTTCTTCACCGAACTTGGAAATTATTCCGCATATTTTCTTGTTAAACACATGCAAAATCTAATTTTCCAAGTTTTGAATCCACAATTCACAGCAGCGTATTAAGACTCGACTCGACTAGCCAGATCATACTGATGACCCAATGACTCAAGGTTAAATTGTTACAGTTTGGTCATTTGAATTGGTCTATACTCGATCGTGTTACCCAGTTGATCCAAGCGGTTTTTTGTCAACCCAATGACCTAGTGATTTGGGTTGAATTGATTTTTTAATTTTTTTTAATATTTTTTATTTTATAAATAATGATGCTGATGTTGAAAGAAATTATAAGAAGTCATAACAATACAAAATTAAAAATAAAATAGCTAATTTGAATGATAATAGATTACTTGAGAGTTTTGGTATTCCTCATATATATATATATATATATATATATATATATATATTCACAAATTTAAAATTCTTAAGTTATTTATTTATACTTGTTTATTTAAGCTCTAATAATTTATGAACATTTCTTATTATTATATTTTGAATATGTGTGGAATGTGAAACTTGTGAACACATAAAAATTATTTGCTTTGCTTTTTTATATTATATCATATTTATTATTTTTTCTATTCAACAATTTTTTTTTAAGGATTCAGAAACTGGACAAATAGTTCACTGACTAAGGATATGTTTGGTATGAAGAAAGAGAAAGGGAAAAGAAATGAAAATAAAAATAAGATATTTTTCTAAAATACTCCAATTTTAAAAAAAGTTTAATATTTGAGTGTAATTTGAACAAATTTTTATTATCTTTCTTATTACTTTATCATTTACATCATTGCATCCCATGAATCAAACGTGGTGGTGTCAAACATAAGTTACCAAATATATATATGTATGCAAAGAATATGACACCGCATTCTAGAGGGTTCATGCTCTGAGTTGGCAAAAATAATAGTTTGGTCTTTTATATTTATTTTAATTTTCATTTTGATTCATTTTGTTCCAGATGTTTTATATTGATTTTTTATATTGCAAACTCATTATTTTAGTCCTTTTTTGTCAAATTTGACTAGATAATATATATCAGTATTATGATGAAAATGTATAAATCTATTAAAATATTTAACAGATTTTACGAAAAATAATTGAAATAATATAAGTTTGTAATATAGAGAATCAAAATAAAACATCTAAAACATAAAGAACTAAAATAAATTTGAGAACTAAAATATTATTTTTGTCTATATAGAGAAAGAGAGGGGGGAGGGAGGGAGAGAGAGAGACTGAGAGAGTCTACAAAAGGAGGCTGCGCATTTGGCTTATAATTAACGTGATACGTGCATACATTTTGGGCAGAGGAAGCAGGCCACGTGGGTGGTCCCAGCCATTTCAAATCCCATTCCACAGTGACATTGTTAGAATGCAAATGGTCATATATTTGTTCAACAATATCTTCTGTCAAAATATTTGTTAGGGATATGATATTTATTTCCCTGTTTCCCCCATTCTTAATTTCTTCAATGCCTTTTAGTGCAAGGTATACCATGCATGATGCATAATGCATCCCAAGTTTAATTAAATTATCATGAAGTACCTATTAATTAATTAAGTAAATACGGATAATTCAGCAAATCACGTGAAATTAGGGCGTGTTTGGTACTCGGCCTTGTAACTGCGAAAGACGGATTCTAGCATTTTTTTCCATCCAGTTGTGTTTAGTTTGAGGTGAATACAGTGCAAAGGAGAGTGATGATGGAGACTAGCGCGAGAAGCTTTTCATTGTATCTGTACGAAGAATTTCGTCCGAAGTTGGATGGAAAATGCAATTTTCTGTCAGAAAATAATATCTTTATTCATTGGTTTCCAAGTTTGCCTCGACTCTCATATGTGAAATTCTGATTTTGTCCTTGTTGAAGTCCTTGTATAATTCATGACAACCAAAAAGCTTCTTTCTAAAATAGAATATGTAAAAAAAAAAAAATCACAGGCATCAAGTATTCCAGCTTACAATTGACATTTGAATCAGTTCATGGCAACCAAAAAGTTTCTTTCTACAACTTCTGTATATATAGAAAGGCAAGAGAAGAGATGCATAGCTGAAAAAAAAGGGATGACAAAGATATGAGAGAAGAAGAATTGGATTTTTTTTCTTTCCAATTCTGAAAAAATGAATAAAGAACTTCGGGTGAGGGTTTCAGATGAACCTTCAACCCAGAAATGTCCAAACTAGTGACCTTCCTAGAAATTTTATGGACCCAAAAGAAAATATATGGAGGAAATCAAACGGACCTTCAACCCAGAAATTTCTGTAGACGTTCTTGGCAAATTTGAGGACGTTGTTGAAGCTCAAAGTTGTTGGTGGGTTCGCCTCCAAGCAACAGTAGGATTTGTCGACGAAGTCGTCCAAGGCATTGGTGGATGACGGAGTCCGTGGGAAGGGCACGTTTGCAGTTTTATGATTTCTAAATTTTTTTTATTTTAAAAAATAATTTTAAGTAAGGACATTTTAGTCATTATTTTTCTACATATTCTCTTTTTTTTCTTTTCAAAATTACATACCAAATACATTATTTTTTATTTCTTTCATTTTTTCATCACATATTAAAAATATTTTTTTATCTTTTATTTTTTTTTTTTTACTTTCTTTTCTATTATAATATTGTGTACCAAACGAGCCTTTAGTTCTTTTTTTAGGAACGGATCCCCTCCAGTTTCTTTTCTAACAAACTCGATCTCTTGTTCATAATTGATTCAGCCTATAAATAATTAAATTTCTTGATTATCATTTCTAATGTACATACATACGTATACGAATTACTTTGAATACGACATAGGATTAGTCAGACAGGTACTACAGTGATGCAATGTGGTTGACTTTACTCAATAATCCCCTTTTCGGTCTGTTGTTGCGTGTTTCCTTTCTTTCTTTCTTTCTTTCTTTTTTTTAATGACAAATGTGTTTCCTTTAAATTTTTAACTTTTCTTTTCTCTCACCGTAGTCCTGTTATTTTTGCACAGGAATTTTTTGTTAGACATTATATACTTAACAAAATATTAATATTTTTCACGCCGTTTGATTAATGTGAGGTTCACACTAATTGGACAGTATGAAAAAAACTTGATATTTTGCTGGGTGTAGTAGAAGAGCTGGACTCACTTTTTTCCTAGTGTTTCTCATGCCTTTGGACCTTTCTTTGTTTGTTTATATCCTCCCATATTTAGACCAAAAAACTTAATTTGATTCTAAGAAACTACAATTGTATAAATTTAATTTTTAAAAGATATGAAAGAACTCAACTTAATCTTTAAAATATTTTATTTATTCTAATTTGATTTCTTTATTTATTAAAGTATTGAAAAACAAAAAATTTCAAATTTAACAATATCAAATTTTATAATTTAGAAAAAAATTAAATTAAAATAAATATAATTTTTTAAAAAATTAAATTAAGACACTTAACTTTCAAGATCTTTCATTAAAAAAATTTAAAAATAAAATTAAGACAATTATAATATTAGACTAAACAAGTAATTTATTAAAAAAGAAACTGAGCATCTAAATACGATTTGGCAGCTATGGCCTAACAATGACAGTAGCAGAAAAGTCTGAAGAGAAATGAGGTTATGAGAGTCTGATTTTGTTTTAAACGGCGCAACCTGATCTGACCAACCAACTAAACATTTTTCCGTCATACTCGAATTTAAATATTTTGTTATACAATATTTTTTTGGGTGAAATCTTACCATCGCTTTCTTCTTATTCAGTGTTTTGTTAATGGAAATATGAATATCATATTCTTCAAATCAAAACCATTTTTAGATCAAATATTTCAAATTAAAGAAAAAAAACTAAAAAAGATCTCATTTAATTTTTATAATTTTTTTAATCTAAACCGTTTAATAAATGACCTAAATAATCAATATAATCCTCATATTTCTGCTATCATTTCGTGAAAATTAAAAGAGCTCTGTTAAATTGTGGGCATTGATTATGTTTATTCCAGTAAAAAAAAAAAAATCACAGCAAAACTGTAGAGGACTAAAAGCCGCCACAACAGAAGCTTTTTCTTACACGAAAGTCAAGAAATTGCTCATTTGTATATAATCCATATTATATTAGCCGAAAGATACAATCAAATAATGTGGAAATGAAATAAAAAAAATAAAAATTGTACGTCATGAAAAGTTTTTACCGGAGTATGACAGACACGGCACAACCAGTAACTTAATAACACTTTGACATCACTACTTTCTGGGAAAATTTTGTAAAATTGTGCCCAATGTGGCTTAGCATTTGCAAGCAAAAGCAAGGTCGAAAAAAAGAAAGGACGGGGGAAGAAAATTACATTTATGTTGGCAATATACATATTAATTTATTCATATTAATCTGTGAACTGTGATTAGCCGCCGCAACCCCCACCTGCTGAAACTATACACTATACACAGCAGGCTCCAGCTTCAACATACCAGGAAGAGTTTGGTTTACTTGACCTTGTAAGCAATCCTGAGGTTCCTCACAGTCATAACAAGCTTTTGTCTTTCACCTTCCACCTCCGCAAATCTCAGACTCATCTCTGTGTATCTCTCTTGCATCTCCTTTAGCTCGCTTTCCATTGATTTGTTCCTTTCCTTCAATGTTGCTATTTCTGTTAACATCTCAGAAACATTGCGCTCCCCTTTATCATCCATGGAGGTTTTTGCTTCTTTCTCTGACAAATTTGCTTCCCTGCCATGGCCCAAAAAAAAAAGAAAAAAATCAATCAACAAGTAATTCAATGGCTTGAAGTCATAAGAACACGTGTACAAGTAATGCAGACAAGGAAGGACAATGTAGTAAACTGTCACCAGAACTGGTGCTAGACTTCACCTATTTTCTTCAGATGCACAAGCAGCACCATTGAGATGCTCTGCTGTATCTCTTACTCCACCAGTCGAAGTAGTAAAACTCTGATCCTCAGCAACCTGTTTGAAGAGCATGCCATTGTAAATTAATTATTCCATATATACAATTCTATAGCATCATAAATTAATGAGAGAAGCTAGAATAAGATGATTAGCCAAATTGACCATTCAAACTTGATGAGAGAAAATGGTGTGAAACTTTTACGCAAGACAAATCACAATTTGGAGACTAAAATAATTTAAAATTTCCCATTTGCAATCAATGCATTTGGATGGATTTGCCAATGACAAGGAGGCTTAAATCCTTTCAAAATAGAGACGTGTTGCAATATAGTGAGCAGTATTACCTTTTGGAAAGCACTACTCTGATTGAATTCTGCTAATATGCTCTCCAGCTCCTCAATTTTGTTCTGGAGTTCTTTTTCCTTCTGCAAAGATGAAGTTGTTGATGCTTCCAATGCACTTTCCTTTGACTTTATCTGGCCCTGTCATATATAACCTTTTGGTCATCATGCCCGTCTCAATTGACAAGTAAATCCGTTATATCCTAAGAAAAACGCAAGAATCATAATGTGTGAATTACCTCAAGCATTTTTATTTTTTCCCTCAGACTTGCAATCTCTTTAGAATTCTGAGGAATTGAGGCAGATTTTTTGTTCTTTGCAACGGCAGAAAGCTGCTGGTGTCCATTAGTATCCTTGAGCTTCTTCTCAGTGTTGATCAATGCATCTTCCTTCCTCTTTAGTTCACCCTTTAGCTGGAAAATTTGCTTTCTTAGTTTTTGCTTCTCAGCCTCATCCTCAGCAAGGGAATGTTTCAAGTCTTCGCATTGATCTCTAACTGCTTCCAACTCTGATTGTAACAACCTAGCCATTGTCTCCTTTTCATCTTTCATTTTTCTCATCTTATTTAGTTCTTCGAGGGTCTTCTCTGCTTCCTTCTTCAGTGAAGCATTTGTACTCACTAGCTCGTTTCTTTCAGCATTTCCTCTTTGCAACAGAGTCTCAGATTCCTGGACTGATTTCTTCATAAGTTCCAGCTCAGTTTTAAGAATTTCTTTCTGCTCTGCTTGCTCAGAGAAGCACGTAACGTCCCCTTTAAGCCTTTCATTCTCAGAGTTTAGGATCCGGATCTCCTCAGAGAAATCCCTTCTAATTTGTTCCTCACGATTCTTCTGGCTTTCAAGCTGCTTGGATTTTTCATCAATTTCCATCAACAGCTGCTGTGTTTGAACCGTCATAGAATCTATTTGATTGGAGAGTTCATTCAATTTTACCTCATAATCATCTTTAACTGACTGAAGCTCTTCCTTGGCTTTTTGTAGCATTTCTTCCAATAGGCCTTTATGTGCACGCAGTTCACTTGCTTCAGCATATGCTTTAATGGTAGCCTTCTCATTTGCATCAAATGTAGATGCCATTTGCATTGAAAGCCTTCTAAATTCCCCTTGGAGCCTCTCAGCAGCATTAGCATTTTTCAATCTGGTGTTTCTCAAAGCTTCCTCTGCTCGAATGGCTCTTTGCTCCTGCTCAACTTTTTCACGTGTCACAGATTCTAAATCAGCTTCAAATCCTTGTGCTTGTTCCTCCAAGTCTTCCTCTAATCTTCTGATATGGGATTCAAGTACCTTAATAGTACTCAGGGAATCTGATAATTCTTGTGACTGTTTCTTGAGTTCATTTTCTAGGCTCTCAATATGTGTTTCAAGGTCATTTACATCAGAAGAAGATGAGCACTCATATTGCTTCAATTGTTCTTGCAGTTGGCTCTGCTCCAGCTTATTTGCAATCTCATGGTTTTCCTGTTTCAATATTTCATAGTCGAGTGCAAGCTGCTCCATCTGCATCTCTATCTCATCCTTATCTCTCTTATACATATCTATTTCACTACAGAGCTCTATTATTTTTTGCTCAAGGAACTGTGAATCCTTGGAATTGCTGTGTTCCTTTACAATCTCTTCCAATACTTTCTGCCCTTCATCGTCATCTGTTTCACATTTGGAGGGGTTTCCCTTTAACTCTTGGGAATTTTTGCTCGATTCATTTTTATTGGTAAGATTATGTATTTCCATATTTTTCTGCTCCAACATTTGATCCAAGTCTTGTACAGCAAGAACCAGTTCACCATTTGATTCCTGCGTCTTCATTAACTGTAATCGAAGATTCGCATTGAGGTCCTTCTCATAATTCAACTCTTGTCGAATTTCTTCAACAAGAGTGCGCAGATCCCCACCTTCCAATTGTGACCTATTCCTCACTTTGGCCTCATCCATACGTTTGTGAAATGATCTAAGATTGTCACAGTCTTCCTTGAGAGTGTCTCTTTCCTCTTTTAAGCTAATGATTTCCTTAAACAGCTCCTGCCCTCTTTTACTTTCTTTTACAATTTGCTTCCGAAGAGTCTGTAATTCCAAGTCTGACACGTCCACCTGCCTAGCCAAAGCAGCAAGTTCAGCCTTGAGTCTTTCAATCTCCAAATCCGAGGCCTGTTGGGACATTTCCTTAGGAAGGGCCTCGTGAGAACTATTTGGTGAATCATTTGTGCTCAAACCATGGTCTGAACCACCTGACCAGTCCCAGTGTGATCGATCATACATTGATGTTGTTAATGGTGAGGCATTTGGGTTGTGGTTGGTGTTGTCAGTATCTCTTCTTCCAAGTTGTCGAGGAGTATCCAATCCGGAGCTGCCATCAGAGCTAGACAATGTCATGTCAGATTCGCTGGATGTCCTACAATCAGCGCTCGATTCAGATCTATGGATAATTGCTTCGACAGAGACGTCCTGTGAAACAGAAAGAGGACCATAAATTTATATGCCAGAATGGAAAAAGAAAAGAAGATGTATTTAGGATGACTGTAAGATTTATACATCATTAAAATTTCAATGATGAAAAAATGACAGTAAAAGAAGGATGAGAAAAATTATCGTATGTTCTGCGAATAAAAGGAAGCCAAGATAATTCCAAGCCAAAATGAGTGAAATCTTACTTCCTCATAATTCATCTTAGCGCTTTCATCTTTATCTCCATTGCTTCGATAAGTCATTAAACTCTTCTTGTTGGATTCAGTCTCGACATCTTCGCTTTCTTCCTCCTCCCTACAAGTGTAATTGGACAATAAGAAACCCCATCATCAAAACCCTTTGAGTTTGAGGCGAATTATAACCTTAAAAGCCATGAGCACGATAATTCTTATACCTTTGATCACCATTTTCCTGTAGCTTCTGAATTGATACCTGTTCATTAAGCAACAAATTCAGTTTCACTGAAATAGGCAATTCACTATTGGAGGAGCTTGTGTTTTATGTCTCGTTGTTTGATGAATAAGAAATTCAGAATGAGAGAGAAAAGCAATTACTAACATGCAAAACAGCACCACAATGAGAATTTTTTATAGGAAGAGAGACAGAGAAGGGCTTCGTGGCCTTAACAAAATCAGCGAAATTAATAGAAGTTTCGCCAATCAAGCCAGCTTTAGATGATCCCTGCGTATAATGCAGCAATTAGATCACATTCGAACATAGGCAACCACTTGAAAAAAAAAAAAAAAGAGCAAATACTTTTCAGTTATTGTGAAGATAGAAAATTGATACCGTAGAAACCACAAAGTGATATATTTTGTCGCTGATCTTCCCAGTTTTAGGCTCTTGAATAAGCTTCACTGTTTCGTAGACTGGATTTTCCCATCTGCAAATTCCATCTCGAGCTGTAGCGTTCTCTAATCTCGTAGTTGGCTTTCCAACGTCCCCTGGTATTATAGACAACACCAATGCATCTACCCTGGATTGTGGCACCTGAAATTGCAATGTAAAACCTCTCAATTCACCATCTAAATTCTCAACTTAACCCACATTACCCATAGCACCACCATCAAAATCTAGCTTGTACCCCGCCTACCGACTTTATTTCCCAGAAAACTAAAGAGGGAACGACAAACTTGTTTTACTTTTTGATTCAATTCTTATCCTAGACATTCAGAAAATCTGAAGGTCTTCAACCAAAAAGGCAAAAACCCTATAGGCCTCACAATCCAGGTCAAATGATCAGAGCAAGCTCTCAAAATCTCTGGTCAGCTCGCAAACAGAACCCAGATGGAGTTATCACAACTGGATTGAGCCAACTACTTAGCTAACTACTTGAAGTAGTTGCGAGAGATTTTGGTTAATCTTGAAGAAAACTCAATGCCAGTCAAATTATACATCGGAAGATCCCAAGCCAAAAAAAAAAGTAGAGAGAGAAGTCAGTTCGATTAATCTTGAAGCGAAGGTAACGGATGCGAAGCTACCTGAGTGGCATGAAATTGGAGCTTGAAAACAGCCTTGATCCTGTGCTTATCGGTCCTCCATCTCGTGGAACGGAACATCTTGGCTCACTTCACCGTTCCGCCGACTCAAGTGGACATGGCGAGTGATCCAAAAACGGAGTGTTCGATGAAGACGAAATTGTTCAAGTCATTCCCGGAAAACAGGGGAGAGCAGAGAGGCAGAAAGAACAAAATAATGCAATGGAATGGACGAAGAGTGAGGTTAAAATTCGGAGAGTTTCACTGTGAGGGAGGAAGGAAGCAAACTCATGCGGAAGATTTCAAGGATTTAGAAGCTAACAGAATCAGGATAGTAGATCTGAATCGCTTCTTTCTTTCTTTCTTTCTGTGTCTTCTCGCTGTGTAGCAGTCTTTATGAAACACACGACACATGGGTTCACATTATAAAAAATCATATTGGGAAGGATGTTTGCAATGCATGCGTCGCCTGTACAAGTTGAGGTGAAGGAGAAGCTTCTCTATGTCTTTAATATTACTTTCATCAAACATATTATTTTTTTTTCATTAAACATATTGATTAGGTGAATGAAAACAGATAATATTGCGGTTTTTTATATTGCGCGAAAGATTACATGATTTAAGCACGATTTTTCTTTTTTTGGTTTGGCGTTGATATGACCTTGCACTCCATATCATAGTCCGTTGTAAAAATAAAATAAAAAAATATTAATTTAATCCAAAAGAATTATAATATCAATTTCATTAGCTCAATTTAATTTTTTAAAAATTGTATTTATTTTAATTTCATCTCTTTATCTATTAAAATAATTTTAGAAATAAAAAATTTAAAATTTAGCTATAGTACATTTAATAAATTGTAAAAAAATAAATTTTAAAAAATTAAACTCACACTCTTAATTTTTCAAATATTAAATTAAAATAATTATAATATTTCAAAAGTCAAATCAATAATTTACTCTTAAAAAAACCACCTGAATTGAAAATACTTCATTTTCCACATGTTAAACAGCCGAGCTCTACACATATAACAGATTCGATTTGTGGTAACTCATTTGAAATGAGTCAGTAACATTAGATTTATACTTTATTGTCATCTTATATGCATAAATGAAAAAGAAACCAATAATTAGAAAATTGTTGGGAATCATTTTTGACGAAAAAAGAAGGATGAAGATCACAGATAGGAGGGCTATTAAAGGGAAATTGTTTGGGTTTTACATAATTATGGGGTGAGAAGTGAATCGTGCAAAAGATATGTAGGTTTTCACAGAGTATTATTGGATTCCATTTTCTTTAGGGTTTAGAGGTTCATTATCATTCTTATATTTTTATTGGATACTCGTATGCATAATTAAGAGGACCCACTAAAGTATGGGGTTTTGGTGTATTTTTCTTCATTTATTTTACTTAATTTTTCTTATAATTAGACATCCTCTGGCCCTCCACACAAGTGCCGCGCATTATAAAATCTAGCCCATCCGTCGTCCATTCCCGCCACATTCACTTGTCTGAACTAATGAGTTTTAAAATTGGAAAAAATAAATAGACTATTATGAATTTTGTCTCAAAATATCTCACCGTCTTTTTTTTTTGTGAACTAAGATAAGATCCCATATTCTTTTTTTTTTTTGGTAATAATTTTATTCTTTATTCATTAATTTAAGTGTGTGATAAAATGGATTAAGCAGAGATATTGTAAATATTGGATTTTATGCACAAAAATAATGAAATAATGTAATGTGAATTTTTTTTTTGTTTTACCGAAGTCCAAAAGTATCCCTGCTTGATATAATAAAAAATTAATTTTCTTAAAACTTAATGAACGCCAATAATAAAATCATTTTAAAATTAGTATATTCAAAAATGGAACATTTACTATTAATGAATTTTAAATATCCACAATCACTGTAACTGGACAATGCTGGTGAAAAAAAAAAACTAATTTAAAAACATATATTATGGTATATAAAAATTTTAGGATATTGAAAATTTGATAGTGAAAGTGTTATAATATGCGATGGGGGTGCCGATTAGAACCCACCGACCTACTTTTGCTTGGATTGTGGGGTTAAGAACTTATATAATTTAATGGGATAATAAATTCTCAGCGTTTAGGTATCTCATTTCACTTGTCTCTGCTTATTATTTTCTCCATTTCCTCTTCAATCTTAACACTGCGATAAAGACATTTTAACCACAATAAATTTTCATATATATTATCACTAATTCCTGCCTAATTAAATAGATACCTACTGATTATTCAAAACTAAGGAAAATGCTGTGAACATAAGCAACGCATACTAGGAGATTTTTTTAATTAAAAATCATCATAAATTACAAAATTCAACTCATTCACAAAAAGAAATGAAGAGATTATATAATAATTAATACGCCGATTATTAATCATATTTGAAATGATGGATTAAATATTAGGGATTAGGTGCGTTTAGGAGGAAAAGCTTTGGACGAAAGGTATGCATTATTATGGAATAAAGGTTAGCATGCATGTGTTTATAGTTATACTTTATTCAGTATTTAATATACCAGTATTTTTTTTTTGTTAAAATCATTAGTATCTAAAAGTGTACTAAATTCTAATTAATTAGGTTCGAGTCAAATTTAACTGCAAAAAATGTAAAATTATCATAATATTAATTTTTTTATTTACAATATTCAATTTCAAAATATTTCTTAAAGAAAATAAATATTAGACAACTTAAACCAAATATTTCACCAATATTCTGTTTGAAAGCATAAATAAGAAGAAAAATCTTTAGACCACTAATCAAGTTCAACTCCATTAGCTCATCTAAATGTGACAATTGTAACATATGATCAAGCGCAATCGTTAAATTTAGACAAATTTAACAGTTGCGCTCCAAATAAGCACATTTGAAATCTTCCATCCCCTTCCCTCCAAAGCATTCATTTGAACTTCAAAACAATGGCAAGTCTGTGACTATATATAGCTCCCCCAGTAAAAATGAATGCTGAAATTAAATAAGACATGGATATTAGGTCAGAAACTATGGCAGAGACAACTTAAGTTGGAAGCTACAAATTAGGATGCCCTTGGTTTTAAGATTCCCCACCATTAATAAAACTTATCTTTATCAATATTATTTTAAAACTATAAATTGAAAAGAATACACATATACTATGCAGCAAAATCAACAGAAAATATATAAAATTAAATGCAAGTCCGGTTTATCGATCATACTATACCTAATTAAGAGGGTAATTTAGCGGCACGATACGATTGGGAAACATAATTGCCAGATTGAGGGGGGTGTTCCATCATGTTACTATTCCTTGAAGGTTGAATTATCGTATAATTGGAATACGTTAATATTATTTATTTCAGTGATCGAGGTACGGAATTAATTGCACAGGGGGAAATTAATATTAACATATTACCTTATTTAATGAAAGCCTATGGTCAACGGAATTTTGCAAGGAAGGTACTGCGACTTCGATAAATAAATAAATAAGTGATTCTTGGGGTGTGGTATATGTTAGGTAGTTGCGTAATACAATATAGTTGGTGGTCCTGAGATCTCCATGCCATATCTAACTCTTAACTTCTTCATAATATATGGACCAGCTTGTTTTCTCGGCATAATTATATTATATATGCATTAGCTGAAACCCACCAATACATTAAATAATAAGTACAGATGAAATTCTTTGTATGGGATTAAAAAAAATGAGTAAATTCTTCCTTATGTTTAAAGATTATTTAACTGTTTTTTATTATAAAAATGTACGATAACCTTGTAAAATTAGTTATTTAATCATGATGCTTTTATATCTATTACGTACTTATACAATTTAATCAGTATTAAATATCTACTTTATAAATATAAATAATTATTTTTTAAAATTTTCAAAATCTTTAAATTATTTGATAAAAATGAATACTTATTAAATCTGTTAAAATTTTAAAATTTAATTAACTAAAATGAAATGATTAATGATTTTTAATTTTTTTTAAAACAATAACAGTTATACTAAATATATATTTAATTAATATAGGTGCTACCACAAATATTAAAAAAATATTAACATAAATTGATTTTACTTTTTAACACAATAAATAATATAAAAATAATATTTTTAAGAAAGATATTTCTTGTTTTTAAAATATATATTTTTTTAAAAAATTCAAATATATCTTTAAAGATATTTTGATCAAAATTAAAAAAACATTTTTTAGCACATGAGGGCTCCAACCCTTATCTCTAAACCCACAATATTTAATCCCAAATCATTTGAGTTATAAGCTTGTATAAATAAAACTTTTATCACCCTTCAAAGTGTTTAATCTATTTGAGTTGTTAATTTTAAAAAATAATGACGATTCTTAATATGTTTTCACAAACTCAATGGTTGATCCAAATAAACTTAGTAACAGAGTATCTTTTAATTTGAAAGAAGATATATATATATATATATATAGAGTAAAAGAAAAAGTGATTTAATTAGATGAGTAATTTAGAAAAAGGGAATGTAGAAAGAGAAGTGGTAAGTGGAGGGTGAAGCTTAGATGTAGAGGTGAAAATGGAAGTATAGGAATAGGAGTAGCTTTCAGTTGGGGTGAGATGATTACTTGACTTGTAAGCTGATAATGGGGAAGGAGGGTGGTATCTGGTAAGCTTGTTAAGTGCTAACCGCACCATACTGCTCCGTCACTACTCCATTTGGGTCCAGTATTCCTATGCGTGCGCCTTCCGTCACTACTCACTACCACCACCATACATACACGTATTTCCGTTTGCTACCTCTCACACTTACAGACAGATCCACTGTCCCTTCTACTTCCTTCTCAATCCTCCACCTTTCTCAACCTCCATTCCATGTCCCCATCCCATTTTCCCCACGTTACTTACTTTCAAGTTCAACCCAACAACTCAATACTGTTCAAATCCTAGGAGCATAATGGTTTAATTCTTGGACATGTTATTTTATGATGTATTTTTTAATTTTCTTTTGAGTTTAATAAACTCAAAAACGATTGATCTTCTTTCTCATCAGATGAAAGAATGTTTTTGGAAAATCAAAAAACTGAACTCAAACATAAATTGAGTTCAATTTTTTTTTCATTTTAGATGCCAAATAAATAGTTTATTTTGCCGTGACTGTCTATTTTAGAACATACCACTATAATTAAAGGAAGAAAATTCAAACCAAAAAATAAAAACAACAATCTGTCGAATTTCTATAACACATTCTCTTAACCGATGTGATACTTTAATGTATCTCTATACGTCCAAGACTGGACATTTGAAGTATGAAATTACACAGAAAATAAATGAGTGACTCAACATGAACAGTCTACTATCAAAAAAATAACAAGCTCTACTATTATGTTAAAAATGATATATATGTCTAACTTACTGTAAAAGTTCAACCCAACAACTCAATACTATTTAAATCCTAGGAGCGATAATGGTTTAATTCTTGGACATGTTATTTTATGGTGTATTTTTTAATTTTTTTTTTTGAGTTTAATAACTATTGATCTTCTTTCTTATTAGATGAAAGAATATTTTTGAAAAATCAAAAAAGATGAACTCAAACATAAATTGAGTTCAAATTTTTTTCATTTTAGACGTCAAATGAAGAGTTTATTTTGCTATGACTGTTTATTTTAGAACATACCACTGTAATTAAAGGAAGAAAATTCAAACCAGAAAAAAAAAACAACAACAATTCGTCGAATTTCTATAACACATAACACATTCTCTTAACCGATGTGATACTTTAATATATCTCTACACGTCCAAG
The DNA here is from genome assembly GCA_037074585.1 of Biancaea sappan. NCBI lineage: Eukaryota > Viridiplantae > Streptophyta > Magnoliopsida > Fabales > Fabaceae > Biancaea > Biancaea sappan. The sequence goes on from CM073500.1 coordinate 26,525,097, forward strand.
ATTGGACATTTGAAGTATGAAACTACACAAAAAATAAATGAGTGACTCAACATGAATAGTTCACTATAAAAAAATAACAAGCTCTAAAAGTTAGTTTAAAAAGAAAAAAATATTCAAGTCCATATATTGCTATTTGTTCCAAAACGAACCATCACAATTTGAAAATAGAACTCTTTATTCAACATTCAAAATGAAGAAAATTCTCACTCCAATTAAGCCTATTTTGATTTGTCTTATTGTGTTTGTGTACCTTACTATCATTTCAAACTTGGAAGTCCACATTCATGGATGTCAAGTGATTGTCTCTTCTGCCAAATAATTCCTTCTCTGTGCATCTTTTCTTTTGGGGCCAGTCGATCAGCTTTGGTTTGTACACAAGCTTAATGCTGGCTTAGTACAAGATAGGATTTACCAATTAAAGTCCCACGTTCGCTTATCATTACTCTTCATGCACTTCACTCCAAATATTCTTTTTCTGCCATCTTCATGTCAAACTCTTAACTACCTTGTCCTCTGCACACTGTTCTGCTTCTGAAGTTAAGAACAGAACACACACACACACTCACACAAAATACTGTTTGTGTATATATGGAAAGATATATCATTCAATTATTTAATCTTTTTAGATCTTACAAAACTAGTATGAGTATGTTCAAGTCATTCAATTTTTATTGTTTTTTAAGTAAAGTATTGAGTTCAAATTTTGTAGAGGGAGAAAATTTAAAATTAAGTGAGTTCTACACTTTTTAGTTTAACTCGAATCAAATCAGATTAGTTATAACCTAATGGATTTTTGAATATTGGCCGTTGTAACAAAAATTAAATCTTATATAATATATGGTTTCATTTTTTAAAAAAATTCAACTTATTACATCTTAGTCTTCAATCAGTAAATAATAAAGCAAAAGTCAGATAAATCACATATTTCATGGATTAATAACAATCGAGAAATTAAAAATTCTTAATTATTGAATCATGTATTTTCAAAATATAAAAAATTAAATAATTAAAATATATATTTTTTAAAGACAAAAATAGAGAGTATTATTTCATTGCCAATACTAGTAATTGTTGGCGTTGATGTGCGTAATCCACAAACGGGGTTATATCTATCGTCTAACAGTTAGTTTCAGTGTCACTAATTAGTTGTATAATTGCGTGTTAATTCATCAACTATTGAATTAGGTGCCTAATCGTATAATTCACAGGTTTGAATCATCAGAATCAGAAGAAGCAAAGAGACAATAATTCCTGTGTGCAGTTTAAGCCCAATCACTGACCGACCACGAGAAGAAAGCATTGTGATTAACAAGATTTAATCAATAATTAAACAGCATAATAATGCATGGTGTAGGATAGGAGCAAATAGGTGCATCTTATCTTATGCGACACTAAAGTTGGAACCATAAAGATGTTGACGCCATGTTATGATGATCTTATTTTGCATAGCATCATTAGAGTCTAGTTGGTCCCCTTCATATTTTCAACCACAGGGACCCTCAATCCACTTTCTTCTTTATGATTTCCACTTTTCTGATTACATTAATTTGCTTGGATCGCCAAGTTGATTATTGGTTGTTCATTGATTCACATCTTATGAGCATTTAGCTTCATTACATTACAAAATCAAAGCCTTTTCGGTTTATTATTATTAATATCATATCAGTCAAGGATCTCGCCAAGAAAGTGAAGGGCAAGGTGATTTTGTAACTTTACCAAACTCCATTACTAAGTAGGAATTTATTGGACATCTCAACTAATTTTAATAAATATTTATTGCTACCGTTTGCCTCTCGCTCAATATCTTTTTTCTCTTGTGCCAAAGTGAATCTCGCGAATCTTTCACCTCCTTTTGATTTTTTTTTTCTTTCCCCTGCTTTACAACTCACAAGTCATCATGTATCCATTCATTCATATTCCACTCTTTTTGTCTGTATTTACATTAACACTAAGAAGTTGAGTATAAATCAAACTAGCTAATGGCACAAGAGCAAATATTCGCTAATGTGTGACAATAGTTGTTTTATTGTGAAAGGTCGTGTAAAGGATTGATTCATTGTGGAACTGTAACTCTTCAACATTTGTTTTATTGTAGGTTAAGAAAATAGAATTGTTGTAGTATTAACAACTATAACTTTTGACTTAGTGACAGAGATAGAGACGAAAAAGCAAGCTAGATGGGAAGCTGAAGGAGAAAGATGTCTGGCGTGGAAGAAAAGGGGGGCTGATTCGTGTTAGGGCATGGAACAAATAGACAAAACACGTGTCGATCGTTGATTGGAAGGAGATACTGAAAAAAAAAAGATGATCTTGGTCATTGGATCTCTTCCATCCAACGGCCAGCATGACAAAAGCTTGTCTCTTAAGAACAAGCAGCTAATCTCATTCCAAGAAATTGAGTGTAAATTAAACTAGATAATGACACTAGAGCAAATATTCGCTAACGTGTGACAATAGTTGTTTTATTGTGGAATTGTCATTTAAAGGATTTAGTCATTATGAAATTGTGGTACTTAGGCATTTAGTTTACAGTAGATTAAGAAAATAGAGTTGTATCATTACTAGCAACTATAACTTTTGATTTAGTGATAAGCAATTGATTGTAACAATAATTAGTATTAGAGTTAAGATAATGGGTTCAATTCTTAGCAAGCAATTATTGAGAAGGAGATTGTTTGTCAATGTGTGATAACATTTGTCTCATAATAAAAGCCTAAATAAAGAGTTGAGTTACAATTGAATTGTGATACTTAAGTGTTTAATTATTTTATATATTATTGATTAAGAAAATAGAGTTGTACCTAAACTAATTGTCGGAAGAGACTCAAGTAAGTGGTCGAGTCCTAACTAAATTATGACGTTTGAGTATTTGTTTTACTATAAGCCAAAGAAATAGAGATATGTCTTAACTAATGACTATAACATTTAATTCTTGTAGTAAACAGTTTATCATAACAGCAAAATATCTGATGTGATCAAATAAAATTCTGATTAACTCATACCCATCAAACATTCAATAGTTCTAAGGAGCTTCTGACGCTGGGTGTAGAGAATTTAATAATGCACCCGAACCCCAAGTTTATTATCAGTACAGAGCAAGCATTAATACTGAATTATTAAAGTATGTCAATGTTAGCTTTATCTATGCAAATTTGAAAAGGAAAAGAAACAGTACACCTGGCAATCTAGAAGAAGAAGAAAGAAACAAATATCCGAGGTGGTCCGGGAAAGTAGGTGGCTGCACTTCCATACTTTCTTTTAACTATTATTATCACTCATGTGAATTTGGGTTTGTTTAGTTACGATCATTCACTTTATCACTTTCAGAACCGTGACTCTCTACATTGAGGCGTGAAACCTCCCAGCGTCTTTACTCAATTAAGTCATAGAATTTAGGGAAGTTCCTTCACGGATTACAGTAGAAGCTTCCCCTCTTTGGATTAACCTCTTTCTTTATATCTTTTCAATTGGACAACAACGAAGAGAAGCCAAAATTAGAACAAGTGTGAGTGTTTGTGTGCGTAACATGTCAGACATGAGAGACAACAGAAGGTGCTCACGTGAATGTGGCTGACCCCATCACATTACCCCTCCACTTTCACTTCAGTAAAGCATTGTATTTGAGATCCAATTTTCATTGGAGTGGAAGAAGTACTTGAATTTAGGACCAAAACATCATTTTGGTGGCTTACATATGCCTTTTTTTAATTTAGTCTCTCATAGATTTTCATTTTTAATTTGATCTCTTATAAATTGATATGTTATTAATTCAGTCCTTCACATATTTTTATTCTCAATTTGGTTCCTCACATATTGATATGTTATCAATTTAGCCCCTCACTTATTTTTATTCTAAATTTAACTCCTCACAAATTAATATGTTATCAATTTAGTCCCTTTTTATTGGTCATAACTTTTGATGGTTACAACTTTTGATGAAGAGACTAAATTGGTAACATATCAATCTATAAGGGATCAAATTAAAAATGTAAATAAGTGAAGGACTAAATTGATAACATATCAATATGTGAAGGACTAAATTGACAATAAAAATTTGCTAGAGCTTGAATTGATAACATATCAATTTGTAAAAGATCAAACTGAGAATAAAAATTTATATGAGACTAACTTAAGAAAAAGGGTATCTATAAGGACCAAAATGAAAGTACTTTGAGCGTGATTATCTCCTGTAGAGAATATTTGCATGAAAGAAAAAAAAATTAAATTTGTTAACTGTTAATTCAAGTACTTTGACACTTACATATTTTTTTAAAGTAATGTTTGGGTTCAAATCTTTTAAATAGAAAAAATTAGTATTAAAAAATTTTGACACTTACATATTTTTTTAAAGTAATGTTTGGGTTCAAATCTTTTAAATAGAAAAAATTAGTATTAAAAAATTTTAGTCTGGTTCGATTTGAATTAAATTAATTAAAACTTAATACATTTTTAAATATTGATGGTTGAAAAAAAAAAAAAGCAGTGTCTTTCCAACACTCCAAGCTCTCCATCATTTCCTCCTTTGGAGCCATCTCATGGGCCTCAAAAAAAACAAAAAGAGAAGGAAGATGCAAAGATGTGTTCAATTCCAGTGTTAAAAAACAAAAGGAAAGGAACGGAGTACAAAATAAAGGGAACAAATAAAAAATCAATAGGGAAAAAAAGAAAAGAAAAAAAGGGCAAAAGAGAATGATCACGTGCGAGACAGCCAAGAGCCAATGGTGTACAGATCATCTCACGTGACGAAAGAAACCCCACGTCTCTGTGTTCTTTCCAATAATCATCACAGAACATGAGTATTAAAAAGGAGAATGGGTCCAGTACTATGCAAAGAATTCATTTATATGTCAGCGGAATGAGACACAGGAGTGAACATGAAGATACATAGCACAAAACACCTTATCAATATGATAGCTTGATGGTGAAACTACCATAAAGGCATTGTGACAACTCGGTACTTCGAAACCTGAAAAATCTACATTGAGGACTCAATCCTCAATGTTGAATTGCTATGAAATATAAGTGTCTGTTTGGTTTGGGCATTTTCTGTTTTTATTTTCACTAAAAACAGAAAATGAACTTGAAAATGCGTTTGGTTAAGTTAACTGAAAACGTTTTCTTGAAAACATTTCTTAAAATAAGCTTAAATCTGAAAATACAAAAAAGATGTTTTCAGTGTTTCATCAAATACATTTCAAGAAATGAAGATTGAAAATGAAAATAGAAAATGTTTTCACAAACCAAACACATCCTAAACTTTACCATAAGAAATTGAAATTAAAGGCCGTTTTAGTGATGCAAGTAATACAGGACTGGTTTTTCTTTCATATATACTACGAAGGATTTGGCTTTGGAATTCGCTTGAGGGCCCAATTCAAGAGCCCAAATATGAACATAATGGGTACTGGATTGGGCCGAAGAGTGCAGCATTTGCTTTATGGGCCAAATCTTTGATGATGTAACTTCCTTCCTTGATGGGCTTTTAACAAACAAAAACTTTCTTTGTTGGACTTTCTCGAAGGCGCACTTCTGGTAGGATTTAGTGTGTGTTTGGAAGCCCAGTGAATAAAATGTAAGTGGAGTAAATTAGGTTTGATTGAATGTAGTTTGAAAAAACTAAGTTTGAATGAACGTGATTTATGTTTGAAAGACATTTGAGCAGACGTGATTTGAGACAGTAAAACTTGGTTTGGGTAGAATATGGTTTCAAGATGTATAATTATCATTAAAGGGCATGAATTTTTTATTTAATTTTTTGATGTATCATTATTTTTTATTATCATTTATTTAAAGGAAACTTAATTTTTTTGTTTATTTGTCTAATATTATAAATTAATTACTAATGACTCATTTTTAATTAATAAATTTATTTTTTTATTTTGTAATTACTAATTAAAAATTTAATTAATCAGTAATTTCTCACAATAAATTAAAGATTTCTAATTAAATTTCATAATATTTTTTCTATTAAATTAATTTTACCTCTAACTAAATTTCAATACAATTTTTTCTTCTCTATTAAATTCATTTTATGTCAATTAAAATTAATGAAAAAAGCTTATAATAAAGTGCACTATTTATTTTGTTTATTTGTCAATATTACTTCACTAATTACTTATTAGAATATTTTTAAAATTTGAACAATGTGAACTAAGTATAATTATTATTAAAGTGTTAATAATTACTTATGGAAAAGAAAATATAAGATATTAGTGACGACCAATATACAAATCATACAAAAAAAACTTAATTGCATAAAAGAAATTTAAAGATTCATTCTCATAATAAAAGGAATTGTGTTCTTAATTGTATAATGATATAATTAAATTAATTCTTTAATTAGTTAACTAAAATAATTAGGATATTTAATTGTGTAAATTAAGTTTTTACAGTAATTATATAAATTATGATATAATTAGGTTTAATTGTATAAATTAGGTTTATTCTCATAATAAAAGAAATTATGTCATCACTAATAACCTTCAAAATTTGGTAAATTCCATCAAATCCTAATTAAAATTCCATTTATATTAAATCTAGATATTTTCAAAAATTTTACTCTCTTCCTCCAACTTCTCATATTATTCACGTAGGTCCTTGATAATAATTTTTCCTTTATCTTTTTCATGTTCTAAGACCACATTTAGTTTCATCTAGGTTCATAGGTCACAAATATATCAATTATAGCTAATCCTACAAACTTTTAATTTTATTCACTTTGATCCCTGTCATGCATTCACACGTCCAATTCATTTTTTTTTCATTTATATTAAATCTAGATATTTTCAAAATTTGGTAAATTCCATCAAATCCTAATTAAAATTCCATTTATATTAAATCTAGATATTTTCAAAAATTTTACTCTCTCCCTCCAACTTCTCATATTATTCACGTAGGTCCTTGATAATAATTTTTCCTTTATCTTTTTCATGTTCTAAGACCACATTTAGTTTCATCTAGGTTCATAGGTCACAAATATATCAATTATAGCTAATCCTACAAATTTTTAATTTTATTCACTTTGATCCCTGTCATGCATTCACACGTCCAATTCATTTTTTTTTTCCTTCCAAACCAGCCCAGAATTTTATCTTGAATGTTTTTAGGACATTCAAGGTCATCCCCAACCAATTTTTGGATCTCTCCCTCTTCAGTTCTTGCCCATCAATGGTCTTGCCGACTCTCTCTTCCACCTCCCCTATTTTTTCGTTCTTAAACAGGGGAGAGACGCACACAGAAAAGAACAACAGACAGAGGGAAAGGGTCTTCAAAAAAATATATATTGAGGGGCAGAATAAAATAACCTTTTCCCCTCCTCATTCATCTTCTCACATCCCTCTTTTCATGCTCAAGGGTAAAACAGCCTAAACCGAAACCAACCACGTTCCATTCACTGGAAAAGTTATGAATAGTCACTTCAGAGTTATCAGGGTTTCAGATCTCCCAAACCCAGTTTACATCTAACGTGGTTCTGGTACAATCTCTCCCAAACATCATCCACCACTACAAACCACAGTTCGTGCCACGGTAAACGTGGATAATCCCATCTCAACGCGCAAACAAACACAGCCTTAATAAATGATCAAGGGCTTGAACCTATAGCTATTTTATCCCAAGGATTTAAAAAAAAACGGCTAAAAACATGGATTCATTGCTGCTTATCTCAACTTGGTAGTACAAAGGTTACACGAGAAGGGGTTGAATTGTGCAACTCAAGTATTTGATATCAATTTTTTGGATTCGACTCCCCTATTACATGCAGGAGGTAATTTAAGAGCAGTTAAATCAGTTTGATTCAATAGCTCTTATTTATTCAGTATTTTTTTTATTTTTTTACATTTTTTTATAAGTACCAAATAATTTAATAATAATTGTAAGTAAAATAATAAACATAAAATGATAATTATAAATTTTTAAAACAATTTTAAAAAAAAGCTAGGTGAATAGCTCCCATGACTTTTTGCGTGCAAGAGGCTAGCCGATTTTCAAATTTTTCTTTCCTTTATAAAGTGTTCTAGGAGGATAAGATTAAATAGGAATGATCAAACTTCTTATAGAGGTTATAGTTCCATGAACTTTTGTAGAGAGACAACAAAGATAAGAAAACAGTCTATTTATAAAGGTTTAGATCAATAATTAATCTTATGTCATTTTCCTCAAGTACAGGCAAGGGAATGTATTTATTATACGTAAAGGATCACCAAGATTTACAAAGTAAATTCTAAGGAATGAGTTTCCTAGTTTTACAACCTTAACTTTCACAATACAACACGAATTATGTAGGAAGATCACTTTTGATCTTTATAATTTTTTATATAAGGATTAGCCAAAACCTTTTACAACTTTAACTAATAAAAAAAATAAATATGAAAGATTTTAATGAATATTAAGAGTTTTCAGTATAATAACTCCTTCTAACTTTACATATAGCAATGGAACAATTAAATGTACACAAACAACTTAGAATATTGTTGAATTATGGGATTAAGCTCTAAGATTGAAAGGAAAGAAAAGAGAGAATTGAAAAACGAAAGATGATAAAATACTTTAATTACATTATAGAAGAGAAAGTTATGAAAAAGTTATACGACATCAATACCCTATTAGTCTATTTATAACACTAATAATCCTAACTAATAAAACTAATCCAACAACCTATCATTATACATAAAACCAGAAATCAACTTGTTCTCAACATTCTACTTAGTGCAATAACTTACTCTCTCGTTTTTTTCCCTTATTTAAATGCTTTAGGGTCGTTGCATCTGTTGAAAAAATAGGGTTTTGTTGATATTTCAAAGAAAGTAAAAGAGATGAGATAGTTTTTAATATTTTATAACTGTCTTTTAATTGTTATTAAAGGTCTTTTAAATCTATGTATTTTACTATTACACTTTTATGTCTATAAGAAGACCTCATTCCCTCTCATTTTTGGAAGATAGTCAGAAGTTATCTTTTCTCTTTTCTCTTTGTTCTCAAATTTTTTGGGTTACATGTTTTAAGTTTTTGCTATTTTGGCACCTGATAAATTCTTAGAAGCTTTTGTTTAATCATGGAGAAAGTTTTGTAGACACTAAATAATTTTTGCAGTCGTAGATAAATTTTCTTAAAGACAATATCTTTTAAGACGCGACTCAAACTGTATTGGTGACAGTAAATTTTACAACAATTTTAAAGAAAATCATGATACTGACGCTATCACAGTCACACCTTGATTATCTTTTTAAGGGACATCGGTAATATTTTTCTCAACCTTTATTGATTTTAGTTATATGGTGTTTTGTCTTAAAATTTGATTTTTTTCAATCTGCTAGCTATATATATATATATATATATATGATGTTGGAGCTTTATTATTTTAAAATATGTAAATAAATATTACAATATGTTTTAATAGCTTTTATTGTTTTAGACACTAGCAACATGTGTTCTTGGTTTTTTATGAGGTGAACGTTGGCATTTTCCCTTATCGTTGGCCCTCTTGAGTTCTTAAACATATTAAGTTGCATTATCACCTTTTGAATTTTGGCCTTAATGTTATTCAAACGTATGGACGTTTCAAGCTTTTATATATTGATATTGATATGTTGTAAGGCTTTCTTATCCTTGATGAGGTGTTGAAAACTTAAAATGTTTTCTTACTGCTTGGGATTGTGAAATAATTATATTATTCAATGAGTATAATTCATGAATATTAAATTTTGGAATTCAAGTGAATATTATTATTATAAAATAATTTGTTTTAATTAAAAAATAACTGCTTTACATTAAAAATATTTCTGAACGTTGGCCATTAAATTTTTTTATGTTGATTAGTCTTCCCCATTTAAGTTGCTTGATGTATATATATCCGTTGGCATGCTATCATGCCTTAGTGCTTTAATCATATATAATCGTGACAATTTATGATTGGCATGGCATAGGTGTTGGCATTCATAGCTTATATAATGAAATTAAAAGCTTTTAATTGTGCGTGTGTGTAACTTTTAAAAGATATGGAAGTATTGGTATCCAAGCACTATATATAAGTGTTTGGTGTGTAGCATATACATTACCGTGGAAATCAATTTTATATATATATATATATATATATATATATATATATATATATATATATATATATATATGTATGTATGTATGATAGAAATGATGAGAAGATTATATATATATACACACACTTATGTGATATTTTGAAATTTAAGTATATGATATTTCTGACATCTTATTTTAGGTGATAAATATTTGATTTTCAATTACGTATATTTTAATTTTTTGTAAGCTTACAAAAAATAATTTATTTTTATTTGGTTGTTGCTCTTATGAGAAAGAATTTTTCATTATATGAGATACCTATAATGAGGTATATTGTTACAGGACTTTAACTTTAACTATATATTATCTTGTATATCTATATAATTTTTATAAGTTCTTTTAACTTGGTTTGGAAAAATTCTTTTTGTAATACCCGTTAATTTCAGAATATAATTCGTTTAAGAGTATTTTAGAATTCTACAACGTTACTTTAGTTATTTATTTTGGTCATTTTTAATTTTCATATTTAATTGTTCTCTTTGAATATTATTTATAAAAATTGAGTTAAATGACTAGACTAAATATTTGCACAATGTGGGATATATTCTAAGAATGATGAAATTCATGGAAAAGTGGTTTCAGAATGGTCAATTAGTCCATTTATTGTAAATTGACTGGATGGGTTTGGATGTTGGGTTATGGATACCCATGGGTTATTGAATAACCCATTAGAAATATTTAATATAAAGTTTCAATAGTACCCTCTCATTTTCACGCAGAAGGAAAAAAGCTGAGAAATGAACAGTGACTTTGTTTTCTCTCGTTTCTTCATCCTTTTCTCAAATCCTTTCCTTGATCTTCAGAGTTTTGATTATTTGTTCGGTTCAAAAGCTTTGTAAGGATCAAAGGTAAGCTTTAATCTCATTATTTTCCTCAAATTTCAATTTATGTAGAAGATCAGAGGAGGTTTTGTTCTTGAAGATTTTGATGATAATTTATGAATCTCAGTTGTTTTAGAAGTTATATTTGAGTTATAATCGGTTAAAAGAGTTGAAATTCTGGTTTTGAAACAAGAAAGGAAAGGATGAAATTGTTAGAAATTTCTGCAAAAACCGAGTTACTGTAGCGACCAGAAATTTCAGAAAAAAATCTGGAAAATTTTCTTCGGGTACTGTAGCGAACCGTCACTGTAGCGAACCGTTACTGTAGCAATCAGAAAATTTTGCGTATTTTCGTGATTTTGTTTCATTTCTTATGTTTCCTTGTAATATATTTTACTAGAAAATTTTCCTACACAAATTCTAGTGTGGAACAAGGTAAACTTAGACAAACATCAAGGTGAGTGAATAACCTTGCTCAGCTAATTTGATATTATTAGTCAAAGTACAATATAAGTCCCATTTACAATATTATTTGGATAATAAGCAATCAATTTTCATATGGGAGTATATGATGATCGGTAGAAATAAGAGTATGTAGAAATTATTTTATTTCATGACAATTGTATTATGTGATAAATTCTCACTATCTTGTCAATGAGTAAAGATATACGGGATCTAATACATGAGTTTGAAAGGGTTAAAGTCCCATACTACTCGGTGTATATCTAAGAAAGCTCATACACGAGTTTGAAAGGGTTAAAGTCCTATACTACTCAGTGCATATCTATGAAACCTATACACGAGTTGAAAGGGTTTAAGTCTCATACTACTCGGTGTATATCTAAGAAAGCTCATACACGAGTTTGAAAGGGTTAAAGTCTCATACTACTCAGTGCATATCTATAAAACATATACACGAGTTGAAAGGGTTAGAGTCCCATACTACTCAGTGTATATCTATGAAATCTTATTCATGAGTTTGAAAGGGTTAGAGTCTCATACTACTCAATGTATAAGACAATTAAATATATGAGTAAATGTGGTATTTGTACTTTTGATATTTTATATAGTACAGTTATTTACTTACTGAGTTTTTAAATAAACTCACACTCCCTATGATTATTTTTTTTCAGATACAGAAAACAAAGAACAAGAGTATCCGTTTGAAGAATAGAAGCCCCTTGGAATTATCCTCTATTTCTGTCTGGTGGGATACCAGTACTTATTAATGTGGATACTAGGAACGCTCTGTACTTACTATAGGTCTCCTAGGCTTGCGATGAAATAGAAATATCAGACTATGTATGTCTATATTTACTTATCAGATGAATATAATTCTGTAGTGTGGAATGAATGATTAAGGTTGAATGTAAAACCTTACAGAATATATGTAAATAACGTATGTTTGAGAATTTTATCAAATGAGTAGTATCTTTTCACATGCTCAATTTTTGGGATGTGACAATTTGGTATCAGAGGCAAGGTTTTATAGGTCCCCTATAGAGTACAGAGCAAAGTAATCTTTGTGGGCCCTTCCCTATTGTCATGAGCCGCGGCATGACCATAGGATTATGTTCCATAAAAGACCTTGTAGAGTATAACGTCATTTTATGGATAACTTCTCAGTGGGGCTAGTAAGTGATATTTTGTTTATGTCTGAAAATTATTTGTTATGTGTGTAGATCTATGACAGTACAATGTCAGAAGGATCTTCTAATAATAATGAGCATATGGGTCCAAGGAGGGCCATAAATCCACCAGTACATGTGCAAGATGATCCTAACCGTGGTGATAGTTTACATGCTCAAAGTACTGAGGGCGCAACTAGTGAGCAAGCAAGGAGAGTCGAACCTGATGCTCACGCTGGCAATGCAACTATTGCACATGTGATTAATTTGATGAATGAACGATTTGACCGATTTGAGGCTGAAATGAGAGGTCGAGCTGCACAAGCTAACCTGCCAGTGGATCCTCCTATTGTTGAAGCTGAAATTGTACCACCAGCTCAGTTAGCTGGAGGAGATAACGTAAGGGAGGTAAGAATGTCTGAGTTCCAGAAAATGAGGCCTCCTACTTTTTCAGGGGAAGATCCCAAAGAGGACCCACAATGTTTCCTTGAAGATTGTGAAGCAATCTGTGATGCTATAGGGTGTTCTCCTACTCAAAAGGTAGAATTCACTTCCTTTCAGTTAAAAGGTAGGGCTGGTAAATGGTGGAGGAACTGGAAGAAAGCTAGAATTCAAGGCGTACCGTCAGTTATGTGGATAGAGTTTTACAGATTGGTTATGGAAAGGAAGTCAAAGAATAAAGAAGAATATCGACAAAAGAAGAAAGCTAGATATAGGAGATCTTTTGATCAAAGGGAAGATTCAGGGACTTTGAAACCCTTTACTGCATCACAACATGCTCCAGCCACTCCTACTAAGTCATTTTATTCTACAGCCAGTGTGGCTAAGCCTCGTTCAGAGAGCAGGGGTGGTTTTAGTTCTTCTAGTAGAGGAGGTACTCAAGCTAGAAGGAAGAAACCTCAGTGTCCTGAATGTGGAAAGTTTCACTTCGGAGAATGCAGGTTAAACACTGTTGGTACAGGTTGTTTTAACTGTGGACAAAAAGGACATTTTGTAAGGGAGTGCCCTCAGCTCATGACAGGACCAGGTCAAGGGTCTACTTTGCCACCTCGACCACAATCTATTTCTACTTCTATTACTTGAACACCAACCCCTTCAATAGAGGGTAGTATGGGAAGAGGTTCTGGAAGAGGCCAAGGTGACCGTGGAAAACAAGCTGCTGGCAGAGGAAATGCAAGAGTATATGCTCTAACCCGACAGGATGTTCAAACATCCAATGCTGTAGTTACAGGTATATTATCTGTTAATACTTTTGCTGCACGTATTTTGTTTGACCCCGGTTCTACTCACTCATATGTGTCACCCCTGTTTGCCAAGAGATTTGCATTTGATTCGATTACTCTTAAAGAACCATTCTTGGTTTCCACACCGATGAGAGAGACTTTGATGGTTAAAACATGTTATCGTTCTTGTAAAATAATCGTTGGAGGCATGAAAACTGAGATAGATCTTATGGTTCTCAATATGTTAGATTTTGATGTGATTTTAGGGATGGACTGACTATCTTCTTGTCATGCTACTATAAATTGTCGTGACAAAGTTATTTCCTTTAATATGCCGGGGAGGAGTAATTTTGTGTTTCAAGGAGATAGAAGTGATGTACCTTGCAACATGATATCTATGTTAAGTGCCCGGCGTATGTTGCGAAAGGGATGTCAGGGATTTCTAGCTTTTATCAAAGATTTAGAAAAGAAAGAACAGAAGTTAGAAGACATTCATGTGGTTAATGAATTCCCAGATGTGTTCCCAGAAGATTTACCTGGATTACCGCTAGAAAGAGATATTGAGTTCAGTATTGATTTGGTCCCAGACACACGACCAATTTCTATTCCACCTTATCGTATGGCTCCTGTTGAGCTAAAAGAACTCAAAGAACAATTGGAAGATTTGTTAAACAAAGGGTTCATTCGCCCAAGTTTTTCACCTTGGGGTGCTCCTGTTCTTTTTGTGAAAAAGAAAGATGGTTCTATGAGATTATGTATAGATTATCGTCAGCTGAATAAAGTCACAGTAAAGAATAAGTATCCTTTACTAAGATAGATGATTTGTTTGATCAGCTTCAAGGAGCAAAATACTTCTCAAAGATTGATCTAAGGTCTGGATATCATCAGTTACGAATTAAGAACGATGATATACCTAAGACTGCTTTTCGTACACGGTATGGACATTATGAATTTCTTATGATGTCTTTTGGGTTGACAAATGCACCAGCAGCATTTATGGATTTAATGAACAGAGTGTTCAAATCATTTCTTGATAAGTTTGTAATTGTATTTATTGATGATATTTTGGTATATTCAAAGAGTCATGAAGAACATACTGAACATTTGAGAATAGTGCTTCAGACCTTGAGAGAGCATCAGTTGTACGCAAAGCTCTCAAAATGTGAATTCTGGATGAGTCATGTAACATTTTTGGGACATGTTATTTCCCAAGAAGGTATTCATGTAGATCCAAGTAAAATTGAAGCAGTAAAACAATGGCCTAGACCAACAACTGTGTCTGAAGTACGTAGTTTTCTTGGCTTAGCAGGGTATTACCGTCGCTTTGTCAAAGATTTCTCTAAGACGGCTCTCCCATTAAATAAGTTAACCCGAAAGAGTGTTTAACTTCTGCACCAGTCTTAATCCTACCATCAGGACCAGGGGGTTACTCTGTATTCTGTGATGCCTCAAAGATAGGCTTAGGGTGTGTGTTGATGCAACATGGTAAAGTCATAGCTTATGGCTCACGTCAGCTTAAAAAGCATGAATTGAATTACCCCACTCATGATTTGAAAATGGCAGCTGTAGTGTTTGCCCTAAAGATATGGAGACATTACTTGTATGGGGAGACTTGTAAAATTTTTACAGATCACAAAAGCTTTAAGTACATTTTTGAGCAGAGAGATCTCAATCTAAGGCAATGAAGGTGGATGGAACTTCTGAAAGATTATGATTGTACCATCCTTTACCATCCAGGTAAAGCAAATGTAGTGGCTGATGCTCTAAGTCGAAAGTCTATGGGAAGTTTAGCTCACATTGCCACTATAAGGAGATCTCTAATACATGAACTACAAGAATTAGAAGCTGATGGAGTATTCTTTGAGATCACTGAGTCAGGTACATTTCTGGCTCATTTAACAGTTAGATCATCCCTTGTTGAAAAAGTAAAAGCAACTTTAGAAAATTACATTGATATGGTTAAAATCAGAGATAAGGCAAGGCAAGGTCTAGCACCAAGTTTCTTGGTAGATGAAGAAGGAGTCTTATGGTTTAATGGAAGACTTTGTGTCCCCAACATTGAATCTTTGAAACATGAAATCTTAATGGAAGCTCATGGTTCGCCATACGTTGTACACCCTGGTGCTGTGAAAATGTATCAGGACTTGGAACAAGTTTACTGGTGGGAGGACATGAAGCGAGACGTGACTGACTTTGTAGCTCGATGTTTGACTTGTCAGCAAGTTAAAGCTGAACATCGACGACCACCTGGTTTGATGCAAAAACTAGATATTCCCGAGTGGAAGTGGGAAAGGATCACTATGAATTTTGTAGTAGGTTTACCTCGGTCAACAAAAGGAAATGACTCAATATGGGTCATAGTGGATCGACTTACTAAGTTAGCACATTTTCTTCCTGTTCATACCACTTTCAGTGTAGCAAAACTTGCTCGACTTTATGTTAAAGAAATAGTGAAACTTCATGGTGTACCAATATCCATTATATCAGACCGAGGACCTCAGTTTACTTCTCGGTTCTGGAAAGTCTTTCAAGAGGCTTTGGGTACCAAAGTGAATCTTAGCACAGCATTCCATCCTCAGACTGATGGACAGTCCGAAAGGACAATTCAGACTTTAGAGGATATGCTAAGAGCTTGTGTGATGGATTTCAGTGGAAGTTGGGAAGATCATTTGTCTCTTATTGAATTTGCTTATAATAACAGTTACCAAGCCAGTATTCAGATGGCACCTTTTAAGGCTTTATATGGGAGATGGTGTCGATCTCCTATAGGTTGGTTTGAACTTGGTGAAACCAAAATATTTAGACCTGAGATGATTCAGGAAGATATAAATAAAGTTAAACTTATCAGAGAGAGGTTGTTAACTGCTCAGAGTAGACAGAAATCTTATGCGGACAACCGACGACGTGATCTTGAAATTACAATAGGTGACATGGTTTTCTTACGAATCTCAC